>JAIFGZ020000342.1:6315191-7578230 GCA_019925245.2 Oryza australiensis
GGCGACGGTCTCGGTGAAGGTGGCCGTGCGGTCGGGCCGGCGGTGGTAGGGCCGACGGTCTTGAGGCCGACGACGGCGACGGAGGAGAGAGGAGGGGGCGGTGAAGGGGCGGACGATGGCCGGTGAGGTCGGTGAAGGGGCACGGACAGTGGCGCGACAATCTTGAGGCCGACAGCGGCGACGAAGAGAGAGAGAGGATGGGGCGATGAGGCGAGGGTTAGGGTTGAGTGGCGGCGGCGGCGAGGGTTAGGGTTGAGCGGCGGCGACGACGCTGGATCTGACGGTGCAGGACGGCGAACAAGGCGGGGATCCGATGGCGGCGCTAGATTTTGGTAGCCTGACGGTGTGGTGGTTGTTTGGATTTCGCCTGGGGACTTAGAAAAATTTGGGAGCCCACGCGCGAGTATATATAAGCCACCATCTTTCCGTGCAGGTGGCTTAACGGCCCGCACGGGAAAATCATTATCCCGTGTGGGCCGCTTAAACGGCCCGCACGGAAAGAAAATCATTATCCCGTGTGGGCCGCTTAAATGGCCTTTCCGTGCGGGCCGTTTAAGCGGCCCACACGGGATAATAATTTTCCCATGCGGGCCGTTAAGCCGCCGCACGCGATAATCGACCCCTTCAATAATTTGTATCAAATTGGATATTAATGAAACAATTATCAAACTGATTCAAAAAATTACCAAATTTTTCCATAAATCAATCTATGCTAATTATTGCCTATGGAAAAACTTTTGAATTCAAACGATAATTCGGCCATCACTTTATCTCCAAATCTAACCAATCATTCTCAACACTTTTAATCCTCTCTGAAGAATCTTCGGTTTTATGAGCGTCGTATTTGATAAAATATTCAAAACCTTCTCAATTTTTTACCACAGCCTCTACGTATAATATCATGAAATCCAGACAATTTTCATGATTTTCTGACTTCGTTTGCTATTTATACAATTTTAAAATCATTCGGTCAATAGTTTCCTAATCATGTTTCATGAAGAAAATTTTAAAATTTATTCTCGTTTACAGGATAATGACTCAAGCGGGTCTAAATAATATAAATATAATTTTTCCACTAATTTTATTCTATTTTTTAATCACTTGCAGTTCAAATGTGAGACTTAGAAAAAAATCATGAAAATAAAATAAATCAAAGAAATATAGCAAAACCAATCAAAAAATTACCAAAATTTATAATTAGGAGTTCCATCATGTGAAATTTTTCAAAATTTTGCCGAGTGCCAGGGCCGAAACGTATCTGTAAATTCATCAAATATTAATTCATCACATATAGAAATATCAATACATCATAGAAATATCAATTCATCACATAGAACTACACATTCACTCATAACACCATAAGTTTGAAACATTCGCTCGTAAAACATACTATACGCAAAAACAAACTAGCGCTTTTACAATTTTTGGATTAACATCCTTCCGCACGGATGCAAACTTTGATTCGTCGAGGACACTCTCAATGCGTTTCATCCGCGTAGGAAGATCTGTGAATAACGAAATGGCGTCGTATTGATTATAGTCGGACGCGTCTTCAATGTTGTCAATACCAATGATGTGTTGCTTGCCCGATACAATAATGTCCATCTTTTCATCGGAAGGATCCTTCACATAGAAAACTTGTGCAACCAATAAAAATATCTTCGCATTTAACCAATAAAATTTTTTAAAAATGAAAGCAAATGGAAGAGGAGATCAAGTATGGTACCTTTTGTATTGATTCCAATTGAAAAATTCAAGTTGAAAATCTTCCCCCTATAATTGTCCTTTTTTTGAGAGAGAAACACCATGGTATAATGCCAAGTGTCGGGTTGAGCGGGAAATTTATGGCGACATCATCGTATGCGGTCCACTTAACGTCCCGCACGGAAAAATGCATTATCCCGTGCGGGTACTTAAGTGGACCACACGAGATAATGCACCATTATCCCGTGCGTAGTTATGTGGACCGTACGGGATAATCGCATTATCCCATGCGGTCCACTTAAGCGACCACATGGGATAATAGCTCATGCGGTCGCTTAAGTGGACCGCACGGGATAATCGCATTATCCCATGCGGTCCAATAGCCGGCCCCCCAGGACCGGTTTTTTCAGGCGCGACCTCTTATGACCCGCCTGGAATCTATTGGAGGCCTCGTCCAGGAAAATCATTTCTTCAGTAGTGTTTGGTAAAGAACGGGTTTGAGTTTGCTGGTCAGAGTGACCTTGCCCAAACTATCCGTCCTAATAGATTTTTTTTAAAATATAGTACAAACATATACGCTTAAAGTATCTACGCGGCACAACTTTTTTTATATATCGTATGCATACTTTGCACTTTGTTTTCATTTCTTAACAAGAATTATGTAGGGTCGAACTCATGAATCATGCCTATCAAAGAAAGAATGCATGTTAACAAAAACCAAATAATCAAATCTTTTTCAGAAATAAAAGAACCCAAAATCTAATAAACTAACATGCTGATTATGGTCTTATCCTCCTGCTGTCGATCCGACATCCTGAAAACAAAGAACACAACTTGACTAAACTTTTAAAAGCACATTAACTTTAATTACATTAAGATGCATTTATAAAGTGCCTGCAAGACTTTCAAACTGACTCTAGACAAACCCTAGGTTTTTTCCTCTTTCTAGTTGTTTGCCCTTAAGTTAAACCCCTCATCTATTTATATCCAAAAATTCACATCACAAAGTATGAGTAAAACTCATGTTCCTACTAGGACTCGAACCCTCCATTTCCAAACGTGTTACTTCATCTATTTCAAATACGTATCGTCCTGGCATTCAAACCTCTTGTTCTCATATTCCAAAGCATTTTTTAGAGACTCTTTCTCTTCCTACCCTTCAAAATTCTAATGCTTGCTTGGGAAACATAAACTATTAGAATATTACTAACAAGGGTACAATATAATTTATCATACCTCGCAATGTACAGTGAGATTTGTAGAAAGACATGTAAATTTAAAAAGAGGGAGTACAAATTTTCAAGACAAAAACTCTCTTTCTCACAAAGACTGCAGCTACACATGCCGCAGAAAATCCTAGATGTGCGCGCCAATCTTACGTCGACACGTGTCCTGGCTGTACCGAGATCGCTCGGCCTGGGCACTGGGCCGATCTCTGCCTGGGCCGATGCTGATCAACATGTTTGCACATCCCAGTTTCCAATTTCGGATGCATACCTCTACCGCCCCAATTTCCATCCGAATTTCTTCACCGTTTGCACATCGACCTTGTAAAACCCTTCATTTCAACTACAAACACAAAGGGCTTTGTTTGGTTTGTCGCTAAAAGTTGCTTATACTATTTTGCCAACCAATATTTGGCTATTGTCGAAATTTTTAATATAACTGGCTCGTCTAGCTAGCGAGCTAACATTTTACTCGACTTGTTCATTATGACTATGAGTATGAGCTGACCAAAGCCAAGCTCGTTACAAGCTGATCCGAGCCATGAGTTTTCAGTTTTTCCAACCCTATATAACATATGGTATTGCCACATATTGGTGTCTTCCATAACAACTCATATATACTAGAGTTATTGCTGTTACTAGCACATTACAACAGAAAGAGAACTGAACCGAGATATATAGACTATACTACCCGAGGACATTTTCTTAACTATTAGTATACCAGACATAAGAGAGAGTTCCAATGACAAGAGACATCATGAAACACCCATTCACCGGAACCTGTTGCACCTTACTATCTTCTTGGTTTCAACACATCTATAACTATCTATAAAACAAGTAGTGTTTTCACCCAAAATTTTGTTCTGCCTGGTTATTTTGCAGAAAACCCCTTGAGTTTTTCTGAAATGGAGGGCCATGGCCCAAGTAGCGATCCACCTCGGATTTAATCCAATTCCGAGGCCATCTCGCGCCCAACACGAACCAGGCCCGAAATCCCTAATGGACGACCAGGCGCACAACCCACTATGTGTGCGATCACTTCCGTTTTCAGCTCATTAGTTGTTTTGGAAATTTTCTTTTTCGGCCCAGCCTGTGCGATCAATTCGGCCCGTTACCAAATTTGGCTGCACGTTTTCAGACTTTCTCTTTTGTAATTTTTTATGCGCTTCATTATTTAGCAGGCCGGCCCAATTCGTTCACACACAACAAATCAGGCTTTTTAGCAGGCCTACTATTTTTATATTCCGTCTGACTATTTTGCAGAAAACTCATTGAGTGTTTATAAAATTAACCCGTAGTCCGAATGCTGAAAAGAAAGGGAGGGCTTGGATGAAAAAAAGACCTCCTGGCGCCCTTCCTCCGGGTCGCCGCCGGAGCTCCGTGCTGTGCGCGCTGCGCCCCTCCACTCCCAGTCCCCATCCGCGCCGCGCCGCTTACCGGCTCGGCTCGGCTCCGGCTCGAGGCCGGCTCGGCTCGGTAGAGGCAGAGGCTCGGCTCGTGAGCCGGCTCGAGCCAGCTCGTTTAGCTCGCGAGCCACTTTAATACATTGCAATTTATGTACAAATTATATTTCATTTTTTTGAGTCTATTAAACATGCAAATATACAATTAAAAAAAGTAAAAAGTGATATATTAAGTCCATAATTAACGTAATAACACTTGTCCATCGATAATTATCCATGCAAATGTAATTATGCAACTAGATTAGATATTATTACTATTATAATCCAAATCATTAGATCCATATTGACCATCACAAAATCATAAAAATTATTGATTTATATATATAATTATTTATAAAGCAAGTAGTGTTTACACCCAAAATTTTGTTATGCCTGACTATTTTACAGAAAACCCCTTGAGCGTTTATAAAATTAACTCGCAGTCCCAATGCGAAAGAAAAGGAAGGGCTTGGATAAAAAAGACCTCCCTGCGCCCCTCCCTCCCGTCACCATCCGCGCCGCGCCTACACCCCTCCCTCCCGTCGCTGCTCAGAGCTCCCACGCCGTGCCCCGTCTTACGCTGCGCCTCAACTTCATTCGTTGCAACACACGGACATAGTTGCTAGTAGAAAATTAACATATGTATGTAGGGGTATGTAGTTGCTGCACCAAGGGTGTCTCATATCCCGCAAGCAGAAATCCACTCATGTGTTTTCCTTGCCTGCATTATCGCTCAAGCTAGAATCCATGAGTGCAAAAACACATTGTAAACTAGGCTAAGGAGGAACACAGAAAATTAATCTTCGCTCCTCAATGACCAAGCAACCACTACTTAAAATTTTTTTTGTAGGCGACCAAAATGGCTCTTCACAAGCGGACGCAGGCACCACCTATAGGCAAATGCCTGCGAAAATCATCCATTTTTCATAGATGGACGGTCCACTTGCGAAAATGTATTTTCACAGGTGGACCTCTTAATCCGTCTGCATGTGAAAATACATCTTTCCAGGCGAACAACATCACGCCTGGAAAGAGCGATGCATTTTCGTAGGTGGCATAGTACAATTTTGCAGGCGTGCAGAGTATGTTTATTAATTCTATTACCAACCAGTATGTATGTACTAGCAACTTCTTCCTCGTTGCCAGTTGTTTTCTGCCTTTTGTTTTGTAGAAGTTGTACAGACCGTATACATAAATAGGATATTAAAGTTTGTATTAATGAACGGAATTTAATTATGAACTGAATGAATATATAGTACACATGCATGGATAAAATCTCTTAGTATCGTAAAATTGTTAGGAATTCTCTATATGACTTGTGATTGTAATCGAGTGGGTTAAGGACTATAATGGGCCGTACTTCAAATAGAGCAAGAAGCAATGTAATGATCACTATACAGTAATGACGGTTAAATTAGTCACAGATTAAATAATCAAGATATATAGAAAGATTTAGCAGACTTATTTAAAGTTGTATGCAGCCTTTATGACTTTTTATCTTGAAAATTTAGGAATGCTCATCCAATATAGGCGGCCACAGTAAGCAACTTGGTGTTATGCAAGTCCTTCTTATATGCATGGATCTTTTCAGGACTCTTGTCCTTAAGCTGCTCGAAATTATCTTTGAGAGAGACGATATGATGGGTTTGACATATCCTTGTTGGGTCCAGGTAACCGATGGGTTGCCCTGTCTTCTCAGCATCCATGTATTGCTGTTAACGATCAAATTTGGTAACCAAATCCTCAAGTTTGAAGCGGAATTGAAGCAGAGATTGGAGCGGAATCGGAGGAAACACGCGATCTGCGGGAGACAAAGGCCGCATCGACTGAGTCCGAATCGGCTACGGAGCCAGTCGGCTGAGTCCGAGTTGGACTAGGATAGCCGATAGCCGATTCCGAGTGAAGACAGAAGTGGAGCCAATCCCGGAAGGAAAGGTCAAAGATAAAGTATTGGATTCGGTTTTCAAAGTGCGTTAAAGATATTGCCATCTACGTATAAGGTCCTACAACGGTAATTGTATCTTCAAGTTAGGATATTTTGTATAGTTTCCTTTATAGATAATGTCGGTTTGTTTAGGGATTCAATCTGTAATAGGTTTCGTGTCCGTTACGGACTCATTGTATATTCGGGTATAAATATGACCCGAGACCTTTTAAAAATATCAACACACATCAATACAACTTCGGCACATCGCCAACCTTTCTGTTTTTACTTTTCTCGACGAGTTCTTGCTTTGTTCTTGGGCTGCATCGACTTCAATCTCCAGGAAAGGTAATTTCTTGTTACAAGCGGCTTGTGGTATCGGGACCAGTGCTTCCATCATTATGATACTCTGGTTCCGGCATATAATCTAGTTCAATGTCTAATCTATCTCGTGATCAGCTAATACCTCTTTGAAGATAGCAGCCGACAGAGCTAGATCCAGAGGTTGATTTGGGCTATATGGCGTATCTACCATCTCGAGGAGTTCTCATTAGCCTAAATAGATCTCGTACCTCTTTTTGTACTTAATGCTACATCAACTTGATCTATTAAGTCGCTCTTAGAGCTATACAGATCTATTCGGTTCAATATTTACTATTATAGATAGAACCGGGGTTTCAGCCGGTCTTACTTGTTCTAATCATCTTTTTATGTATTCTTGCTAGTAGATGTATTAGAACTGCCTTTTATATTAAGATCTTAATCTACTTAAATGTGTTAAGCTTGGTATCAATCTGTTAGGTTATACTAACAGCCGATTGATCTTAGTTTAGCGCATTTAATCTAGATTAATCTCTTTTTATAAAACATATCAGAGTACTAGCCGATTTATATTAGATCTGCGACATCGGCTAGGTTATGAATATATATAATTGTGGTCCTAATGTACTTTTGGATCTAAGTGATTTATACTGTCTCGGTATACTACCGATCTATCCCAATCACTTGGTCTAAATGTACTTTGGGATAACAATTATATGTTTATTGATATCTATAGCCGATCGAGTAGGATCTAACCTTAACCAAACACATATTCTATGTTTTCTTGTTGGTTACAGGATCAAACCAACTGGCACGCCCGCTCGATCACCAGAGACGACCAATTTGGACCTGCACTGGAGTTAAGCAAATCTCCCAGGCCAGTGCGTGTAAAAAATTCACACCAACAATTGCATCCTACAAAAGAAAAATACTTATTAATCATTCACGGGATTACAATCTCAATTTTTTTACTTTGATATAACTGTGCATTTATACTCACAGGCACCATGCAACCACAAAGTTGATGTCTAGCTTTTCATGGCAGTACACGGCGCGAAGGTCACCAAAATCGAGCCACAAAAAACCTTCATCATCCATGAAACCAAGGGGCGGTGTTCTAACTGTTATGAACATAAGCCCTTTTTGCTAGTGTCCATGTACCATTTATTTAATGTTCTCATCTCCCATGGACCTTCTTCAAGCATGTAATTGGGCCAAAAGGCTTTGCCATTTTTAAACCTCGCCGGTACTTCATCGGTTTCAATGTATATATCGCCAGCAAGTTCATCGGCCTTTTTCTGATCAACCGTGCGTTCCTTGGCACATTGTTATGGCTTCGTACACTTCTCTTTTTGCTTATTCTCTGACTTGGAGTTATGGCTTCGTAGGACTCTAGGCACTTCGGACTTATCGCAACCGTTGTCATCTTTCTTGGATGCGTCTAGGTCCTCTTTGGCGAGGGATGGGTCTTCATACACATCGGGTTCTATTTCTTCCCATTCCATACCCGTCGTGCCTTCTGGATGGTGGACATATAACACAAGTTGTACTTTGGGTTCTGGTCCATGTGCCTGTCCATCAGTTGGTACTATTGCCGATATAGGTGTTTCCTTTAGGCTCTTTGCTTGTTCACCTGTAGGTTGTTCAGCTTCAACCTGTGCATCACGAGGTGCCTACTCATGTTCCTTGCTATCCTTTTCAACCTCATGAGGGACTAGTTTCTTATGTGGAGGTTTCGATGGAGAGTCGATGCACGTCCCAAAGATTATATCCTTTTTATGCCATAATATTATATTGTCCACCGCATCCCCATGTACTTCTATACCATTAGGTTTTGGGATGTCTAAATCATACATCTCGAACCGTTCCTTCACAATTTGCACTAGCAATTTCGCATAATCTATAGGAATATCTTCCTCATGATAAGTGCGCCCGAGGATAGCCATTCCTCTCGCGGACTCAATGGTTTTACCAGCTCTTCCAATAAGGACATGCAACCTACATGGTCTATCCTCCGTTATATCATCAAAGGGATATCCTAGATCTAGTATGTTCGAGGAACTTACATGTTTAGGCAAGAAACCTTGGCTTATACAAAATTCCATCACTTCTTTCTTTAAAAGCTCTCTCCCTTCCTCTCTCAAGACATACTTGTAGGCGCCACGTTTCTTGTATGAAGAGTCGTCCTTTCTGAACACTTCTTTCCAACTGAGCTTAGATGGCACCCCTCGAACCCGACCCCCGTGCTCAGGATTGCCTGGTGCCTTGCTAAGCGCATCCTTCTGCCTTTGTGCCTTAAAAATCCCCTTTTTCTTTCCTTGTGCCCCTGTGGGGACTGAATTTGTTTGCCTTATGCCTTGGGCGTCTAAGCATATCCAATATAACGGATGGTGCCTCGTTGAGGGAACGGATGTGTTCGCCTCACGGTGGTAGGATTAGGATTGGACCCACCTTTCCTAGCAACATCGGTTCATGGCCAATGTGAAGAAACACTCTCCGTACTCATGCAAGGTTAATCTTTAAGCAATGTAGTGGCTTCGTCATATGCTGGCAAAAATGGGTACCGATTGGTATCGTGTGGTATGGTTGACATAATTGCTAGTATATGTCATGTTGATGCAGTGTACAAACTCTGCAAAGTCTAAACTAATCGATTAGCTGTGCTTAAAGTAATGAGCGATTTGGTGAAATGATGCAAGCATAAATGTTGATGATTTGATAAATGATTTGAGAAATTGGTATGGTGGGAAATTGGTGACGATTTTGCACGGTGAGGATTGAGAAGGAAATGATTACTTGCTGCCATGGAGCACAAGGATGATAGTATGATAATGCTTACGTTACTACTACTATTGTTTACTTATTGCTTTACAAAATTCGTTGCAATCTGTTACTATTTACTATTGTGAATCAAAACTTGCTTTGGACTGAAATTTAGTTCACAAATGTAGCCTTCTTTGATCTCAGCTTGCAATACATATGCTTCCTAAGGTTTGGGTATGACTTGTCAATATGTATGTATTGACCCACCTCTCGTTGTTGTTGTTGTTGTTTTTAGACTTTGATGTAGGAAGTGAAATGCCTACTGACGAGTACCATCGGGTACCGGAGGTTTTGAGGATGGTCCTTTAATTCTAGGGTGATTCCTAGTCAGTTGCCTGTGATGGTTTGGTAGATGGGCATACCGAAGAACTTATATATTTTGCAACTTCTTTTTCGCGATGGTTAAACTCTTCTATTTGACCGGTCGGCCCTATCTATATTATATGACTCGTGTACTCGCTAAGATTATATGAACCATGTCATCTATTTGTATGTGTAATGTGTGGATATGATGATAAGGTTGTAGATATGTATACTAGCCACTGATCATAAGACTAGTATGATGTATGCTCTTAGTATTCGGGAATTTCATATCCCGGATGCCAGACACTTTATCATAGGAAGCATATGAGAAGCTTGTGGATGGGATGCGTTGGGCTCAATCGCGTCGCCTGAAATGCAAGAAGAGGCAATCGAAAAGGCTATGCCAACATTGTTCGATTGTATTGAGAAGGCTCACAGAATATATGGAATTGCCTTTTTGGTTTATCTTGGCATATGTAGGAGGCTTGGACCCAGACCATCACCTAGTTCTGCCTACGGCCATGTGGAGTCCACGATGGTATCAATCGAGGAGGAGAAGGAGCCGATGATGGAAAAATCAACGAAACAAATTATATGGTAGAATTTTATATTCGTAATATTTATGATTTAAATGATAATATGAAAGATAAACTATGATAAAAAGAACAATATAATTGTTTTTTAAGATCTGGAAGATTGTGTTTTGAGTTTTTCCTACTAAGCCAGTCAAGGCTGGGATTCTACGTGGCTCTCAATTTTAGAGAAAACTCAAATGACATTTTTGTAAAGCATGGTTTCTAGTTTTTAGTTGCTTGAAAATAACATTAAAATTCAATTATTTTTGGACGGTTCATATCACACCAAGATTCAAACAACTATAGTAAGAACCCACCTTATATTTTTTCTGCCACTTGTTCCAAGTGACGCTAGCTCGGGCACGTTGCCACCTGGTCTTGTTGGCATCGGAAGGCACCAACCACGACGGCTTTCTCCACCTCTCCTTATTCACAAGCCAGTAACAATGATGTAGCTAAGTAAAGGTAGTTCATTTATGTGTAATAGAGTAAATTAAAAGATGATCCACTGTATAATCTTTATTTGTATTAGGTAGCACATATACTATAGTTTAAATCTGGATCAAATTTTTAAGTAGTTCATAGCCCACAGTGCCACTCCTTCCCTCCTCCTCTTCCTCCTCCTTACTCTCCTCCCCAAGTCAAGTGGTAGCAGGGTGCCTCACGTCTTATCTACTTCGACTTTTATGTCTCTGTCGTGACACCCTACCCACTGCCCATCTCTATTTCAGCAGTTTCGATGGTGGCGCCGCTAATTAGCTGCCCGTCGCTGCATGTCCAACGGCCCCTAATTATATACATCAGTTATACACGTAACACGTATGAATACCCTCAGTTTCCAAAGTATCGGCATCACACTAGAAAAATGGTTCATAGCAGAACATTTACAAGTTTGATGTGTATTAAACTGAATGAAAAAAAATGGGATCGTCAATCAACAAAACAAAAGTGTGGTCTGAATTCTGGATAGTCGATGCGCACTTGTCCGGCAAAACGTGTGGCAGCTGCACCCGTCGCCAGAACAAGACGCGTTTGGCCGCGTGGCAAAAATATCGTTGCAGTGCTCTTCTTCCTTTTTTGCTCATGTCCAGATTCACCTCGAGCAGGCCCACCTCCTATATGGGCTAGCTGGGCCCTACACGTGTAGTGCGGCCAGTGCGCGCGAGGCGAGCGGATGAAAGGTTTTTTTTTTCCCATCAAGCTATCTAGTTAATCTATTTGTGTTTGTTATTTTGTTCCATCAAAGGAGCTAAACAAACGATTTGATTTCACCCCCGGCCGGGAGCGCGTCAAACCTGGCTATTTCACACACGCAAGCATGGCCAACATTTTCCCAAAACTCATCCCAATCCAGCAATCAAAAAGTAGGGGGCTTTAGTTCAAAAGGTTACCTTTAATCCCAGTAGAGATTTCAAAAACAATATTTAGGGATTAAATTTGGACAGCCTCTTGGTGAGCATCACCATAGATGACCGAAACCAGTCTTAATCCTTTTTTTGAGTTTTGGCAGTTTTAGATCCAACAGTGTCCCTATACACAAAACCAAAATTTGAAAATTCCAACACCAGAGTTTTCGCTCCACTTCTATGGCTGGGCGCTCGCCCCAAATCCTACCGTGAAGGCAATAGTATGGGAGAGAGCGACGCGTGGCACGAAAGGACACGATTGCACGAAGAGGAGAGTGATGCGTGGGGCAATCATATGTGTAAGAGGGGAGAGCGATTTCTGTTTATGTTGGTAGGGTGAGTCCACTTTTTATTATTAGGAGTGAGTTTTCACATATCCATTAAGCAACTCAAGAGACTACTAATCTTTTCCCTCAATATCTTGTTTAGAGAAAAAACAAAAAAAAGTCTCCAACAGTTTCCCAAAACTCCCCTAAAAGATTAGCAACGCCAAAAAAGCATCCCCCACCACGCATATATTAGCGACGCCAAACCTTCCTCAATCCTCTCCCGACCTCCTTCCCGCGGTGCCTTCCTGTGATTTTTCTTTTTTCCTCGCCCCGAACACCTCCGCACCGCTCACCAGTCGTTGTTCCGCGCCGCGCTTTGCCCGGGCTAGGCATAATTTTGATGATGTGACCTGTTTTAAATTATTGGGAAGTAATTTTTAGCGTTCTGCTATGGGCGTAGTTATTATGGCGTCGCCATATCGATGCTATAGCGGCATGGCATGAATTCGCCGCTCGCCACGGCCTCGCCACAGCTCAATGGTCTATGGCGTCCACCATGGCGCATGTGGTGTTTTTGTGGCGCATGTGGTGTCGCCATATCTCCGTGGCGCAATATGGCGGACGCCATAGGAGGTTAGGACCTAGGGATGCGCCAGCCATCTGTTTTATTTTCACGAGATAGTTAGGATTGTGCTTTACTGATTTCTGAAGCTTTAAGCCTTGAACAATAAGGCATTTGATCATTTGATGTCTTTTGTGCTATCCTAGAGTGTATTATATAGGATAATTTTCCTTATCATAGATTATTCTGTGCTATGAACCTATATATTGTGTGCTATGAACCTTTATTGTGTGCTATGAACCTATATATTGCTATAGACTATGGTTGTATCGTCACACTGCAAAGTCTATGGCGTCGGCACGCCGCACGCCATAGTCGATATATCGTGTGAAAGTGGTTGGTCGCCGCGCCACGCCATGTCGCCATACTAACTATGGCTGTGGAATGACATGTTTTTTGGGGAAAATTTTTTTTAGCATAGCCCCCAATACCTCATTTTGGGGAAAAAAATTTTAGCCGTCTCTTGGAGTGTTAGAGAGAAGAATCGGTTAGATTCCTACCTTAAATATATGGTTTGGAATAAAAAAGAGAATTTAGGGATGGATTTTTAGACATCTCTTGGCCATGCTCTAATCATCTACTTCCCATCCCCGTGATAGTTGCACCCCACCAGTCGTTGACACATGCCGGGGGAAAGCCGATCATGCAACACGGGATAAGGAGGGAACAATGATTTTTATCGATAGTTTTGTCAGTGTCAAGAATAAGACATACCTCATATACATAGGTTCATGGTATACAGAAATACCATATACCTAATAGTATACGAGAATGTATCCTTTAATTAAGGAAATACAACAGATATATAAGGAAATTGTCTTCTCGGAATAGAAGATGTCAAGAAGGTGTTAGAATCCTATTCGAGGAAGACAAGGTGTCCTTAGCCGTATCCTGTTTTAGTTCTCCAAGTTCTACTTGGAGGAGAAGATAATCAAAACTATACAAGACCCCATGAGGAGAGGGGACACACCAAGATAGATCGAGACAAACCCAATGTAGGAGCCATAGAGGTCGACATGAGGGATCTAGAGCTACCTTTGATCTTACCGAGTTCATATTCGAGGAAGAAGACAACACTAGCCGTTGACTACGTGTGAGAGCTCCATATCGCCAAGCCGACAAAGACTAGATTAGGTCATCTCAAATATTGTACTCGTGTGATTCTAATATATAAAGGCAACACCGGCTTTGGCCAACAGGAGTAGGGCTATTACCTATCAGTTAAGGGCCCGAACCTGTATAATAATCCCTGTCTCTCGCCTCTTTTACATAAATCTCGCGTATATCCTGGTTCTAATGATCCCCATACTCTACAAATATCGTTGTTGAGTATAGCTCGTCGATAGTGGCATGCCTGGTAGGGGACTTGGTGCTTCAAGGTTTCGATGATATGATTTCAAGAGCTGGATTTTCCAACGAGGGCTTCTACGACCGTCCTAGCCTAGGACATCCAACGCAGCTAGCGCCCACTTATGTCCAAGTTGAAACCATCATCTTCCTGATGTTCGTTGTCGTCCCGATCTTACCCCCTTGCTTACGCCGAGAACGAGGCCATGATGATGAAACAGGCGAACATGATTCTTGCAACGGTCATCTTTTCGGTGAATGCCGAGAACAGGGTGCCGACAACTAAATCTACCAGCAAGCTTCCTAAAATGGCTAATATCCCGGTTCCTGCCGAGAACTAGATGCCGATAAAGAAATTCGCCGAAAAGGACTTCAACACATGGTGTCCAATCCACAAAAACTCCTCGACAACTTCAGCTTTGAGAGATACAACCTGACCGGAGTGCGTTCTCCTATGGAGCGGGATCCTCGTCATCTCAATCTTTGTCAAAACATCGCCACTGTGTATTTTTTGACGAGGGATATTTCAACGGCTTTGGCTCTAGGATATATGACCCGACCAAAGTATGTTGCCGCCAACAGTTCAATTTATCAAGATCGACCAAGCTTTCAAGACGTCGCCGCGACGGAGAACACTGGTTCAATATTGTTGGCCATAAGACCTCGGTCCGTGCCGACTACTTCAAAGCTGATATCACCACCGCAGAAAACAACCATTCAATATTGTCGACCATGAGGATTCGATCCGGGTTGACTACTTCCAAGTCGATTAGCATCGCTAATCAAGGTAACTAGTATATTGATTTTTTAAATCAATCTACTAATATCATTGATACATCCGGCATGTATCTACAAAGGTCACAAAATTTCATACAATTCACCATACCTATTTCCAGAATAAATGACCTATTATGTTTACCTACAGCATATTTTCTATACGATACCTATTGAGCGAGAGTTTCCTCTATCAGGCCGACTACGGTGTAATATCGGGGGCTCGCTTTGTTTCTTTTATATAAATCATGCTTGTTTATGGTATACATAATATCCAATATTCAATCCAAATTTGTTCATTATATCCTAACAATACTAGAAGATTTATACAATTTTTGAGTACATACTCGATATTGTCTGCTATATATCTTGTCTTCTAGAAAAATATTTTTAGGAAGTAATCCAGCATCTGCTTTTCATCGAGCACTCTAGTAGGCAGCGGTCGAGTAGCCCCATTGTCGAGAACATTCTCGAACAAATGCGGAGTTGTTGGACCAAACCTACCAACAAAGACCGGTGCTCTATCTCACATCTAATACCATGCATGCCCGGTCTATTTGTGAAAAGGTTGCCATGTACAATCTCCTCGCAAACATTGTCAGCTTGATCACCCGGTACGATTGTGAATGAACGCCCGATATGCTTATAAGTTGGGTATGTGAGTCATGCTGGCCATATGAGATGCACATGTTATAACCAACTTAAGCACCTCCACGAGAAGTCAAGGTATGACAACACCTGATCCTCGACCAACGTGGTAGCGATCCCACTACCTCTTCGAGTTCTCTACGAGTGGTCGAGGTGCGACTACACCTGGTTCTCGACCAGTGGTTGTAGCGATCCTCTCACCACCTCTATGAGTGGTCGAGGTACAACTACACATGGTCCTTAACCAACGGTTGTAGTGATCCTCTCACTACCTCTACGAGTGGTTAAGGTACGACTACACCTGGTCCTCGGCCAGCGGCTGTAGCGATCCTCTCACCACCTCTACGAGTGGTTGAGGTAGGACTACGCCTGGTCCTCGATCAGCGGTTGTAGCGATCCTCTCACCACCTCTACGAGTGGTCGAGGTACGACTATGCTTGGCCCTCGACCAGTGTTATAGCATACTCACCATCCTGATGCATTAATCTCTGTAAGTATTTATACATATCAAATGTGCAATATGTGTCCATTGATCCCCTGTTCTTATATCACTACGTCTCCAAGTCGTTTCTTATCGACCTTTTTACGTTAAATCTAACTAATCATCAGGTGTCATAGACCTTGGCCGGGGACACCAGGTACTATTGTATTAGTCAGGTTCTAAGGGTCAACGACCACGTCAGGTTGGTCATGTCAGAATACTCACCGTAACGTATTAATAGGCTGTGTAATCGGGATTGGTTTTCTCAACCTCATGGCTGGGGGCTAGGAATTCACAACTTGAGCATAGTCTTGTTATAAGATTCAAGCTGCTTTTGAGAAAAACTTTCCATAAAACTAGCTAGGGGCTAGAAAGGGTACATAACTACGTTTTGCTGAGGGCAGCTCTGGCGAGAGTACTAGTTTATTGTCACACATATATATTTATTTTCAATATTTTTAATTCATATCATATTACTCCTAAGCGTTCGCTTGGGGTCTTTCTATCTAATAATTTATTTCGAGAATTGTTTTCAGAAAAAGTAGGTATAAGAGAAATTGGCCTTCTTGAGTAAAAGAGACTAGTTTATAGTCGGCATCTTGTCTTGACTAAATAAAGCTCAAACCGATAATTTTTGTACTTGACTAAAAGACATATACTAGTCCCAAGGCACGATAGTCACGAATTTATTCCGACTAGTTGGACCGGATCAGTGACTTCAAATTTCAGTACATACAAGAAGAGGTCTTATGACAGAGTAGAGTCAAAAAGTTGTTTGGTGGTCGCACTTTGTGCCGACTATAAGAAACTCAGAACGACAAAGCTATAGCATGGTCACATATCTTGTATGGATTTGAGAACCTACATAAAGAGAAAGAGAAATCATCGATGGAATTTTAGCGTATTTGTTTATGTCAGTTTGAGTTTTTGACTTTAATCCAAATTCAACCCATGGTTGTGTTCTTGGTCAAGGCTGGGCAGAGAATTTAGTCGTGTACTCTATACCTACTCGGCCATCCGAGAACGTTCAAGCGGGTTCGACAACTATTGTTCTAAGGTCTTTGGTCAAGAACATTGTCCATTTCATTTGCATTGAAGTCGGGGGCTACTGTCAATATCAAGGATAAGATATACCTTCTATACATGGGTTCACGGTATATAGAATACCATATAATAGTATACGTGAAGGTATCCTTTAATTAAGGAAATACGGGAAATATAGAAGGAAATTGTTTTCTCGGAACAGAAGATGTCAGAGTCATATTCGGGGAAGACATGGTCTCCTTACCCGTATCCTGTTCTAGTTTTCCGAGTTCTAGTTGGAGGAGAAGGTAATCAATGCTATAAATATAAGACCCCCAGAAAGAGAGGGGATACACCAAGATAGATCTAGACAAACCCAATGTAAGAGCTATAGAGGTCGACATGAGGGATCTAGAGCTACCTTCGATCACTACTGGAGAAACCATCTTTGGTTGAAGTGGCAAAAATCACAGTAGTCCCGGTTTGAGTTGCACCCGGGATTAAAGATGATCTCTAGTCCCGGTTTAAAAAGTCTACGGATTTCTAGAAACATTAGTCCCGGTTCGTGTCAAGAACTGGGACTAAAGATCACCTCTAGTCCCGGTTCAAATGTTGTCAGAGCCTCTGAGAGCGCCGGGCATCTTTAGTCCCGGTTGGTAACACAAACCGGGACTAAAGATGCTATTTTTGTCCCGGTTGGTGTTACCAACCGGGACTAAATCACATCGCGCACAGTGCTTGGCCTTTATCTCCTCGTCTCCCTTGCGCCAAGTAGTACTCTTCATAGATCAAGTAGTACTCCCTCCCTCTTCCTCTCCCTCGGACTATCTTTTTCTCTCCCTCTCCTTCTCCCCTCGGCTCTCCCCTCTCCCTCCCTCTCTCCTCTAGATCTATCTCTCTCCCGGCGGAGCGGAGGGTGGGTGTGCGGCCAGGGCGAGCCAAGGCAGCCGGTGGCCCCGTGCGGGCGTGCGGTGGCGGCCCCGCGGGCGGCCGGGCGGCGGGCGGGGCGATGGGGCGGGCGCGCGGCGGTGCAGCGGGGTCGTGCGGCGGCGGGCGCCGGGCGGCGTCGGCAGCGGCGCGAGGCCGTGCGGTGGCGCAGCAGGGCAGCGCGGCGGCGGCACGGAGCCGTGGCGCGCGAGCGCCGGGGCGCGTCGGCGAGCGATGGGGCGGGGCGGAGCCATGCGGCCGCGCGACGGTGGCGGCGGGGCCGACTTCAGCGGGCTGCGGCGGCGGCGGCGGCGACCATAGGATCCGGTGAAGCCGTGAGGCGGCGGTGACGGCGGATCTGGCGAAGCCGTGCGGCAACGGATCTAGCACGGATCGGCGAAGCCGTGCGGCGGCGCGCGCGCGCCTCGAGTCCTCTCCCTCTCTCGGTGAAATTTGTGAATTTTTTTGAGTTTTGTGATTTTCATTACTTGAGTTTGGTCTCGTATATATGTGAATTTGTGATGAATGTTTCGTGATTTGTGATATAAATTTGATGTTGGGATGGGAATTGGTGTGATGTGAATTCGATTTGGGATGTTATTTTGACCGATTTGAGTATGGGGCTATGAATTTAGGCGAAAAAACAATGTAAAAAGTAAAAAGCAAAAAAAGGTGGCAGAGATCATGTGGGGCCTATATATCTTTAGTCCCGGTTGGTAATACCAACCGGGACTAGAGATCGCCCATCTCTAGTCCCGGATTCGTAGTCCCGGTTTGACAACCGGGACTACTGGGGGTTACCAACCGGGACTAGTGACCCTTTCTCCACCAGTGGATCTTGCCGAGTTCATATTCGAGGAAGAAGACAATACTAGCCGTCGACTACGTGTGAGAGCTCTATGACGCCAAGCCGACAGAGTCTAGATTAGGTCATTCCAAATATTATACTCGTTTGATTCTTATATAAAGACAACATCGGCTTTGGCCAACAGGAGTAGGGCTATTATTTGTCAATTAAAGGGCTCGAACCTGTATAAAAATCCATGTCTCCCGTCTCTTTTACATCAATTTTGTGTATATTCTGGTTCCAACGATCCTCATACTCTACAAATACCGTTATAGGGTATAGCTCATTAAAACCTCGAAGCATCAAGTCTCCTATACCTGGCATGCCCTGTCTATATTTTTATTGGTGTATATGGTGTAAGTTTTAGGCTATAGAGAAACATATTTTTATATCCTAAACGCTCGTCAGAGAGTCCTAAAACGAGATTTAGGATTGCAATAGGGAAACTGTTGGGCCTTTCTCAGGTCATAACTTATAACAGACTAGTGAGCGTGCACGTGCAAGGCACATCGACATATACAATTAAGAAAAATATGGTTATTGCTGATCATATACTGATACATTGTTAAAGAATCATCATAGGCACTGATAAAAATAAAATTATTGTAAGCATTATATTGGTAATGCATGAAATAAAGCTAAATTCTTATTTTATTACACATCAACAGAATGAAAAAAATATAAAATTATTTTTCATAATTGATTCCGCGTCCACTTCCAGATAAGTCCCTGTCAATGCTCTGATTTAATGCATGAGACAAGGTTAAAAAAAAACTAAACTCACACCTCAACCAAAAAAACACAATTGCCAAAACCTAAATTCGATTTATACATCCAAAACCACAATCTGAATCCATACATACATTCACCATGCATGACACTGCAAATCAACAGAAGTTGACCATGCAAACCCTACAAATTTACTGTTGCACTTCTGGAAGTTATATTGCACCATCACAACAATTAATGAATAATTAGAATGCCCCCTCCAAACTTTCTATACCTTTTGACAGCAATAGAACGAATTGAGTTGTGACATAGAGGGGCAGCTGTAGATCTTGAGGCGCCAGGGACAGCAGCGCGTTGATGGAGAAGACAGCAACACGTCGGCGAAGCAGATGGAGGCAGGACGTGGAGAACGGTGTCTCCGCGGAGTAGCAGTGGAGCCTTGAAAAGCATAATCATGTATATTATATCCCTTGACACTGCAGACTTGAGAGCAGCATGCAAAGTTAGCCTGAGATGCAATCCAAAGTGCAAACCTGAGATATTTTAAAAATGAGGAAAATGACCAACGCTGTTCAATTTTGAACTTGATCTGAACTGACCATTTGCAACCCAAATCCTTTTTTTCTAGGGTTAATTAGATACATGCCATTATAAATTGGCGTGGTTGGAAAAATGCCATTACTATTCAACAAATCGCAAATATGCCACTGGTTCTTGGGTGAAACTCTCTCCACATAAATTTATAATGGCACGTATCTGATTAACCCAAAAAAACAGTGGCATATTTTTAATCGTAAATACGATTCGTGCGTACAGAGTGGCGTGGAGCGAGTTTTACCCAAGAACCAGTGGCATATTTGCTATTTGTTGAATAGTAATGACATTTTTCCAACCACGCAAATTTATAATGGCATGTATCTAATTAACCCTTTTTTCTACCATCAGAGGAGAAGCCCAACCAGCACCTAACATTGTGTTAAGTGACTGTGTTAACTAATTGTCCAAATAATATAGAGGGCTACTAGACCAAGATGATAAGAAAGTTGCAGCAGACGATATAGATTTGATATATCTCACCCAAGGTGCATCACCTCAAGAGGGTTAAAAATCTTAACAATCTTATTTGCAAAAGAGATCAACCCGAATTGCATGTAACTAATCCAATTACTGTTGATATGAAATGAAAATTAAGCCCAAAAGGTACTCCACATTTTAGCTTCCAGACGTGAAAAGTGCATAGGTTAAAAAAATATCAAAGTTCAGACCAACACATATCTAGAAAAACACATATCTAGAAAAAGGATGTAGCAACATGTCTAAGTTCTCATCAAAAGCACCCGAACACATAACACTACACTACAGGAAAGCACAAGCGGTGGCATAAAAAATCAGTAACATCACAGTTTGGCAACAAAATCATTGATTCATTGTTTGATTGATTCTATTGTATTAGGGGGTATTACCTCTTTATTATTCTCAGGGTATACAAATGAATTATGGAAGAAATAATTTTTGAGAGCCTCATACCCAGTCTTTCCAACTCTCCATCGGCATATTTCATTTGCAATGGACTTGAAGCCTTTTAAAAAAAGAATTGCTGTCAAAATCATATAAGCATCTGTACCCATTAGATCATTTCACTCACGTAAGAAGAAAATCAGATAAATGTGTTGTTCCTCTATGTAGTTGGCCATATAGCTAGATGGATGCCATCACAAAATTAGTCCAGTGATGATTTCATCCCAACCTTGAGCAAAGCTCTGGAAAAGATAGAAAACAAATGAGGTATTAATTTCCATCCAGTGCTAACCAATGGAATGGGCTGCAGTTTTTAATAGAAAACGAAAAAAAAGACCCCACCGAGCCAAACCGAAGTCTGCAGTTTTTCGGTTTTCACTCTTGGTTTCTATTCGTGGTGTTGCATAAACCAAATAATTTGGTGCGGCTTTGGTTTTTTATGTATGAAAATCGGTCCCTCGAAAAAACCGAACCCCAGCCGAGCCGGTGGCTCCCCCACTGTCAAACGGCTTGGAGCCGGTCCCCCACTGAGAGCCGCCGTGCCGTGCGCGCTGCCATCGGCCCCCTCCACACTGCACCTGAGCACCACCACTCCCCATGCCTGAGCGTCGCCGCCGGCCCCATCCGCGTCGCGCTCGCCGCCCCAGCCCCCTTCCGCACCGCCCTAGCCTCCTTCCGTGCCGCCGCCGGCCCCGCCTCGCCCCCTCCGCTATGGCAGTGCTGGTCAGCGTAGGCGGCGGGTGAACACGTGAGAAGCCGCCGGCTGCGCTGGTCTGCTGCTTCTCTACTTTCTTCGGTAAAAGCCAAAAAACAAACTTTGCGGTTTCTACTTTTCCTTAGAACCAAACGGTTGTTTGTTCATGCCTAACCAAACTTTGCGTAGAAAAAAAACCGAACTGAATGTGCGATTTAAACTGAATGCTCAGCCCTAAATGGAACATGCTAAAATAATAAATAGCAAAAGATCAATTGTTGCAGCATGGCAGTTAGTTTTGGATCAACCGCCGCGCGATCTCTCTCTTGATAGGATGGTTTAGTGATTTAGTGTGGTGAATTGCAAGATAATACAAAGCTATACTTAAGTGATTTAGTATGGTGATCAAGTTTAAACTTTGTATGCTCCAAGGTAACAAAGAAAGGGTGTGTGTACTAATCAACCTGTACATATACTGTGACATGAAAGCTCTATGATGTGCAGAATATATAGGCCACAATATACCAAAAGCCTTATTTTAGAGTTCAGACTTTAGTGGGCTGATTTCTTCCATGGATCCGGCATGCACAAATAAATCAAGAATAAGTCAAGAGCTGAATGCATACATCCAGCAGGCCAGCAAAATACATCTAACTAATCATATAATCCTAAAGGCAAGCAAACTACATCCAGTGCACCAGAATTAATGCATACACCTAGCAGCACCAAGCCATCAAGATCGATGTCTTGCAAATTTTATACTTAATGTGGTTACGTGTTATTCTGAATTAAAGAAATTTAAGGTTGTGATTTAAACATATATACCAATTGCAAAGCGAAAATTTCTAACTCAGAAAAAATGACTAATTTAAATGAGATACACACCTGAAAAACTGGATCTGATGTTGAGGAGGCCGGACGCTGGCCGCAACATTCTGAGGTTACATTCAACAACAATATATGAATGTCAACACATCTATTGTCAGGAAATTAGTTTATTCAACCCATAACTATTGTCATACATATTTAGTTTATTAGCATCTAAGTATCAAATATCATTTGACAGAAATGTGATTACATCGGATGCAAAAGCTGAAGAGCAATTTGGCACGTCATTACCTGTTATTGCAGACAAATCAGGTGTTTGGAGATCCCAACAGTGTTGTCCATTGCTGTAGGCCAAGGCGCGGAGATCAATAACCACCTGCAAACATACAGTGGCATACTTTAATAGAATCCGAATCGATTGCTAGATTCGCGGAGGCCGAGCTTGCAAGATCGTCGATGTTGGCGTCCACACTCCTTTCTCTCAGGGGAGGCCGCTCCGGAAGAAGCCTTCACGGGACGACAACGGTGGAGGGAGAGAGGAACGGATCAGCGGAGAAACGGTGGAGATGATGGCGGTAAGACCCAGCGACGGTGTGAAACGCGGGTGGACGGGACGGTGGCGGGCGGGGTGGATGGCGGGCGTCGGTGATGGGGAGATGCGGGCAGCGTCGGCGGCGGCGCGCGTGCGAGGAGGCGGGCGGCGGAGGCGGAGGCGCGCGCAAGGAGGCGGGCGGCAGGGCGCGATGATCGTCGGCGGCGGCCGCATGCGAGAGGCGGGCGGCGGAGGACGCGACGAGCGTCGGTGACGGACGCGCGCGAGGAGGCGGGCGGTGGAGGGCGCGGCGAGATGCTAATTGCTAATTGCTTGGATGAACTGGTATATTTTATATTAGTATAGATATAGATATAGATATAGATGGGTGCAACCACTGCATAGTGCATACATCATAGGAATAAAATCAACAAGCAAATAAACTTGCAACCAGGTTTATATAACCAAGACACACAAATTCTATATAGACGTTTATACTAAATTAAGACATTGTTTCTTTATTTATTTATATCTCATCTTCTATTATATTTCTTTAATTTGTTTCCTTTTTTTCCCTATTATATTTCATCTTATAGGCGACGAGGTGGTAGGAAAAACCGAGTAATGCCGAGAAAAAGAAAGGGTTATATGGGTTAGGGTTGGGTAAATCTAATGGGTAAAGCCTTGCATGCAGCCCAAGCACGCTAGCCCGTTCGGTTAGGCCCACATACACGTCTAGCTCACTATGAGAAATGTATACAATTAAACTTTATTTTTAGAAACTTTTAATATATGTAGAAACGTTCTATATGAAAACATGTGAACTTGAATCGGAATCTGACATGTAAACAACTCCAATGTTTATACTCTCTTTAGGTTGAAAATAATTGTCATTTTGGACAAGAACACACGGTTTCGAAAAAATAACTTTAATATTTTTCTATTACAATATTGTTGATGCGAAAATTCTCTCACGCGTTGGCCTGAGAGATTTGTTTAACTTCAGTGTAGGTCCTTTTCTCGACTGTCTGATGTAAACAGGCGTGTCAGTTGGTTTGATCTGTCAACCAACAAGAAACAAATATATATGTGTTAAGGTTAAGGTTAGATCCTACCGGATCGGCTAAGGAAACAAATTTACATATATTTGCTATCCCAAAGCATATTTAAACTAAGCGATTGGGATAGATCGGCTATGCCGAGATATGATAAATTACTCAATCTAAATATACACTAGGATAATAAATATATGCATTCATGGCCTAGCCGATACTGTAGACCTAACTGTGGATCGGCTAGTACTCTGATACTTCTTATGAAAAGATGTTAATCTAACCTAAATGAGTTAAACCTAGATTAATCGGCCATCGGCTGATGCTGACAGATTGATACCGACTTAATGCATTTAACCAGATTAAAATCTTAATATAAGAGGCAACTCTAATAAATCTAATAGCAAATAATACTAAAAGAAATATTAAAACAGGTAAGGCCGGCTGAAACCCCGGCACTGTCTTTACAAGTTTACATCTAGCCGAATAGATTATAATACTTCTAAAAGCGACTTAACAGATCATAGATGATGCAGCATTAAGTACAAAAAGATAGCATTAGATCTATATAGACCGATGTAAACCCCTCAAGACGATGGATACAACATATAATCCAGGCCAACATCTAGATCTAGCTCTACCGGCTGCTGCTTCCTGAGAAGAACAAGCCGATGGCAAGATAGATCTAGACATTGTTCTAGATTATATGTCATATATAATAACTTGCGCAGTCTAAAGCATCAAACTTGGAGTATCATGATGATGGAAGCACTAGATTCAATGAAATAAACCACTAATGACAAGCATTTACCTTAATCGGGATCGAAACGATGCAGCCCGAAGCCGGATCAAGAACTCGTCTAAAAGAAAATGTGAGGCGATGCGCCGAGATTGTATTAATTGTGATATGATCTGATATATTATTTACAGGGGGTCTCGGGTCCTATTTATACCCAAGCACAACAACGTCCGTGCAAAACACGGTTTCTATCTAATCTACTATACACGGTATGGTAATACCCCGGGACGTGGTCCCATGCCGCGTTACTATAGGAATATCTAAACAAATCCCTAATCTACAGATACAATTGCCGTTACAGGACTCTATCCACAGATGGCAATATCTTTAACACGCAATTTGGGAACCAAATCTACCATTTATCTTCAAGCTTTCAATCGGAAACGGTCCCATCTTCCTCTCTGAATCGGAATCGGCTATCGGCTGTTCCCATCCGATTCGGCCTTAGCCGACTGGTTTCCCAGCCGATTGAATCATTGCTGATGTGGCCTCAGTTTCTCGCACAGATCACTTTCCCGATCCGATTTCATTTCAATCCTGGCTTGGGCTTAGGGATTTGGTTACCAAATTTAATCGTTAACACATGTCCCCCAAGTCCGTGATAAGATAATATCGTGGATTTGCCAATTTTTTCAAATTTCTGCGCACTTCTCGTCCAAGTCCGTTTCGGCTGCCAGAAAAAACTTTTTAAATATTGCCCGCCCGGCGCCGAAACGAGCCACGCTGTCACTTTGCGCACTCAAGCCTTAGCCAACAAAACCCTTCTTCCCGACAACTCCTCGGCGATTCCGGTGACCCGGAGTACAAATCCTTTTGGCGAACCCCGCAAGGCGGCGATCCCCCTCACTGATGGCGTCTTCAAGCACTCTTGCCGACGCGCCGCAACAGCTCTACCCTGAGGTAAACCCAATCGACTCTGCTCCTTTTCTTCTCACGATTTAATCATTGCACCCTCTCATAATTTCTTTGTTTTTTTGGCACCCTGTAGCACTTATCTCATCAAATCACGATCCCAGACCTCAACCACCCAAACCAGTACTTTTTAGGGCCTATCGACAACTTGGATCCTAGTGAGCTTATCAATGCTGAAACCAATCGGATCCCCTACAAAGTCTCAACCGCAGATCTGTCGTATTGGACTAGTGCTTTCAAATCTTGGCCGTCAACTGACAAATCTTGGCCTGCTTGGTATCTTAGGATGTCGGTCAGGAAACAAGCCCACTGGACTTGAACTTGGGATAGACCAATGTTTAGGGCTGACAATAGCCGATATGGTTAAGCATGAATCCCTTTTATCGGCTACAAGTTACTTTTGGTCCGACACCCTCAACGCCTTTCTGTTTAGGCAAGGGCCGATGACGCCAACCCTGTTTGATGTGGCCATGATCACCGGTTTAAACATCACTTCCACTGTCAGCCCCAATGACCTCCAAATGAAATGCCAACACATCTTCAAGACAAAGAGCATCGACGACTGGAGCGGCTTCATATCTATGAACATGAGTGATGGGCCGATCTCTGACAGGGAACACACAGCCTTCCTTCTGATGTGGTTGGAAAAATTCGTCTTTTGTGGATCGAGCTGCGGTCCAACCAGCAACTGGCAGCATATAGCCAAAGCCTTGGCGGCAAAAAAGAAGATTCCCCTAGGCAAAAACCTGCTTGGCTATCTATACCAAGTGTTAGGCACGACATTGGCTCGGCTGGCCTCTAAACAAACCATCGGCACAGGAGGGCCATGGTGGCTATTACAACTCTGGCTCAACCTCCATCTGTACAAAGTTGCTGAGCTACCTCCTCCGTTTGAAACTGATTTTCCTCTGCTGGAGCCGAGAATCATAGATGATGAAGAGCAGACAACTCGGCGGTGTACGTCGTATGGGGAAGCCGCTACTACTTACCCTAGGTCTAAGCTAACAGCCGACGATTTCAAGGAGTGGTTTGATCATCTGTACAATGGTTTTCCAAACATCTCCAAGATCTGGTTTGCCTACAAAGATTTTGATAAGTTTGAACAACCAGACAATCTTTGGCTAGATGAGCTTGACTCCGAAGAATATACTGAGCCGAGGGAAATATTTGTCACAGCCATCACCCCATGCATCCTTCCCGTCGGCATCCACCAGGGGCGTAACATCACCAAGACTTATGAATTCTATCACCCAATGGTGGCAGCAAGGCAACTTGGAATGGGACAGCTGCCAATCGGCTTGTATTTTGCCGACAAGATCCAGCCGAGGGGAAAAATTGACGGCAATGTTATGAAGCATCGGCTGCTCAACATCCCTGGTCCTTCCTTGGGCAGCATCGGCAAAATTGATCTGGCAATGACCAGATCGGCTATCTTCAGCCGATGGTGGAATGAATGGAAACAACACCTGTTCCACCAATCGGTTTCGATGTACCTGATAGCCGTCGACCCGGACTTGGTTCCATCAGTAAGCACTTTTACCTTTCAATCCCTTCTCTTCATCGACTAACACTCTTCCTTCGGCTAACAAACCATTTCTTATTGCAGACGATCGATGATTCCCCTCCTCACGTCAGCAACACATGAGTAGCAATTAACTATGCGCTCGGCATCCTGCTAGGCGGCTGTGGACTAGCCCCGTCCATCATCGGCTTCAACGCGCCGAAGGTGGGCACGCTTCTCCATGGCCAAACTCGTGAGCCGCTCTATCAGACGAAGAGGGCACAACCATCGGCTGTCGCTACTCCTGCTGCCGAGAAGAAGAAACGAGCGGCGAAGAAGGCCAAACCAACTCTAGCCGATGACTTCTCCCCGATTGACCCAGACGTCGAAGCTGTGCTTGACGATGAAGTGGAGAACGAGGAGATGGCAGATGTGGTCGATGCAGCTGCAGCTGAATCGAGTTCTAAAAGACATGCACAGACCCCATCAGCCGACGAGGCATCCATCCAAAAAACACCAAGTCCCCCAAGGCGTCCTGTTCGTCCGATGGCGGTACGTGACCTCAACACTTGTTCGTTTAATGCCTTTCATTCACCATTCTCTCATCATATCTTTCCATTAGCATAGGAAGAAACTGGCCACAAAGAAGAAATCGGCTCCCCTTCCATCGGTAAGTATCTTCAACTTGCATCCCTTGTCCATTAGCCGATTTTTTAAAACTAACTCTTTTTCAGCCTCCACGTGCGCCGACGCCTGCCCCCCAGGAGTCAAGTGAACGAACTCCATCGGCTGCTAGTGGCGGCTATGCTGCACGTACACCGTTGGCTGCAGGTGACGACCAAGCCGATGAAGAAGTTACTTCGGCCCCGGCAATCCCAGTAAGTTTTATTCTCTTTATAATCGGCTCGATAACCCTTGCCCATCTTTTAACTGTTCTTTTCCTTGCAGAACATAGCTAATCTTTTGGGCTTCGACCTATCGAAGTTCGTAGACCCAGATGAAGGAGGCGACAAAGCCCTGGTGCCGCTGGACGAGGACCTCAGAGCTGCATTGGCCGATATCGGCAATCGGCTAGAAGGGTCTTTGGACACGCTGGTAGCAGACTGCGGCCCTATTCATTCCAGGTTTAAAGATGTTCAAGCGCGGCTTCCAGACGCCTTAGCCGACACGATCGTGCCAGCCACTTTCCTCGAGGCGCATCAGCTGAAGTACGAGCGAGCTCAATAGCGCATTGCCGATCGCCGATCAAACCAATCGCTGATGGCCGCCATCAAGTTGAATCAGAGGAAATCAAGGCAAAAAAGGCTGAATTTGACATCTTGAAGACGGAGCCGGCCTCCAAACTTGAGCGGCTTCGCGCGCGCAGGGATCAGCTGGTAGCCGATCTTATCCAACTCACCAATGAGATCGACATTCAAGAGGAGTACATGGCCGGCTTGCCCAAGGAAATTGAAGACAAGCGATTGAGCATCAAGGCAGCCGTGTCCTATCTTACGGACTTAACAAAGGTGGTGAAGCCGGTGGCCGGAAATGACGCAGCCGATGCCAAGGCTATTGAGGAAGTCGACGAAATCAGGCATAAGGCATTATCTGCTATAGCAGATTTTCTCAAACAATGAGCCGATTGTAATAGCCCGCTAGGTCAGAAATTGTAACTCAACTATTTTTGTAATCGGCCAACACTGTCCATCTTTTGTAATCGGCTGAAACCGTCCTTGCTCAACTTTTGACTGCTGATGTTTGATTGCTGATCACATTAGCTTCAAAAAACTTGAACAACTTGAAAAATTTCTTGATATCTATTTTTTCAATTGTTGTCTATGTATGCCCCCTAATTTTGTAGATGTCTACGATGTCGACAGAATTATGAAATCCGCAACTTCTGCCACTGTCGTCATTGTCGACCAAACTTAGCCGATTGTAGAAAACTAGGAGAAAAACTTAGCGTGAAAATGACCTAAAGGCGATGCTTGCACAAGTCAAGACATCGGCTAGCACGAATCGGCAAGAACACAGCCGAATCATGAGTTGATCCAAACGCTTGGGTAGTATTTTTTCAAATATTTTTCATTTAGAGCCCTTCCAAATACTTCTCCATCCAATCCTTCTAACATGTAGGCCCCCTTAGAGACGCATTTGTAGATCTTGAAAGGCTCTTCCAATTAGGTGACCACTTGCCGAATTTATGATCTCTTGATCCAATCGGTAGTATCAATTTTTAAACGAGTTCGCCCTCTTCAAAAGACGTAGGCACAACTTTCTTGTTATAATGATGGGCTAATCGTTCCTTATCCCTTGTTACTTTTTCCAAAGCCCTCATCCGTGACAAAACCAGGTCTTCTGATTCATCTACCATCAAATTGTAATAATCATCGGCTGTGAGCTGATCTTGCAACTGAATCTATCTTGAGCCGATGATGTTTTCCCATGGTAGGACTGCTTCATGCCCGTAAACCAATTTATATGGAGGGACTTGGATAGATCCGTGGCATGCCATCCGATAGGCCCAAAGTGATTCGGCTAATCGACTGTGCCATTGCTTGGGATACTCAGAGATCTTTCTCTTTATCAGCTTGATTAGGCTTTTATTTTAAGCTTTTGCTTGCTCGTTGGCCTGAGCATAATACGACGAAGAATTGAGCAACTTGATTCCCATGCAGTCGGCAAACTGAACAAACTCGTCTGATATGAAGATAGATCTCTGGTCTGTTGTTATGGTTTGAGGAACGCTAAATCGGTATATGATATGCTCCTTAACAAACTCGATCGATTGTGTCCTTAGAATCAACTTTCTTAAGAGGAATTGCTTCCACCCACTTCGTGAAATAATTGGTTACCACCAATATGAATTTGTGCCCTTTACTTGAGGGTGGATGGATCTGACCGATCATATAAATTCCCCATCCTCTGAACGGCCAAGGCTTTATGATTGGGTTCATAGCCGATGCTGGTGCTCTTTGTATAGCTCCAAACTTCTGACAATCCTGGCAGCCCTTGTAGCACTTGAAACAATCTTCCAGCATTATCGGCCAAAAATACCACGCTCTCCGAAGCAACCACTTCATCTTGTGAGCCGATTGATGCCTGCCGCATATTCCTTCATCCACTTCTCCGATAGCCACCTTGGCTTGATCGGCACTGAGACACTTTAGCAGCACACCATCAATCGTCCTGTAGTATAAGTCTTCATCAAGCAAGACATATCTCAATGCCTTGTATCACAATTTCCTAGAAGCCGATTGAGAAGGGTTTTGTAAATAATTGTAGACTTCAAACCTCCAGTCATCGGCTATCATGGCAGCAATCTCTATCTCAATATCTTTTGTCATCGGCCGATAACTCGATGCCCCTTGAGCTAAATCATTGGCTTATGTGTTCTGCTCCCTAGGGATATGCCTTAATGTGACTAGCCGAAAGCTTTCCATCAAGTCTCGGCATTGTTGATAATAGATCATCAGCGTATCATTTTTGCACTCATACTCTCCCGACAATTGGCTGATGACCAACAGTGAATCCCCCATGATCTCTATGGTGTCGGCTTCAACCTCTTTGAGAAGATGCAATCCCTTGAGCACTGCTTCGTATTCGGCTTGGTTGTTTGTAGCGTGGGGGTTGATTGAGAACGCAAATTCAAAACTTGCCCCTCTTGGGGATATAATTACCAAGCCGATACTACAGCCGTTTGTGCAAACTGAGCCATCAAATGTTAACGTCCAAGGCATGATTTCCACTGAGCCGATTGAGTCATCCCTGTGTTCCACTATGAAATCGGCTATAACTTGTCCTTTAACTGCCTTGGGTGCCTGATATCTTAAATCAAATTCTGTTAAAGCAAAAATTTATTTTCCAATTCGTCCCTTTAATACTGGAGTCGATAGCATATATTTGACTACGTCGGCTTTACAAACTATCGTGCACTCCTTGGACAACAAATAATGCCTTAACTTGGTACATGAAAAATACAGGCAAAGACATAACTTCTCCATGGGTGAATACCTTGTTTCTGCGTCCAACAGCCGTCGGCTGAGATAAAAGATTGCCTTCTCCTTCCCTTTGACCTCTTGGATCAAAACTGAGCCGATTGACTTGTCATTGGCTGATAGATATAACTTGAATGGTATCCCTTTTTGTGGAGAAATCAAGACTGGAGGCGAGCTCAAATATCCTTGATATTATCCAATGCCTTCTGCTGCTCTGCCCCCCAAGTGAATGCTTGATTGGCCTTAAGCCGAAGCAGTGGAGTGAACAGCTCTATCTTCTCTGAAAGAATGGCTATAAATCGCCTGATAAAGTTGATTTTGCCGATCAAAGATTGTAGTTGCTTCTTGTCCTTCGGAGGTTGTATTGTCTTGATAGCATTGATGCTCCTTGGTGTAACCTCAATTCCTCTTTCGTGAACAAGAAACCCTAAAAATTGTCCGGCCGATACGCCGAATGCGCACTTCAATGGATTCATCTTAAGGCCATATTTTCTTGTCCGCTCCAAAACCTGCTTAAGATCGACTATATGATTTTTTTGTTTCCCTAGACTTGACAACAACGTCATCAATATAAATCTCCACCAGGGAGCTGATCATGCCATGGAAAATATAATTCATGGCCCTTTAATAAGTTGCTCCAGCATTCTTCAACCCGAACGTCATAACGACCTACACGTACAAGCCAATTGCTCCTAGGCATCTAAAAGCAATCTTGTGGATGTCTTCTTTGGCCATAAAAATTTGATTATAACCTGCATTACCATCCATGAAACTAATAATCTTGTGGCCTGAAGCAGCATCCACGAGTAAATCGGCTATTGGCATCAAGTACTCATCCTTAGGAGTAGCTTTGTTTAAGTCCCTGAAGTCGATGCACACCCTAAGTTTACCGTTCTTTTTCATTACTGGAACAATGTTTGAGACCCACTCGGCATATCGGCAAGGCCAAATGAATCTAGCGTCATATAGCCGAGTGATTTCGGCTTTGATTGCATCGTACATATCGGCTTTGAACCTCCTGGGAGGTTGTTTGAACGGCTGATAATTCGGCTTGATAGGTAGCCGATGCACAACAATTGATGGGCTAAGACCAGGCATCTCGAAATATTCCCAAACAAAACAATCTTTATATTCCTTTAATAAATCATTAAGCTGGGATCTAAAACGAGAAGACAAATTCTTGCTAATATATGTCGACCTAGGCCTGTCTCCGGAGCCGATATCTATTTCCTCTAGCTCGTCGGCCGACATAAAACCTTGCCCAAGCTTGCCATCGTCGTCGTCCGCGGCGTCCTTGCCATAGACGCTAGAGCCCTCCACGACGCCTTCAAAGCAGCAGCTGTGGCTCCTCGTCTCCGATTGGCTGTATGGCAGAATCAGACACTTTAAGAAAATCGGCTTGCCAGATTTTTCCGGACAAACAATCGATGCCATCGATCTCCCATAATGGCAAATCGGCATTAGCGACGCTTACTAACCTGTCGGCTGGTACAATCTCGATCTTGTCACCGTGCCATTGTATCAGACTTTGGTGCATGGTGGAAGGGACACAGCAATTTGCGTGGATCCAGTCCCTCCCAAGCAGCAGGCTGTAAGACCCTTTCCCGTCGATGACAAAGAAGGTTGTGGGCACGGTTTTGCTGCTGACGGTCAGCTCCACATTGAGTACACCCTTGGCCTCTGATGGGTTACCGCCGAAGTCTTTAAGCACCATATTTGTTTTTGATCAAGTCTTCGGCTCCCTTGCCCAATTTTCTGAAAGTTGCATAAGGCATCAAATTTATCGCAGCCCCTCCGTCGACCAGCATCTTGGACATCGGCTTGCCGTTGACAAATCCCTTCACATAGAGTGGCTTGAGATGCCGATTTTCAGTTCCTTCTAGTTTGTCAAAGATGGCTTGATCTGGGGATAAGGCTAGCTTGGCCAGGGTATCCTCAACGTTATCTGCATCGGCCTCGGTGACGCCGAATTTGGCTGGCAATATGAAGACCATATTGACCCATGCAGTAGCTTTCCTTTACCTTTGGCTGCCCTCCTGGCTTGATTGGCTGAGCTTTCTTTGGCTTGGCTTTCGTCGACTGGTACAGTTTTCTTCTTGGGCCTCCACTGTTTCTTGTCCAGCCGACGATGTTGATCCCGTATCATCTGCCAAACTTCTTTTTCCTGTCCCTCGTGTTTCAGCCACTGGATTCTTCTCTTCTGAGTTTTAGTGAACAGGTCAGAAGGGCACCATTGGGGGTTAGCCGATTGATCATCATCGGCTGCTTCTTCGTCGTAGTATTCATCATTCTCGTCTTTCTCAAAGAAGTCTTGATGGATCGGCCTGAGCTGATCGTGGACGGACTGCCGTATCTGGTTCAGCACATGGCCCTAGGGACGAATTGAGTTGGGCTTTGAATCGGTGGGTCTCTGTACTCGTCCTCGTGGTACTCACTGCAGGCCGGGCAGTTCTCGTTCATCGGCAGCCTCATCCCCGATTCCCAATAGAATCGAAAAAGCTCACAGCGCCAGTGGGGGTCACAGTCGCTATAATGCCTGTCGTATTGGCGGCCTTGCACCTCTGGCTCTCGCACACGAAGCCCATTGAGTCGGGCCTCTTCTTCTTGCCAAAACCGCTGCTGAAAGCGGCGTCGGCTGTCCATGCGGATCGGCCGTCGGTCAGCCGATCGGCCAGCGGGGCGCACCATGTTGATTGGCGCGGCTTGGTCTCCAGTCGGCTTCTTCTCTGCCTTGACCCCTTTGAGAGTTTCGGCTATGCTATACGTCATTTTGTTCTGCCGATCAGCTCGCCTGAGGCCGGCTTGAACCATGTTGACCGGGAAAGGGTTTCCGTCTACCTTCATCGTCCGAGGGGAATCGGCGAATTTGAGTTTCCTGGCCATGATTGCCGACTGGATCTATTGCCTAAAAACTTTACAATCATTAGTGCTATTGGAGGTGGAGCTGTGCCACGTGCAATATTTCTTCTTCTTGAGTTCATCAGCCGATGGGATGTCACGCCCAGAAATTCACACTAGAATTTCTGCAGCTAATTTGTGCATTACACCCTCGTCCAGGCATCAGCCGAGGTACACAAATCGACGTTATTGATAATACAGAATCCTCGTCTTAGAAACAATATAAAAGAGTTACACAAATGCAGCGGAAAGGAAGGTAAAACTGACTTAAGCTAAATTTGACTCAAGCGAAGCGAAACGCCAACACCACAGCTAACCCTTGACGTCGAACAAGCCTACACCTCCTCGGAGACCTCGATCTCAACCTCTAGCACTGAAGGGGGAAAAGAAGCAAGGCTGAGTACAACCACCGTACTCAACAAGTCACACCGGAAAAAGGGGACATGATGCAAGGTAAATATCAAGGAACAAGGATAAGGGCTCAATTTGCATAAACAGCATTTGCAGAATATAATAATAACATTTGAAGCTAGTAAAACAGTAGTAATAATTAAGCAGTATTAAATAAACACTGTCCAACGTTAACACCACGTTGTAACAGGCCCATCCCTCCACCTGCACTAGTCACATTCCAACCTTTCATTCAAGTAAGTAAGTGAAACTAATCAAGGTGAATCTGGTCGATCGCCCGTAACCGTGGGCACGGCTATTCGAATAGTTTTTACTCTGATCAGAGGTGTACAACTGTACCCACAAGACACAATCCCACAACACGTTATCGTGCGCCGGTGCACCACCACGGTACCCCGGAAAGGAACTGTGACAGGACCCTTCACATAACCCCCTCTAACCAATCGTACCACACCAAGGTTTCGCCCCCACTCCCATCGGGCAATGGGCAGCCCCCTCTAGTGCCGCGGTGAATCCGGAAGCTGATCAACCCTTAAAACCGGGGCCGACCCAACTCCATCACGCCCACCCTCTCTGGGATACGTTGGCTAGAGACAGCTACGCTACAGACCCAGCCATTACCCATGTTGGCTTGTGGTATGCACGGCATTTCTTTCAGGGTTTCCCGAGAACCGGTCCTTAATTGTCATGAGCACACTAACCAAAGTCCAACCATGTGCTCACGACCCACCCTTTTCATAATTCAATAATATTAGAAATAGAGTCACATCTTAACCTCATCTGAGAGTTAACTTCTAATAATATACTTGATTAGTGTGATCCCCTTAAGTGAACTAGTTGAGCTAAGCATAACTAAGCAAACTTAAGCTATCCTCTAGTCATATTGAACCCCAAGTTATCAATGGTATAAGGTAAACAATCCTATGGTTGAGTACAATAGGTATAATCATCCCATGAAATGACATTCTAAAACATATGCAATATTTGAGAGAAAAGAGATATTTACATAATATAGGTACAATATGGTCAATGTAAGGTATGACTTGCCTTGTTCTGGAGACTGAGGAACCTCGGCGACTACTTCGAAGAGAACGGGCTCGCCGGAAAACTCGGGATCTACACGACAAACAAAGCACTCAACAAACACCCTAAAAGGTCTACTGAAACAGCACTGAAAAGTATTTTTAATGGATTCTTGACATTTCTCTGGATTTAATGAAATTTGACTGGACTAAAACAGAGCTCGGATTCAAAAGATATGGATTTTAGAAGTTTAATTGCAATTTTTATACAAAACAGAAAAGATTAAAACATTTATTGCGCAATTAAGTCCCCGGGTGACGCAAGCATGGCGCAGATGGGTAGGGCTGACGTCAGCTGGTGCAAGCGGCTGACGCAAGCGGCGCGGGAGCGGTCCATGGTGGACCGAGTCCACGGCGCCGGCGGCGAGCGCGGGGACACGCGGCACGCATCCGGGGAAGCGGCGGCGATCGGACGGCGATGGGCTTGCGCGGAGCGGACGGCCCAGATCCGCCCGATCCGAAGGATCGGACGGTGCGGATCGAGGGTAGGGTTAGGGTTCAGGCGGCGGCCGATGGGCGGACACGCGGCGGCCATCCAGCGCGCGGCGATCGGATCGGACGGCGACGGATTGGGCGGGATTCGGACGGTTCGGATCCACCCGATCCGACCGATCGGACGGCTCTGGGAGAGCGGCGCTAGGGTTAGGGTTTTGGGCGGCGGCGGCTCGAGCTCGCCCGCCGGCCATGGCCGCGCGCGGCCGGCCGATCTCCGGCGGCACCGGCAACAGCGACGGAGGGCGCTGCGGGCGCGGCAGACAACGGCGGATAGCAAAAGCGATGCGCGGGGAAAACGACTCGAGAGACAACACGGGAAAATCGGAGAGAAGGGAAGCGGCGGCGCACTCACTGGAGTTGGAGAAGACGACGATGGCGGCGGCGGTTTTTAGGGCTAACGCGAGAGGGAAACAAAGGGGAAACGCGCGGCGGCGAAGAGGGAACTTTATAGAGGCGCAACGAGATCGGAAAGGGCACGGGATAGGCGCGGATTCGTCGCCGTTGGTTACGGACTCGGAGAGAGAAAGAGAAACGGCGGCGGCGAATCCCTCGCGGATAGGGTTTCCATCGAGCGCGAAGGGCGCGGGGATGGATGCGGCATCGCGGGATCAGGCCCGGCATGGGTCCGACGTGGCACTGGTTCAAGCGGAAACGGAGCGGAGCGGCGGCGCACATGGCGGGGCGGCGGGCCGGGCCGACCGGCGCGGGGACGGAGACCCGACAGCGAGGCCCACTGTCGGTGACCCGCGGAGCGAGGGACGGACTTCGTGGCGCAGCTGGCATCGCGGGCTTCGGCCCACGACCGAAGGGAGGCGCGCGCGCACGGGAGCGGCTGCCGGAAAGAGCGGCCGGCGGCCCAAGCCGGAAAGAGGGGGGAAAACCGTACGGCCATACGGAAGAAAAAAAGAAAAAGAAAAAAGGATTTTTGGGGGCTTAATTAATTTCCTGATTTCTTATTTAATTGATTAAAAAATACTTAGAGTGCTCTAAAAATTCCAGTAAAAATCCTGTTAGTGCATTTTGACATGCAGAATTCAAGAAAAATCCTACCATGTCGTTTCCATTTATTAATTGCATTTTAAAATTACTGGTTGGCTTCAGATTAATTCCAGAAATTCCAATTATTTCAGGATAAATTATTTAAACAATTTAGGGCAAAACTCAGGGTGTGACATGGGATCACATGATTATCGGGCAGTTGGATCTGCTTCTCCTTTAGCAATAAATCGAAGATCCTATCGGCTTTGGTGATGTCAAAATCGTATTTCTCCTCCTTGACCGTTTTCAGCAGCCATTGGCAGACGATGGCCTTTTTGTTCTTGGTCCATTCGGCTGTCGTGACCTCTGCGTCATCGTCGCTGGAATCGAAGGCTGATCCGACGATGACTTGAGCTACTTTCTTGACGACCTTCCTTGATTCTTGAAATCTCTATTCATGGGCCATCACCCTCTGCGTGAGATGCGCCAAACTGTCGTAGTCCTGAGCCGAAAAACACTCACGGATCGGAGCGATTAGCCCGTGGAAGGCTAAATCGGCTAGCTGGGCATCGGATAGCACTAGGCTGTAGTATCGGTTCCTCATCTCTCTGAATCTTTGAATATAGTCCTGAACCTATTCATCATGCTTCTGCCTAATGTTGGTCAGGTCCGACAATTTTATCTCATGATTGCTGGTGTAGAAGTAGCTGCGAAACTGTTTCTAGAGATCGGCCCAGCTTTGGATAGAGTTGTAGGGCAACGAAGAAAACTATGTAAAGGCCGATCCCAAAAGTGAGAGAGGGAACAAACAAATTCTCAAGGCGTCTGTAGTCGATGCCTCACCGCACTGCGCCAGAAATCGGCTGACGTGCTCATATGTTGAAACATTGTCCTGCCCTGAGAATTTGGAGAAGTCCGGGACCTTGTATCGGTTGGGTAGTGGAACCCTCTCAAAGTATTCTGGATAGGGGTACCGATACATGTTCCCAGAATCTTTCGGCTTGAGGCCGAATTGATCGCGCATAACATCAGCAATCAAATCGGCCCAAGCCCTGTTGTCTTGAACCTGCTGTATCGGCTCGTATTGTTCGTATTGCATGGGTGCTTGCCGATAGTGAGGTGACGGTGTTTGAGGGCGGTAGTGTTGGTCGTGATGGCCTCCTTGGTACTGGTACTGGAGTGGGTTGCCAGCAGGAGGCGGCCGATTCATCGACGGTGGCGTCTGTGGATCCGGAAAAAGCTGTCGGCCACCAGCATTGTATTGTCCTCCCTGGCTGATATGGGCAATCGGCTCCTGTTGCCGATTGTTGTTGAACATGCCAGCCAGCTGATCTTAGGGAAGGGGTTGTTGCCGGTTGAGCATAGTGATCGGCTGTCTTGAGGCCGATCAAGAAGGATTGGGCTGACTGGGGACTCCTCCTGATGGCCCTGGCTGCACTGGTGGTGGGATCGGCTGATTCTGGGTGACCAAAGTCCTGTAGCCGGGAAACTGGCCGTCTACAAAGTAGGTTGGCCCCCTCTGTAGCTGATCGGCAATCTTTGAATCAACCACAGTGGCAATCATGTTATTTAAGGTGTTGACCAAAATGCCGCTCTGGTTGACGAGTGCATGATGCACAGCCGAATCGATCTGATCCTGCAAAGTATGCAGCTCTGAATCGTTTTGCTCCTTTTTCGGCTCCTTCATCTTGTGTTTGCCTTTCATATCTCTTGAGGAGGATGCCTTAAAATCGTCCATGCTGAATTTGTATTTCTGGAGGACGGACCTAGATCGGGTCTGGGCGAATGATTGTAGGTAATTGGCCTACAGTTCTTCTACAATTTTCTTGTAGTCGGCCTGGTGTTCAGCCGATAATTGTTCCATCCTGATTGGAGCCACGTTCTCTTCAGTGATATCTAAGTTCTTGATGTTAACCATCACGTCCGATGCTTAGTGATCCGCGATGGTCCCACGGGCGTGCCAAGAAGCGTGTTGATAAGAAAATTCTCTCACGCGCGGCCGGGAGATCGCTTAACTCCGGTGCGAGGTCCTTTTCTCGACTGTCTGACGTAAACAGGTGTACCAGTTGGTTTGATCTGTCAACAAACAAGAAACAAACATATATGCGTTAAGGTTAGGGTTAGATCCTACCGGATCGGCTAAGGAAACAAATTTACATATATTTGCTATCCCAAAGCATATTTAAACTAAGTGATTAGGATAGATCGGCTATGCCGAGATAGGATAAATCACTCAATCTAAATATACACTAGGATAATAAATATATGCATTCATGGCCTAGCCGATGCTGTAGACCTAACTGTGGATCGGCTAGTACTCCGATACTTCTTATGAAAAGATGTTAATCTAACCTAAATGAGTTAAACCTAGATTAATCGGTCGTCGGCTGATGCTGATAGATTGATACCGACTTAACGCATTTAACGAGATTAAAATCTTAATATAAGAGGCAACTCTAATAAATTTAATAGCAAATAATACTAAAAGAAACACTTAAACTGGTAAGGCCGGCTGAAACCCCGACACTTTCTCTACAAGTTTACATCTAGCCGAATAGATCATAATACTTCTAAAAGTGACTTAACAGATCATAGATGATATAACATTAAGTACAAAAACATAGCATTAGATCTATATAGACCGATGTAAACTCCTCAAGACGGTGGATACAACATATAATCCAGGCCAATATCTAGATCTAGCTCTATCGGCTACTGCTTCCTGAGAAGAACAAGCCGATGGCAAGATAGATCTAGACATTGTTCTAGATTATATGTCATATATGCTAACTTGCGCAGTCTAAAGCATCAAACCTAGAGTATCATGATGATGGAAGTACTAGATTCAACAAAATAAACCACTAATGACAAGCATTTACCTTAACTAGGGATTGAAATGATGCAGCCCGAAGCCAGATCAAGAACTCATCTAAAAGAAAATGTGAGGCGATGCGCCGAAATTGTATTGATTGTGATATGATCTGATATATTATTTACAGGAGGTCTCGGGTCCTATTTATACCCAAGCATAACAAAGTCCGTGCGAAACACAGTTTCTATCTAATCTACTATACACGGTATGACAATACCCCGAGACGTGGTCCCATGCCACATTACAATAGGAATATCTAAACAAATCCCTAATCTACAGATACAATTATCGTTACAGGACTCTATCCATAGATGAAAATATCTTTAACGCGCAATTTGGAACCAAATATACCATTTATCTTTAAGCTTTCAATCAGAAACGGTCCCATCTTCCTCTCTGAATCAGAATCGGCTATTGGCTGTTCCCATCCGATTCGGCCTTATCCGACTGGTTTCCCAGCCGATTGAATCGTAGCCGATGCGGCCTCAGTTTCTCGCACAGATCACTTTCCCGATTCGATTTCGCTTCAATCTTGGCTTGGGCTTAGGGATTTGGTTACCAAATTTGGTTGTTAACATATATATATATATATAAGAATGTCAACAAATAAATTATTTTTATTGAAGTATATTTTGAATATATACATATGATTCTAACAAACATGTTTTTAAGAAGTTATTCGTTGTCAAAATTTTTAAAGTTTTTGACACCCTAATAAGATTATAATTATTTTAAAACTAGAGGGGGTGATAATAAAAAATATAGAGAAGAGGTTATATGGAATAAAATAGTCCGACAAGTAGGGGTGAAAACGGTAAGGATAATATCCGGATTCCGTCCGAAAAATCAGATACGGTTAGTGATTTTCGGATAATTTTTGGATAATTTCGGATTCGAAAATGGAAACGGATATTTTTTTCGGGATACGGATACGAATACGGTAGAGGCATTATCCGACGGATAGCGGATTCGGTCGGATAATATTCGGATACCTCACCGAATAATATCCGGACCTTAGGAGCCTAGCCCAGCCGGCCGATAACCCTCCAAAAGCCCAAAAAAAACAAAACCCTAATCCCTCTTCACTCCACTCGTCTCACTCCTCCCAAGTCCCAGGTTCCCACGGTGGCACCGCCAACGTCCAGCCTCGGCTCCAATAGGCAACAGCAAAGGGCGTCGGCGCGTGGTCCCAGCCGGCGTCGCCCGACCGGCGCCCCCATCTCGGCGCCCGCGTTTCCCAGTCCCAGGTCCCGGCCGATGCCCACATCTCGGCACCCGCGCCTCCCAGCCGGCCGACGCCCCATCGGCAATGAGTTTAAAGGTCTCAGTTCTTCTATAGGCCATCCATTCTGATTTCTGATGATCTTTGTCGGGTACTGCGTTGTGCTTTACTATGAAACCATGCAGTGTAACTAGCTGCTTGAGAGTTGTTAATCTTGCCAGAACTATATGTGGTTGCAGTCCCTTTCAAATCAAGGCTTCGCAAGCTGGCCAGATTACTAATTTCCTCTGGCAAGGTTTGGAGCCCATAACAGCGCCGAAGTATCAGGAACTGCAGGCTTCTGAGCCTCTCAATAGTCAATAGATTCTGGAAGCTCTACAACTTGGGTCTGTGACTTAGATATTTATGAAAGCACATACCTTGCAATGAGATATTAGTGTTGATAACTCTGTCAATGTTTAATTCCTTTCTAGTACTGGCATTGTAGAATCGTGGTGTTGCTAGAATTTTTTTGTTTGATCCTTTGGTCAACTGCATGCTTATGTTAGCAACTAGTTCTCTACTCTTACTACGCACGCATCTTGTTTGATTTTTCTTGATTAATGTATTTGTGATTCATAGCCCTTCATTTTTGTCCTGCAGTCAATCTGCACATTTTTTTCATGATTAAAATAATAACAAATTATTGTTTGATGTTATGGAGTAATGCACTATTAGAACTTACAAGAGGAGATGGACACAACTGTTTAGGAATTGGTGCATCTAAAATTCAAATGGCATATTCATATATATAGGAATGTTTGTTTTGTTTGTTATGGTGTTCACTATCTTATGTTTGTTTTATCTAAATCACAGGTCATGGATTCATCTCATGCCAGTAGTAGCAGTGCAACTGCGTGGAGTGCTAGTGTAGCAGCTTTGCAATCATCAGAACCAACCACGATAATGGGGCATTTTAATGAGAATCGACAAGTAATTGTTGCAACCACCTCAACAGCAGCAGCTAGAGTTGATGTGGATTTGACGGGGGATGCCACTGCTGATCAAGATATTCCTCCTTAAAAAAAGGCAAAGAAGTGTAGTTCTGAGGTTTGGCAGCACTTTGATAAGTTTGAGAAAAAGATACCACAAGATGATGGGACAGAGATTGTAGAGTTGTGGGCTAAGTGTAAAAAATGTAGCTATAAATCTCGCCGTGAGACTAATAGAGGCACATCGGTATTTTGGAATCACATATCTCACAAGCACCAAATCAAGAGTGGCCAGCAGCTTCTAAACCTTAAAAAGAATGAGAGAAGCAGTGAAACTACAACAATTGAGACTTACAGGTATGATGAGGCTAGTAGCTTGAAGAAATTTTATTTGGCAATCATTATGCATGAGTATCCCTTCAATATTGTTGAGCATGAGTATTTTGTGGATTTTTATTAAATCCTTGCGCCCTACTTAGGTGATTGAATACTTAGGTGGAAATATGGTGGGTCTATCATCAATGAGATTGACATGGATAGCCTTGAGCAAACCTTACTACCTTGTTGACTACGGTTTGTGCTTATATTACTTGCTCAAAATTAATTACTTTACTTTCGTACTTGCACTAATATATGAATCATGAACAATATTTTTTTACAGCTTGGAGATACAAATGAGGAAGATGGTAATGCGGAGTATTTTGATGATGAGGATTGAGGATATTTGATGGAAAATGTTGCTGAATTAAATTTGTTTGTTGTCCCTAAATTTTAAAATATGTTTGTCATGAACTATGCATGTTGAGATGACCTAAGTTTATGTAATATTATGATATGAGTTGTGCTTGTGACTATGTTGGTTGAGTCCGTAGGTATGAATGTTATGTTCAATATGTTATAACTTCTAAACTATTTGTGAGTTTGTGATATGTGGAATTATGGACCATGTTGATGAACTATTTTATGATAAACTACTCAAATTATGGAATGAAATACACTCATCACTCATGTGAGTAAATTATTTTTTCATTATGGATGTCTAAAATTATAATGTTTGTTTATAATGATATTTGAGGTCGTGAAATATCCTATCAATATCCGTTACCGTATTTGTTTCGATTCGTATCCGTTCCGTATTTGTTTCCATTTTCGTATCCGAGGTTCCGATTTCGAATCCGATTTTGAAAAAAATATGAAAAAAAATACGGTATCACTAGTTTCCGACCGTATCCGATCCGTTTTCACCCCTACCGATAAGGGCACGTCCTTGTGCGGTGTCCACCCGTGATAATAGAAAACGGGATCGAATCTCTCCGAGGAAGCCAGGAGACAGAAGCGTCGCCCCCAATTGAGAATTTGAGCAAACCCTAGCTGCCCCCTTCTCCTTGCTGATGTCTGCTATGGCGATGCGCTACCTGGCCGGTAAGCTGCGGGCCCCCGTCGCCGCCGCTCTCCGTCGCCCTGCGCCTACGGGCCCTCGATCCCTCTCCACCAACGCCAATGCCTCCCAGGTTGGTTCGCCCCTCGCCTCGTCGCGCATCGTTCCTTTCGATCGACGAAATTTGTGCGTCTCACTACCGAAAACTTGAAGTTTGCCTAGTGCCGAGGAGTTTGCCGAGTGCATATCCTCGGGCACTAGGCAAACAGGTGTTTGCCGAGTGCCACTCGGCAAAGAATTGCACTAGGCAAACTTCCTTATTTGCCTAGAGTGACACTCGGCAAAAAAAAGGGCACTAGGCAAACTTTCACTTTTGCCTAGTGCAACCCTAGGCACAAATATACACTCGGCAAAATTTTAACATCTTAGTTCCATACAATACCGTCCAAACTTTTTTACGCTCCCATAGACAACATGAATTTGTACATGTTAAAATTTGGTGTATTCTTTTTAATTATTCGCTATATTTAATTTTTTTTATTTATAAGAATTTTTACTAGTGCTAAATTTGAACTATAAGTGATTCGAATAATTGAATAAAATATGTTAAAAATGATACTCATGTTATTGAGTCCATTTTAAGGTTATATCTATGAAATGAAAAGTAATTTCAAAGATCTTGTTTAAGAAGCATGTTTGTGACCGTGAGTCAAATAAAGTTTTGTCGGTTTTTAAATTATAAGAAAAACAAATAAAGTCCAAAAATCACTAGATTTGTCAGAGTATCATGAAATTAGACATTGAAGCTGTGAAAAAAAATTTCGTAAGGTTTCGAACATGTTGTCACGTACGACGCTTACAAACGAAGCATCTTCGAATAGAGTTCTTAGTAGGATCTCCCAAAGTTTGAGCCAAAATGACGATCGAATTTAAAATTTGGCACCAAAACTTTTTGTAGACGCAATATATAGCATACATGGCACCATTGCAAGTTTTGAGATTTTTTTGCATCAATTTAATTTTTTTTAATTTTTTTTCATTTAGTATACAGTTACTTTGCCTAGTGTAGCGCTTGGGGAAAATATAGCACTAGGCAAACTAAATGTTTGCCGAGTGCCCGCGCTAAAGCACTCGGCAAAGGTTAAACTTTGCCGAGTGCCTAGGAAACGACACTCGGCAAAACGTATTCTTTCGCCGAGTGCCCCACTGAAAAGGCTCTCGGCAAACGACCCCGAAAAATAAAAAAAAATATGGAAAAAAAGGAATTTTCTCTTTGCCAAGTGCCACGGTGGCATGGCACTCGGCAAAGTCCCGCCTAAAACCGACAGGATGTACGGCGCTGGCAAGGTTTGCCGAGTGCCGCAACCCGGCTCTCGGCAAACACTTTGCCGAGTGCCACGTAGGAGGGCACTCAGCAAACTCGTAGGGCGGCAATGTTTACCGAGTGCCGTGATCTGGCACTCGACAAACTCGTAGGGCGGCAACTCTTTGCCGAGTGCCGTGATCTGGCACTCGGCAAACGATTTGGCGAGTGCCACATTGGCAGTGCACTCGGCAAACTGGCGCATGACTTAGGAATTTTTTCAAATGCACACTCAGCCCGTTGAAGCACACACTCGGCCGCACAAAGACACACACTCGGCTCCCAGCTGCCGGCGCGCGCGCACACCGCCCGACCGGCGCCACACGCCGCCCGACCGGCGCCGCACGCCGCCTCGGCCCACGCCCCCGGTAGCCGGCGCCGCGCCCAAGCTCCCGTTCGGCGCCTCTCTCCCCGGCTGGCGCCTCTCCCGCCCGGCCGCCCAAGCCCCGGCCGGCGCCTTCCCCTCCCATCCGGCGCCCCACGGCCGCGCGCTCACCGGCGACCCACGCCGCCCCGGCTCCCCTCTACGGCCGACGCCCCATGCCCTCGGCCAGCGCCCCACGACCCCGGCCGACGCCCCACCCCTTCGGCACGCTTCCGTCGGCAGCCCACGGCCCGACGACCCCACTCCGCCGGTGTGCCCCTAGCTGCCCCCGGTCGGGCTCACGCCACCGCCCTTTCCGACCATCGTCACCCGGGCCGGTAAGAATTATTCTCTATATTAAGACACTTTGTATTCATCCATGCAACACTTTGTATTCGCTATATGGTCGTTGCCATTTATTTTGTATATTTGAAACCTTCGGTTTGACAAACTCAGAGGTTCCACTACTGGAAACTTGTTCGAACATTAGATTAAAACTGTAGTATAGACAATGTATTGTGATATTTGACAAAAGAAAATATATGGTGATTTTGTTGTTTATAGCTAATTTGTATATATGGTTCATAAATGTCTTGTTATATGTGTATGTGGTTATCGGCCATCGTGCCGTCTTGTTTGTTGCCGGTTTTGGAAACCTCCCCGTGCAGAGGAGGTGCTGTCAAAATTTTCAACTGACATGAATATTTTTTTCCTGTACAGATCTTTGCGAGTTCGTCGCCGCCTCCATCTACTACACGGCTTCCTCGCTGTCTTCACCGACGCTGTCGTCCGTCTAGCCCGAGAGGCACCTAGGTGAGAGATCGAAATGGAAGTAGATAATGGTAGGGTTGTTGATGATGACGCTGGAGATGAAGTTCGTAATGTGAAGGACTTGGAATTACTTCAACAATTACATTTAGACAATGACAGTGTTGATGACTCCGAATCGGAGAATGGTATTGATTTTGTTGACAATAGTGATGATGAGACTTATGATCCAGCTAATCCCGATCCTGACGACTATTTCTAATACATGTATGATTCATACTTATATTATTTTGTAATATCATGTTATTTTGTAATTAAGTTCTGTTAATTTTGCACATCTCATTCTAAGTACAATTTGTATATTCGTGCTGACAATTTACTCTTTTATTGCAGGTGATTGTACAAATATGGTGGGCGGTGGTGGTTTGAAGAAGACGGTGAGTTCGTTCTACGGGGTGGTGGCGTCCAAAGTCGGCAAAAAGTGTGCAGGACGAGGAGGTGGTGGTGGCTCTAGTGGTAGTGGAGGCACGAGTCGTGGACAGGGTGGAGCCACGAGCAGTGGTCAGGGTGGTCGATCGCGGCGTCGAGAGCCGTCACCACCACCCGCTGAGGAGGACGAGGAGGAGGGGGCCCAGGAGGAGGACGATCAGGAGACGGAGGAGTCGGAGTCAGAGGAGGCGGCGGATCAGGATGCGGAGGAGTCACAGTCGGAGGCGGCGAGGATGAGCAGGCGACGACGGAGGACAATGGGTCGACGGGGGAGGAGGCAGCGGCAAGTGGTGGACCACCGACTGTTTGGCTGAGAGGTCCCTCGAAACTCCCAAAGCGACCACCTCTTCACAAACGACCGGTGATTCGACCCGATGGGGATAAGTAAGTTTTCATGTGTTTATTACTTCTTCTAATTGAAAATTACTATGGAAACTAATTATTTTTCTTAATCAATTGGGCAGGGATTGGGTGGTGGTCAGACCAGGTGATCACACACGCCTCGTCAATGGCATCATCGAACTTTTGTGCAAGGAACACTTCCCTGGCTTGGTGCATCATGCGGGTAAACTGGAGCCTGCCTGGACGTGGGCCCACTACAAGTCCGCCCCTGATGTCCGTGATCTATTGGGCAGGGTTTTCGCTAACAAAGCGGAGCGGATCAAGGCCGAGCTGTGGGTACGTCTTCGTCCCATTACATCGTTCAACACACGATATTCATTATTGTGTATTCTTGAACTATTTACCTCCAAATTGTGTTTGTATGTAGGATTTCTATGCACTTGATGATAGCCGTAGACAGGCGGTGCAGATGCCGTGGCGAGAAAGTGGCAAAGGACCGCGTGAATGACATGCATTATGAGGCGCGCCTCCAGCGTCATATCGCACTGGGCTGATGAAGGACATAAGATCGCAAAAACCGAAGCAAGGACCAAGACTTTGACCGGAACAATACTTGGCGGTAAATATAGAGCCAACAGACTGATTTTTCTAAGATTTAATACACTCAATTTTATGTTTAATGTCATTTCTTTGATAATGTGCGGGCGATTCCGGGTTGGTGCGCGGGCCTAGGCGAGTCTTGGGCAGCCATGGTGGATAGGTGGTGCTCCTCCGATTGGCGGCCCACCATCTCGCGTGCGGGTCATCGTTTGATGATGGAAGGTGGTTCACACCTGTCGGGCAACAGAGCCTCGACGCTATGCTCAGAAATATGTATGTGAATATATTTCTTTATTGTAACACTACATTCTGTATAATTTCTAATCATATTGGTTGTTTTCGTAGTCGGAAGCACATGGTGGCCAGCCTATTAACACGTTCTAGGCGTATGCTCTGGCCCGCAAGGGCAAGGCGACGTCCGACGTCTCCTACAACCCGGACGACCCGCCCTCAGTGTACTGCAATCCGGGCATGCACAAGCGCCTCACCGATTACTCAGCGATGGCAAGAGAGATCCACGGGCCAGTGTTCGATCCGAGCGCCCATGATCTTGATGGTGAAATCGTCATGAGGGTAGGAGGGGGCAGGCAGCACGGGCGGTTATGGATGGGCGACAGTGTGATCGACACGGCTAGTACTCCTACTCTTGCTGAGATTCAAGCGAGGAGCACAGGGTCAAGCCCGGGCATACGGTCACGCCCGACCCCTACACAGTCCCAGATGGCGGCACTACAGGTTATTTCTGTTTTACTCGTCGTCCATTGATTCTTACAAATGTTTGATTTGCGTATCATTTGGATGCAATTAATAATGTAGGCCCAGCTAGACGAAGAAAGGAGGCTATAGGAGGAGATGCTACAGGCACATCAGGCCCAGCTAATGGAGGTACAGCGGCAGCAACAGGAGGTACAACGGTAGCAACAGGTCCAGATGCAGCAGTTCTATCAATACATGCAGACTCTGTCTCAGAACATGGGTCAGCCTCCGCCTCCACCTACGATGTTCTTTCCGCCTCTACCAATTGTTATGGCCACTCCGCCGCCAGCTCTTATGGGCACTCATGTGAGTCACCTGATAACATTGCAGTTTTCGGACACTAGACATAACATTGTAGTTTTATTTCACGTTCATTCTTCTTTCTGTTATGCAGTACACCTCGTCGGCATCGAATGTTGGGTCTCAGGATGTGGATTTGTCGTCGGAGCATCGTAGGCCACCAACTATGTAAGCACCCTAACTCGATTTGTTGTTCTGGATGTTGTCAACTTGTCGCACTGGAGTTAAATTAGTGTTCTGGATGCTTGTTGTGATATATTTATCTGTGATGGTTCTTGTGGTATTGAGATGACATATTGTGGTCATGTGAAGCTTCCAGTGATATATATGTTGTGTCTGTGAAGAATATTGTGTCATGCCTGTGATGACGATTGTCGAATGCCTATGATGATGTTTGTGGAATGTCTATGATGATTATGGAATACCTGTGATGATTTGTAAAATGTCTGTGATATTTGTGTATTTTTGATAATTGACGAAAAGAATTAATAAAAAGGGGTTCTGGATGCATGTTTGCCTAGTGTAGCACTAGGCAAAGAGGGGTTTGCCTAGTGCAACACTAGGCAAAGAAGGGGTTTGCCTAGTGCTACCATTTTTTGCCTAGTGCTGTCACTGGTTTGCTGAGTGTATACACTAGGCAAAGAGGAAAAGTTTGCCGAGTGCATTTCACTAGGCAAACAGGAAAATATTTGCCGAGTGTCATGCACTAGGCAAACAAAAAACTTTGCCTAGTGCCTGGCACTAAGCAAATAAAAACTTTGCATAGTATCTGGCACTAGGCAAAGTTTTATCTTTGCCTAGTGACCGATACTCGGCAAACATTTTACTGTTTGCCTAGTACGTGGCACTAGGCAAAGCCTTTGCCGAGTGCCCGTAATTTGGCACTCGGCAAACACGGCTTTGCCGAGAGCCGCTTTGCCAAGGGTTCTTTGCCGAGTGCTACCCTCGGCAAAGATTTTGCCAAGTGTTTTAGAGGGTTTGCCTAGTGTCCTGGACACTAGGCAAACTTCAAGTTTCCGATAGTGTCTACATGCAATTGAACTGCTACTGTGTATCGATAGATCGATCCCTTCATGTTCTATCCGTTTTAGCCGACGAATCGACCTCCACTTGGCCCAAATTCCGAGCTAGATGCCCACCTTTCGTTTTCTTAGGGGAAAAAAGGAAACATTAGCTTGCCTGCAATTTCAAATTTGGCTCTGTTATGTTCTACTTTAGTTTATTTTCTTGCGGTATCTTTGATCAGTTCGTAGAGAAATTTTAGATGAACCCTTGGGTTTGTGTTGAAATCATGGGTCCAGGTAAGGTGGAGGGAGCTTGGGGTTTGTGATTTAGTTTTTCTTCCTCTTTACTGTAACTTTCAAAACTTTTCGATTTTCTACCGACAATAAAAGGTTCAGATCAGATGCTCGAAAACCACATACTACTTACTGAGTACTTTATTAAGAACATGTCCAAAACATGCTCCCCTGGCAGAGAGTGATTTACCCATGAAAATTGCATTTTTTAACTGTGTACAACTACAAACCATGTTCCTGTAGCAGGGATTAATGTTGGTTCTGATGATAACTGAACAATCCTTTCATGCAAATAATCTGTAGCTTAATGCATTTCCTGTGAAAATTAGGGGTACAGTGTTATCTGTTTGCATGTCGACATGGGCGATCAAGAAGTTTTTATCTTCTACGCAGATGAAAAGAATAGTAGGTTTATCTCGGACAACATTGCCACTAGTATGCATGCCTCAAACTATTCCACGGTAGGCATTTACTGAAAAAGAATCACTGAACTTGAGTTGCAATTTCGTTGCTGAATATGCAAGATATGTGTTGTGTTATTCTTACATGCATGTGTTGTTTGTTGCACGTGGAACACAAGCCTAAAAATATAAATAGTACCTAGTATACTGAGAGCTTTAGCTAGGACTAGCTTATATGGTTGGCACATGGAAATTCCTGGTGAGCTAGATGAATGCTTTGAAGCGCAAACTGGTTCTTTTACAAGGATTAGATATACCTATGTCTTTGAAACTTACTGTCAATGTTCTAAGAACAAATTTAGATTGGATGCTTGAAAATTGCATGCATTAACGGAATGGATTCGAATTTCCATTCAGTGAGTAATTAAAAGGATAGATGCATTTCGGGCGTTCACAAAATAATCTTGTGGCTGGGAGTAATTATTCATGTCCACCTGTTTATCCGCTTGATTTCCTGTGAAGAAATTAGAGGTGCAGTTGTAAGCATTTACTAATTACTCAGTACTCTGAATAGTTTATTTGGACCTAAATTGCCATCTCAGCTTGCTTTGTTTAAAATCTAGGGAGGTGGCAGGACTGGAACTACAGGGACCGCATCCTCTATGATGGCTGGGAGGAATGCGGATGAGGAAATACGGCAGCTACTTGTAGAAGTAGCTAAACTTGAAGTTGCAAGGTGAAGGAACTAACTCTGTTCTTATTTAAACCAACTCGAATAATGGTCTAAACGCATAATAGTAACACATGGTTTCTCTGTACTATTTGTTGTGTTTTGATAGCCGGAGAATGGAGGAGACAATAAAGCACAACAGGTTCCACAAAAGGTGTCTAATTGCATCTGCTGTCCTTGGGGTCGCCCTTGGAGGTTGTTTTTGTGCTTGGTATACTCATAATTACAGGAAGGTCCTCAGAGACTATGTTGCTGCAATGGAGATCCGAAAGAAGTATACACCGCCTACACGTAACTAGCCTGGCGTCTAGTTCAGTTCTTGTTTTGTTGCAATGCAGTAATGGTAATGACTCTGGTGTATGTGATGTGTTATGCAAGACCAAAGATGTGGCTATATATGCATGTAAGAGCTAGCTAGCGCTCGTGTATTATGTGGTGTGTGTTATGTTAGACCAAGTAACTCTTATTATTCGTGCTATGTGATGTGTTTTGTGTCATGCGAGACCAACTGACGGTGAAGTATCCATTAATTTATGCCTCTTACGTGAAAGTTACACGTATCTATGCTATCATTATCTATTGCTAAGTAATGTATGTTATCTTTCTGCTGGAAGATTACGAATCTATGCATGTATATATGATTCTAATGAAGGCAACGTATTTATGATTTTAAGTTGCTGTTATTGTATGTTTACCTAAAAATATACAGTCATGCTTGTTTTAAGTGGTGGTGGCTCACTACGGGAAAGCCCATGTTTGCCGAGTGTAAAATTTTTTGCCGAGAGCTTTATGTCGGGCACTCGGCGAATAACATATTTGCCGAGAGGGCTCTCGGCAAAAAAAAATCTCGGCAAAAAGGACACTTTGCCGAGTGTTTGCCCTCGGCGCACGAAACACTCGGCAAAAATCCCTTTTGCCGATTGCCTCCACACGGCCCTCGGCGAAAATACAATTTTGCCGAGTGCCAATAAGGGACACTCGGCAAAACACTAACCGCCGTCAACTAATACCGTTTGGTACCATCTTTGCCGAGTGCTAGGGCTAGGCACTCGGCAAAAAATAACCTTTGCCGAGAGCTAGGGCTAGGCTCTCAGCAAAATACAACCTTTGCCGAGTGCCGGGGCTAGGCACTCGGCAAAACCACCTTGCCGAGTGTCTTTACGGCCCTCGGCAAACATGTCAAAATTTTTCCTCATCCATCCTCTAAACTTTTCTATTATGTAAATACAACATGTAATCCTTAATTATCAAATTTGGTAATTTTTTAATTGGTTTTGCTATATTTCTTTGATTTATTGTATTTTCTTGAATTTTTTTGCAAGTCTCAAATTAGAACTACAAGTGGTTAAAAAAATAAAAAAGTAGTGCAAAAATTATATTCATGTTATTTAGACCCTTTTGAGTCAATATGTGGTAAATGAACAGAAATTGAGATGTTTTTATTCATGCAACATGGTTAGGAACGTGTTGACCGAATGATTTCAAAATTGTAAAAATAGCAAACGAAGTCAGAAAATCATAAAATTTGTTAGGATGTCATGATATCATACGTCGAGGCTGGGGTAAAAAATTGAGAAGGTTTCGAATATTTTATCGGTACGACGATCACAAAACCGAAGATTCTCCGGAGTAGATTATAAGTGTTGAGAAGGATTGGATAGATTTGGAGAGAAAGTGACGGCCGAATTGTCGTTTGATTTCAAATCTTTTTCCCTAGGCAATAAATAGCATATATGGGTATATGCAAAAATTTTTAAAATTTTTAGTCCGTTTGATAATTTCTAAATTATTAGAAGCAAAAAAACTAAAGGTTTTTTTGCCGAGTGTACTCTCGGCAAAGTACCACACAGCAAAAAATGTACAAAACCCTAATGCGAAAAACTTTGCCGAGTGCATAGAGAAGGGCACTCGGCGAAATAAGTATTTGCCGAGTGCGCCGATCGGCCCTCGGCAAAGCTTGTTTTTGCCAAGTGCCCAGATCGGGGCACTCGGCAAAGCCTCGGCACACGGCAAACTTTTCTAATATGGCCGCCTTCCCGTGCCATGCTCACATTCGGACTTAGGCAAAAATAACAAACCCGCGTTACGCCGCCGCCGCCTTGCCCCCGCGTTGGTGCCTCGCCGCCGACCGCCGCCCCCCCCGCCGCTCCCGTCGACCGTCGCCCGTGCCGGCCGCCGCCCCGCCGGTCGTCGCCTCCCCGTGCCGGCCGCCCCCCGTGCCGGCCGTCCTCCCCATCCTCCCCGTGCCGCCGTCCTCCCCGTGACGCCTCCTCCTCCTCCGGCCGACACCCCCACCCCCTCCGCATTTTTTCGGTAAACATGTTTTTTACTTTTGCAACATTTATTTGTTATTATAACATTTAGTTCAAACAAAATTAGATTTGTTATTATTTAAATATTTAGTTCAAACTATGAGTTATTATTGACACATCAAAATAATATCATGTATTTAGGTGTTTATTAAAACGAGTGATATTTAGGTATTTACTACAAACAAATATATGGTAAAAACAATGGTATTTATTAGATACCTTTGATTGATTTGAGTAGAAAATATATGCAATATGCACGTATATATTTTTGAAGTTTATTGTATGCACATATGTTCGAAGCCTTTTTTTTTGAGATGATGATGGAGTCGCATCGCGCAGCCATGTCGTCGCTTGTGTGTCGGCCATCGAGCCGTGCTTTCCTATTTTGCAGGTGCCGCTGTCTTTACCATAGTTTGTCTGTGTATAACGTAACCTTAGGCGTCTCCCGTTCGAAAGAGATATGGATGAAAATATGCGTCTTCTTGCATATCTTTAACCGTATCTTTTTCGAATTGTCCATGTTTTTTGGACAGCCGGAGAATGTGTAGATGAGTTTAATTTCCATGGTCTAGTATTCTGGTCCGACTCAGAATTTCGGTAGTATCTCCCAGTTGTTCTCCGGATACACAATCTCCCTGTCGGGACGTGTATTTGGAGAACAGCGGGGAGGTGCTGTCGAAATTCTGTCTCGGAGCGGAGTACTAGAGCATGGGAAGTAAACTCATCTACACATCCTCGGGTGGGATTAGGACCTATCTTTACCTATTAGACATTCGAGGCACTCGGTAGATGGAAATAATATTCATATGATTTTTTGATATGATAGTGATGGATGACCATGAGTGGATGTATACGGGCCGCTCAAGTCACGGTTCGTTGACTGATGAATGGATCGAGAAGACCGATGCTTTCTTGGAACTTGCATTTGCCAAGGTTAAAGGAGCACGAACCACATGGTGTCCCTGTAGCAAATGTGGTAACATGAAGCGACAAACAAAAGAGATCATGGGCAAACACCTTTGCAAGAATGGTTTTACAGCTGATTATACCCGGTGGACGTTCCATGGTGAAGCCTACCGTGGGAGAGACGAGGTCGTCCGACAACGCATCGAGGAGTTTGATTCGATGCCGGGTAGGAGACATGTTAAATGACTATGAAGAAGCACACTTCGATGAAGGATGTAGGGAGGAGGAGCCGGAGCCTACCGCAAAGGCGTATTACGACATGTTGTCTGCGGCACAACAACCCCTTCATGGGCATACAAAAGTTTCTCAATTGGATGCCATTGCACGGCTAATGGCGGTAAAGTCCCAGTTTAGCTGGAGTAGAGAGGCCTTTGATGTTATGTTGACAGTTGTTGGGAGCCTGCTTCCGAATGGTCACCTTCTGCCAAAGAGCATGTATGAGGCACAAAAACTCCTTCGTGCACTTAAGATGCCATATGAGCAGATACATGCTTGTCCGAACGGATGTATAATATTTAGGAAACAGCATGCGGAAGCAAAATACTGTGCAAAGTGTGGATCCTCTAGGTTCGTAGAGTTAGACTCTGGTGATGGGCATAAGAGGCAGCTCGCTATCCCCATGAAGATCTTACGATACCTTCCGTTCATACCGAGGATCCAACGGCTTTACATGACCGAGGAATCCGTGAAACAGATGACATGGCACAAGCTCGGACGTCGATACAATCCTGAGAAGCTTGTACATCCATCCGATGGTGAAGCTTGGAGAAGGTTTGATGTGATTCATTCTGGGAAAGCTCTAGAGGCTCGTAATGTACGGGTTGCGTTGACAACGGATGGGTTCAACCCTTATGGAATGGCGGCTGCCCCATGTTGGCCCATGTTCGTTATTCCCGTCAATCTCCCCCCCGACGTCATCTTCTAAAGATCAAATATATTCTTGTCGTTGATAATTCCTGGACATCCGGGGAAGAATATGAGTGTGTACATGGAGCCTTTGATTGATGATTTGGTCCATACTTGGGATGAAGGGGTATGGACATATGACCGAGCTACAAAGACAAACTTCAAAATGCATATTTGGTACCATAACTCCCTGCATGACTTGCCGGCATATGGGTTATTCTACGGATGGTGTGTTCACGGGAAGTTTCCATGTCCGTATGCAAGGCAGCTCGAAGTTCATCCGGTTGGTGAAGGGTGGTAAATATTCTTCTTTTGACAAACATCGACAATTCCTCCCTCCCGACCATCCATTCAAAGCGGGACATCAAGAATTTTACAAAAGATGTAATAATTGCGAGGCTGCACCACGATGATGACAGTGCCGAGGTTCGTGCTCAGTTAGAAGCTCTTAAGATCAATGAAGAAGACGGTTGTTTCCTGGGATATGGTGAGCAACATGCATGGACTCAAAAATCTGCCTTGTGGAGGCTCCCATATTTTCAAGATCTCTTTCTTTCAGATAACATTGATGTGATGCACACCGAAAAGAATGTCGCCGAGGCACTTTTTTGTACAATCATGGACATTCCGATAAGACAAAAGACAACGTAAAAGCTCGCGTGGATCAAACTATGTTATGCAAATAGACCAAAGCTAGACATGGCGCTTCCCAGAGGCGGCAAGTCATGGAGAAAGGCTAAGGCCGATTTTGTACTGACGAGGGCCCAAAAGAGGGAAGTACTCGAATGGTTCCAAACGTTGATGTTCCCTGATGGGTATGCAGTCAATTTGAAGAGGGGAGTGAACTTATCTACCATGCGAATCAACGGGCTCAAGAGTCATGACTACCACATATGGATTGAGAGGCTTCTCCCGGTGATGGTTCGTGGCTATGTCCCTGAGCATGTCTGGCTAGTCCTTGCAGAGTTGAGCAATTTCTTCCGTCAGCTGTGTGCTAAGGAGTTATCTCCGACGGTGATTGACGAAATGGAAAGAATGGCACATGTTTTGCTATGTAAGTTAGAGAAGATCTTTCCTCCGTTCTTCAATCCGATGCAGCATTTGATTCTCGCATCTCCCACACGAGTGCCGAATGGGGGGCTGTGCAGTGCCGTTGGTGCTATGTAATTGAGAGATGTTTGAAGGTTATTAGAACGAAATGTAAAAATAAATGCAAGATTGAAGCTTCCATTGCGAGGCATACATTCGGAGGAGGTTTCAAATTTCACATCAAAATACTATGCTGACAACCTTCCTAGCGTGCATAATCCACCTCCTCGTTACAATGCTGGCGAAGATGAATTGAACCTCAGTCTTTTCCGAGGCCAACTTGAAACTGCTAGTGAAGCGACCAACAAGAGATTGAATCATCATGAGTGGCGCAACATCATGCTATACGTGTTGACCAACCTCGATGAAGTGGAGCCGTACATGCGATAAGTTCTCAAGAAATTTGTTACCAATTTTTCAAATTTCTCATTGTTCAACCCTCTTGTTCTCGTTCGTACAGGGAATTTCAACATCAATTTTGGCGTCAACCAAGGGAACCTACCCCGCAAGAAGTCAAAAACCTTCTAAGGCAGGGTGCGGGAAATGGAATGCTCGATTTTATTTCTTGGTTCAAAAATAAGGTACTATCGAAATTGTGTCTAATGCTTAATCTTTTTGTTTACGCTGGCGAAGTTTGACTCTACAACCTGCTTTAACTTGCAGGGCCAAAACGATGCGTCTATGAGTGCCGAGTTGAGACAAGTTTCTAGTGGCTATTCATATAGGGTTAAGTCATTTTCCGGCTATGATGTGAATGGATATCGCTTTCACACAACAAGCCATGAGCAGAGTCGACCCAATCGAAGAACCACAAATACTGGAGTTTTTACTCCAGGGCTCGATGGGGTTGATTACTATGGAAGAATAGAAGAAATATATGAACTCGACTTTCATGTTGTAGACCTCTTAATCCTGTCATATTCAAATGTCATTGGTTTGATCATGCTCAAGTGAGACAGACTCCTAATCTTGGCCTAGTCGAAATTCGACAGTCAACCGTCCTAGCAGGAGACGATGTATATATCGTTGCTCAATAGGCAACACAAGTTTATTATCTGTCATATCCGTGCCAAACCGACGACCGTCTTCAGGGTTGGGATGTTGTGTACAAGGTAGCGCCACACGGTAAACTACCTGTACCAAACAATGAAGACTACAACATGGACCCAAACACATATGATGGCGAGTTCTTTCAAGAAGATGGGCTACAAGGAAGTTTTGAGATAGACTTAACCGAAGCGATGGGGTTGGATGTAGACAATGAAATGGTTGTTGATGAGGATGCTGGAGAAGAGGTTCGTAATGTGAAGGACTTAGAATTGCTTCAGCGGTTACATTTAGGAAATGAGAGGGACGACAACATTCCTCCTGCCGAGGAGGAACCTAATGATTATATCGACCATGATGATAGTGATGATGACAATTATGATCCAGCTAATCCCGACCATGATGATTATTTCTAATACATGTATGCACCTGCGTTAGCTATGTTCTCTTTATCTATTTATTTTGCATCTCTCTCTTCGTATTTTTTATATGTGTGCTAATTGGTTTTATTTTTCTACGTGCAGGTGATTCAACAAAGATGGTGGGTGGTTTGAGGAAGTGCGCGTCGGTGTTCGAAGAGCCAAAGATGCCATTCGAGGGCCGATGCGGTGAGGGGTGCGGTAGGAGTCGCGGGGGGTCGCCGCAAGGTGTGTGGCTTGGCAGGGTCGGAGGGAGGATACCCTCCCCTGTACCGTCCTCTAGTGACGACGAGCAGGAGGAGCGGGTGGAGCAGGCGGAGCAGGAGGAGGAGGAGGCTGAGGTGTCTAGTAGCTCTAGTGAGGAGGAGGAGGAGCGGGGAGGCCGGGGGTCCGGCTCGGGGGGTCCGGTTCGCTTCCGCAGGGGGTTTGCCTCGAACGTTTGGTTGCGAGGTCCCTCGACCCTCCCACGGTGACCGATACCTTTCGAGAGACGCCCGCTGATTCAGCCTCAAGGGACTCGGTAAGTAACCTTGGATGTTGTCAATACTTTCTCATTTGATTTGTTAAATATTACAATTAAAACTAATAATTCATTGCATTTTCACTTGTCAGGTGTTGGACTGTGATCAGAGGAGGTGATCACAAACGCCAAGTCAACGGCATCCTGGGTCTTCTGTGCAGAGTACACTTTCCTGGCCTTGTTCAGTACGCCGGAAGGTCGGAGCCTGCCTACACGTTTGACCACTACGTCGCCATCCCCGATTTCCCTGATCGAGATGGAAGGATCTTCAACAACAGGGCGGAGCGGGTGAAGGCCGAGTTGTGGGTAAGTCTTTTGTCAAACCACGTCCCTCAATACATCACATTCATTGCACATTATTGAAACAATGGCTCAATACATAATGTGTTTATGCAGGATTTTTTTAGATGCCAGACAGGATACGAGGCAAGAGCGGCTGCGGTGGCTGACAAATCCTGCCGCAAACTCGTGACTGACATGCATTACGAGGCGCGCATCCAGGCCATCATTGCATACAACGCTGCATACAACAACTTGAAGGTCACCAAAACCGAAGCAAGAACCATGACTCTGACAAAGGAACAATACATGCTGGTAAATATAACATCGGATTTTTGAACGATTAAATCCATTTGATTTGATCTAGGTATATCTCTTATACTTGATGACGTGTAGGTGCCTGTTTGGTGGTGCGGCCAACTTCTTGATTGCTGGGAGCTCATGGTGGATAGGTGGTGCGCTGCCGAGTGGCAGGAGACGCACACCGCTTGCCGAGACCGGCGTTTGATGATGCCAGGTGCACCACACCACCAAGGCAGCCTTAGCCTCAACCAGTATGCAGCTAGATGGGTACGTGAATTCTATTTTTTATTTCAACGACCAATGCTCAATAGTTCTTAACCATACTATTGTTTTATTCGCAGTCGGCGTCGCATGATGGGCAACCTATCTCCCAGTTCAAGGCATGGGCTTTGGCCCACAAGGGCAAGGCGACGTCCGACATCGACTACAACCCAGAGGACGGGCCCTCGGCGTACACCAATGCGACCGTCCACAGCCGCCTCAGTCAGTACACCACAATGGCAAGGGAGCTCCATGGGGAGGATTTCGATCCTACTACCCAGGATATTGATGGAGAAGTCGTCATGAGGGTGGGAGGTGGCAAGAAGCATGGGCGGTATTGGATTGGCGACAACCTCCTCGACATAGCAAGTACACCCACTCTGTCCCAGCTTCGAGCAAGGAGCACGAGCGAAAGCCCGGCCATACGCACACGGCCGACCGCTGCACAGACCGAAGTGCAACACCTTCAGGTTAGAAAATTCTTTTATCCTCAATTCATTAATATTTACTGATTGTTTGCTTCACTTTGTAAAATTGAAATGGAATATTGTAGGACGAGTTGGAAGAGGAGAAAAGGAAACGGCGGGAGATTGAGATGAGGATGACTGAGATGTATAGCTACGTGCAATCAATCAGTCAAAACATGGGTCTTCCTGTCGTACCGCCACCACAGCCTGTGGTATTCACTCCTCCACATCCTTTTGTAGGCACTCCGGTGAGTCACTTAACCTCGCATTTAATTTTCTTATTTGCGAATGTTACTATCTTGACAACCTATACTATTCTATTTTCCTTTTGTGCAGTCTCAGTCGGCGGCATCAAATAACCCTCCCCCAACAATGACCACGACGGTTGGGCGCCGTGGCCATCTCGGTAAATTTCTTTTGAACAATTGTAATTCTGGAGTATCTACTGTGAACTACTGTATTTTCTTCGAATTTTGTTTGCGAATTGTGGACTACATACTGTGAACTACTATTTTTATGTTTTGTGGATTGTGACTGTGACTACGAATGTGAATTATATGTCTTGTGGGTTGTGAATGATGCTTATGGGATGTGGATGATGCTTATGAGGTTGTGGAATGATTGGGATTGTGAATGTTTATGTTTTGTGGATTGTGAATGATGCTTATGGGATGTGGAATGATGCTTATGGGGTTGTGAAATGATTGGGATTGTGAATGTGATGTATATATTGAAAATTTGTGAAATATGCGACTGAACAAATAAAAGAGGGTTAAAATTTTCACTTTGCTGAGTGCAACACTCGGCAAAGAGGGCCTTCGCCGAGTGCAATGACCAAAACACTCGGCAAAGAGGGTAACCTGGGGGTTCTGGATACCCTCTTTGCCGAGTGCACAGACTTCGCCAAGGGCTGCGGCAAAAGCACTCGGCGAAATAACCCCTTTCGCCGAGAGCTTTTGCCAATGCACTCGGCGAAGTTTTCGTGTTCGCCGAGAGCTTTTGTCAAAACACTCGGGAAGTTTGGGAATTCGCCGAGTGTTTTTTCCGGCTCTCGGGAAACTTTTCCGTCACCGTATACCCAACCTAACGTGTACTTTTTTTTGCCGAGTGTCGAAGCGGCACTCGGCGAAGATTTCGCCGAGTGCCCGATGAAAACTCTCGGCAAAGAGCTCTTTGCCGATCGAAAATTCACCGTGTGACCTATGCCGAGTGCAACTCTCGGCGAAATTTTCGCCGAGTGTTAAACAGGCTTCGCCGAGTGTCCCGGCACTCGACAAAAGGGGATTTCCGTAGTGGCTGTAAGGTCTCATGAACTCTAGCTGATTTATGTTACCTTAAGTGCGTTGAAAGATTAATCTCTGTGCCATTTTCTATTATCTTGTTGATTAGTATTGAGAGAGCTTGTTGATTGGTATTCAGATCTATAAGTAGTTGTTACTTGTCTTGTTGCATATCCATCGCTCATTTACCCTTCCCCTATCTTTTCAATCAGACGCCACGGTAGCCAACAATAGGTTTCCTTAACTCAAGCTCAGGTGAGTAAAATTCAACAGTCATGTGAAATTTACTTCCTAAATAAATGAGGAGAAAATAAAGGGTTTTAAACATACCAAAATTAGTAAATCTAACTTGGTCTGACTTCAATCTACTTCCCATGAATTCATGGTCTGACTTTAAATCTAACTACTTTTGTAGGAACGTTGTTGCTACAATTTTTCTAACATGTCAAACCAATCTTCAGCAATTACTTCCCCATGAACTTAGCTGCCAAAAAAATTTACTGTTTTGGCTCTTTTCGAGAACTTATTCGTAAAGTGAACTGTGTGGAAAACCTATTTCAAAATTGGACCGTCGGCTCAGCGCCAGCCCTAACGACATTGAGGACCAACGGGTCTAGCACTAGTGGCGTTCCTAGGTTATGCTACTCGGGGTCATGGGACCCCGATAGAATTTCAATCCTTAGTTGTTTTAGCCTGTATTAACTACATTACTAGATAAAAATTAGAGTATTATACATGCTATGATATATACGACCTCGATAGTTTTTGTTCTGGGTACATCACCGCCTAGCACTAAGGTCCTGTCCACTATCAAGATGAGTTGAGTTATTGTGCTAGGTCAGACAAAGGTCAACGCCAGTGGCCACGACGTTGTGCTTCCAACCTTAGTGTCATCGTTGCTAGCACTGACCTAGGGGACTTAACCCTGTCGTGAGGCCAACCCAGTATGTCCCTTCTTTCTTTTTTGTTCAAGAGTTAGGATCTATTTGGTTCTCTCTATTCCCCTCATGAGAGCTCTTCAAATCGGAGCCAAATAGAAGTGATTTCGAGCAGATTTCTTGTGGAGGAGGGCGTGCAAGGTATTCTCATCCGATTCTCCTTGGTTTTTGTCAATTTTATCATGGATTCATTGGTATTCCCCCAAATCGAACCAATTTATGGGGAAAAAGTTGTGAAGTAGTGGAGAGGTTGTTGTGTTGAGATTTGAATAGAAGTAAGAGAAGGCTTGAGAAACGCGAACACATTGGATTTGCCCCCAATGTATTGGAACCCTAGGAAGAAAATTTAGGAGAGGACGGTGGATTTTATAATATCATAGCTCTTTTAGTTGATGTGTTTAAAATTGGGATGAATGGAATGGATGTAGTGATATATATATTAAGTAGAAATTGGGTTAATTAGATGTAATGCCTACCATCAGATATCACTCCACACATAAAAAACACATAAATAATCTCTAATATATACCATCAATTTTGTTCGATACATTTGCAAACTAACAACTCGGGTTTAACATGTCCACAAACATGACAACCAAACAATGGCATGTGCACGGAGAGTACACACCATCTAAATATCTTTAGTACATAAATTTTAGAATTGTGACAATAATTGTTTTACTAGATGCATGCGGATACTTCTCCTTCTACATCGGGGTAAATTCACATTTAAAACAAAGGATTGAATCTCATGTATCATAGAATGGACAAAGAACATATAAGACACTGTAGTAGATAACTTTTTATTACAGAAAATTCTATCCATTATGTAACATCAAATTTACATAATAAAATATACGAGCCTCAAACAAAATAATTATATTTTCTTCTAGAAGTAGTCAGTGGCCTTAGACGTTTTGCAAGAATATTTTTAGCGCTCGATGGGGAAGGAAAATTAAACACAAAGCAAACACATCATCCTCAATGTATGGAGGTCATACCACCCTTGAGGTGGGTCCCCCGCTGGTTGTTGTTCTATGGATAAAAACAAGCTACGATATTTGATGCCAATTTTCATCGTAATCTAGATCCCACGAGAAAAAAAAATACCCACAATAGTGAAGCTTGCAGACATAAACATGAACATGGTGAAAGGAAGTAAGAAAAAGAATATATATTTTTATTTCTTATGGATGGGTTATAAGCTACAAGCTAGTCTTAAGCTTAAGGCTAATTCTTTTTTCTCCACAATGTATAAGGTTAGACCATAAGAGTTAATTACCTCTCTTATGAACACATTGTGGTGGCCCTTTACCGAACGAACAAAATGAGCAACCATGGGATATTAAATGGATCATCTCCTAATTTCCCATGCATTACTACATGGCGATTTCATCATCTTCTTTTTTTAAAAAAAAAAGCAATAAGTTTTCTCAATATCCACAGGATATCACTATATGCGTACGTGCGTGGATGATCGTTCTAGCCCAGATCGACGCTGAGCAAACGAGGCCGTCCTATATCGATCTAGATCAGCATGTGTGAGTAGTAATTAACCATTGGTTAATTCGGCGGGTTGGGATTAGGCCAGTCTCAATGAGGAGTTTCGTTTCACTGTTTCCAATAAGCCATATCATGTATAGCAAGATGAAACAATGATTGGAACTAACCTTCACAATGGAGCATTTCATTTACACGGTTTCCAAAACAAAATAAAGGAATTAATTGAATTCGGATGCATGTTAACAGCCGGATCATATGCACCATGTGATTTTGTTACCAGCCGGATCACACACAGATGAACAAGCACACATAGCAGATAAGTTCAAACCGATAGCCAAACATATATAATTAACTGACGAACAGGGATATCTGACGATAACCAACTCAATGTTTGGTGCATACGGCGACCACTAATCTGGTATACTGGACCAGATTGACAAACATAGGTAATGTAGATACAAAAAAGTTCAAATAGATTTTAGCCTTGCATACTGCAGGATTAGATTGCCTTCAGCCACCGTTTCAGATCAACTCGCCGGCGCAGCTGGAGAGGAAGTCGCTGGCGCATCTGGGGAGGAAGTCATCGGCGCAGTAGGGGTGGGAGTCAGCGCAGGTGGGGAGGAAGCCGCCGCCGGCCGAGAAACTCGTAGCGCAGGTGGGGAGGTAGTCGCCGGCGCATGAGGTGATGGCGCAGGCACGGAGGTCTTCTTCAATCCAAGGCGGCGTCCCTTCCCTCCACTGCCAGCTGAGCGCCGCCTTGAAGCATCCACCGGCGGCGGATCCATGGCGGCCGGAGCTCGTCCCATGACCTAGGCGTGGCGGGTGAGGGAGCAGGCGGGGTCGAGCAAGATGGAGACGGGGGACTGGATAGGGCCGGGCGCGCAGGAAGAAGAGGGAAGATGGCGACGATGGCGCGGGAAGATGGCGACGATGGCGCGCTATGCCGCACAGGATCGGGGGAATCGGGGGGGAACGAAATGAAATGACTCAACGGGGGTTTCACCCGGTTACCAAGACCTGGGAAACGCCGCTATATCGTTTCACCATGGTGAAACGAATTTCCTCTCTCTCCTCCCCATTTCATGCAAAGTGCTACAAAATGCTGATATGACACTCTATTAAATGTGCATGAAATGCTCATGAAATCTCCATTGAGACTGGCCTTAGGAGCGTCTCCGACGTCGGTTGGACCAATTTTGTTTTGTCCACTGGATGCTCGTAATTAATGTCAGATACAGACAGAGACAAGTCGAGAGAAGAAGCACGTTTGCCCACTGGATAGGAGGAGAATTGTTCCTTCTCGAACCAGTATGTACATATGATAATGCTCCTGCTATGGCTGCTCTCTCTCCCAAAATTTGATACTCATTACGTTTTAAAATATAATAATTTCTAGCATCTAAAATTTATTTTAAAATATAACCACTTTTTCACCTAAAATAATAAACTTCTATAACCGAATTTGAACTTATATAAAAGTCGGTTTATTTGACCGTGTAAACGGTATACTCCGAGCACATAGAATTTACTAGTACTTGGCCATATGTGATTGTGAAAAATCTATTCTATTGTATTCTAATGTATTACGTTGACCCTCTCGTGGGGCATATATAGAAATACATATGAGGTAGAGACTTGAAATACAAGATAAGTTAAGATGGATTTATCTCTAGAATTATATCTCTAGGACTCTATTTTATTTCTAAGATTCTATATCTAGGACTTTATCTCATCTCTATAATTTAATTTGACTCTTATCTCTAACCATACATATCTCTACTTCTAACGTTCCCCCTCAGTCATAACAGGAGTGAAGCGAACGATTGCGACTGAATTTGAAATCTTCTGTTTCTTCATCTTCTTCGACTTACCATCATCGGTTGCATCTCTGATGAACGGTCCTCCACCTGGTGCCTACGTCCCCTTCGGTGTCGTCCCTTGACTCTCCTCTATTCCCTCCCGCAGTCATAGCGGGAGTGTCATGGACGATAGCGATGACACGAACGCTTTGACTGGAGTTACTGTAGATGATTTTTGTTGTTGACGTTTGTCGATGTAGCCGATCATGTAGTAGTCGTGGTTGTGGTAGTCATGGTAGTTGATGGAGCCGCAAATAGCCGAAGGCGGGAAAAGACTGCAATTTTTAGCATCTTGCACCTTATAGGTGTCAGGAGATGCTGTTGAGGATGTCTTGCAAATGTCAGAGGACGTCATTGGTGATGAGACCACCACTTTGGTTGGTCCTTCTGTGCCGTATAAGAGGTCACCACAGTAGTGATGCCGGATTGATGCAGTTGTTGCCGTCGTAGTTGACGTGGTCGATGTCGTCGTCGGTGACGCGGTCGTTGCCATCGTAGAGGACGCGGTCGAAGTCGTCGATGAAACATCTTGCAGATTAATCTGTTAGAGGATGCACTGGTGTCCATCCATGTGGACGAAGCGGCAGCGACGAGATGTGTTGTTGGTGATGACGATTGTTGTCATCGTACAACTAATGAGGAGGACTATCGAGTCAATGAAGTTGATCGAACATGGAGGGTTCGCCGGCTTGATGTACATGCTCAGTGAGGTGGTCTGCCTTCTTTCTTCCCAGGACATGCCATGCATGCATGGGTTTGCATGGGTTACTGGATTAGGTAGATGCAATCTGATTTGATGTCGTGATGGAAGTGTTGCTGCCTCACGTTGATGCCAGCGTGTCTGCTTTGATGCCGCGCGTCACGTCGCCATACGTCAACCAGAATGTATTGCTGCACCACGCAATGGAGGAGGTGTTGCTTTACGTTGATGACGGCGTGTTGCTGCCTGGATAGAACTTGCGCCACCTAGGAGGAGTCACACACGCTGCGTGGAAGCAGCCGCGTGCCGACGAGATCGAGTCGCGTGCGTCCCGCCGCTTGAAAGCTGTCGCGCACGCCGCCGGAGAACAGATGTGATCTGGATTACTGGTGCTGGTGTTGCTTTGATGCTGCGCGTCGTCGATGCCGCTTGATGTCGCACATCCCGCCTTGGCAGTACATTGAAGCTGGGGTTTTTTATGTGACTAATGAAGGAATTGATCTAATCTAATACTAATTAAAGGCTAGCTAAGCTATGCGGTCGATTCATCTTTAACTGCCCGGTGCAACGCGAAGGAAGGGTGGGTTGGACTTCGGATCGATCAACGCTAGTCTATAGCTCTGATACCATGTGAAAAATCTATTCTATTGTATTTTAATGTATTATATTGACCCTCTCGTGGGGTATATATAGAAGTACATATGAGGTAGAGACTTGAGTACAAGACAAGTTAAGATGGATTTATCTCTAGGATTATATCACTACTGGAGAAACGATTTTTCTGGACGAGGCCCCCAATAGGTTCCGGCGGGCCATAAGAGGCCGTGCCTGGAAAAACTTGTGGACCCCCGATTTTGAGTCGGGAATCTTTCGTGTTCATAGTACCATTTCCCTGGATCAAGTAGTTGGTACCCACGAATGCAGTACTGGATAATCAAGTGCACATGCACGAATAGACTTACAATACCATTATTACATAAATAGGCCCGAAGGCATTGTTCATCCCACAGGACCTTATGGTCCGAATACACATAAAAACAGAGTTTAGATAAGACAGCGGAAAGAGGCAGCGGCTTGTCCATTGCCACAGGCAACGACCGGGACTAAGGTCTAATATGCGCCGTCAGTTCCCTCGCCCTCCGGGTAGTACGCGTAGGGGTCTTCTGGCTCTTCATTTCCATCAGCTGGAGGTTTGTGCGTATAGCAAGGGTGAGTACCAACCGTACTCGGCAAGTCAACACAAATTGATGCATATGATAGGGTTATTCAAAGAACACGGCTAGGGTTATTTTTGCGTAAAGCCAGTTTTCACAATTCTTTTCACAAGCCTACCGACTAGCCAAATCAAGTTTTAATTTCATAGTTCATTAATCCGGCGACGGTTCTGTCTACCATCCATCGTGATTCCAAGGATGGCTTCCCGTCTCCGGTTCGTCATGATTTTCTCGGAGTCCACCCCTTCTCGCATTCTCGAGAAGTTGATCCACCAACAAATGAAACCATCATGCAAACCCATCCCAGCATTTTTAAGTTCAAAGTCTAGCCAAGCGAAAGTCTTGTCACGATGCTCAATATCCGCGAGCACGGCTATTCGAATAGATTGATTCATTCACACTGCAGTGGATGTACACTTTACCCGTACTCCGCGACAGCCCAACAAATGAGCCTACGTCTCAACACATGAGACGGTCACGGCAAAGCCTTTCGATAACCTTGCTTTGGCAGTACCCGCTCCATGAACTTATGCCCTCATGCACTCTAGCCGTCCTTTTCTAGCAGTGAGAGGAGTTCTGGCGCACCCGGGGTAAGGGAAGACATTTCCAATCTTTAAGTTTAATTAACATTAATTTATTCCCACCATTCATAACAAGGGCCGCAGCCTCATCCTCATCCCATAACCACATCATAGAGAACCATCTATGCAAGGATACTGCCTCCGCTCAGCTATTTAGTCAGCTAGGTCTATACCCATTCGAGAAGTACGGTTGTACCGGCTCGTTTCCGGCTATCTCATGGCTCGGTCCTTAATTGACCAGGGTCGGCACTTGCCTTTTCCGGAATCCACCCAAATCATCCGGCCGCCCAGTCTAAAACATTTGTATAGTACTTTTAATTTCCACCAAACTTAGTTCATCATGGCCATGTGGCGCTCATGTCTCCACATGCCGAATCTCAACTACCTTCCCTAAGGTAGTTGCCCAAGCACAAAGCTTTTTCATAAAGTCATGAGTATGCATGGTCTAAGTTTAGCAGGGCTAAGCGGTTTACGAAGTTATGCTTCGGTTATTTGTATCACATCGCGAGTTACAAGGAGTAATTCTAAAGGTAAACAATAGCAAGGTATGGCATAACAAGCATAGGTAACTCGGTAAAGCATGCATGTTTAGAGTTCAAAATAACATCATTTCGCAAATGGGATCAATATGTTCAAAGGGTGTGAAGACTTGCCTTGCTCGCACACTTGAGAGGTGGGGTCTTCGGCGGTGTTGATGCCGGTCTCTTCAGGCTCTACCCGTACGTGCGAAGATCAATTGAATTCGGTTAGAATTCAACGAAACACCGGGAGATCGAAAAGAACCACAAAAGTCACGAAAACAACCCCAAAAAGTTTTGCCGAAAATTCTACTCGAGTTAGGACAAGGGTTACGAGGAAAATCCGGGTTTTTGGAATCGAACCGATGTCCTAGGGTTTTCGCAGAGTCATCGATCGCAATTAAATTTGGAACTTATGTTTGTAAATATCAGCGAAGAAAATTCGTGCTCGAACTTCGAGGGTTTGAGCACAAAAGCGAAACCCATTTCGATGGCGGAAAAGAATTAAACGGAATCCGGATTGAAAAACGATGCGAAATAGAATTCCGAAAACGTCCGATTCGATTTTTCAAACTTTGCACCGAGAAAACATGCGAGAAAATAATTTATTTTTGCCCAAAATTTTACTCAAATCATCCCAAAATATTTTTCCAAATTTTCCAAAATTTTTCCTAATTTTTCCTAATTTTTCCCTATTTTTCTTTTTTTTCTCTTTTTCTCTGCGCACTGTTCCATGCCCGCCAAGTGTTCGACCGGTGCCAGAGGAGAACGAGGCGGCGAGAGAGGGACAAAGCGGCGCAGCGGGGACTTACCGGCGACGGCGGCTCGGGGAGGAGCAAGGGGGCACGGGGACCGGCTTGCGCACGGCGGCGACGGCTAACGGCGGCGGCCTTTGGCGGTGGCGCTCGGGAACGGCGAAATCACGGCGGCGGTGCGGTGGAATCGGCGCGGCGCGGCCCTTTTATAGGCGTGGCGCGGCGCGGCGCGAGAGGAGAGGGGGGGCGGCTCGGGCGTGCGCGGCGCGGCGCGACACGCGGCGCAGCTCGGGGGCCGGACGGCGGCGGGCGCGGCGGCGAGGGCGCACGGCGCGCGGCGGGTCCGGAGCGGCGTGCGCGCGCGAGTGGGCGGAGCGTGGCTTCGGCCGCGTGGCGGCGCGCGGCGCGCGGGGTGGCGTGCTACGGGCGGGCGCGAGCGGCGCGGCGCGGGCGCGCGGCGCGGTCCGGCGCTCGGCGCGGCGCGCGGGCGCGCGTGGCGCGCGTGGCGCGGCGCGCGTGCGCGTGGCGCGTGGCGCGCGGGGTGGGAGGGCGCGCGCGGGCGGGCGCGCGGCGCGTGGCGCGCGGCGCGCGGCGCTGCTCGGGCGGCAGCGGCAGCGCGCGCGGCCGGGCCGGCGGCGTCGAGCAGTGGTGACCGATGAACAGTGCGACTTTTTAATTTCCCGATTTTCTATTTTCTTTTCCCATTTTCTATTTTCTTTCCTTCTAAAAATTCCAAAATAAATCCTAATATTCTAAAAATAATTTTTAACTTTATATTTTAAACTTTTTCTTGACTTTTATTTTTCCACAATTATTTTTCATACTTATTTAAATTCTTTTTCCTAATTTTCATAATTCACCCATTTTTAATAAAATAAAATTCCCAAATTTGGTACGTCTCCGAGAATTTTATTATTTATTTTGTGTTTTCATTTATCTTCTCCCAACCAAAATTTTTATTTTATATTACTCGAAATGCGTTTTCACAAATCCGCACTTTTCCCGGATTCTTTTAAAACCCGATGCGACTTTCGCACCATCATTTTGTCAACTCCGAAAACTCCAAATACGCCGAAAAGGGAATTGACCACGACTAAATTTATGCAACGAGCCGGCAAATAAGAAACAACAAACCCGAGAAGAAGCAAACAACCAAGGTTTTTGAAAGTTCCGATTTTACGTTCCGATTTCGGTTCTCCGATTTTCAGGATGTTACAAACCTACCCCTAACAATAAATCTCGTCCCCGAGATTTCTTACCGTTTGAGTAGGTGTGGATATTCGTCCTCGGGAACTCTTCGCTCTCCCGTAGCCTCTTCTTCCGTGTGATTGCTCCATTGTACCTTGTACATGCGCCATGATTTGGTCCGTGTCTTCTTTTCGCCTCGTCTAGTATCTTGTTTGGATGCTCCAGGGTAAGTAAGATCACGTGGACGTGGATGGCTTCTAAAGGAGCTTGCTCTTCGGTACCCGCAAACATTTCTTCATGCGATACGTGGAATACTTGGGTGGACATCGGAGAGATTCTCGGGCGTTCAATTGGTAAGCCACTTCTCCTCTCCTAGCGCTTATCAAGAATGGGCCCACGTATCGTGGTGCGAGTTTCCCCTTGACTTTGAATCTCTGGGTTCCCCGTAGTGGTGAGACTTCTAGATACACGTAGTCACCTTCTTTAAATTCCAATTCTCTTCGACGGGTGTCCGCGTAGCTCTTTTGTCGTGATTGAGCAGCTTGTAGTCGGTCCCGGATCAGGCGAACCTTTTCCTCCGCCTCCTTGATTATGTCGGGCCCGAATACGGCTCGTTCACCGGTCTCGACCACATTAATGGGGTTCGACATCGGCGACCAAATAAAGCTTCGTTTGGCGACATCCTCAAACTGGCTTGGTAGCTATTGTTGTAGGAGAACTCGGCGTACGGCAAACATTTCTCCCAATCCTTGGTGAAATCCAACGCACAGGCTCTCAGCATGTCTTCTAACACTTGATTCGTCCTCTCAGTCTGCCCGTCAGTCTGCGGGTGGTAAGCGGTACTAAAGGCAAGATGACTGCCGAGTGCCTCGTGGACCTTGCTCCAAAAATGAGATGTGAATTGGGTACCACGATCCGATATAATCCTTTTTGGTACACCGTGGAGACACACAATCCTACTCATATATAATTCCGCTAGCTTGGCACTGTTGTAGTTAGTTTTCACGGGAATAAATGCGCAGTCTTGGTGAGCCGATCTACTATTACCCAAATGGAATCGTAACCGATGCAGTCTTAGGTAGCCCTACTATGAAATCCATGCCTATCTCGTCCCATTTCCATTCGGAATCTTGAGTGGCTGCAGCAAGCCAGCTGGGCGTTGATGTTCGGCTTTCACCCTTTGGCACACATCGCACACGGCTACGTATTCGGCTACATCCCTCTTCATATTAGGCCACCAGTATTCTCCTTTCAAATCCTGGTACATTTTCGTGCTTCCGGGATGTAACGAATATGCCGATTCGTGGGCTTCCTTTAAGATCAATCCCCTCAAACCGCCTCGTTCAGGCACACAGATTCTCTTCTTGTACCACAAGATTCCCTTGTCATCTACTGAAAACTCCTGAGCGCGTCCAGCGGCCATGCGTTCCTTAATTTCCTGGGTTTCCTCATTCCCTCTTTGGGCTTCCTCTATTTGAGTTCTCAGTAGGGGCTGGATTTCCAGTGAGTTCACTTCTCCGTGAGGAATCAGGTGCAGATTGAGTTTAGCCATTTCTTCTTGAAGTTCGCTGGCCATATCTCCCAATCCCATGTGGTTGCATTGGGCTTTGCGACTCAGCGCATCGGCCACTACATTTGCCTTGCCGGGATGATAGTGGATTCCTAGATCGTAATCCTTGATCAACTCCAGCCATCGCCCGTCGTAGATTAAGATCGGCTGAGTAAAGAAATATTTTAAGCTCTTGTGATCGGTATACACATCACGGTGGTTCCCGATCGAGATAGTGTCTCCGATCTTCAATGCGTGTACAACCGCGGCTAATTCCAGTCGTGTGTGGGATAATTCTCTTCGTGGGGTCGTAGCGCCGAGAGGCATACGCTACGACCTTTCCATCTCTGCATCAACACTCCTCCCAATCCTTGCCGGGATGCATCACGAGTACATCACGAAGTCCTTTAGGTTGTCGGGTAAGGTCAAGATTGGGAGTGGTTAACTTTTCTTTTAATTGGTCGAAGGCTTTTTGGCACTTCTCATTCCATTCAAACTTCTTTTCCTTCTTCGAAGTTGAGTCATAGGTCGGGCTACGGTGGAAAACCCTTCGGTAAACCGTCGGTAATAACCGGCCAGCCCAAGAAACTCCGAACTTCCGTTCGACTTGGGTGTCTTCCATTCCATAACGGCTTCGACCTTGGCGGGGTCTCTGCTACTCCTCCGGCTGAAACCACGTGGCCGAGAAAAGCGACTTCCTTGAGCCGAACTCACATTTGCTGAACTTGGCATACGCCGGTGCTCTCGTAGCTTTTCCAAGTACCGTCGTAGATGCTCCGCGTGTTCCTCATCGTTCTTGGAGTAGATAAGTATATCGTCGATGAATACTACTACGAATTTGTCCAGGTACTCCATGAATACCTTGTTCATCGGGTTCATAAAGTACGCAGGGCATTGGTCAATCCAAAGGACATCACCGTGAACTCGTATAAGCCGTATCGTGTAGAGAATGCCGTCTTAGGAATATCTCGGCTCTAATCTTCAAGCGATGATATCCGACCGTAGATCAATCTTGGAGAACACCGCGCACCCTTAAGTTGATCGAATAGGTCATCGATTCGAGGTAGCGGGTACTTGTTCTTGATAGTGACTTCGTTCGCGATCGGTAGTCCACACACATTCTCATGCTCCCATCCTTCTTCTTGACGAAGAGTACCGGAGCTCCCGGGAGAAGAGGGGGCGAACGAATCCCCTCTCTTGTAGTTCCTTTATTTGCTTCTTGAGTTCCTCCAACTCGTTGGTGGCATTCGATAAGGCCTCTTGGATATGGGGGTGCCGGGCATGGATCGATGATAAACTCTATGTCGCGATCCGGGGCATTAGGGCAATTCCTCGGGAAACACGTCCGGGTATTCTTGTACTACGGCATTCCACCTAGAGGTAGCATGGTGAACACTCCCGCAGCTTGTTCACATAGCTTTGGGTTTTGATCCATAGTTATGCTCATCGGTGATCCCCACGGGGTGGATACCGTGACTTCTCTTCGATTGCAGTCTATAATTCCATTATTTTTGGTCAACCAATCCATTCCGAGTATGACATCTATGGTTTGGGGCGATAACACCATAAGGTTTGAGAGAAACACCACGTCTCTAATCCGTATGGGCACATTAATGCAGGCATGGGGTACGTGTTATGTCTCCCCGGTGAGTGTACCAACATAGGCCTCTTAAGTGCTACTTGGTGTAGGTGGTGTTGTTTGCTTACTTGGGAAGATATGAATGAATGCGAGGCTCCGAATCGAATAAAACTTTAAGCGGTGTAGAGTTGATAGAGAACATACCCATCAATACGCTCGGTCCTCTGTGCTTCTTCGCCCGCACATGATTCACCGGCCACGTCGAAACCCGGTGGCGGCCTCGTTGGGTAGCGGGGTCCTGAGCGACTCGCGCCGCCGCAGGGTGGGGTTCCTCGGACGGGTGTGGCATTGCGCCGGTGCGCACGGGGTGTTGCGTGGTTTTGGGCAGCTATTGGAGTAATGCCCGAATTCTCCTGATTGAAACGACTCACATTCCTTCTTCCGGAGCGGCTAGGGTTGGTGTGGGTGTACGAAGCTGGGGTGTAGCTGACTGTTGACATGGTCGGAAGCGAGAGAACGTCCGGTTGCCGGGACGTTAGGCTTCCATCCGACGGGGTGGCTCCCTTGGGGCGTTGTGGCGTTCCCCGAAATGGGCGAGCCATAGCGAGCCTCCTCTTGCGGTTATTGTCTACCACCTTTTGGTCATGCTCAAGTCGGACGACCTTGTTGATGAGGCTTTGGAAGCGGTGTGATCCGCCCGATCATTGGTCCCCTCGGTTCGTCATTTAGTCCCTCAATGAATTTGTCTATCTTTTCTTCTTCGTCGCCAGTCACCGGTGGCGTAACGGGCAAGCTGGGTAAATTTGTTCGAGATACTCCTGTCCGAGGTGTTCCCTTGACGCGATCTGCGGAACTCGTTCTTCTTCATCCTCATTACGTGGCACGAAATTCTCACGGAACGCAGCCGTGAATTCCTCCCATGTTGGCTCGCCGGCATCTTCAGCTCGTGTCTCCTTGTAGGTGTCCCACCGAGTCACTCGCGGGACCCTCCAACCGGTTAGTAGCGAAGACAACTCTATCAGCTTCTCGGACTCTGACGAGGGGTAGCTTCTTTTCTATCACTCTTAGCCAATCTTTGGCGTCCATAGGTTCTTCGGCCGTGGAAAAAGTGGGCGGCTTAGCTCTCATGAATTCCCCCAGACTCGATCCTCCTCGACCTCCTTGACTATTGGCAATCGCTTGGAGTAGTTGTGTCGCATAGCCATGACCTCCGCCGTGGTGGAGGGGTTGGGTTCCGGCGGGTTTTCGTTGGTTGCCGCGGCTGCGACGATGTGCCATCGAAGAAGAGAGATGAATTAAGAGAGCGGTCTAGTTTAGGTTATGGTTCACAGGAAATTTTTCTTCAAGTTCCTTCGAATGATCTTCACTCAACAGACAAGGTGTAACAATCATAAGCATACGAATTAAGACATCGCAAGGCGATGCCCAGGTTCATCATATTACATAAGGGGGTACATGGACTGTACACACACAGTCCTCCATGCCAGGATAGCAAGAATAATTATATCGTTCAACTAGATCAACTAATTAAGGGTAAATAGGAAGTGCTGCCGGGTCGGGAAGGTCCTTCCGCCTAGTCATCCAACCACCCGCAAGAGCCAGGCGCCGGAAGTGGGTGGTCTGCCGCTGAAGCAAACCGAAGTCCCCACGGCTCGGAGGTGGTGGCCTCGGAGTCACGCCGAATCTTCCGACTCGGTGGCCGCGTACTCTTGCGAGCGATGCGGCGGGTGAGGGGCCTCCCGTGTGAGTCAAGCGACGAGGGGAACTTCCTCCTCCATTGAGTCGGTGTCGCTAGACTCCCATTTGATCTCCATGGGCTCCGCCTCGGACTCCGTATCGGTGTAGATCTGGATGGGGTTACCCTCTCCTGATCCCGGCGCGGATGGTACTGGTATGGAGCTCGGGGTAGGTCCCATGGATGTAGCAGCAGTGGGGTCGACCAGGTATGGTGCAGGCTCTGTGCTCAACATGAAAGCTTGCTCCACCATAGCTTGAAAAGTATCAAAGCTTGCTGGAGTCATGTGATAATAGTGGTCGGGCACAGGGGCAGGATGTGATGGTACAGGCTCAGTGGAAGTATCTGCAGCGTAGACAGGACGAGTGCGCAGCTGTTCCTCTAGCTGGTTGATCTGCTGCTTGCTTTTCCTGAGCTGCTCTTCCAGCTCCACGAGCCTCCTCGGGCCATGTAGCGGTCCGAGAGTTGCTCATACTAAGCACCATTGGCCTGCAGCTGTGTCTGCAGCATGCTTATCTGGTCTCCACAGCCTTGGTGGCTGTCGACCAGATCATTGAGGCGTGACTGCTGATCGTTGATCTCGAGCAGGGCCTCCTCGTAACAGTCGTCTGCTGTCTCCGCCCAACGCGATAAACGCGTGACCATCGGGTTGTAGCAGCAGGGGGTAGCCTCCACGGTGCAGACCGGGTTGCCCTCTTCGCGGTAAGGATGATGCACGAACTCTGTCATTGTGAGTTCGGCACGGTGTTCCGCATTAAGGCGAAGGAAGGCCTCGCGAGCTGCATCCTGAATAGCTGCTTCTGCTAGGTCCCGGTGGTAGCGAGTGTGGAAGCAGTAGGATGTCTCACTCCCCATGCGGGCTTCTATGGATACGGCTGCCTCCCAGGCTGGATACATCTCGGAGCCATGTCTCTTGGTGTGATAAGTGGGCGGTTCCGGGTATCTCAAGCACCATAGTAGAGACTGAAGTTGTACCACGAACCCCTCGTCTCGCGGGTTAGTGACTTCCCAGGTTCCGTCGTGGTTTGACATCTGCTTTTACAGGCAACTTAGGGTTAGCGAGAGGGAGCTATCATAATCATTTGGTAAAAAGAAATACAGATGTAGAAAAGATATATTTGCATTTTCGGAAATAATAGTTTAAAACTGATCCTACCGTAGGGATATTTCCCTTTAGCCATCTAGTTAGGGGTAGGGCGCCATTTGGTCTTAGCCTACGGTCGCATGGCTCTGATACCAGCTCTGTGGACCCCCGATTTTGAGTCGGGAATCTTTCGTGTTCATAGTACCATTTCCTGGATCAAGTAGTTGGTACCCACGAATGCGATCTTGGATAATCAAGTGCACATGCACGAATAGACTTACAATACCATTATTACATAAATAGGCCCGAAGGCATTGTTCATCCCACAGGACCTTATGGTCCGAATACACATAAAAACAGAGTTTAGATAAGGCAGCGGAAAGAGGCAGCGGCTTGTCCATTGCCACAGGCAACGACCGGGACTAAGGTCTAATATGCGCCGTCAGTTCCCTCGCCCTCCGGGTAGTACGCGTAGGGGTCTTCTGGCTCTTCATTTCCATCAGCTGGAGGTTTGTGCGTATAGCAAGGGTGAGTACCAACCGTACTCAGCAAGTCAACACAGAATTGATGCATATGATAGGGTTATTCAAAGAACACGGCTAGGGTTATTTTTGCGTAAAGCCAGTTTTCACAATTCTTTTCACAAGCCTACCGACTAGCCAAATCAAGTTTTAATTTCATAGTTCATTAATCCGGCGACGGTTCTGTCTACCATCCATCGTGATTCCAAGGATGGCTTCCCGTCTCCGGTTCGTCATGATTTTCTGGGGAGTCCACCCCTTCTCGCATTCTCGAGAAGTTGATCCACCAGCAAATGAAACCATCATGCAAACCCATCCCAGCATTTTTAAGTTCAAAGTCTAGCCAAGCGAAAGTCTTGTCACGATGCTCAATATCCGCGAGCACGGCTATTCGAATAGATTGATTCATTCACACTGCGGTGGATGTACACTTTACCCGTACTCCGCGACAGCCCAACAAATGAGCCTACGTCTCAACACATGAGACGGTCACGCAAAGCCTTTCGATAACCTTGCTTTGGCGACCCGCTCCATGAACTTATGCCCTCATGCACTCTAGCCGTCCTTTTCTAGCAGTGAGAGGAGTTCAGGCGCACCCGGGTAAGGGAAGACATTTCCAATCTTTAAGTTTAATTAACATTAATTTATTCCCACCATTCATAACAAGGGCCGCAGCCTCATCCTCATCCCATAACCACATCATAGAGAACCATCTATGCAAGGATACCGCCTCCGCTCGGCTATTTAGTCAGCTAGGTCTATACCCATTCGAGAAGTACGGTTGTCTGGCTCGTTTCCGGCTATCTCATGGCTCGGTCCTTAATTGACCAGGGTCGGCACTTGCCTTTTCCGGAATCCACCCAAATCATCCGGCCGCCCCAGTCTAAAACATTTGTATAGTACTTTCAATTTCCACCAAACTTAGTTCATCATGGCCATGTGGCGCTCATGTCTCCACATGCCGAATCTCAACTACCTTCCCTAAGGTAGTTGCCCAAGCACAAAGCTTTTTCATAAAGTCATGAGTATGCATGGTCTAAGTTTAGCAGGGCTAAGCAGTTTACCGAAGTTATGCTTCGGTTATTTGTATCACATCGCGAGTTACAAGGAGTAATTCTAAAGGTAAACAATAGCAAGGTATGGCATAACAAGCATAGGTAACTCGGTAAAGCATGCATGTTTAGAGTTTAAAATAACATCATTTCGCAAATGGGATCAATATGTTCAAAGGGTGTGAAGACTTGCCTTGCTCGCACACTTGAGAGGTGGGGTCTTCAGCGGTGTTGATGCCGGTCTCTTCAGGCTCTACCCGTACGTGCGAAGATCAATTGAATTCGGTTAGAATTCAACGAAACACCGGGAGATCGAAAAGAACCACAAAAGTCACGAAAACAACCCCAAAAAGTTTTGCCGAAAATTCTACTCGAGTTAGGACAAGGGTTACGAGGAAAATCCGGGTTTTTGGAATCGAACCGATGTCCTAGGGTTTTCGCAGAGTCATCGATCGCAATTAAATTTGGAACTTATGTTTGAAAATATCAGCGAAGAAAATTCGTGCTCGAACTTTGAGGGTTTGAGCACAAAAGCGAAACCCATTTCGATGGCGGAAAAGAATTAAACGGAATCCGGATTGAAAAACGATGCGAAATAGAATTCCGGAAAACGTCCGATTCCGATTTTTCAAACTTTGCACTGAGAAAACATGCGAGAAAATAATTTATTTTTGCCCAAAATTTTACTCAAATCATCCCAAAATATTTTTCCAAATTTTCCAAAATTTTTCCTAATTTTTCCTATTTTTCTATTTTTTTTTTTTCTCTTTTTCTCTGCAGCTTGTTCCATGCCCGCCAAGTGTTCGACCGGTGCCGAGGAGAACAGAGGCGGCGAGAGGGACAAAGCGGCGCAGCGGGGACTTACGGCGACGGCGGCTCGGGAGGAGCAAGGGGCACGGGGACCGGCTTGCGCACGGCGGCGACGGCTAAACGGCGGCGGCCTTTGGCGGTGGCGCTCGGGAACGGCGAAATCACGGCGGCGGTGCGGTGGAATCGGTGCGGGCGCGGCCCTTTTATAGGCGTGGCGCGGCGCGGGCGCGAGAGGAGAGAGGGGGACGGCTCGGGCGTGCGCGGCGCGGCGCGACACGCGGCGCAGCTCGGGGGCCGGGCACGGGGCGAAAGCGGCGGCGAGGCGCACGGCGCGGCGGGGTCCGGAGCGGCGGCGCGCGCGAGGTAGGGGCCGGAGCGTGGCTTCGGCCGCGTGGGCAGCGCGCGCGCGGGGTGGCGGTCGGGGCGGCGCGCGGCGGCGCGCGGCGGCGCGGCGCGCGCGGCGCGCGGTCCGGCGGCGCGGCGCTCGCGCGCGCGTGGTGCGCGTGGCGCGGCGCGCTGCGCGCGGCGGCGTGCGTGGCCGCGCGGGTGGGGGCCGAGCGCGGTTGGGCGGCGCGGCGCGTGGCGCGCGCGCGTGCGCGCGGCGCGTCTGGCCGGGCGGCGGCGCGCGCGCGCGGCGAGGGCGGTGCGGCGTCGAGCAGTGGTGACCGATGAACAGTGCGACTTTTTAATTTCCCGATTTTCTATTTTCTTTTCCCATTTTCTATTTTCTTTCCTTCTAAAAATTCCAAAATAAATCCTAATATTCTAAAAATAATTTTTAACTTTATATTTTAAACTTTTTCTTGACTTTTATTTTTCCACAATTATTTTTCATACTTATTTAAATTCTTTTTCCTAATTTGCATAATTCACCCATTTTTAATAAAATAAAATTCCCAAATTTGGACGCCTCCGAGAATTTTATTATTTATTTTGTGTTTTCATTTATCTTCTCCCAACCAAAATTTTTATTTTATATTACTCGAAATGCGTTTTCACAAATCCGCACTTTTTCCGATTCTTTTTAAAACCCCGATGCGACTTTCGCACCATCATTTTGTTAACTCCGAAAACTCCAAATACGCCGAAAAGGGAATTGACCACGACTAAATTTATGCAACGAGCCGGCAAATAAGAAACAACAAACCCGAGAAGAAGCAAACAACCAAGGTTTTTGAAAGTTCCGATTTTTACGTTCCGATTTTGGTTCTCCGATTTTCGGGATGTTACAAAGCGGTCCGGAGGGCCGGCTATTGGCCGCATGGGATAATGCATTATCCGTGCGGTCCACAAGCGACCGCACGGGCTATTATCCCATGCGGTCGCTTAAGTGGACCGCACGGGATTATCTGTGCGGCCCACTTAACCGCCGCACGGGATAATAGCGCATTATCCCGTGCGGTCCACTTAAGGACCCGCACAGGATAATGCATTTTTCCATGCGGGCCGTTAAGTGGACCGCATGCGATGATGCCCCACTGTTGCGCAATAAATTTCCCGCTCAACCTGACAGTTGCGCATTTACCATGATGTTTTTTCTCTCCAAAAAAAGATAATTATAGGGGGAAGGTTTTGAACTTGAGTTTTTCAATTGGAGTCAATACAAAAGGTATCATACTTGATCTCCTCTTTCATTTGCTTCCATTTTTAAAAATTTTTATTGGTTGAATGCGAAGATATTTGAACTTTTTAACTCAGTTTTTCTCTCAATTAATAGGCATTTTATTTTTGGAAGGCTTTAGACTTTAAATCTTCAATTAAAATCAATATAAAAGGTAACGTGCTTGATCATCTCCTTCATTTGCTTCCGTTTTTGTAAAATTTCATCGGTTGAATGCGAAGATATTTAAACTTGTTTGAATTGTTATATATGTTGAGCTATTTTTGTAATTTACGGGTCAAATATCTTGTTTTTTTATTGAACCATTTTTTGGTAACTACTTTTGTCTCATTATTATTACTTGTTGTGCATGAGGTTTTAGTTATAAAGTAGGATTTAAGTTTAATTTGTTTATTTAGAAAACACCGGGAATATAATATTAATTTATGTTGTCACTGTTTTTAGATGTATCGGATATGGATGTATGAGACATGGAGAACTCATCCAGTGTTCATGAGAGAAGCATCAACATTTATTGATAAGGCTAAGGCACATGCTTTGAGGGATAATAGGAAAGATATTTTTTGTCCTTGCGTGGATTGCAAGAATCAGAAGATGTTGAAAGATCCGAATGTAATTCTCGGACACATAATTCAGCTTGGATTTGTGGAGAAATGCACAGTTTGGACTTATCACGGGGAAGTCGCCCCTCCGGAAGAGAATCCTGATATTTGGTTCGTTGAGGCAGAGAATTTTATAATTGAGGACATGTCTCGTGAAATGACGGGTGATTTTGGCGGCTCTGGTTTTGACGAGGCAGAGGTGGATATTGATATTGATCTTGAGGATTTGTCACGGCACGTTGAACCAGAGGTCCTAACAGAGAAAGCAAGAGATTTAAACAATTGGGAGGCGTTGTAGAAAGCAGCGAAAGATCTTTTATACGATCAAGCAAAGGGATGTGATATGGATTATACAGTGTTGCGGTCGGTGCTAAAACTTCTTAGATTGAAGGCCAGACACGGATGGTCTGATACTAGTTTCAACGACTTGATGGGTCTCCTGAGAGCCATGCTTCCTAAGCCTAACTTATTGCCAGCTAACACCTATCAAGCCAAGAAACTGATATGTCCATTATCACTTGGTGTGGAAAAGATCCATGCATGTATTAATCACTGTGTACTTTATCGCAAGGAATACGCTGACTTGGACAAGTGTCCAACTTGTGAGGCGAGTAGGTACAAAAAGGATAACAGTGCCGCCGATAGTGACGTAGCCAAACCAAATTCATTGGTCGAGCCAGGGAAAAAGATTCTGGCCATGGTGATGTGGTACTTGCTAGTCAAAGATTGAATGAAGCGATTGTTCTCGAACCCCACCGACGCTGAGTTGATGAGATGGCATCAAGAGGGTCGAAAGACAGATGGTATGATTCGACATCCCGTCGATGCTCGACAGTGGAAAAACTTTGATTTGAAGCACCCAGAATTTGCAAATGATCCAAGAAATGTCAGGTTTACGTTGAACACGGATGGAATGAATCCGTTCTGTGACCTAAGCAGCTCGCACAACACTTGGCAAGTTCTGCTCACCATGTATAACCTTCCGACATGGTTATGTCAAAAGCGAAAGTACATTTTGTTGACTCTTCTTATACAAGGGCCAAAACAGCCTGGCATCGACCTAGATGTGTTTCTTGAACCTTTGATGAAGGATATGCAAGAAATGTGGGAAGAGGGTCTACGATTATTTGATGCATACTGCCAGGAGTATTTTACTCTGCGTGCTATCATATTCGTTACTATAAACGATCTACCAACCAATTTTTCCCTATCCGGACAGATTAAAGGAAAGACCGGATGTCTGATATGTCTGGACAACACATCGTACATATACCTGACCTCGTCAAAAAAGTTAGTTTACATGCTTCATCATCGATTCTTACCACAGAAGCATAGGTATCGTGCGATGGCTACCTTTTTTGACAAAACTGTCGAGGTAGGTACTACCCCCGAAGCAAAGGATGGTTCCACGGTGTTCACGCTGACAAGGAACATAAAGGTCGTGTTCGGCAAGGGAAAGAGAGCTTCAGGCAAGAGGAAGAAAGAAGTGGTAGAAAACATGTTGCCCTTCAAGAAACATTCAATCTTTTTCAAGTACCTGACATACTGGAAAGACCTGGAGATTCGTCATGTCTTCGTGGATCGAAAGTGCCGACTGGATTCTCATCGAATATCCGGAAGCTAGTATCAATGAAAGATTTGTCGATTTCTGGATACAACGCTCACGACTGTCATAAGATGCTTATGGTGTTTCTCCCTATCGCTATAAGGGCGGTGAAACCAGTGCACACCAAGGTAGTGATAACAAAGCTGTGCTATTTTTTAATCGAGTATCACAGAAAGTTTTTGATCTAGAAGAATTAGGACCCCTTCAGAAATTCGCAGTCGAGACAGCTTGCCAGCTAGAGATGTTTTTTCTTCCATTGTACTTCGACATGATGGAACATCTCATTGTTCACATTGTCCCTCAAATTATTGAACTTGGTCCTCTATACCTACATCAAATGTGGGCGTATGAGCGATACATGACTGTTCTAAAAGGGTATGTCCATAATCGTGCTCATCCGGAGGGCTCGATGATAGAGAGTTACACAACTAAGGAGGTTGTCAAGGGTTGCCTAGATTACATGAAAGATGCCAACCCCATTAGGATACCGATGCCTCGACATGATGGAAGATTATCTGGGAAGGGTACGTTAGGAAGAAAATGCTTCTACGACAACGATTACAAAGCGGTATCAGATGCACACAGCAGTGTTGTTCAACAACTCGCCATTGTTGCGCCCTACATTGAGCAACACACTTCCGAGATCAGAGCATGCAATCTTGGGCGATCCGATGATTGGGTTTTGAAAGAACAGAAGCGCACTTTCCCCCAATGGCTTAAGGATCAAAATCTACCGTCTGGTGAATCACTCGAGGAAAAAACGGTAGAAAGACTTGCAACTGGCCCAACAAGCCTTGTGACCTCATGGCAAGGGTATGACATCGGCGGATACTCTTTTTACACCAACAGCAAAGACAAGAAAAGCTCAGCGCAGAACAGTGGGGTTCATGTCGAAGCGTTGGACGCAACAGGGTAGAGAAAATCATACTATGGGATCATACAAGAAATATGGGAACTTGACTACGGTTTAAACATTTAGATCTCTGTTCTCAGATGCCAATGGGTGAAAGACAGCATGGTAGATAAATTTGGATTTACGTGTGCTGAACGGAGTAAAATTGGACACAAGGATTATCCATGGGTCCTTGCTGAGTGTGTTGCACGAGTTTTCTATGTGAAGGATCCTTCCGATGAAAAGATGGACATTATTGTATCGGGCAAACAACACATCATTGATATTGACAACATTGAAGACGCGTCCGACTATAATCAATACGACGCCATTTCGTTATTCACAGATCTTCCTACGCGGATGAAACGCATTGAAAGTGTCCTCGACGAATCAAAGTTTGCATCCGTGCGGAAGGATGTTAATCCAAAAATTGTAAAACGCTAGTTTGTTTTTGTGTATATTATGTTTCTTCTCCACCCTCCAAACTTTCTCTACTATGTAAATACAACATGTAACTCCTAATTATAAAATTTGGTAATTTTTTGATTGGTTTTGCTATATTTCTTTGATTTATTTTATTTTCATGATTTCTATGCCAAGTCTCACATTTGAACTATAAGTGATTAAAAAAATAGAATAAAATTAGTGGAAAAATTATATTCATTTTGTTTAGACCTGCTTGAGTCATTATCCGTAAATGAGAATAAATTTCGAATTTTTCTTCATGAAACATGATTAGGAACCTATTGACTGAATGATTTTAAAATTGTATAAATAGCAAACGAAGTCTAAAAATCATGAAAATTGTCTGGATGTCATGATATTATACGTAGAGGCTGTGGTAAAAAATTGAGAAGGTTTTGAATATTTTATCACATACGACGCTCACAGAACTGAAGATTCTCCACAGAAAATTAGAAATGTTGAGAAGGATTGGTTAGATTTGGAGAGAAAGTGACGGCCGATTTGTCGTTTGATTTCAAAATTTTTCCATAGACAATAATTAGCATATATTGATATATGGAAAAATTTGGTAATTTTTTGAATCAGTTTGATAATTTTTTTATTAATATCTAATTTGATGCAAAAAAAGAGGGGGTCGATTATCGCGTGCGGGCCGCTTAAACCGCCCGCACGGGAAAATATCTTCCCGTGCGGGGAAGATGATTTTCCCAGTGCGGGCCGCTTAAACCGCCCGCATGGGAAGATCGTTTTCCGTGCGGGCCGTTAAGCCGCCCGCACGCAATATCGCCGCCTATATAACGGCCGCGCGGGCTCCCGAAAATTCCAAGTCCCCGGTGAAAACAGATCTAGCGCCGCCGACTACCAAAATTTCGCACCCTCGTCACGCCGAGCAAGCGCCGCCCTCACCGAGAGATCCGCCGCCTCTCGCCGCCACCGACCGCATCCGCCCCTTCACAGACCTCACCGCGCCACCCGCGCCCCTTCACCGACCTCACCGAGACCGCCATGCCTCGGCCCCGACGCCCTCACCGTCGACCGCCACCACACCCTCGCCGCCTTGCCCTCGCCGCCCATCCCCACGACGTCGCCAGCCTTACCGCGCTACAGAGTCGTTGCGCCGCCACTCTCTCTCCACCGTGCGCCACCGACCGTCGGCTTCACCGACGCCGACGCCGGCCTCACCAACCTCGACCGCGCGTGCCACCGACGCCGTCGGCCCGCCCCTCAACCAACTCCTCCCCGCCGGCCGCCAACCGCCGCCCGACGCCTCGAGCTCCCGCCGGACGCCAACCGCGCGCCGGCCGCCTCCACCGTGCCACCGACCGCTGCCTGCCCTACCGCGCCACCGACCATCACCTCCATCTCCTCACCGCCACCGGTTAGTCATTTTGTTGCAAATTTTTACTTCTGTTGATTCTTGTAAATTTTATGATATGTGTTGTGAGTTGAAATGTGTTGTGAGATGTGCTTTGAGATATGTGTTGAAATTTGTGATATGTGCTGTGAGATGTGTTGTGATGTGAAGAAATTATATTGTGCTGTGAGAAAAATGTGATAGCTAGATGGATGTGAAAATGAAAAATGTGCTTGTGCAGTGATGATAGTGTTGGATCTGTTGGATATGTTGTGAAAATGTGTAGGACTTCAAATTTTTTCAATTGAGATATGATGCGAAAAATTCTGTTTAGGACTTCAAAATGAGATTGTTGTGAGATTGTGACATTAAAATGATGCATAGGAATTTAAATTGTTGATTTCACTGTAAAATGGACTGTTATTAATATGATGGAACTATAGAACTGTAAAATGGACTGTTATTTATTTGATGGAACTATAGTAAATTTTGATGGAAAGTAAAATGGGATGTTATTTTTTTTGATGAATTTTGTTGATGAATTTTTTTCATGTGAAATAGTTGCTCCAAAAATTTTTTATGTGAATTAGTTGATGTGAACGGACGGACGGACGAATGAACGAGTGTTCATTCGTTCGTTCGTTCGTGTGACGAACGAACGGATGTGGACGAACGAACGGACGTGGACGGACGGGCGAAACGAACGAACGAGTGTTCGTTCGTTCGTTCGTGGACAAACAAATGGACGTGGACGAACGTACGGACATGGACGAACGTACGAACGTGGACGGACGGACGTGGACGGACGGACGAACGGACGTGGACGAACGGATGGACGGACGAACGAACGAATGACCGAACGAACGACCGAACGAATGGACGGACGAACGAACGAGTGTTCGATCGTTCGGTCGGTTGTTCGTTTGTTCGTTCGTTCGGTCGGTCATTCGTTCGCTCGTTCGTTCGGTCGTTTGTTTTAGGATGAATTTTAGATTATAGGTTAGATTTTAAATATTCAAACACATATACCCACCGTCTCCTCGGTATATTCTAATCTCCCTCTCTCCTTTCCCTCTCCTCGATCTCTCATCTCTCATCTCTTTCCCTCCCCTAATCTCACCTTTTCTCACGGACAAAATAGGCAAACATATGTATTTTCATTTCTTATCTCTAATAAAGAGAATAAGAAGGAAATAAATACATTTTTCAATCTTCTTCTCTTTAGTTTTTTTTCGCTATATTTTTTATGCATGTCCTTAATATTAGATAATATAACAAGTTGTGCGTTCACAAATTTCACATGTTGTGCGTTATGAACAACCGTAGATCAAATGTCGAACGAGAAAGCTCCCATCGAGCCACGCAACGTTGAATCAACCGTAGCCATATTGTTATGATCCTTATCGTAGGATCTCGTTTAACATTATCTATTGTATGTACAGATGGAAGCAAGGCGCCGCTCAAAAAGAAAGGCCGCCAAGTCTGTCGTCCGGTCTGCCGAAGTCGAGACGGACACAACAACGTCCGGTCCGGTAGAAACCGACACGTCCGCGAGCGCTGGAGGACGTCAAAAAAGAAGACGTGGTCAGAGAAGTAAGAACCAACCCCCCAAGGAGACATATTATATCACCTCTCTGAACCAGGATGGGAAGCCATTAGAGCCCAAGGTAGCAATGACAAAGTTCAGCAGCGCTTGCGGGGTACTGGCCAGAACCCACGACCCTTTAAATGTAGATTCCTGGGAGCAGGTGGATGACAACTTGAAGAACTTCATATGGAACGAGCTGCAGAAGTGGCTTGTATATCCGCCTGGTTCAGAGGCTCTGGGAAAAGACTTTGCATTAAAAACGATTGGGGGGAGGTGGAGGCAGTGGAAATCGGACTTGAACACTCACTACGTGCAAAAGAACAGGTCCCCATTCGAAGACTATGGTGGTATTACGCCCGCCGAATGAGATAGGTTCGTGGCGAAGATGACAAGCCTGAAGCCTTAGCACGGAGGAAGAAGATGTCCGACCTCGCGAAAAGGAACAAGTACCCGCACCGGTTGGGCTCTAGCGGCTACGATGGCCACGTAGAGAAGTGGCGAGCAACCGAAGAACAGTTTGCCGCCCAAGGAAAGCCCCTGCTTGTGGATGCACTAAAGGAAAGAAGCAAAAACTGGGTGTGGGCACGCAGCACGGGACATATCACCGACGAGGGAGAGATCCTTTTCGAGGATCCGGATATAGAGCTTGTGACCACAAGTCTAAAAGACATTGCTGAAAAGGAGAAGACTGGGGAATTTATTGCTAAAAGGGAACACGATCAGTTGACAGCTGCATTGGGCAACCCCGAAAATTCTTGACGAGTAAGGGGTGTATCGTCAAATACAAGTTGGAAAGAAGGGTTTCCTGGGGAAGCTACAAGTTACAATAAAAGGGACAGGTATAAACATAAACTTGAAGAAAAGATAGCAAAACAAGTTGAAGAGTATTTCTACTCTCTTGTTGCACAGAATCGCCAAGCCTTCCCTAACTTCTTTCAGCAATCCGAAGAACCCACAGTACAAATGCCCAGCAGCGTCGGGTCAGTTGACACCTCACCCTATCCAGTAGATACCATAATTGGCCCGACGTCGTGCAGCCTCCTCATGCCGATAGGAAGGGCCGGGAAGAGAAAGAAGGTGGGTACAGGACTTGCTATACCAGGGCGACAATTTCACAACACTCCAATCCCTGAGGATTATGCAAGGGTGCAGGTGGCCAAGGTGCATGCAGAGCATAACAGCTTAGAGCTAGACATTCCAGCACCTGAAGGGATAGAATTGCTTGGAGATGCGGTGAATCGGTTCATTCTATGGCATCGACGAGATATCCCGCTGGTCGGTACATCGTCGCATCCCCGCATGCCAGGTTCCTCGATTGCTTGCTTGCACCACCTTCTCCACCAGGGCCTGCTTCCCCACCTCGCTCCCCACCTCGGCTTGCTTCCCCACCTCGCTCCCCACCTCGGCATGCTTCCCTACCAAGCTCCCTTCCTAAGTATAAAGGTCCTGATTCGCCAATGCTGTCAGTCCCTGAAGTCATCGCAAAACATATTCACCAGTCTCCTCCGACACCACAGTCAACGTTGGCAGTACCTCAAAGGCCCATACTGAAAACAACAAGCCTTCCAAGTCCGAGCAAGCTTCAATCTCGTCAGATTATCCCAAAGATGATTCGATCAAGCTATGACAAGGAATTAATGGCCAAAGACGAGAGAAACTTAGTGTTCTTGGCTTTCAGGGGGAGGGGGCCGACTGACAAGCCGCAGGATCAACCGTCAAAGTTGTCGGAGTCAGAACAATCGGTGAAGAACCAAGCGGAGGACCTGCAAAATTGGACTTCGGATGAAGTGCCAACAAAGTACGAGTACGGCAAGCCGTTCCTGCCCTGGCACGTCATGGAAGACATGCCCTGGGAAATCAGGCTAATGCACGACTGGTACCTAAAGGCGTCCAGATTGGGGCTCAGCATGCTTACCGTGAAGGTCCCGGATAATGCTTTCACCAGTGACCCAAATGGGATATTGGTCATCGATTTCAACGACCTTCACGCATTATTCAAGATGGAAAAAATGGATATAAATCTCCTTGCTGCATTTTGCCTATAAGTATCAGACTAACTTAATGTCATTAATAAATTCATTTGCAAACTAACTTGTGAATAATTAATTACTCGCTGCATTACTTAGGATGTAATACGCAGACGCGAAAAAGACCAATTATCCAGCTGCATACATTAACCCAACAAGGATATGCTGGACGAAACACGAGATTCATGTTCATGAAGATTTCGATGAGCTCAAAGGCAAAACAAAGAAACAAAAAGCCGCAATCATCAAACAAATGCACAAGGACAAGATGATCGTGGTATCATTTTACTTGGGCAAGGCTATGTTGGAGCACAGAGACAAAAATGTCCTCATGGTCCCTTATGCGTTGCGGTACATAATATTCGTCCGTAAAACCAATATTTTACTACGATATCACCTACAATTAACATATCTCTTCTTTCACAACGATCACTACATACTATTTCTGGTATATCCGCGAGACCATGTGACCGTAGTGCTTGATCCGGCACACTACAGCCAGGAAACATTCAAAGAGTTCCTCATCATTTTAAATTTGTAAGTACTATCATGCACCTTTTAATATGTTTTGTCTGTTTTTACTAGCGAATAAACAATTGATCAGTGAAACATGCAATTATTTTGTCTATAGAGCACACCATCATTATGTAAGAAACGGTGGACCGGTGAATGATCCACAAAAGAAGAAGCTTCTTGTGAGGACAAATTTGCTGGTAATTATATGCTCGCTATATGCCAAGATTTTATACTGTGCTTAATTTTATATTACTAACACACATAATAAATTTTATTCAACACAGTGTTATAAGCAACCACCGGGCACTAACCTTTGCGGCTACTATGTGTGCGAGATGCTCAGAATCTATGGGAGATACTCTACTAAGTTAGAACAAGTAAGTTCAGAGAAAATATATTTTTCTACACGTTATCGATCTTGTATAATTTTCCTAATCATATGTATGTGTACTATTCTTCTTTAAACAGATCACGGAAGTTCCAGTTGTAGCGAACCGGTTCAACAATCGAACCATGCTTAACTTGGTTGCAGATCTTTGCCGCTTCATCCGTCGCGATGTCTGCAACTATTTGGGCGATTTCTACGATCCGGAGAGCGAGCTGGCGACGGACGATAAATTCAAACGACTTAGGGCGTGGGAAAAAGAGCACCGCCATTAATGAATGATTTGTAAATTTTTGCTAGACTTCTGTAATTTGCGCGAGATGAAACTTGATATGTATATAAACATGCATGCATGATCTGTGTACATACATTTATATCTTTTATGACGAAATAATATAATTAAATGTCTTTTTTTCTCGTGCAAATATATATATATACATGCATCTTATCGATCGACCCATGCATTTAATATTAATGAGAGAGAGAGGAGAGGAGAGAGAGGACAGAGAGGAGAGGAGAGGATCAGAGAAAGGAGAGGAGAGGAGAGGAGAGAGAGAGGACAATAGCTAATGTACATAGAATAATGGGCGGACGGGACACCATCTTTCCGTGCGGTCGACTTAACGGACCGCACGGGAAGATCCATTATCCCATGCGGTCTGGTAAAGTGGTCCGCACGAGATAATCGATCTTCCCGTGAGGGCCGCTTAATCCGACCGCACAGGATAATAGATCTTCCCGTGCGGTTGGGCCGCCCGCACGCAAAAATGATCTTTTTCCAGACCTTTTTGCGCATGTGGGCAGGCCTTCCGCACGGGAAGATGCCTTTCGGCCCGCATGAAAAAATGGTTTCTCCAGTAGTGTATCTCTAGGACTCTATCTTATCTCTAGGATTCTATCTCTAGGACTTTGTCTCATCTCTATAATTTAATTTGAGTTTTATCTCTAACCATACATATCTCTACTTCTAAAAGTGATGATGGATGCAAATAGTGCCATTAGTTAAAGGAATTGCTAATCCTCTACCGATAGAAAAATCCATCCCTAAATGTATAAGATTTGAGGGCCATAGGATGTACTTTGTGATTTGTGCTCCAAGCTCTTCTCGTGTAGTTTCAATGACTTCCCCTTCTTAAACACCAGTGACACCCCAAACTCCAATAGAGAACCTACGGATGAGGTGATCGGGATGAGAAGATCGTTGAGCTTAGAGAAATGACCGTTGGAAGCGGCTAGCGAGGGGGGAGGAAAGCAGGGTGGGAGGGATGGACATGGACGCGCAGGTGGCAAGGCACGTGACGCCAACACCAAAGTGAAGGGTTACGCGGAGGCTACGCTAGCCGAAAACAAAAACTTTTACCGCGCAAACCAGGAACACTTGCAAGTAAGGGCCGATAGATCGTTACCGATTGGAGAGTGCAGTGGAAATAGCCAATCAGGGCTATCCGATCTGAAACTGTGTAGCCGATTCCCGCAAGCCGACAGCCGATACCCGGGGACAGCCGATTCGCCAATCAGCCGGTTTGCAGATGTAGCAGCCGATCCAAGTTGTCCGACTGTGTTCTCGCGCCTCGCTCCGATGCGCTCGACCGCAGCCGATTCCTCCACAGCCGATCAACAGCGTGCAACGTAGCAGCGCCTCTACCGGTATCCACACATTCGGGGATAGAACGCTGAACACCTGTATGCTAGCACGCGATGCAAGGCTAGGGTTTGGCTCGAAAGTGGGGAGGGTTTCCGTGGAGTTTGATCTCGGCGACTTCTGTTGCGGATTCGGTTTAAAGCGATCCAACTGATGTGTCGCAGCTCTCCACCCCTCGCCCCTTTATATAGAGTTGGCCGACTGGGACTAGTGACCGATCAGGACTCTATTTCAAATCGGATCCTATCCGAATCTCATAGAGTCGGCCGCCCATACGTCGTAAGACCATAGGACTCTATCCGATCGGATCCCTATCCGATCGAGCCGTACCCGAGTCCAACTCGAGTATCTATTCTATCCCCTTAAGCGTGCGACCACAGTAGGTTCAGGTATACTCGGTCTCGGCTATAGTCTAACTTAGTCGATTGTCGGCTCGAGTCCAACTCGGCCGACCCGTCAACGACGGCGCATGGCAGCACATATTGACACCATAGTATACAAGAATAATATCGGCTCGAACCTGTAATGTGTACACAAATCCCTTTGCCTCACGATACCGGTTAAGCTATAGGCAAGATGTGTGCCATCCCTTCAATAGCTTAACCATTCACTCGAACCGTATTGGATTATCTGTCTGTTGATTGACTCCTCAATCAACTTAGCATGGCCATGCATTTCCATAATCCATTACCTCGAGGGGCCCAGAGATATCTCTCCAAAGGAGGGGCAAATTCCACCTTGATCACTCACATCCCACTCCATGTTTCATAGCAAACCCAAAAACTACCTTTATAACTACCCAGTTACGGAATAGCGTTTGGTAGTCCCAAAGTAGGCTACTACACATGTTGGAATCCATGGTGATCTCAGGTCTAAGGACTTTGTACCAACACTACGTGAGACCAACTAATGGCACATTAATTCCTGTAGTGTCTCATGGTGGGTCTATCCAACAATGTGTTCTCCAACACATGTGTCCATGTTTATTGATTTGGTATCTCCATACCCATGATCTATGAGACATGATCATCAATCAATAAACATGTTGATCTTAGAATCATATTTGTTCCAACAATATGACAAATGATCAGGGATCGTTTAGAAATAGATTCATACATAAAGAGTCTCATAAATAAGTCACGTACTTATTGATCAATACAAGATGTCTATTTCATGGAACTGAATAACACTTTATTCATTTATACATAAACATTGACGTGATATCCAACATCTCCATGTTGCCTCTAGGGCATATCACTAACACAAAGTCATAGGGATCGAAGAGGGTGGTGGGACGATATTGGTGACAGGAGACAAAGAAAGCTTGTGGTTAGGATGTGTCGGACGATGGCGGCAAGGATGTGTTTGGCGATGATGGCACGACGATGGTGGCAGATTTAGCTATAAGGAGCAGTTAGAGACAAAAAAAGATGATGGGATGGCAGGGTAACCTTGCCACCGTCGGCTTGAGGAGGAAGAGAGGGCAAAAGGGGAAGGAGGCTAAGCTGGTGGGGACCTCGACGATGCCGTTAGACGAAGCAGTGACTAGGTGGTCGAGGAAGCGTTGGGTTAAGCTTGTACGTGCATTGCAGTGGCAGGAAAAGAGGAAAGAAGGAAGAAAAATAGGTTGAGAGTTTGGGGCGATTTGCACAAATCGTAAGGTGATCGGATGGCCTAAAATTTGCAAGATACGAGGGAATGTTCTCTGTCAAACATTTAATAATAGGCATTCGCTATGGCATAGGAATCATCAGGTTCGTGTAATTAATAGTAAGCTGGTTCAATCTTCAACCGTCGCTCTCGTGTTCCGTAGTTCACTGTTCACACTCCTGGCTACAGTAGTAAGGATCGACGTGCATCATGCAGTGACCCCACGGGTCTTGTTGGTCGCGGAGCCAAGCCAGGCTGCAGCTACATCCAGTATGCATTTCGTTGTGCCATTGAGACGTGCCCTCAGTCGTCTGCAAAGCTTTGTTTTAACTGACAGGAATGCAGAAAAACAAAGGCAGTCACGTACTCCTGGAGTCCTTTGAAACTTCATGTCAGAAAAAAAGCTACTTTTTTTGGGAAAAGAAAAACTATACTCCATCTGGTACTAATAGGTGTACTAGGAGTACTATGGCAGATACAATGGAAATGGAAATTAAATAGTACTTCTTACTCTACTCTACTAATTGTAAATAACTACTCACCTCTCACTGTGCCAAACTGCCAATCGTTTTCATTTGTTGCGAATGTGCCTCGTGACAGACGGTGATAGCGGGCGGTCTTGTTGTTCGTGGAGCTCGATATATGATACGAGCAGAAAGTATAGTAGGAGACTCTGCAGGGAGACTCATTGCATTGTGCCGTTGAGACTTGTGTCTTCTCCTCCACTATACAAAGCTTTTGTTTGCTACAGGAGTCTAGCAATAATAATGCACCTATACAGAGACGGGACATGACATGAATTCGCAAAACAACCGCTCTTAGAGTGATACAGATGTTTTTTACCGAAACAAAATTGTTCGAAAAACATCAAACCATAAGTTTTGAACATATTAAAATAAATTGGATAATCTCTCCGTGACTCACCCGGAGGGCAGTCTAGGCTTATACTAAAGTGATTTTTTCCAAAAAAACAGAATGGTTTAAAAAGCTCCAAACCATGAGTTTTGGACATAGTGGAGTAGATTGAGTGCATTCGTTTTGAAAAATCTCTTCGTGACTCGGGTGGAGCAAAGTTCGGTTATGAATGTCGTTCTGGGTTTAGATTGATGCAATGCTTTCCACCCTAACAAAATGGTTTAAAAAGCATCAAAATATGATTTTGGATACTCCAACAGATGAGGGGACTATATATTGGAAAATGACTTTAACTGGCTACATCCGTCCCATAATATTGCTATCTAAATTTTATAGTATTGGACATAAGACATGTCTATTTGTTGTCATAGAAAATGTCCAATCATATACTACTCCCTCCATCCCATAATATATATAGACACATCACTACTATAAATTTCTATGTAGGAATAGAATATATCCAATCTAGTATGACGAAGATAGTAGGTACTAACATTTTGAAATGGAGGAAGTACGCACATGTATGAGATATATAGTGGAAAATAGTTGTTAGGGCTCCTTTGGATTAAAATATTTTTGTTCTTAAGTAAAAATTGAGGATTTGAATGTAAGCAAAAACTTTTATGGAAGCCTGTTGGTTTCTAGCGTTGATTGAAATTATGCTTAATCATTGGAATGAAAAAGTTCCTCCATATCTTGAAGGATTTCAAGCATGAGTAGTTTTTCAAATTCCTTTGAGAAAGTTCCAATGTAACTTGTCTTTCAGCCCCATCGTATGGACGTAGACTACATCCGTACGACTTATTTATATATGTATGCTTAACAATTTAAAATCCAATGTAAAAAATAAACTCATATTTCAAATTCAAATTGTAGTTTTTAATTTAAATTTTGGCAACGACTTATAAGCTATAGGGCAAAAACATGGGAGGCTTTCTCTCTCTAACAAATCACAAAACAGTATAATCTACTTAAGCTTGTCATTTGTCCCACAGTTTATAAGCCATTTGACAGAACTAGAAATTTAAAACTAAAATTTTATGTTTTTCATTGAAGATTATTTTTCAACATTGGACCAACCGATGGTAGCCTATTTTTCTTATATAAAACTTTTACTCATAATGTTTTATTAGCTAATACACTGTAGCTAATAAATCATAATAATAAAAGTTTTACTCATAAAATAATAATAATTCATAAATTATTTTGCTAATAATTTGAATTTTAAAACTAAAATTCTATGTTTTTAATTAAAATTTATTTTGGTAATATAAACGTATATAAAAGTTTTACTAATAAATTATTATTAATTATTATTTTGCTAATAAATTGTACGACTTATAATCAGTATTAGACCCATCGATGACAATGTATTTTCCGTGTTCTTCCTATAAGCTATCCAAACATTTATTTTTAGCAATTCTTGTGGTTTTGTTCTGTGTACTACATTTTTTATGTTTCGGTATTTTCAAAATCTTAGCATTTCAAAAGGATCCCTTAAGGTAGGAGTAGTGTTTTAAAGTTAAGTCTGACTGGTGAAAGACCTTGTAAAGTTTAAAATTAACCATGGCCTACAAGATACTCCCGCCTGGCCGGTATACAGTTCAAACTGACAGTCCTATTTGGTTTGCTGTAGTCATGTGTACGTAGATAAAATTGGGATAAACAGTTGTTTCTTGTGGGTGATGGTGCATGCTATGGATGGATTGATAGACAAGGGCTCATGGTGATGAATTAAAACACTATAATTTTTTTAAGATTTCGTTTAAAAAGCTATATAATTGAGCGATGTTGATATTGAAGTTTGTTCTTCAGAATAAAGTATATTAAAAGCATGACACAAATAATATATATATATAGATAATGTGGTATCAATCTATGAAATCTCTAAAGTATAACTAATCTGTATATCTCAAGGGAAAAACATTGAGTATAATATGTAAATCCAAGATTAATTAAATCAAACTAGGAACAAACAATACTATTGTACATTAGTAAGATGAGTGTACTATAGATTTATTATTTCTAAGGAGAGAGAGGGAGAGAGAGAGCGCAAACGGACCGGCCGTGGCCAGTAGGCAGCATAGCTCGCTAGTCGGTGGAAGCATATCAATCCGGTCCGTACGTAGCTCGTCTGGTTAATGGTTGTATTTTTGCATTCCTAACGCTGTGAATAACCACTGTGGGAGTCCTAGTCTCTGTTAAGGAGAGATGACACGTCTAACAATAATATTGGAATATATCAATGCATAGACGAATCTGCATTCAAAACCACTTTTCTAGAGTTGGTATCGACCACTGCACACGTTACCGCTACAGGTGGGTACAATACACATTTGAACCAACTCCAAATACATCTAGGATTAGTTATTACCCTCATTAATTACGTTTATGTTTATAATAGTATGTTCCTAAATCTTAAACCAATGGTGAAACTAAGATTAATTCATAGGGAGGCTGACGTCGGTGACGACATACCTGCTAGAAGATGATGACCGCCGTGTTCCTTCGTAACCGTCCTTCCTCTCACAGTCGTGTGTCTTCTCCTTTGACAAGCGTCAGTGCTACTTCTAGTTCTCGTCTCCGTGCCTAATAAAACCAAAAAGAATCCATTCAGGCTTGGCGCTAGAATTGCTAGTTTTTTGTGCTTTCCTTTTCTCACTCACTCATGGGTTGCTCGGATGGGTTGTGTGATTGGACCGACGTAGTTGATGCCCAAGTGGGGCGAGACGGCATATGGCCCAATTCGCTCCCCAAACCACCTAAGTCTAATTTCAGCCACTCCTTATGACACATATGTTACCGAAAATATTTTAGGGGGGCTTAGGGGGAGGGGCTACACTACTCCGCCGGGGGTTGGGGGTGCCTTAGCCCCCCAGGTGGGAGGGCCTTAGCCCCCCAGCCCCCCTGTCAGATCCGCCACTGTCTTAAACCTTCCACACCTCACGCTTAGGAATGGAGTACGAAAGAAAAATAACCCTAGCCAATTACTGTACTCCTTTTTTAAAAAATATTTTTTAAAAAAACATTAATCAATGTCTCTTCCCAACATGTAGTAACTATTCTTCGTCAAGAAAACTAAATCCTAGTCAGGATTTTTTTATGGAAGTTGTACTCTAGTAAGCGCCATTAGCAGCGAAACTAAACTAATGGTCCATAGACACGTATGAGCTAGTCTCTACGAGGGGAAGAGGAGAGGAGAACCCTAGCCGCTGACCACTCCTCTTCCCCTCTCTGTGCCTGCGCCGCCGCCACCATCACCTCCTCCACCTCCGTCTTACACGTGTGCCCGCGGATACTCGCTGGAGGGAGGAGGTCGGCTTCTCTCGTCCTCGCCGACGCGTGGCACAGCGTCGAGCTGCTCGTGCACCCAAGGGCATCGGCGGCGAGGCTGGCGTCGCACTCAAGCCTCCCCCAGCGAATCTGCCCGTACCGCGTCGAGTCATCGACAGCCAAATCTCTTTGGTCTTGGCCCTTTCCTTAGGAAGCATCATCTTCACGTGTGTCGTCTCACGTGCGTTGTCGCTATCTTCGGCCTTCTTCTCCTCAAGTCGCGTGCTGAGCCTCAGCGGCGGCGCTGATGCCGACTTAGGCCAAGGGGGCGGCGCTGGCCGTGGCATCAAACAACAGGCATTGATGAAGACCATCGAGCCGACATCCTCTCGCAAGGATAAAGGATTGAAACAAATTGCATCGCTCAATTGTCCGTCCTCAAGTGGATGTCGAGTGCCCTCGCCAATTTGGAGATGTAAATTGCTAACCTTTCATCCCCAGATGTCATTATTCTTTGCACCCCTTCTCTCTTTTGTTGCTCATGTTGCTCTTTTGATGTTTTAGGATGATGCAGAAATGCATAAGCCTCTTGGCTTCTATTAGTTTGGTTGTCTCTGCTCTCTACTTGCTTGGGATCATGACGGGCCATGTTGATGCTACTTTTTTTAATGGAAAACAACATCGACGTGCCTTTTTATTGAATAAAGCAGAAAAATATACAGCCCTAAGGCAACGGGAAAAAAGGTCAAAAATTTGTGCTATGCATTATACATATATTTACAAGAGCTCACGGAGGTGCTTGGCGCCTGCTCGCCCCCACAGGCTAGCCTCATCTTTGATTTTCATGTGGAGGGAGTTCGTTGCTACTTCCTTATGGTCGAAGATTCGCCGATTCTTTTCCTTCCAAATTTCCTAGACATTCGCGTTCCTTGTGATGTCGGTGCTACGACCATATGGAGGCTACACTATTACTGAGGGTAAGCGATCGAGTCACTCGTTAATTCCTTTATGGTGAATCACTAGGCATTATGCATGCGCATCTACTCTCTAATGTAGAAACATTTTCTGCAAAAATATTGGATCTTAGATAAAGCAAATAATTCACTGTTGGATATTTAGGATCCATTATTAGCTGCTCTACATATATGTGGGATGATACGGAAGCATTGTTTCAGTTACCATGCATGGAATATTCCTATTTTGCCGAGTGTAGGCACTCGGCAAATAACCAATTTTGCCATGTGTTTCTGTTTGCCGAGTGTCCACTCGGCAAAAAAAATGGTTTGTCAAGTGCCTGATGAAATGCTCTTGGCAAAGACTCGGGCACTCGGCAAATTTGTTGTTTCCTGTAGTGAATATTACATATGCATATGTTTGTGGAGTCACTGGACCATGGCACACAACCACTTAAAGTTTTAGAGTAACATGACATTATGATGATTATTTCAGTAATTGTAATGATTATTTCAGTTTTGTGGTAGTAGGAATCAGCAAAAGCAATACTACGCAATTTTGATCTACTAATTACACACAATCAAGCAATCAAGCCAATTCATTGTAATGGTTCTTGTGTAGTTTTCTGTTCGCTCTAGCTCTAGCTCAAGTTTTACACTTACTGGTTCAACATTGTGTTATGGCCCTTGTTTCAATAAGTTACCAATCTTTCTCCACATACACACATATAGAAAGTCTAAATAAACATATTAATTTTTGACGGGGTGTGTCAACGGCACGCCAAATTTTCTAGTTCTTTCTAATCCCTTTTTTTTTGCTTTCACAAAGAAGTTATGGTTATGCCTTGGTCTAATTGGAGTATTTAAAGGTGAGGGTGAAATCTGAAACTTTTAGATATCCTGGAGAGAGGGGTTCGGGATGAGAGACGATAGAGGTGGTGCGTCACTCGACACCGTCGTCTACTTCTTCATGGAAAAAGGCTTTGAAGACTGCATAAGTGGTAAGTTGAGGGAGAAGATTAAACCTGTCCTACAAAAGGTATGTTTTTCTTATCTTGTTAGGATTTAGAATTTTGTTATGCATGTGTTAACGCCAAAATTTGGTAAGCCTCGGAGCTCCCATCGGTTGTAGGTTCATATCGGCTCAAAGTTAGTATCGGCTTAGCAGCCGATCGGCTGTTGCATCAGCCGATGAGGGTTTTCTCTTATCAATATCTCCAGCAGTCAAATTTTTGTTAGATTCGGTTTGGGATGATCTTATCCAGAGAACCGAGTTCGAGGAGGATGCAGCTTGTATCTATTAATTAGGAAGAGTTGGTTAGCTTTCTAGTTTATCTTTAGGAAAGTATGTTTAGTGCCCGATAAGGACTTTATCTATTTTCTTTTATCTTTAGAAAAGTTTGAGTTGTAATCTATTAGGATCTTTGTTAGCCTGTGGGTATAAATATGTAAGCCCGAGGTTCATGTAAAATCATCTCTTGATCAATACACTTCGACGCATCGCCACCTTTTTCATATGTTCTACTTTATCATCCGGTGGAACTTGGCACCTGACGCGGGGCTGCATCGGCTTCGATCTCCGGCGAAGGGGTAAGTCCAAGGTCCCGCCGGCTCAGGCAATCATATTGGCTACGTCGGCGTCGTCCAAGGCTGCATCAGTACATTCAACCTCTTGGATTGCTTTGATTCAGTTAACATCTTTGCTTGATTATTTATCATATGTCTTTGTTGAATCTAGTCCTAGTATCTCGATTTGGCTCTATCGGCTGTCTCTTGATTTAGGGTTTCTGTCGATACCAGTTAAGTTATTTACTAGATTAGATTAGTTTAGACATCTACCACCCTAAAAATCGGTCAAGGGCTTGATTGTCTAGATATTACGTTTCTTTTCATACTTAGTGCTGCATCAGTTCAATTTGACCTACTAAGTCATGATTAGAATCGTGATCTCTAGCCTGCCTGTTGGCTGCCAATAAGGGTTTCATCGGGGTTTCAGCCGATGAGTTATCTGTACATGACATCGGCTATGCTATAAATACGTATAATCTTTGTCTTAAGGTACGTTTAGACATATGTGATTTATACTGTCTCGGTATGCTACCGATATATCCCAGTCACTTGGTCTAAACATATTTAAAGACCTAGATTATATGCTATTGATATCTACAGCCGATCCCATGCACGTTGCATCGGCTTGTAAGAGATTGCATATGAGTTTGTTTTTAGCCGATGACAATAGAGTATTCATTATTCTCCAGTCGATGTGTGCTTAATATTCAGATCAATATCTATGTTATCATGTGATCGGTTTATGCTATTATATCATCATGTTTTTGTCAGCCGATCGCCTTTATATACATGTTTGCTCAGCACACTGTCGATGGATCAAAACCCTAACTGCATCGGCGGACATCGGCATCGGTTGGAATCACGCTATCAGCCTATTAGTCGATCGACTGTCTTGGCTACTGACCTATTGGCTGATATGCTTTATGTTCTGCTGTTTTGCATACTTTGTCAGTAGCAGGATCAAACTGACTGGCACGCTCACGCTTCATCAATTTTAGGACCTACGCTGGAGCTAAGCAAATCTCTTAGGCCAGCGTGTGATTCGACGCCAACACGTCTTTTGGCACAATAGTGGCGGTACGGATTTGCCGTCAACACATTTTTGGCATGCCTGGTGGGACAACAGATTATTTTATACAGCTCGTGGAACCCAAAATTGTGAAAAGATGTCTGATAAAGAAGTCAAGGCCAAGGAAGAACAATCTCTCAAGCCGATGGATGAAGAGAAGGAACAATCTATCGAGCTGATGGACAATAAGACACTTCAAGAGATAGTTGATAAAATCGTTCATCGTGCTGTGTTCGATCAATCTGGAGTTTTGATAAGAACATTACATGGTTTCATCGAGGAGATGGTTCTCAGGGTAATTGCCTTAAGAAATCAGCATGGGGAGCAAATTGGTGAGTAATTTCAACATCATCGGCAACAGCAATATTGGCTCGGGGGGCAAGTTGATCAATATCAGCATGGAGGGCCACAACAACAATATCGGCCAGAGGAAACTCAAAGGTATTGATATGAAGAAGATTGGACTGATATGATTGCAAAAGTAATGGAGGAGCAGTTTGCGATTAAACCCAAAGATCGAACTTTTATGTATTGGCTGTCATATCCTGAGTGGTTTGATAGGGTTCCACTTCCAAGCCGGTACATGTTCCAGATTTCTCCATGTTTTCAGGGAAGGATGGTGTATCTACAATGGAACATATCAGCCGATTCTTAGCTCAATGTGAGGAGGCACCGCTGAAGAAGTTCTGAAAGTTAGACTTTTTCCATTGTCTTTGAATGGATCGGCTTTCGCATAGTTTTCATCATTGCCACCAAACTCTATTAGAGGTTGGGCCGATCTTGAGAGGCAGTTTCACCTGTACTTCTTTGCTGGGGTTGGTGAGTTGAAGCTTGCAGATTTGATATCAATTAAACAGCAAGAAGGGGAATCGGCTAAGGAATATATTCAAAGGTTTCGTAATGTCCACGGTCGATGTTATAGTTTGAGCCTAAGTGATGAGCAACTAACAGATCTTGCGTTCCAGGGGTTATCAGCGGCTATTAAAGACATATTTTTCTTCCATGAGTTTTATAGCCTGGCTCATCTAATACATAAGGTATCGGCTTATGAGAGCCGATGTCAAGAAAAAGAGAAGAATCAGTTTTGGGGCGATCAAGACAAGGATAATTTTGAAGCATGACTTTTGATACTCCAAAACTGGGGGGCATGTGTTAACGTCAGAATTTGGTAAGCCTCGGAGTTTCCATCGGCTGTAGGTTCATATCGGCTCAAAGCTAGTATAGGCTTAGCAGCCGATGAGGGTTTTCTCTTATCAATATCTCCAGCAGTCGGATTCTAGTTAGATTCGGTTTGGGAAGATCTTATCCAGAGAAGACCGAGTTCGAGGAGGATGCAGCTTGTATCTATTAATTAGAAAGAGTTTGTTAGCTTTCAATTTTATCTTTAGAAAAATGTGTTTAGTGGCCGATAAGGACTTTATCTGTTTCCTTTTATCTTTAGAAAAGTTTGAGTTATAATCTGTTAGGATCTTTATTAGCCTGTGGGTATAAATATGTAAGCCCGAGGTTCATGTAAAATCATCTCTTGATCAATACACTTCGGCACATCGTCACCTATTTCATCTGTTCTACTTTATCATCCGACGAAACTTGGCACCTGACGTGGGGCTGCATCGGCTTCGATCTCCAATGAAGGGGTAAGTCCAAGGTCCCGCCGGCTCAGGCAATCATATTGGCTACGTCGGCGTCGTCCAAGGCTGCATCAGTACATTCAACCTCTTGGATTGCTTTGATTCAGTTAACATCTTTGCTTGATTATTTATCATATGTATTTATTGAATTTAGTCCTAGTATCTCGATTTGGCTCTATCGGCTATCTCTCGATTTAGGGTTTCTGCTGATACCGGTTAAATTATTTACTAGATTATATTAGCTTAGACATCTACCACCCTGAAAATCAGTCAAGGGCTTGATTGTCTAGATATTGTGTTTATTTTCATACTTAATGTTGCATCAGTTCAGTTTTTTCTCCAAGTGTGTTAATCTGATCACTTGTTTTCCTTGAAATTGTTAGTTCTGTAGATCTTATCACTTGTCTTAACTTGAAATTTAACTATGTAGGAAACTCTACCTGGGAGTAACACACGTTTTGGGGATGCTAGAAGTCTTTGAGTGCAACTGCAAACTTGCTCCAGTCCATGCATCTATTTCCAACCTATCTAGTACTAGCTGGTTGTAACTAGTACCTTTGTTCATGACAAAACGTCTCTTAATTTTACCATCTCCATAGAATTTAGCTTTATAATTGCTTGGTTATCTTGCCTGGTGATTTTTGTATAAATTTGGTTGAAAATTTTCTCTAGCACTAAAGTTGCTTGTTGATGTTAGTACTGATATAGTAGTGAGTACTGTTGTGAAGATGAAATGAAGTTTGAGATGGTACTATTATTCATCAAGTTTGATCTAGTATTTCCTTGAATCTATGAGGGCCATATGACTTGCTCAGTATCGTTTTGCCATGTACTCCATAACAAATCTGTAGTTCGTCAGCACTTGATGTTCTTGTAGCTGTGGCTTTGGCGCATGGCTTCCGAACAGGCCCACTTGTTTTGCCATGTACTCTCAAATTTGCAGATTTCTCTGGTACAAGAGTTGCTTCCTTAGTATTGTGTTTTGCCAATGTTCAACTTTAATAACCTGATGATCCAGCTACATAAGATACGTTACATTATTCTGATGTTATATGCCATAAATATGATTGGATCCAATCAAATCAAAATGCAAAAGAATGGTGGCTCGTTGCTTGCATATTGCCTGGCTAGAAATCAAAATGCAAAAGATCGGTGTTCGATTGCATTTAAAGTAGGGGAAATGATCTGGAAAAAGCTAGTACATGCATAGATTCGTAATCTTCTAGCAAAAATATAACATACATTACTTCTAGATCAGCATAGCAATTAATAGATAATGATATCATAGATACGTGTAACTTTCACGTAACAGGCATAAATTAATGGATACTTCGACAGTCACTTGGTCTCGCATAACACAAACACATCGCAAAACACGAATAATAAAAGTTACTTGGTCTAACATTTTTTCATGACAATATAAAAAGGATTGCATATCAATATATTAGAGGAGAAGTTTTACCGGCACAACGTAATAAGCCAGACCGGCTTATACTAAAAAAGAGGGAAAGACACAACAGACCTGAAATGCTGAGAACTACTACTGAGATCTACAAGGCTCCTAAAGAACACGAGAGGCAAAGGCAAGCTAAAGACTCAAGAAGACCCCAAACATGGTAAGGCTGGCTAACAACCACAGCTGGCCCTCTAAGCGGATGGACTCCAGGGTAACAGAGACCGAAAAGAAAACAGAGTCGAAGACCTTGGAATTGCGTTCTTTCCATAGCTGCCAAGAGACCAGAAGAACCAAGAAGTCAAAACTGGCACGAAGATGTTTAGGGAGGAGGGCTGTGGACGACGGCCACCAGTCCTGGAGGCAGCTCTCCTAGGAGCGAATGAGAGCTGTCCAGCACGAAGGTGAAAGCACTCGATGCCAGACCTGCTGAGTGAACACATAGCCGACGAGGATGTGGTTTGCCATCTTCAGGTCTTACGCAGAAGGGGCAGACTGAGTGACTGACAATGCCACACTTCTGGAGGAGGCCGACCATCCAGCAGCATTTCTGAAGAGTGAACCAGAGGAAGAATTTGCATTTTGAAGGATCCTTCGCGTGCCAGAGGAGATCCAGACAAGCAAGGGGGTACTGATCGAGAAAGAGCGCCTGGTAAACCGAACGCGTCGAGTAGCGCTGGTCACTCGTCTAACACCAGACTAGACGATCAGCGGTGCCAGGGAAGAGCCGCACAAGAAGCAGTGCATCCCACACAAGGAGAAACTGGGAGATGGCCGGCACGTGAGGGCACCTCGGATGTTCGAAACCTAGGAATTATACGCCAAGCCAGAGGACACCGTGCGCGACCCACGGAGTCGTCGAGGCACGACGAAAAGGAGGTCCGGAGCCAAGGAGGCCACCGAGCGGCCGCCAATCCAGCGATCCGACCAGAAAAAAATAGACTCTCCATCTCCTGGCACGAAGTAGGAGGCTGCCTCAAATAATTCGACAGCGGATTGCTCGACCAGGGCCTTCAGGCCTTCCCAGTAAGGGTGACCAGCACGCTGAAGCCACAGCCAGTGAACACGCAAGGCAAGTCCTACCAACTGAAGGTCAAGAATTCCCAGGCCTCCAAGGAACTTGGGTCGACAAACGTTCACCCAGAAAACCCGACACTGACCCCCATGAACCAAGTTCGTGCCCGTCCACAGGAAGGCACGCCATTTCTTGTCGATGACCTTAATAACCCACGCTGGAAGGGCAATCGCCAAAGAGACATGGACACGAATGGAAGAGAGAACAGATTGGACTAGCACAGACCGGCCTCGCAAGGCAAGGAGACATCCCTTCCAAGGTGGGAGCCATCGAGAGAATTTATCCACAAGCAGCTGCAGGGCTGCCCTCGGCAACTTGCAAACAAAAAGCAGAATGCTGAGATAGGTGCAAGGAAAATTCGAGATCGAGCAGGGGAAGCAAGACTGGACCAGGTCTAGGTCCTCTGCTGAACAGTGGATTGGGGTGATGGAGCATTTAGCGAAGTTAGTGTGCAAGCGGAAAGCCATCCCGTATACCGAGAGGATGCTTGGATGAACTGGAGGTCCTGTCGGATTGGAGGGAGGAAGAGAACCAGGTCGTCCGCGTACAAGGACGCGCGGTGCCGCAAGGCGCGATCGTTAAGTGGATGGAACCCGCCTGAATCAGATGCTTTGCGAAGGATCACATTAAGCATATCCATAACCAGAATGAAGAGCATGGGGGAAGGGGGGGTCTCCTTGCCGGAGACCTCGCCTGTGGGAGAAGCGAGGACCAGGCACCCCATTGATCAGCACCTTGGAAGAAGAAGCACTCAACACGAGGGAGATCCAATCACGCTAGCGCTGGCTAAACCCTAGGTAGGCCAACACCTCCAGCAAGAACGGCCAGTTGACCGTGTCAAAAGCCTTCGCAATGTCCACCTTGAGGAGGATGCGGGGGGGTGCGCCTAGCCTGGAGGGCCCTCGCCGTGAGCTAGACAAAGAGGAAATTTTCATGAAGAGACCGACCCTTGACAAGCACTCTGATTGGCCATCACAAGCCTGTCCAGGTGAGGAGAGAGTCGGGAGGCCAAAATCTTAGAGAACAACTTCCCAAAGCTGTGGATGAGACAGATTGCCCGGAAGTCCTTAACGTCAACAATGTCCTCCTTCTTAGGTAGGAGGGCGATGAGGCCATTGTTGAGCGAGGAAAACCCCCTGCCATTCGTTGGGAAGAGGGAGCGAAGAGCCACCAAGACCTCTGCCTTGATCACCGCCCAAAAAGTCTTGTAGAAACGCCCCGTGAAACCATCCGGACCGGTTGCCTTGTCAGACGGCAAGGACTTGATCACCGTCCACATATCCTCCTCTGAGAAGGGGTCGTCAAGTCCCTTGAGCTGCCTCGGGCCGAGGCCAAGGGAGTGGAAGTCAAGTGTCAAATCACGCTGAATGCACGTCCCCAAGATAGAGCCAAAGTCAGAGGAAGCAAGCTGTAGGAGCTCATCATGGGAACCCGCAAGGTGGTCCCCATCTCGGGGACAGGAGATGAAGTTCTTTGCTGATGGGCCCTGGCGTGCAAGTGAAAGAACATGGTGTTGGCATCCTCCTCCTTAAGCCAAGTCAGGCACGAGCGTTGGCGTGCAATCGTACGCTCAAGCGAGGCAAGTCTAAGGCATTTCAACTTCAAGACCCATCGCAACCAGCTCTCCAAGGGGGAGAGTGATCGTCTCTCCTGCGCAACATCGAGATGGAAGATGAGCTCCTTCACCATCTGAAGCTGGAGGCGAACACTACCCATGTGACGGTCACTCCATCTCTGCAAACACTTGGCCATGTTGCGAGGCACCAAGCCAGAGCTGGGAGAGGTTGAAGGTTGGTTGGAGCCTACCAGGCGTCACGAACAACGTCAAGGAACCCCTCAAACTTGAGCCAAATGGCCTTGAACCGGAAGCGGTGCGCCCTAGGAAAAACAACACAAGAATGAAGAAGGAGGACATAGTGATCGAAAGCGATGGAGGAGGTTGCCTGTAGAAGGAAAGAGGGGAACAACTCCTCCCAATCAGCATAGAAGAAGAAACGGTCGAGCTTGACAAGCGTGGGGGAATCTCGCTCATTGCTCCAGGTGAAGCGCCGGCCATGAAGCGGTAACTCTCGAAGGTCCAACTTATCAATGAGGCGACGAAAACGACCCATCATGCGATTGTTCTTATCCCGGGCATTGAGGATGAGGTTGAAATCCCCCGTTACAGCCCACGACTCCGGACAAGAGGAGTGCAACCCTCTGACCTCATCCAGAAACCAGAGCTTCTCTGGCTCCTTCTGTGATCCATAACATAGAAGAGCCACCAGACGATGTCATCAGAGAAGTGTCTAACCTGCACGGTAAGAGAGAAATCCATGAGATGGATGTCTGAAATAGACCAGACAGAAGTCCGCCAGACAAGCAAGATACCAACTGAAGTCGAGGCCTAACATCTCCATACACAGGGCGAGAAGAAACAACACAAGCGCTAGCTAGCTCTTACATGCATAGCCCCGTCTTTGGTCTTGCATAACACATCACATACATCAGGAGTCATTACCATTACTGCATTGCAACAAAACAAGAACTGAACTAGGCGCCAGGTTAGTTATGTATGGACGGTGTATACTTCTTTTTGATCTCCAAGCCAGCAACATACTCTCTGATAACCTTCCTGTAATTATGAGTAAATCAGACACAAAAACAAACTCGAAGGATAGCAGATGCAATTAGACACCTTCTATGGAACCTATTGCGTCTTATTGTCTCCTCGATTCTCCGGCTACCAAAACAACAAATAGTACAGAGAAATCATGTGTTACTATTATGCGTAAATTTAGACCTTTCGAGTTGGTTTAAATAAGAACAGAGTTAGCCTCTTCTTCAAGTAGCAGCAGTATTAATTTCCTCATCCCTGTAGTTCCAGTCCTGCCACCTCCCTAGATTTTAAAGGAAGCAAGCTGAGATGGCAATATAGGTCCAAATAAACTATTCAGAGTACTGAGTAATTAGTAAATGCCTACAACTGCACCCCTAATTTCTTCACAGGAAATCAAAGCATGACGAATATATAGGTGGACAGGAATAATTACTCCCTGTCACAAAGATTATTTTGTGAACGCTACAAATGCATCAATCCTTTTAATTACTCGCTGAATAAAATATAACATACCCAGAATTTTGAAGTGAAAAAATAAAGACATAGCAAAAATTTAATCTTGCCTTTGTCTTTTGAATTTATTTTTCGTATTGTTGGATTTTCTATGCATCTCAAAGCATTTGCATGTAGGGGTGGATACCGAGCCGGCTCGGCTCGGCTTCGCTCTGGCTTGTTAGCCCGAGCTGGCTCAGCTCGGCTCGGTAGAGAGCTAGCCAACCGAGCTGGCTTGGCTCGGCTCGGTAGAGAGCCGAGGCAGGAGGCCGTCTCGGCTCGGCTCGTGAGCTGGCTCGAGCCAGCTTGTTTAGCTTGTGAGTCACTTTAATATAGTGTAATTTATGTACAAATTATATTTTATTTTTGCCTGAGTCTATTAAATATGCAAATATACAATTGAAAAAAGTAAAAAAGTGATATATTAAACTCATAATTAACGTAATAACACTTGTCCATCGATAATTATCGATGCAAATATAATGATGCAATTAGATTACATATTATTACTATTATAATCCAAAGTATTAGATCCATATTGACCATCACAAAATCATAAAAATTATTGAGTTATTATCACATCAACAACAAAACAAACAAAATAATAGCAAAACAAACAAAACATTAGGCCCTGCTTTATACATTGCATCGACTCGTTGAGCTCATGAGCAACTCGTGAGTTGGCTCGAGCGGCTCGTTATAGCTAACGATCTAAACCCTTGACTAGCTCGTTAGCATTTCTCAACGAGCCAAGCCAACCACGAGCTGAGCCAACCACGAGCCGAGCAAGCTAGCGAGCCACGAGTTTTTCGTTCAGCCCTATTTGCATGTACTAAATATAAACGAGAAAAAAGGATGAAGTATTAAATCTACTTGGAATAAAATATGAATTTTTTTAGAAAAGTAGCAGACACTTCAAATAACCTTCCATAAATCCGACATGTTTTGCATCTCAATTAAAAAGGTGAAAACATCCAAAATTTGATTCAAATTGAAATAAAAACAGTGAACTTCTTGAATTTTCAAAAATAAACTATACATGGGAAAAATCCCCAAAATTCACCAAATGAAGCACTTGACCACATTAACTTCCAGTAATTTTTGCACTAGTTTTTTAACACTGTAGCATAACTGAAAAATTGCCCAAAACTCTCAACCATTCTTAAAATTCCAAGATAATCCCTCTCCTTTTTCCTCCTTGCTCTCTACCCATTGCAGCCTGTATTTTTCGTTCATATTTTTGGAATTATGTAATTGGGCGGGATATTTTTGTATTTTTTTTCGAAATTTTCTGTTTTTGCAACAGACCCAACACAGTCCAACCCATGTAAGCGTAACCCTAGCCTTTTAGCACAGGCACAACACTGGCGCGGCGACTCCCTTACACACCATTCTGCTCTGCTGCTATCTTCTTCACGCGCCCTCACTCTCAGCCTCTCAGGTCTCACGCCGCCAGCCGCCCGATGCCCCCTCCTCCGTGCACGGCGCACCCCGGTCGCGCCCTCCGGCTCGTGCCGACACACCGCCACCATCGAGCTGCCGGTTGTCGGCGCCCCTCCCTCCGCGCATTCCCCGGTCGACCTTCCAGCTCGCGACGCTGCCGACCCTCCTCCGTGCATTCCTTCGACGCCGGCTGCATGTTGAGCTCGCGCGGCACCGGCGCCCGTGGCCACCGGGCCACTGCCCCCGAGTCCTCGACGCGGCGCCTCCAGCCTCTGCGTTGCTTTCGCGTGTGTTGCTTCCTTCCTTGGATCAGTACTAGTGTATTTTTAATTGACCATGATAAAATACTAGTACTTGATATATATGCTTTTGTTTACATATCTTTGTCACATACAAGAATTGCTTCACGTTTCTGAATTTTCACCATTAGAAAGCTCCTGAAGCTAATAGATTCAAGCGTAGTTGTACTTGGCATGTGGTCATTTCCTTCTAAAGACCCCTGTGAACTTGGTGTGTGTAGGTGTCTTGTGTCCATGGTATCAATTTGTCAAAGAGTTTTCCTAGAAGAGATTAGCTGATATCAATGACCACCTTAGTTGGTGCCGTATTCCAAAATAGGTTCCCGGTTTCTGACCGTTTTCATTAAATTTACGATCGTATTGGTTCATCTCTGTACATCAGCATATTCCGATTCTGTTTCCGAACCTGGTCCCATTTCCATCAAAAAATATAGAAACGAAAATAAAAATGTGGTTTTTTCGTCTGTCTCTGTTCATTTTCAACGCTACTTGTAGGCATTTCGTCGAACACAAAACTATTATTTATATATATACATGATAGAGTTTACAAAAGTACATATCAAGTAGCAAATTTATAAAAAAACTATAGGTTTAGTGGTTTAGTGTTAATTTAATCATACAAGTCCAACGTAACGATGCTGAAGATTTAAATTTGATGATAACTTCAATATAAAACTATAGTTTTATGATAAAATTAGCTGATAGAACGTCTTAAATTAATTTGAAGCTTTATGTAGTTTTGTAAAATTTTATTGTATTTTGAGGACTTAGTAAAGAAAACAACTCTGATTAAAAAAAGAAGGAAGAGGTGTAGTTACTCTGAACAGGACGACGCAGGAAGGGGAGTGATCACCACACCCCCGTGTTGCAAAAATGGAGAGGACGAGGACGTCCTTGTTCGAGCAAGCTACACAGAAGAACGTACGACTCCGGCTCCGGCAACGAATCCATGGCACCGCATGCAGCCGATCCAATGACAACGTGCACTACTGGAGAAACCATCATTGGTTGAAGTGGCAAAAACCACGGTAGTCCGGTTTAAGTTGCACCGGGACTAGAGATGATCTCTAGTCCCGGTTTAAAAAGTCTACGGATTTTTAGGAACATTAGTCTCGGTTCGTGTCACGAACCGGGACTAATGATCACCTCTAGTCCCGGTTCAAATGTTGTCAGAGCCTGTCAGAGCGCCGGGCACCTTTAGTCCGGTTGGTAACACCAACCGGGACTAGAGATGCTACCTCTAGTCCCGATTGGTGCTACCAACCGGGACTAAATATGCCTGGCGCTCTGACAGGTTCTGACAGCCTCTGACACCATCTTTAGATGCTATTTTTTGTCCCGGTTGAGTTTACCAACCGGCGCTAAAAGATAATTTTGATCTTTAGTGCCGGTTGGTAAAACCAACCGGGACTAAAGATGGCTTGCTTTTTATACTCCTTCCTCCTCCTCTAGCCCGAGCACGCTACACTTGTCTTCAAAGTTTTTCTCTAGCTAGAGGGGATGCTGCAAAATTTTTGTGATTTTGTTTTGGTGATAATACACAAATCTTTGCTATCTACAAGGTTAGCAACTTCTTCCTCTTATGATCTATGCTTAGCACTTTGTATTTTACGGTTGTTTTCTATACATTAATCATCTCTAGATTTTTTTAAACATGAGGAGAGAGAAAATTTGTTTGGACTAATTATTTTGCTAAGCACATTATATTATGTTGAGAAAAAAGTTGGGGAAAATAAAGAGGAAGAAAAGTAAGCTTAGCACGTCACGGTTATAGAAATTTAGTCCGTACAATTTTATCTCAAAAAATATTTATGGAAAATGATGAGAGAGAATCTTTTGGAGAAAAAGTTATAAAATAGATGACAAAGGACCTTTTAAAATAGATGCAAAATAATTAATTAATTTTATGCTTATCACTTTAAAGACCTTTTAAAAATAATTTTATTTTTAGAACAACACATTACGTATATTGGATTAGTATATAATAATTGTCGATTATATACATATAAGTATTGATGTTATATTGAAATGATTTGAATTTTGTGGAATTTTCTTACGATTTTTGTGCATTCCATGTAGATGGATCGGCAATGGATGTACAACGCGGATCGACGGTCGAGAGAGTTTATTCAAGGCGTCCATTATTTTTGAGTGTGGCCGATGCCAACAAGCATAAGGGTTTCATACGTTGTCCATGTAAAAAGTGCAAAAACGAGAAGGAGTATTCTACATCAAGAATTATTCATGCCCACTTGTTTCGTCGGGATTCATGGCTCACTACAATTCTTTGGACATCGCACGGAGAGGTGGGGGTTGCAATGGAAGAAGATGAAGAAGACGACGACAACATTCCGGTGTGGTCAATACGGTGGGTTTGAAGAGAATACAGTGGGCGAGGCGGGCGGGGATCCTGAAGAAAACGACGGTGCCGATGACCTTGGTCAGATGTTGCGCGATGTACAGGGAGACTGCGAAGGCGTAAAGGAAGTGCAGAAATTGGAGCGTATGTTGGCGGACCACAAAAGGTCCTTGTACCACTGGCTGTGAACAGGGGCACAAAAAGTTAGGTACCACGCTGGAATTCTTACAATGGAAGGCCAAAAATGGTGTCAGTGACAAGGCATTTGGCGAGTTACTAAAACTCATGAAGAACATTCTTCCAAAGGGAAACGAATTGCCGGAATCAACGTACGAGGCTAAGAAGTTAGTCTGCCCTCTAGGACTGGAGGTACAAAAGATACACGCATGTCCTAACGATTGTATCCTCTACCGCGGTGAGGAGTATGAGAACCTAGAAGCATGTCCGGTTTGTAAAGCACTTCGATACAAGATCAGACGAGATGATCCAGGCGAAGTTGATGGACGGCCCTCGAAGAAAAGGATTCTGCTAAGGTGATGTGGTATTTTCCTATAATACCACGGTGAAGCGTCTATTCGGGAACAAGGAGCATGCAAGAATGATGCGTTGGCACGCGGAAGAACGCCTACAAGACGGCATCTTTGAGACATCCCGCCGATGGGTCACGGTGGCGAAACATCGACAGAACATTTGAAGACTTCGGCGAGGATGCACAAAACCTAAGGTTCGGCTTAAGCACGGACGGCATGAATCCTTTTGGAGAGATGAGCAGCGAGCATAGCACTTGGCCTGTGACGATGTGTATCTACAACCTCCCGCCTTGGCTATGCATGAAGCGAAAGTACATTCGGATGCCGGTTATTATTCAAGGCCCGAAGCAACACAGTAACGACATCGATGTGTACGACACCGCTGATCGAAGATCTAAAACTGCTTGTGGAATAAAGAAGGTGTTCCCGTGTGGGATGAAGATAAACGAGAGCAGTTTAAACTACGAGGGTTGCTTGTTTGTTACCATCAATGATTGGCTGCACTTGGCAACCTATCCGGACAGTCAAACAAGGGGTACAACGCTTGCACCCTTGTATGGATGAGCCGAGTATACGTACTTGAAACATTGTAAGAAGGTAGTGTACATGGGCCATCGTCGCTTTCTTGCTGCAAGCCACCCTGTTCGGAGAAAAGGGAAACATTTTGATCAAAAGGCAGACCATCGTTCTAAACCAAAGCATCGACGAAAAGGCCGTGTTTGCCATGGCGAAAGACCTCAAAGTAGTATTTGGAAAGGGACCCGGCAACCAATCTATAGCAAGTGAAGGTGGTCACGCGGCGATGTAGAAGAAGAAGTCAATTTTTGGGAGTTGCCCTTGGGAAGTCTTGGACGTCCGCCACGCAATCGACGTGATGCACCTCACCAAGAACCTTTGCGTAAACTTGCTTGGCTTCCTAGGTGTATATGGAAAATCAAAAGATACACTTGAGGCACGTAACGATCTGAAACATATGGCACAACGCGACGGCCTTCACCCGCAACCAAAGGATAAAGGAGCCCAATACCTAAGTCCGCCCGCTACACTCGAGCGGAGCGAGAGAAGGAAATAATGTTTGAATGCACGGAGAGCATCAAGGTACCGTCTGGATACTCCTCGAATATAAAGGGAATAATAAGCACGAAGGATAAGAAGTTCACAAATCTAAAGTCCCATGAGCGCCACGCGCGATGACACAGTTTGCTTCCCGTTATAATTCGAGGTATCCTTCCGATAATGTCCGGGCAACAATAACAAAGCTATGTGCTTTCTGAACGCAATTTCACGAGAAGATCATCGATCCGCAGGACTAGAAGACTTTCAAAATGATGTGGTCCCTTGTCTTGTCGGCTTTGAGATGATCTTTCCGCCTTCCTTCTTCAATATCATGACATATCTCCTATGCCACCTTGTCAAAGAGATCCGTATCCTCGTCCAGGTATTCCTACACAACATGTTCCCCTTCGAGAGGTATATGGGCGTTCTAAAGAAGTACGTTCGTAACCGTTCGCGTCGGAGGCCGGCATCGCCAATGGATATGGAACGAGAGGAGGTGATTGAGTTTTGCGTCGACTTTATTGAAGACCTCCGTCCCATCGGGGTGCCTGAATCAAGCCATGAAGGTAGACTACGGGGAAGGGAACTCTTGGAAGGAAGGCAATAATGAACATAGACAATGACTTGTATAGGAAAGCACATTGGACCGTCTTGCAACAATCTTCATTGGTGGCTCCTTACATCGAGGAGCACTTGGCGATTGTTCGCTCGGAAAACATCGGTAAGACGGATGCTGGATTACACGCCATCACATCGATGCATTCCCTACTAGGCTGCGACATCGTCTCATGGGCAACGCGAGCATTGAGCAACAACTAGCCTTCTTGGCGAGGGTCCATCTTGCTCGATCACCATATTCGAGGCATATGAAATCAATGGGTACACATTTTACACACGGGCCCAAGACTTAAAGAGCACGAATCGGAAACAGTTGCATGCATCGATGCCGTGGGATACGACAGTGCGGCTAGCACATATTACGGCAGCATCGATGACATATGGGAGCTGGACTATGGACCTCTGAAGGTCCCTCTGTTTCGGTGCCGAGTGGGTTAGGCTTGGTGGTGGAGGCGTAACCATTGATGCAAGTGGGATGACAACGGTCGACCTGAGCAAGGTTGGATACTCAGACGAACCTTTCGTACTTGCCAATGATGTACGATAAGTTTTCTATGTCAAGGACATGGCTAGCAAATCAAAGAAGGGGAAAGGGTCCGACGAGTCAAAGCGCCACGTGGTTCTCCCGGGCAAAAGGAAAATCGTGGGAGTCGAGGATAGAGCGCGAAGATTACGATCGGTTTGACGGGCAACCTGTTCACGGTGGCGGTTGACCCGAGTATCCTCCTATCAATTGATGACACCCCTTACTCACGCAACGATCATAACGAAGGAATAATTGTGCGAAGAAAGTACGTGAGGACAAATGTTACATAGCTAAATTTATGTATGGACGATGTAAATTAAATTGAATCATTGAATATTATCCTGTCTTCCACTTGACCTTATTCAAGATCTATAATTACATCAAGAACCTTGGTACGTACTATCCATAGAATAGGGCATTATATATAAATACAGATCTTTTCTTGAAACACCATGTTAATTATATATAAACATATGTTAATTATATATGAATATAAAATATATTAACATATGAACATCATAATTATACATGAATATAAAATACAATAGAATAGGGCATTATAATAATTAGTCCCGGTTTGTTACAAAAACCGGGACTAGAGGTGAATTTCATTGGGTGGGAAAACATCTTTAGTCCTGGTTTGAGCCATCAACGGGACTATTGATGTCGACCGACCTGCGCCACGTGGCTGCCCGTAATCTTTTGTCCCGGTTGGTGGATTCAAGCGGGACAAAAGATATGATCTTTACTCGGTTGAAGCCACCAACGGACAGACATCTTTGCTCCCGGTTGGTGGATTCAACGGGACTAATGTTTGTTTCTGTTGTCCCGGTTGGAGCCACCAACCGGGAGTAAAGATCTTCGTACCGGTTGTTGGACTCAACCGAGACAAATGACGCCATGACTATATATAGCAAGGGCCTTCGGGGATCCAACACTTAGCCGTTTCGCACTTCGGGCTGCATCGTCTTCGTCGCCGTCGCCGAGCCGAGTCGACGCCGCAGCACGTGTCTTCGCCGTCTTCGTCGCCGGAGGACCTCCGCTCCGCCGTCTTCGTCGCCGTCGCAGGTTAGCGCCGCCGCGCCCCTAAGATTTTCCGACATTATGCGCTAGGGTTTGGCCGTCGTCGACGCCATCGCCATCGCGGCCATCGTCGCGGTCGCGGTCGCCGCCGCCCCCTCCCCACGCCACCCAGTCCCGTTGCGCCCCCTCCCCACGGCCCCCTGAGCCGGCCAGCCCCTAAACCCTAAATAGCCGCGCGCCGTGCCCTCCACTCCACGCCGCCGCCGCACTCTGTGAATGTTAATGAATTTTGAGTATATGTGTATTTTGAATATATGAATTTTGTATGTATGGGTATTTTGAATATATGATTTTTGTATGTAAATGGCATTATATGTAAATGGTGTTATTAGAGTTCTTGAGAATTTTGAATATTGAATATGTATTTACATATGAAATTTGAATGTTTATGGGAATTGTGAATTTTGTATTTTTGAACGAACGAGAACGCTAAAATCAACAAATGGTCGTGAAGCGAACGAACGGGCGAACGAACGAACGAGCGAGTGTTCGTTCGTTCGTTCGTCGTGGACGGACGGACGTTCGCGAACGGACGAACGAACGTGGACGAACGGACATCTCCTTTCCTCAATTTTTCATTTCCTCTCCAATGATATAACCGAATAATTTTTTTCGAGAACTCTTTGATTAAGATCTCAACCCACAACAATCAAATGGCGGATTGTAACGAGGAACGACTTCTCCATGATGAGATCGCACGAGGAACAGAGGTTTACAACGAGGAGGGGAATGAAGATACAAATCAATACCTCAACGAGGAGGGGACGTGCGGGGGAACGATGAGGAGAATGAGGGCTTCGCCTCCGCCTCCGCCTCCGGACGAGAAGAGGGCACGCGGGCAACGCGGTCTCAACAAGCGCATAGAGGGTCGACATGTCATAACGGAGGTAGAATCGACGGTCGCCCTATTGCCCAGAGGACGCCGCAAGGAATTTTGTGGCGCACAGCGGATGGGTGGTGAGGGATCACGTGCCCGTAAGCGTTGCCAACTGGAGGCGATCAAGGACAGGAGGAGATGAGTAGAGCTATCTCCCGGACTCGAGAGAAAGAAATGTTGTGGACTACAATTCTGCAAACGTTCACCATCCCGAGACTCACAACAAGCAAGGGTCAAGGAATGGACGTTAAAAAAAATGGCAGAGCTCTTCAGGAACTACAAGAAAGAGTTACACAAGAAATATATCCTGAAGGGCCAGACCCTTGACTTTGACAAGTTCCCGAAGCTCAGAGATCATTTGGATGCTTTTGTTGAACATAAGACTGGGGAAGAAGCACAAGCTATCATAGAAAAGAACAAGACCAATGCAGCTAAAAAGAAATACCATCACAAGCTTGGGTCGGGCGCTATAAGAAAGCAATGGAGAAATGGGAGAAAATGGAAGCCGACCTTGAAGCGCGAGGTATCGTTGGCACAACCACCTGGCCGGAACGAGCAAAGCACTGGTTTTATGCTCACGGCGGCTCACTTAATCCCGTCGATGGCACAGTTATCTTTGGTGATGAAATTCAAGAAGCCGGACGGAGGTTAGAGGAAGCGCTGCAGCCACTTCCTCGGGCGCGTTCAGCCGACAGAGAGAACGACGAGCTAACGCTCGCCCTCCAAAACCCGAGAGGACCGGGCGAACGCGAGGAAAGGCGTCGTCCCCACGGAAATACGGGTTCCAAGCGACGTCGACACATATAGGAGCTGAATGAGGTCAAAGCGAGATAACGATGCGAGGTTCGTTGAGATGGAAATGAGGCTCTCGCAGATTGATCAGATTGTGGACGAAAGGCTGGCCATAAGGTTGGCAGAGGAGCGGAGCCATTGGGTTAGCCAACGGTTGGCTCCGGCAACGGCCGCTCAACTACGGCGGCGCGCGCGCATTGCGCTTCAGCTGGAAATGAAGGCGATTTAGCCCCACAAGCTGAACCGGGTCCGCCATGCCCCGTTGATGACATCACACAACGAACATCATGTGAGCTGCACATTCCGCTAAAGAACATAACAATAAAGGTATGTTCGTACTTTTATGTTGTACGTATATTTCGTTGAATAACTTGTCAATCAATGTTCATTACTAACTAATAAACAATCTTCTCGAACAGGTCGCGTCGGGCATGGCCATTCCAGTAGAACGAGATGGCACCTACCACTCCCGACCCGTTCCACCTGCGTACTCGAAAGTTGAAATTGAACAGGTGGAACGAGGCTATGAAGATCTCGAGCTGGATATTGCTGGAGGAGACGGGGAGCTGACGCTAGGAGAAACAGCTAACGGAATATTTCTCTGGAGGAAGATCTTCATAATATTCCCCGGACGTGGGCCGTCTCCTCCGTCTCCACGTGGGCCATCTCCTCCGCCTCCACGTGGGCCGTCTCCTCTACCTCCTTCACCGCCTCCGCCTCCTCCACCTCCTGCGTCGCCTCCACGAGCACCGACTCCTAAACGGTCGTCTCCAACTCCACTACCTTCTTAGACTCCTCCGTCGCCACAACGAGCACCAACTCCTAAACGGACAACATCTCGAGCCACGCGGTCAAGGTCAACCAGCAGTGGACCAAGAAGCAAGAGGCCTAAACTTGACCCGCTCCCACCAGCCCCAAAGAAAACGGCGTACGACATGACTCCAGAGGAGCTGCACAAGGCCGTCCAAGCTGAAGTCAAGGCCCACTTCAGAAAGAAGTCTCCTGAGAAGCCTCCTGAAATCCCCCAGGAGACCAAGGACTTCTTCAAGAAGACGTACCTAACGCCACAGCGTAAACCGCAACCTCAACCGCAGTCCGACTACGACAGGACTATTCGAAAGGCTGCTGTCAAGGCGAAGAGAACGGACAAAGATGTACCCCAGTTCAGTGTTTCAAATGTCAGATCAGACTTAAGACAATTTATGGAATCTGCTGGAATTTCAATGGATCAATTACACGGCCGTGCTCCCTTGGCGAAGGCTCCGCTGAAATACAAGTTCAAACTTGGAAAGCCTCTTGTAAAGCCGGATCAAGTGAAAAAGCTACCAACACAGATGTACCGCTTCCACAAGTGGTACATGCAAGAATCCAGCAAGGGTGGAGAGATGGTAACGGGCAAATATTCACAGTACTATTTCGTCGATGGAGGTGACGACTTCTATATCCGATTCGAAGACATATTCGACCTCTACCAGCTTGATGCCATCAACGTCTCACTTCTAGCCACGCGGGCTTTGTAAGTTTCATTCTGTTATTTCGTTTCTTACCTTCTTGTATTTAGCTGACTAAAATTCTTTTTAACCGTTATAGAATGGCGATGCAATACTGCAACATGCACGTAGCAAACATGGATTCATGGATCCACGCAAAATCAACGGCGTATTGGTTGATCATTTTTCGATCCAACACTTGGACAACATTTATAAGTCGCGGTGATAAACCACTATCGGTCATTTATCCTTCGCCCTACAACCTTTGCGTAAGTATTTTCTTCCTTCCGTATCGATTTCAATTCCGTGTGCATACATAATTTTTCATATGTGTCATCTAAACCACTTTGCGATTCCTGGGTTCTATTAGTAATTGACATGGATAACTCGCGGATCCATGTCTTTGACTCAATGGATAAACCGAGTCCACATACACAAAGATATTTGAGCTGCTAAATAGGTAATGCCATCTTAATTGCTAGCTATTGCATATATGCGGTTCTCTGATAATTACTAGCTAACTTTTAACTGCACGTAGGGCATGGGAACGGCTTCGGACTAATGTTCGCCGAAATTGGAAAGATAAGCTCTCCGTGAGGATAAACTTTCCAGTGAGTAACATGCTCCAAAGTTGTTTGAATTATTACTTTGTTCTAAAATATGAAATGTATATTAAACTTGTCATCGTTTGTTCTTTAGTGTGCAAAACAGTCGCAGGGCACCAACTTATGCGGATACTACGTCTGTGACTACATTCACCGCTTTGTGATCGATGTCACAACTATCGACGATATAGATGTATGTATAACAGCTATTCATACATTACGTACCGATTTCTTATTAACTTCATATATTTATTTCTCGTTTGATCGAATTAATGACAGCTTATGCAAGTAAGAGACAACCTCCCCCACGAGACTTTCATACAAGCCGCTCAGGAAGAATTTATGGGATTTATAAACGAGCAGATCATTGATCCCACGGGGGAATTCTATTTTAATTTAAGTAACTTAACCACCGGATCCACAAAATAGACAATGTTGTATAATATACGAAATATATGTGGATATTGTACATATGTGTATATGTTTTGGTAATATATTATATGTATATATTTTCTTTCTTAAGTTCATTTATATGTGTATAACTTATATATTTATAAATATATATTATATAATATATATTTATAAATATATGTGTGTAAAATAATAATATGTGTGTAATATGTAGTATGTAGTACTGTTGGAGAAAGAATAAAATTAAAAAAATATAAAAAATTCTTTAGTCCCGATTGAAGCCACCAACCGGGACTAAAGATGGCGCAGCCGGCCATGTGGCTCCGCCATCTTTAGTCCCGGTTGGTGGCTTCAACCGGAACTAAATGTGCACATTTAGTCCCGGTTATTTAACCGGGACTAGAGATCGCCCATCTCTAGTCCCGGATTCGTAGTCCCGGTTTGACAACCGGGACTACTGGGGGTTACAAACCGGGACAGTTGTGGCTTTCTCCAGTAGTGTCGAAACTTGGTTTCGGCAATATATTTTATGGGGTCGCAGTCGAGATCGCCAAGCACAATGGGTTAGAAGGAGAAGAAGATTTAGACAGGTTCAGGCCCTCTCGTGAGGTAATACCCTACTCCTGTTTCGGTGAATTCGATCCGCCGAGTGTCTTTATTGATCTTGTGATCTAAAGCTCTCGCTTCTGAAGTCGTATCTCAGATCTCCTATCGGAATTTCTGATCTAGAATCTGATATCCCTCAAGGGACGCCCCTTACCCCCCTTATATAGTCTTGGGGGGAAGGGTTTACAAGTCGGAAACCCTATCTTATTCTAAGTTGGTTTCCTCAATCTTACCAAACCGTGACTATAGGCCGATTGCCTTATCTCTATCGGCAACCGTAACACCCAAGTCAAGTTCGGCTTACAGATATAGCAGGTACAATCTATCCCTACCTCCAGTCGGATAAGCTTGCCAAGTAGATACCCGATTGCCACAATCTCCACAGTAGCCCCGAGTCCTTTTCGGTCGACGAGACAACTCGGCCAGACCAAAACGGCACTCAACCAAAAAATCTCTTTGTCCGAGTGCTTTTGGCGCCAGTGATTCCATCATCTCTGCTGAATCTTCCCGAATGGCTCCAAAGCGTGAAGGGCTGAAAAATTTCTTAAAAATAAATATCTAGGTGCATCTCGATGCACCTAATTAAATGTAGCCCCGACTATATGATTAGTCAAAAATAGGCTAAACATATAGTCAAGAACTATAAAAAATTATTCTCATGTAGATGTCTAGCTCATGCTAAAGCAATCACTGAAATCTCATTACTCGGCAAGTTCATACTTATCCGAGTGAATTTGCCCGAGTCATCTCGAACAAATAACTCAATCATCCCTCATGGGTAAAAAGCACTCGGTAAGCTCTTGCTTCAACCGAGTGGATTTGCCCGAGTAATCCCGGAACAAATATTTCATTCATCCCTCATGGGAAAACAAGTTCTTTCAATCATATGAAAAATATGACCAAGTTATTAAATAGCTTTTGCCATAATCTGGTCTCAATCTTATAAAGATCTTCACCAAGGTGGAAAACAAACGGCATTGGTAAGATTACCCGACCGAATGCCAAAAAACCAAACGCCCTTGTTCACCAAGGCGGCTATAAAAACTCATTGTTGGTCACCTTCCAAATTGCATCGTGCCGGCTTCTCATGAAGTCGGGCAAACCGCGGTATGGAAGGATCTTTAAAGGTATAGGGCACTCGGACACGCGTATATTGCCGGGCAAATCGCTTAAGCTCATCCGCTTAAGTCCCTAAGGACACGTATCGGACCACACCTTAGGGGCCGTAGATTTTCTTATGGGCTCGGCCCACTCACCGAAAACCTAACGCAACCCTCAAATCTTTCTATAAAGATGCGAGGTCGTCCCCGCCTCTTCGTCTTCCAAACGATTCCCCTTCTCACGGTACTGTTCAACAGCTCACCGCGGAGAACCCTAGACTCGCGCGCTCCCAAATCCGTCCATCTAAGAGCCCGATCTCTGCAACAACCAGCCTCCACAGACAACTCTCCCACATTCCATCGCCAAAGATCCAACTTTTTCCGGCCGGATCCACTTCCCATCAACCCATTCTCATGGCGGAGGAAAAAGGATTCCCTTCGACCAATGGGCCACTTCGGAAGTGAGGGAATCTACCCTCAAGGAGATGGTGAAGCACGGCGTGCTTCCGCCAAAGGAACTCGTGGGGTGGCGCCGGCGGCGGGGAGGACTTCCCGACCCCAAACACCGGTTGAGCTCGTTATCTTCACTTCCTTTTTCTACTGCGGGTTCAGCCTTCCCACCTCCGAGTTCTTCCGGGGGCTTCTTGACTATTATGGACTTCATCTCTACCATCTGAACCCCAACTCAATACTTCACATAGCCCTCTTTATTCAAGTGTGTGAAGCTTTTCTCGGCATTCTTCCTCACTTCAATCTATTCCGTCGCATGTTCTATCTGAAACCCCATCCGAACAAGGACCAACCTTGCGTTGTTGGCGGGGCAGGCTTCCAGCTTCGCGGATCTCTCCGCAAAGACTACTTTTCTCTCCCTTTGAAATCTTCCAACAAAGGCTGGCACGCGGGCTGGTTCTACATTAACAATCTCGAACCCAGTCTGCCCGCCTTTGTCGGTCTTCCTCCTGTCCCCAAGCCGTCTTGGAGCACCGTGCCGGTAGCCCAAGATTGGGATGAGGCCAACGATCTGCTGGCAAAGATCCTGGTGATGAAGCAGAGGAATCTCCGCGGGGAACAAATCACTCGGCACTTCATCAGGTGCCGACTGGCGCCGATCAAGGAGCGGTCGAAGCCGGCCTTCGAGTATGAAGGCGGAACGGACCCCAATCGGGAGGACCCGGATCCACTCACATACGAGATCCTGAAGATCCGGATGTACAAGCTCTTTTCATCCGGGATTGCAGTCGAGCGGGCCCTCATTCTGCCAGTCCTTCCATTCAGCATCCACCGACCTCCTCCTCCGGTAAGCCGATTGGATGCTTCATAGTATCTTTCAATCTTGACGTCTTGTCGCTTAATGTTGTACTTTCCCTCTTCTGCAGGAAAACGCCTCTATCACCTCCATGCCATATAAGGTGGCCCATGATGACGCGCCGCGTCGCCCACCAAGAAACCGGTGGCGGGATCAAAATCCAGGCGATCCGGTCGGGAAGCGGGCGGCGCCGAGTGAGGACTCGAACAAGCGCGCGAGCAAGAGGAGGCGATCATCGAAGACTCGGATGACGACATCCCAGCTCCTCCGTCGAGACCCCGCCTCTAAGGCGATCGCCGCGGACGGCATCGAAGATACGCAGATCATCCAGGTATGCTCTGAAACCAAAGTTCTGAGCTCTTTCGCGAAAACTTTTCTTTATCTTATTTGTATTCACTTGTGCGGAGGCCCCGGGACATAGATCCTGCCGGAGGAGGTGGGGGCCAACTCGGGCGCTGCTCCCGAAGTGCCAAGGCCGTAGAGCCAAAACCCGGAGCCGGTACCGAGTGCGAGCGTTGGAGAAACAAACTTCGCCTCGAAGGAGGACGCCCCGAGAGGAGCCCCATCGCGGTCGGGATATCCCGGCGAAAGCGATCATCGGCGGGAGACACGAGGCTGCGGCTCAAGCACCCCCGACTGGGGGTCACTCGGTGCCTAGCCCGAGAAGAAGAAAGCCAGAGCCGCTCCACCTAGGCAAGCGACCACCGAAACCGGTAAGACTTGCTTGAAACATTCCTTCGTTCTTTCGTTTTGAATCTTTCATGTCTTCATTTGTCTTTCTTGCTCGTCAGCCACGATAGAAGAGATCCCCAGGTTGCAGTCTTCTGAGACCTGGGTTCCCCCGATCAGAATCGAGTGGCGGGATTCGGAAGGCGAGAGACGGGGCATCATCCTAGGCCGGCAAGCCGAAAAGGATGAAAGGGATGCCCTTGTCGAGAGCTGAATGGCGACGCCGCTCAACGCAAGTCTTTTGTCTTTCTCTTTGATTATTTCATCGTTATCTTTGGTCGGTCACTCCCTTTGCTTTCGCGTGCGAAGGAATATTGCCGTTCAATGGCAAAATCTGAAGTCTTGGAGAAGCTAGTCCCCCACTTAAACTCCTTGGAGGACGTTCGGCGGTGAAGGCCACTCGAGAGGAGGCCGCATCAAGGAGGCGGCTTTAAGGAGGAGATCGCGGAGCTCGGAGGCGAACCTCGACCTCCGCGGATCAATCGGGAGTAAGCTGCCTCTCCCGGCTTCATCATGGTTCTCATGCTGGTTTTGGCTATTGATAATCTTCTTTCGTTGTAGGAAATTCTTCGGAGGTCCACTCGCTTCAAGTCCAGTGGAGGCGGTCGGCCTCGACAAGGCCGAGATGGAGGCCGAGTTTGAAGGTAACCCTCTTTGGAGTCAAATCCCGTGTCTTTGCTTTATTTCCGAGTGCTTTGGACGATGCGGGACTTTTTGCAGCTTATAAGATGAAGACCCGAGCCCAATATGACGTCTTGCTTGGGCGGATCAAATCCAGCGACGAGATACGGGAAGAAGTCGCCAACGCCGCCACGCCGATCTTGCTTGTCCTTGTTCGATCAAGGAGTTGGGACCGGCTCGCTGGAGCCAATCGAGATCTTCGACAAGCTTCGGCGGCTCCCGAACGATACGAAGAATATCACCGAAGCGGCCAACATGGGGGCTGGTCGGCTCTTGCACTGAGACCAAGTCCCTCTACCCCAGTGGATATCCATTCGGTCGGGGAGGGCTTCGCCGAGGAACGACGGACGAGCAAGCCTTGGATATTGAGTGAGGCGCAAGAGGCGGCGAAGAAGATATCTTTGGATGTAGTAAACAATTTCAAGCTCGAACTATATTCGACTTTGCTTTGTAAATGTCATGTAACCGTAACATTCGACGTGGAATCTTTGTGACTATTTTTAGTTTATTTATGTCAATGCCTTGATTCGAGCTTTTGCGTGAAATTTCTTAAGTAGTTTTCGTGCTTGTCATCAAGCCTAGGCTCGATTAGGTCATCGGAAAACTCTCGGTCCTTAGACACGAGCTCGAGTCGAAGGACATTAAACAATGATAAACCAAATTGTGCACAAAAATTTGATGAGGAAAATTTGAGCTTTATTGATACGTGTATCGCCCCATTGCTAGCTCAAGAAGTCATCTTGCTTGAGGTTGGCGATCAAGGAAGACATGAGGCCTTAGCCAAATTAGGCGTAAAACGTCGAAGGTGCTCGATGTTCCGGGAGTTCTCCACCATGGACCCGTCTTCGCGCTTTAGCCGGTAAGCACCGGCCGGGTTACTTCGGCGATTATGTACGGTCCTTCCCACAAGGGAGATAACTTGTGTCGGTCTTTGGTGGTCGGATCTTGCGTAGGACCGGTCGCCAACAATGAAAGCTCGTGCTCGCACGTTGCGGCTGTGGTATCTTCGAGCCCTTGAAGGTATTTGGCCGGTGGATGAGAGCGCCTCGCGGGCCTCTTCCAATCGGGTGAGGTCATCCACTCGGTCGGGGTCGTAGCGTTCATCGTTGAAGCTGCGGACCCGGAGGGACTCGTATTCCATCTCATTTGGCAACATGGCTTGCGCCATAGACCAAAAAGAAAGGAGTTTGGCCGGTGGCCCGCCAGGTGTGGTTCGCAGCGACCATAGGGCGAGGGAGTTCTTGGACCCACTTGCCGGCGTAAGGGCTTAGCCGGTCGCGCGAGCCTTGATGCCTTGAAGGACCATGCCGTTTGCTCGCTCGACTTGCCCATTGCTTTTAGGGTGAGCTACTGATGCATAGCAGATTTTGATTCCAAAGTCTTCGCAGAATTCCTTGAAGATGCCTCCCGTGAATTGAGTCCCATTATCGGTTATGATTACTGTTTGGGACGCCGAAGCGGTGCACGATGTTGAGAAAAAGTCTCATGCTTTGTCGGCGGTAATTGTGGCGGCGGTTTGGCCTCAATCCATTTGGAGAACTTGTCGATTGCGACGAAGAGGTGTGTGAAACCTCTGGAGCTTTCTTGAAAGGGCCAACCATGTCCAGCCCCCATACCGCGAACGACCAGGAAAGTGGGATTGTTTGAAGCTCCTGGGCCGGAACATGGCTTTGTCGGGCAAAAAACTGGCATCCTTCGCAGGTTCTTACGACTTTATCCGCGTCGGAGACCGCGGTGAGCCAGAAGAATCCTTGCCTGTAAGCTTTGCTGACTAGAGTGCGTGCCGTCGCGTGGCTTCCGCATATGCCCGAGTGGATATCTTGGAGTAATTGTTTCCCTTCTTCGGGTGTGATGCACCTCATTAGAATTCCGGAGGGGCTTCTCTTGTATAGATCGGAGTCGACCATGACGTACGCTTGACAACGACGCCGGACGCGTTACGCTTCATCCCGGTCATCCGGCGGCTCTTGCTTGAGTTAAGAATTTGATGAGCGGCGTCCTCCGGTCGATGTCGGTCATGGCGACTTCGTTGGCGGTTTGTTCGTTAGGAGTCGTCTTCGCCGTGACGGTTGGTTCATAGAGATGCTCGACGAAGACGTCTGTTGGAGCAGCTTCTCGCTTAGATCCGAACTGTGCTAGCTCATCGGCAGCTTCATTGTTATGTCTCAGGACATGTGAGAGTTCTAGCCCATCAAACTTGTCCTCAAGCTTGCGGACCTCTTGTCGGTAGGCCTCCATTGTGTCGTTTAGGCATGACCAGTCCTTCATCACTTGATTGACGACCAGTTGGGAGTCGCCTTTCACGATAAGCCGTCGTATCCCGAGTGAGACTGCGAGGCGCAGTCCATGTAGAAGAGCTTCGTACTCGGCGACGTTGTGTGAGGCGGAGAAGTGGAGGTGAAGGACATATCTTAGCCTTTCCCGGTCGGGAGATCGGCCACGACTCCTGCTCCCAAGCCGGTGATCCTCTTGGATCCGTCGAAGTGCATGGTCAGTGTTGGAGGTCTTCCCGAGGCACGTGTTCTTGCTTTGTTCCACTCGGCCGGGAAGTCCGCTAAGGCTTGTGACTTAATGGACGTCTGGGCTTAAAAGTTAAGTCCCGGCATCGGTTCTAGGGCCCACTTGGCGATACGCCCGGTTGCCTCGCGGTTGTGGACGACGTCGCCGAGTGGGAAAGAGGTGACGACGGTGACCGAGTGACCCTGAAAGTAGTGTGCCAATTTCCTCGTGGTTATTAGAACACCATAAAGAAATTTTTGTACCTGAGGGTATCGGATTTTGGCTTCTGTCAATACTACGACAAAGTAGATTGGCCTTTGAATCTTCTGGGCCCGTCCTTCTTCTTCGCGTTCAACCACAAGGACCGTACTAACCACTTGGTGAGTGGCTGAAACGTACTGAACAGGGGTTCTGGGGCTGAGGTGAAGCCGGGACGGGTGGCGTGGTAAGAAATTCTTTGAATTCTTCAAAGGCCTTGTCAGCTTCTGTGGTCCACTGGAAGTCGTCTGTCTTCTTCAGCAGCCTGAAGAAGGGCATGCCCCGTTCGCCGAGTCGGGATATGAAACGGCTTAGTGCCGCCATGCAGCAGTGAGCTTTTGGACGTCTTTCGGTTACTCGGGGCTTCATGTTTAAGATAGCGTTGATCTTCTCGGATTTGCCTCGATGCCGCGATGTGACACCATGAAGCCGAGCAGCTTGCCTGATGGGACGCCGAAGGTGCACTTCTCCGGGTTTAACTTCATTCTGAACGAGTGGATAGCGCCCCGGATGAACCACTCGGTCGGGATGATCCGAGCGGTCAAAGGTGATGGCCACTTCCGACCATCGCGGATCGAGGACTTCGGGTTGAGCCGCATTGACCTCCGGTCGGTTAGCTTTTGCTTCCTCTTGGACTCATAGGCTAGCGGACCCCGAAGATGTGGTTGAGCTCCCCCACTGGGTCTTGAAAAGGTTCGGCATTTTCGGCCGCGTTGCTCTTCTTGGCGCCGGACGGGCCTGCCTCGTCAGTCGGCTTCTTGTTGAGTTGCGCCGCGTACTGTTCAGCGAACTGCTTGTAGATAAAGCAGTCCTTCGCCTCGTGCTTGTGATTCGGATTGTGGGTGCATTGGGCGTTCATGATGGCGTCGTAGGCGGCGACTCGGGGACGGCGTTGAGTATTGAGGTCGCGGCCACTAGGTCTTGGATCGGCGCTTGCGATCTTTCGGCCTTGGTTGCCGTTGTTGCCGCCATCCTTCTTAGGATTTCGGCTTCCTCACCTTGCTTGTCCTCCCTTCGTCGGGCCGGTCTTGACGGGCGGCCTTAATGGCGTCGTTCGATTTGGCGTATGAGTTCGCCGTCTCGAACATTTGTTTCACCGTCCTCGGTGGTTTGCGCCCGAACTTGCCGATAAGCGGCTCATCACGGACTCCCTTCGAAGCGGCGATGATGATGTCATCGGTGATGTTCGGAATCTTGTTGCACTTCTCGGAAAAGCGATGAATATAATCCTTCAGGGGCTCGTCCGGCTTCTGGATGACGTTGTAGAGGTCGAAGTGTGTGCCGGGCCTCTCGAAGGTGCCTTGAAAGTTGGCGACGAAGTGGTCCCTCGGCTCGCTCCACGAGCCGATTGAGCCTCTTGGCGAGGCTCGTGAGCCAATTGGCTGAGTTTGCGAGGGCCACGGGCATGTAGTTGGCCATGGCTTTGTTGTCGCCACTGCGGCTCGGATGGCAAGGGTATATACGATCAACCAAGATTCGGGTCGGTCTTGCCATCGTACCTTTCAATCCCTGTAGGCTTAAAGCCACTCGGCCAATGCACTCGGCGGAGCTCCCGAGTGAAGGCCGGTACTCCATCGTCGCCGCTATCGGGTGATCCCCTCCGATCTTCCCGAGTGCGACGGTCGCGCTCTTGGTAGCGGCGGTCGAGGACTTCCCGCGAGATCACTCGGCGGGGTCTTACGTGGCTGGTTGGGTAGCTGGGCGTTGCGGCGGACTCGGTGGTGGACGGGTGGACGTCCATGTCGTTTGTCGCGGGAGTCGGCCGTCTGCTCTTGGTGCCTTAGCGTGGACTCGCGAGGTGGGCCTCTTGGCGGTTGTCGGCCGAGCCGGCTCGGGCCTCTGTAGTCTCCGACTTTAGAGGTGGGAGCCGGCTCTTGTCGGCGTTTCGGCCACGGATTCGATCGGCCTTCGCGCCGAAGTGGTGGGAGGGCCGTTAGCCGTGGCGGCGACGATGGTCTTGATCTTATCAAGTATAGGAGTCACGTTGGCGGAGCCGTCTCCATGACGGTGTCCAAGAGCGTGAGTGCGGCGACGGCGTTCGCCTGTGGCGTGCGGAAGACGTTGGTGTTGCGAACCCGTGTTTGGAGGATGGCCTCTGGGCGGATCGTCCGCTGCACGTAGATCCGCTTCCTTTTGTCGGCCTCGTCCTTGCGTTGTTTGTCCTCCTCGGCTGTCTTGCGCTCAAGCTCCACTCTAGCTCGCTCCTCTTCGGCAAGCCTTCGGCCATGGCGAGTCGGACTCATCCGGCTCGGCCATGAGGACGTCAGCACTCCGGCTGCGAGTCCATATGGCGGTCGAAGTTGTCGGCTTCGTCGGAAGGGATGCCGTAGAGATTGTCGAAGCCGGCGGAGCTGAGGTATCCGTTGAGCTCTGAAGATGAGCAGGAGCCGAAGGACGGGAGTATGACAGCGACCTCCCTTGATCCTAGGAAATCCGGATCTGGATCGCTCTAGTCCGAGTCGGAGCTTGGGGGATCAGGCTCCTCCGAGTGGATCGCCGCCAACTCGGGGAGCAGCTTGGTTGTAGATCTTGGCGATGTTTGGTATCCCAAACGGCACCGAGAGGTCTTGGTGAGTAGATTGCTTCCGTCGGGAGGCGAGAAGATTGGCGCAGATCTCGGCGGCATCCGTAATCCGAATGGCGCCGAGTGAAGTCCGTCGTCGGAGAGGGTGGATCGCATCTTGGTCTTCAAGATGTTGTCGAAGATCTCGGCGCTGTTGGGGAGCCCGAACGGCGCCGAGTAGGTCTTTCCCTTCGACTGGTTCGAATCCGAGTCGAAGGAGGAGTCGCCGGCGAAGTTGGCGGCAAAGTCGCCGAATCCTGAAGGAGATCCCATCACGCTTGTCGGCGAGATTGTTGAAGAAGTCTCGACGCGCGGCCCCCTACCTGGCGCGCCAACCGCCGAAACTTGGTTTCGGCAATATATTTTATGGGGTCGCGATCGAGATCGCCAAGCACAATGGGTTAGAAGGAGAAGAAGATTTAGACGGGTTCGGGCCCGTCGTGAGGTAATACCCTACTCTGTTTCGATGGATTCGATCCGCCGAGTGTCTTTATTGATCTTGTGATCTAAAGCTCTCGCTTCTGAAGTCGTATCTCAGATCTCCTATCGGAATTTCTGATTTAGAATCTGATATCCCTCAAGGGACGCCCCTTACCCCCCTTATATAGTCTTGGGGGGAAGGGTTTACAAATCGGAAACCCTATCTTATTCTAAGTTGGTTTCCTCAATCTTACTAAACCGTGACTATAGGCCGATTGCCTTATCTCTATCGGCAACCGTAACACCCAAGTCAAGTTCGGCTTACAGATATAGCAGGTACAATCTATCCCTACCTCCAGTCGGATAAGCTTGCCAAGTAGATACCTGATTGCCACAATCTCCACAAGTAGTGATGGTTTTGTGGTTGTTCGATCGATCTCAAGACAGTGCGACACACGTACGCGGTTCGTACTCGACGCGTACGCCGCCTTGAAACGCCGTGTGTGCGGCGGAGTACACCGGCCGGCGGCAGCGTCGCGACCACCATCGAGGTGATTGCCACCAAGAACTGGTTTTCTGCTTCAGAGTGTTGGAAGGTCAGGTAGGTTACGGATGCAGCAATTTCAACACCAAAATCTCCGTGACATATGAGGAGCCTCATGATTAACGTGTCATTTACGCATGATTAATTGGATTTTAAACTAATTTTAGCTTGAAAAATAAAAATTTATATGATATTTTAAAATATATTTTATGTAAGTTTTTACGAAATGCACTATTTAATAATTTAAAAAACATATTAATAAAAACAACGTAAAATACGTATCTTCGTCAAGAACGAACTAACGAACTGGGCCATTCGCCCATTCTAGTATTCAGTTTTTAGAAAAGTTGATTGTGATGATGGTATCAAAGCAAGTGACAAGTGATAACGCACAAGAACTTTGTCTTGCTGACAAAGGCTTATACTATTCTTTTTTTAAGATAACGGATAGAATTTCACTTGTGGCTATACACAGCCAAAAGAAACCTAGATGACTTAGGAAAAAAACTATAATACTAAGCTTCAGATATCCTTGCTTTAACCTTATACAATGACAATTCATCATTTCACTTGTTTAACTGAAGAATGATATTTATCATGGTACCAAAAACACAAATATATTGACTCTATTATCAATTGGTACCAAAGATGTTCTTCAGTGCCGGTTAAAAAGTCTCACGGCACTATACAATCGGTACTAAAAATTGTTCAATTTTTAGTCCCGGTTCAACCTTTTCTGACACTAGTCAGAGCATGATAGGCCTTTCGAGTTCTTTAGTACCGGTTAATGTTACCATCCAATACTAAAAATTAACACTGTAATACTGATTGATGTTACGAACCGTACTTAAAGATTATATTGATCTTTAAGTACCGATTGATGATCATTTCCTTTTATATATATATGCCTTCTTCCTGTTCCAGCTCAAGCCATTGGTGCCAAGAGAAAGAGGAGGAAGAGAGGTGCTGTCAATTTTTTTGCAAAAATATTTTGGTGATATTACACGAATCAAAGGGATCTAAAATTCTCTTTCAAAAGATATATGGAAAAAGATGAGAGAATAAATTTTTAGAGAAAATAAAAGTACTTCATAATTTTAGAGACATTGGATAAAAATGTTAAAAAAGACAACAAAGAAAAATTATAAAAATAAAGAAAAAAATAGAAAACTAAGTCCATTTAAAAATCATTAAAATAGTTATAAATAAGAAGAATTTATTAAAAATATGTTAAGAATTTTTAAAAAACTTCTAAAAATGACTAAAATAAAGATAACACATGAAAATATATTTATAATTTTTTAAAACTTCTAGAATTTATATATAATTAACCATGTCTTTTTGTCGGCTCAACAACAATCTCCTCATTAGGAGCGTGTATGAGCTTTCTATGCGTCACCTTGGTTTTATGTTTAATTATGATGTTTTAAATTATTAAATGCTTATTAAATTATTTTTACTTTCGTGGACTTTCTTTACATGTCTTTATTTGATATAGATGAATCGACAATGGATGTACAATGCGAACCGACGGTTGAAAGAGTTTGATGGCGTGCATTATGTTTTAAGTGTGGCCGATACTTTTAGGTTTTATATGTTGTCCATGAAAAAAATAAAAAAACCAGAAAAAGTATTCTATATCAAAAATTCCACTTTTACAGTATAATCCAAGGCATATACATATGTGAGAATACCATAATATGTTATATCATTTTCCCTTACGTGAACCCTCACACATACTCCACTGTTTTGAGTTTTGCGACCCTCTTCACGCTGCTTCGTCAAACAACAATGCATGCAGAATATTTGTGTACTTTCTTGTGTGGCCCAATTGCATGCAGAATAAACAATCAGACTTTTGCGAAGAATCTCTGCGTGGATCTATTACCTATATGTGAAATATAAATGCATGTCAGCTAATACAAACAATAGACCTACATGATATTGCAAGCATGAGCATGTACTTACTTTTTGGCGAAACCATGTGTAGCAAACTCTTGCTGTTGTTTATCAGCAACATTTCCCACACGCTCTGCAACTATCGCTTGCTCGTGCTCACTAAAAGAGTTGTTGAGAGGTGAGTTATACGTATATATCATCTAGCCATACAAATCATGGTAATGACATTGAACCTTTCTAGTAGTGCTGCATTAAACGTAGGATGCAAACCCATGTATTCCTCTCGGAACAAGATAATATGTTTAGATATTCTATGGAATTGAAATAATATTCAGACATTCATATTGAGAGTACCAAGCACAACACTTTGACTCTAGAAATTGAACTAAATAGTAAAGGATCGCTAAAAGTTTCTTTTAGCAAACTCTGAATGAAATTTTGTGTATTGATTAAGAACGAAAAAATGTGCCTAGCAAGGTTTTTAATTTGGAGAAGCTTGTCTAACTTTGTTTACTGTTCACTTACGACAGTATATTGGTCCTTATAGGTATAAACAATTCAATTTATACCAGAGATGGCTAAGGAAACAATACTACTTTCATGAAACTCTTCTGTCATATGGTTTAATTTTGAAGAACATACTGTTTTTTTCCTAGATTCCTCCCAAATAGAGAAACTTACAATCTGATAACGATAACCCCCCACAACAGAAACTGCTATAGGGGATCGATGCTTAGAACACTCCATGTCTTGGCACATCTCTTTGTCTCTAAAACACTAGGGTGCATAGCTACATGGGCGAACCCAATCTTAAGAAAAGCAAGAAAAATTTCAAGAACACTAGGGATTCACAAGTAGGCATTCTGACCCATTCTAACACAAAATTCAACCAAAATCCATACCTATCCAGATCTCACGGTAGTGCTGGACTTGGAGCTACGCAGCCACCGCTGATTTTGCTGCAGCACAATCGTCGCCTCCGATTTGGCTGCAGCGCCGCCGTCACCGCCAAGCCGGCCGCAGCCCCACCGTTGTCACCGCCGAGCCCTAGGTTTCGATGTGTTTGAATGTTTCTGTGGTGGAGATCTGTTCGATGGGCAAGAACAGATCACAGCTGCACTTTTCTTTGGAAGTTCTCCGTATTTTCAAATACTTATTTTAAGTCCTTGAGTCCTTGGTTGCTGTAGGGCCCTCACATATACAAAATGTGCTGAAACGTTACAAGACTTGTAGTGACCAAGTCATTAAGATGTTGGTTGCTAATGATGGACTGTAGCCACCAAATTCCTTGGTTAAATGCATGGTTACTAAAGACATGTTCTCTTGTAGTGAGCCGATGCTACTGTAATTTATCGATATGTTCGCGTCAACATTTATTGCGAATTTTTCATCAACAAATATAAAAAGTTTAATTTGAAAATAGTCAAAACGATTTATAATTAAAACACACGTAATTAATTTAGCGGTTGGAAAAATATAAAAAAGTTTAATTAGATTTATAATTAAAACAAACGTAATTAATTTAGCGGTTGGAAAAATGTGAAAAACAATAAAGTAGAAAATAAAGTAGAAGTTGGTAAGAGTAGGAAAGAACACACGCTAAGAGCGTTCATGACCAAATCATTATTTCAATAAACACATTACAACTCAGATATCCCGATATACAACTCTAAGTTTCAGCTTAGGACAGCCACAGATCATCGATCATTTGCGTTCTAGCAGACATTAATTACAGCTAGTAGAAATTAAACACAACACTTTCAAGTTGAATCAATTGAATTGATCACAAGCAGAATCCCATCCTAGCTAATTACTACTACAATCTGATTATCTGAAGACTACCAATTAGAAGAAGCTAGCGAGCCATCAAGAAGGTGGGCATGGGAAGCATGCCCGGCTCCGGCGAGGACAAGAAGGCCGGCCCAGCGAACAGTGGCTGCTGCGGCTTCACCATCGTCGTCAACTGCCGATCAATCACCGAGCCGAGAGCGGCGGCGTAGTCCTGCGAGCGATGCTTCTTGTTGTTGATGTCCCAACGCTCGGCCGAGGATCCGCGGCTCACCGGCCGCTTGTTGCTGTCCGAGCGCTCGCTGATCGACGGCGGCGTCGGGTTCTTGACCTTGTTGATGTCCCAGCGGTCGTTAGAGGCCGGCGTGAGACGGATGCTATGGTTCTTGTCCTTGTTGATGTCCCAGCGGCCGTTCGACGCCGGCGTGAGACGGATGGTCTGGTTCTTGATCTTGTTGCTGTCCCAGCGCTCGCAGGAGTCGGCGCGGCTGGGCTTCCCGCCGCTGCGTGACGACGACGACGACGAGGAGGAGGAGGACGCTGGACTGCCGGCTTCTTTGCGCTCGCAGGCGGCGGCGCGGCTGGCGCTCACGCTGATTGACGACGGCGGCGGCTTCGCTGAACCGGAAGGTTTCTTGACATTCTTGGGCGCGTCCCACCTCTCGACAGAGTCGGTGCGGCAGGGGCTCCCGGTGCTGGAGCTTGAAGACGACGGCGCCGCCGAGCCGGCGGGGTTCTTGTGCGCGTCCCACCTCTCGATGGCGTCGGCGCGGCCGGGCTTGGGCGCCTTGGAGGCCGCCGCCGTGGCGAAGTTGATCGGGAGGATGATGAGGCACGGTGTCGGGAGCAGCGGCAGCATCTTGCTCCTCGGCGGGGTCGGGAGCAGCGCAGGGAGAGCCGTCCCGGCCGCCATGGCCGCCACGCGCGGTGCCGCAGAAACAACCGCCGACGACATCGATCGATCCGGACGCCGCCGGAGACCAAGAAGAACAAACAAACAATGCGTGCTTCCGCCTGCGCTGCGACGTGAGGCGATCGATCAACCGGAGACGACGACGAGAGGGAGGTGGATCGAATCGTGGGGAATGAAATGATGATCGATGCGGCCTCTCGCCTCCTGCTTATGTAGCCGCCCATGAATCCGTTTCCCATTCCCCTCTCGATTTGATTTCCAAGCGAAATCGGCTCCCTCTCCGAGTCGGTCTCGATCTCTTCCTGCTGGGATTCGGAGTCGGACTAAGAACGGATTAGTGGTGTAATTTCTGCTACAGCTTTTCATTTTGATTCTGTACTTACTACAGATGTTAATTAATTCATCAAATTTACTGCAAACTAATCGAGCCATCTTCTAATCTACTTCTCGCAAAAGAAAAAAAGACCAAATTCACGCTAATCGAGTACTCCTTGATGAATTCGTGGGTGCCGCGTCGACCGCGTGTGTCGACGAACGGGTTGAACCGGCCTTGCTCGAGGATGGCGGTGGGCTGGCGCCGTGTGAGGCGGAGGCTCCTTCGGCGTTGGCGGCGTCGGGCGCGGCGGACGGGGCTGCTACTCCTTCGGCGTTGGCGGACGCGCCGGCCGCGGCTCCTCCTTCGGCGTTGGCGGCCGCGCCGGCTGTGGCGGTGATCGTGGCGCCCGCTTCGGTTGCGGCGGCGGCGGTCGCGGCACCTGCTTCGGTTGCGGCGACGTCCCCGCCCATGGTGGGCCTCCTTGCTCAAGTGGTTGTGGTCCCGGCTGCGGGCCACGAGGCCCAGGTGGCCTCCGCCGTTGCGTCAGCACTGCCGGCAGTCTCGGCGACAAGATCTCCTTCCCCCTTTCCCCCTCTTGACCCGCCCCTTTTGGCTTTCGCGGTTGTCTCTTCTGTGGAACGGCTGCCGTCGGGGCTGGACCCGCCTCCTGGGTTGGTTGAGGGCGAAGTTGGTGCGGTGCCGGCTGGCGGCGCGTGCGGGCGCGTGGTCGCCACCGTGGCACGGAAGCAGGCGCGTGGTGTGAGTGTGCACGCCGCGCGCTCTGGTGCGGCGCTTTCGGAGTTACCTTCTGAGCTGGCCGGGCTTTCTGCATTGCCTGAGAATGGGCCTTCCTTGCCTGGTGGGCTGGACTGTTTCTCTGTGGACATTCCTTCAACCTCTGGGCCAGCTTGCCCTGGAAGCCCAGCCAGCTTGTCAGCTGTTCCCCCTTCCTCTCCTGCTCCCCCTGTGTGGCTGATGCAGACGAGTCTCTGTTCGAGGTGTCGATTGTCGGCCGCTGGCATGCTCGTTGCCTCCTTCGGTCGCTAAGAATGCTGTGGTGCGGTCCTTCCATGCAAGTTGTTGCAAACCTCTTCCTCCTGTTCTGCTCCCCGTCCCGCCTCCTGCTGCTCCTTCTGTGGCGGGCGTGGGGGTGATGCCGAAGCGCAGTAAGCGGATTGCGGCCCAAGCTGGTTCGTCAACACGATCTCCTGTGCGCGGCGTGTCCTCATGCGCAAGCTCGGGGTGGTGCTGGAGCAGGGGCCATGCCTGCAGATTGCGTTGGCGGATTTCGACGCCCTCTTTGCCTCTCCTCTCTCGCAGGACAACATCATCGCTCTGTCGGCTCTCTTCTCTAGCTTGTTGCCTTCCGCGCAGGCGGCGAAGATGCTTTCTGCTTGCGCTTGACTCCTTTCCCCCTTCTCTGTCCCCCCTCTCTCTGTGTGCGGTTTCTTTCTGATGGGTTCATGTAATGAGAATTTTTTGTTCTGGAATGTGAGGGGGTTGAACTCTCGTGCCCGTCGGGATTTAGTTCACGACGTTGTCCGCGAAGAGCGGATCTCTCTCCTTTGTCTTGCTGAGACAAAGATGGATGTAATTTCCTCGCGGATTGTGCTGGAGTTGTTAGGTCTTGGCTTTGGCTACTCTTTCTTGCCTATTGTTGGTGCTTCTGAGGGTGTATTGCTTGCTTGGCGGACCTCAGTCTGGGAGGTTTCTGATGTGCACTGCGTGGAGTCCTCGCTCACCGCTAGGGTTCGCCACCTTTCTGAGGATGTTTCTTGGTGGCTTTCCTCCGTTTATGGGCCTCAGGTTGAGCCGGACAAGCTCCGCTTCTTGGATGAGCTCAGGGTGTTGCGTTCTTCTCGTGCGGGCCCGTGGGTTGTGGCGGAAGATTTCAACCTCATTCTTGAAGCTCGGGACAAAAACAACCTCAACCTGAATCGCCGCATGATGGGCCGTTTTCGCCGGTTGATCGATGATGGACCTTCGGGAGCTACCGTTTCACGGCCGTCGTTTCACCTGGAGTAATGAGTGTTCCTCTCCCACGCTCGAGAAGCTCGACCGTGTCTTTTTCTCCTCGGATTGGGAGGATCTGTTCCCCTCTTGCCTTCTTGAGGCATCCTCTTCCGCAGCGTCCGACCATTGTGCGTTTCTCCTCCATTCCTACGTTGAGTCACCTAGTGCGCATCGCTTTCGCTTTGAGGCCATCTGGCCCAAGTTCGACGGCTTCCTTCAGGTCATGCAGGACGCCTAGCAGCCGCCGGTTGGCCTTCCCCCTCTTCAGGCTCTTGCTTGGTGCCTTGCTAACACGGCGAGACACCTCTAGAGTTGGAGTGAACGTCATGTTGGCAGTATCCGTCTTCAGCTGCAGATGGCCATAGAGATCATCTTTCGTCTTGAGATCGCTCAGGAGTCCCGTTCTCTCTCCCCGCTGGAGAGGTGGTTTCGCCAGGATTTGAAGCTCAAGTGCCTAGGGCTGGCTTCTCTCGAGCATACCGTTGTCCGCTAGTGGTCGTGCATGACCTGGCTCAAGGAGGGTGATGCAAATACCAGGCTTTTTCATTTGCATGCGAGGGGCCGCAAAAGGAAGAAATGCATCACCCGGCTTCGAGATGGAGACCACTTCGTTGTCTCCCCTGTCGAGCTCCAAGAAGTGGCCTCCTCCCACTTTCGCGCTGTCTTGGCGACCTCAGTTCCGCGTGATATAGCTCTTGACCTCCATGCCATTGGCCTCCACTCGGCAAGCCTTGAGGGGCTGGATGCCCCCTTCTCTGAGGAGGAGGTGTGGGCTGTTGTCAGATCCTTGCCTTCGGACAAGGTGTCGGGCCCGGATGGCTTCACGGGACGCTTTTACAAAGGTTTGCTGGCACGTGATAAAGGAGGTGGTTCTGGCGCCCTGGACGTCTTGTTTCATGCTAATGGTTGGGGCTTCTCTTCCCTTAACGATGGCCTTATCTCCCTTCTCCCCAAGAAGGAGGAGGCCGTTGATGTCAAGGACTTCCGGCCGATCAGCCTCATCCACAATTTTGGCAAACTGTTTTCTAAGATTCTTGCCTCTCGCCTCTCTCCTCACCTTCACAGCCTGGTTGCCGCTAACCAGAGTGCCTTTGTCAAAGACCGGTCCCTTCATGACAACTTCCGCTTCGTTCAGCTTGCGGTAAGGGCGCTTCATGCCAAGCGTACGCCCCACATCCTACTCAAAGTGGACATAGCGAATGCCTTCGACACTGTTAGCTGGCCATTCCTGTTGGAGGTGCTTGCCCACCTGGGCTTCAGTCAGCGTTGGCATGACTGGGTTTCCCTCATTTTGGGCGCCTCGTCTTCTCGGGTGTTGGTTAATGGAGTCCCCGGCCCCTGCTTTCCACATCGAAGAGGTTTGCGGCAAGGGGATCCCATCTCTCCTATGCTTTTCATTCTAGTGATGGATGTCCTCAACGCGATGCTCCGGAAGGCCTCCGACTCTGGCGTTTTCCTTCCGCTAGACATTCGCGTGCTTCGGCACCGTGTCTCGCTCTACGCGGATGATCTGGTGCTTTTCCTCTCTCCGGTTCTCCAGGATCTCGACCTCATCAAGGGCATCCTCTCAGTGTTTGGCTCAGCCTCTGGCCTGTGCACTAACTTCTCTAAGTGCTTGGTTACTCTGATCCGCTACTCAGCGGAGGACCTGGAGCTGGTGCAGTCCTACTTTCCATGTGCGATTTCTGACTTCCCCTGCACGTACCTCGGTATCCCTCTCTCCATTCGTAAGTTGCCGAAAGCGGCCCTGCAGCCGTTGGTGGATAAAGTCTCCTCTCGCCTTCCGCCGTGGCAGGGCCGACTCCTTACTCTCCTGGGCCGGGCAGTTCTTGTCCAGTTGGTCCTCTCTTCTATTCCTGTCCATGTGTCCTTGGCAGTTGGCCTCCCAGCTTGTGTGATTAAAGCCATCGACAAGAGGCGCCGCGCTTTTCTTTGGGCGGGCATGGATTCGGTCCATGGGGGCCAATGCAGGGTTTCTTGGTCAAGGGTTTGTCGCTCGAAGGAGCTGGGTGGCCTAGGTATTTCGGATTTGAGGTTGGCAGGGGCTCTGTGGATCCGCTGGCTTTGTCTTCAGCGAGCGGGCCATCCTTGCTGGGAGGGGTTGAAGGCTCAGGTTGAGAAAAGTGTGGAGGATCTGTTTGCGGCTTCTACTTTTTTCGTGCCGGGTGGTGGGGAGTCCTTGCTCTTCTGGACTGACCGTTGGATTGTTGGCCAGTCGGTTGCTATGCTGGCCCCTGACCTTCTGTCTACGGTTCCTTGGCGCATCCGTGCTTTGCGTTCGGTTTCCACAGGCTTAGCTCTCAATGCCTGGGTGTTGATGAGAAATTTCTCTCATGCGCTGGCCTGGGAGATCTGCTTAACTCCAGTACAGGTCCTTCTCGGCTACCTATGCTGCGCAAGGCGTGCCAGTATGTTTGATCTGTTAACCAACAAGAAAAATAGAGATATATGCGTTAAGTATTAAGTTAGATCCTACTGGATCGGCTGCAGGAGTCAATTTACATATATATGTTATTCCGAAGCGTATTTAAACCAAGTGACTAGAATAGATCGGCTACACCGAGACAGTATTAGTCACTTAATCCAAATATACAACAGAATAATAAATATATGCTTTAACAATCTTAGTCGATGTCATAAGTCCAACGTGAATCGGCTAATAATCCGATTTATCTTATGAAAAGATATTGATCTGAGCCAAATGCGCTAAACCTAGATCAGTCGGCTATCGGCCGTAGCTGACAAACTGATTCTGGCTTAGGGCATTTAACTAGAGCAAGATCTTAATATAAGAGGCGGTTTTAATAATCTTGATGACAAATATATCAAAAGAACATTAAAACAGATAGGGCCGGCTGAAACCCCAGCACTGTCCCTAAACATATACATCTAGTCGAATAGATCATAAAGGCTCTAAAAACAACTTAATAGATCAATGTTGATGCAGCATTAAGTATAAAAGAACAATCTGATCTATTGAAGCTGATGTAAATACCTCGAGATGATGGATATTGCATATAATTTAGGCCAACCCTTAGATCTAGCTCTATCGGCTGCTGATCCTTGACAGAAACAAGCCGTTGTCGAGATAGATCTAAACATTGTTCTAGATTATATGCAATATATGATAACTAGCGCAACATAAATCATCGAATTTAGAGTGTCATGACGATGGAAGCACTAAATTCGACGAGATACACCACTAATGACAAACATTTACCTGAACTTGGGGATCGAAACGATGCAGCCCGAAGCCGGATCAGTTGTTCGTCTGAAGAAAAAGGAGGCGATGCACCGAAGGTTGTATTGATTGTAATTGAATGAAATGTTTACAGGGGTTTCGGGTCCTATTTATACCCAAGTACAACAAAGACCATGCTAAATACGGCTGCAACTAACTACTATATCTATACGACAAAAGCGCGGAAAGCAATCCTTTGCCGCCTTTACAATAGGGTTATCTCTAACAAATCTCTAATTTACATACATTTGCCGTTATGGGACTTTATCCCTAGATGGCAATATCTCTTAATGTGCAATTTGGAAACCGAATCTTCTATTTTATCTCAAAATATCTGCATCAGAAATGGCTTCGACTTCTCTTAACTTGGAATCGGCTATCGGCTATTCTCGTCCGATTCAACCTTAGCCGACTGGCTTCGCAGCCAATCGCATCTCAGCTGACCCGGCCTCTGTTTCTCCGTCAAACCAGCCGATCTGATTCTACTTCAACCTCAGCTAGGACTTAGGGATTTGGTTACCAAATTTAAGCGTTCCACTGGGTTGCTGACATCCGTGGTGCCCTTTCTGTCTCTGTCATCTCCCAGTTCCTTCTTCATTGGGATGCGGTGCGTTCTGTGCAACTTTCGCCTAGCACCGAGGACCGTGTGGTTTGGCGTTGGTCTGGTGACCACCGTTATTCGGCGCACTCAGCATACTGGACCTTCTTTCTGGGCCAGCTTTCCTTGCCCGGTGCGTCGCTCCTTTGGAGAGCGAGGAGTCCGCCAAAGTGTAAGTTCTTTCTCTGGTTCGCTTTTCAGCAGCGCTGCTGGACAACTGATTTTCTCCAGAAGCACGACATTGACAGTCATTCGGCTTGCCCATTCTATGCACAGGACCTTGAGACGGCAAACCACATCCTCTTGGATTGTGTGTTCGCTCGTCAGGTTTGGCTCACGATATTTTCTTCCTCTGGCTGGGCGGCCCTATCCCGCCCCCCTCGTGTCGTGGCTGGCTTCAGGATTGGTGGCAATCCTATAGGGAGCATCTGCCTGAGCATCTCCACGCGAACTTTGACTCCCTGGTGCTCCTTGTCTCCTGGATGTTGTGGAAGGAACGTAACGCCAGGGTCTTCGAGTCATCTCTTTCCTCTGTCTTGGTGGTTTTCTCCTCAATTCGAGCGAAGGTCCTTCTTTGGTCTCTAGCTGGGTCTGCTTCGTTTGGGGTTTTCCTGGGAGTCTAGTGTGGCCCTGTCCCCCTCCCATTTGTCTGGAGTACCCTTAGTTCCTTGTAGTACCCTAGTTTCTAGCGTTTTTCTTTCCCTCCTTTGCGATCGACCAGTCTGGTCGTTTGCGTTTTCTGTATTCCTTGGACTTGTTTTTTCTTCTAATATATTGATGTGCAATCCTTTTGCACGTTCACGAAAAAAGAATTAGATTCATCTAGATCTCCATCACCACCCTTCACGCAACCCTGTATTATAAGGAAAAACTTGAGAATTTAGAAAATGTTGTTGTAACACTTCTTTTAGAGAAAAGAGAACAGGATAGTATACCATGCTCCATGAAAATGGTTGTACAAGAAAAACAAGAGCTCCAACCCCAAGATAGGTATATGTCCATCCAGTAGATGTTAGAAAACTAGCATTTTATGGAATATTTTAATTTTGAACATTATCAAAGTATTTCATCACTATTGTGAGTGATACATGGCATATACTCATGTCATGTTTAAAGCACATATAAACATAAACATAAACAAGAATAGAAACAGATAAGGTTCAGATTATACCTAGGGGTGGGGCCATTGCCGACGGTAATGGTTGCATCGTTCCCAGAACTGGATGAATCAGACATTGTGCCTGAAGTGTCGGTTCGGGCTCTTCGATGTAGTCGATCTGATTCGGTGCAGTGACGATTTGACGCAGTGCAGTCCCTCAAAAAGCTTTCGAGAAGTAGTCGTTTAGCCTCCAGGAAATATGCTTTGGAATAGTAATTATGTATTATGGATATCTATAGGCGATCGAGTGGGATCTAATTATGATTTAACTATATGTTCTTTGTTTCTTGTTGGTTACAGGATCAAACCAACTGGCACGCCCTGCAAATCACCAAAGGCGATCCAATTTGGACCTGCACTAGAGTTAAGCATATCTCTCAGGCCAGTGCGTGGGAAAATTTCTCATCAACACGCTTTTGGCACGCCTGGTGGGACTTCTGCAACTTCTGAGTCCAATATAATGGTTGAAGTCAAGTCCACTGATGTGGATCAGGAAAACATCATACCCGTCACGATGGACAAGCTTTCTGCCGAATAGCAAGTTGAGTACCGGCAGATGATAGAACGGTTGCAATATCACTATTTACAGTCCTTTACCCAGACTAGGTCTGGGACAATTGTTCAGAAGTACAAGTTCATGATCCCCAAAGAATTCAACTCTGGAGCCACCTCCAGCAAGAGAAAGGGGAAAGAAAAGGTTGAGGAGGTCAAACGAGATGAGGAGTCCGTTTAGGACTACATTAAACGTTTCAAGGATATGAGAAACCGATGTTATAGCCTGGTGCTATCAGACTCGTAGCTAGCCGACCTAGCCTTCCACGACCTCTTGGCCCCTATCAGAGAGAGGTTTTTGGCTCAAGACTTCGAAAGCTTGGCCCACTTGGCCCAAAAGGTGACGGCCCACGAGCAGCGCTTCCAAGAGTCAAAGAAGGCCTTCAAGGAAGTTAGCCACATTGTTTATGCATCGGACTCGGACTCAAGTGATAGCGACGCAGAGGTGGCAGCAGCCGAATGGACCAAGAATAAGAAGGCGATAACATGTCAGTGGTTAAAAAAATTGGCTAGAGAAGAGAAATATGATTTCGATATCACTAAAGCCGATAAGATTTTTGATCTGCTACTTCGGAAAAAGCAAATCCAACTCCCGGCCAACCATGTCATCCCATCGGCCGAGGAATTGAAGAAAAGAAAATACTGCAAATGGCAACATTAGCTCTCATAGTACCAATGACTGTAAGGTGTTTCACCAACAGATTCAGTCGGCTATAGAAGCGGGAAAAATTAAATATGAAGATTCAGCGAAGACGATGAAGGTCAAAGACAACCCCTTTCCCGTCAACATGGTCTATGCTAGTCAAAGGCAAGCTGATTGGTAGCCCAGAATGACGGACAGCTCAGTCGGATCCAGGTAGGGATGTGCAGGAAAAGGGACAGGCATGGACTACCATGAGCACCTCAAGAAGCTGACAAAACTTGATTCATTTCCCGTTAACATGGTTTGTGCCAATCGCTGATCGGTTGATCCTCGTCCACGAAAGACGGACAGCCTAGTCAGATTCATGAAGAAACATAAAGAAAAGGAGACCGGCAGGGTCTACAGAGTACATCTGAGGAGATATGATCTGCGAGAGGGGGCTCATCGGCAGCAGCTTGATGGCTTCGATCCCCATTGGAGCTGTGACTTTTTCAAGTTTTGCTGGGAACAGGGGATGAGATTGCCTTCAATCCAAAACTTCCTGGCATGCAGTGGACACGAGGATCAACCAGCCGAGGGCTCCAGCCGATTTATACCCAGGGCGCTTCAGCTCAATCAAAAGAAGGGGTCTGTTCATCAACGGCTGGGCCCCATCCATCAAGATTTTTTTCAAGAAGACTCAGGAGACGACGAAGAACAAGCTGCCAACCCTCAATGGTGCCCTTCTGACATTTTCACAAAAACACAAAAGCGGAAGGTGCAACGGCTAAAGAGCGAGGGTCGGCTGAAAGAAGTCCAAGCCAAGATCGACTATCGGCTGAAAAAGAAAAAGGAACAAAACCGCCCAAGGAGACAATGGCGCGTAAAAAAGGATGATGCCCCAGCCGATGAGAGTCCAGCCGACCAGGCCAAGAGGGCAACTAAAGGGAAAGGAGTAGTTGTTGCATCGGTCAACATGGTGTTCATATTGCCAGCCGAGTTTGAGGCTGCCCAAACAGATGCAGATACCGTCAAAGAGACCTTGGCCATGCTAGTGTTGTCCCCAGAACCGGCCATATTCGAAAACCCGAGGGGACTGAAAATTGGCACCTGAAGCCCCTATACGTTAAAGGATTTGTTAATGGGAAGCCGATGTCGAAGATGCTGGTCGATGGGGGAGCGGCCGTTAATCTCATGCCTTATGCTACTTTCAGAAAGCTAGGCAAAGGAGCCAATGACTTGATCAAGACAAACATGATGCTCAAGGATTTCGGCAGAAACCCATCGGAGGCCAAGGGAGTTCTCAATGTCGAGCTAACCGTCGGCAGCAAAATTATGCCCACAACATTCTTTGTCATCGACGGGAAAGGATCCTACAACCTGCTGCTCGAAAGGGATTGGATCCACGCCAACTGCTGCATCCCTTCTACAATGCATCAAAACTTAGTCCAATGGCAAGGCAACAAGATAGAAATCGTGCCAGCCAACAGGTCAGTTAACATAGCAAACGCCGACTTAACGTTATGTGAAGTCGACGACATTGATTGTCTGTCTGGCAAAGTTTGGCAGGCCGATTTTTTAAAGGTGGCCGATTCTGATATACAACCAATTGGAGATGAAGAGCCTCAATTATTACTTTGAGGGCGTCGTGGAGGGCTCGAACGTCTACACCAAGGACACCGTGGATGATCTAGATGGCAAGCTCGGGTAAGGTTTTATATCGGCCGACGAGTTTGAAGAGGTTGATATAGGCCTAGGAGATAGGCTTAAGCCAACATATATTAGTAAAAATCTTTCTTCTCATTTTAGAACCAGGCTTATTGATTTATTAAAGGAATATAAAGATTGCTTTGCTTGGGAGTATTTTGAGATGCCTGATCTTAGACGATCGATTGTGGAACATCGGCTCCCCATCAAACCTGGATATCGACAATACAAACAGCCTCCCCGAAGGTTTAAAGCCGATATGTATGATGCGATTAAAGCCGAAATCACTCGGTTATATGATGCTGGTTTCATTTGGCCCTGCCGATATGCAGAGTGGGTTTCTAATATAGTCCCAGTAATCAAGAAAAATGGCAAGCTTATGGTGTGCATTGACTTCAGAGATTTAAATAAGGCTACCCCTAAGGACGAATACCCCATGCCTATAGCCGACTTGCTACTTGTTAACACTGAAATTTGGTAATTGAATCCCTAAGTTTGCAAAGGCAAAGCAGAATCGGATCGGCTGGAGACAAGGGTCGCATCGGCTGAGGAGTGGTCAGCTGTGAGACCAATCGGCTAAAGTTGTGTCACGCCCAGAAATTCACACCAGAATTTCTGCAGCTAATTTGTGCATTACATCCTCGTCCAGGAATCAGCCGAGGTACACAAATCGACGTTATTGATAATACTGAGAATCCTCGTCTTAGAAACAATATAAAAGAGTTACACAAATGCGGCGGAAAGGAAAATAAAACTGACTTAAGCTAAACTTGACACGAGCGAAGCGGAACACCAACTCCACAGCTAAACCTTGACGAGAACAAGCCTACACCTCCTCGGAGATCTCGATCTCAACCTCGGCTGAAGGGGAAAAAGAAGCAAGCGAGTACAACCACCGTACTCAACAAGTCACACCGGAAAAGAGTACATGATGCGAGATAAATAACAAGGAAGGGTCAAGGGGCTCAATTTGCATAAACGGCATTTGCGGTATATAATAATAGTATTTGAAGACAGAAAAACAGTAGTAATATTTAAGCGGTATTAAATAAACGCGTGCAACGCTCAACCCACGTTGCAACAGGCCCATCCATCCACCTGCACTAGTCAAGCTTCCACATTCCATTCGAATAAATAAATGAGACTAATCAAGGTGAATCGGTCGATCGCCCGTAACCGTGGGCACGGCTATTCGAATAGTTTTTACTCGATCGAGGTGTACAAGCTGTACCCACAAGACACAATCCCACAACACGTTACCGTGCGCCGGTGCACCACCACGGTGCCCGGAAAGGAATTGTGACAGGACCCTTCACATAACCCCCTCTAATCAATCGTACCACACCAAGGTTTCGCCCCCATTCCCATCGGGCAATGGGCAGCCCCTCTAGTGCCGCGGTGAATCCGGAAGCTGATCAACCCTTAAAACCGGGGCCGACCCAACTCCATCACGCTCACCCTCTCTGGGATACGTTAACTAGAGACGCTACGCTACGGGCCCACCATTACCCATGCCGGCTTGTGGTATGCACGACATTTCTTCCGGGGTTTCCCGAGAACCGGTCCTTAATCGTCATGAGCACGCTAACCAAAGTCCAACCATGTGCTCACGACCCACCTTTCTGATAATTCAATATTATTAAGAACAAGGTCATATCTTAATATCATCGGGAGGTCAACTTTAGCATTAAACTTAGTGTGATTCCCTTAAGTGAGCTAGTTGCGCTAAGCACGACTAAGCAACCTTAAACTATCATCTAGTCACATTGGATCCCAGGTTATCAATGGTATAAGGTAAACAATCCTATGGTTGAGTACAATAGGTATAAAACATCCCATGAAATGACATTCTAAAACATATGCAGTATTTGAATGAAATAGAGGTATTTACATAAAATAGGTACAATATGGTCAATGTAAGGTATGACTTGCCTTGCTCGGAGCGAGGAACCTCGGCGACTACTTCGAAGAGAACGGGCTCGCCGGAAAACTCGGGATCTACACGACAAACAAAGCACTCAACAAACACCCTAAAAAGTCTACTGGAACAGCACTGAAAAGTATTTTTAATGGATTCTTGACATTTTTCTGGATTTAATGAAATTTGAATGGACTAAAACGGAGCTCGGATTCAAAAGATATGAATTTTAGAAGTTTAATTGCGATTTTTAAACTAAACGAAAAGATTAAATTATTTATTGCGCAATTAAGTCCCTGGTGACGTCATCCACGCGCGGCTCGGGTGGCGACGCGCATGACGTCGGCGGTGGCGTCGGCCCTAGGGCGACGTCGCGCACGGCCGGCACACGCGGGAGGCGGGCGCGGCGGCGGATTGCCGCCACGTGGCGCGATCCGAGCGGCCGGATTGCGGCGACGTGGCGCGATCGAGCGGCGGCGGCGCGATCGGGACGCGCGGATCCGTCGCGATCGGACGGCGCGGATCCGTCCGATCCGCAAGATCGGACGGCGCGAAGGAGCGGCGCTAGGGTTAGGGTTAGGGTTTCACGGGTGGTGGCGGCGGCGGCGGGGCGGCGGCGGCGACCGGCGGCGGCGGCGGGGCGGCGGCGCGCGCGAGCGGCGCGACCGCGCGGAAGAGAAAAGGAAACAAAAGAAACAAAAGAAACCGGGAACGGCGGCGAGCTCACCGACGGTGAAACGACGGAGACGGCGGCGATTCGGGGCTAGAACCAACGGCGAACAAAGGGAAACGCGGCGGAGCTCGAGGGTTTTAAAGGGGAGAGAAGAGACCGAATCGGGCACGGATACGGCGGGGATAAGGTCGCCGGCGTTTCGGACTCGAGAGAGAGGGAGAGATATCCGGCGGTCGTTTCGGGCGGCGACGGCCGTTTCGGCGTGCGGAAAGCGGGCACGGGTGCGGCGGCGCGGGCGGGCCGGCGTGGGGCCACGCGGCGCGAGCGCGCGGAGCGCACGAGAAAGCGGGCGGCGCGGCTATGGCGGCGGCGGCGGTTGGGCCGTCCGGGCGCGAGGAGGCGGCTCCGGCAGTGGGGCCCACTGTCGGTGGCCTGGTGCAAGGGAGGGCGCCGGACTTTGCGCGGCGCGGCCGGCCTTGTGGGCCTCGGCCACGACCGGGAGGAGAGCGCGCGCGCGGGTGTCGGCTTGGCGGACAGTGTCGGGCGAGCGGCGCGGACGAGGAGGGAAAACCGTACGGCCGTACGGAAAAGGAAAAAAAAGAAAAGAAAAAGAAAAAGGGATTTAGGGACTTAATTAAATTCCTGTTTTCTTATTTAATTGATTAAAAATACTTAGAGTGCTCTAAAAATTCCGGTAAAAATCACGTTAGCGTATTTTGACACGAAGAATTCAAGAAAAATCCTACCATGTCATTTCCATTTATTAATTGCATTTTAAAATTATAGGTTGACTCCAGATTAATTTGAAATTCCGATTATTTAGGGTAAATTATTTTAAATGAATTAGGGAAAAACCCAGGATGTGACAACCTACCCTTAAACGGAATCTCGACCCCGAGATTCGGAGATACGGCGAAGAGGTGCGGGTGCGCGGCCTTTAGCTCATCTTCTCGTTCCCAAGTAGCTTCTTCCTGGAGTGATGAGTCCATTGAACCTTGCAAAACGATAACTTTGTTCCGAGTCCTTCTCTCACCGACCTCAAGAATGCGTCTGGTCTCTCTACATAGGTTAAGTCCTCTTGGATTTCGATTTGGTTTGGACTCGCCTGCTCTTCTGGTACCCTTAAACACTTCTTTAAGCTGGGACACATGAAACACGTCGTGAATACCAGTCATGTTGGAGGAAGCTCCGGTGATAGGCCACTTCTCCTCGACGTTCCCGAATCTGTATGGTCCCACGAAACGTGGTGCCAACTTACCTTTGGTTTGGAAACGGTGTACTCCCGGAGTGGTGTAACGCGAAGATACACAAAATCCCCGCTTCAAAAGCGAGATCTCTTCGACGATTATCCGCATAGCTCTTCGTCGGTGCGCAATCTTCAACCTTTCCCGAATCACTCGGACCTTTTCCTCTCGCTGCGTATTACTTCCATGCCAAACAATTGGCGCTCACCCGTCGATCCCGAATAGGGGTGTGCGGCATTTCCGTCCATACGAGTGCTTCATACGGTGCCATTTGAATGCGCGATAGCGTTGTTGTAAGAGAATTCTGCATAGGGCAAGCTTTTGTCCCATGCTTTTCCAAAATCGAGCGCGCATGCTCTCGGCATGTCTTCCAAAATCTGATTCACTCTCTCGGTTTGGCCGTCGTTTGCGGATGATAGGCCGTGCTAAAATTCAAACGGGTACCAAGTTCTTCTTGCAACTTCTTCCGAATTTGGAAGTAACCGACTTCCCTATCGGACACGATCTTCTTAGGCACGCCATGCAAACACATGATCCTTGCGAGATAAAGCTCTGCCAACTTCTTCCCGGAGTAGGTAGTATGTACTGGTATGAAGTGGGCCACCTTGGTGAGTGGGTCCACCACGACCCAAATCGAGTCATATCCTGACGTTGTGCGGGGTAAACCCGTGATGAAATCCATTCCAATTTCTTCCCATTTCCACTCGGAATCGAAGTGGTTGCAACATCCGGCGGGCCGTTGATGTTCTTCCTTCACTCGTGACAAACATCACAAAGTGCAACAAACTCGGCTATCTCCCTCCTCATGCTGACCCACCAAAACTTTTCTTTAAGATCTTGATACATCTTTGTCTTGCCGGGTGAATTGAGTATTGGGTTTGGTGAACTTCTGTAAGGATCGTCTTTTTCAAATTCTTGTCTTCTGGCACACACAATCTCTTTCCCATCCAGATTGTGCCATGTTCGTCTTCCGTAAAACCACGAGCTTTTCCGACTCTCATGTTCTTCTTGAGTTCGGCCATTTCGGGATCGACGCTGAGCAGCCCGAATTTGATCAATGAGAGTGGGTTGGGCTTCCGGAGCAGCCACAAAACCAAAATCCACCACTCGTAGATTTAGATTCTCGAATTCGCCGCAAGCGGTCACACATTCTTTCGACACCGAGGGTGGTGCAGTAACTCTTTCGGCTTAGTGCATCCGCAACCACATTAGCTTTGCCGGGATGGTAATGTATCCCTAAGTCATAATTTTTGATCAGTTCCAACCATCTCCTCGTCGGAGGTTTAAATCCGGTTGGGTGAAAATGTACTTAAGACTTTTGTGATCCGTATACACTTCACAACGATTACCAATTAGGTAGTGTCGCCAAATCTTCAAGGCATGAACCACTGCGGATAACTCCAGATCATGAGTGGGGTAGTTGTTTTCATGTGGGCGCAATTGACGAGATGCATATGCGACCACTTTGCCTTCTTGCATCAACACACATCCCAACCCTTGGCGAGATGCATCACAATAAACTTGGAAGTCCTTTGCTGGGTCGGGCAGTATCAACACTGGTGCAGACACCAACTTCCTCTTGAGCTCTTCAAAACTCCTATTGCATTCTGCCGACCACTTAAACTTCTCATCTTTCTTCAACAGTTGAGTCATTGGCTTGGCGATTTTGGAGAAGTTCTCAATGAAGCGGCGGTAGTAACCCGCAAGTCCAAGGAAACTTCGGATCTGCGTAACCATTTTAGGCGGGGTCCACTTAGTAACTGATTCCACATTTGCTGGATCCACGGCTACTCCTTGGGCATTCACAATGTGGCCGAGGAACTGTACCTCCTTTAACCAGAAAGCACACTTGCTAAACTTGGCGTAGAGTTGATGGTCTCTCAACTTCTCGAGCACTGTCCGAAGATGTTGCTGATGATCCTCCTCTGACTTAGAGTAGACCAAAATGTCGTCAATGAACACCACCACGAATTTATCCAAGAACTCCATAAACACCTTGTTCATCAGATTCATAAAGAAAGCCGGTGCATTGGTTAAACCAAAAGACATGACCGTACACTCGTACAGTCCATACCTGGTGGTGAAGGCGGTCTTGGGAATGTCCTCTTCCCGAATCCTCAACTGATGATAGCCCGATCGCAGGTCTATCTTGGAAAATACCTTGGCCCCTTTGAGTTGATCGAATAAGTCATCAATCCGGGGTAGGGGATATTTGTTCTTGATAGTAACCTCATTGAGGGCTCGATAATCCACGCACATTCTCTTGGTCTTGTCTTTCTTTTCCACAAAAATCACCGGAGCACCCCAAGGCGACGTGCTCGGGCGAATATACCCTTTTTGCAACTGTTCATCCACTTGCTTCTTTACTTTGGCCAACTCGTTGGCTCCCATCCTATATGGCCTCTTGTGTATTGGGGCGGTCCCGGGTACTAGGTCAATCCGGAATTCAATTTCCCTTTTTGGCGGCATCTGAGTTAAATCCTCGGGGAAAACTTCAGGGTATTCTCTTACAATGGGGATATCCTCTAACTTCACAGGGGGCTTGGCCGCCATTTCGGACGATTCCCCGGTGGAAACATAATTCAAACTTACTATAGTCTTGACTTGCATGGGAGAGCGAAAAACAACTCTTTCTCCTTTCGTATTAATTAAAGTAATGGTGCGACTAGCGCAGTCAATTACTCCCTTATGTCTGGACAACCAATCCATCCCAAGAATGACATCTATGCCTTTGGACTGAAGGAGGATAAGGTTGGCTAGAAACGTAGACCCTTGGATTTCTATGGTCACTGAGGGACAATACTGAGTGGTCTCCAAGTGGTTTCCAGGGGTTTGAACCCGCATAGGTATCTTAAGTCCCACTCCGACAACCCATGTGCCCCAACAAATTGATTTGAGATAAAAGAATGTGTAGCGCGAGAATCAAATAATACTGTGGCGGGAGTATAGTTTACGGAAACATACCCGAGTATAACTTCGGGAGCGGTCGTGCTTCCTCGGCGGACGCATGGTTGACTCGAGCCTGGATGAACCTTGGCCCGCGCGTCTTGGCGGACACTTGTCTGCAAAATGCCCGGGTCACCACGGTTGAAACAGACTCTCGGCTTTCTTCCCGAGTCCTTCCTTGGAGGTGGTGGTGACGTTTCTTGGGATGGCGCTGTTGAGGGCGCGGGTGGAGTACGTGTTGCGACCACGCCACTACGCGCGTTGGAAATTCCCGGGTGATAAGGTCGATGCGACGAACAATCATGGTGGTAGGTCCACTCGACTTCCGGGCATGAAACGCGGCCTCTGCGATTTCCCTTGTTGAGGAGGTCGTGTCTGGAATACTTTTCTCTTCTTGATCATCTTGTTGCGCTGATCTTCCTGTCGAATGGCCTTGTCAACCAGCTTCTCAAAGTTAGCATACTCTCCGGAGATAAGCTTGTCCGTGAGTTCATCATCCAAACCACCAAAAACTTTTCCGCCTTTACGCATCGGTGCGCACATCTTCGGGGCATAACGGGCAAGACGATTGAACTCGTGCGGATACTCGAATGCGATCGTTACCCCGCTCAAGAGAACGGAACTCACGCTTTTTCTGTGCAACTATTCCCGCAGGAATATGTGCGGTCCTGAAACTGCGACGAAACTCTTCCCAGGTAACTGCTGCTCCCGCCGGGCGAGTAACCAAATAGTTGTCCCACCAAGGCGAAGGGACCACATGGCGATGAGTGGCAAAAGAGACTTTCTCTCGATCCGTGCACCTGCAGCAGATCCAACTTCTTCTCTATGGCATGAAGCCAATCATTAGCCTCCATGGGATTAGTGGTCTGGAGAAGGTCGGCGGTCGGACACGAAGGAACTCGCGGCTTGGTGGGGTGGTGGGGCGGCAAGCGATTGTTCCTGCGTTTTGCATTTGTTGCAGCATCTCGCGTTGCATCCGGTGGTGTTGTTGTTGCATTTGCTGCATCATTGCAGCCATCATCTCGTGTCGTGAAGCGAGCACTTGAGCAATGGTGGGATTCTCGGGTGGCGGTGGAGGAGCATTGCCATTGGCGTCGTGAGCCTCGTGGTTGTCGGCACTGATGCCCATTGTTGCTGTTCGCCCGCCGGTCCCGGTGTTTACCATCCGAAGGGGACGATCGACCGAGAGAGAAAAGAAGAAAAAGCATGACAGACTTAGAACTAATCTTTATTATTTAAATTCAAATGTGTTGTTCGATCTTGACTAAAAACAGGAAAAGCACCAAACATCCTTAATTGGTCGGTCATATCACACTTGATATCGATCGCCGGCTATCCCACACACAAGCGCCTAACACACAGCAACTACCAAGAAGACAAACTAAGTTAAACGGTAAAACTAAGGAGGGCAACTAGAAAGATCCACGAGACGAGGAGTCGAAACTGCTTCCTTCAGAAGATCCCCATTCTTCCGAATGGCTCCTGGAGTCCTCGGGCGTCACCTCAGACTTGGACTCTTCTGAATCGGTTGCCGTAGCCCAACCGATCCTACCTCTTCCCTCCGAGGAATCTCGAGTCTCTTCGGAGTCCATGTCTTCAGCCGAATTATCTGAGCTTGAGTCACTGGAGACGGAGATCCAACCATTACTGCCACCTCCGCCTTGATTTGCCGAAGCTGGAGCAAAGGTGAGGGCGGGACCTGCAGCAGAGGAACCTGAACCGGCGCCGGAACCGGAGCGGGTGGAGCTGGAGAAGGCGGTGGAATCCGAGGTGCCACTGGATACGGACAGGCGCGGTGGTGGTCTTCCGAGGCGTAGTGCGGAGTTTGACCCCAACTGGTGGCGGGAGTCCCTTCAACTCAGCTACCTCCTTCTTCAGGCGAACCACTTCGTCCTGCAGTCGCGCGATCCTCAGCATCTTCTTGTCGTTCAGCTCTTTGGTCGCCTTGTGTAGGTCAGAGTGCATCTGATCCAGTCATTTGAGCACGGTGCACATGTGACCGAAGGTAGTGTCATTCTCCTCTGCCGTAGACTTGAATGCACTGACCTCGGAGGAACTACCTCGACGGGGATGGTAGCGGTAGGAGGAGGTGCGAAAGTCAGCGTCATGCAGCTCCCTCATCCTGGCCAACATCAGGTAGGCGGCTTCTTGACAAGCGTGATCTGACGTGCCTCCGGAAGCTGTGACCTCCATGTTGGGAAGACACGTTCCCACAAACCCGTGAACCTCCAACCGAACACGGTATGGCAACTCGCCACTGAGAGGCGCAACTGTTGTATACTCTGGTGCTTCGGGATATCCAACTGCAAGGGCCATACGCGCCAGCTCTGCCACGAAACTGTCATCCCTTTTCCGCAGTGCGTCGCTGGGGAACCTGCCATCTATAGAAACAAAGGAGTGGGAAAAAATCAAAACATGCTCAAAAACCCACGACCCACGTCCCATTTTTGCAATTCCTAAACCCTAGATTGACTCCACTTTTCAAAACACCCTTTTTTTTCAAAACATATGCACATGAAAAGAATTAGAGGGCTCTTAAGGTTTCCAGTTGGCTTGTCCTACAGTCACAGGAAGGCTCTGATACCAACTTGTCACGCCCAGAAATTCACACCAGAATTTCTGCAGCTAATTTGTGCATTATATCCTCGTCCAGAATCAGCCGAGGTACACAAATCGACGTTATTGATAATACAGAATCCTCGTCTTAGAAACAATATAAAAGAGTTACACAAATGCAGCGGAAAGGAAAATAAAACTGACTTAAGCTAAACTTGACAAGAGCGAAGCGGAACACCAACTCCACAGCTAAACCTTGACGAGAACAAGCCTACACCTCCTCGGAGACCTCGATCTCAACCTCGCACCGAAGGGGGAAAAAGAAGCAAGGCGAGTACAACCACCGTACTCAACAAGTCACACCGGAAAAGAGTACATGATGCGAGATAAATAACAAGGAAGGGTCAAGGGGCTCAATTTGCATAAACAGCATTTGTAGTATATAATAATAGTATTTGAAGACAGTAAAACAGTAGTAATATTTAAGCAGTATTAAATAAACGCTGTGCAACGCTCAACCCACGTTGCAACAGCCCATCCATCCACCGCACTAGTCAAGCTTCCACATTCCATTTGAATAAATAAATGAGACTAATCAAGGTGAATCTCGGTCGATCGCCCGTAACCGTGGGCACGGCTATTCGAATAGTTTTTACTCTGATCAGAGGTGTACAACTGTACCCACAAGACACAATCCCACAACACGTTACCGTGCGCCGGTGCACCACCACGGTGCCCCGGAAAGGAATTGTGACAGGACCCTTCACATAACCCCCTCTAATCAATCGTACCACACCAAGGTTTCGCCCCCATTCCCATCGGGCAATGGGCAGCCCCTCTAGTGCCGCGGTGAATCCGGAAGCTGATCAACCCTTAAAACCGGGGCCGACCCAACTCCATCACGCTCACCCCTCTCGGGATACGTTAACTAGAGACGGCTACGCTACGGGCCCACCATTACCCATCTTGGCTTGTGGTATGCACGACATTTCTTCCAGGGTTTCCCGAGAACCGGTCCTTAATCGTCATGAGCACGCTAACCAAAATCCAACCATGTGCTCACGACCCACCTTTCTGATAATTCAATATTATTAAGAACAAGGTCATATCTTAATATCATTGGGAGGTCAACTTTAGCATTAAACTTAGTGTGATTCCCTTAAGTGAGCTAGTTGCGCTAAGCACGACTAAGCAACCTTAAACTATCATCTAGTCACATTGGATCCCAGTTATCAATGGTATAAGGTAAACAATCCTATGGTTGAGTACAATAGGTATAAAACATCCCATGAAATGACATTCTAAAACATATGCGTATTTGAATGAAATAGAGGTATTTACATAAAATAGGTACAATATGGTCAATGTAAGGTATGACTTGCCTTGCTCGAAGACGAGGAACCTCGGCGACTACTTCGAAGAGAACGGGCTCGCCGGAAAACTCGGGATCTACACGACAAACAAAGCACTCAACAAACACCCTAAAAAGTCTACTGGAACAGCACTGAAAAGTATTTTTAATGGATTCTTGATATTTTTCTGGATTTAATGAAATTTGAATGGACTAAAACGGAGCTCGGATTCAAAAGATATGAATTTTAGAAGTTTAATTGCGATTTTTAAACTAAACGAGAAAAGATTAAATTATTTATTGCGCAATTAAGTCCCTGGTGACGTCATCCACGCGCGGCTCGGGGCTGATGTCGGCATGACGTCGGCGGCGGCATCAGCCCTAGGGCGCGTCGGCGCACGGTGGCACACGCGGGAGGCGGGCGCGGCGGCCGGATTGCCGCCACGTGGCGCGATCCAGCGGCGGATTGCGCGACGTGGCGCGTCCAGCGGCGGGCGGCGCGATCGGACAGCGCGGATCCGTCGCGATCGGACGGCGCGGATCCGTCCGATCCGCAAGATCGGACGGCGCGAGGAGCGGCGCTAGGGTTAGGGTTAGGGTTTCACGGGTGGTGGCGGCGATTCGGGGCTAGAACCAACGGCGAACAAAGGGAAACGCGGCGGAGCTCGAGGGATTTTAAAGGGGAGAGAAGAGACCGAATCGGGCACGGATACGGCGGGGATAAGGTCGCCGGCGTTTCGGACTCGGAGAGAGAGGAGAGATATCCGGCGGTCGTTTCGGGCGACGACGCCGTTTCGGCGTGCGGGAAGCGGGCACGGGTGCGCGGCGCGGGCGGAGCCGGCGTGGGGCCCGCGCGCGCGAGGCGCGCGGAAACGGCACGAGAAAGAGGCGGGCGGCGCGGCTATGGCGGCGGCGGTTGGGCGGCCGGGCGCGAGGAGGCGGCTCCGACAGTGGGGCCCACACGTCGGTGGCCGCGGCGCAAGGGAGGGCACCGGACTTTGCGCGGCGCGGCCGCACCGTGGGCCTCGGCCCACGACCGGGGAGGGCGCGCGCGCGTGGGGTGTCGGCTTGGGCGGAACAGTGTCGGGCCGATGGCCGCACGGGCGAGGCGGGAAAACCGTACGGCCGGTACGGAAAAGGAAAAAAAAAGAAAAAGAAAAAGAAAAAGGGATTTAGGGACTTAATTAAATTCCTGTTTTTTATTTAATTGATTAAAAATACTTAGAGTGCTCAAAAAATTCCAGTAAAAATCCTGTTAGCGTATTTTGACACGAAGAATTCAAGAAAAATCCTACCATGTCATTTCCATTTATTAATTGCATTTTAAAATTATAGGTTGACTCCAGGTTAATTTCAGAAATTCCGATTATTTCTGGGTAAATTATTTTAAATGAATTAGGGAAAAACCCAGGATGTGACAAGTTGGATCGGACAGGGGTAGCCGATAGCCGATTCCAGGTCCGAAAGAGATGAAACCATTTCTGATGCAGCAGTTTGAGGATAAATAGAAGATTCGGTTGTTAATTGCGCGTTAAACGATATTGCCGCTTATGGATAGATTCCTGTAACGACAATTGTATCTGTAATTTAGGGGTTTGTTTAAACTGTTAGTTGTAACACGGCATGGGTCCTGCTTGGGATAATGTTGTGTTTTAAATAGTAGTTTAGGTAGAGTCCAGGGTTTATATAGATAATTGTACCTTGGGTATAAATAGGACCCGAGACCCCCTGTAACATATAGACAATCACAATCAATCAAACCTTCGGCGCATCGCCCTTTTTCTTCAGACGAGCACTTTGTTTGGCTACGGGCTGCATCATTTCGATCCCCAGATCTAGGTAAATGCTTGTCATTAGTGGTATGATCTATTGTTTCTAGTGCTTCCATCGTAATGACACATTAGAATCAAGAGTTTATGCTGCGCTATTTATCATATAGCGCATATAATTTAGATCAATGTTTAGATCTATCCTACCATTGGCTAGTTCTATAAGAACTTGCAGCCAATAGGGCTAGATCTAAAGGTTGGCTGGTTTATATGTGATATCCACTGTCTCGAGGGATATAAATCGGCTACAACAGATCAGGTTTTTTTATACTTAATGCTGCATCGAGTTCGAACTATTAAGTCGTTTTTAGAACTATCAATGATCTGTTCGGCTAAGATTTATATTATTTAGAGACAGCGCCGTGGTTTCAGCCGGCCTTATCTGCCCTGATATGTTTCTTTTAATATATTTATTGTGGAGATTATGGCAATCGGATATCCACATGGCAAGCTTATCCGACTGGAGATAGGGATAGGTTGCGCCTGCCAATTATGTAAACCGGCTATGACTTGGGTATTACGTTGCCGATTAGATAAGGCAACAGCTCATAGTCATGGTTTGGTAAGATTGAGGAAACCGACTTAGAGTAAGATAGGGTTTCCGACTTGTGAGCCCGCCTCCCAGGACTATATAAGGGGGGTAAGGGGCATCCCTTGAGGGATATCAGATGTATGCGAAGTACATAGAAGCCACCAGACACACGAGATCTTGAGATCAATAAACACTCGGCGGATCGAATCCCCGAAACAGGAGTAGGGTATTACCTCACGAGAGGGCCTGAACCTGTCTAAACCTTGTTTTCCACCTAACCCATCGAGCTTGGCGATCTTGACTGCACCCCCAAATTTCTATTGTCGAAACCGAGTTTTGACATTTGGCGTGCCAGGTAGGGGCCTGCGCATCAAGACTTCTTCGACAATCTCGTCGACAAGCGCGATGGGATCTTCATCAGGCATCGACGACTTCGCCGCCAAAGGCTTGAACAAGATCTCCCTCCCTGACTCGGATTCGGACCAGTCGGGAGGGGGAACCCGCTCGGCGCCATTCGGGCTACCGAACAACGCCAAGACCTACAGCGAGGTTCTAACTTCCGAATTGGGTGCTGCCCACTTGGGAGGAGGAATTCACTCGGCGCCGTTCGGGCTGCCAAACACCGTTGAGATCTTCGACAAAGTCCAGACTTCCAAAAGGGAATCCATCCACTCAGAAGGAGGAATCCACTCGGCGCCGTTCGGATCACCGAACGCCGCTGAAATCTATAGCTGTCTTCTCACCTCACCGTCGAAATCAACCTACTCGGAAGGAGAAACCCTCTCGGCACCGTTTGGATTACCAAACGCCGCTGAGATCTACTGCAAACTCCTCTCCCCCGAGTTGAGATCGACCCACTCGGAGGGATCCATGCCATCAAGTTACGACTCGAACGGGAACGATCTAGATCCGAACCACCCGGGCTCAAGGGAAATCGCCGTCATCCTCCAACCGTTCGGGTCATGCTCATCCTCGGAGCTCGATGAGTACCTCAGCTCTTTAGGCTTCGACGATCTTTACGGCATCCCTTCAGACGAGGCCAATGACTCCGACTGCGAAAAGGACTACGAGCCGAAGTGCTTTGACGTCCTCATGGCTGAGGTGGCCGAGACCAACTCAGCCATGGCCCGTAGGGTCGTAGAGGAAGAACAAGCCAGACTTGAGTAGGACCGCAAGCTGGCGGAAGATGAGAAGAGGCGCAAGGAGGAAGCCGACAGGAGAAAGAGGGACCTGAGGGCGACCGGACGATCCGCTCGGGAGGCCATACTTCAGACGCGAATCCACAACACCAACATCTTCCAGACGCCTCAGCAGAACGTCGTTGCCGCTCTCACCCTCCTGGATACTGTAATCGAGACGGCACCCCCCACGTGACGCCAATCTTGGACAAGATCAAGACCATCGTCGCGGCTACAGCCAATGGTTCTCCCTCCACCTCAGCACGAAGGCCGACTGAGTCCGTGGCAGAAACGCCCGACAGAAGCTGACTTCCGCCGCTGCGGTCGAAGGACTACAAGAAGCCCGAACGAGATCAGATGGCCACTAGGTCAAGAGACCTTCACCATGAGACCACACGGAAGCAGCAAGAACAATCGGCCGACTCCCGCCAGAAGCGGCATGGACGTCCACCCGTCCACCACCGGGTCCACCGCAGCAACGACTCCGACTACCGAAGCAGCCTGCCAAGGACCCCATCGAGTGATCTGCGGGAAGTCCTTGACCGGCGCTATCAAGAACGAGACCAACGTTCCTGCGAAGATCGAAGGGGTTCGCCCGACAGCAATGACGATGGAGTATCCGCTTTCACTCGGGACCTTCGCCGAGTGCATTGGCCGAATGGTTTCAAGCCGACTAGAATCGAGAAGTACGAAGGGAAGACCGACCCCGAGTCGTGGCTAACCGTGTACAGCCTCGCCATCCTTGCGGCAGGAGGCGACAATAAGGCCATGGCCAATTACCTGTCTGTCACCCTTGCTAACCCAGCCAGGAATTGGCTCACGAGCTTACCAAGAGGCTCGATCGGCTCGTGGAGCGAATTAAGGGATCACTTCATCGCCAACTTACAAGGCACTTTTGAAAGGCCTGGGACCCACTTTGACCTCTACAACGTTGTCCAGAAGCCAGACGAGCCATCGAAGGACTACATCCGTCGCTTCTACGAAAAGCGCAACAAAATCCCCAACATCTCCGACGACATCATCATCGCCGCCTTCCAGAAGGGAGTCCGTGATGAACTGTTGATCGAAAAATTTGGGCGCAAGCCATCGAAGACGGTGAAGCAGATGTTTGAGACTGCGAACTCTTACGCTATGTCCAGCGACGCGATCAAAGTGGCAAGGCAAGATCGGCCCGATAGAAGAGACGACAAGCAGTCGGGAGGAGACCGGCATCCTAAGAAGGACAATGGCAACAACAACAACCAGGGCCAGAAGGACTGCAAGCGCCGACCTGAGGATCTGGTCGCTGCGACGTCCAACTCCCAGCGTCGTCCCCGAGTCACGGCCTACGATGCAATCATGAACGCTCAGTGCACGCATCATCCCAACCACAAGCACACGACCAAGGACTGCTTTATTTATAAACAGTTCGCCGAGCAATATGCGGCACAGCTCAACAAGAAGCCGACTGACGAAGCCGGTCCATCGGGGACCAAGAAGAACAACTCGGCTGGAACTGTGGAGCCCTTCCAAGACCCCGTAGGCGAGCTGAATCACATCTTCGGGTGGCCGCAAGCTTACGAGTCCAAGAGGAAACAGAAGCTAACCAACCGTGAGGTCAACGCGGCACAACCCGAGGTCCCCCAATACCTACGATGGTCGGAGGTGGCCATCACGTTCGACCGCTCGGATCACCCTGACCGAGTGGTTCACCCGGGGCGCTATCCCCTGGTGCTAGACCCGATGGTCCGCAACATCAAGCTCAAGCGCGTCCTCATTGATGGGGGCAGCACCCTCAATATTTTGTTCGCCAAGACCTTGGACGAGATGCAGATCCCGAGAGCCGAATTGAAGGCAAGCTCAGCCCCCTTCCACGGAGTTATCCCGGGGCTGTCATCCACGCCACTCGGGCACATCGCCCTTCCAGTTACTTTCGGAGTTCGAGAGAATTTCCGGACGGAGAACATCACTTTCGAGGTGGCCGACTTTGAGACGGCTTACCACGCAATCATCGGAAGGCCTGCACTTGCCAAGTTCATGGCGATACCCTATTACACCTACCTCTGTATGAAGATGTCGGGCCCTAATGGTGTCATCACCCTGCGCAGCGATGTAAAGCAAGCCTTCACCTGCGACAAGGAAAGCTGCGACATGGCCCAATCTCGTGAGAGATCACGTGGCTAGGAGGAAATCCGATTGGCCGCATCAACTTCTGCAGAGGGTGAAATCCCCGCGAAGAAGATAGCCAAATCGGGACAAGGCGACACCAAAACGAAGAAGATCTCCCTTGATCCATCGGATCCTGCCAAAACCGCTGTAATCGGCGCTGAGCTAGATTCTAAATAGGAAAGCACGCTCGTCACCTTCCTCCAAAATAATAAAGATGTTTTTGCTTGGAAATCATCTGATATGCCTGGAATTCCTAGGGAGGTGATCGAGCACACTTTACACGTCAAAGATGACGCGAAACCTATCAAACAGCGAGTACGCCGTTTCGCTCAGGATCAGAAGGATGCCATCAAGGAAAAACTCACAAAACTCTTAGCCGCCGATTTTATTAAAGGAGTTCTACACCCCGACTGGTTGGCTAACCCGGTCCTGGTCCGAAAGAAGACGGGGCAATGGCGCATGTGCGTTGACTACACCGACCTCAACAAAGCCTGCCTCATCCGTTCGGGCTGCCCCGCATTTGACCAAGTCGTGGACTCAACAGCCGGCTGCCAGCTTTTAAGCTTTTTGGATTGCTACTCAGGCTACCATCAAATCAGCTTGAAGGAATCCGACTGCCTGAAAACATCGTTCATCACGCCGTTTGGAGCTTACTGCTACATCACGATGTCTTTCGGCCTGAAGAACGTCGGGGCCACATACCAACGCATGATCCAAAGATGTTTTCAGACGCAGATCGGGAAGAACGTGGAAGCTTACGTCGATGATGTCGTCATCAAGACCAAGCAGAAAGAAGACCTGATTGCCGACTTAGAAGAAACCTTTGCAAATATCCGGGCCTTCAGAATGAAGTTGAACCCGGAGAAGTGCACGTTCGGCGTGCCATCAAGCAAACTGCTCGGCTTCATGGTGTCACATCGCGGCATTGAAGCTAACCTAGAGAAGATCAATGCCATCCTGAATATGAAGCCCCCAAGTAACCAAAAAGATGTCCAGAAGCTTACCGGCTGTATGGCAGCGCTAAGCCGATTCATCTCTCGACTTGGCGAACGAGGAATGCCTTTCTTCAGGCTACTGAAGAAAACTGACGACTTCCAGTGGACTACGGAAGCCCACAAGGCCTTCGAAGATTTCAAAGAATTTCTCATGACGCCGCCCGTCCTAGCCTCACCTCAGCCACAGGAGCCCCTGCTACTGTACGTCTCAGCCACTCACCAAGTGGTCAGTACGGTTCTTGTGGTCGAGCGCGAAGAAGAAGGACGAGTCCAGAAAATCCAAAGGCCAATCTACTTCGTTAGCGAAGTGCTGGCAGGAGCCAAAATTCGCTACCCTCAGGTACAAAAATTGCTATATGGTGTTCTAATAACCGCGAGGAAATTGGCGCACTACTTTCAGGGTCACTCGATCACCGTCGTCACTTCCTTTCCACTCGACGATGTCATCCACAACCGGGAGGCGACTGGGTGCATCGTAAAGTGGGCCCTGGAACTGATGCCGTTGGACCTAACTTTCAAGGCAAGGACGTCTGTGAACTCACAAGCCCTGGCGGATTTCTTGGCTGAGTGGACCGAACAGCAAGAAGATGTACCTCGAGAAGACCTCCAATACTGGACCATGCACTTTGACGGATCCAAGAGGATCACCGGCTTGGGAGCAGGAGTCGTGTTGATCTCCCCGACTGGGGAAAGGCTAAGATATGTTCTTCACCTCCACTTCTCCGCCTCACACAACGTTGCCGAGTACGAAGCCCTGCTGCATGGCCTGCGACTTGTTGTTTCACTCGGGATACGATGGCTGGTCGTGAAAGGAGACTCCCAATTGGTTGTCAACCAAGTCATGAAAGATTGGTCCTGCTTAAACGACACCATGGAGGCCTACCGGCAAGAAGTTCGCAAACTTGAAGACAGGTTTGACGGACTGGAGCTATCCCACGTCCTGAGACATAACAATGAAGCAGCTGATGAGTTGGCGCAGTTCGGGTCCAAGCGAGAAGCCGCTCCAACAGACGTTTTTGTAGAGCATCTCTATGAGCCGACTGTTGCAGCAAAACCAACTCCCAACAAGCAAGCTGCAGACCAGGTCGCCATGATCGACGCCGACTGGAGGACACCACTCATCAAATTTTTAACTCAGCAAGAGCTGCCGGAAGACCGGGATGAGGCGAAACGAGTCGGACGCCGTTGTCAAGCTTACGTCATGGTGGATTCTGATTTATACAAGAGAAGCCCTTCTGGAGTCTTAATGAGATGCATCACGCCTGAGGAAGGACGACAGCTACTCCAAGATATCCACTCGGGTATATGCGGAAGTCACGCGGCAACGCGTACCTTGGTGGGCAAAGCCTACAGACAAGGTTTCTTCTGGCTTACGGTGGTCTCCGACACCGACAAAGTGGTACGAACCTGTGAAGGTTGCTAGTTCTTCGCTCAACAGAGTCATGTCCCAGCCCAGGAACTACAAACGATTCCATTATCCTGGCCATTTGCGGTATGGGGCTTAGACATGGCCGGCCCTTTCAAAAAGGCCCCGGGAGGATTCACGCATTTATTCGTCACAATTGACAAGTTCTCCAAGTGGATCGAGGCTAAGCCGGTTGCCACGATCACCACTGACAAGGCACGGGACTTCATCCTCAATATCGTGCACCGTTTTGGCGTCCCAAACAGAATTATAACCGATAATGGGACTCAATTCACTGGAGGCATCTTTAAGGAATTCTGTGAAGACTTCGGGATCAAAATCTGCTACGCATCAGTCGCACATCCCAAAAGCAATGGACAAGTTGAACGTGCCAACGACATGGTTCTTCAAGGCATCAAGGCCCGAGTGTTTGACCGGCTAAATCCTTATGCCGGCAAGTGGGTTCAAGAACTCCCCTCGGTTCTGTGGTCTCTGCGGACTACGCCCAGTCGGGCTACCGGCCAAACTCCTTTCTTTCTGGTCTATGTGGCAGAGTCCATGTTACCGAACGAAATAGAGTATGAATCTCTCCGAGTCCGCAGCTTTAACGACGAATGGTACGATCAAGACCGAGCGGATGACCTCACCCGACTGGAAGAGGCCCGTGAGGCAGCCCACATCCAGTCGGCAAAATATCTTCAAGGACTCAGACGATATCACAGTCGCAACATTCGAGCATGAGCTTTTATTGTTGGCGATTTGGTTCTACGCAAGATTCAGACCATCAAGGACCGTCACAAGCTATCTCCATTATGGGAAGGACCGTATATAATTGCTTAGGTGACTCGGCTAGGAGCATATCGACTAAAACGTGAAGACGGATCCATGGTGGAGAACTCCTGGAACATCGAGCATCTTCGACGATACTATGCTTAAATTGCCTTAATTTTCATGTTCTTCTTGACTGACAACTTCAAGCAAGATGATTTCTTAAGTTAGTAGTCGGGGGCTGTACATATGACAATAAAGCATGGTTTTCTTCGGCAACCTATGCATATTTGGTTTATCATTGTTTAATGTTCCTTGATTCGAGTTCAATGCATAAGGACTGAGAATTTTTTGATGACCTAATCAAGATTAGGCTTGGTGACAGTCGGATGAAAATTACTTAAGAAATTTTACATAAAAACTCGGATCAAGGCATTGACATAAATGAACTGAATATTTACAAGCCACATCAGAAAGTCGCATATAAATGTTCATAAAGCAATCAAGACCTAAAATTGTTTACTACATCAGCGGCCACCTTCTTGGCTGGCTCTTGGGCTTCATGAATCAGCTCCAAAGCCCTCTCATCCGAAGTGCCATCAGCGAACCCCTCCCCGACTGAGTCAACTTCTATCCGAGGATAAAGTGACTTTGCCTGCGCGAGGGCGAAGTTCGCCCCCATGGTAGCCGCCTCAGAGAAGTTGGCCAGGTACTGATCAGGGGCCCTCCGGAGCTTGTCGAAGATCTCGACGGGGTCCAACGAGCTGGTCTCGAGCCCATGATGGAATAGCGACAACATGATCGGTGTCGCCGCGTTAGCAACATCGTCCCCGACGCTTTCGGCTTTTTGACCCTCTCAATGAAAACATCATATTGGGCTCGGGTCTTGATCTTATAGGCTTTCAAAGACATGTGGTCACACAAACATTTCGAAGATGAAGCAAAACAAAGGACGCTGCTCTGAAAGAACTCACCCTCAAACTCGGTCTCCAGCTCGGCTTTGCTGGCGTTGGCTTCTTCCAGCTGGGCCTGGAGCGAGTGGACCTCCGACGAGTTTTCTACAACAAGAAAGGTTATCAACGACCAAGATCAACACAGACTACATATAAAAGCACAAAAAGACTAAGGGGATTAGGCGTACTCCCGACTGAACCCCGGAGGGCGAGGTTCTCCTCCCGGAGTGCGACTATCTCCCTCCTTAAGGCCGCTTCTCTCGACGCAGCTTCCTCTCGAGTGGTCTTTAGCTCCTGCTGAATGTTCTCTAGGGAGTTCAAGTGTGGGACCAATTTCTCGAGTGCATCGGATTTGGCCACCGACCGGCAGTACACCCTCTACATACAAATTCTGAAGTTGGACGACTGGAAAGCGATGATAAAGCTACAACAGAAAAAGAGAAGAACTTACATTTAGCAGCCGAGTTGCTTCGTTCAGGCTGTCTACAAGCATATCTCTCTCTTCATCCTCCTTTTGCTTGTTTAGGATGATGCCCTCTCTCTGGCCCTCAGAATCGCGCCACTCAACTTTGATTGGAGGAACCCAGGTTCCAGAGGACTGCAACCTGGGGATCTCCTCCACTTTGGCTGATAAGATTCAGAAGGAGCAAATGAAGATACAGGAGAAAGTAAACCGGAGATTAAAAGAGTGAAAGATTGAGTCAAGGCTTACCAGTTTTGGTGGCCGAATTCTTGACCGGCACTTCCCGGCTGCTTTTCTCCTCTTGGCTCTTGCCCAACTGGTCCTCAGTCGAGGCCCTTTGAGTGGCAGCAGTGTTCTATTCTGCGGTCGACTGGTTTCCAATCGGGGTATCCCAGCTAGCGGTCGGGGGCTCTTTCCTTGGGGCATCCTCACTGGGAGGTGAGGGCCTCTCACTCGGGAGAGGGCTCCGGGGTTTTGGCTCCGCGGGCTTTGATGCCTCGGTTGTGGTAGTTGGTGTTGGGCCCTCACTTTGCCCAGTGGGATCAATGTTTTGAGGCCTCCTGCAAAGAGAAGGATAGGAGCAACCGGGATGAAGACGAAGAAATTTTCAACAAAGAGCTCAATTTCAGTCGTAAGGCGTACCTGGTTGATCAGCAGATCTTGGGCGCCGTTTTCGGTGATGGCCTTGGAGGAGTCGCTTCAGCTTGAGGGGCTAGGACATCGTCATCCGAGTCATCAATAACCAGCCTCCTCTTACTCACTCGCTTGCTAATGTCTTCACTCGGGGCAACCCTCTTCTCGATCGGATCGCTCTGGATCTTCACGTCGCCAGCTGGTTTTTTAGCAGGCCTGGCCGGCGCATCATCATGATGTATTTTGTACGGCTTCGAAATAATGGAGGCATTTTCCTGCAAGAAAGATTCTTTGAGCACTAAGAAGTGCCACATCAAGATCGAAAGACAATAAACGAGTCAAGTCAACTTACTGGCGGAGGAGGGCGGTATATGTTGTAAGGAAGGACCGGCAGCACGAGGCTGCGCTCGACTGCAATCCCAGTCGAGAATATCTTGTACATACGGATCTTCAAAGTCTCGAAGCTGAGGGAGTCGCGGTCTCCCGATTGGGGTCCCTCTCGCCCTCGTACTCAAAGGCAGGCTTGGACCTCTGCTTGATCGGCGCCAGTCGGTTTCTGATGAAATGCCGAGTGATTTGTTCACCTTGAAGGCCCTTTTTCTTCATCTCCAAAATATTTGCCAAGAGCTTATTGGCTTCATCCCAATCTTGGGCAACTGACACGGTGCTCTAGTTGGGTCTAGGCACAGGGGGAAGGCCAACAAAGTTTGGTAGACTGGGTTCAAGGTTGGCAATATAGAACCAGTTTGTGTGCCAGCCCTTGTTAGAAGACTTCAAGGGAAGAGAGAAATATTCTCGGCGGAGGGATCCGCGGAGTTGGAAGCCAGCCCCACCAACGACGCAGGGCTCATCCTTGTTCGGATGCAGCTTGAGATAGAACATACGGCGGAAGAGTTGAAAATGAGGAAGGATGCCGAGGAAAGCTTCGCAAACATGGATGAACAGAGCAATGTGGAGCATAGAGTTGGGGTTCAGATGGTAAAGCTGAAGGCCGTAATAGTCCAGAAGACCCCTAAAGAACTTAGAGGTGGGGAGGCCGAAGCCGCAATAGAAGAAAGAGGTGAAGATGACGAGCTCACGGTGTTCGGAGTGGGAAACTCCTCACCGGCCGCTGGGCGCCAGCCGACGATCTCCTTAGGAGGGAGAACTCCGTGCTTCACCATCTCCTTGAGAGTGGACTCCTTGACATCTGAAGTCGCCCATTGCTCGAAGGGGATCTTTTTCTCTCCCGCCATGGATGTGGTTTTGGGGGAGTGGATCTGGCTCGGAGGATGGGGATTTAGGATGGAGATCTGCGGAGATGGATGCGGAAGCTAGCTTGTGGAGAAATGCGAGCTCCTGGATCGGTGGATTGGGTGCACGTGCGAGCTTAGGGTTTTTCGCTGCAAGCTGGTGAACAGTGTTGCAAGTGGGGAATTTTTTCTGGGAAGACGAAGTGGCGGGGATGACCTCGAGGCTTTGTACAAAGATTTGAGGGTTTTGCTAAGTTATCTCGCAGATTGGGCCGAGCCCATGAGAGACTTGCGGCCTAGCTAAGGTGTGGCTTGACGCGTGTCCTTAGGGACTTAAGTGGATGGACTTAAGTAGATTTGCTTTGGCAATATGCACGTGTCTAATTGCCTAGTACCTTTAAAAATTCTTTCATACTGCGGTTTGCGCAACTTCATGAGAAGTTGGCACGATGCAAATTGAAAGGTGACAAACAGTTAAGCTTTTCATGGCTGCCTTGATGACAGGAACTGTTTGGTTTTTAAGCATTTGATTAAATAATTATATCAATGCTATTTTTCCACTCTGGTGAAGATCTTTTTAGATTAAGGCCAATATTATAGCAGAAGCTATTTAATATTTTGGTTATTTTTTTCAGATGACTGAAAAACTTGTTTATCCATGAGGGTGATTAAAATATTTGTTCCGAGATGATTCGGGCAGATCCACTCGGATAAACATGAGCTTACCGAGTGTTTTTCACCTATGAGGGTTGATTGAGTTATTTGTTTTGAGATGACTCAGGTAAATTCACTCGGATAAGCATGAGCTTGCCGAGTGATGAGATTTTTTATGATTTCTTTAGCTTGAGCTAAGCATTTATATAAGAATGATTTTTTATAGTTCTTGACTATATGTTTAGTCTGTTTTTTGACTAACCACATAGTCGAGGGCTACACCTAATTATACTCAGCGCCAAAAGCACTCGGCCAAAGAGTTGTTTGTCTCATCAACTGCGAAGGACTCGGGGGCTACTGTGGAGATTATGGTAATCGGATATCCACATGACAAGCTTATCCGACTGGAGATAGAGATAGGTTGCGCCTACCAATTATGTAAACCGGCTATGACTTGGGTATTACGTTGCCGATTAGATAAGGCAACGGCTCATAGTCATGGTTTGGCAAGATTGAGGAAACTGACTTAGAGTAAGATAGGGTTTCCGACTTGTGAGCCCGCTTCCCAAGACTATATAAGGAGGGTAAGGGGCGTCCCTTGAGGGATATCAGATGTATGCGAAGTACATAGAAGCAACCAGACACACGAGATCTTGAGATCAATAAACACTCGGCGGATCGAATCCCCGAAACAGGAGTAGGGTATTACCTCACGAGAGGGCCTGAATCTGTCTAAACCCTTTTTTCCACCTAACCCATCGAGCTTGGCGATCTTGACTGCACCCTCAAATTTCTATTACCGAAACCAAGTTTCAATATTTATTATTAGATTTATATTAGGACTGCCTCTTATGTTAAGATCACATTCTTATCGGACGTCGCTAGCCGAAATCGGCCTACCATCGACAGCCGATGGCCGATTTCCAGGCTATACATCTATTTCAAGAGTGATATCTTTCTATAAGATTCATCGGAGTATTAGCCGATTCCTTGTTAGCTTTCCAGTATCGGCTAGGTTATCGATTCATATATTTATTATCCTTTACTATATTTGGGTTAAACGACTGATGCTGTCTCGGTATAGCCGATCCATTCAAGTCGTTTGGCTTAAATATATTTTAGGATAGCATATATATGCTCATGGATTCCCTCAGCCGATCCAGTGGGGATCTAACCTAACACTTAACGCATATTCTCTTGTTTTTCTTGTTGATTAACAGATCAAATCAACTGGCACATCCTGCACAGCACAGGCAGCCGAGAAGGACCTGCACTGGAGTTAAGCAGGTCTCCTAGGCCAGCGCGCGAGAGAAATTTCTCATCAACACGCTTCTTGGCACGCCCAGTGGGACTTTCTTTGTCGGCTCGACTCGGACGTATAGATTCAGCCGGCAAGATGGTCAACTCTAAGAGCCCCAGCATTACGCAGGACAACATCATGCCTGTGAAAATGGAGCAGTTATCGGCTGAACAGCAGGCCGATTATAGGAAGATGGTGGAAGAGCTCCAGGCTAACTACTTGCAATCTTTCACCCAAACAAGATCCGGGGCCGTGCATCAGAAATATAAGTTCAGCATGAACGACACTAAGGCATCCTCCTCCGGTGAGACAAAAGGCAAACAGAAGATGGAGGAGCCGACCCAGGAACAGGATGATTCGGCTGTATATTCTCTACAAGACCGGATTGACTCGGCCGTCCATCACGCGTTGGTCAACCAAAGTAGCATCCTGGTCAACACTCTCAATAACATGATCGCTACTGTGGTCGATGCCAAGATAGCCGACCAGCTGCAACGGGGGCCAACGTACTTCACAGACGGTCAATTTCCTGGTTACAGGACGCTGGTCACGCAGAATCGGCCGATCCCACCGTTAGCACAACAAGGGCCGACGGGAGGAGTCCTCGGTCAGCCAAATCTAGGTGAATCGGCTATAAGGCCAGCAATTACTATGCTGAACCGACAGCAGCCGTTGCCCCAAGATCAGATTGCTAATATGTTCAATCACAATCGGCAGATAGAGTCGATTGATCCAGATAGACGGTACAACGTCGGTGGCTGACAGTTGTTTCCAGGACCGCCAATGCCACCTCCCGCTGATCATCACTACCAGTACCAAGGAGGTCGTCAAGATCATCATTACAGGCCTCAGACGCCACCACCGCTATATCGGCAAGCACCCGCGCCGCATGACCCATACGAGCCGATACAGCAAGACAACCGGACATGGGCCGATCTGATCGCAGATGTCATGCGCGATCAATTCAGCCTCAAGCCGAAAGACTCAGGGAACATGTATCAGTGTCCCTATCCAGAGCACTTCGAGCGGATCCCGTTGCCCAACCGATACAAGATCCCAGATTTTTCGAAGTTCTCAGGGCAGGACAATGTTTCAACCTACGAGCATGTTAGCCGATTCTTGGCACAATGCGGTGAAACATCGGCTATGGACGCCTTGAGAGTCCGATTGTTCCCTTTTTCCCATTCAGGATTGGCTTTTACTTGGTTCTCCTCATTGCCCTACAACTCAGTTCAGAGCTGGGCCGATCTTGAAAAACAATTCCACAGCTACTTCTACTCCGGCAACCACGAGATGAAGTTGTCGAACCTCACCAGCATCAGGCAAAAACATAACGAATCGGTCCAAGAATACATCCAACACTTTAGGAGATGAGGAACCGATGTTACAGCCTGGTGCTATCGGACGTCCAGCTGGCCGATTTGGCCTTTCATGGTCTAATCGCGCCGATCCGAGAGCGATTCTCTGCGCAGGATTTTGACAGCTTAGCCCACTTGGCGCAGAAGGTGACGGCCCACGAGCAGTGGTTCCAAGACACCAGGAAGGCTGTCAAAAATATAACTCAGGTCGTCGTCGAATCAGACTACAAGTCCAACGACGATGACGCAGAAGTGGCGGCAGCCGAATGGGCCAAGAACAAAAAGGCCATCGTCTGCCAATGGCTGCTGAAGACGGCTAAGGAAGAAAGATACGATTTCGACATTACCAAGGCCGACAGGATTTTCGACTTGCTGCTCAAGGAGAAACATATTCAATTGCCTGAAAATCACGTGATCCCGTCGGCCGAACAATTGAAGAAAAGAAATATTGCAAGTGGCACAACTTCACATCCCACACCACCAATGACTGCAAGGTCTTCAGGCAGCAAATCTAGTCGGCAATTGAAGCCGGGAAGCTGAAGTTTGACGATTCAAATCGGCCGATGAAAGTAGACGGCAATCCTTTTCCCGGTCAACACGGTCCAAGCCGGCCCCAGGCAAGCTGATCGACAGAACAGAATGACGCACGGCTTAGTCAATACATCGATCGGGGCCAAGGCAGAAGGCAATCAGATTGGATGTCACACCGCGCCAATTAATATGGTGCGCCCCGTCATCAGATCGACTGACCGACGGCCGATCCATGAACGTAGCCGATACTGTCATCAATACCGGTCTTGGCAGGAAGAAGATTACAATGAAGCACCTCGTCTGCGCGAGCCGAACACCCAAAGCCGAAGATGCGAGGTAAACCACAACAATGCCGATCCGCATTGGCATTATGATTTTTTAAGGTACTGCTGGGAATCCAGCATGAGACTGCCAACATTGGACGATTGCCCAGCATGCAACGATCGCCGTGACGACGAGCACAGGAGCTCATCGGCTGCAATTCCAACTCAGTTTGTCCCCAGAGCCGTTCAGTTAAACCAAAGGCGGCGGTCTGTCCATGATCGGCTCGGCCCGATCCACCAGGACTTCTTCGTCGATGAAAACCGCGATGGGAACAGCCGTGACGATGAAGAGGCCGACGATGAGGAATCAGCTAACCCCCAATGGTGCCCGTCCGATCTCTTCACGAAGACGCAGAAAAGAAGGGTTCAACCGCTTAAGCGTGAAGGGAGAGAAGACGAAGTTCAGCAAATGATCTACGAACAGCACCGTCGGCTGGGCAAAATCAAAAGGCGATGGGTACCCAAAGAGAAATCCGCCAGAGCTGACGAAAAGCAAGCCGAGGAAAGCCCAGCCGATCAAGCCAGGAGGGCAGCCAAAGGGAAAGGCAAAATTTCTGCATCAGTTAACATGGTGTTCGTATTGCCAGTCGAGTTCGACGCTCCTGAAGCCGATGCAGACACTATTGAGGATGACCTGGCGAAACTGGCAATCTCACCAGACCAAGCTGTCTTCGACAAACCTGAAGGAACCGAAAATCGGCACCTAAAGCCATTGTATGTTAAAGGATTCGTCAACGGCAAGCCGATTTCTAAAATGCTAGTTGATGGGGGAGCTGCAGTCAACCTTATGCCTTATGCAACGTTCAAAAAGCTAGGCAAGGGAGCCGAGGACCTAATAAAAACCAACATGGTGCTCAAAGACTTCGGTGGCAACCCATCGGAAACCAAGGGTGTCCTCAATGTTGAACTGACCATCGACAACAAAACCGTGCCCACGACATTCTTTGTCATCGACGGGAAGGGGTCTTACAACCTGCTGCTCGGAAGGGACTGGATACACGCTAACTGTTGCATCCCTTCTACAATGCATTAGAGCCTGATCCAATGGGACGGCGACAAGATCGAGATCGTACCAGCCGACAGGTCAGTTAGTGTTGTCAGTGCCGATTTGCCGCTTTGGGAAATCGAGGGCATCAATTGTTTATCTGGGAAAATCTGGCAAGCCAATTTTCTAAATGTGTCCAATTCAACGATACAGCCGATTGGAAATGATGAGCCGCAGCTGCTGCTTTGAACAAGACATGGTGGAGGGCTCGAGCTTTCTCGGCATGGCCACCGCGGACGAAGACGATGGCAAGCTAGGGCAAGGTTCCACGTCGGCCAACGAATTAGAGGAAATTGACATCGGCTCTGGTGATAAGCCGAGGCCGACGTACATTAGCAAAAATTTGTCTCCTCATTGTAGATCCCAGCTTATTGAATTGTTAAAAGAATATAAAGATTGTTTTGCTTGGGAGTACTTCGAGATGCCCGGCCTCAGCCGATCAATAGTGGTCCATCAGCTGCCGATTAAGGCAGGCTATCGGCCGTTCAAACAGCCTCCCAGGAGGTTTAAGGCCGATATGTACGATGCAATTAAAGCCGAAATCACTCGGCTATACGACGCGGGTCTCGAACATCGTCCTAGTGTTGAAGAAAAACGGTAAACTTAGGGTGTGCATCGATTTCAGAGACCTAAACAAGGCAACCCCTAAAGACGAATACCCAATGCCGATAGCCGATCTGCTTGTCGATGCTGTTTCAGGCCATAAAATTATCAGTTTCATGGACGGCAGGGTATAATCAAATATTCATGGTCGACAAGGACATCCACAAGACCGCTTTTCGGTGTCCTGGCGCAATCGGCTTGTACGAATGGGTAGTAATGACGTTCGGCTTGAAGAACACTGGGGCAACATATCAACGGGCCATGAATTACATCTTTCACGATATGATCAGCTCGCTAGTAGAGATATACATTGACGACGTGGTTGTCAAGTCAAGGGAGATAGAAGGCCACATCGCCGATCTGAGACAAGTGTTAGAACGGACGAGGAAGTATGGTCTGAAGATGAATCCGCTTAAGTACGCGTTCGGCGTATCGGCCGGGCAATTCCTGGGATTTCTCGTCCATGAGAGAGGAATTGAAGTTACACCAAGGAGAATAAATGCTATCAAGACAATTCAACCTCCGAAAGACAAAAAACAACTCCAATCAATGATCGGCAAGATAAACTTCATCAGACGGTTCATAGCCAATCTCTCAGAAAAGATGGAGCTGTTCACACCACTGCTTCGGCTGAAAGCCGATCAGACATTCACATGGGGCGCAGAGCAGCAGAAGGCGTTAGACAACATAAAAGATTATCTAAGCTTCCCTCCAGTTCTAATGCCTCCACAAAAGGGAATATCGTTCAAGCTGTACTTATCAGCCGATGACTAATCAATCGGCTTCGTCCTAATCCAAGAGGTCGATGGCAAGGAAAGAGCCATCTTCTATCTCAGCCGACGGCTACTAGACGCGGAGACGAGGTATTCACCTGTGGAGAAGTTATGACTATGCCTCTATTTTTCATGTACAAAGATAAGGCACTATCTGCTGTCCAACGAGTGCACAGTAATCTACAAAGCCGATGTAGTTAAGTATATGCTATCAGCTCCAGTGCTCAAAGGAAGGATTGGGAAGTGGATTTTCGCGCTAACAGAGTTCGATCTGAGGTATCAGGCACCAAGGGCAGTCAAGGGGCAAGCCATAGCCGATTTCATTGTGGAGCACAGAAACGACTCAATTGGCTCAGTGAAAATTATGCCTCGGACTCTGATGTTCAATGGCTCGGTTTGCACCAACGGCTGTGGCATTGGCTTGGTCATTATTTTGCCCAGGGGGGCAAGCTTCGAGTTTGCTTTTGCCATCAACCCCCACGCTACAAACAACCAAGCTGAATATGAAGCCGTCCTTAAAGTATTGCACCTGCACAAGGAAGTTGAAGCCGACGCCATCGACATAATGGGATATTCATTATTGGTCATCAGCCAATTATCAAGAGAATATGAATGCAAAAACGACGCGCTTATGGTCTACTTATCAGCAATGCCGGGAATTAATGGACAGTTTTTGGCTAGTTATTTTCAAACATATTCCCAAAGAGCAGAACACAGAGGCCAATGACTTGGCTCAGGGGGCATCGGGCTATCGGCCGATGCTGAAAGAAGTCGACATAGACGTTGCCTCCATTACAGCCAATGATTAGAGGTTTAAAGTTTACAACTATCTCAAAAACCCCTCTCAATCAGCCACAAGGTAGCTACGATACAAGGCATTATGATACGTGTTGCTCGATGAAGATCTGTACTATCGGACGATTGACAACGTGCTACTCAAGTGTTTGGGAGCCGATCAGGCTACAGTGGCCATCGGGGAAGTACATGAAGGAATCTGTGGCACTCATCAATCAGCCCACAAAATGAAGTGGCTGCTTCACCGAGCAGGGTATTTTTGACCGACGATGCTGGAGGATTGTTTCAAGTATTACAAGGGGTGCCAGGATTGCCAGAAGTTTGGCGCTATACAACGAGCACCAGCATCGGCTATGAACCCAATTATTAAGCCATGACCGTTTAGAGGATGGGGCATTGATATGATCGGCCAGATCAATCCACCCTCAAGCAAAGGACATAAGTTTATCCTGGTGGTAACGAACTACTTCACAAAGTGGGTGGAGGCGATTCCCCTCAGAAAAGTGGATTCTAAGGACGCAATCGAGTTTGTCAAAGAACACATCATCTACCGATTTGGCATTTCACAAACAATAACAACAGACCAGGGATCTATCTTTGTATCGGACGAATTCGTTCAGTTTGCCGACGGCATGGGGATCAAGCTGCTTAATTCTTCGCCGTACTACGCACAAGCCAACGGGCAAGCCGAGGCCTCAAACAAAAGTTTGATCAAGCTGATTAAGAGAAAGATCTCTGAGTACCCTAAACAGTGGCACAGCCGATTAGCCGAATCACTGTGGGCATATCGGATGGCATGCCACGGGTCAATTCAAGTCCCTCCGTACAAGCTAGTCTACGGACATGAGGCAGTACTGCCCTGGGAAAGTGTCGTCAGCTCAAGGCACATTCAGCTACAGGATCAACTCACAGCCAACGATTATTATCACCTGATGGTGGACGAATCAGAAGATTTAGTTTTATCCAGGATGAGGGCCTTGGAAAAAGTCACAAAAGATAAAGAACGAGTAGCCAGACATTATAATAAAAAGGTGGTGCCTAAATCTTTTGAGGAAGGCGAGCTCATTTGGAAATTGATACTACCGATCGGATCTAGAGACAACAAATTCGGCAAGTGGTCACCAAATTGGGAAGGGCCTTTCAAGATCCACAAATGCGTCTCTAAAGGAGCTTACATGCTAAAAGGACTGGACGGAGAAGTATTTGGAAGGGCTCTTAATGGAAAATACCTAAAGAAATATTACCCAAGCGTATGGATCAACTCGTGATTCGGCTATGGTTACTTCAGCCGATTTACGACAGCTGATATCTTACATTAACAAGGCATCGCCTTTAGGCATTTTTATGCAACGTTTTTTTGCTAAGTTTTCTACGATCGGCTCATGATTGGCCGATAGGGATGGCAAGGAGGCACGAACGGCTCGAACTCACAATTTTGTCGACACCGAAGCTATCAACAAAACTTGGGGGCATATACGTACACGAGCCGATTGCAAAATCGGGCCGATTGCAAAATTCCTCGTAATCGGCAGTCCAAATAAAAGTGTTGGAAGTGATTTGGATCGATAGTCGTGATTCAAGCGGCAACACTAACGATCATGGTGTGGTCTCGGAATCGGCAACGCGAAACGATACGCAATTCAAGACACTACGCGTGGTCGAAAGCCGATCTCATCTACGAGCACAACGGCGAAAGATTGATAAATTATATTACATGATTCAAAGCCGATTTTGATTACATATCTCCTAGATAGTCTCTGACGGCCGCCAGGACCCGGTCGACGGCCTCTGGAGATTCTCTCTCTAAAGTATCCAAGATCAAATACTCTAGCCTAGTGACTCTTGCATCGGTGGTTGTGATTAACAGTTCATTGGCAAGTTGTGTTTGCCTTGCTACCAGCCTGTCGTGATGTGTGAGTGTTGCAGACGCCGAACGAATAGCTGTCGGAACACTACTGAGGTTTATTGGAGGTCTGATCGCCGGATGACGAGTATATTGTTCCCTAAAACGCTGCAAGTTGATTCTCACTTGTCGGTCTTGGCTAACCGTCAGTTCATACAGGGTGTCCATGATCTCTAGAATAACCCGTAGGGGATGGGGCGGCTGCGAGAAGATTAACTCGTGAGTATTTAGAGAAAAGAAATGGTGAGGATGGATGGGTTGAAAAATCACCTGATTCACCGATAAGCTTGAGGATGCCATGAGAAGTCTTGCTGAAAGCTTGGAAACCTGGAATTTATACACCTGGAGAGTGAGGGAATTTCTTCTTCGGCTGTGATGTGTTTGGGAAGGCCTGAAGGGGTCCATTTATAGAAAGAAAAGATGTGGATTTGGATGTGAAAGATCGTTGCAGATATAAAAGTCGAAGAGGTCATCATTAAAAGCATTGGGAATCGTTGAATGGTTGGTGACTACTCAAGACCGGATACCTATTGTTCAGGACTCACGGGTTTTTGAAATAAATGTTCGGATGAGTCAAACCATGAAGCCAAATCGACAGTGCATTTAAGTGTTATCGGCCAATTACAAGCACGACTAAAGTAATTGTCCAACATTACAAGCTCATTGTTTTAAAAAACCGGCTATGGCCGACAACGCCTTTCGCCTGATTTGATCTATCTCTTCAATGGCCCTGACGTCGTCGGCCTCGGACCCTGCCACCGACCAGATGCCCTTCACCAGGTCTCGCAAGTGTGCCACAGCCGCCTTGATGCCTTGACATTGAGCTTCGATCTCGGCCGGAAGACCAGCCATATACTCCTTATGGACATCGATCTCATTCGTGACTTGAACGAGATCGGCCATCAGCTGATCTTGGCGTGCAAGAAGTTGCTCGAGCTTGGCCGCCGGCTCAGTCTTCAGGCGGTCGAAGGCAGCCTTCCGGCTCTCGATGGCGTCCTTGGTCTACTGGAGGGTGGCCAACCATGCCTGGCTCTGGCGACGATCGGCTATCCGCTACCGTGCCCGTTCATACTTAAGCTGGTGGGCTTCCATGAAGGTGGCCGGCACAATGGCGTCGGCTAGGGCTTCCGGCAGCTGGCCTTGGATTTCTTTGAATCGCGCGCGTATCGAGTCGCTGTCGACCACTAGCGCGTCCAGTGAGGCCTCTAGCCGGTTGCCGATGTCGGCTAGGGTAGCCCTCAGGTCCTCAGCCGGCGTCACCAACGCCTCTTCGCCGATTTCGCCAGACTCCTCAAACTTCGACAAGTCAAAGTTGAGAAGGTCGGCTTCAGAAGATAATAAGTTGACAGAAGCCGATCGTCAGTTTTAGTCGGCTTACCATGGGCATCGGGGTTGGAGTGATCGGCTCGGCTGGATCGCCGCCTGCGGCCGTCGGGGCTTCTTCGTCGACGTTGTCACTGCCGCCCACGACAGGTGCAGCATGCTCGCTGGACGCCTGGGAGGCAGCCGATGGAGATTGCGGGGGCTGCAAAAGAGAGAATTACCGAAGAAATCGGCTAAGCCAAATTTGGTGAAGTGAAGGCTTACCGACCGATTTTTTGCTGGGGGACTTGGGACCGGCGGGACGTCGGCTGGAGCGTTGACCAACCCATGGCTCGAACTCCCGAGTTTGGCCGCCGCTCCGACAGCCACCGGCATCTCCTCGCTGGCAACGGTGTCAAGGAACTGTGCGACGGCCGGGTCTAAGGGGGGAGGCTATCGGCTGGCGCCGTCGGCTTCTTCTCTTTCAGCCTCTTGGGGGCAGGCACAGCCGATGGCCGTGGGGGTGGTGCAGCCCTTTTCTTCTGGGTGATCGGCTGGCGCACCTGCCCTCGTAGCAATGACGCCAGCTTCGGCGCTCCCTAGCCGATGGCCGACGGAGCGAGGCCGCCCCCATCCAGAACACCTAAACAGTATTCGATGAGGCGCCCGGAGTCGCTCACCGTCGGTCGCTCCGTCTCCATCTCATGCAAATCAAAGGGCAAATGTTAATCGGCTATATCAGCCGATGATAAGAAGAAGAATATCAGTTGGGACTTGGAGCTTACCGAGGGGATCTCCTCGGGCAGGAGGAGGTCGACGTAATGAGACGACCGCTGGTGGAAGATGTGGCGCTTGATTTCAGTCCACCATTGGTCGTAAGCGGCACTTTTCTTCAACGCCAGTGTCATCACGCCGACGTCGCCGAGGGGAGGGCCGGCTATATTCAGCAGTCGATCCATTATCAGGTCCTGGCTTACCACTCTCCTCGTGTCAATCTTATCGGCATAAAAGAAGCCGATGGGCAGCTGCCCAAGACCGAACTACCTCGCCGCCGACACCAGGGAGTAGAATTCGTAGCTCTTGGCCACTGATCGGCCGTGATGGATCCCAGTCGGCAAGATGTAGGGGGATAGAGCGGCGATGAACAACTCCCTGCACCTCGGGTTGTCGGCTGAGTTGACTTCTTCCCAATTGAAGTCGGCCAGCAACTCGAACAGCCCCCGGTCCCGGTAAAAATACAAGGCACGGTTCTCGCGAGACAGCCCGTCGTAGAGGGCTATGAACTATTCGGCCAGCAGTTCGGCCGATTGCTTTGAGCCTACGTGGGCGGCTGCTGCCTCTCCGTAGCTCATGCACCTGGTGGTGGTGATCTGGTTGTCGTCTTCATCTTCGATCGGCTCTAGCCTTGGGTATACAACTGCTGTCAGAGGGAGCCGACCAGCTATCTTTTGGGTCGCCAGCACCAGCCAGATCTGTAGAAACCACCAGGGGCCGCCGGTGTTGATTGGAGCGTTGATGGCTATCTTCGCAACGGCCTGATGCAACATCTGATATAAGTAGCCGAGGAGGTACTTCCCCAGCGCAAGTTTTCCCCCGTAGGCCAGGATTTCGGCTACGACCTGCCAGTTGGCGGTCGGCCCGCAACTCGATCCACAGAACACAAATTTTTCAAGCCACATCATCAAGAATGCAACGTGCTCCCTGTGGCCGACTGATCCGTCCCTCATGTTTTGGGCGATGAAGCCGCTCCACCCGCCGATGGCCTTGGTTTTGAACTAGTGTTGCCCTTTTCGGCTCAAGCTGCTGGGGTTGGCCGACGACTCGATGTCCAGCCCAGTCGTCATGTACACGTCGGCCAACGTGATAGTCATCGGCTCTTGACGAAAGATGAAGGCGTTGAAGCTGTCGTTCCAGAAATAAGTTGCGGCCGATAGAAGCGGCTCGTTTTTTCCCATGCCGGCGATGGATAGGGCCAAGCATTGGGCGATCCCAGTCTCCTCCCACTGTGTGTACTTGGCCGATCGCACCCTTTTGTACCACTCAACCCAGGCTGCGTTGGTGGTGGGCCATGATTTGAATGACCCGTTCCAGTGGGCGAGGGATGGCTTGGCGGGGTTGAAAGGGATCCGGTTGGTTTTGGCTATAATTACATCGGCTGGATCCATGTTGCCGATGGGGCCGAGAAAGTACCTTTGCGCTTGTATCAGATTTGGGATAAACACTTGACACGACAGGTGCTACAGTTCAGAAAAAGAAAAGAGGGGTGCTAATTAAGAATGGTTGCATATTATGGTTCGAAGAAGGAAAAAGTGCTAATTGATAAAAATGAAGGAAAGTGCTACTCAAAAATGGCTGAACGTAATATTGATGCAATGTGTTTAGAGAAGCAGATTCGAAAGTAAAAGAAAGTTATGAATCAAAAAGGAGTACCTCAGGGAACTCGGTCATGGCGGCGGCCGGAACAGCGGCGACGGTTGGCGCAGTGGTTGCGGCTGGCGTGGCGGCGGTGGCCGGCGCGACGGAGGTGGTCAATGCGGTGACGGTGGAGGCCATCGGAGTGCTCGGGGATGAAGATGGGTCTGATCCAAAGAGCGTGACGAGCTTTGATGAACGCCGGTGGAATCGCTGGAGAGGAGAGAGAAGGCAAGAAGCTTGTGTGCAAAGGGGGATGAGTGCGCTTTGAAGGCGTAGGCGTCTCGGCCGAGGAGAGTGGATATTTAAAGGGCGTTTGGGGAGAAAAGAGCGGGAGTTTGAACAGGCAAGCAAATCCGTAACACTTCGTATCACGGACTTGGGGGGCATGTGTTAACACTGAAATTTGGTAATCGAATCCCTAAGTTTGCAAAGGCGAAGCAGAATCAGATCGGCTGGAGACAGGGGTCGCATCGGCTGAGGAGTGGTCGGCTGCAAGACCAATCGGCTAAAGTTGGATCGGACAAGGGTAGCCGATAGCCAATTCCAGGTCTGAAAGAGATGAAACCGTTTCTGATGCAGCAGTTTGAGGATAAATAGAATATTCGGTTATTAATTGCGCGTTAAACGATATTGCCACTTATGGATAGAGTCCTGTAACGGCAATTGTATCTATAATTTAGGGGTTTGTTTAAACTGTTAGTTGTAACACGGCATGGGTCCTGCTTGGGATAATGTTGTGTTTTAAATAGTAGTTTAGGTAGAGTCCAGGGTTTGTACAGATAATTGTACCTTGGGTATAAATAGGACCCAAGACCCCCTGTAACATATAGACAATCACAATCAATCAAACCTTCGGCGCATCACCAACCTTTTTCTTCAGACGAGCACTTTGTTTGGCTACGGGCTGCATCGTTTCCATCCCCAGATCTAGGTAAATGCTTGTCATTAGTGGTATGATCTATTGTTTCTAGTACTTCCATCGTAATGACATATTAGAATCAAGAGTTTATGCTACGCTATTATCATATAGCGCATATAAATTAGATCAATGTTTAGATCTATCCTGCCATTGGCTAGTTCTATCAAGAACTTGCAGCCAATAGGGCTAGATCTAAAGGTTGGCTGGTTTATATGTGGTATCCACCGTCTCGAGGGATATAAATCGGCTACAACAGATCAGGTTTTTCTTTTTATACTTAATGTTGCATCGGGTTCGAACTATTAAGTCATTTTTAGAACTATCAATGATCTGTTCGGCTAAGATTTATATTATTTAGAGACAGCGTCGGGGTTTCAGCCGGCCTTATCTGCCCTGATATGTTTCTTTTAATATATTTATTATTAGATTTATATTAGGACTGTCTCTTATGTTAAGATCGTATTCTTGTCGGACGTTGCTAGCCGAAATCGGCCTACCATCGATAGCCGATGGCCGATTTCCAGGCTATGCATCTGTTTCAAGAGTGATATCTTTCTATAAGATTCATCGGAGTACTAGCCGATTCCTTGTTAGCTTTCCAGTATCGGCTAGGTTATCGATTCATATATTTATTATCCTTTACTGTATTTGGGTTAAGCGGCTGATGCTGTCTCGGTATAGCCGATCCATTCTAGTCGTTTGGCTTAAATATATTTTAGGATAGCATATATATGCTCGTGGATTCCCTCAGCCGATCCAGTGGGGATCTAACCTAACACTTAATGCATATTCTCTTGTTTTTCTTGTTGATTAACAGATCAAATCAACTGGCACGCCCTGCACAGCACAGGCAACCAAGAAGGACCTGCACTGGAGTTAAGCAGATCTCCCAGGCCAGCGCGTGAGAGAAATTTCTCATCAACACTAGTGGATGCAGCTTCCGGCCACAAAATCATAAGCTTTATGGATGGCAACACTGGGTATAATCAGATCTTCATGGCCGACGAAGACATTCATAAGACAACCTTCAGGTGTCCAGGGGCAATCGTCTTATATGAATGGGTTGTTATGACTTTTGGGTTGAAGAATGTTGGGGCTACATATCAAATGGCCATGAACTATATTTTTCACGACCTAATCGGCTTCTTGGTGGAAATTTACATCGATGATGTTGTTATCAAATCCAAGGAAGTGGAAGATCACATAGCCGATTTAAGAAAGGTTTTGGAGCGAACTAGAAAATATGGCCTGAAGATGAATCCCACAAAGTGTGCATTTTGCGTATCGGCTGGCCAATTCCTGGGTTTTCTTGTTCACGAGAGGGGGATTGAGGTGACATAAAGGAGCATCAACGCGATCAGAAGTATTCAGCCTCCTCAGGACAAGAAGCAGCTGCAGTCTTTGATCGGCAAAGTTAACTTCGTCAGACGCTTCATAGCCAATTTATCAGGGAAGATGGAGCCGTTCACGCCTTTACTATGGCTAAAAGCTGATCAAGTGTTTACTTGGGGGGTAGAGCAGCAAAAGGCTTTGGACAACATCAAGGATTATCTGAGCTTTCCTCCAGTATTGATTCCTCTGCAAAAGGAAGTGTCGTTCAAGCTATATCTATCAGCCGATGGGAAGTCTATCGACTCAGTTTTGATTCAGAAAGTCGAAGGAAAGGAGAAAGCAATTTTCTATCTTAGTAGAAGATTTCTGGATGCAGAAACAAGGTACTTTCCCGTAGAGAAGTTGTGTTTGTGCCTATATTTTCATGTACCAAGTTGAGGCATTATTTGTTATCCAACGAGTGCGCCATAGTTTGTAAAGCTGACATAGTAAAATATATGCTACTGGCTCTAGTTCTAAAAGGACGGGTTGGAAAGTGGATATTTGCCTTAACAGAGTTCGACTTGAGGTATCAAGTGCCCAAGGCAGTGAAGGGGCAAGCTATAACCGATTTTATTGTGGAACATAGAGATGACTCAATCGGCTCAGTTGATATCATGCCTTGGACATTAACTTTCAATGGATTGGTCTGCACAAACGGATGCGGCATCGGCTTGGTGATAATCTCTCCCGGGGGCAAGCTTTGAGTTCGCTTTTACCATCACGCCCGACGCTACAAACAATCAAGCCAAATATGAAGCCGTTCTCAAAGGTTTACAACTGCTAAAGGAAGTCGAAGCCAATGCAATCAAAATAATGGGTGATTCCCTATTGGTCATCAGCCAGCTGTCAGGAGAATATGAATGCAAGAACGACGTGCTGATGGTTTATTATCAGAAATGCCGATAGTTGAAGGATAGTTTTTGGCTAGTGACCTTAAAGAACATCCCTAGAGAGCAGAATTCAAAAGCAAACGATTTGGCTCGAGGGGCATCAGGCTACAAGCCGATGACAAAAGAGATTGCAGTAGAGATTGCAACCATCTTAACCGACGACTAGAGGTATAACGTCTACAATTATCTACAGATCCCTAGTCGGCTCCAAGGAAATTGCGCTACAAGGCTTTGCGATATGTTTTGCTCGACGATGATTATACTATCAAACGATTGATGGCGTACTACTCAAGTGCCTAAGTACTGATCAAGCCAAAGGTTCCATAGGAGAGGTGCACGAAGGAATTTGTGGCACTCATCAATCGGCTCACAAGATGAAGTGGTTACTTCGGAGAGCGGGGTATTTTTGGCCGACTATGCTGGAAGATTGCTTTAAGTATTATAAGGGTTGTCAAGACTGTCAGAAATTTGGAGCTATCAAGAGGGCACCAGCATCGGCTATGAATCCTATCATCAAGCCTTGGTCATTCAGAGGTTGGGGAATCGACATGATCGGCCATATCAATCCACCCTCGAGCAGGGGACACAAGTTTATATTGGTGGCAACCAATTACTTTACCAAATGGGTGGAAGCAATTCCTTTGAAGAAGGTTGACTCCGGGGATGCAATCGAGTTTGTTAAGGAACATATTATATACAGATTTGGCGTCCCTCAAACTATCACTACGGATCAAGGATCTATCTTTGTCTCCGACGAGTTTGTTCAATTTACTGACAACATGAGGATTAAGTTGTTGAATTCTTCACCTTATTATGTTCAGGCTAATGGACAGGTAGAAGTTTCAAACAAAAGTTTAATCAAGCTGATAAAGAGGAAGATCGCTGAATACCCAAAGCAATGGCATAGCCGATTGGCCGAATCACTCTAGGCTTATCGGATGGCATGTCAAGGATCAATCCAGGTGCCTTCTTACTAGTTGGTCTATGGGCACCAAGTTGTTTTGCCATGGGAAAATGTCATCGACTCAAAAAGGATTCAGTTACAGGACGAGTTGACAGTCGATGACTATTATAATCTGATAGTGGACGAATCTGAAGACCTCGTTTTGTCAAGGATGTGTGCTTTGGAGAAGGTGACTAGAGATAAAGAACGACTGGCTCGTCATTATAACAAGAAAGTTGTGCCCAAGACTTTTGAAGAAGGCGAGCTCGTTTCGAAGCTGATATTGCCGATTGGTACAAGAGATAACAAATTCGGCAAGTGGTCACCTAACTGGGAAGGGCCTTTCAAGATCCACAAATGCGTATCTAAAGGAGCCTACATGTTTGAAGGATTGGATGGAGAAGTGTTTAGAAAGGCTCTTAACGGCAAATATTTGAAGACATACTATCCCAGCGTTTGGGTCAATTCATGATATGGCTAAGTCCTTGCCGATCCATGTTAGCCGATGTGTTGTACAGTTATGCACATCGCCTCTAGAACAATTTCACTCTAAGTTTTTCTCCCCTCTGATTTTTCAAATCGGCTACATTTAGCCGACCGGTGTTGGATGGTTTTATCTTATAATTTTATCAATGCTGAAGGCAACATTGAAAAAATTAGGGGGGCATATATCATACAAAATCAGGATCAGAAGCAGAGGACTTCAAAATTTTGGGGCTTTGATAACTTTTGAGGCATTCAAGATGCGAAGACTAAGTGAATCGGTAGAAGATATGTGATAAATATTTAAAGCACAGTAGGCCGATTACAAAAGTTATGTGTACAAGCTGTCACAAAAAGTTTTTAAAGGCTAGCCCTATTACATTCCCAGGAAGTTTTGGATGGCCGACATCACCTTTTCCTTAATTGCTTTGATCTGATCAATTGTTGCGAGGTCTTCCTTTTCGGTGCCCTGGATCACCTTAGCTGATTTGTTCAAATCTCCCAAGTATTTGATAGTGGAAGTCACCTTAACTCTTTGCTCTTCAGTGGCTTTGGGGAGATCGGCTAATACCTGCTTATTTTCGGCGATCTTGGCCCTACATTGCTCCAGCTTCGCCTCTAGTTCGGCTTCCTCCATTTCAAGCTCGGTGATTTTCGCCTGAGTAGCCGATGGACCGGCGGACGCCAGCTCATCCAATTTGGCCTTATCAGTGATGAGACTCTGCAGAGTAGCGTCGATTGTGGTTTTCAAGTCGGCTTGGGCTTGCCTATCAATCATCCTCTGCATGGCCCGCTCCAGCTTGAACCGGTGAAGGTTGATATATGCGGCCTGGGAGATTGTTTTGGCCAATTCTTCGGGGAGCTGACTCTGGACATCGTTGAAGCGTGCTCTGATTGGTCCACACTCCATGACTAGTTGGTCCAGATCAATGTCCAGCCGACGATTGATATCCAGGAGTTTTTCTTTGAGATCGTTGGCTATTGGGGCCTGATCCTGGCTTGTGATTTCTTCATCTTCGCCGATGAATTGTTTTACTATTCACCACAGAGAGGTTTGGGGTGATCAAAGTGGAGCATGAATAGCCGATATAAACTCTTGAAAGAAAAGGGGTATGCTTACTCAGACGGTAGGAGCAGTGCAGTTTCTTCTTCAACATAATGGCTGCCCGTAGCCGACGGAGTTCTCTTACTTGACGCATGGGGGGCAGCCGATGAAGACCGAAGAGGCTACGAAAAAGACAAGTGTCAGTACAAGTCGACCAAGTAAAAATGAGCAAATGGAAAAGACAGGGTTAGAAATTACTGGTGAAGCCGGGCAAGGAGCCCGATTGGCTAATCTTTTGTACTGCAAGGAAGAATTTGGTCAGGGATCAAATGATTGTGACTTGAGGATCAGATTCAAGAGGAAAGGTGCATACTGATCGCTTCGGGGGAGAAGGAGCCTGTGGAGGTTGGTCGTCGGTCGACGGGGTGGTTGAATTATGACTTGAGCTGCTGCTTTTCACCGCTTCCTCATTATCCCGTGAGATTTCTTTGTTCATGGCCTCTTGATCGATAGCTTCTTCTATGCTCGGGTCGAGGGAAGGCATGCTATCGGCTGGTGCAGAGGCTTTGGCTTCTTCTGTTTTTTTTGCAGGTGTAGCCGATGGGCCCGTGGTCGATGGAGCAACTCTCTTCTTCCTCGTCACGGCCTTGCGAGTTTGGCCATGAAGCAGCGTCTTCACCTTCGACGCATTGAAGCCGATAAGGGATGGAACATAGCCGCCACCGTTCGGGATGAGGCCCAACCGATACTCGATGGCGATGCCCAAATTGTTCACCGTGGGGGGATCTGAGTCCGTCATCTGCAAAGGAGAAAGTGATTAAGTGTTAGGAGATGACGACAGCCGATTACTCGAGGAAAATGTTTAAGGATGAGAGTACTTACAGAAGGGATTTCGTCTGGCAGGAGAGTGGTGAGGTACATTGAGGCGCGTTGATGGAAGATATGTTTCTTGATCTTCACCCACCACTTGTCATAAGTTGCACTTCTTTTGTGGGCCAGTTCTAGAATCCAAATGTTGTCGAGAGGTGGGCTCTCTATGTCCATTAATTGATTCATCATAATCCTTGAGTTGATCACCCTCGGGTCTCAATTTTATCGATGTAATAGCAGCCGATTGGCAGCTGTCCAAGATCAAGTTGCCTGCCAGTGGATGCGGGGTAATAGAATTCATAAGTCTTCATGACATTACGGCCCTGATGTATCCCAGTCGGCGGTATACAAGGAGTGAGCGCCATGGTGAAAATTTCTCTGCACTTGGGATATTTATCTGAGTTCACTTCGTCCAAGTTCAGTTCAATCAGCAACTCAAATTATGCTCGGTCTTCATAGAAGAACCAAGTCCAATTGTTTTTCGCAAGGCCGTCGTAGAAGGATATGAACTAGTCGGCTAGGAGCTCGCTTGATTGCTTGGATCTGGCATGAGTGGTTGCGGCCTCCCCGAAAGACAAGCACCTCCGGGTGGTTACGTCGTTCCCTTCATCATCTTCAGTTGGCTCCACCAAGGGGAAGCGTGCATCGGCTAGCCGTGGCCGTCCAAAAATCTTCTGAGTCAGCAATACTAGCCACAGCTGTAGGAACCACCAAGTGCCCCCAGTACCTATTGATGCATCGGTTGCTATCTTGGCTGATGCTTGGCTTAAAGTCTGATAGAGGTAGCCTAAAAGGAATTTGCCCAAGGGGATTTTTGTCTTATTCACCAAAGCTTCGGCTACCACTTGCCAATTTGCTGTTGGGCCGCAACTAGAGCCGCAGAAGACGATTTTTTCTAGCCACATCATGAGGAATGCGGCGTGCTCTCTAGGGCTAATGGACCCTGTCCCCATATTCGTGCTGACATAGCCGTTCCAGCCTCCGATTGCTTTGGTCTTGAAAGTGAACTGACCCTTGCTGTCCAGCCGATTAGGATTAGCCGACGACATAATGTGCAATCCAGTTATCATGAAGACGTCGGCTAACATTGTAGTCATTGGGCCTTGCTGGAAGAGAAAGACATTGAAAGTATTGTTCCAGAAGTAGCAGGCAGTCGATACCAGTGGTTCGTCCTTAGGCATATCGGCTACAGAGAGGGCCAAGCATTGAGCTATGTCTACTTCTTCCCAATGGTTGTGTTCGCTAGCATGCATTCTCTTATACCATGAGGGCCATGACTTATCAGTTGAAGGCCAAGACTTGAAAGTACCATTCCAATGGCCTAAACTGGGGTTTCTCACTCTATAGGGTACCCTATCAGTTTCAGCAATAATGATTTCAGTTGGGTCCGTGTTGCCGATAGGCCCTAGGTAATATCTCTTATTGTTGATTAAACTGGAAATGACTATCTGATGGGCAAGATGCTACAATCGGAAAAAGGGGGCAAGATCAAGATTCGTGGAGTCTAAGATTCAGATCTATGATTAAAAGCAGAAAAGGAAAGGATTCAGCCGACAGGGCTTACCTCAGGAAACTCTGCAGGAGCAAAGCCGGAAGGGACAGTGGAGGCCGCCATTGCTTGGATTTTGGTCGCCGGAAGGGGGAATCGCCGCGGCGGAGTTGAGAAAGCCGAGGAGATCATCGGAGAACTCGAGAGTGGTTTCTGTCTAGGGTGTTGTGGATTGCAAAGACGACGGCGTGAGTTTGTTCGGCGCGGCAGGGGCTTTTTTGAGGAGTTTTCATAACGGCCGAAACAGACTCGACTTAGGGTTTCTCTGAGGATAAGATTGCACAAATCAGCAACATTACCAATATCGCAGACTTGGGGGCATGTGTTAACGACCAAATTTGGTAAGCAAATCCCCGAGTTTGAAGCAAGGATTGGAGCGAAATTAAAGAAATGTGCGATCCTTGGAATCAGAGGCTGCATCGGCTGTGTCCGAATCGGCTAAGGAGCCAGTCGGCTGAGTCCGAGTTGGACCAGGACAGTCGATAGCTGATTCTGATTAGGAGCAGGAGATGGGACCGATCCCAGAAGGAAAGCTTAGATATAATCATTGGATTTGATTTCCAAAGAACTTCAAAGACGTTACCATCTACGGATAATGTCCTACAACGGCAATTGTATCTTTAAATTAGAATATTTTGTATGGTTTCCTTTATAGATAATGTTGGTTTGTTTAGAAATATTTGTAATCTAATCTGTAATAGGAATTGTGTCCGTTATAGGCTCGTTGTATATCTGGGTATAAATATGACCCGAGATCATGTAATTAACAATAACACACAACTCAATACAATCTCGGCGCATCGCCAACCTTTCATTTTTAATCTCGACAAGTTCTTGCCTCGTCTTTGGGCTGCATCGGGTTCCGATCTCCAGACAAGGTAATCTCTTGTTACAAGCGGTTTGTGCTATCGGGGTTAGTGCTTCCATCATTATGACACTCTGATCTCAGTATCGCAAATTGCTTAATTTTTCATATACGGCATATAATTTAGATCAATGTCTAGATCTATCTCGCGATCGGCTAGCATCTCCTTGAAGACAATAGCCGATGGAGCTAGATCTAGGGGTTGATTTAGGTTATATGGCGTATCCACCATCTCGAAGGACTTTCATTAGCTTATATAGATCTCATGCTTCTTTTTGTACTTGATGCCGCAACAATCTGATCTATTAAGTCATTTTTAGAATCATCTAGATCTATTTGGTTTAATTACTATCTTTAGAGATAGTATCGGGGTTTCAGCCGATCTTATCTATTTTAGCCATCTTTTACGTATTATTACTATTAGATGTGTTAAAGTCATCTTTTATATAAAGATCTTAATCTATTTAAATATACTAAGCCTGGTATCAATCTGTTAAATCATATTAACAGCCGATTGATCTTGGTTTAGTGTATTTAGTTTAGGTTAATATCTTCATATAAAACATATCGGAGTATTAGCCGATTTACATTAGATATGCGACATCGGAAGCTATAAATATATATATATATGTTGTTCTGGTGTGTTTTTAGATATAAGTGATTTATACTGTCTCGGTATACTACTGATCTATCCCAATCACTTAGTCTAAATGCGCTCTGAAATAATAATTATGTATTATAGATATCTATAGCCGATCGAGTGGGATCTAATTATGATTTAACTATCTAATTCTTTGTTTCTTATTGGTTATAGGATCAAACCAACTGGCACGCCCTGCAAATCACCAAAGGCGATCCAATTTGGACCTGCACTAGAGTTAAGCATATCTCTCAGGCCAGTCCGTGGGAAAATTTCTCATCAACATTAAGATGGTTTGCTTGCAAGACTTTCAGGAAACAATGCCACCTCCAAGCGTGAACACATATCCGCTCGTGGCTTTTTTCTCATCAGCATCAAAAATCCAATTTGCAATACTATAACCCTCTAGTACCCTTGGGTGGCTGATATAGTAAATCCCATAGTTCCCATTGCCCTTTAGATAGTGTATTACTCTCTCTAGGGCATGCCAATGATCATCTCTCGCATTTGACACAAACCGGCTTAGTTTGGTCACAGTAAAGGTGATGTTAGGCCTCGTAGCACTAGCCAAGTACATAAGTGAACCAATAATGTGAGAGTATCTCAGCTGTTTTACAATCATTATAACCAAAGCAACCTAAAACCTTTTCCACATAATAGTATTGCAAAAGTATAGCCCCACCATTACCTTCTCTTACTAATTTTATATTAAGGATAATATCAGCCTCTCCCAAATCTTTCATCTTAAAGTTTTGAGACAAAAACTCTTCGACTTTCTTAATCACATTAAGGCTTGTCCCAAAATTAGTATGTCATCAACACACAAGCACACTATCACTCCTTCACCCCATCAAAGCTATAGTACACACACTTGTCGGTTTTATTCACAACAAAGCCGGCAGACGTGAGACTTCTATCAAATTTCTCATGTCATTACTTAGGTGCTTGTTTAAGGCCATACAAAGATTTTAATAACTTACACACCATTCCTTCTTGACCCTTTGCTACAAACCTATCTGGCTGATCCATATAGATCTCTTCCTCCAACTCTCCATTAAGGAAAGTTGTCTTAACGTTCATTTGATGAACGAGAAGATCATAAGAAGTTGTCAAGAAAAGTACAATTGAATTGTGGTCAATCGAGCAATATGTGAATAAGTGTCAAAGATATATTCTCCTTCTTTTTGAGTATAACTCGTAGCCACAAGTCTCACATTGTACTTTTCAATCGTACCATCAGGTCTAAGCTTTTTCTTAAACATCCACTTGCACCCTACATGTTAACACCCATAAGGACAATCAACAACCTCTAAAGTTTAATTAAACATAATAGAATCCATTTTACTCTTGACCGCTTTCTTTCAATAGTCAGCGCCAAGAGAAGAATATGCATCTCCAATGGTTCCAAGAGTATCATTTACAAGGTACATAATGAAATCATCACAAAAAACTTTGCAATCCTTCGTCTCTTATTCGTTTTAGAAGCTTTATTGTCATTCTCCTCTGGATTACTCACAAGTATTTGTTTATTATGTTGTATTACATCGATTGGTTTATCATTTGTAATAAATTTTTGGTTAGTATTGTTATATTCCTCTTCCATAGAAAACATATTTTTAAAAATATAGCATTTTGAACTCTATGATTATGCATGTATGTCGCCTGTGCGGTGAACACCCGCAACGCGTTGCCAGTGGCAGCGAACGACCAGCTTCTCAGCGCGTAGGCTCCACCCACCTGTTTGCGTTAACTACCTTGTGCGCATGGACTACGTGCTCGTCGTGATCGGCGCCGGCTTCGCAGCGCACGAGTGGCTGATGATGACACGACAATGCCCCGTGTCGTGTACTCACCATGTCATGTGTCATACAGTACGGCCTTGTTTGTTTGGGCCAGGATCGGGTGGCCCAATCCCAGGGGGACAACCCGGTCAGGTTCATTTTCCCTTCGTGAACCATGCGCGAGGTCCTCAGCAATCGGCTTCGTTGCAACGAGGTCGAACTTATTATGGGGTCTACTTTGGCACTTTGATGTCGCTCCAGCGGTGGAAATTAAGCCCTCCACCATTTGGAGGATTGTTCCATTTTATGTGACGTGCACGTAGAAATTTAAAAAAATAAAAAACTTAATTGCATCCACATGTTATATACATGGATAACAAAAGAAATAGTAGACCCAAATGTTAGTTGGCCCTCCCTCTCCCTTTACCCTCTCCCTCTATGTAACACCCTGAAAATCGGAGAACTTGAAATCAGAAATTAAAAATCGGAACTTACAAAAATTTTTTAGTATTTTTGCATTTCGACGTGTTTATTGTCTCTTACTTGCAAAGTTTTGTTGCGTGAAATTAATAAAGTAAAATTTATCTAGAAAAATGAGAAAAGCCAAATATTTTAAAAATCCAAAAAGAAAGGAAATTTTAAAATAAAGATTTGGAAATAAAACATATAAAAAGATATATAGGGAAGTTGATGAGAATTCATTTTGAATCAAAAATTATATTTTGGGAAGAAAAGAAAATGAGATAAATAAGATATATATAATATAATATGCAATATAAAAATGGACTAAAAGGGTGGAAAATATAAGTTAACATTTAATTCTTAATTGGGCCAAATCATATTTCAATTTTAATAATGAATGCAAAAAGGAATGGAAGAAAATAGAATTTAATTCGGGAAAATAAAAAAGGTCACTGTTCATTGCACGCCACCCGTTCGACGCCGCACGGGGCCCCGGACCGCCTCCCACCGCGCGTCGCGTGTCGCGCCGTCCGCGCTGCCCGCGCCCGACCCCTCCCCCTCCCCCTCGCCGCTGCGTCTCGCCCGCGCCCGCGCCCGTATCATGCCCTCGCGTCGCGCACGTCGCGCGCCCACTCCGTCGTACGCACGCGCGTACCCGCGCGCCCCCGGCGTCAACGTGGCCGTCACACCCGCGCCTCTGCACCGCGTCAACCACGCGCGTCTGCGCCAAGTCGTCCCGTCACCGCCACTGTAGCCTTGCCGCGCTGCCGTCAGCCGCTCCCGTGCGTCCATACCGCCGTCGCGTTCCTCACCGTCGGCCGCCTATAAAACGAACCCCCGAACCAAGCTTCCCATGTAACATTTCTTCCTCATCTCTCCCTCAAGCTTTCCCCCAAGTTTCCCCCAAATTTCCCCCACCGCATCACTCGGATTTTGAAGGAATTCGACGAGGAGCCGAAGAACTCGACGACGAGCCGCCCAGAGCAATACTCTCAAATTCGCCGCGCTCGGTTGAATTCCGTTCAAATTGAAGGTACGTTCACATTCTACACACCTAGATCTACCATTCCCCTAGCTTCCCGAGCCAAATAACACACCGGAGTTCGCCGCCGGCGAGCACCGCCATGACCGCCCTGTCCGGACACCGCCGCCGCGCACGGTGCTAGCTCACCTCAGCGCTTTACCGGCCAAATGAGTCCCCTAGCTAGCTTTCCCATACCCCGTAGACGCTCCCAGACCCCTCGCCTTGGCCGCGCCGTCGCCGGTTAGCCGTCGCGACGAGCGTCGTCGCCGCCATGGCCGCCTCGCCATCGCCAGCCCTCCCCCTCGCCTCCCCGGCCCGGGCAAGCCCCGAAACTAGACCCCCGTAGTGCGTAGATGGATGAAAACCCCCTGGATTCCGAGCTCCGACCCTCACTCGCCAGTGCTCTCTTCTTCCTCGGCGCCGGCGCTAGCCGAGAGAGAGAAAGAGCGAGAGGAAGGAAAAAAGGAAAAGAAAAAGGAAAATAGGAAAAGTGATAGAAAGAAATAAAAAGGGAATTATTTAGGAAAAATATGGTGTAATAAAATTGGTTTTTGTGAAATAAATTATTTAGGGGATAATTATAAGATTTATTGTTGCATAATACAATTTTCATCCAAACTCTAAATAGTTAGAAAAATTCCCCAATATTATTTAAACTTGGCTACAATAAAGATATTATTATAACTTGTTAATTAACATTAATTTTATTATTAGGCTACCAAAATATAGGGTAATCAATATAGTTTCAAACATTAGAATAAATTATTTGAAATCTAACTACTAGGGTTGTTCACCCGATAAAGACTTGGTAGTTGAAATGCTAATCAAACATTTCTTAACTTGCCCGTCTAACTCGGATTCTAGAAAGATTCAAACTTAAAATTTGTTTGACGCTATAGATTGTCTTAGGAACCGCTTTCGCAATTTATGTGGATTTTATTTGATGTTATTGAATTCTAATCGAATTCAACCCTTCTTTTCGCACGTACGGTTAGCATCCGAGGAAGCAAGCGCTGACTACGCGGAAGACCCCGTTCAACAAGCGTGCGAGCAAGGCAAGTCATCACTCCCTTTGAACATGTTGATCCTAATTGCGAAATGATATGATTTAAACTTCAAATATGCATGCTATACACGAAATACCTATGCTTGATATGCCATGCCTTGATATTGCCTACCCTTAGATATAATCTTTGTAACCCTCGATTGATATAACCGAAGGAAACCTTCGGTAAAATGCTTAGCCATGTTTATACTAGAATCTTGCATACTCTAATTTTACAAAAGCTATATGCTTGGGCAACTACCTTAGGGAAGGTAGTTCAGATACGACATGTGGAGACATGAGCGCCACGTTGCCTTGAACATGATGAAAATAGTTTTGATGGAAAAATGAAAGTACAAAACTAATGTTTTTAGACTGGGGTGGCTGGATGGATTTGGGTGTATTCCGGCAAAGGCAAGTACCGTCCCTGGTAAATTAAGGACCGAGCCATGAGACTTACAACCTGAAACGAGCCAGTACAACCGTACTTCTCGAATGGGTATAGACCTAGCGGAATAGATAGTCAAGCGGAGGCAGTATCCCTGCATAGTGGTTCTTATGATGAGAAGTGATTTGTGATGTTGAGATGAGGCTGCGGCCCACATACTGAAGTGATGAATCAAATCGAAAATAATTATAACTTAAAGACTGAGAGAGTTTCCCTTACCCCGAGAGCGCCAGAACTCCTCTCACTGCTAGGAAAGGACAGCTAGAGTGCATGAGGATTTAAGTTCATGGAGCGGGTACTGCCAAAGTGAGGTTATCGAAAAGCTTTGCTGTGACCATCCCATATAAAAGGGACGTAGGCTCATTCAATGGGCTGTCGCGGAGTACGGGTAAAGTGTACATCCACTGCAGTGTGAGTAAATCAATCCATTCGAATAGCCGTGCTCGCAGATAATAGAGCGGCGTGACAAGTTTCTCTTGTGGCTAGACTCATAAGTTTTAAAATAATGGGTTGGTATGCATAATGATTTTTGTGTGCTGTTGGACTCAACTTCTCAAGATGCGAGAAGGGGTAGACTCCCCAGAAAACCATAACGATCCGGAGGCGGGAAGCCATCCTTGGTATCACGATGGATGGTAGACAAAACCGTCGCCGACTTAATATACTCTGGAACTAAAACTTGACTTGGCTAGATGTTAGGCTTGTGAAATGATTTATGAAAATTGGCTTTGAGCAAATAAACCTCAGCCATCCTTTGAGTGACCCTATCATGTGCATCATTTCGTGTTGGCTTGCTGAGTACGTTGGGTACTCACTCTTGCTATATGCACAAACCTTCAGATGGTGGGAACGAAGAACTGGAGGACCCCTATGCTTACTGCCAGGTGGGCGAAGAAGAAGAAGGCGCTTACTAGGTCTTAGTCCCCAGTCGTTGCCTGTGGCAATCGACGAGCCGCTGCCTTCAAATTCTGCTGCCTTGTCTAATCTCTGATTTTGGTTGTATCCGGACCAGTAGGTCCTGCATGTAATGATATTGCCTTCGGGCCTATTATATAATATATTTGTGGTGTAAGACTATTCGTGCACTTTGCACCTGATAATTCAGTACTGTATTCTTGGGTACCAAACTACTCGATCCAGAGAAATGGTACTATGAACACGAATGATTCCCGTCCTCAAAAACAGGGGTCTACACTCTACCTGGATGGAGCAGGCGCAGGGAGGGAGGCAACCTTCTCCCGACCCTAGTGGCTTGCTTCGCTTTTCCTCCGAGAGCACAAACACCTCCCTCAATGACATGGCACTGAACTAAGCCCACACCGAAACTTTTGCAGCTGCTCCCTGATCAGGAGGAGACCAAAACTGTTGTGGTTGCTCCCCGATCAGGAGGAGGAGCTCCATGAGGTGGTGTTGCTCAAGTTGACATGGTTCAGGTGTGGCTCCCTTGTTTTTAGGTTCACCTCCAATCATGTCAGCGTCGATGGCCGCACCACCAGCAACTTCATGGTGGCATGGGTACACACCATCAAGGGCTCCCTATGGGCCTTCTGCGCGTGCACCGCCATGCTGACCTCCTCAAGCTATGCTCGTTGCAACGTGTCGAGTATGACTGCTGCCATAGCGACAACGACGCATACAACATCGTGATCCACAAGGCACACTTAACCTAGGAATTCATCGCCAGGCTATGCGCCAAGGCGACAGAGGGGTGGGGCTGGCCATTCAGCCAATTTGAGACCATCTTTGCCCACCTACGACGCACCATGATGTGCACCCGTGGCCTCAACCTTAATGGTACCACCCTCCACTTCTTTGTTGACGGTGCAGGTCACCTTCTTTGCTGGTGAACTTAGAGAGGAATGTGACAACGGAGCAGATAAAGACCTTGCCTGCAACGATGAAGTCCCATCGCCCGCCTAATGTAGGGCCTTGCTGCCCTCTGCCACCATCGGCAACATGGGGGAATGAGCTTCACGTGGCGATGGCTGAGCCAAGAGGGATGGGGGTGATGAAGCTCGACAAGCGGCAACGAGCTTCATGCACTGCGGTTGCCACGTGCCTCGGATGGTGGCAAAAGGGGTTCGAGTAGCGGTGGTGGTGGTTCACAGGGAGGCCGGTGCCTGCACCTCCTCTTCCACCGCGGGGAGGCCATGCGCCTTACCGGTGCTATGAGCATCAACGCCAAATTAGGGCCCCTCATCGAGCTCAATCCCTCCCCCACCTACACCCCTTTCCCAGTCGCTACCCGCCAGCGACATGTGGAGAAAGAGAGATGGGTAGAGGAAGAATATCGTAGTGACATGTGTAGGTCCTAATAAGGTTTTTATTTTTATTTTTTTCATAATATCATGTAAGCGCCACGCAGAATGAAGACCAAGTCAATAAGCCAAGTAGATGTCATGTCACCTGAAACCACTATTGATAGCATCGAGTGACTCAATTTGCATTTGGTTTTAAAACTGGCTTGTTATAAAACCGGCCCTGATAGGACATCGAGAACCGAACACGAAAGAAACGCCATATGAAATCCAAACAAGATGACGACACCGAGACACAATATTTGTTAACAAGATGATGACCGATGTGTATGAAGACCCATCCCTCGCCAAAGAGGACGTAGACACATCCAAGAAAGATGACAACAGTTGCGATAAGTCCAAAGTGCCTAGAGTGCTACGAAGCCATAACTCCAAGTCAGAGAATAAGCAAAAAGAGAAGTGTATGGTAACCGCCTTCCGAGGTGGGAAACAATGTGCCAAGGAACGCACGGTTGATCAAAAAAAGGCCGATGAACTTGCTGGCGATATATACATTGCAACTGATGAAGTTCCGGCGAGGTTTAAAAATGGCAAAGCCTTTTGGCCCAATTACGTGCTTGAAGAAGGTCCATGGGAGATGAGAACATTAAATAAATGGTACATGGACACCAGCAAAAAAGGGCTTATGTTCATAACGGTTAGAACACCGCCCGTTGGTTTCATGGATGATGAAGGTTTTTTGTGGCTTGAATTCGGTGACCTTTGTGCCGTGTACCGCTGTGAAAAGCTAGCCGTCAACTTTGTGGTTGCATGGTGCCTGTGAGAATAAACGCACAGTTATACAAAAAAATAGAGATTGTAATCCCGAGAATGATTAATAAGTCTTTTTCTTTTGTAGGATGCAATACATGGATGCTGAGAAGACAGGGCAACCCATCGGTACCTGGACCCAACAAGGATATGTCAAACCCATCATATCGTCGCTCTCAAAGATAATTTCGAGCAGCTTAAGGACAAGAGTCCTGAAGAGATCCATGCATATAAGAAGGACTTGCACAACACCAAGTTGCTTACTGTGGCCGCCTATATTGGATGAGCATTCCTAAATTTTCAAGATAAAAAGTCATAAAGGCTGCATACAACTTAAAATAAGTCTGCTAGATCTCTATATATATCTTGATTATTTAATCTGTGACTAATTTAACCGTCATTACTATGTAGTGATCATTACATTTGCTTCTTGCTCTATTTGAAGTACGGACCATTACAGTCCTTAACCCACTCGATTACAATCACAAGTCATACAGAGAATTCTGTTGATGAGAAATTTTTCCACGCACTAGCCTGAGAGATTTGCTTAGCTCTAGTGCAGGTCCAAATTGGATTGCCTTCGGTGAGTAGGGCGTGCCAGTTGGTTTGATCCTATAACCAACAAGAAACAAAGAATAGATAATTAAATCATGATTAGATCCTACTCGATCGGCTATAGATATCCATAATACATAATTACTATTCCAAAGCATATTTAGACTAAGTGATTGGGATAGATCGATAGTATACCGAGACAATATAAATCACTTATATCTAAAAGCATATTAGAATGATAATTATATATATTTATAGCTTAGCCGATGTCGTAGATCTAATATGAATCGGCTAGTACTTCGATACAGTTTTATACTAAGATATTATTCCAAGCTAAATACACTAAAGAAGAATCAATCGGCTGTTAAAATGACTTAAAGATTGATACCAGGCTTAGCATATTTAACTGAAGTAAGATCTTAACATAAAAGGCAGCTTTAACACATCTATCAGTAGTAAAACATATAAGATGGCTAAAACAGGTAAGATCGGCTGAAACCCCGATACTATCTCTAATAGCAATCATTTAACTGAATAGATCTACATGATTCTAAGAGCGACTTAATAGATCAAACTGATGCAGCATTTAGTACAAAAGAAGCATGAAATCTATACAGACTAATGAAAACCTTTCAATATGGTGGATACACTATATAATCCAAATCAACCCCAAGATCTAATTATATCGGCTTTTACCTTCGAGGAGACGCCAGCCGATCGTGGATTAGATCTAAGCATTGAACCAGATTATATAACGCATATGATAAATTAAGCAATTCATAATAACAAGATCAGAGTGTCATGATGATGGAAGCACTAACCCCGATAGCACAAACAACTTGTAACAAGGAATTACCTTGCTCGGTCAGAACCCGATGCAGCCCAATGCGAGGCAAGAACTTGTCGAGATTGCAAGTAAAAGTAAAAGGTGGCAATGCGCCAAGATTATATTGGTTGTGTGTTGTCCTCAATTACATGGTCTTGGGTCATATTTATACCCGGATACACAATGAGTCCGTAACGGACACGATTCCTATCCTTATTATAGATTGAATTATAAATATTCGTAAAACAAACCGACATTATCTATAAGGAAACTATCCAAAATATCCTAATCTAAAGATACAGTTGTCGTTGTAGGACATTATCCATAGATGGCAATATCTTCGAAGCGCTTGAAAACCGAATCCAATGATTATCTTCACGCTTTTCTCCTGGGATTGGTCTCATCTACTCACCCAATCGGAATCAGCTGTATCGGCTACCCTGTCCAACTCGGACTCAGCCGACTGGCTCCTTAGCCGATTCGGACTCAGCCGACACAGACTCTATTTCCGATAATCAAGCGCTCCCTCGATTCCACTTCAATCCTTGCTTCAAACTTAGGGATTTGCTTACCAAATTTGGTTGTTAACACACGCCCCCAAGTCCGTGATATTGATAATGTTGCGGATTTACCGAATCTTATCTTGGAAAGATTCCAGGGTTTTTCCGTTTTGGCCGTCACCATGTTTCTTTAAATAACAGCCATCGTCTAAGTTTTTCATGCCGTCACTTTTGCCTCTGCCGCCTTAACCCCAAACAATTGTAATCTAGACCGGCACCCTCCCTGGCTTCCTCGGTGAACTCGTAGGCATCCTCAGCACTACGACGAACTCATCTTCGAAGATGTCGACTTCAACCACCCCATCCACAACGCCATTAGCCAAATTCCTAGAGGTAAGTTCCATCAGCTTCAACTTCTCTTTTTTCTTCACCGCAACCTAGCATCTGCCCTTTATGACTCGCTCTTTCTCTTCTTCATCCATGGAAGCATCTTGCTCACCAGATTGCAATTCCCAATCTCAGTCATCCCAACCAGTATCTTTTAGGTCCAATCGGTAACCTAGACCCCTCAGAGTTCATCAATGCTGAAACCAACCAGTCCCTTTTAGGTTATCGAACCCCAATCGGCTCATTGGAATGGAACTTTCAAATCATGGCCGTCAACCGATAAGACTTGGCTAACATGGTATAAAAGGGTGTCGGCTAGCAAGCAGAGTCATTGGGAAGAACTAGGGATAGCACAATGCTTAGCCCTAACAATAGCCGACATGCCTAAAGACGAGCCCCTTCTATCGGCTGCAAGCTACTTTTGGTCCAACACGTTAAACTCCTTGTTTAATCAAGGACCAATGACACCCACTTTATTAGATATTGTCATGATCACGGGTCTTGATATCACATCATCGGCTAACCCCAACAGCTTGAACACCAAATGCCAATATTCTTTCAAGACCAGGGCCATTGGAGGTTGGAACGGGTTCACAAGTTTGAACATTGGAACTGGCCCAGTAGATTCCAGAGAGCACGCAACTTTCCTTCTCATGTGGTTGGAGAAATTCCTATTCTGTGGACCAAGCTACGGTCCCACGACCAACTGGCAACACATAGCCGAAGCCCTAGTAGAAAAAAGGCAAACCCCCTTAGGAAAATATCTGCTAGGGTATCTGTATCAAATGATGAGCAACGCATCGGCTAAAATTGCCATGAACTCGGTTGTCGGCACTGGAGGACCCTGGTGGCTGCTGCAAATATGGCTAAACCAGCACACATACAAAGTTGCTCAAAGACCAGAACTGCAAGATGCCAGCTTCCCACTAGCACAGCCGACCACGGATGAGGATGGTGACGAAGTCACAACACGCTGATGCATGTCATTCAGAGAAGCAGCGTCATCATACTCGGGATCCAAATCTCAGTCGATCTCTTCAAAGACTGGTTCAAAAACTTCTATGACAGGTTCCCAAGAACTTTAAGAATCTGGTTCGCCTATGAAAATTCCGAAGATTTTGAACTCCCCAGTGACTTTAGATTTGAGGATATAAACTCTAAAAAATTTGAGAAGTCTAGGGAGATCTTCACATCAGCTATCTCGCCTTGCATTCTCCCAATCGGCATCCACCAAGGCAGGAATGTTCAAGCATCTTATGAATTTTACCACCCTATGAGCGCCGCCAAGCAACTGGGTATGGGACCACTGCCGATCGGGTTGTATTTTACCAACAAGATCGAAACCAGAGGCGAAATCAGCTCAAGACTCATGATGGATCAGCTACTAAACATGGAAGGTCCTCCTCTTGGAAGCATAGATAATATTGAGTTGGTAATCACAAGGACTGCAGCCTTCAGCCGATGGTGCGGCGAATGGAAAAAACATCTATTTCACCAATCGGCTTCCATGTATCTTACCACCATATATCCGGAGTTGGTCCCAGAGGTAACCACTTTTCCCTCGTCACTTGTCATTTATCATCAGTTGTCTTTCATTATCATCTGACCAACCCTGTTTTTGTTTGCAGACTACCGATTTATCTTCCCCTCACATTGGCAATACCGGGGTGGCTATTCAATATGCTTCAGCGCTTATCCCAAGTGGTGGCCTTGCCCCTTCGGCAATCGGCTATAACGCACCGAAGGTAACCTCCCTACTTCATGGCCAAACCCATGAAGCACTTCATGGCCAAACCCATGAAGCACTTCATGAAGGGTTACACGAAAGCTACGATAGCTAATAGCAAAAAAATTCTATTGCGCAAACCAGGAACACTTGCAAGTAAGGGTCGATAGATCGTTACCGATTGGAGTAGAGTGCAGCGGAAATAGCCAATCAGGAGCTATCCGATCCGGAACAGTACTGGCCGATCACAGCCGATTCGCTGGCAGCCGATTCCCCAAACAGCCGATTCGACATAGCCGATTCCCAATGCTGGAGCCGATCCAACCTCAGTCGACTTGCCGATTCGCTGAACCGCGCTCGCGCTGCCGATCCACCACAGCCGCCTCACTTCGAACGCCGCAGCCGATTCGCAGCCGCCGAACAGCACCGCAATATAGCAGCGCCTCTATCGGTATCCACATGTCCAGGGACAGAACGCCTAACACCCGTGTGCTAGCACAAGATGCAAGGCTAGGGTTTGGCTCGGGAGTGGGGAGGATTTCCGTGGAGATCTCAAACTCGTCGACTTCTGAAGTCGCGCGATTAGATTGATTCGGTTCAAGTGCGATCACGCAGCTCTCTACCCCTCGTCCCTTTATATAGAGTTGCCGACTAGGCCTACAGGCCCATCGGGACTCTATCCGATCGGATCCCTATCCGAATCTCATAGAGTTGGCCGGCTGAACTTCATAAGCCCATAGGACTCTATATTAAATCGAATCTTATCTGAATTGAGCCATATTCAAGTCCAACTCGAATGTCTATTCTATCCCCTTAAGCGTATGACCCTGTAGGTTTAGGTATACTCGGTTTCGGCTGAGTCTAACTCAGCCGACTGTCAATAGCGGCGCCTAGCAGCACATATTGACACCATAGTATACAAGAATATAATATCGGCTCTGAACCTGTAATGTGTACACAAATCTCTTTGCCTCACGATACCAATTAAGCTATAGGCAAGATGTGTACCATCCCTTCAATAGCTTAACCATTTACTCGAACCGTATTGGATTATCTATCTGTTGATTGACTCATCAATCAACTCGGCATGGCCATGCACTTTCATAATCCATTACCTCGAGGGGCCCAGAGATCTCTCTCCAAAGGAGGGGCAAATTCCATCTTGATCATTCACAGTCCACTCCATGTTTCATAGCAAACCCGAAGACTACTTTTATAACTACCTAGTTACGGAATAGTGTTTGGTAGTCCCAAAGTAGGCTACTACACATGTTGAAATCCATGATGATCTCAGGTCTAAGGACTTTGCACCAACACTACTTAAGACTAACTAATGACACATTAATTCCTGTAGTGTCTCATGGTGGGTCTATCCAACAATGTGTTCTCTAACACATGTCCATGTATATTGATTTGGTATCTCCATATCATGATCTATGAGATATGATCATCAATCAATAAACCTGCCGATCTTAGAATCATATTTGTTCCATCAATATGACATATGATTAGGGATCGTTTAGAAATAGATTCATACGTAAAGAGTCTCATAAATAAGTCATGTACTTATTGATCAATACAAGTTGTCTATTTCATGGAACTGAATAACACTTTATTCATTTATACATAAACATTGACCATGATATCCAACATCTTCATGTTGCCTCTAGGGCATATCACTAACACTTCAAAGAAAGAAGAGGGCCAAACCACTGGCTGCCGATCTGTCGGTTGTGCAGAAAAAACCTTTGAAGAAACAAAAGAAAACCGCAGCCGACAATTTACCAGACATAGATCCAGACCTAGAGGCCTTCCTAGATCAAGAAGAAATGGAAGAAGCCATTGACGAAGCCGCCGCTGAAATAGCCAATCCAGAAGCAACAGCGCAAACATCACCAGCTGATGACCAAGTCTGAAGAACGTCCACTCCTCCAATACGTCAGCCTCTACCTCGGCCTCAACCAGTATGTATTTGCCAAAAAGTCTCTCCCTTTAAATCTACGCAACCACTTACTTAATTTTCCGTCTTGCAGAAGAAAAGGTTGGCCTCAAGGAAGAAATCAGCTCCAGCTCCATCGGTAATCTTAATTTTGTATTCCCTTTATCCTTTTCTTTTAAAGAATGATGTTCAGCCAGGCTTATTTTCTTTGCAAATAGCCTCCTCGCTCTCCAACACCTGCCCCCCAAGCATCAAGCGAGAGGACTCCATCGGCTAGGGGCAGCAATGACGTCGAGGCAGAAACAACATCGGCTCCCGCCATCCCTGTAAGTCTATTCTCTTCATATCAGCCGCTCCCAAAGCCTTAATGACTAACAGTTCCAATACTCATTAACTCCAATATCCTACTCGTAGGCTCTAGCCGATATGTTTCCTTTTGATATCAAAGAATTCATGGATGACGAGAACACAGCCGACAAGACCATGGCCTCTGCTGCCGATGACCTGAAAACTACACTACAAGATTTGGCTCGTCGGTTAGAATGTTCTTTGGACTTCCTAGTTACTGATTGTGGATCAATCAGAGCTAGACTCGAAGATATTTAAAATTAGCTTCCAGATCATATAGTCGACGCCATCTCTCAAGCCGCATATCTTGAACAACATCGGCACAAGTTTGAAAGAGCCAAGCAAAGGATAGCCGATCGACGTGAAAGGACAGCCCTCGAAGCCACAATAGAAGCTAATCGGCTATCGATACTAGATTGCAAGGCCAAACTTGATGAGATGACAGCCACACCAACTTCCAATCTCGATCGGCTGCGCCAAGCGAAAAGAAGAGCTGTTAGCCAAACTCGCAAAGTGCGATGCCGACATTGTATCCAAAGAACAACGGCTTGCCAATCTCCTGAGGATCATATCAGAAAAGAAATCCAAGTTAAAGGCTTCAATAAAAAACTTGTCATACCTCACTAGAGCCTTGAAAGTGATTCCTGGGAACGATGCGACCGATCTCAAGGTGTAACACCCTAAAAATTGGAGAAATTAAAACCGGGAATTAAAAATCAGAACTTACAAAAACTTTTTGCTTGTTGCTTCTTGATCGTGTTTATTGCTTCTTATTTGCCAACTGGGTTGCATAAAAATTCATTTCAGAAATGATTTAATTTGAGGTTGGAGAAAAACCAAGTGTTTTGAAATCCCAGATGGGAGAAAAGGTTCAAAATATAGATTAGAAGGAATAAATAATTAAGATTTGGGGATTTATAAAAGTACATACTCTCGGTTTAAACTCTAATTTAATGATGAAAAAGTAAATATTATTTAAATATGGGTGATAAAAATATTTTTGAAAAGAAAATATAAAGTTAGAAAATTAATTTTAACCAAAGGTCTTACTTTCTTGAATTTAAAAGAAAAGAAAATAAATTAGGAAGGAAAAATATATTTTGAATAATAAAAAGTGGGTGAAAAGAATGAAAATATATTTTACAACTTTTTTAGGTCTGTTATATTTTATTTTGAATTTTAGGGGTAAAAGGAAATAGAATTGGGAAATTAGGAAATTTAATTCGGGAAAATGCGAAAAGTCACTATTCATTGTGCGTCAAGTGTTTGACGCCGTACCCCGGACCCCGGACCGCCTCTCCACCGCGCGTCGCGCTCGCAGCGCTGTGCCCCACACCGCCGTACCATGCCCATGCCGCGCCGTACCACGCCGCTACGTCACTCACACTGGCCATGCCCGTGCCCGCGCCCAGACCCCGCCCCGTGTTAGTGATATGACCTAGAGGCAACATGGAGATGTTGGATATTATTGTCAATGTTTATGTATAAATGAATAAAGTGTTATTCAGTTCCATGAAATAGACATCTTGTATTGATCAATAATTACGTGACTTATTTATGAGACTCTATATGTATGAATCTATTTCTAAATAATCCCTGATCATATATCATATTATTGGAACTAATATGATTCTAAGATCGGCATGTTTATTGATTGATGATCATGTCTCATAGATTATGGGTATGGAGATACCAAATCAATAAACATGGACATATGTGTTAGAGAACACATTGTTGGATAGACCCACCATGAGACACTACAGGAATTAATGTGCCATTAGTTGGTCTCAGGTAGTGTTGGTACAAAGTCCTTAGACCTGAGATCACCATGGATTCCAACATGTGTAGTAGCCTACTTTGGGACTACCAAACGCTATTCCGTCACTGGGTAGTTATAAAGGTAGTTTTCGGGTTTGCTATGAAACATGGAGTGGAATGTGAGTGATCAAGATGGAATTTGCCCCTCCTTTGGAGAGATATCTCTGGGCCCCTCGAGGTAATAGATTATGGAAATGCATGGCCATGCTAAGTTGATTGAGGAGTCAATCAATAGACAGATAATCCAATACGGTTCAAGTGAATGGTTAAGCTATTGAAGGGATGGCACACATCTTGCCTATAGCTTAATTGGTATCGTGAGGCAAAGGGATTTGTGTATACATTACAGGTTCAGAGCCGATATTATATTCTTGTATACTATGGTGTCAATATATGCTGCTAGGCGCCGCTATTGACAGGTCAGCTGAGTTGGACTCGGGCCGACGATCGGCTAAGTTAGACTATAGCCTAAACCGAGTATACCTGAACCTATAGGGTCGCACGCTTAAGAGGATAAGAACAGGCATTCGAGTTGGACTCGGATACGGCTCGATCGGATAGGGATCCGATCGGATAGAATCCTATGGGCTTACGAAGTCCGGTCGGCCAACTCTATGAGATTCGAATAGGATCCGATTCAAAATAGAGTCCCAATGGGCCTCTAGGCCCAACCGGCAACTCTATATAAAGGGGCGAAGGGTGGAGCATTCCCGCATCAAATTAAATCAAATCAATCTGATTTGGCGCAACAGAAGTCGGCGAGATCAATCTCCACAGAAACCCTCCCTACTTTTGAGCCAAACCCTAGCCTTGCATTGCGTGCTAGCACACGGGTGTTCGGCGTTCTGTCCCCGGACGTGTGGATACCGGTAGAGGCGCTGCTACGTTGCGCGCTATTGATCGGCTACGAATCGGCTGCAATCGGAGCGAGGCGACTGCAGCAGATCGGCGATGAGAACGCGGTCGGACGACTCGGATCGGCTGTGACATCGGCGAATCGGCTGATTGGTGAATCGGCGTGCCCCGGAAATCGGCATCGGCAAATCGGCGATCATCGGCGGCACAGTTCCAGATCGGATAGTCCCGATTGGCTATTTCCGCTGGATACTCCAATCGGTAGCGATCTATCGGCCCTTACTTGCAAGTGTTTCTGGTTTGCGCGGTATAAAAGTTTTTGTTTTCGGCTAGCGTAGCCTCCGCGTAACCCTTCACCCCGAGCGCCACCACACGCCGCGCTCTCGCACGGACCCCGCCGCCCTCGCGCCCACGCGCCACTCGCCGCGCCCGGCCCCCTCCCGAGCGCGCCACGCGTCGCTCCTCACCCCAGGCCCCCCACCCCGGCGCTCGCCGCACGTCGCCATGCCCACCCCACGCACGCGCGCCATGGTCGTCGGCCTCGCCAGAGCTAAAACCGGCACGAAACGCCTATAAAAAGGCCGAGGCAGATCAAGTACCCTATACGAAATCTCTTCATGAATCGCTCCTCTCCATTTCCCCCAAGTTTCCCCCAAAGTTTCCCCACCGCATCGCTCGAATTTTGAAGGAAACCGACAAGGAACCGAAGAACCCAAGCCGTAGCCGCCCGAGGCCGATTTTCCAAAATTCATCGTCTTCGACCGATTTCCTCTCCAATTGAAGGTAAGAATGCAATCCTCATGTCAAGAGCTTAATTTCCCCTAGATTTCCCGAGCCGAAAACCCACCGGAGTTCGCCAGCGACGAGCCCCACCATGCCGCTCTGTTCGGCCGTCGCCGCGCGCACACGTCGCCAGGCCAATGTCGTGCTTCTCCGGCCAAATACTTGCCATAGATAGCTTCCCCACACCTTGCAGATGCTCCAAGCCCCTTGGTTAGGTCGCGCCGTTGCCTAAACAACACGGCGACGAGCGCCGCCGCCACCACGGCCACCTCACCGTCGCCGGCCCGTTCCGCCGCCTCTCCGGCCTGGCCGAGCCGTGAAACGAAGTCCCCGTAGCCCCTAGATGGTGTAGGCCCCTTTGCCCCTTGAGCCGGCCCTCCCTCGCCGCCGTTCGCCCTTTTCCCCCCATCAGTCGCCGACGCTAACAGAGAAGAACAGAGGGAGAAGGAAGCACGGGAGGGAAAGGAAGGAAAGAAGGAAGAAAAGAAAAGAAAGAGAAAAGGAAACGAGATTGGCTCGGTAGCTCAGCGGCTTGAGCCGAGCCGAGTGAGGGTGAGGTCGCGCGTTCGATTCCCAGTGACGCAAAATTTTTGAAGATTTTTCTTTTTCTTTTGAGGAGTTTAAAATTAATAGGAGCCTAATGAAAAAAATCCTAGAAGAATATTTAATTCTTTTAAACTCTTCTAAAACTCTAACCACAAAGATTTTGCATCTTTTAAAGGAGTTTATTTATTTACTTTTAAATTGCTTTGCAAATAATTATGAAGTTTATAATTACCTAAACTTCGAACTTTTAAATCCCATAAATTTCCAAAATGTTTATATATCTTGGAGAGGCCCATTCATTCATTTAGGTTATATTCATAAAACTAGAATCTTTTCAAAGAATTATAAACTACCTTTATGATTTCCGATCAACCCTTCTCGACATATATGTTTCATGTTAAATCCTTCCCAACCGATTTTCGGTAGACCGCGACACCAATTAATTTCGATTTGAATTACTATAAACCCTACGACTTCTCGACCCGATGAATATTTTGAAAAAATTAAAAGATAACCATTTCCTTTTATTAATTGAATCATCAACTCTAATATATCTCATACTTTAAGCATATTAACTTAAAATAAATATCACATCATACTTAACTAAATCAAAAATCGCAAAACCTCAGATCCTTATAACTCCTTCGCCCTAACTCGGATTTCGCGGAAACTCGAACCTAGGTTCGCGTGGAGTCATAGCCTAGTATTAGGAGCCGCACTCGCAATTCGGCTTTTATTGGATCTTATTGGATTTTATTTGAATTCTAATCGAATTCAAATTGGATTTCTCGCACGTACGATAGAGTCCAAGGGAACCATCGAGAACGTCGAAGACTCAAGCCAACAGGATTGCGAGCAAGGCAAGTCAACACTCCCCTTTGAACATATTGATCCTACTTTGCGAAATGATGTTGATTTCTATTACAAATTGCATGCTATACACAAATGAGTACCTATGCTTGATATACCCTCCCTTGATGTTGATTACCCTTAGAATTATTCTTTGTAACCTTCGATGTGATATAACCGGAGGAATAACTCGGTGAAATGCTTAGCCCTGCTTATATTAGATTCTTGCATACTCATGATTTCACAAAAAGCTTCGTGCTTGGGCAACTATCTTTGGGAAGGTAGTTGAGATACGACATGTGGAGACATGAGCACCACATTGCCTCGATCATGTTAGAAATAGTTTTGATGGAAAAAATGAAAATACAAAACCAATGTTTTCAGACTGGGGTGGATGGATGGATTTGGGTGGATTCCAGGAAAGGCAAGAACCGTCCCTGGTCGATTAAGGACTGAGCCATGAGACTACAACTTAGAGCAAACCAGTACAACCATACTTCTCGAATGGGTATAGACCTAGCGAAGTAGATAGCCGAGCGAAGGCAGTATCCCTGCATAGTGGTTCAGGTGTAGGTGTTGAGTTAAGGACCTACCAATGGGTAGAGTGTCCTGGGCCTACCAATGGTAGAGTGCCCGTGATTGTGAAAACACCAAAGGCCTTTATGTGAATAATAAACTGAACTTAACAATGACCTGAAGATTAAGTGAGTTTTCTCCCTTACCCCGGGAACACCAGAACTCCTCTCACTGCTAGAAAATGATGGCTAGAGTGCATGAGGACTTAAGTTCATGGAGCGGGTACTGCCAAAGTGAGGTTATCGAAAGGCTTTGCCGTGACCGTCCCATATAGAGGGATGAAAGCTCATTCAATGAGTAGTCGCGGAGTACGGGTAAAGTGTATATCCACTGCAGTGTGAGTAAATCAATCTATTTGAATAGCCGTGCTCGCGGTTAATGAGCGATGTGACAAGTTTCTCCCATTGCTAGACCCATAAATTCTAAAATGATGGGTTGGTATGCAAAATGATTTTTGAGCTGGTGGACTCAACTTCTCAACCTGCGAGAAGGGATAGACTCCCCAGAAAACCATGACGATCTGGAGACAGGAAACCATCCTTGGTATCACGATGGATGACAGACAGAACCATCACCGATTTAATATACTCTGAAACTAAAACTTGACTGGATAGATGATAGGTTTGTGAAATGATTTGCGAAAATTGGCTTTGTGCAAATAAACCACAACCACCCTTTGAATGACCCTATCATGTGCATTATTTCGTGTTGGCTTGCTGAGTACGTTGGGTACTCACCCTTGCTATACGCACAAACCTTCAGATGGTGTAAACAAAGAACTGTAGGACCCCTATGCTTACTACCGGGATGAATGAAGACAATGGAGCGCAATAGGTCTTAGTCCCCAGTCGTTGCCTGTAGGCGATCGACATGTCGCTGCCTTTCGTCTGCTATCTTATCTAATTTCTGTTTTTGGTTGTATCCAGACCGATAGGTCCTATATGTATTGGATATTGCCTTCGGGCCTATTATTGTAATACTTTTGGTGTAAGACTATTCGTGCATTTTGCACCTGATTATTCAGTACTGTATTCGTGGGTACCAAACTACTCGATCCAGGGAAATGGTACTATGAACACGAATGATTCCCGTTCTCAAAAACGGGGGTCTACACAAGGCAATCGAAGAAGTTGATCAGATTAGGCAGCGGGCAATCTCGACTATCAACAACTTCTTGACTGGCTAAACCAATTTATGTAATAGGTCTTACAATTTTGAACCCATGTGAATCTTCATGTCGATTGTAATATAACTTGGTCACACCAGTTTTTGTGAACTCCTGCAGTAATTGATGTCATATTATTTCTGTGTCGATGCTCGTAATCTGTTCGAAGTCCACAAAACAATAAAATTTTTGAAGTCCACTTGAGTTCACTTGTGTGTGTATATATGCCCCCCTAATTTTACAATGTCAACGATCATTGGTAAAATTATAGTTCGAGAACACCACGCGAAATCGGCTATCATGTATGAGCAGAAAATCATAACCGATTATTGTAAGGATTAAATGACTAAGGGCGATATAACTTATATTGGCCATCATACATCGGTAGTGCACAACCGATTATAATAATGATAGAATGGCTAAGGGTGATATGAGTCATATCAACCATCTAAAGACGATGCAAACACATCGGCTACCATGTATCGGTGTATCAGAGCCGAATCATGAGTGGATCCATACACTGAGATAATACTTCTTTAGATATTTGCCATTGAGAGCCCTTCCAAATACTTCATCGTCCAGTCCTTCTATCATGTAGGCCCCTTTAGAGATGCATTTGTGGATCTTGAAGGGCCCTTCCCGCTAGGTGACCACTTGCCAAATTTGTTATCCCGTATACCAATCAGTAGTATTAATTTCCAGACCAACTCGCCTTCCTCGAAAGACTTGGGCACGACTTTCTTGTTATAATGACGAGCCACTCTTTCTTTATTCCTAGTCACTTTTTCCAGAGCATGCATCCTTGTTAAAACCAAGTCCTCTGATTCGTCTACAATCAGATTGTGATAATCATCGGCTGTTAACTCATCCTGTAGTTGAATCCTTCGTGAGCCGATGACACTCTCCCATGGCAAAACAGCTTCATGTCCATAGACTAACTTGTAAGGAGGTACTTGGATTGATCGATGACAGGCCATCTGATAAGCCCACAATGATTCGGCCAATTGTCTATGCCATTGCTTTGGGTACTCAGAGATCTTCCTCTTTATCAACTTGATCAAACTTTTGTTAGAGGCTTATGCCTGTCTATTGGCCTGAGCATAATATGGTGAAGAATTTAATAACTTGACTCCCATGCTGTCGGCAAACTGAACAAACTCGTCTGAGACAAAGATAGACCCCTGATCGGTTGTGATAGTTTGAGGGACGACGAACCTGTAGATGATATGCTCTTCGACAAACTCGATTTCATCCCTAGAATCAATTTTCTTCAAAGGACTTTCTTCCACCCACTTGGTGAAATAATTGATTGCCACCAATATAAACTTATGTCCTTTGCTTGAGGATGGATTGATCTGGCCGATCATATCGATTCCCCATCCCCTGAACGGCCAAGGTTTGATAATTGGATTCATAGCCGATGCTGGTGCCCTCTAGATAGCCCCAAACTTTTGACAGCCTTGACAACCCTTATAATATTTAAAGCAATCCTCTAGCATAGTTGGCCAAAAATACCCAGCTCTTCGAAGTAGCCACTTCATTTTATGAGCCGATTGATGAGTGCCACAGATACCTTCATGCACTTCTCCCATTACTACCTTGGCTTGATCGACACTTAGACATTTGAGTAGCACACCATCAATCGTTCGATAGTATAGATCACCATCAAGCAAGATGTATCTTAAAGCCTTATAGCACAATTTTCTTGAAGCCAACTAAGAAGGATTTTGTAAATAACTGTGAACACTATACCTCCAGTCGTCGGCTGAGATGGCGATATTTCTACTTTGACTTCCTTTGTCATCGGCTTATAGCCGGATGCCCCTTGAGCCAGATCATTTTTCTCTGAATTCTGCTCCCTAGGGATATGCTTTAAGGTAACTAGCCGAAAACTATCCATCAACTCTCGGTATTTTTGATAATAGACCATCAGCGCGTCGTTCTTGCATTCATATTCTCCGGATAATTGGCTGATGACCAATAGTGAATTGCCTATAATTTCCACGGCATCGGCTTCAACTTCCTTCAACAGCTGCAGACCCTTGAGGACAGCCTCATACTCTGCTTGATTGTTGGTAGCATGAGGCGCGATTGTAAAAGCAAATTCGAAACTTGCCCCCTGGGTGAGATGATTACCAAGCCGATGCCACATCCATGTGTGCAGACTGATCCATCGAAAGTTACAGTCCAAGGCATGATGTCGACTGAGCCGATTGAGTCATCTCTATGCTTGACAATGAAATCGGCAATAGCCTGCCCTTTGACTGCTTTAGGCGCCTGATACCTTAAGTCAAATTCCGTTAAGGCAAAGATCCATTTACCAACTCGTCCCTTTACCACTAGAGCCGATAGCATATATTTGACCACGTCGGCTTTGCAAACTATTGTGCACTCGTTGGATAATAAATAATGCCTCAACTTCGTACATGAAAAATATAGGCACAAGCACAACTTCTCCACCGGAGAGTACCTTATTTCTATATCCAAAAGTCTTCTCCTGAGATAGGATATTGTTTTCTCCTTTCCTTCGAACTCCTGGATTAAAACTGAGCCGATAGACTTCTCGTCGGCTGATAGATACAACTTGAAAGGCACTCCCTTTTGTGGAGGGATCAATACTGGAGGAAAGCTTAGATAATCTTTGATGTTGTCCAAAGCCTTTTGCTGCTCTGTCCCCCAAGTAAACGCTTGATCGGCTTTCAACCTTAATAAAGGTGTAAATGGCTCCATCTTCTCTAACAGATTGGCTATGAACCGTCTGATGAAATTAACCTTGCCGATCAAAGACTGCAACTGCTTCTTGTCCTGCGGAAGCTGAATGCTCTTGATAGCGTTGATACTCCTTTGCGTTACCTCAATCCCCCTCTCGTGAACAAGAAAACCCAAGAATTGACCAGCCGATACGCCAAAAGCACACTTCGTGGGGTTCATTTTTAGGCCATATTTTCTGGTTCTCTCCAAGACTTTTCTCAAATCGGCTATGTGGTCTTTGACCTCCTTGGATTTGACAACAACAGCATCAATGTAAATTTCAACCAAGAAGCCGATTAAGTCGTGAAAAATATAATTCATGGCCCTCTGATAGGTAGCCCCAGCGTTCTTCAAACTGAAAGTCATGACAACCCACTCATATAAGTCAATCGCACCTGAACACCTAAAGGTCGTCTTATGAATGTCTTCCTCGGCCATAAAGATTTGATTATATCCAGCATTACCATCCATAAAATTGATGATTTTGTGTCCTGAGGCTGCATCAACGAGCAAATCGGCTATTAGCATGGGGTACTCGTCCTTAGGGGTAGCTTTATTTAAGTCTCTGAAGTCGATGCACACCCTAAGTTTGCCATTTTTCTTGATTACTCGGACTATGTTCGAAACCCACTCGGCGTATCGGCATGGTCAAATAAAACCGGCATCATACAGTCGAGTAATTTCGGCCTTGATTGCATCGTACATATCAGCTTTAAACCTCCTAGGAGGCTGTTTGTATTGCCAATACCCTGGGTTGATAGGGAGCCAATGTTCAACAATCGATCGGCTAAGACCAGACATCTCAAAATACTCCCAAGCAAAACAATCTTTATATTTCTTTAATAAATCAATAAGCTTAGTTCTAAAATGAGAAGAGATATTTTTACTAATATATGTCGGCCTAGGCCTATCTCCTGGACCTATATCAACCTCTTCAAGCTCATCGGCCGACATAAAACCTTGCCCGAGTTTGCCATCCAGATCGTCCACGGTGTCCTTGGTGTAGACGCTCGAGCCCTCCACGACGCCCTTGAAGTAATAATTGAGGCTCTTTGTCTCTGATTGGCTGTATATCAGAGTCAAACACCTTCAGAAAATCAGCCTCCCAAACTTTGCCACACAGGCAATCGATGTCGTCGATTTCCCATAAGGTCAAATCGGCATTGGCGACGTTTACTGACCTGTCGGCTAGCACGATTTCAATCTTGTCGTCTTGCCACTGGATTAAACTCTGATGCATTGTTGAAGGGATGCAGCAGTTGGAGTGAATCCAGTCCCTTCCTAGCAGCAAGCTGTACGATCCCTTCCCGTCAATGACAAAGAATGTAGTGGGCACGGTTTTGCTGTCGACGGTTAGCTCGACGTTAAGGACGCCCTTGGCTTCTGATGGGTTCCCGCCAAAATCCTTGAGCACCATATTTGTCCTTATCAGGTCATCGGCTCCTTTGCCCAGCTTCCTGAAGGTAGCATAGGGCATTAGATTGACGGCGGCTCCTCCATTGACCAGCATTTTAGACATCGGCCTTCCATTGACGAATCCTTTAACGTATAGTGGCTTAAGGTGTCGATGCTCAGTCCCTTCATGTTTTTCAAATATTGCTTGCTCCGGGGACAACATAAGTGTAGCCGATGACTCTTCTACGACGTCTGCGTCGGCTTGGGCCGCTTCAAATTCGGTAGGTAGCACAAAAACCATATTGACCGACGCAGCGGCCACGGTCTTTCCCTTGGCCTTTCATTTCGCTTGGTCGGCTGGGTCCTCATCGACTACGATAGCGTTGTCCTTTACGCGCCATTGCCTCCATGGGCGGTTTTGTTCCTTTTTCTTTTTTAGCCGATAGTCGATTTTGGCCTGGACTTCTTTCAGCCGACCCTCGCTCTTTAGCCATTGTACCTTCCGCTTTTGTGTTTTCGTAAACATGTCGAAAGGACACCATTGAGGGTTGGCAGCTTGTTCTTCGTGGTCCTCTATGTCCTCCTTGAAGAAATCTTGATGGATGGGGCACAGCCTTTCATGAACAGGCATTTTCCTTTGATTGAGCCGAACCGCCCTGGGTATAAATTGGCTGGAGCTCTCAGATGGTTGATCCTTGTATCCACTGCATGCCGGGCAGTCTTGGATCGATGGCAACCTCATCCCCTGATCCCAGCAAAACCTGAAGAAGTCGCAGCTCCAATGGGGATCGAAGCCATCAGGCTGCTAATTATGAGCCCTTTCTTGCCGATCGTATCTCCTTGGATATACTTTGTAGACCCTGCCTGTCTCCTTCTCTTCATGTCTCTTCATGAATCTGACTAGGCTATCCATTTTTCGAGGATGATGATCAGCCGATCGGTGACCGGTACAAACCATGTTAACGGGAAAAGGGTTCCCATCAACCTTCATCGGCTTCTTAGGATCTTTGAATTTGATTTTCCCGGCCTCTATAGCTGATTGTATCTGCTAGCAAAACACTTTGCAATCGTTGGTGCTACGGGAGCCGGTGTTGTGCCATTTGCAGTATTTCTTCTTCTTCAACTCTTCGGCCGATGGGATGACATGATTGGCCAGGAGTTGGATCTGCTTCTTCCGAAGTAGCAAGTCAAAAATTTTGTCGGCTTTTGTAATGTCGAAGTCGTATTTCTCTTCTTTAGCCGAGGTTTTGACCCATTGACAGGTGATGGTCTTTTTGCCCTTAGCCCACTCGGCTGCTGCCACTTCGGCATCGCTATCGCTTGAATCAGACTCTGAGGCATAGGCGACGTGGCTGATTTTCTTGAAAGCCTTCTTGGCCTCCTGGAATCGTTGTTCGTGTGCCGTAATCTTTTGAGCCAAGTGGGCTAGGCTCTCAAAATCCTGGGCCGAAAACCTTTCCCTGATGGGCGCTAGAAGACCCTGGAAGGCTAAATCGGTCAGTTGTGAATCGGACAACACTAGGTTGTAGCATCGGTTCCTCATATCTCAAAATCTTTGGATGTAGTCTTGAACCAATTCATCGTGTTTCTGCCTAATGCCTGTGAGATCCGAAAGCTTCATCTCGTGGGTGTCGGAGTAGAAGTAGCGATGAAATTGCTTCTCAAGATCAGCCCAACTTTGTACTGAGTTGTAGGGAAGATAAGAGAACCACGTGAAAGCCGATCCTAATAGTGAGAGTGGAAATAACCTTACTCTGAGCGTGTCCATAGCCGATGCCTCTCCACATTGGGCCAAAAATTGGCTGACGTGTTCATATGTTGACACGTTGTCTTGCCCAGAGAATTTTGAAAAATCTGGCATCTTGTACCGGTTCAACAGAGGAACCTTCTTAAAGTACTTCGGATAGGGGTACCGGTACATGTTGCCAGAGTCCTTTGGTTCGAGGCCGAACTGATCTTGCATTATGTCGGCTATCGGATCGGCCCAAGGCTTATTTTGCTGTTGTGTCTCTTGAGTTTGTTGGTGTTGTATCGACTCGTACTGATCATACTAAAATGGAGCGTGCTGATACTGCATCTGGGGCGAATGAGGCTGATAATATTGGCTGAAGTTGCCCCCTGGATATTGGTGTGGGAGCTGAGGCATGGTAGGAGGCTGTTGCGGCATCACTAGAGGTTGTTGTTCAGGGAGAAGCTGCGCACCAATCGGGTTTTGAGGGGAACCCGGTGTATAGTTGCCAATCGGCGCTTTGTTGGTGGCATTGAACATGGCCTCCACTTGCTCCTGGGATACAGTCGGGACTTCGTGGCCTGAATACTGAGGTTGCTGCCTGATCAAAATCTTGGATGGTGGCCTTGTAGTCGATGATTGGACATTCGGCTAGATGGGGACCGATCCTGGGGCAATCGACTGTCCTGGAGGAGGAATCAGCAGTCCTTGTGTTGACAGGATCCTGTAACCAGGGAATCGGCCATCGGGGAGGAAAACTGGGCCCCTTGGTAGCTGCTCAACTATTCTAGAGTGCACCACTATGCTGAGCATGTTATTCTATGTGTTGACCAGTATCCCGGACTGGTTGATAAGAGCATGGTGGACGACCGAGTCGATTCTGTCCTACAGTGTGTGGAGCTCTGAGCCTTCTTCTTCCTGTTTGATCTCCTCCATCTTTTGTTTCTTTTTGTCCTTGTTAGGGCTTGGCTCGGGCTCGTCTTCTCCTGGAAACTTTATCTTGTATCTCTGGACGAAAGTACCCGACCGAGTCTGGACAAAGGAGTGCAGATATTGATTCTGCAACTTATTCATCATGTCCTCAATCTTAGCCTTCTGTTCCAGAGTCAGCTTATCCTGCGTGACCGGGATGATGTTATCCTAATCAATATCTGAAGTCTTAATGTCGACCATTGTTCCTGATCCGAGTGCTGCAAGAGTCCCACTGGGCGTGCCAAAAACGTGTTGTTGAGAAATTTTTCCACGCACTGGCCTGAGAGAGTTGCTTAGCTCTAGTGCAGGTCCAAATTGGATTGCCTTCGGTGTGTAGGGCATGCCAGTTGGTTTGATCCTGTAACCAACAAGAAACAAAGAATAGATAATTAAATCATGATTAGATCCTACTCGATCGGCTGTAGATATCCATAATATATAATTACTATTTCAAAGCACATTTAGACTAAGTGATTGGGATAGATCGGTAGTATACCGAGACAGTAAAATAACTTATATCTAAAAACACATTAGAATGATAATTATATATATATAGCTTAGCCGATGCCGTAGATCTAATGTGAATCGGCTAGTACTTCGATACAGTTTTATACTAAGATATTATTCCAAGCTAAATACACTAAACAAGGATCAATCGATTGTTAAAATGACTTAACAGATTGATACCAGGCTTAGCATATTTAACTGAAGTAAGATCTTAACATAAAAGGCGGCTTTAACATATCTATCAGTAGTAAAACATTAATGGCTAAAACAGGTAAGATCGGCTAAAACCCCGATACTATCTCTAATAGCAGTCATCGAACCGAATAGATCTACATGATTCTAAGAGCAATTTAATAGATCAAACTGATGCAGAATTAAGTACAAAAAGAAGCATGAAATCTATACGGACTAATGAAAACCTTTCAAGATGGTGGATACGCCATATAATCCAAATCAACCTCAAGATCTAATTATACTGGCTTTTACCTTCGAGGAGATGCCAGCCGATCATGGATTAGATCTAAGCATTGAACCAGATTATACGACACATATGATAAATTAAGCAATTTGTAATAACGAGGTCAGAGTGTCATGACCATGGAAGCACTAACCCCGATAGCACAAACAGCTTGTAACAAGGAATTACCTTGCTCGGTCGGAACCCGATGCAGCCCAATGCGAGGCAAGAACTTGTCAACATTGGAAGTAAAAGTAAAAGGTGACGATGCGCTAAAATTGTATTGGTTGTGTGTTGTCCTCAATTATATGGTCTCGGGTCATATTTATACCCGGATACACAATGAGTCTGTAACGGACATGATTCCTATCCTTATTACAGATTGAATTATAAATATTCCTAAAACAAATCGACATTGTCTATAAGGAAACTATCCAAAATATCCTAATTTAAAGAGACAATTGTCGTTGTAGGGAGTTATTCGTAGATGGCAATATCTTCGAAGCACTTGAAAACCGAATCCAATGATTATCTTCACGCTTTCCTTTCGGGATTGGTCTCATCTACTCACCCAATCGGAATCGCCTGTATCGGCTACCCTGTCCAACTTGGACTCAGCCGACTGGCTCCTTAGTTGATTCGGACTCAGCCGACGCAGACTCTGTTTCCGATAATCAGGCGCTCCCTCGATTCCACTTCAATCCTTGCTTCAAACTCGGAGATTTGCTTACCAAATTTGATCGTTAACAAATTCCTAACATTTTTACAATACTAAGAGATTTTATCCATGCATGTGTACTATACATTCATTCAGTTCATAATTAAATTACGTTCATTAATACGAACTTTAATATCATATTTATGTATACGGTCTATACAACTTGTACAAAACAAAAGGCAGAAAACAATTGGCAACGAGGGAGAAGTTGCTAGTATATGCATACTGGCCGGTAATAGAATTAATAAACATACTCTTGAAGGGTTACACGGAAGCTACAATAGCTAATAACAAAAAAATTCTACCGCGCAAACCAGGAACACTTGCAAGTAAGGGTCAATAGATCGTTACCGATTGGAGTAGAGTGCAGCGGATTAGCCAATCAGGAGCTATCTGATCTGGAACAGTGCGGACCGATGACAACCGATTTGTCGACAGCCGATTCCTGGGGACAGCCGATTCACCAATCAGCCGATTCGCCGATGCCGCAGCCGATTCGCCGATGTCGCAGCCGATCCGACTCGTCCGACCGCGTTCTCGTGCCTCGCTCCGATGCGCTCGACCTCAGCCGATTCCACCAAAGCCGATCGATTCGTCGCAGCCGCGCTTGCGTCGCCGATCTGCCGCAGTCGCCTCGCTTTGGTTGCAGCCGATTCGTAGCCGATCAACAGCGCCGCAACGTAGCAGCGCCTCTACCGGTATCCACATGTCCAGGGACAGAACGCCGAATACCCATGTGCTAGCACAAGATGCAAGGCTAAGGTTTGGCTCGGAAGTGGGGAGGGTTTCTGTGGAGATTGATCTCGCCGACTTCTGAAGCCGCGTGTGATCAGATTGATTCGGTTCCAATTGCATGCCGCAGCTCTCCACCCCTCACCCCTTTATATAGAGTTGCCGGTTGAGCCTAGAGGCCCATCGGGACTCTATTTTGAATCGGATCCTATCCGAATCTCATAGAGTTGGCCGGCCAGACTTCATAAGCCCATAGGACTCTATCCGATCGGATCTCTATCCGATCGAGCCGTATCCGAGTCCAACTCAAATGTCTATTCTTATCCCCTTAAGCGTGCGACCCTGTAGGTTCAGGTATACTCGGTTTCGGCCCGAGTCGAACTCAGCCGATCATCGGCTCGAGTCCAACTCAGCCGACCGTCGGCTCGAGTCCAACTCAGCCGATCTGTCAACAGCGGCGCCTAGCAGCACATATTGACACCATAGTATACAAGAATATAATATCGGCTCTGAACCTGTAATGTGTACACAAATCCCTTTGCCTCACGATACCAATTAAGCTATAGGCAAGATGTATGTCATCCCTTCAATAGCTTAACCATTCACTCGAACTGTATTGGATTATATGTCTGTTGATTGACTCCTCAATCAACTCGGCATGGCCATGCACTTCCATAATCCATTACCTCGAGGGGCCCAGAGATATCTCTTCAAAGGAGGGGCAAATTCCATCTTGATCATTCACATTCCACTTCATGTTTCATAGCAAACCCGAAGACTAGTTTTATAACTGCCCAGTTACGGAATAGCGTTTGGCAGTCCCAAAGTAGGCTACTACACATGTTGGAATCCATGATGATCTCAGGTCTAAGGACTTTGTACCAACATTACCTGAGACCAACTAATGGCACATTAAATCCTGTAGTGTCTCATGGTGGGTCTATCCAACAATGTGTTCTCTAACACATGTCCATGTATATTGATTTGGTATCTCCATACCATGATCTATGAGATTGTCTAACGCCTTCTGCTGCTCTGCCCCCCATGTGAATGCCTGATCGGGTTTCAGCCGAAGCAGTGGTGTGAACGGTTCCATCTTTTCTGAGAGGTTGGCTATGAACCGTCTGATGAAGTTTATCTTGCCGATCAATGACTGGAGTTGTTTCTTGTCCTTCGGAGGCTAAATTGTCTTGATAGCATTTATGCTCCTTGGTGTGACTTCAATTCCTCTTTCATGGACGAGAAATCCCAGGAATTGCCCGGCTGATACGCCGAACGTGCACTTAAGCGGATTCATCTTCAGACCGTACTTCCTCGTCCGTTCTAACACTTGTCTCAGATTGGCAATGTGGCCTTCTATCTCCTTTGACTTGACCACCACGTCGTCAATATATATCTCTACTAGTGAGCCGATCATATCGTTAAAGATATAATTCATGGCCCGTTGATATGTAGCCCCAGCATTCTTCAAGCCGAACGTCATTACTACCCATTCATACAAGCCGATTGCGCCGGGACACCGAAAAGCGGTCTTGTGGATGTCCTCGTCGGCCATGAATATTTTGTTATACCCTACATTGCCATCCATGAAACTGATAATTTTATGACATGAAGCAGCATCTACAAGCAGATCGGCTATCGGCATTGGGTATTCGTCTTTAGGGGTTGCCTTGTTTAGATCTCTGAAATCGATGCACACCCTAAGTTTACCGTTTTTCTTCAACACTGGGATGATGTTTGAGACCCACTCGGCGTATCGGCAAGGCCAAATGAATCCGGCGTCGTATAGCCGAGTGATTTCAGCTTTAATTGCATCGTACATATCGGCCTTAAACCTCCTGGGAGGCTGTTTGAACGGCCGATAGCCTACCTTAATCAGCAGCTGATGGACCACTATCGATCGATTGAGACCGAGCATCTCGAAGTACTCCCAAGCAAAACAATCTTTATATTCTTTTAATAATTCAATAAGTTGGGATCTACAATGAGGAGACAGATTTTTGCTAATGTACGTCGGCCTCGGCTTATCACCAGAGCCGATGTCAATTTCTTCTAGTTCGTCGGCCGACGTGAAACCTTGCCCTAGCTTGCCATCGTCTTCGTCCGCAGTGTCCATGCCGAAAACGCTCGAGCCCTCCACCATGTCTTGTTCAAAGCAGCAGTTGCGGCTCGTCATTTCCAATCGGCTGTATCGTTGAATTGGACACATTTAGAAAATCGGCTTGCCAGATTTTCTCGGATAAACAATCGATGCCCTCGATTTCCCAAAGTGGCAAATCGGCATTGACAACACTAACTGACCTGTCGGCGGGTACGATCTCGATCTTGTTGCCGTCCCATTGAATCAGGCTCTGATGCATTGTAGAAGGGATGCAGCAGTTAGCGTGTATCCAGTCCCTTCCGAGCAGCAGGCTCTAAGACCCCTTCCCGTCGATGACAAAGAATGTTGTGGGCACGGTCTTATTGCCGATGGTCAGTTCAATGTTGAGGACGTCCTTGGTTTTCGATGGGTTGCCGCCGAAGTCCTTGAGCACCATGTTGGTTTTTATCAGGTCTTCGGCTCCCTTGCCTAATTTTCTGAATGTCGCGTAGGGCATGAGGTTGACTGTAGCTCCCCCATCGACTAGCATTTTGGAAATTGGCTTGCCGTTGACGAATCCTTTAACGTACAATGGCTTTAAGTGCCGATTTTCGGTTCCTTCGGGTTTGTCGAAGATAGCCTGGTCTGGTGAGATCGCTAGTTTTGCCACGTCATCTTCAATGGTGTCTGCATCGGCTTCGGGAGCGCCGAACTCGGCTGGCAACACGAAGACCATGTTAACCGATGCAGAAATTTTGTCTTTCCCTTTGGCTGCCCTCCTGGCTTGATCGGCTGGGCTTTCCTCAGCTTGCTCTTCGTCGGCTATGGCAGCTTTGTTTTTGGGTACCCACCGCCTTTTGATTTTGCCCAGCCGTCGGCGTTGTTCGTGAATCATTTGCTGAACTTCGTCCTCTCTCCCTTCACGCTTGAGCCGTTGAACCCTTCTTTTTTGCGTCTTTGTGAAGAGATCGGACGGGCACCATTGGGGATTGGCCGATTCCTCATCATCGGCCTCTTCATCGTCGCGGTTGTTTCCATCGCGGTTTTTGTCGATGAATAAGTCCTGGTGGATCGGGCCGAGCCGATCATGGACGGACCGCCGCCTTTGGTTCAACTGAACGGCTCTGGGGACGAATCGAGTTGGACTTGCAGGCGATAAGCTCCTGTGTTCGTCATCGCGGCGATCGATACATGTTGGGCGATCGATACATGTTGGTAGTCTCATGCCGGATTCTCAACAGTACCTGAAAAATCACAATGCCAATGCGGATCGGCATTGTCGTGATTTACCTCGTATCGTCGGCCTTGGGTGTTTGGCTCGCGCCGACGAGGTGCTTCATTGTAAGCTTCTTCCTACCGAGACCGGTACTGATGACGGTATCGGCTACGCTCATGGATCCACCGTCGGTCAGCCGATCTGATGACTGGGCGGACCATATTAATTGGTGTGGCGTGACATCCAGTTTGGTCGCCTTCTGCCTTGGCCCCTATCGGTGTATTGGCTAAGTCGTGCGCCATTCTGTTCTGTCGATCAGCTTGCCTGGGGCCGGCTTGGATCATGTTGACCGGAAAAGGATTGTCGTCTACCTTCATCGGCCGATTTGAATCGGCAAACTTCAGCTTCCCGACCTCAATTGCCGACTGAATTTTCTGCCTGAAGACCTTGCAGTCATTGGTGGCGTGGGATGTGGAGTTGTGCCACTTGCAATATTTCTTTTTCTTCAACTCTTCGGCCGACGGGATCACGTGATTTTCAGGCAATTGAATCTGCTTCTCCTTGAGTAGCAAGTTGAAAATCCTGTTGGCCTTGGTAATGTCGAAATTGTATATTTCTTCCTTAGCCATCTTCAGCAGCCATTGGCAGACGATGGCCTTTTTGTTCTTTGCCCATTCGCCTGCCGCCACTTCTGCATCATCGTCTTCGGACTCGTAGTCTGATCCGACGACGACCTGGGTTATATTTTTGACGGCCTTCCTGGTGTCTTGGAATCGCTGTTCGTGGGCCGTCACCTTCTGCGCCAAGTGGGCTAAGCTGTCAAAGTCCTACGCAGAGAATCGCTCTCGGATCGGCGCGATCAGACCATGAAAGGCCAAATCGGCCAGCTGGGCGTCCGATAGCACCAGGCTGTAACATCGGTTCCTCATCTCCCTGAAGCGTTGGATGTATTCTTGGACCGATTCGTTGTGTTTTTGCCTGATTCTGGTTAGGTCCGACAACTTCATCTCGTGGTTGCCGGAGTAGAAGTAGCTGTGGAATTGTTTTTAAGATTGGCCCAGCTCTGAATTGAGTTGTAGGGCAACGAGGAGAACCACATAAAGGCTGATCCTGAAAGAGAAAGAGGGAAAAATTGGACCCTCAAGGCGTCCGTAGCCGATGCCTCACCGCATTGTGCCAAGAATCGGCTAACATGCTCGTATGTTGAAACATTGTCCTGCCCTGAGAACTTTTAAAAATCTAGGATCTTGTATCGGTTGGGCAACGGGATCCGCTCGAAGTGCTCTGGATAGGGATACCGATACATGTTCCCTGAGTCTTTCGGCTTGAGGCTAAATTGATCGCGCATGACATCTGCGATCAGATCGACCCATGTCCGATTGTCTTGCTGTACCGGCTCGTATGGGTCATACGGCGCGGGTGCTTGCCGATACAGCGATGGTGGTGTCTGAGGCCTGTAATGATGATCTTGACGGCCTCCTTGGTACTGGTAGTGATGATCAGCGGGAGGTGGCTGAGGCGCCAGTTGTGGCGTTGGTGGTTCTGGAAACAACTGTCGGCCACCGGCGTTGTACCGTCTATCTGGATCAATCGGTTCTGAGTGCTGATTGTCATTGAACATGTTAGCGAGTTGACCCTGGGGCAGCGGCTGTTGTCGGTTCAGTATAGTAATTGCTGGCCTTACAGCCGTTTCACATGGATTCGGCTAACCGAGGACTCCTCCCGGCGGTCCTTGTTGCGCTAGTAGTGGGATCGGCTGATTTTGCGTGACCAGCGTCCTGTAACCAGGGAATTGGCCGTCTGTGAAGTATGTTGGCCCTCGTTGCAGCTGATCGGCTATTTTGGCGTCGACCACAGTAGCGATCATGTTATTGAGAGTGTTGACCAGGATGCTACTTTGGTTGACCAACACGTGATGCACGGCCGAGTCAATCCGGTCTTGTAGAGAATATACAGCCAAATCATCCTGTACCTGGGTTGGCTTCTCCACCTTCTGTTTACCTTTTATTTCACCAGAGGAGGATGCTTTAGTGTTGTTCAGGCTGAACTTATACTTCTGGTGAACGGCCCCGGATCTTGTTTGGGTGAAAGATTGCAAGTAGTTAGCCTGGAGCTCTTCCACCATCTTCTTATATTCGGCTTGTTGTTCAGCCAATAACTGTTCCATCTTTAATGGCACGATGTTGTCCTGCGTAATGTTGGGGCTCTTGGAGTCGACCATCTTACCCGCTGAATCTATACGTCCGAGTCGAGCCGACAAAGAAAGTCCCACCGGGCGTGCCAAGAAGTGTGTTGATGAGAAATTTCTCTCACCAGCGGCGGCACGGGAGATCTGCTTAACTCAGCGCGAGGTCCTTCTCGTTGCTGTCTTTGTGCGGGCGTGCCGATTGATTTGATCTGTTAATCATTTTTGATTAATCTTTGCAGCTGAAAAGCATATAGCCCATGAACCAGCCCTCTTACCGATCAATCATGTACACCAGCTTTCAACGTCAATATTATAATTCAATCGGTCCCACCGGGCGTGCAAAAAATGTGTTGACGAGAAAAATCAACACGTCACCCTGGGAGATCTGCTTAGCTCCAGTGCAGGTCCTAAAATAGATGAAGTGCGAGCGTGCCAGTCAGTTTGATCCTGCCACTGACAAGTTATGCAAATAGTAGAAAATAAATCATATCGACCGATAGACCGATACCCAAAAATTAATTGATCGGCTGATAAGCCGATGGTGCAATTCAAGCCGATGCCGATGCCAGCCGATGGTGTTAGGTCTTGAATCCATCGGCTGTACGCCGAGTGAATATTTATATAAAAGTGATCGGCTGACAATAACATGATGTATATAACAGTACATGAACCAATCACATGATATAATAAATACTGATTTAAGGGTTAAAACACACGTCGGCTGGACCGATGTCATTAAATCCAATCGGCTAGATCCAACCTGTATATAATCCTTGCAAGCCGATGCAATGTCCAGATAACTCATCGGCTAAAACCCCGATGAAACCCTTAGTGGCAACCAACAGGCAGGCTAGAGATTACGGTTCTAATCACGACTTAGTAGATCAAACTGATGCAGCACTAAGTATGAAAAGAAAAGCAATATCTAGATAATCAAGCCCTTGGCTGATTTTCAGGGTGGTAGATTCCTAAACCAATCTAATCTAATATAACGACTTAACCGGTATCGGCAGAAACCCTAAAACGAGAGACAACCGATAGGGCTAAACTGAAATACTAAGATTAGATTAATAGAGACATATGATAAATAGTCAGGCAAGCATGCTAACTAAACCGAAGCAATCCAAGAGATCGAACATACTGATGCAGCCTTGGACAACGTCGACGTAGTCAATATGATCGCCTGATCCAGCAGAACGTTGGACTTATTCCTTTGCTGGAGGTCGAACCTAACGATGCAGCCCAGCGCTGGATGCCAAGTTCCGCCGGATGTCGAACGAAGATGAAGAATAAAAAAGTGGCGATGCACCGAGTTGTATTGATCGAGAGAGATTTGATACAATAGCCATGGCTTATATTTATACCCTAGGCTGACCCACAATCCTAACCAACTTGCCTAGACACTACTTGTATAAAAAGAAATATCTAAACAGACCTGCCTAATTATAAAGATACATGGACTCTAATTTCCCTTGTATATACATGGACTCTAATTTCCCTTGTATACACATGGACTCTAATTTCCCTTGTATAGAATCTTTGCTAATGAAGTTTCCTTCTCTGACTTGTCCGTGCAAATATAACCCACACATGCGTGATTAACATGTACTCTTTTGGTCACTTGCCATCCGTGACATGCAGCTGCACGTGAAGCCGATCACCTTCCTTGCATGTGGATTTATTTCTAAGTACAAAGTATTGACGTGTCCTTCCAAAGTTAGATTATTTTAATCTCCAATAAACTAATTATGCACACGCATGCATATTCGTCGCAAGTGAGCCCTGCTAATGCTGCCAATAGCCGATGCTCCGAATTATTTGGATTTGCTAAAATCTGTTGTCAACACAGGCCCCCCAGTTTTGGAGTATGAAAGCTGCTTCATGCTTCAAAACTTTTCTGGCATAATCCTTTTATAGTCGATGGTCTTCTTTCTAGCTCCTGAATTTACTAGCAGCAAGAATAATACATCAGTATGTGGACACCATAAATTTGGTGCACAACTAGCAAATTTAGTTGTCAACACAGGCCCCCTAGTTCGAAGTATGAATGCTTCATGCTTCGAATTATTTATATCACATACAAAACCAAATCGGATCACTGACTAACGCCAGATCGGTTGACTCAGATCGGCCAACTATCTTGCTCATCGGCTGTTGTGTATAATCGGCTCTCCATCGGCCACCTCTAGATCGGTCGTCTTCCTCGTGGTCATCAGCTGCCGCATCGGCTGACGTGTATTATATTCATTGTCTCAAAAGTTCCAAGAATAAGCATTAGTGCTGACACATTACTTATGCCTTCCTATCAGGATTCGGCTCAACTCTAGCATTAGTATTGGCCGATGGGAACATCCGATCCGTGGCACAGTCAAAACAATTATCTGAGTAACAATCATGTCCGTCCATGTATTTGCACATATCCATACCTGCGTGTTCAACTTAGTCATCTTCCTGCGTCCATATGCTGCTCCAGTGTGAGTCTAATCGGTTGTTCAGCAGCAATCAAGCCAATTAATATATTTCTTTCTCCTTTGACTAATTTTGCTGGCTAATTGACCAATTGATAAGTCGTTGTTGACCCACATCCTGAGTAGCCTCCGTTGCCGATTAATCCTTTGCAGCTGAAAAGCATATAGCCCATGAACCAGCCCTGTTACCGATCAATCATGTACACCAGCTTTCAACGTCAATATTATAATTCAATCGGTCCCACCGGGCGTGCCAAAAATGTGTTGACGAGAAAAATCAACACGCCGGCCTGGGAGATCTGCTTAGCTCCAGTGCAGGTCCTAAAATAGATGAACCGCGGGCGTGCCAGTCAGTTTGATCCTGCCACTGACAAGTTATGCAAAACAGCGGAACATAAATCATATCGGCCGATAGACCGATACCCAAAAATTAACTGATCGGCTGATAAGCCGATGGTGCAATTCCAGCCGATGCCGATGCCAGCCGATGGTGTTAGGTCTTTGTCAAAACTCGGTTTCGGCAATAGAAATTTAGGGGTGCAGTCAAGATCGCCAAGCTCGATGGGTTAGATGGAAAACAAGGATTTAGACAGGTTCAGGCCCTCTTGTGAGGTAATACCCTACTCCTGTTTTGGGGATTCAATCTGCCAAGTGTTTATTGATCTCAAGATCTGTTGCTCCTAAAGTTGATATTCCTCAAGGGACGCCCCTTACTTCCCTTATATAGTCTTAGGAGGCGGGCTTACAAGTCGGAAACTCTATCTTACTCTAAGTCGGTTTCCTCAATCTTACCAAACCGTGACTATGAGTCGTTGCCTTATCTAATCGGCAACGTAATACCCAAGTCATAGTTGGTTTACATAATTGGCAGGCGCAACCTATCCCTATCTCCAGTGGGATAAGCTTACCATGTGGATATCCGATTGCCATAGTCTCCACAGTAGCCCCCGAGTCCTTCGCAGTCGACGAGATAACTTTGCCTTAAACCAAGATAATATACAGCCAAATAACTCTTTGGCCGAGTGCTTCTGGAGCCGAGTGGTTCCGTCATCCCTGCCTGAATCTCCCGAGTGGCTCCAAAGACTGGAAAATATCCCAAAAAATTCTCAAAAAACAAATATCTAGGTGCATCTCCCGATGCACCTAATTAAGTGTAGCCCCGACTATGTGGTTAGTCAAAAATAGACTAAACATATAGTCAAGAACTATAAAAAATTATTCTTATATAAATGCTTAGCTTAAGCTAAAGCAATCATAAAAAATCTTATCACTCGGCAATCTCATGCTCATCCGAGTGAATTTGCCCGAGTCACCTCAGAACAAATAACTCAATCATCCCTCGTGGGTGAAAAGCACTCGATAAACTCATGCTTATCCGAGTAGATCTACGATTCATCTCGAAAAAATATTTTAATCATCCCTCATGGGTAAACAAGTTTTTCAGTCATCGAAAAATATGACCAAAATATTAAATAGCTCTTGCCATAATATTGGTCTTAATCTAAAAAGATCTTCACCGGGGTGGAAAAAAACATTGATATGATTATTTAATCAAATGCTCAAAAACTAAATAGTCCATGTCATCAAGGCAGCCATGAAAAGCTTAACTGTTTCTCACCTTTTAAATTGCATCGTGCCAACTTCTCATGAAGTTGCGCAAACCGCGGTAGTGAAAGGATTTTTGAAGGTACTGGGCAATTAGACACGTGCATACGCCAAGGCAAATCGCTTAAGTCCATCCACTTAAGTCCCTAAGGACACGCGTCGAGCCACACCTTAGCCGGGCCACAAGTCTCTAATGGGCTTGGCCCAATCCGCGAGATAACTTGGCGAAACCCTCAAATCTTTGTACAAAGCCTCGAGGTCATCCCCGTCACTTCGTCTTCCCAGAAAAATTCCCCACTCGCAACACTGTTCACCAGCTTGCTGCGGAAAACCCTAGGCTCACGCGCGCACCCAATCCACCGATCCAGGAGCTCACACTTCTCCACAAGCTAGCTTCCACATCCATCTCCACAGATCCCCATCCTAAATCCCCATCCTCCGAGCCAGATCCACTTCCCCAAAACCACATCCATGGCAGGAGAGAAAATGATCCCCGTTGAGCAATGGGTGACTTCAGATGTCAAGGAGTCCACCCTCGAGGAGATGGTGAAGCACGGAGTTCTCCCTCCCAAGGAGATCGTCGGCTGGCGCCCGACGGCTGGTGAGGAGTTCCCCACTCCGAACACCGGTGAGCTCGTCGTCTTCACCTCTTTCTTTTATTGCGGCTTCGGCCTCCCCACCTATGAGTTCTTCAGGGGTCTTCTTGACTATTACGGCCTTCAGCTTTACCATCTGAACCCCAACTCTATGCTCCACATTGCTCTCTTCATCCATGTTTGCGAAGCTTTCCTCGGCATCCTTCCTCATTTCAACCTCTTCCGCCGCATGTTCTATCTTAAGCCGCATCCTAACAAGGACGAGCCCTACGTTGTTGGTGGGGCTGGCTTCCAACTCCGCGGATCCCTCCGCCGAGAATATTTTTCTCTTCCCTTGAAATCCTCTAACAAGGGCTAGCACGCAAACTGGTTCTATATTGCCAACCTTGAACCCAGTCTGCCAAACTTCGTTGGCCTTCCCCCTGTGCCTAAACCCAACTGGAGCACCGTGCCACTGGCCCAAGACTGGGATGAAGCCAATAAGCTCTTGGCAAAGATTTTGGAGATGAAGAAAAAGGGCCTTCAAGGTGAACAAATCACTCGGCATTTCATCAGAAACCGATTGGCGCCAATCAAGGAGAGGTCCAAGCCTGCTTTTGAGTACGAGGGCGAGAGGGACCCCAATCGGGAAGACCGCGACTCCCTCAGCTTCGAGACTTTGAAGGTCCGTATGTACAAGATATTCTCGACTGGGATTGCAGTCGAGCGCAGCCTCGTGCTGCCGGTCCTTCCTTACAACATATATCGCCCTCCTCCGCTAGTAAGTTGACTTGACTCTTTTATTGTCTTTCAATCTTGATGTGGCACTTCTTAGTGCTCAAAGAATCTTTCTTGCAGGAAAATGCCTCTATTATCTCAAAGCCGTATAAGATTCATCATGACAACGTGCCGGCTCGGCCCGCCAAAAAACCAGCCGGCGGCGTGAAGATCCAGAGCGATCCGATCGGCAAGAGGGCTGCCCCGAATGAAGACATCAGCAAGCGGGCGAGTAAGAGGAGGCTGGTCATTGATGACTCGGATGACGATGTCCCAGCCCCTCAAGCCGAAGCAACTCCTCCAAGGCCGTCACCGAAAACGGTGCCCAAGATCCGTCGCTCGACCAGGTATGTCTCATGACCGAAACTGTGCTCTTATTGAAAATCTCTCTGCCTTCATCCTGATTGCTCCTGTCTTTCTTTTGCAGGAGGCCTCAAAATATTGACCTCACTGGGCAAAGTGAGGGGCCAACACCATCTGCAGCGACTGAGGCGACAAGGCCTGCAGAACCAAAACCCTGGAGCCCTCTCCTGAGTGAGAGCGCTCCGAGTGAGAGATCCTCACCTCCCAGTGAAGATACCCCGAGGAAGGAGCCCCCGACCGCCAGCCGGGATGCCCCGGGACCCAGTCGGCTGCTGAAGAGCCTCCGGCTGCCACTCAAAGGACCCCGACCGAGGACCAGTCGGGCAAGAGCCAAGAGGAGAAAAGCAGCCGGGAAGCGACGGTTAAGGATTCGGCCACCAAAGCTGGTAAGCCTTGACTCAATCTTTCACTTTTTAAATCTCTGATTTACTTCTCCTGTATCTTCATTTGCTCCTTCTGAATCTTGTAAACCAAAGTGGAGGAGATCCCCAGGTTGCAGTCCTCTGGAACCTGGGTCCCTCCAATCAAAATTGAGTGGCGCGATTCTGAGGGCCATAGACAGGGCATCATCCTGAATAAGCAAAAGGAGAACGAAGAAAGAGATATGCTTGTAGACAGCCTGAATGAAGCGACTCGGCTGCTAAACATAAGTCCTGCTCCTTTTCTGTTGTAGCTTCATCATCACTTTTCAGTCGACCAACTTCAGAACTTGTATGTAGAGGGTGTACTGCCGGTCAATGGCCAAATCCGATGCACTCGAGAACTTGGTCCCGCACTTGAACTCCCTGGAGAACATCCAGCAGGAGCTGAAGACCACTCGAGAGGAAGCTGCATCGAGAGAAGCGGCTTTAAGGAGGGAGATCGCCGCACTCCGGGAGGAGAACCTCGACCTCCAGGGTTCAGTCGGGAGTACGCTTAATCCCCTTAGTTTCTTTGTGCTTTTATTCGCAGTCTGCGTTGATCTTGGTCGTTGACAACCTTTCTCGTTGCAGAAAACTCGTCGGAGGTCCACTCGCTCCAGGCCCTGCTGGAAGAAGCCAACAACAGCAAAGCCGAGCTGGAGTCCGAGTTCGAAGGTAAGATCTTTCAAGACAGCATTCTTTGTTTTGCTTCGTCTTTGAATGTTTATGTGATCACGTGTCTTTGACAGCCTATAAGATCAAGACCCGAGCCCAATATGATGTTTTCATTGAGAGGGTCAAAAAAGCCGAAAGCGTCAGGGACGATGTTGCTAACGCGGCGACACCGATCCTGTTGTCGCTGTTCCATCATGGGCTCGGGACCAGCTCGTTGGACCCCGTCGAGATCTTCGACAAGCTCCGGAGGGCCCCGATCGACTGCAGCCAACATTTCAGGCGGCTACCATGGGGCGAACTTCACCCTCGCGCAGGCCAAGTCACTCTATCCTCGGATACAAGTTGACTCAGTCGGGGAGGGATTTGTCGATGGTACTTCCGATGAGCGGGCTCTGGAACTAATTGATGAAGCTCAGGAGTCGGCCAAGAAGGTGGACGGTGATGTAGTAAACAATTTCCGATCTTGATTGCTCCGTGGACATTTGTGTGCAATATTCTGATAGAGACTTGTAAATATTTAGCTTATTTTTGTTAATGCCTTAATCCGAGTTTTTATTTAAAATTTCTTAAGTAATTTTCGTCTGACTGTCACCAAGCCTAAGCTTGATTAGGTCATTGGAAAATTCTCAGTCCTTATGCATTGAACTCGAATCAAGGAACATTAAACAATGATAAACCAAATATGCGTAGGTTGCCGAAGAAAACCATGCTTTATTGACATATGTGCAGCCCCTGACTGCTAACTCAAGAAGTCATCTTGCTTGAGGTTGGCAGTCAAGAAAAACATGAAACTTAAGGCAATTTAAGCATAGTATCGTTGAAGGTGCTCGATGTTCCAGGAGTTCTTCACCATGGATCTGTCTTCATGTTTTAGTCGATATGCTCCTGGTCGAGTCACCTCAGCAATTATATACGGTCCTTCCCACAATGGAGATAATTTGTGATGGTCCTTGGTGGTTTGAATCTTGGATAGAACCAAATCGCCGACAATAAAAGCTCGTGGTCAAACATTGCGACAGTGGTATCGTCTGAGTCCTTGAAGATATCTTGTCGACTGGATCAGGGCTGCCTCTTGAGCTTCTTCCAGTCGGGTAAGGTCGTCCACTCGGTCTTGATCGTAGCGTTCGTCGTTAAAGCTGCGGACTCGGAGAGATTCATACTCCATTTCGTTCGGCAACATGGCCTCTGCCCCATAGACCAGAAAGAAAGGAGTTTGGCCGGTAGCCCGACTGGGCGTAGTCCGCAGAGACCACAAAACCGAGGGGAGCTCTTGAACCCACTTGTCGGCATAAGAATTTAGCCGGTCAAACACTCGGGCCTTGATGCCTTGAAGAACCATGTCGTTGGCACGTTCAACTTGTCCATTGCTTTTGGGATGTGCAACCGATGCGTAGCAGATTTTGATCCCGAAGTATTCACAGAATTCCATAAAAATGCCTCCAGTGAATTGAGTCTCATTATCGGTTATGATTCTGTTTGGGACGCCAAACCGATGCACGATGTTGAGGATGAAGTCCCGTGCCTTGTCAGCGGTGATCGTAGCGACTGGCTTAGCCTCGATCCACTTGGAGAACTTGTCAATTGCGACGAATAAATGCATGAATTCTCCCGGGGCCTTTTTGAAAGGGCCGACCATGTCTAAGCCCCATACAGCAAATGGCCAGGATAATGGAATTGTTTGTAGTTCCTGGGCTGGGACATGACTTTGCCGAGCAAAGAACTGGCAACCTTCACAAGTTCGTACCACTTTGTCGGCGTCGGAGACCGCCGTAAGCCAGAAGAAACCTTGTCTGTAGGCCTTGCCCACCAAGGTACGTGCTGCCGCGTGACTTTCGCATATACCCGAGTGGATATCTTGGAGTAGCTGTCGTCCTTCCTCGGGCGTGATGCATCTCATTAAGACTCCAGAAGGGCTTCTCTTGTATAAATCAAAATCTACCATGACATAAGCTTGACAGCGGCGTCGGACGCGTTCCGCCTCATCCCGGTCTTCCGGCAGCTCTTGCTAAGTTAAAAATTTGATGAGCGGTGTCCTCCAGTCGGCGTCAATCATGGTGACCTGGTCTGCCGCTTGCTCGTTGGGAGTTGGTTTTGTTGCAATAGTCGGCTCATAGAGATGCTCTACAAAAACGTCTGTTAGAGCGGCTTCTCGTTTGGACCCGAATTGCGCCAACTCATCAGCTGCCTCGTTGTTATGTCTCAGGACATGTGATAGCTCCAGTCCATCAAATCTGTCTTCAAGTTTGCGGACTTCTTGTCGGTAGGCCTCCATGGTGTCATTTAGGCAGGACCAATCTTTCATGACTTGGTTGACAACCAGTTGGGAGTCTCCTTTCACGACCAGTCGTCGTATCCCGAGTGAAACAGCAAGTCACAGTCCATGCAGCAGGGCTTCGTACTCGGCAACATTGTGTGAGGCGGAGAAGTGGAGGTGAGGAACATATCTTAGCCTTTCCCCAGTCGGGGAGATCAGCACGACTCCTGCTCCCAAGCCGGTGATCCTTTTGGATCCATCAAAGTGCATGGTCCAGTACTGCAGGTCTTCTCGAGGCACATCTTCTTGCTATTCGGTCCACTCGGCCAAGAAATCCGCCAGGGCTTGTGACTTTACAGACGTCCTGGCTTTGAAAGTTAAGTCCAGCGGCATCAGTTCCAGGGCCCACTTCGCGATGCGCCCAGTCGCCTCCCAGTTGTGGATGACATCGCTGAGTGGAAAGGAAGTGACGACGGTGACCGAGTGACCCTGAAAGTAGTGCGCCAATTTCCTCGCGGTTATGAGAACACCATATAGCAATTTTTGTACCTGAGGATAGCGAACGTTGGCTCCTGCCAGCACTTCGCTAATGAAGTAGATTGGCCTTTGAATCTTCTGGACTCGTCCTTCTTCTTCATGCTCGACGACAAGAACCGTACTGACCACTTGGCGAGTGGCTGAGACGTATAGTAGCAGGGGCTCCTGTGGCTGAGGTGAGGCTAGGACGGGTGGCGTCGTGAGAAATTCTTTGAAATCTTCGAAGGCCTTGTGGGCTTCCGTAGTCCACTGGAAGTCGTCAGTTTTCTTCAAAAGCCTGAAGAAAGGCATTCCTCGTTCGCCAAGTCGAGAGATGAATCGGCTTAGCGCTGCCATGAAGCCAGTAAGCTTCTGGACATATTTTTGGTTACTCGGGGCTTCATATTCAGGATGGCGTTGATCTTCTCTGGGTTAGCTTCAATGCCGTGATGTGACACCATGAAGCCGAGCAGTTTGCCTGATGGGACGCCGAACGTGCACTTCTCCGGGTTCAACTTCATTCTGAAGGCCCGAATGTTTGCAAAGGTTTCTTCTAAGTTGGCAATCAGGTCTTCTTTCTACTTGGTCTTGATGACGACATCGTCGACGTAAGCTTCCACGTTCTTCCCGATCTGCGTCTGAAAACATCTTTGGATCATGCGTTGGTATGTGGCCCCGGCGTTCTTGGCCGAAAGGCATCGTGATGTAGCGTAAGCTCCAAACGGCGTGATGAACGATGTTTTCGGGCGGTCGGATTCCTTCAAGATGATTTGATGGTAGCCCGAGTAGCAATCCAAAAGCTTAAGAGCGGCAGCCGGCTGTTGAGTCCATGACTTGGTCGATGCGAGGCAGCCCGAACGGATCTTTGGGGCAGGCTTTGTTGAGGTCGGTGTAGTCAACGCACATGCACCATTGCCCCGTTTTCTTCCGGACCAGGACCGGGTTAGCCAGCCAGTCGGGGTGTAGAACTTCCTTAATGAAACCGGCGGCTAAGAGTTTTGTGAGTTCTTCCTTGATGGCATCTTTTTGATCCTGAGCAAAACAGCGTAATCGCTGTTTGAAAGGTTTTCGTCATCTTTGACGTGTAAAGAGTTCTCGATCACCTCCCTAGGAATTCCAGGCATATCAGATGGTTTCCAAGCAAAAACATCTTTATTATTTTGGAGGAAGGTGACGAGCGCGCTTTCATATTTAGGATCTAGCTCAGCGCCTATTACAGCGGTTTTTGCAGTATCTGATGGATCAAGGGAGATCTTCTTCGTTTTGGCGTCGCCCTGTCCCGATTTGGCTATCTTCTTCGCGGGGATTTCACCCTCTGTAGAAGTTGATGCGGCCAATCAGATTTTATCATGGCCATGCAATCTCTCACGAGATTGGGCCATGTCGCAGCTTTCCTTGTCGCAGGTGAAGGCTTGCTTGACGTCGCTGTGCAGGGTGATGACGCCGTTGGGGCCCCGCATCTTCATGCAGAGGTAGGTATAATGAGGTATCGCCATGAACTTGGCGAGTGCAGGCCTTCTGATGATTGCGTGATAAGCCGTCTCGAAGTCGGCCACTTCGAAAGTGATGTTTTCTGTCCGAAAGTTCTCCCGAACCCCGAAGGTGACTGGAAGGGCGATGTGCCCGAGTGGCGTGGATGACAGCCCCGGGATAACTCCATGGAAGGGGGCTGAGCTTGCCTTCAGTTCAGCTCTCGAGATTTGCATCTCGTCCAGGGTCTTGGCGAACAAAATATTGAGGGCGCTGCCCCCATCAATGAGGACGCGCTTGAGCTTGATGTTGCGGACTACCGGGTCTAGCACCATGGGATAGCGCCCCGGGTGAACCACTCGGTCAGGGTGATCCGAGCGATCGAACGTGATGGCCACCTCCGACCACCGTAGATATTGTGGGACCTCAGGTTGCGCCGCGTTGACCTCGCGGTCGGTTAGCTTCTGTTTCCTCCTGGACTCATAAGCTTGCGGCCCCCCGAAGATGTGATTCAGCTCGCCTACGGGGTCTTGGAAGGGCTCTGCAATTCCAGCCGAGTTGTTCTTCTTGGTCCCCGATGGACCGGCTTCGTCAGTTGGCTTCTTGTTGAGCTGTGCCGCATACTGCTCGGCGAACTATTTATAAATGAAGCAGTCCTTGGCCGCGTGCTTGTGGTTTGGATGATGCGTGCACTGAGCGTTCATGATTGCGTCATAGGCCATGACTCGGGGACGACGCTGGGAGTTGGACGTGGCAGCGACCAGATCCTTAGGCCGGCGCTTGCGGTCCTTCTGGCCCTGGTTGCTGTTGTTGCCATTGTCCTTCTTAGGATGTTGGCTTCCTCCCGTCTACTTGTCGTCCCTTCTGTCAAGCCGGTCTTGGCGTGCCGTTTTGATCACGTCACTGCACTTGGCATAAGAGTTTGCCGTCTCGAACATCTGCTTCACCGTCTTCGGTGGCTTTCGCCTAAATTTTTTGATCAACAGTTTATCACGGACTCCCTTCTGGAAGACGGCGATGATGATGTCGTCGGTGATATTGGGGATCTTGTTGCGCTTTTCGAAGAAGCGCCGGATGTAGTCCTTCAATGGCTCGTCTGGCTTCTGGACGACGTTGTAGAGGTCGAAGTGGGTCCTAGGCCTTTCAAAAGTGCCTTGGAAGTTGGCGATGAAGTGGTCCCTTAACTCGCTCCACGAGCCAATCGAGCCTCTTGGCAAGCTCGTGAGCCAGTTCCTGGCTAAGTTAGCAAGGGCAACAGGCAGGTAATTGGCCATGGCCTTGTTGTCACCTCCTGCCGCACGGATGGCGAGGGTGTACACGGTTAGCCACGACTCGGGGTCGGTATTCCCATCGTACTTCTCGATTCCTGTTGGCTTGAAACCATTCGGCCAATGCACTCGGCGTAGGTCCCGAGTGAAAGCGGGTACTCCATCGTCATTGCTGTCGGGCGAGCCCCTTGATCTTCGTGGGAGCGCTGGTCTCGTTCTTGATAGCACCGGTCAAGGACTTCACGCAGATCACACGGCGGGGTCCTTGGCAGGCTGCTTCGGTAGTCGGAGTTGTTGCTGCGGCGGACCCGGTGGTGGACGGGTGGACATCCATGCCGCTTCTCGCGGGAGTGGGCTGTTTGTTCTTGCTGCTTCCGCGTGGTCTCGTGGCGAAGGTCTCTTGACCTAGTGGCTGTCTGATCTCGTTCGGGCCTCTTGTAGTCCTTCGACCGTAGCGGCGGAAGTCGGCTTCTATCGGGCGTTTCTGCCACGGACTCAGTCGGTCTTCGTGCTGAGGTGGAGGGAGAACCATTGGCTGTAGCCGCGACGATGGTCTTGATCTTGACCAAGATTGGCGTCACGTCGAGGAGTGCCGTCTCGATTACGGTGTCCGGGAGGGTGAGAGCGGCAACGGCGTTCTGCTGAGGCGTCTGGAAGATGTTGGTGTTGTGGATTCGCGTCTGAAGTATGGCCTCCCGAGCGGATCGTCCAGTCGCCCTCAGGTCTCTCTTTCTCCTGTCAGCTTCCTCCTTGCGCCTCTTCTCATCTTCTGCCAGCTTGCGCTCCTGCTCAAGCCTAGCTTGTTCTTCCTCTGCGACTGCTGCGGGCCATGGTGAGTCGGTCTCGGCCACCTCGGCCATGAGGACGTCGAAGCACTTCGGCTCGTAGTCCTTGTCGCAGTCGGAATCGTTGGCTTCGTCCGAGGGGATGTCGTAAAGATTGTCAAAGCCTGAAGAGCTGAGGTACTCATCGAGCTCCGAGGATGAGCATGACCCGAACGGTTGGAGGATGACGGCAATTTCCCTTGAGCCCGGGTGGTTCGGATCTGGATCGTTCCAGTCCGAGTCGTAACTTGATGACGTAGATCCCTCCGAGTGGGTTGATCTCGATTCGGGGGAGAGGAGTTTGCAGTAGATCTCAGCGGCATTTGGTAATCCAAACGGTGCCGAGAGAGTTTCTCCCTCCGAGTAGATTGATTCCGACTGGGAGGTGAGAAGATAGCTGTAGGTTTCAGCGGCGTTCGGTAATCCGAACGGCACCGGGTGGATTCCTCCTTCTGAGTGGATGGACTCCATCTTGGAAGTCAGGACATTGTCGAAGATCTCAGCGGCATTCGGCAACCCGAACGACACCAAGTGGATTCCTCCTCCCAAGTGGGCAGCACCCAATTCGGAAGTCAAAACCTCGCTGTAGGTCTTGGCGTTGTTCGGTAGCCCGAACGGCGCCCCGAACGGCGCCGAGCGGGTTTCCCCTCCCGACTGGTCCGAATCCGAGTCAGGGAAGGAGATCTTGTTGAAGCCTTTGGCGGCAAAGTCGTCGATGCCTAATGAAGATCCCATCGCGCTTGCCGGCGAGATTGTCGAAGAGGTCTTGACGCGCGGGCCCCTACCTGGCGCGCCAACTGTCGAAACTCGGTTTCGGCAATAGAAATTTGGGGGTGCAGTCAAGATCGCCAAGTTCGATGGGTTAGATGAAAAACAAGGATTTAGACAGGTTCAGGCCCTCTCGTGAGGTAATACCCTACTCCTGTTTCGGGGATTCGATCCGCCGAGTGTTTATTGATCTTAAGATCTGTTGCTCCTAAAGTCGATATTCCTCAATGGACGCACCTTACTCCCCTTATATAGTCTTAGGAGGCGGGCTTACAAGTCGGAAACCCTATCTTACTCTAAGTCGGTTTCCTCAATCTTACCAAACCGTGACTATGAGCCGTTGCCTTATCTAATCGGCAACGTAATACCCAAGTCATAGTTGGTTTACATAATTGGCAGGCGCAACCTATCCCTATCTCCAGTCGGATAAGCTTGCCATGTGGATATCCGATTGCTATAATCTCCACAGTCTTGAATCCATCGGCTGCACGCCGAGTGAATATTTATATAAAAGTGATCGGCTGACAATAACATGACGTATATAACAGTACATGAACAAATCACATGATATAATAAATACTGATTTAAGGGTTAAAACACACGTCGGCTGGAAGTCCGATGTCATTAAATCTAATCGACTAGATCTAACCTGTATACAATCCTTGCAAGCCGATGCAATGTCTAGATAACTCATCGGCTGAAACCCTCATGAAACCCTTAGTGGCAACCAACAGGCAGGCTAGAGATTACGGTTCTAATCACGACTTAGTAGATCAAACTGATGCAGCACTAAGTATAAAAAGAAAAACAATATCTAGACAATCAAGCCCTTGGCTGATTTTCAGGGTGGTAGATGCCTAAACCAATCTAATCTAGTATAATGACTTAACCGGTATCGGCAGAAACCCTAAAACGAGAGACAACCGATAGGGCTAAACTGAAATACTAAGATTAGATTAATAGAGACATATGATAAATAGTCAGGCAAGCATGCTAACTAAACCGAAGCAATCCAAGAGATCGAATGTATTGATGCAGCCTTGGACAACATCGACGTAGTCAATATGATCGCCTGATCCAGCAGAACGTTGGACTTATTCCTTTGCTGGAGGTCGAACCTAACCGATGCAGCTCAGCGCTGGATGCCAAGTTCTGCCGAATGTCAAACGAAGATGAAGAATAAAAAAGTGGCGATGCGCCGAGTTGTATTGATCGAGAGAGATTTGATACAATAGCCAGGGCTTATATTTATACCCTGGGCTGACCCACAATCCTAACCAACTTGCCTAAACACTACTTGTATAAAAAGAAATATCTAAACAGACCTGCCTAATTATAAAGATACATGGACTCTAATTTCCCTTGTATAGAATCCTTGCTAATGAAGTTTCCTTCTCTGACTTGTCCGTGCAAATATAACCCACACATGCGTGATTAACATGTACTCTTTTGGTCACTTGCCATCCGTGACATGCAGCTGCACGTGAAGCCGATCACCTTCCTTGCATGTGGATTTATCTCTAAGTACAAAGTATTGACGTGTCCTTCCAAAGTTAGATTATTTTAATCTCCAATAAACTAATTATGCACACGCATGCATATTCGTCGCAAGTGAGCCCTGCTAATGCTGCCAATAGCCGATGCTCCGAATTATTTGGATTTGCTAAAATCTATTGTCAACAGAGATATGATCATCAATCAATAAACATGCCGATCTTAGAATCATATTTTGTTCCAACAATATGACATATGATCAAGGATCATTTAGAAATAGATTCATACATAAAGAGTCTCATAAATAAGTCACATACTTATTGATCAATACAAGATGCCTATTTCATGAAACTGAATAACACTTTATTCATTTATACATAAACATTGACCATGATGTCCAACATCCTCATGTTGCCTCTAGGGCATATCACTAACAACTCTATACACCAATTTATTTAAATTATCTTGTCTGAGTGTATATTAATTTTTTCTATGTGTATATGTCATAATAAAGTGTCATAAGCAACCTAGAGACAGTGCCCTTTGTGTATATTACATTTACGAGTTCCTTAAGGTTAATGGAAGGTACAGAACCAATCCGGAGGATGTAAGTCTCTCAACTCAAAATATAAATTCAATGATCGAACGCACATATAATTGATGTGGCTATATATTCTCGTGGTGTCGTGCAATTGCCTAGAATCAAACGTCAGACTAGCTCTGACGATGAAGACAGTAAAAAACATACAGCGGGACCTCCGCCACTTCATCCACCACGAGTGTTGCCATAAAGATGAAAAGTTCTTCGACCTCAAAAACAGCCTAACGGTGAGTGAAGAATACAAGTCTCTACGGGAGTGGAGTCACGTGCTTGTGTAATTAACAATATTATTATTTGAACTGGCGATACAAATATTATTGTATGGCTGACAATTTTCACTAATGCATACAATATGTGTGTATTATATCTGTATTACATGTCTATTAGCTGCTAGCTATATTTATGTATTAATTAATTAGTTGCAACATTATTGATTAAAAAATACTATTAGAAAATTTGGCGGGAAAATTTGAATTTGGCGCGAACAATTTCCTAGGGGGTTGTCGTCCTGAAAGGATAGCAGAGTGATGCATTTTCGTAGGTGGCATAGTACAATTTTGCAAGTGTGGTGTTGTTCGTCTGGAAAGATGTATTTTCATAGACGGATGGTCTGTATTTTCGCAGGCGAAAAACCTAGGGTTTGTCTAGGGTCAGTTTGAAAGTCTTGCAGGCACTTTATAAATGCATCTTAATGTAATGTAATTAAAGTTAATACGCTTTTAAAAGTTTAGTCAAGTTGTGTTCTTTTGTTTTTGGGATGTCGGACCGACGGCAGGAGGAGGATAAGACCATAATCATCATGTTAGTCCATTAGATTTTGGGTTCTTTTATTTCTGAAAAAAGATTTGATTATTTGGTTTTTGTTAACATGCATTCTTTCTTTGATAGGCATGATTCATGAGTTCGACCCTACATAATTTTTGTTAAGAAATGAAAACAAAGTGCAAAGTATGCGTATGATATATAAAAATAGTTGTGCTGCGTAAGGGTATGCGCTTGATACTTTAAATGTATATGTTTATACTATATTTTTAAAAAAATCTATTAGGACGGACAGTTTGGGCAAGGTCACTCTGACCAGCAAACTTAAACCCGTTCTTCACCAAAGTTTAAGTTTCTAACCCTTGCTTGAAACTTACACGAGGTAAAAACGTCCTTTTTAAAATTTTCTCTTTCCAATTAAAAGAATATTAAAGCAATGGTCACATAACGTTTTACCAAATGAAGTGGTGAAATTACATTTTACTCGATCTGACACGACGCATAGCCATATACTCCTACTAGTTTCTTTTGTACTCTTACATATACTGTCCGATGAATTTAGCGATCACCCACTAGCTTAGCTACTTGTAATTATAGTGTAGTAGTTGATTTGTAAGGTGCGGCTCAATTACAGCTCATATCGTTCTTTAGTTAATTTTTTCAACTTCACTTTTTTTCATATGTATGTTTTTTAAACTGTTAAATCAAGTGTTTTTTAAAAAATTTATAAAAAAATTACTTTAAAAATCATATTAATTATTTTTAAGTCTTTTTAGCTAGTATTTAATTACTTATTAATTACTTATACTTATTAATTACTTATGTGCTAATGTATGTTTCATTTTACGTGTAAGAGAGGAGGGGAGCCTAATTCTGCTGTTGGGCCCTAATTGGCAATGTCATGAGACATAAGAGGAACAATTTTATTTATTTTTTTCAGTTTTGGAGATCGAATGATCGATCCTTGCAAATGCTTCCTCTGAAACATTTGTACTACTACAAAGGTAACAAATGTCTAGAATCGGAAGGAGAAGAGACCAGAAAAATGTCTAGAATCAGAAGAAGAGACCAGAAAAAAATACCTGTATATATTTTTACTCAAGGAACAAATGCTTGGAAAGTAAGTATATAATAGATATACATCACCACTTGATAAAAACTTGAATAAAGTTCTCCAAAAATTACTATTAGTAAATATTGTAGCCATATCTTCTTTCTAATTTGCTCCATCGTTTACTTTTTAGCTGGAACCGCCATGACATGTGGAAACGGGTTAGTCAGAGGCATGAGATCAATCTCGCATTCCATCATCTTCACTTCATCACAACACAAAATTATATGATGATGACTTGTAAGGATACAGACTGTCTCCGTGGATTGATGATGACCTATAAGGATGCAGATTGAACCGGCTATGGACCTCGATTCTAGTGGGCTTAGGTCAGGGGGGTGAATGACTAGATTCAAAGTTTAGGATAATAAATGAACTTCCAATCAGGGGTATTTGGACTTTTTCAATAGTAAACAATTTTTCCAGCATAAATTGAGCCTAGATTTGGTGTCGCATGTGTGTTCCTTCAACTTATGACAACATGTTCTTATTATAGTTTTTATTGATATTGTAACATGAGTCATGTTATTGGTACGTTTGATTTTCAATATATATTTGTTGGTTCGGCTACAATGATTTTTAATATCTATCTGATTACATCGCATTGTTCATTTGCTCTCATGAACTTCTATTACACATCTCAAATCCCCTTCAGTAGGTCTTATTTTGGTTTTCCAATATGGTGTGTACAACTTGCATGCATGTAGCATGGTGCTCGGTCCCGTTCACTTCTAATTAAAATACAGATTTTACTTTGATTTCTATTGGCATGCTTTTCAAACTGTAAACTGTTAAATGGTAGATTTTGTATAAAAACTTTCTACATAAAAGTTACTTTAAGTATCAAATAAATTTATTTTTTAAGTTTATAATAATTAAAACTTAATTAATCATGTAGTTTATTTACCTAGACTATGCAAGACTTACTGATAGGTTGCTTAGGCTGTGTTTGTTTTGAGAGTGACGAATTAACGAGTGATTAATTAAGTATTAGCGTAAAAAACTTTTAAAAAATAATATGATTTTTTTAAATTAATGTTTTCTATAGAAAAATTTTATAAAAAAGTATCATTTGGCAATTAAAAAATGTGTGTACAGAAAATAAGGGAGTAGAAGTTAGAAATGTGTGGTATACTTCCTTCGTCTAAGTGTATCTTGGTTCATAGCTAGGATTGGATTTTTTTTTTGGAACGAAGAGTGTAGATTGTAGTCTCTTCAATATGGTGTATTAAACATGCATACCTATTGTAGTCTCTTCAATATGGTCTATTAAACATGCATACCTACTGGCTGTATATCAGTCAACAACTGCAATACCTGCTACTACCTTTATTTTATATTAAAACTCGTTTTTGACTTTTTTCTAAATCAAACATCTTTAGATTTTACTAATTTTATAGAAAAATATAGCAAATTTTTAACACAAAACAAAGAAACTATCAAAACATGTTCAATGTTAAATATAATAAAACTAATTTTGTGCTATAAGTGTTGCTATATTTTTCTATAAAGTTGATCAACCTTTCAAAAAGTTTGACTTTAAAAAGTCAAAGCGACTTATAATATGAAACAAAAAGAGTACCTCATTTGTCTATATTATAAAGAACTACTGATGTTCAAATGATCAAAGTGCTCTTCATGTAAATCTATAGATTATATCACCTTTATGATATGCATTGTGAAGCGTGTCTAAAGGGCTAGTGGTAATAATGATTTATCTATATCCAGTTAGTAACGGATGATGTCATAAAGTATTTATTGAGTAGAATGAGATATGAATAGTGTTAACGCGTCCTATTGAGAACGTGTCTCTTTATTCATAAAGAGTGTTTTTCATAGATAAACATAATTAATATGTGTTAATTATTCATTAACTAATCTTATTTGCAACACTTATTACCCTTAAGAAAAGGTCTTAATGTAACCAATCAACGGTCATGACCAGTAATTAATACTGGAGTATGTCGTAGTATAGCGTGGAAGGAAAAGCAAAGCAATCAACAATTTAATGATAACAACATGTTGTGTTCTAGCCCTTGCTCTGTTCGATCTAACACCGTCTGTGTATATGCAACATTTTCGCAGGTATTTTTGTTAGAGACGGTTGGCTAAACATCATATAGAAATTGATTCTACCTACGTGTGAAAAAGGTTTTGGTAGTAACAAAAGGTCAAATCATTCACCTTTTTAGAATATTTTTTTAAAAAAGAGATAAAATAAAAAGAGGATAAATTGATCATGAACAGAAATCTAATTACTGACTGACCTCCTTTTATTTATTCGACAAGATCATGTAAGATCACCTAGCGTACAATAACCCATAACAGGTATTAAAAGAGCAACGAATATTAAAAAACGCACAAAAACACCTCCCCCAAGCTTCTGCATAGTGGAAATAGAGCGACAAAAACGAATCCAATCATCACAAGAGCAACAATGTTCCCCAACCACTGCAATATGTATGTAAAGAGTTAAGAGAAGTAAACGGTTATGTGAACTTATAATGCGTGAAGAATTTTAGTTCGCGAGGACAATATAAACATAAGCATAAAAAATTTTAATAAGATTTTAGTAACATATTTATGGATTGTCGGTAAGAACTCTTGTTGATTATGTCTGAAAGATAGCGGTCGTTCTCCATGTAATCTCAAAAGAAAAAAACTTGATCTCTTCGATTACATGACTAAGAAGATTAAGTGTTCCAACTAATTAATAAAGTCCATACCATAATTGCAGCGGTAAAATATACTACGTATATGAGTAAATAAGAATTAAAGGCTTTAACTTCAATTTAACATCAGCTCATTCTTGTCTAGCCATGTTGAGCGTGTGGTTCAACTATATGAGATCTTAGATCTCAAAAGTGAAAAAAAATTAGAGTAAATCGTACATTTTGTCATTTTTTAACCCAAGTTTCCTTTGTATCATCTTTTACCTATTTTTTTACTTTGGATTAGGTATTTCTACTATTAATGTATTTTGACCACTAAACTCTCTTCATGAGCATATCAACAGTCTTAAGCACATCGGCATCCTCATACTGATGATCTCCTCTATTTACGTTTACTTGCAGCTCACATCTTTGAAGGAAGAGAAATTAGATGTCGCTAGATAAAAGTGTTAGGATGGTCCAAAGTACAATAAAACTAACTATACCTAGTAAAAACAAAAAGATTATATAGAGTAGTCCAAAATGAAGCTTTGTTAATAAAAAGTGACCCAGCCTAAAGTACTGTTTATTCAAAAATAAAATAAACAACAGCAATAAAAGTCTCGGCCGATTCGTGTATGCATGTGTATACATAGAGAAAGAGGTACGTACCATAGATGCTTTTGCGGCTGCACGGACAAAGGTAGAGTACTTTCTCTCGATCATGGGAGGATCTGCAGGGCGTGCCGGGGCTAGCTGCCCTTGTTCCATCAAGCTGCACAGGAGATCGGCCGTCTCCACCGTCGTCGTCATCTTCTCCATCGCGATCGATCGAGGATCAATACAGCCGGATCGATCGATCGAACGCCCGTATAAGCATACGCGAACACGCAGTGTGTGTATCATGTTATGTATATATTGGAGCCGTATGGTGTGTATATGTTTCGGATGCGGCAACATACGAGCAAAAAGGAATTAGCAGTCAGGATCGAGTTGAACAAGTTAATTTCCCGTGCTTATCTCAGATCGTCTCCATGTTGGAGTCCTATAGTGAATACTAAGATAATTCTACAATGATAGCATGTATTTTTCGAAACTCAGTGTGTTAGAAATTTAAATTCGTAGTTATAGAAATCAGAAAAGAAGCTAAAAATTAGAAACCCAACTTTTTAAAATTCTCAGAAGCTAGCTTTCAACCCCACCTTTTAAAATCTTAAGTTCCCTTAACTCACCTCAGGGTTTGTTTTAAGATTATAAGAATCAACGGGCTAGTATAATAGCAAGCTTTTAAGAATCTAAAAAAGTTGTGTTTTCCAGCTTTTAACTTCTAATTTATTTTTTGGATTATACAACTACAACTTCTCAAAATTTAGATGAAGCTGAACTATTTGAAGAGTTTCTAATTTTGATAGAAGATGTAGCTGTCAGAAGCTCCACCTAAAATGCCCTAGTATTTGTTGGAGTTATATATAGTACATGATGGTTTGAGGCGTGAAAGTAAGAATTCTGAAAGAAGCTGTTGCTGTCAGAAGCTCCACCTAATATGCACCGGTATATTTTTAATTTCTATATAGTACATGATGGTAACATGCGCCAGTATATTTTCAATTTCTATATAGTACATGATGGTTTGATGTTTTGAGACATAAAAATCAGCATTGTGAAAGAAACTGTGGCTGTCAAAAGCTCCCCCTAATATGACTTAGTATCTGTTAGAGTAATACTACGTGATGGTTTGAGGCATAGAAGTGACGCATTATCAACGGTTGTGGCGACCCTCGCCGTCGTGGGCAGGAGGCAACCATGGCGGCGGCGAACCCCGGCCTTCTCTCGAGACCGGTCTTCGACGGCGCCATCAAGGTTTAACAAACCGTTTAGACAGAGGTTACCGTCACCCCGTGGTTTGACAATTACCGTGATAACCGCGATGTATACCGTGGTTTAAAATTGAAGCGAGGTAACCGCGATGTGATAATCGTGGTTACCGCGCGGTTTGAGAAACCCTATCCCGCGCGCGGCAGGAGATCAGAGAGGCAATTAATTAAGCACCCGGCGTATAGCTCAGAGGCACAAGCAGGCCAATGTTGTAGGTTTAGCTTAACTTTCTTCCCATCCAAACGCAAATTACAAACAGAGTATATGGAAATTCGTTTTAAACACTCCAAAAAAAAAAGAAGAATCGCACAAATCATTTTTGTCTAAAAAATGTTGTTAAGAGTTTGCTACTGATGAATGTTGTACAAACTTTTAGCAAAATAACATCAGACGCTGGTTAATTTATAGCAAAAGTTTGCCTTTCTAACAAGACGTACAGCATAGCAGCAAGTGCAGAATTAGACGAAATTCTACAGCGCTGAACCATGTCAATTACGTTTGTAAACACGCTGAACAAACTTATGCATAGCAGCTGCAATGCACAGAGCCAAATAGGCCACACAAGAACATGTCGAACGAACTGCAATTAAAGTCAGCTCATATGCTAATGGCAATTCACAGATGACAAGTCTTAATAATAGAGCATATGCTCCAAGCACACACAAGAGGATGAAACTGCGTTGTATGAGTATAAGCATACACAAGTTTCATGGATCGGACTAGTAGCATCATGGGGATCCATGAGCACTTTTGTTTTCCTACGAGTGCTCAGGCATCAGATCTAACATCACAGAGGTTCTGCGTATTTGACGTCAAAGAGCATTGGCCTTAGTATCCCTGCTTAGGCGTGCCGGACAAAGGTAGAGTACTTTCTCTCGATCATGGGAGGATCTGCAGGGCGTGCCGGGGCTAGCTGCCCTTGTTCCAGCAAGCTGCACAGGAGATCGGCCTCCTTCACCGTCGTCGTCGTCTTCTTCATCGCGATCAATCCAGCCGGATCGATCGATCGAACGCTCGTATACGCATATCTGCGTGAACACGCAGTGTGTACGTATATATATTGGAAATAACAGTTCGTACGTGTATGTCTCGGATGCGGCACGAGCAAAAAAGGAACAGTTAGGATCGATCGAGTTGAACAACTTTCCCTCTCTGGTTGTCTCCGTGTTGGACTCCTATTAGCAATAGTACTAAGATAATTCTACCATGACAGCATGTATCGATCTGTTCTTTTTTTTTGGGGGGGGGCAATCATGTATCTGTTCATTGTATCAATTTGTTAGAAATTTCTCCATGCCAGGTAATTAACAAGGGGAGAAAACACATGACGTGATAGTGTGTATAGTTAATCTCATAAGGAACACACGATCCCACAGCGTATGACGCATCATCTGTCACAGGTAAAAAAGAGGAAAAACACCTGACCGCAGGATATAGTGTGGTACGACTACAACCCAGCCGTCACAGGAACACTCTTACTGCAGGATAGTGTATAGCATGCCTAAACGGTTTGGGAACAAAGAGATCGAGAAACACCCATCGTGAGCTATTGTAAGGAACCTTCCACATCTTGCCTGTCCATAAAAAGGAACCAAAAAACATGAAAAAAATAATATGATTTTTAAAATTAATTTTTCTATAGAAAAATTTTATTAAAAAGTATCATTTGGCAATTAAAAAAGCGTGCGCAGAAAATGAGGAGTAGAAGTTAGAAATGTGTAGTATACTTTATTCGTCTTAGTGTGTCTTGGTTTATAGCTAGGATTGGATTTTTTCTGAAACGGAGAGTGTACGTCTTTTCAATATGGTGTATTAAACGTACGTACTGAATATTGTATATCAGTCAACTGTGCTACTACCTCCATTTTATATTAAAAGTTATTTTGACTTTTTTCTAAATAAAACATCTTTGGATTTTTCTAATTTTATAGAAAAATATAGCAATATTTTTAACACAAAACAAAGAAACTATCAAAACATGTTCAATGTTAAATATAATAAAACTAATTTTGTGCTATAAGTGTTGCTATATTTTCTATAAAGTTGATCAACCTTTCAAAATGTTTGACTTTAAAATGTCAAAGCAACTTATAATATAAAACAAAGATACTCGATTTGTCTATATTATATAAGAACTACTAATGTTCAAATGAACAAAGTGCTCTTCATGTAAATCTATAGATTATATCACCCTTATGATAGGCATTGTGAAGCGTGTCTAAAGGGTCAGTGATAATAATGATTTATATGTATCCAATTAGTAATCTTTTTATGGATGATTTTATAGAGTATTTACAGAGTAGAATAGGATGTGAATAGTATAAACGTGTCCTATTGAGAACGTGTCTCTTTACGAAGAGTGTTTTTTCATAGATAAGCATAATTAATATGTGTTAATTATTCATTAACTAATCTTATTTGCAACACTTATTACCCTTAAGAAAAGGTCTTAATGTAACCAATCAACGGTCATGACCAGTAATCAATACAGGAGTATGTCGTAGTATAGCGTGGAAGGAAAAGCAAAGCAATCAACAATTTAATGATAACAACATGTTGTGTTCTAGCCCTAGCTATGTTCGATCTAACACTGTCTGTGTACATGCAACATTTTCGCAGGTATTTTTGTTAGAGACGGTTGGCTAAACATCATATAGAAATTGATTCTACCTACCTATGAAAAGGTTTTGGTAGTAGCGAAAGGTCAAATCATTCACTTTTTAGAATATTTTTAAAATAAAAGAGATAAAATAAAAAAGAGGATAATTTGATCATGAACAGGAATCTAATTACTGACTGACCTCCCTAGGTTTTATTTATTCGATAAGATCATGTAAGATCATGTAGCATATAATAACCCATAACAGGTATTATAAGAGCAATGAATATACAATAAACACACCAAAATGCGCACTCCATGCTGCTGCATCGTGGAAATAGAGCGCCAAAAAGGATCCCAATCATCACAAGAGCAACAGTGTTACCCAACCACTACAATATGTATGTAAAGAGTTAAGAAAAGTAAACGGTTGTGTGAACTTGTAATGCGTGAAGAATTTTAGTTCACGAGGGCAATATAAACATAAGCATAAAAAATTTTAATAAGATTTTAGTAACCTATTTATGAATTGTCTTGTTGATTGTCAGAAAGATAGTGGTGGTCCTCCATGTAATCTCAAAAGGAAAGAATTTGATCTCTCTCGGAGCATCGGATATCTTGCTATACTTTGGAAAAGAATGGATGAATTCCATTCAGCTCTTAATTATACCAAGAGGTCCGAAGGCATCCTGACATATCACCCTTATGATAAGCATTGTGAAGCGTGTCTAAAAGGCCTGTGGTAATAATGATTTATCTGTATTCAATTAGTAATCTTTTCATGGATGATTTTATAGAGTATTTACAGAGTAGAATGGGATGTGAATAGTACAAACGTGTCCTATTGAGAACGTGTCTCTTTATGAAGAGTGTTTTTCATAAATAAGTATAATTAATGTGTTAATTATTCATTAACTAATCTTATTTGCAACACTTATTACCCTTAAGAAAAGGTCTTAATGTAACCAATCAACGGTCATGACCAGTAATCAATACTGGAGTATGTCGTGGTATAGCGTGGAAGGAAAAGGAAAGCAATCAACAATTTAATGATAACAACAGATTGTGTTCTAGCCCTTGCTCTGTTCGATCTAACACCGTCTGTGTACATGCAACATTTTCGCAGGTATTTTTGTTAGAGACGGTTGGCTAAACATCATATAGAAATTGATTCTACATACCTGTGAAAAAGGTTTTGGTAGTAGTGAAAGGTCAAATCATTCACCTTTTTAGAATATTTTTTAAAAAAGAGATAAAATAAAAAGGAGGATAATTTGATCATGAACAGGAATCTAATTATTGACTGATCTCTTTTATTTATTCGAGAAGATCATGTAAGATCACGTAGCGTACAATGACCCATAACAGGTATTGAAAGAGCAATGAATATACATAAAACGCACAAAAACACGTCCTCCAAGCTTCTGCATAGTGGAAATAGAGCGACAAAATCGATCACAATCATCACAAGAGCAACAGTGTCCCCCAACCACTGCAATATGTATGTCGTAGTATAGTGTGGAAGGAAAAGGAAAGCAATCAACAATTTAATGATAACAACGGATTGTGTTCTAGCCCTTGCTCTGTTCGATCTAACACCGTCTGTGTACATGCAACATTTTCGCAGGTATTTTTGTTAGAGACGGTTGGCTAAACATCATATAGAAATTGATTCTACCTACGTGTGAAAAAGGTTTTGGTAGTAACAAAAGGTCAAATCATTCACCTTTTTAGAATATTTTTTTTAAAAAAAGAGATAAAATAAAAAGAGGATAAATTGATCATGAACAGAAATCTAATTACTGACTGACCTCCTTTTATTTATTCGACAAGATCATGTAAGATCACCTAGCGTACAATAACCCATAACAGGTATTAAAAGAGCAACGAATATTAAAAAAACGCACAAAAACACCTCCCCCAAGCTTCTGCATAGTGGAAATAGAGCGACAAAAACGAATCCAATCATCACAAGAGCAACAATGTTCCCCAACCACTGCAATATGTATGTAAAGAGTTAAGAGAAGTAAACGGTTATGCTAAATTATAATGCATGAAAAATTTTAGTTCACGAGGGCAATATAAATATAAGCATAAAAAATTTTAATAAGATTTTAGTAACATATTTATGGATTTATTTATGGATTGGCGGTAAGAACTCTTGTTGATAGTGTCAGAAAGATAGTGGTCGTCCTTCGTGTAATCTCAAAAGAAAAGAACTTGATCTCTTCGATTACATTACTAAGAAGATTAAGTATTCTAGCTAATAAAAGTCCATACCATAATTACAGCGGTAAATTGTACTACGTATATGAGTAAAGGAGAATTAAAGGCTTTAACTTCAACTTAACATCAGCTCATTCTTGTCTAGCCATGTTGAACGTGTGGTTCAACTATATAAGATTTATAGATCTCAAAAAAGAAAATAAATTAGAGTAAATAGTATATTTGGTCATTTTTTATCCAAGTTTCCTTTGTATCATCTTTTACCTAATTTCTTTTACTTTGATTAGGTATTTCTACTATTTATGTATTTTGACCACTAAACTCTCTTCACGAGCATATCAACGATCTTAAGCACATCGGCACCCTTATACTGACGATTTTCTTTATTTACATGTAGCTCACATCTTTGAAGGAAGAGAAATTAGACGTGGCTAGATAAAAGCATTAGGATGGTGCAAAGTACAATAAAACTAAAAATACCTAGTCAAAAACAAAAAGATTATATAGAGAGTAGTCGTTTGTTAATAAAAATTGATCCAGCCTAAAGTACTGTTTATTAAAAATAAAATAAACAACAGCAATAAATTAAAGTCTCGGCCAATTCATGTATGCATGTGTGTACACAGAGAAAGAGGTAGGTACGTGTACATACCAAACATGCTTTCGTGGCAGCACGGGCAAACTTGGTAGAGTGCTTTCTCTCGATCATGGGAGGATCTGCAGGGCGTGCCGGGGCTAGCTGCCCTTGTTCTAGCAAGCTGCACAGGAGATCGGCCTCCTCCACCGTCGTCGTCATCTTCTCCATCGCGATCGATCGAGGATCAATACAGCCGGATCGATCGATCGAACGCTCGTATACGCATACGCAAACACGCAGTGTGTGTATCATGTGATGTATATATTGGAGCCGTATGGTGTGTATATGTTTCGGATGCGGCAACGTACGAGCAAAAAGGAATTAGCAGTCAGGATCGAGTTGAACAAGTTAATTTCCCGTGCTTATCTCAGATCGTCTCCATGTTGGAGTCCTATAGTGAATACTAAGATAATTCTACAATGTGTAGTTTTCGAAACTCAGTGTGTTAGAAATTTAAATTCGTAGTTATAGAAATCAGAAAAGAAGCTAAAAATTAGAAACCCAACTTTTCTAAATTCTCAGAAGCTAGCTTTCAACCCCACCTTTTAAAATCTTAAGTTCCTTTAACTCACCTCAGGGTTTGTATTAAGATTGTAAGAATCAACGGGCTAGTATAATAGCAAGCTTTTAAGAATCTAAAAAAGTTGTGTTTTCCAGCTTTTAACTTCTAATTTATTTTTTAATTATACAACTACAACTTCTCAAAATTGAGGTGAGCTGAACTATTTGAAGAGTTTCTAATTTTGATAGAAGATGTAGCTGTCAGAAGCTTCACCTAAAATGCCCTAGTATTTGTTGGAGTTATATATAGTACATGATGGTTTGAGGCGTGAAAGTAAAAATTCTGAAAGAAGTTGTTGCTGTCAAAAGCTCCACCTAACATGCACCGGTATATTTTTAATTTCTATATAGTACATGATGGTAACATGCGCCAGTATATTTTCAATTTCTATATAGTACATGATAGTTTGATGTTTTGAGGCATAAAAATCAGCATTGTGAAAGAAACTGTGGCTGTCAAAAGCTCCCCCTAATATGACTTAGTATCTGTTAGAGTAATACTACGTGATGGTTTGAGGCGTAGAAGTGACGCATTATCAACGGTTGTGGCGACCCTCGCCGTCGTGGGCAGGAGGCAACCATGGCGGCGGCGAACCCCGGCCTTCTCTCGAGACCGGTCTTCGGTGGCGCCATCAGGGTTTAACAAACCGTTTAGACAGAGGTTACCGTCACCCCGCGGTTTGACAATTACCGTGGTAACCGCGATGTATACCGTGGTTTAAAATTGAAGCGAGGTAACCGCGGCGTGATAATCGCGGTTACCGCGCGGTTTGAGAAACCCTATCCCGCGTCGCGGCAGGACATCAGAGAGGCAATTAATTAAGCACCCGGCGTATAACTCAGAGGCACAAGCAGGCCAATGTTGTAGGTTTAGCTTAAACTTTCTTCCCATCCAAACGCAAATTACAATTAACAGACGTACAGCATAGCAGCAAGTGCAGAATTAGACGAAATTCTACAGCGCTGAACCATGTCAATTACGTTTGTAAACACGCTGAACAAACTTATGCATAGCACCTGCAATGCACAGAGCCAAATAGGCCACACAAGAACATGTCGAACGAACTGCAATTAAAGTCAGCTCATATGCTAATGGCAATTCACAGATGACAAGTCTTAATAGAGCATATGTTCCAAGCACACACAAGAGGATGAAACTGCGTTGTATGAGTATAAGCATACACAAGTTTCATGGATCGGACTAGTAGCTGTTAGAATTGATCTTCTCCCGTTGGGCCCAACGGCCCAACGGGGATCCTTGACCGCGCCTGATCGGGGCACCCAGCCTCCTGTGGCTGGTGGGCCCCTGTCGCCTGCGCCATATAAAAGGGGTGAGGGCCGGGGCGGCACACGACACGAGAATCGCTGCCGCCGCCAAGCCTCACCCACAAACCCTAGCCGATCTAACAGCGGGGGCGCAATAGCGACGGGAAGCACTACCACCGCGCCCCACAACATCCACATCGACGCTCATACGCCGGCGCACGATCTCCATGGCCGACGGGCAGTCCTCGAGCTCTCACTCCACCAGTAACCCTAATCCCCTTTCTCTCATCTAATGTGTTATAATCGATCTACCCGAATAAACCCTATTAGCATCGGTGCCTAGTGATCCTAGAGTCTTAACATTGGTATCAGAGCTTCCTAGTGCATCGATCTAATTAGGGTTGCAAAATCCGGCAAAGAGAAAACCGATCCGATCGGATCGGAAAAGGAAATGAGAAAACCGGATCAAAAGAAAAGGAATAATTACCTCGTCAGTTTTGGCCGCCGGCGCAAAGGGCGCCGCGACGGAGCCGATCGACGGGGGCGCACGCACCCTAGGGTGCACGCGCGCGCCGGCGACAGGGCCCGAGGTGACGCCACCATCCTCCGCGCCTCGTGGCCGTGGTGGAGCTTGCGCCGGTCACATAGAGGAAGGAGGAGAAAGGGAAGAGAGAAAAGATGGCCGCCGGCCATGGCTCGCCGGCCATGGCGCCGGCGGCGAAAGGGAAGAGGAGAAGGCGGCGCTGTGGCGATGCGCTAGGGTTAGGGTTTCGGCCGGACCCGGGAATGCGCAAACCCTAGTTAGGGTTAGGGTTTCGGCCGACCGCTCCCTTTTAACTCTCCCGAAAACGGCGCTCGGCCGTCGGATCCATCCGACGGCCGAGATCGAGGCGGGGCGCGCGGCGTGTTTTGGGCCGTTTTGGCGGCCCAGTCGGCTCTGGGCCCGAGCCCGTGCGCACTCACGGCCAAGTAGGCCGAAAGCAAGTGGGCCGGGAAAAGGAAGAAGAAAAAAAGAAAAGGAAGAAAAAAAGGAGGGAAAAGAAAAAACATAAGTTTTATTGTTTTTTATTTTGTACAGTTAAATGATTTTTATTTAGTTTAAAGTTTCCGCTGCAAAATTGACAAATATTGTTGAAACTGACGTTTCTAAAATTGAATTTCGAACCAACGGGAGAATTTCAATTTTAGGAATTTTATTTATGGTATATGATGTTGCTATTTTCTGACCAACGTTGTTAATTGCAATATCATGCTATGTATTATGCATAATTTCTGCCCAACGGTGATGTAGGCTTAATGCATAGGAAGGTTATGTGATATCTTATTTCTCACTTTTCATGATCAATTTTTCAGGAGGTTACTCCTTGATGGGATGCATAAAAGATATCCCGACCCTACAAGGAGACAACTACAGTGAATGGAAAAGAAAGTTCGACCTTGCATTTATCTTGGGAGAGGTGGACTGGATGCTAACCACACCCTGTCCTATAGAGCCTGCTGCATTAGTCAGAGGCAACACAGAGTCAAACGCTGACTTTGAAGAAAGAGAAAAAGAAAATGCTGACCTTAGACAACTATATATAGTTGAAAAGGCAAAGTGGGCCTCAGCCAACAAGAAATGTATGGCTGTGGTAAAGAATACAATTGAGCAGGCTATTGTAGGCTCAATTCCAGAGACTGACAATGTCTCTGAGTATCTAGAAAGGATAAAGACCCAGTTCACTGGTTCTTCAAAGACTCATGCCACAGAACTCATAAATGACCTTGTCACGGACAGGTACACTGGAGGTGGCATCAGGGATTTTATCCTACAGAAGAGTGCACAAAATGCAAGATTAAAGCAATGGGACTTGGATCTAAAGGAGGACTTTTTGGTTCACCTGATCATGTCTCGATTGTCAAAGGAGTTTGATCCTTTCATTCTCAACTACAATGTGCACCCAGAGAACTGGATCTTTGATACTCTTCTTGCACAATGTGTACAAGAGGAGGAGAGGATTAGGCCCAAAAATGGTGGCGTTATCAACTACGTTGGTAGCTCAAAGAAAAGGAACTATAGACCGTCCCAATCAAAGGACAAACAGCCTCTAAAGCCCCAAGGTCGGCACCAACCTCGGCAAAAGCAATTTACAGTGGGGACAAACCAGTGCCTGTATTGCAAGAAGGAAGGACATTTCAAGAAAGACTGTCCGATTTCTTAAAGATGATAATGGCAAAGAAATGTGAGAATTTTATCACTTTTGTAAATGAATCCTTGTATGCTAGTTATTCGAAATCCACATGGTGGATCGATTACGAGCAACTATTCATGCCTCCAACTCCTTACAGGATTCCATTTGACGAGGACTACGCAAAGAAGCGAAAGCAACGTTAAAGTCGCAAATGGAGTTGAAGTGAAAGTTGAAGCCGTCGGAAATCTCAATCTCAAACTTGATAACGGCTTTATCCTTCCACTCCGAGATGTTTTTATGTCCCATCTTTGCATAGAAACTTGATTAGTGTGCCATGTTTGGCGAGAAGATGACTATTATTGTTATTTTGACAAAGTACAATGTCGCATAATTCATAATAATGAATGTGTGGGTCTCGCCTTCCGACGAGACAAACTTTATATCTGCCTATGCATGAAAGTGTGAATGTTCTATGCAATGATGCAAATGATGTGAATGATGGGTCCTCGTTGACAAAAGAAAATAAGAAAAGAAAGAGAACTCCTAATGTCTCATCGAAATTGTGGCACCGTCGTTTAGGCCACATTTCGAGGGGAGAATAGAGAGACTAGTTAAGAATGAAATTATTCCTCCACTGGAGTTCTCAGATTTAGAATAATGCATAGAATGCATCAAAGGAAAATATACAAAGCACATTAAAAAAGGTGCAAATAGAAGCGCAGAAACATTGGAGATCATTCACACAGATATTTGTGGTCCATTTCCTGTTAAAAGTGTGGATGGTTATGACTCTTTCATAACATTCACAGATGATTACTCCCAATATGGTTATATTTATCCAATTAAAGAAAGATCGGAAGCTTTGGATAAATTCAAAGTATTCAAAGCTGAAGTTGAAAATCAACACGATAAAAGGATTAAAATAGTAAGATCCGATCGTGGGGGGAGTACTACGGTCGGCATACTCCTTATGGACAAGTCCCAGGACCTTTTGCAAAGTTTCTAATGGAAAATGGCATAGTCGCCCAATATTCTACACCGGGCGAGCCTCAACAGAATGGGGTGGCTGAACGGCGTAATCGTACATTAATGGATATGGTGCGCAGCATGATGAGCTACTCCACCCTACCATTGGGTTTATGGATGAAGGCGTTAAAAACCGCCGTTCATATTCTCAACAGAGTACCTACCAAATCGGTGCCCAAAACACCGTATGAGGTGTGGACCGGAAGAGTACCCTCGCTAGCTCACCTCCGTGTATGGGGGAGTCCTGCGGAGGCTAAAGTATTTAACCCAAACATCGGGAAATTGGATCCCAAAACAGTCAGTTGTCATTTCATTGGCTATCCTGACAGATCGAAAGGTTATCGTTTCTACTGTCCGAACAGTTATACAAAGTTTGTGGAAACGAGACATGCTGTCTTCCTGGAAGACGAAATGATAAAGGGGAGCACGGTAGCTCGAGTGATTGATCTTGAGGAGAAGCGGGAATCTATACCCACTTCGACGATTCGGGAACCTTTCTTCTCACTACCTGTTGATGTTGCGCCTGCAATGCCTGACGTTGCGGCTCCAACACCTGTTGTTCGCTCTCCCGTGGTGGAAACAAATAGAAATGAGGAACCCTGTCCTTCGGGATCCATCGAAAACACTACCACACATGAGGAGGAGCAACAACGGCCTCAAATAGAAGATGTGCCAAATCGGGAGACTTCACAAGAGTCTCAAACGAAAATGTGCCAAATGTTGAGGCCCCTAGAAGGTCTCGAAAGAGTAAGAAGAAAAGCTATACCGATGATTATCGGTGTATAACATGAGAAGAATCTCATATAGAGGATGATCCCGCCTCATATGAAGAGGCCATGAGAAGTGCCCGCTCATCCAAATGGCTGGAAGCCATGGAAGATGAAATGAAATCCATGAAATTAAATGACGTTTGGGATTTGGAGGAAATTTCTAAAGGAGCCAAAACAGTAGGCTGTAAATGGGTCTACAAAACAAAATGTGACTTCAGAGGGAATATAGAAAAGTTTAAGGCGCGACTTGTGGCAAAAGGATTCACACAAAGAGAAGGAATTGATTACAATGAGACGTTTTCTTCAGTCTCTTGTAAAGATTCTTTCAGAATAATAATGGCACTAGTGGCACATTACGACTTGGAATTACATCAAATGGATGTAAAAACGGCATTTCTAAATGGAGATTTAGAAGAAAGAGTCTATATGGCACAACCAAAAGGTTTTGTCATGAAAGGAAAAGAGAATATGGGATGTCGATTAAAGAGATCCATTTATGAATTAAAGCAAGCTTCGAGACAGTGGTACTTGAAGTTTGATGGAACCATAAAGAAATTTGGTTTCCAAGAAAACGTTGAGGACAACTACATTCATACAAAGTTCAAGAATGAGAAATTCATATTCTTGATTCTGTATGTGGATGACATCCTACTGGCAAGTAGTGATGTTAGTCTTCTACAGGGAACAAAAGATTTCTTGTCCTCAAACTTTGACATGAAAGATCTTGGTGAAGTGTCATATGTTTTGGGTATAGAAATTCACCGAGATAGAAGAAAGTACGCACTGGGATTGTCTCAAAAGGGATATATAGAAAAAGTATTGAAGAAATTCAACATGTCGAAATGCAGTGCTACGCCTGCTCCTATAGTGAAGGGCGAAAGATATGGGGAATGGCAATGCCCTAGAAATAAATTCGAGCTCGATGAAATGAAGTCAAAGCCATATACTTCGGCTGTAGGAAGCCTACAGTATGCACAAGTGTGCACACGCCCTGACCTATCTTTTGTCACCGGGTTACTTGGCAGATTTCAAAACAATCCAGGCCCAGAGCACTGGAAATTGGTAAAGAAAGTCCTGCGATATGCGCAAGGAACGAAAGGCCTTATGTTGACATACAGAAGATCTGACTCACTCCAAATAGTGGGTTATTCAGACTCTGATTTTGCCACAGATAAGACAAAGTCAACATCCAGATACGTGTTCACTCTTGCAGGGGGAGTTATTTCATGGAAAAGCTCTAAACAGACTATCACTGCGGGTCTACAATGTATGCCGAATTTATAGCATGTTATGAGGCCACGGGGCGAGTGAAGCGGCTAAAGAAGTTCATACCCGGTTTGAGAGTGGTTGACAGTATTGAGAAACCACTAAAGTTATCTTGCGACAATGAACTGCAAGATCTTGTACTCTCAAAACAATCGAGTCAAGTGGTACGCCAAACACATTGACATAAAGTATTATGTTGTGAAGGATAAAGTCCGGGATCAAACAATAAGTCTCGAGCATATAAAGACTAAAAAAATGCTCGCGGATCCGCTAACGAAAGGCCTACCACCCAATTTGTTCAAGGAACATGTAGTCGGCATGGGTTTAAGGGAAGCCTTATGATTCTGGACTCAGGGCCCAAAAGTTAAAGTATAAAGTATCTGTTTCTGAACAGAGATGTGTATAGTGGCTATTGAATCCATCGGCGATTGACCGTGATGATGAGATATGCTCTATGCGTTAATTTGTGATGAAACAGACAAAGGTTAAAAGTAATAGTAAAGAGATCAAGGAGGAGAATGTTAGAATTGATCTCCTCCCGTTGGGCCCAACGGCCCAACGGGGATCCTTGACCGCGCCTGATCGGGGCGCCCAGCCTCCTGTGGCTGGTGGGCCCCTGTTGCCTGCGCCATATAAAAGGGGTGAGGGCCGGGGCGGCACATGACACGAGAATCGCTGCCGCCGCCAAGCCTCACCCACAAATCATAGCCGATCTAACAGCGGGGGCGCAGTAGCGACGGGAAGCACTACCACCGCGCCCCACGACATCCACATCGACGCTCATACGCCGGCGCACGATCTCCATAGCTGACGGGCAATCCTCGAGCTCTCACTCCACCGGTAACCCTAATCCCCTTTCTCTCATCTAATGTGTTATAATCGATCTACCAGAATAAACCCTATTAGCATCGGTGCCTAGTGATCCTAGAGTCTTAACAGTAGCATCATGGGGATCCATGAGCACTTTTGTTTTTCTACGGGTGCTCAGGCATCAGATCTAACATCACAGAGGTTCTGCGTATTTGACGTCAAAGAGCATTGGCCTTAGTATCCCTGCTTAGGCGTGCCGGACAAAGGTAGAGTACTTTCTCTCGATCATGGGAGGATCTGCAGGGCGCTCCGGGGCTAGCTGCCCTTGTTCTAGCAAGCTGCACAGGAGATCGGCCTCCTCCACCGTCGTCGTCGTCTTCTCCATCGCGATCAATCGAGGATCAATACAGCCGGATCGATCGATCGAACGCTCGTATACGCATATCTACGCGAACACGCAGTGTGTACGTATATATATTGGAAATAACAGTTCGTACGTGTATGTCTCGGATGCGGCACGAGCAAAAAAAGGAACAGTTAGGATCGATCGAGTTGAACAACTTTCCCTCTCTGGTTGTCTCCGTGTTGGACTCCTATTAGCAATAGTACTAAGATAATTCTACCATGACTGCATGTATCGATCTGTTCTTTTTTTTGGGGGGGCAATCATGTATCTGTTCATTGTATCAATTTGTTAGAAATTTCTCCATGCCAGGTAATTAACAAGGGGAGAAAACACATGACGTGATAGTGTGTATAGTTAATCTCGTAAGGAACACACGATCCCATAGCGTATGACGCACCATCTATCACAGGTAAAAAAGAAGAAAAACACCTGACCGCAGGATATAGTGTGGTACGACTACGACCCAGCCGTGACAGGTTAAAAGAGAGAGAGAACACTCTTACTGCAGGATAGTGTATAGCATGCCTATACAGGTTTGGGATCAACACAATCAACAAAGGGATCGAGAAACACCCATCTGTGAGCTATTGTAAGGAACCTTCCACATCTGGCATGTCCATAAAAAGGAACCAAAAAACATGAAAAAAATAATATGATTTTTTAAAATTAATTTTTCTACAAAAAAATTTTATTAAAAAGTATCATTTGGCAATTAAAAAAGTGTGTACAGAAAATGAGGGAGTAGAAGTTAGAAATGTGTGGTATACTTTATTCGTCTCAGTGTGTCTTGGTTTATAGCTAGGATTGGATTTTTTTTTCTGGAACGGAGAGTGTATATTGTAGTCTTTTCAATATGGTGTATTAAACATACGTACTGAATATTGTATATCAGTCAACTGCAATACCTGCTACTACCTCCATTTTATATTAAAAGTTGTTTTGACTTTTTTCTAAATCAAACATCTTTGGATTTTTCTAATTTTATAGAAAAATATAGCAATATTTTTAACACAAAACAAAGAAACTATCAAAACATGTTCAATGTTAAATATAATAAAACTAATTTTGTGCTATAAGTGTTGCTATATTTTTCTATAAAGTTGATCAACCTTTCAAAATGTTTGACTTTAAAATGTCAAAGCGATTTATAATATAAAACGAAGAGTACTCGATTTGTCTATATTATATAAGAACTACTAATGTTCAAATGAACAAAGTGCTCTTCATGTAAATCTATAGATTATATCACCCTTATGATAGGCATTGTGAAGCGTGTCTAAAGGGTCAGTGATAATAATGATTTATATGTATCCAATTAGTAATCTTTTTATGGATGATTTTATAGAGTATTTACAGAGTAGAATAGGATGTGAATAATATAAATGTTTCCTATTGAGAACGTGTCGCAAAAGTGTCTCTTTACGTAGAGTGTTTTTTCATAGATAAACATAATTAATATGTGTTAATTATTCATTAACTAATCTTATTTGCAACACTTATTACCCTTAAGAAAAGGTCTTAATGTAACCAATCAACGGTCATGACCAGTAATTAATACTGGAGTATGTCGTAGTATAGCGTGGAAGGAAAAGCAAAGCAATCAACAATTTAATGATAACAACATGTTGTGTTCTAGCCCTTGCTCTGTTCGATCTAACACTGTCTGTGTACATGCAACATTTTTGCAAGTATTTTTGTTAGAGACGATTGGCTAAACATCATATAGAAATTGATTCTACCTACCTATGAAAAGGTTTTGGTAGTAGAGAAAGGTCAAATCATTCACCTTTTTAGAATATTTTTTAAAATAAAAGAGATAAAATAAAAAAGAGGATAATTTGATCATGAACAGGAATCTAATTACTGACTGACCTCCCTAGGTTTTATTTATTCGATAAGATCATGTAAGATCATGTAGCATATAATAACCCATAACAGGTATTATAAGAGCAATGAATATACAATAAACACACCAAAATGCGCACTCCATGCTGCTGCATCCTGGAAATAGAGCGACAAAAAGGATCCCAATCATCACAAGAGCAACAGTGTTACCCAACCACTGCAATATGTATGTAAAGAGTTAAGAAAAGTAAACGGTTGTGTGAACTTATAATGTGTGAAGAATTTTAGTTCACGAGGGCAATATAAACATAAGCATAAAATAAAGATTTTAGTAACCTATTTATGAATTGTCGGTAAGAATTCTTGTTGATTGTCAGAAAGATAGTGGTCGCCCTCCATGTAATCTCAAAAGGAAAGAATTTGATCTCTCTCGGAGCATCTGATATCTTGCTATACTTTGGAAAAGAATGGATGAATTCCATTCAGCTCTTAATTATACCAAGAGGTCCGAAGGCATCCTGACATATCACCCTTATGATAAGCATTGTGAAGCGTGTCTAAAAGGCCTGTGGTAATAATGATTTATCAATTAGTAATCTTTTCATGGATGATTTTATAGAGTATTTACAGAGTAGAATGGGATGTGAATAGTACAAACGTGTCCTATTGAGAACGTGTCTCTTTATGAAGAGTGTTTTTCATAAATAAGTATAATTAATGTGTTAATTATTCATTAACTAATCTTATTTGCAACACTTATTACCCTTAAGAAAAGGTCTTAATGTAACCAATCAACGGTCATGACCAGTAATCAATACTGGAGTATGTCGTGGTATAGCGTGGAAGGAAAAGGAAAGCAATCAACAATTTAATGATAACAACAGATTGTGTTCTAGCCCTTGCTCTGTTCGATCTAACACCGTCTGTGTACATGCAACATTTTCGCAGGTATTTTTGTTAGAGACGGTTGGCTAAACATCATATAGAAATTGATTCTACATACCTGTGAAAAAGGTTTTGGTAGTAGTGAAAGGTCAAATCATTCACCTTTTTAGAATATTTTTTAAAAAAAGAGATAAAATAAAAAGGAGGATAATTTGATCATGAACAGGAATCTAATTATTGACTGATCTCTTTTATTTATTCGAGAAGATCATGTAAACTTTTATTTATTCGAGAAGATCATGTAAGATCACGTAGCGTACAATGACCCATAACAGGTATTGAAAGAGCAATGAATATACATAAAACGCACAAAAACACGTCCTCCAAGCTTCTGCATAGTGGAAATAGAGCGACAAAATCGATCACAATCATCACAAGAGCAACAGTGTCCCCCAACCACTGCAATATGTAAAGAGTTAAGAAAAGTAAACGGTTATGCTAAATTATAATGCATGAAAAATTTTAGTTCACGAGGGCAATATAAATATAAGCATAAAAAATTTTAGTAACATATTTATGGATTTATTTATGGATGGGCGGTAAGAATTCTTGTTGATTGTATCAGAAAGATAGTGGTCATCCTTCATGTAATCTCAAAAGGAAAGAACTTGATCTCTTTGATTACATTACTAAGAAGATTAAGTATTCCAGCTAATAAAAGTCCATACCATAATTAGATAAATTGTATTACGTATATGAGTAAAGGAGAATTGAAGGCTTTAGTTAAAAAACATCAGCTCATTCTTGTCTAGCCATGTTGAGCATGTGGTTCAACTATATAAAATTTATATATCTCAAAAAAGAAAAAAATTAGAGTAAATCGTACATTTGGTCATTTTTTACCCAAGTTTCCTTTGTATCATCTTTTACCTAATTTCTTTTACTTTGATTAGGTATTTCTACTATTTATGTATTTTGACCACTAAACTCTCTTCACGAGCATATCAACGATCTTAAGCACATCGGCACTCTTATACTGACGATCTCCTTTATTTATATACACCTCACCTTTAAAGGAAGAGAAATTAGATATGGCTAGTAAAAGTGTTTGAAGCTTTGTTAATAAAAAGTGACCCAGCCTAAAGTACTGTTTATTCAAAAGCAAAATAAACAACAGCAATAAAAGTCTCGGCCGATTCGTGCATGCATGTGTACATAGAAAAAGAGGTAGGTATGTGTACGTACCAAAGATGCTCTCGCGGCAGCACGGGCAAAGGTAGAGTGCTTTCTCTCGATCATGGGAGGATCTGCAGGGCGTGCCGGGGCTAGCTGCCCTTGTTCTAGCAAGCTGCACAGGAGATCGGCCTCCTCCACCGTCGTCGTCGTCTTCTCCATCGCGATCGATCGAGGAAATACAGCCGGATCGATCGATCGAACGCTAGTATACGCATACGCGAACACGCAGTGTGTGTATCATGTGATGTATATATTGGAGCCGTATGGTGTGTATATCTTTCGGATGCGGCAACGTACGAGCAAAAAGGAATTAGCAGTCAGGATCGAGTTGAACAAGTTAATTTCCCGTGCTTATCTCAGATCGTCTCCATGTAGGAGTCCTATAGTGAATACTAAGATAATTCTACCGTGACAGCATTACCGTGACAGCATGTATTTAACTCAGTGTGTATGTATATATATTGGAAATAACAGTTCGTACTTGTATGTCTCGGATGCGACACGAGCAAAAAAGGAACAGTCAGGATCGATCGAGTTGAACAACTTTCCCGTGTTTCTAGTTCTCTCTGGTCGTCTTCGTGTTGGACTCTACTAATAGTACTAAGATAATTCTACCGTGACAGCATGTATCTGTTCTTTTTTTTTGCCAATCATGTATCTGTTCATTGTATCAATTTGTTAGAAATTTCTTCATGCTAGGTAATTAACAAAGGAAGAAAACACATGACGTGATAGTGTGTATTGTTAATCTCATAAGGAACACACGATCCCACACGTACGACGCACCATCTGTCACAGGTAAAAAAGAGGAAAAACACCTGACCGCAGGATATAGTGTGGTACGACTACGACCCAATCGTCACATGTTAAAAAAAAGAGAGAAAGAACACTCTGCATGATAGTGTATACCATGCCTAAACAAGTTTGGGATGAACACAATCAACAAAGGGATAGAGAAAACACCCATCTGTCAGCTATTGTAAGGAACCTTCCACAGCTTGCCTGTTCATAAAAAGAAACCAAAAAGCACAGGAGGGTAGGAATTAGAGATAGCTATGGAATATGTATACACTACCTGTAGTAAAAAAATTGAGTTTATATATACCTGATAAAATCAATTCCATTGCCTAAAGGTCCGGGTCTTGATCAGCACCTGTCCTACACGCCTGCATTGACAATTAATGATAATGATATGACATTATACCATGACATTACATAGAAAGTAACAACAGGAACAGATAAGAGAGTATTTATTTGCATACCCTTTGCCACAAGTACAAATGCCCAGATAACACCACAATGCCGATGAAGCCGAACGCTACCCTCAACAGCCACAACTCAGTGCCGTGAATTGCAGGGGGCAAAGGCGACGAGGGTGGAGGGGTCAATGGGGATGGGGCTGGACTCACGGCCAAAAGATATATGCCGTAAATCACTAGAACTGAAAAGGCCACATACATGATATGACCCATGTGTCGACTGAAGTTCTTCCAAGGCTTCTCCCCAAACAACCCAGCAGGGAGACCAACGTTCCCCAGAGCCCAAATACTTGCAAATACCACAAGCCCCCAATGGTAACCAGCGGGCAACAGAGGACGGAGAAAGAATAGCACGGCCAAAGATGTACCCAATATATAGACATAGCCGATTTGTCTTTTGTTCCACACATCCTTGTCTCCCTGTATATAGACATTAACATTATATATTTGTTCTGAACAAAAATATTGAAGGCACAACAGTGGCAAGTGTAAGGTTTTTGTAGAATTGATTGAGATGCAAAAATAACAAAATGTGTAATATCTTTCGCATGCAAAAATGGCAGTACAAGCAACTATTCTCATGCTAATAGTTTTTTGTTTTTTTTAACCTTATAGCAGTAGTATTCCCAGCATTAATGATAAAAAAATGCATAGTAGGAGACATACTTTATCTGTGGCAGTAGCACTTGTATTCTGAGCAGTCGGACCAGTGGGAGCAATGGGGATTCGGGGACTCGAAGCTTCGTCAGGTCTGGGCATTTCAGGAGGGATCAATGGAGACGTCAAATCTGCATTGCCCGAGAGAGCGCCCACCACCCTACCAGCATGATACGCGGCGTATCCTCCTCCCCCAGCAACTCGGCCGTGGCTGTTCGAACGAAGAAGACGACTTTGCATGAATCGGCGAACACGTTCAGTCTCGGCTTCCTCCATCTCCACTGATTTTCGCTGAAGAAGCAGTCGTTCGGTTGCAAGCTGCTCCTCTCTCTGCCAGAGATCATCCTCGGCCTCCTCCAAGTTAGCCCAGAACGCCCTCCTCACATTATCCACTTCAGTACTATATTTCCTTTTTTTACACTTCTCTCTTTCGCCGCTAGCTCCTGTGGCGTTCATGTCCACAGGTGGGGAAGAGGAGGCCCCGGCGTCGCTGCTGTTGTGGATGTCGGGGCGCTCGTGCCCAGCTGCGGTGAAGGCGAGGTCGGCAACGCTTGCGCCCCCCGCTGTGGCGCGGGCCCCCGTGGCGTTCATCGGGTGCATCTCATTAGTAGGAGTTGAGGACAACAATTTATCATCCGCTGCACCCAGAGCAAAGAAATCATGCAGTTAGTGTGATACACAAGAAGAACTACTCTTGCAAGTAAAAACAGTACAAGTAATTCTGAGTTAAAGATGTTTGAGTTTCACACTAAACTGAGAAGCAAACATAAAACTGTATGCCAGCATCGGCTGAACTGAAAATTCTACTATATGTTTCTAACCAACACACTAATCGTTTGTCCAATTCCTTGAGCCTGTAAGAAATTCAGCACAAAAAAGATCCGCTAAATCATGGGTCGCCTTCGTCGGCGACAAAAATCCACAACATTTGGATAAATCCTACTGCCAAGAAACACAGATTATACCCAAAGTGCATACATTTTTTTCTGGTGTTTCCTTGCATGAAAATTCGTCAGTTAAGTGCATATATATTTAACTTCTGATGTCCTACAATATTCTTTAGAGAAGTCCTAACTCAACATGCAAAGACAGGACTGGATTTTCCACAAATTCAAACAAACAAGCAGAAAGATGATTCACATTACTGAACACTGCAAAATATACAGTGCTGAACTAGCAAAAAGGACTTGTGTTCTTTACTGATGTCACGATTGGTTTAGGGTGGTCACCGGAACAAGTAAAAAACACCAGTAACTAACATAGCATGTCACATCTGCAAATTGGCAGCTTCAAAATTCCCAAATAGAAAGGCAGAGGCATGCCGTGAATGCTTCAGAATGTTCAGTTACTGTCAACACTAATCAGAATTAGGTTGTCATAGACCAGTGTTAACATACCATTCAGCTACCACTGGTTCTTTCTATCTACAATATTCAGATGGTCATCTAAAATTCCACAACAATCAGAGAAAACTATCGTCAAGAAACACAAAATATACCCAAAGTGAATACAATTGTTTGGTGTTGCCTAACAATAAATTTGTCAGATAAGTTCAGATACATTTCACTTTTGATTCCCTACAACATTCTTCAAACAAGTACTAACTCAGCATTAAACATAGGACTTGCATTTTTCCACAAATTTAACACACAGGCAAAAGAGATAATACACATTGCTGAAAACTACGGTGCTGAAAAACAGAAACATGTGCATTGCCCACTGGATTGTTAATAATCTCTAGTCAATTTCTAGTGATGCGTGTCATGTGTTCTTTTTGCAGCAAAAATTCAAGAGTACATAAACAATATTCAGAAACATGCATATAATTGATTAATTGAATAGTACTGAACAATTTTTAGTACTGTAAACTACAAAATCTACATTGTTGAACGGACAAAAGGGACCTGAAAAGCAGAAACATTGCTCACAGGATTGTCAATATTCTAGCAAACTTGGCCACGAAAAAATGCCAGGCAATCTGCATTTAGTGAACTATCCTAGACTCATTGATGTAGTTTTAACATTTCAAGAACTCACTTGTGTTCTTACTGGTGTAACAATTGGTCATCCGAACAAGTAAAATACCTCTAACTAACTAGATTACACATCTACAAACTGGCAGCGTCAAAAATCCCAAACAAAAAGACAGGGACACCCTAAATGCTTCAGGAAATTCAGTCACTGTCATCACTTATCAGAATTCAGAACATCTACAGCATTATCAATAATCTCAAGTTATGCAGTGCATTCAGAACTAAAACAATGTTCAGAGTATTCAGCAGCAAAATGCATATCAAATTAGGCTGCTCATTACCTGCGGTGTTGGGCCTGATAAGGACGATGTGCAGGGTCTCCTGACTGCGAGGCAGGTTGATGTGCAGAGGGGTGAGCCGCCCATGGAGGCCGGCGCGGACGCACAGCGTGAACTCGTCGTAGCCCACAATTCCCGCGAGCTTCTCTCTCAGGAGCTGCACCGACCTCCCGGGGAACTTAAAAGAACCCCAGTGTACTTGACCAGCATCAGCGGCTGCGGCGTCTTCGGCCGTCCCGAACCGGATCTCCCGAAGCAGCGAACAGGAGCTAGCCAAGTCGGACTGCACAAAATGAAGAAGAGTTGCGGAACGAATTTGATCAATTCACAGATTAGTTCTTGCAAGAAATCTAAGATTAATCTCCGACCCAATCAGCATTGCTTCAATTTGTGAACTAATTGCATGCAACACAGAGAACAAACACAAAAATCGAGAAAAGAGGGGATGAGGAGACGAATCTCACGTACATCAGTCATGATCGGGCGCTCCAGCCTGCCGACGGGCACCACCTCCCACCGGAACGTCGTTTCCTCGTCGACGTTGCCGTCGACGGAGACGCTGTGGCAGCGAACCAGGCCCAGCAAGCTCCTCCTGCCGTTGCCGCGCAGGTAGCACCCGGACCTGTGGAGCAGCAAGACGACGCCGCGGGCACCGCGACTCGCGAATACGTTGGGGCCAGAGCACGCGATGGGCCGCCACATGATGGCGCCAACCTCCAGCTGATCGCGGTCGAGCTGCGTGGCCTCGAACGAGCAGCTGGCACCGCGCTCGCGGTCGCGGAAGTCGGGAGTCCCGAGGTACCTGCCGTAAGCGCCGCGGAGGAGCACGTACCGCGTGGGGGGCTCCCCGACGACGAGCTCGTCAACGGCCCACACCGCGTTGTGCTGCAACGCGCCGCGGCCGCGGCCGAGACTGCGGTGGTAGACGGACCGCCCGTCCTCGTCGGCGTGGAGGTACCAGTCGCACTGCCAAACCCGCAGAGCCGCGAACTCCACACCCTGGAAAACCTCCATCACCCACGGCCGTGGTCGGAGCTAGCGAGCGATCGATGTCCGCGCGGTGGCGAGGCGAGGCGAGACGCAACGTTGCGTCGCGTCGCGTGAGGGGGAAGAGGCGAGCAGGAGCAGGCGAGCGAGCACGCGGTGGCAAGTAGCTACTCCTCGGCTTCTCGCTTCTCGGCGTGGCGTGGCTCTGCGGAGGCGGAGCGGTGGCGTATTTTGTCGAGCAATTTGTGGGCGAGCGCGGCAACGCACCAGGGGAGGCGGTGCGCGCGCGGTGGCGAGACGAGGGTGCGAGGTGCGGCGGCGTCGCGTGGGGAGGAAGAGGAGGAGCGAGAGCGCGTGCCTCCTTGGCCTCTCGCTTCTCGGCGTGGGGTTGCGTGGGGAGGAAGACGAGATAGAAGTAGCCGTAGCGGAGAGAGTTTGTTACGTTTCTGCTCGCCGCGAGGCGGTGCTGCGTTTGGGAGACAGGTAGCTCTCTGACAGGCGGGTCCTCCGGTCCAGCTTGGTCAAACATCGAAAATTTGCTCAAATGAGGGGCTGATTCAGGACTGAATTTGAGTGGATTTTAGAAAATTTATTCAAACGGAGTGAATTTATAGAATTTTGAAGGATCCCATGGCCGCCATGGATGCTCGATCGATCGGGCAGAGAGAATTTTAGAGAGAGATCATCGCGAAAACATATGGTAAAAGATGCAGAGATATCGATTTCAACATGCAGGAACAAGCATTTTTAATTTTATTTTTAAAAAATTTGTAAAAATAATTTTTGGTTTAAAAATATTGTAAAACTAGTCATCGCTCGTACTCGGACGAGATTTAAAAATCGCCCTTTCGGAGGACGTTTTTCGACATGACGACGAACGACTGGTCGTCATCCGTCGCAATTTTTTATTTTGCCCCTTCCGCCCTTACAAAGATGTTCATCACTGTTCACTATTCGCTGTTTCATCTGTTTCACTACACAATAAAAACGCCTCTTGTAAAGACGAAAAGAAGGCAAAATGTAAAATTACACGTCCCCACAAACGACGGCCAACGGTCGTCCGCCACGTCGAAAAACACCCTCCGAAAGGACGATTTTAAATCTTGCCCTCCTGAAGGGCGAGAGACGACTAGTTTTGTAATATTTTCAAACCAAAAATTATTTTTACAAATCTTTTAAAAATAAAATTAAAAATGCAAAAATTCCTGATTTGTTAGCTTCTTTTATGGAAAAGGCCCACAAGGCCAGCATCCGGTAATACAAACATTTTTTTTACAGTTGAAAAATACCGAAACCTCTAATGCTCCCTAGCCCAATGATCATGCGAATCCTCTTCCATCTCATCTCTCTCAAATGCAATCGGCAGGCACTCACGCCGTCTAACAGACGGTTCGCCCGAAGCAGATCGAAGCTATGTACAGATTTTTCGCCCATTTATCCTGTGAACAAACACACATGCCCAATATGCCATGTTACTGAACTCCGAAAGAAATATATTTACTGTTTTTTTACAAGAAAAGCCATGGATTATTTATTGAGCTGCGATAATGTATATACCTTCACATGGTTGCTGGGGAAGGCAGAGGTCCGGAGAGTTTCTTGTGTCTCGTCTACCGGCTTCCGTTTCGGTATGCTCAAGATAAAAGCAGCCTGGTCATTTGTTGCTGCCGTTGAGGTTATTCTGTAACCAGTCTCCCATCGCCGATGGATGCCTTCACTTGGATACAGGAAATCTAACTCTACAACCTGAAAAAAGGCATACGAAAAAGGTTTAGCGTCATAAGTAGATGCTACAGTAAATGGAATGCTCACAGGAATCTAAACAGCCAAATTTGTGGAGTGCATATGATCAGCTAGGACAAGCAATTATTCGGACCTGTTCAGAGTAACCTGAGTTCCTTGACATGACTACACCCCAGCGATTTCCAGCAGTGGCCATAGATGTCACATGAAAACCTTCTTTCCACTTTTTATTGATCCACTTGAAGGGGAATGACTCACTAACCTTGTATGACTGTTGGGAGTAAGGAGTTCCTGCAGTAATGAACATATCAAACTAAATAAGCCAGGTTAACTCATAGGTAGCAACAAAATGCTTAAGTCCAAATGAAACATGGATAATTCATCATCAAAGAAAAATGGTCAGGATATGGATATTCAACTAGTAAAATGACTAATAAGAAACGCATCCTAGACCTTTGGACATCACAACTAAAGAACTTCCGTTAGCTGATCCAGCTATTGCTGTTATGTAGAAATTTTTCTCCCACTGATCCATTATCCAGTCCTATGTATAATTGAATCAGAGTTAGGATTCCTCAGCAAACAAATAATCCAAGTACTATTTATCACACTTCAATAGATTGTACTTTACCTTATGCAGAAAAACTGGTGAGAGCTCATGAACTTGAGAAAGGAAACCAGTTCCTGCATCCATTATGAGGGCCCAAAGATTTGCTGAAGAAGCCACAGAACTAATGTATAGACCATCTTCATTACCCTTCTCGATATGCTGCTGAAGCCTGTTGTCAGCCACGTTATAGTGGTACCTAACAAAGAAGTAGCATAGGTTGGTATTAATTTACTTGTAGCAACAGTACATTGTAACACTACAAAAGTGTGTCAATGATTCATCAACCAAATTTCAAGGCCTGTTCAAGAGAAAGCAATGCACAGAGAATCACAACCAGATGATATTGTAAATTTTGAAGAACAAAAACAAGCACAAACTAAAATCCATGATCACTAGCACTTACAAGCTGTGTTTCACATAAATATGCAGAGAATTTTCATGGTTTCATAATCCATAGTTCCATACAGCAAGCATATCAGATAAGCCAGTAACTTGTGTTTCAAATTACTATTGTTTGCATCCAAGAAAAGCAAGTACCTAGCCTAAACAAATACCGATCGATCATGCTTTATATCATCTAGTTTAATCTTTGATGATATAAACAAATACCTTTGCTTCATGGCCCGCCTGGCATTATAAACTGAAATCCATTGAGCTGTTGGACTACCTAATCTAACTTTCTTCTTGGGTTGTTCATCTTCTTCATGGTTTCTTCCACGTTTCTGCCCAACCTATAATTTAGGAAAAGGGTTCATCGACAGATATGGAGCAGCAAACTAACAAAATATGGAGGTGAGGAAAATGGTGGGTGGTACAGACTTTAAGAGCGCCATCAATTCTGATAGGTCTTGAGGCAGGTACTTCAATCAAACTATCAAAAAGAGAAATTAGTTTGGCGTAATTTGGCTCTTCATCAAATTTCATATTTGTGACAACTTCAAGAAACTGTTTGAATGGAGGTGGACAGAAACAGCTTAGCATCTCCGGAGAAGTAGCCATTTTCTTCTTGCAAACAAGGAAACTCTTGGTATCACCCTGCATAATTAAGCAAGCAACATTAGAATTGGCTAAACTGAACTCAAGTTGGTATCATGAAGTCAATAGGCATATTAAAATCTACCTGGTAACCTTGCCAAGGCAATCTTCCTCTTATTAGAAATATAAGGGTGTACGCCAATGACTCTAAATCGTCCCTCCTACTACCAGTACGGCCTAAATGGGCATGGACACTGGCATATCTAATTGTACCCCTGAAAAAAAAAACGAAGATAAAGATAAGTAAAAAGCACTATATGAGAAACAGATAGCAGGTACACAGAATATTGCCAACCTAAAGATATCAGGCCTTTGGTCATAATCAACATGTTGCCCTGATGACTCCCTCCATTTCGATGCTGTACAATTTGGACAATGCCATATCATACAAAAAGTACTTGAAAACTAATAGGAACAACAACAATTGGAAAAACAAGTATATACAGCTTAAGATTTTAGCCCTAGTGTATGCCATGAAAATGTGCTGAAATGAAACAAATTATTAATAGCATACCTAAACCAAGATCAATAAGATAAAGCTTCTTCTCGTCAGGTGATCCAGGCTGACCAAGCAGAAAGTTCTCTGGTTTCACATCACCATGCACAAACCTACAAACATAAATTAAGAATGATGCATCTAAGGATGACCTGATAAAGAACAAAGATAATAAGTTACCCTTTAGAATGGAGCTTCTCAAGAATTGATATGGCCTCTACAGCAATACAAGCACCCATATGTGGAGACATCCTGTTAATGATGTTATTATTTTTAATATAGAAACACAAATATGAGGAAAACAAAGGCAACAACAAGGAATGGGATGAATTTAGGTGCTTACATCTGCCCTAATGAATTCCACACATCCCAAAGGCTGGGACCAAGCATATCCATGACCTGGAAAATTTTAATTAAGATTAAGTCGAGATACGTTGAGCCCCATGGCAGTATAGAATGGTTATTAACTTCAGCAAACTAACAAGAATATAGTAGTCGCCCTGACGACCCTTGTAGTGGACAGCTGGTATGCCATAGCAGCCATTAAGAGTACTAGTAGGAAAGGTTAATGATCAGTAAACTCAAAGAGCAGAGAATAATCTGATACAAATAAAAGATTACTGTATTAAGTACATACTGGTAAACTTGCCACTCATATGGGGGACCATAATTGCACCCTTTACTGTTTCGATGCTCAAGCTTCAAGGCAACCTACATAGGGTCATTTTTAGATTGTATTAATGTGAAAAGGATATATTTACAGCAAAATATATTCTATTTAGAGAGCAAACCTCATATGCATCAGGACCAGTACGATTAGTTCCACCAGATACCCTTCTACCAACATAAACTTGACCAAAACCACCTTTACCTAATTTCCTGTCAGTTATATATTCTGGAGAATTACCTACTTGAATCTGCAGTAATGACAAAACATTAGAAGCTTCCTAGAAGCATGATAAAAATAAGATCTATTACATAAAGGTCCAATATCACGCCATCTTAGAGAAGCCTTTTTTCCAGCAATGTGACTTTATGCAAATGCAAAAATAAAGGGCAAAGCAATAGACTTACTTTATCGTTAAAATAAATTATTAAAGGCACAATAATCAAAATTGGGAGGTGTGAGGGGAATAAATCAACTCTATCTACTTTCAGTTTTCAGTTCCTGTACAACCATACTCAAGCTTGAATATATAATAACCTTTTCCATGACAATCTACTGGGCTTGTGAGCCATATTGGACAGGACATGATGATCCTGTTTCAAGGGATATTGCCAGGACCTACATGGGTGTTACTTGTGTGCATCTTTGGGAAAAAATCAGATATCCCAGTGCAGGTAATCTATTCTGGCCAGCCTCTAACCAGCACTGTAGGACGTGCCTGTCATCAGAAGTGTTATTGAGGCGATTCTATTTTACTACTGTGTGCTATATTAACTAATTGATACCATTTTCCTTAAGATCCACAAGAGTAATGCATTATAAAAGTTTTGCACAAGTCCATGTGAGGCTGTATCTACTAGGTTGCACAGCAAACTAGAGCAATTCCAAACTTGCCCAAAGCCTATATTGATAAATGACACCAGAATGCGTCAGCATCATCAATAGTGAAGTAAGAACAGGAAACAATGGGTGAAGTGCAGGACTGCAGGTGAGATGGAGAGCCTCGACATTCGACATACTCTTTTATCTTTTTTGTGCTTTAAAGATAGTGTGACAAGCCTGTGTTTATTCTGTACAGAATAGACAAGTATTAAAGCTCCATATGTTTGGGCTAAATCTAGAACAAAATGGAATAATGAGAGTACAAATGCAAGGTGACGGCCGAGCAAAGGATTTTGATTTAATTGAATGAACTTCAAAACCAATCAAGAGCTAAGAAATGCAGATGGAACTGGCAATCCGTGTCGAGATGGAAAGAAATATTGAAGAGATGTCATTACTCATACCCTCTCTGGGACAGGTAGTGACGATTCATCGTCAGCCGGAACAAGCTTCTCTGCGCTTTCCCCATCCATTCGCAAACCCTTATTGGCAACAACCTCAGGTGCCTTATTCAACCCAACGTTCTTTGCTTCACCAACAACTGCCTGGCCAGCAACAGGTTTAGGGGAATCCCCACAACCCTGGCCAGCCTCCAAATCAACAACCTCAACCGCCTTTCTTCTACCCCTTGGTGCTGTTCCCCCTCTTCTCCCAGCAGCACCCTTTCTGCCCCTGATAGCAGGGGGAGGAACACGCTTTCCTGCTCTCTGTGGAACAGGCAACGCTGGTTTCGCAGCCTGTTCCGCTGGCTTCTGGTCGTCAGGCTTCCTAGACCTCAGACGTGCTTGGCGAGTACTGCTTCGCAGCTCTGGCATCCTCTCCCCATGCAACTCAGGTCACCTCTCCAGCCCTCTGGGATCCTTCCAATCTCCACATGCACAAACACAATTCAAGCCATAGATCAATACATAGAACAAAAGAAAATACTCGCAAACATACACAAAATTATGCATAACAATTGCTCCAACTACCAAATTACCGCGAGAATCACCAGACTGCGGCCAAACACATGACTACTGCATCATCTCCTGGTAGCAACCAAATCAGATTTGAAAAAAAGCATGTAACAATCTATCGAGCTGGATCCTTGATCGCCGTCAGAATCCACCATCGAGAAGCGCCCGACTTCCACATCACACCATCCTTTAGCGAAGAATCAAATGCGGCAATCGACATGGAAAAGAAAGGGGAAGCATCCGGAGATGATGCAGTAATCTGGCAATTTTTTCCCCGAGCAGATTTCCAATCGATGAAAAAATTCCCACCTTCGCTACCAGATTACCGCCTATCCATCCCCCAAATTGCCTCCAACCTACAATCCACCCTGAATCCCCGATCCACACCAGCCCCAACCCCGCCCCAAATCCAACGCATGTGCGCCTGGAAACCGCGTCTCCGGGAAACCCTCCGCCGGCGAACGCAACCCCCATCAATCCATCACGCCACGATCCCCAAAACCAAAACACCCCCCGATCGCCGCGGGAACCGACGCCCGAAAATTTTCAAAAAAAAAAAAGAGCAAAAATCTGCAGACCGACACGAGCACGCCGCACCCATCGTCCGGGGAGGAGAGATGGGAGGCGCGCGCTTACATCGGCGGGCGATCGGGCTTCGGCGGCGGCGACGCCTCGGCAGCCGCGCGGAGACGGGCAGCTCTCTCTTCCTGCTCCTCCTCGTCCTCGTGGTGGTGGTGGTGGCGAGATAGCTCCTCCTCGTGGTGGTGGTGGGCGGTGGGCTTTGCCTTTGGGCTCTCGCCGCGTCTCGCCTCGCCTCCCCTTCCTTGCGGGGGACGCGTTGTTTTGCGCCGTGTGCGCCAGCCACCTCCCTCTGCATACCTGCGTGCAGCGTGCGTGCGTGCATGGGGGTTTGTGTTTAAGGACTCTGGGTCGCTGCCCTGTGGGACCCACGTCAGGTACAGCTCTCGCTACTGTCAAGAGATTGTGGTTTTTGGATTTTTGGGATGTGTCTGTCCTGTTCCAGGATGGCTAGTCCTGATTGGATTTTGTAACAAAAGCCATTATATTTTGGATAAAATCATTACGTCACTGTGAGTAGTCTTTATATAACTCATCCTAACGTGAATATGGTGTTTCCTCTATCTATCTTGTGCTATTGTGCTATGTTTCAATTACTTGGGCTTATAATATGGCGTGAAGTATTTCATAACGGAAAAAAAAAGTTTCACAATACAACAAGGTAAACCAGTCATGTAACTGAAGAGAGAAGGTTTAGGATTTTACCGCATCTTTTATATATGATAGTTTTTCTATAAAACACACAGTTGTCGTCGGTGTGTCTCCCTCTTCCACGAGAACAAGTTGTTTTGTTGGCCCATCTGTGTGCATGTATTATATAGGCAAGAACGTTGAGTCATTGATAAGTAGATCTATCATGTCAGCTAAGCTCTTGGTAATGTGAAATATTGATGTTGTAGCCCTTGATTGGATTTCACATGAAAATTGATATGTTTTGGAAAAGAATCTTTGCATCATGAGTCTATGAGTATGTTTATATGATTTCGCGCTAAACTTAAATGTGATGTTTTTTCTATTTGTCTCGTGCTACGTTTTCCAATCCTAGATTTACAATAATACAACGTGAAATGTTATGTGAAAAAGATATACGAGCTATGGTGTGAAGCGGTCCTATATCTGAAGGAGAAGATTTTATTTTATTTATCCACATCTTTAGGTACGATGGTCATTATAAAATAAAGCTGGTGTGGATATTAGTACATAAAATGTGGCTTGCCTTTGGGCTCTCTTTGTACCTCCACCACGCCTTCCTTTTTCCTGCAGGAATGAGTTTTCTTTCGCACCATCGTCCTGTTCGCTTGTTTTACTAGCCGGGCTTATCAGCCGTTCGAACAGTATTTTTCTCTCACAGCAAACTAGTCGGCTTGTCTTATCAGCTGGCCTACAGGACTAGCCGAACACCCCCCATGTGTGCACCACCAGTGCCCACCTGTATGCATGTGTTCATGATTGTGTTGTACTATAGCAAGAACGTTGGTTCGTTGATAGGTGGGTCCGTCACCGTCAGCTCTCACTAATATGAATATTTATTGAACTCAAGGCTCGAGGGTTGGAATTTTTTCAGTACCTACGTTGTTTTTCTTATGATGGCTAGCCATTTATTTGATTTCGCAACAAAATTGAGTGTATCTTAATCAAAATCTTCATGACATAATTTATGAAATGTTTACACCATTCATACCAACTTATGTGTGATACATTCTTTTTTCTGTTTGTCCCACACTTTTTGTTTCAATTGTTTGGTTTTATGTTGTGGTGATATGAGAAATCCATATTGGCAAGGAAAAGTGCAATACTCTGAATTGGTCCTAAAATTGAGAGGGAAATCCCGAAATTCGCTTGTCCATGTCTCGTATATATGACATGCTTTTATGAAATATGGTTGATATCGATACTAGTGTAAAACATGGATGGCAAAACATTAGTACTTGTGGATTTCCATCTTACCATTATGGGATTTTAGTTCGCATGCTTTATCTCGTAATCAACATTTTTAAGATATAATTCTTTCGAGCAAAAAAGACATTTAGTTATATATATGCTACTTATTTAGAGATTTTTCCATTGTTTCTTGCCTTTTGAGTATGGCTTGGGGAACACAGCCAAAATATGTACATGTGGTTTATTTAGCTCCTTAAAAAATAAATAACCTAGTATTAATATTTTTATTAGATTGTACCATCCGCTACGATTCATCTATAAAAGTTGAATTTTCTTAAGATGGGGGAGTAACTGGCATTACAAGATAATTTTCGCACCTAAGGCTCTATTTTGGCACAACTCCAACCAAGGTTTTGTGGAGCTGGGTATTCCTAGCTCCAGAAATCCATGGGTCTGGATCTCCACCCTCGTCGCCTTTGGGCTCGCTCGCTTCGCCTCCCCTTCCTTTGCAGGCACGAGTTGTTTTGCACCGTGTGCACCACCTCGATCTCCCCTACACCTGTGTGCATGGGGTCGTGTTTAAGGATGCAGGCCTGGCGGGACATACGTCAAGTACAGCTCTCGCTAGCGTCGAGAGATTAATGTTGACATGTTGTTGTGACGTGTGGTTTTTGGATTTCTGAGATACGTTGACATGTGGTTAGCCCTTTGGTTGGATTTTGCAACAAATAATGGGTATATTTTGGATAAAAAAATTGTGTCATGGATCTATGATTCTATGAGTATGTTGACATGATTCATCCTAACTTAAATTTTGTGTCGTTTTTTCTATTCGTCTCTTGCTACGTTTTAGTTACTTGGGTTTGCAATAATTCAACGTGAAGTGCTCTGTAATGGGAAGAAAAGGTTCGCAATACGACAGGGTGAACCAGTCATGTGATTGAAAGAGGGAGATTCCGGATTTTATTTAATTTGCATCTTTTAGATACTATAGTCTTTTAAGAAATACAACTGATGTGAATATTGCTATATAAAACGTGGTTTGCCTTTGGGCTCTTTCCGTGCCTCCCTTGTATCTCCCTTTCCTATGGAAACGAGTTGGTTTGCACCGTGTGTGCCCCACCCCATGTTGGCCAATCTGTGTGCATGCATTGGTGTTAGCAAGAATGTTGAGTCGTTGACATGTAGGTCTACCACGTTAGCTAAGATCTTGCCAATGTGAAGAATTATTGATGTTGTGGCTTTGGTTTGGAATCTATTTAGCATTTATGTTGTTTGATGATGGTTAACTCTTGATTTGATTCTGCAACAAAAAATCGATATATTTTGATCAAAATCTTCACAGCATAAATTTATGAAAATATTTACATAAATCATACTAACTTATATGCAATATTTTTCTATGTATCCTATGCTATATTTTAATTTCTTGGGTTTACGATGTGGTGGTGTGAGAAGACCTGAAACAGAAGGAAAAGTTCAACATTGCGAACTTGTCATGTCATTGAAGAGGGAGATCTCGGATTTGCTTATCAGCGTCTCTTACATACGACTAGCCCTTGATTGGATTTTGCAATAAAAATCAGTATGTTTTGGTCAAAATCTTCGCATCATGGATCTATGAAAATGTTTACATGATTATTCATAACTTAAATGTGGTAATTTTTTTCTATTTGCCCCATGCTAGGTTTCAATTCCTTGGATTTGCCATGATGCGGCATGAACAACCTGTAACCAACAGAAAAGATATAAGCGATAGTGTGAACATGTCCTGTAATTGAAGGGGGGATTCTAGATTTCATTTATCCGCATCTTTTAGATATTATAGTCTTTTATAAAATACAACTAGCATGGACATTACTATATAATAAAACGTGCCTTGCCTTTGGTACTCTTTGTGCAGTCATCGCACCTCCTTTTCTTATGGAACGAGTTGTGTTTTACACCATGTGTGCCCCAACACTATGTTGGTCTATCAGTGTGCATGCATATACATTAGCGAGAACATTGAGTCATTGTGGATCTACCACATCAGCTAAGCTATGAAGAGTTATTGATGTCGTGGCTCCCACATCAGCTAAGCTCTTGTCAATATGAAGAGTTATTGATGTCGTGGCTCAGGGTTTGGATTTTTTCCAATGCCTATGATAGCTAGCCCTTGATTTGGTTTTTGCTACAAAACATAATGCATTTTGATCAAAATTTTGGTAACACAATTTATAAATGTGTTTACACCATTCATCATAACTTATGTGTTACACAATTTTTCTATTTGCCCCACATTTTTTTTGTTTTAGTAGCTTGGTTTTATGTTGTGGTGGTCTGAGAAATCTTGTAATGGAAAAGTGTGACACTCTGAACCGGTGCTTATTCGCATCTCGTAGATGCGACATGCTTTTAGAAATACAGTTGACATCACCATTACTGTAAAATATGACTAGCATGACAGTAGTATAATAGTATTTGAGAAAAGTTATCAGAGGATTTCTATCTTGCTAATGTGTGATTTTAGTTCTCATGCTTTACCACGTAATAAAAAAATCCTGGAAGATATTCTTTCGAGCATGAAAGATATCCCATTATGTACATGCTACACAGTTAGGATATGTATGTGTGGGTCTGATGTGTTGTTTCTTAACAAAGTAAATAACTTAGCACTAATATTTCATTCAGATTGTAGCTAGTGGCTGCTTCTTCCGTTTCTATATGCCTCGGTGCATGCCAAGGGACATAGGAAGTAACTAGCACTCTGTGCACCTAAAATATGCCATGCCATGCATATGCCGTATTGCCGTGTCATTGTAAAAGTACCTAAGTGGTCAATGACGCGTCTAAGATTGATCCGATTTTTAGCAGAACGAAATTCTTCCAACGCCCGAGGCGACCGACCGAACGCATAAACACGCACAATTATTGGCCGGCTCCGTGTGCATCAATCATCATCCTGTCAACATGCATGCAGGAGTAGTCGTCGTTTGTACCATCATTTTTTTAAAAAAATCAATGTGGTTTTCCATAGATGAATTCATGGATTCCAAATTTCAGAGTAGCAGCAATACATTTCGAACCCACCTTAAAATATATACATTTTTTCATTAACATTGACAATTATAACACATGTATGCTTAATCTATAAAGACACATTTACATCTCTACTTCTGTGAGCATATTGGAAAGACTGAATCGGCAGGTGAACTTGAATTTGAATTTGCTTAGATTAATTCTTTCAAGAATCTCTCTCCAAAAAATCTCTCATAAAATTCATTGATTCTAAACATTTTCAGCATCCTCGGAAGACGTATCGGCAAATGAACTTAAATTTGCTTAGATTAATTCTCTCAAGAATCTCTCTCAACAAAGATTCTCATGAAATTCATTGATTCCAAACATCTTCTCGGCCTGCCTCGCACTTCAACCAACCGATAAGAGTTTATAATTGTGGCCCACTGTTCAGTCTCTTGTCCGGGACTCAGTGGCCCCCGCAACGACGACAGAATAGTCAACCCCATGGCCCCAGTAATCAGTGACACAAGGAAAGGCGGTCCACGACTCTCTCTCTAGGACGAGTGGGCCCCACATGCCAGGCACAGGTGTCCGCTTTTTGGGCAGCGCAACCGTCTCCCACTCTCGAAGAGTGGAGACGACGCGAAGGCGAGCGAAGCCCGCCGTCGCCACGCGGAGCTCAGTGATGGCGGCGGATGCTTCGAGAACCTCGGAGGCGCGCCGCGACGCCGTGTTCGGCCGCTGGGTCGTCTTCTCGCCGGCGCGGTCGCGGCGCCCCACTGACCTCAAGTCGCACGCACCCGCCAACCCTAGCCCCGGCGCCGGCGCCCCAAAGCCGTCCTGCCCCTTCTGCCAGGGCCGCGAGTCGGAGTGCGCGCCGGAGATTTTCCGCGTGCCGGCGCCGCCCGACGCGTCGCCCTGGCGGATCCGCGTCATCGAGAACCTGTACCCCGCGCTGCGGCGCGACGCCGAGCCGCCGGTGCCGGAGGAGGAGGGGAAAGAGGAGGCGACGCCCGGGGAGCGCGCCGTGGTGGGGTTCGGGTTCCACGACGTGGTCATCGAGACGCCGCGACACGACGTGCGGCTGTGGGACCTGGACGCGGCCGGGGTCGGCGACGTGCTGCTCGCGTACGCGCGCCGCGTGCGGCAGCTCATGGAGCACCCTGCGGTGAAGTATGTACAGGTAGAATTTCCCTTTTTACTGAGTTTAGCGCTTTTACTTTTTGGGTCACTTGGCAAATGTTGAGAAGTTCATTGGAGACCATAACAACGGAGAGGAATGGAAGAATGTGAATGCATGAATATGATTTCTTTTTCACCATAGGAGGATGATAATTGATGCTAGGTAAGAAATAGGTGGGAGCTAATAACTGAGAGATCACTAGTGACTAGACTACAATATAGTTATTTGGGAGAATTCGAGAACTTGTTCAGTGGAGATACAGTCGTGCTAATTGGTATTTGTTCTCTCTGCAATTTATGTATTGAATGGCCACTGTGTGATATGGAGATGGGACAAAATTGCACCATGCAATTCCCATAATCATCTCATACCTTGTGTATTCCCATGGATAGTTTCCTTACCTGGTAGACCAGACTCATGCTTGTTTTTAGGTTAGGTTGCATGGTGTTTGATAGTTCAATGAGGCGCTTTTTGCTATGTACTGTGATAGGTCAATTAGGTTGCATGGTGTTTGATATGTAACTTTTGTTGTATTCGGGGGCACTTCTGTGAGCCCTAAGTTCACCTTTCTTGGTTAATAGAAATGGACAATAATCATGCACTTTCTAGCTTAAAACATAATAGCAAAATAATAATTCTCACTGTTCTATGCTGTATTTACATAAGATTGGACATGTTGGTTGCTAAATGCTAAAGTTGTTGAGCACTTTATAAGTTAATAGTGATCACCAGGTGAGTGTGGAGTGCCAGTAGCTGGTGTAGTTTTTGTCACTTAGTGTGTTTTTTATGCTTCAATATTGTTCATTTCTTGAGCATGCAACAAACCATTGCATGCAGGAGCCCCTTGTCTGACATGGAAACATGGTAATTTGCAAAAGAAAGCAGAAAATGCCAATATTTCACAGGGTTCTTGACACATAGGATATCTTGCTTGCTCTTGCCTTTGACCGGCTTGCAGCCATGCATGCCCAGTCATTAGGCGAAGGGAAGGACACCACCTTAGTATTACATATGCATTTGTCAGTACTAGTTTGCCCATATTGACTATTATCCACTGAGAGACTCCAGACCGCATGAATGTTTTGTGCAGAAGTGCAGTTTGAGGAATCTCTCCTCATGGTTGGTTGGCACTTACCACCAGAGGAAACAGGAATGGTGACAAGTTGGATGGTTGCACTGTGGGCTCTTGAACTGTAAACAAGTTTTATGTTCTTACTTCTCACACAGTTACACTTATACACGAATTTTATTGGATATAGTAGAAACTTATGAATGGTATTCTTTTATTGAAGATTGTATCAGTGAACTAAACTACAAATTAATCCAGCTTACTACTAATGAAAGTGGTAACTAATAACACATTGAGCACTTGCAGAGAAGGTTGTACAATGCTAGAAAAAAAAATTAAAACAGGTGCAAAATTTCTATAGTGTTACACTTATACCTATTAAATTCAGTTGTCTTTTGTAAAAACTTGTGGTTGATAATGTGATATTCTCTACTGAATAGTGAAGTATATCACTTGAACTAAACTACAAATAAATGGTTCTGAATTTTACATCTAACCATGAAATTGTTACTATTGTTGTGGTCAATACATGTTAACATTAAGGGCCCTTGGTTATCCATATCGTTAACTGCAGTATGTTTGCTAAATTCCTTGAATTGAGCTCAAGCATCTCTGTTATTATGAAAATGACCAGGTATTTAAGAACCATGGGGCATCTGCTGGGGCCTCAATGGCACACTCACACAGCCAGATGTTAGGAACTCCCTTTGTTCCTCCTTCTGTTACCACCCGGCTTAAGTGCATGAAGGAGGTTTTTGAGAGATTAGGGAAGTGCAGCCTTTGTGAGTTCCAACCCAAGGATATTTTGGTCAGTGAAACACACAAATTTTCTGCAATTGTCCCTTTTGCAGCATCATATCCTTTCGAGATATGGATTATTCCCCGACAGCATAGTTCCTATTTCCATGAAATAGACAAGGATATGGTATGTACTATTCCTAATTCGTTTTAATGTTCCATTATCATATTATTCTTAGTGGTTCATACTAGAGTTTCATGTTCAAGTTTGTGTGATTCACAATTTGTATATTTTTTCTTCTCCTTTGCTTGTATTGTTCTATTATGTTAAGGACTTACCATGAGTCATTAACTCATTGCTGAAGTAAGTCCATCTGTCTATAGCTGAAGCTTCAATGTGTATGCTAGATTGGTAGTTATGTGGTTAAACGTGGACTTGATCAACCAAGTTTAAATATTCAAGGCTTGTGTGCCCAGTTATTATGAATTGCCAGATGTCAAAATTGGCTGCCATGGAGAAACTTGTTTATACAATAGTTCAATGCAATGGTAATAATGCAATATGCTTTTAGCTATTGGTCTATTAATTTATGCTGCTTATATATCTTTTGTGATCTGCCTATACTACCACTAGAAATCAGTATCCAGTGTTTTACATTTACTCTTCTTTATCACATGGATATTGGCAAATTGTCTTTTAAAATCCTGATAAAATGTTGGGCTGTAAAATCTGTGCATTAGCTACTTAAACAGCCAGCCCTTTAATTATCCTATAGCTATGTTATTTGTCATGTCATTTCCTACATCCACAAGCATTACATGACACGCTTGTCTCTCTATGGAAATTTATGAGTTCCTCATCTGGCTTTGATCACTCCATACTGGGTGGTCATATATGTTGTGTGAATCATCTGTTTATTAAATCATTTTAATTTGCTTTACGTTTTTTCCCTTTGTATGCTTATGGATGCTTTATGTGTTCTCTTTCTTCATCCATGTTGGTATGCTCTAGAATAACCTTGGCAGTATTTAGTCACTAATCCTGTTGCTCATTCTGTGGTTTATCCATTTCATAACTTCATGCATGCTCATACTGCCGGACTATTTCTGTTGCCTTTTTAGTTGCATTAACTGATCGCAATGATGTCAGCAGGCACTGGATCTTGGGTATTTATTGAGGACCATGCTGGCAAAGTTGTCTAAGCAGCTCAACGACCCTCCGTTCAACTTTATGATACACAGCGCACCATTTGGAGTCTCATTATCTTGTCTGCCTTACACACATTGGTTCCTTCAGATAGTGCCCCAGTTGAGTGTAATCGGTGGATTTGAAATTGGAAGCGGATGCTACATCAATCCAGTTTTTCCTGAAGATGCTGCAAAGATTCTGAGGGAACTTGACTGCTGATTTTAGTTGCCACACGTTTGGCATCTGATTGTTTCTTTGCTTTGCAATTGGAACAGTGGATATGTTCGACCACAGCTTTCCTTTTTGTTCAGCAAAGGTACTCAAATGCTAATAATTCGACTTGATGGTTAACTCCATATGTAACACTGGCTCTGTTATGAATTAGAGGGGTATTTGTTCGATTAGTTTCAAAATTAAATTTCTCACCGGTCCTCGCACATATAGGCCCTCAGAGGTTTGATTCTCACATAGATTGGCAGCAGTGGCGTAGCCAGAAATATTTTTCATTGGGTAGTCCTATTTCTCGTGACGGTAGGCAAAAAAAAAAAGATGTTGTCAAGTATCGAGTCGGTATCAAATCTAATAATACAATATTAAAAAAATGTCTAAAATAAAAATACATACAAGTTAAAGGTTAAAATATAGAAGATGAGATAGTCTTTTTTACAATAGAAAATCCTTTGCCATCGTTGTTCACTTGGTTTAGTGTAAATACTACTTTGTTCCAAAATATGTGTTTGAAACTTAGACACAGGTATTAAAAGAGGTATTAAAAGAGTAGTTAAAATTAAATAAGAAAATGTTATGATTGGTTGAGAGAAGAAAATACGTGAAAAGTTTGAATGGTGATACGTTGTGAAGTTGAAAAGGAAATATAGGTAAAAGAAGTTGTGAAGTTGAAAAGGAAATATAGGTAAAAGAAGTTGTTATATTTATGACAGATTTAAATGCTCGAAATTGTTATATTTTAGTCTAACGGAATATCATATTATATATACTAAGTTTACGGCTTTAAGTCTTCACTTGATATAGTCTTAAGCAAATAAGTTTAAGAGTACAAATCTCACAAAGGTGAAAAGCACTATATGTCGCAGGTTTTATTAGAGATTGTGGGCTAAAAATTTATTTTGATAGGGGTTAAGGTCTTATGCTAAAAGCTAGGATAGTCCTATGCCCATAAGGACTACCAGATAGGTACGCTACTGATTGGCAGATCATGTATGTGGGTATTTTTTGTCCGATGGCTCTTGGTGTGAAATGCAATTGTACGTACGCTCACTTAAACATGTGCGTTTTAAAAATTTTAATCGTAGTGCCCCTGACTGAGAAAGTAAGTGATTCTGATCATAGTCACAGGCACCTGTAATTTTGATCAAAATTCCCACTATGATTTTGATCAAAATTTCCACAGGAAGACCGCTTCGTGGTTCATCCCGTTGTTGCTCCCAGAGTCGCAGGCACCTGTAATTTTTATCTGTTTGTGAGAACCACGAAGTGGTTTTCATGTGGAAATTTTAACGAGCCTGGCATTGATGTATCATTTCTCCAGTCTCTCCTGTATGAATGTAATCACAACCAGTCGCAGTAAAACTAAAGGATTCCGGGACATAGTCCTATTTGACTCTATTACACTTTGTTTTCAAGAAGTCAGCCGCCTGATTTCATCTTGTGCATAACATATTTGGGATAAATTTATAAGCACAATCATAATATATTTCCTTTACATTTGGTTACTTGAATTTACAAAGAGTATCTACATCGATTGGTTACAGTAAGGGGGAAGACTGAAACCGTTCCTGCAGAAGCTCACCAAGAATAGCTAAAACTACTGGTGTGTGAACTAATGGCAGGGAGAAAAATTGAACCGTGTTTGCCAAGTGCTATATAGTCTAGCAGGCTTCAGAAGTGCGCAATTGCAACGGGAGAAAATATGCAATGTCTTGTGTCTCCTACCACCATGTCCAGTTCACTGTTCATTTCTTGTTAAATCCAAACAAGGATTTGATGGCATTGATCGCATTCTCATTGATGAACGATTCGTCGTACTTGTTCAGCAGGGTGTTGAATTCCTCGGTTTTCCTCAAGTTTTCTAGATCCGGGTCTGCGCGAATCCTCTTCATGAAATCAAGCAAGATGTGTCACTAGTAATCAAATATGAATATCTGGACTGCAAAAGAGTTGTTCTATAGTTACCTTGAAGTCTTCATAGCCTGCTTTCAGGGCATCTTCCAGTGCAGAAAGACCAGCTTGTATCTGCAGAAAGAAACATCGACATGAGCACATTCAGTGGCAGAATTGGCAGAATTTCAGACTTGTTCTTCATATCGAGAGAGATATCCAACCCGGTCGAGCTTCGAGTAACAGCAGGCAACATTGTAGCTGGCTATGGAAGACTCATTGATCTCAGGTTTTGATCCCAAAACTGACTCGAATTTCTCCAATGCCTCCTCATATTTACCATCCCTGCAGTCATTTTTTCAGAAGAAAGTAAGTCAACAGAGTTCAGAACTAAACCAAATCTCAAGGCAGCATTCCAAGAACTGTTTCACTGACTTGTACAGCCTCAGCCCCATGCGAAGATCCTCTTCTCTCTGCATCTTCTGCTCCATCTTCCTCTGGTAATTTTGCAGCTGCACACAATTTTCCAGACAATGGCATGATCAGCAACACAAACTGAATAATCTGCCCATTCCTATGAACAGATAAAAAAAGAGAGAATTTATGTTCTTGATGTGCGTGCAGTACTCACCTGGATCTCCCTCACCCTGTTGCTGATCACCCCAGAGTTCCTCTCAGCCCTGATGATCTCCTTCTCACTGAGCTCAGCAGCACCATCCCATTTCCCTAAATTCAGTTAGAAAACATTCAGAGACTGAATTTACACCTCAAATTCCCAACTCTTACAGTTCTTGCAAAGAATGAATCATCACCAAATGTTGATAGAAATTACCAAATCTCTTCTCCATTTTCATGTAGAGAGGGCCAACCCTCTGACGGATGCAGTACATGGTCTGTCCGTACCCGGCCGCCGGCCAGATTTCCTCCCCAAATACAGCGCTGCGAGTTGGGTGGGTGAATTTGTGTTCTTGATCAGTTTATGTTTCTGAAGAAAGTGGCTAGCTGATTGTGTGTGTGTGAATTGGTGCAAGAGACTGACCTGGTGGCGAGGACCTTGTCGCCGACTTGGAATTTGCCGGTCTGGTCGGCGGCAGCGCCGGGGAGGATGGCCTCGATGTAGGTGCCGCCGTCGCGGCCCTTGGCGAACTTGAGCCCGTACGGCTTCAGGATCTCCACCTCGTACTCCTCGTACGGCTGCTCCTCTCCCTCCGCCGCCGCCGCCTCGCCGCCCTCCGACTTGGGCTCCGTCTGCGACGACGACGACGACGCCCGGGCGACGGCGAGCGTCCTCCTCTCTGCCCGCAGCAGCGTCAGGCGGCAGTCCCGGGCAAGAAGCGGCGGCCGCGCGTTGCTGCTGCTGCTGGCCCTCGGGACGCGCGGCGCCGGGGTGGGGAGGAGTGGCCTGTTGGCGACCAGCTGGTGGGCGAGCGCCATGGCTGGCTAGGAGCTAGGCTGCTGCTGCAGCTCGCGCTCTCCTGGGTCTCGGGAATCGTGGCGCTGGCGAGCTCGCGGTGGTGGTGGAGATGAGGCGGAGGAGGAGGAGACGGTTGTGTGGCTCATCTCCCACGATGTGGTGGCGCCAAAGACGACGAGAGCCACAGCCCACACGCCCACGCGCGCGCCACCGAATGGAGATCAAAATAGCGGCCAGGCGAGGCCTCGAGGCATATGCGCGTGGTGGGCCCGGATCCTTTCCTACGTGTGTGCCACACTCCACGTCATCTTTCCGGGCCCACATGTCAGCTCGTAACAATAATTGATTACTCCCAATCCGAATCATACTCGAATCTGAATCTGAATCCCATAACCAAAGGCAGATTCCGAATCGTCCTCGTCGTTACAGATCAGTCTTCTCTGTAGAGTCCGGTGAATCATGGATTTACCTATTAGTGATAAAGACATGATATTTTTAAAAGTAAAGGATGTTTGGTAGAGCTTTAATTTCAAGCTTTAGCTTGGAGCTAGTAAAAGATAACTCCAACTTTTTAGTTTATTTTTTGGAGTCCTTCACCTAGATCTGTTTGGAGCTGGAGTATTTGATAGAGTTTTAGCTTCACTCCATCAGGATCCAAGATCTGGAGCTCTACCAAACGCCCCCTTAATCCTGTCGTCAGCTCAACCTGCTTCTGCTCTGTATATTCATCTCTGCATGCTACAGATATTACCTTCGTCCAAAATATAACAACCTAAAATTAAATATGACACGTCATATTTAATAATGAAACATACTAGACGAAATTACAGTCATGACGATGAGACATGTCACTGTGACCTCTCCCGACGCTGTCCTCATGCTCGGGGATGGACGTTTGCCCTTTAGATTATGAACTATGACGGTGTCAACGTGATGGTGTAGCGCCGACGCATGGAGGCAAGCGAGGGCTAGCTGGCAACTGGTGTCGGTGCAGTAGTGTCCACGCCTTACCGATGAGTAGTTGGCGGTAGAGCTTTCGAGCAGAAATTGCAGAACAGGAGTAAGAGGCAGACGAAAGTCTAGCTCGGTTTGCCAGGGACAACGCATCATCTTTGGGCGTCATTTCCCTCTTGGGGGTGTTGTTGAGGCATCTCTCTCCATCCCTGGTGGGACTGCTAGGTGAAAACCTTGTATAGTCTCCTTGAGACCAGACGACAGCAACGATCTTCGTTGCATTTCTTCCTAGAGACGTCGTCTAGGAGACCCCATCATTACCAAATCCGATGTCAGATTCGTCTGTATGAAGCTTTTGGATGATGGCAGGTCCGTGGGTCTGTACGAGAGAGAGGGATCTTTCTTTTCTCTCTCCCTCTCCCTCTATGAACTTTCGCCCTGGTGACGTCCGTGAGGCCATAGTTGTAGCTCCTTTGTTGGCTTAGCGGTGGCTGGTCCGGTGCTAGTTCCTTCCTTGGTTGTGTGGTTAGGCGATGTCGGTGCGTGATGATGACGTGTTTGTTTTTCTTTTTTATGACGTTAGCCTTTTAGGGTTTTAGTCTTGTGAATTTTTTATGCTCTATCTATACTAATATAAAATGTACCGGTTTCATCACACCATCCTGTAATTAGCAATATGCAACCTTCTCATTCCACCTTGCTTAAAATTAGCACTGGTTAGGTGGGCCTCACGCTGGGCTCATGCGGGGTTGGGACCTGCTGCTTTCCCCGCGCGCGCGCACGCACCGTTCAACCTCAGTCCGTCGTGGCACCTGTGCTCCTCGCCCTTTTTCCTTTCTCTTTTGCTCTTCTTCACATTCACATTTACATTCTTAACATTCACATTATTTTCTCGATGTTTTATTTCTGTAAGTTCATTTTTGATATCCTTGATTTTTGTCTAGAAATTAAATTAACATTGTTCTTCTATCCATTATGTATTCTGGACGTTTTGAGGTGGCGGATAGCTAGATATTAAACAAAAACACAAGAAAGATATTTTTACGGAATCAGAACATATATTTTTATTTCACTCTTAGCCCTTTTCATGGTAACTTCCACTCGTATCTATAGTTAGTATAAGATTGAGATTGTTAATTGATGTGAATTTAGATTATCGATGGTCTTGAATTATTATTTTGGGGCAATATCATACTATCATACTTTGTCTTCAATATATTTGATAATATGAATTGAATTAAAGCTCAAATGGACAGATTTCACAAAAGTTATTTCCAATTATATGAAATAAAGTTTTAAAATTTATTAAGCAAATATCGTGACACCGTAGCCTTAGCACGGGCATATTACTAGTTTAATGAAACATCACACTCTTATGTTTTTTGTTTTAAAAAATGATGAGTACTCACACTCCTTTCATTTTTTAATATACAACGACATTAACTTTTGTTACAACATTTGACCATTCGTCTTATTAAAAATTTTGTGCAAAATTTAAAATATATAAATAATGCTTAAAATCCTTTAGTGATAAATCAAGCCACAACAAAAGAAAATACATTCAAGAAGACGGATGGTCAAACATTCAAGAATACGAAATGTGTTTTACGAAATAAATCGTTGTCTATAGTCATTATTATTTTCTTTCCAAGAGTCCCATTTTCCCGTAGTCTCCTCTCATGGCTTGATTCGGGGACCCCGATTGGACGAAGGTCTTCAATAAATTCTACGAAAAACTTAATGACCTCCTTTCTTCTATACCTCTTGGCGATGCATGCTTCCAGATGAGAACGATTATGAATGTACTTGTTTAGAACGCTCATGTGCCTCTCATAAGGGAACATGTTGTGTAGGTACACAGAACCGAGAATACCGATCTCTGTGACAAGGTGACATAGAAGATGCATCATTATATTGAAGAATGGTGGTGAAAAGATCATCTGAAAGCTGTCAAGACAGTGCACCACGCCATTTTGTAGGGCTGTTAATCTGTCTGGATCAATGACCTTCTGTGAAATTACGTTCAGGAAAGCAAACTTCGTTATTGTTGTCCACACATTATCAGGAAGGGTACCCCGAATATAACAGGAAGCAATTGTGTCATCAACACGTGCCAGTCATGAGACTTTAAGTTTGTGAACTTCTTCTCTTTCATATTTATTATTCCCTTTATATTCTACGAGTATCTAGGCGGTACCTTGATACTATCCAAGCATTCAAACATATCTTCTTTCTCTCTCTTCCTTAGAGGGTAGCTAGCTGCAAGTAAGTATAGCTTCCTTTCTCCTTTGGTTCCAGATGAAGGTTGTCATGTTGTTTCATATGTTTCAGATCATGACGTGCTTCAAGTGTATCTTTCGACTTCTCATATATACCTAGGAAGATTAGCAGGTTGGCACAAAAAGGTTCTTAGTAAGGTGCATCACGTCGATTGCGTGGCGGACCTTTAAGACTTCCAATAACGTAACTCCCAAAAAATAGACTTTTTCTTTCACATCGCTGCGTGACCATCTTCACTTGCTATAAGTTAGTTGCCAGATCCCTTTTCAAATACTACTTTTAGGTCTTTCACCATAGCAAACACAGTCTTTTTGTTACGATGTTTAAGCTTAGTACGGTGGTCTATCTTCTATTCAAAATGTTTACCTTTCTTTTGTATAGGATGGCTTGCAACAAAAAATCGATGATTACCGATGTACACAACCTTTCTACAATGTTTTAAATACATACTGTCAGTTTCATCCAAACAGTGGGTGTAGGCCTATACCCCTGGTTTGATTGTCCCGATAGGTTGCTAAGTGCAGACCAATCGTTAATGGTTACGAACAACAACGTTCGTAGGTTAAACTACTTGTCCTCATCCCACATAGAGACACCTTCTTTTTTCCACAGCAGTTGCAGATCTTCAACCAACGGTCTTAGGTATACATCAATGTCATTACCAGGTTGCTTTAGACCTTCAATAATAATCGGCACCATGATATACTTTCGTTTTATGCACAACCAAGGAGGAAGGGTGTAGATACATAGGGTCACAGGCCAAGTTCTATGACCGCTGCTCATCTCTCCAAATGGATTCATGTTATGGATTCATGTTATTTGTACTTAAACAAAACCTTATCTTCCTTGCATCATTTTCGAAGTCTTCAAATATTCTGTCAATATTTCGTCATTGCGACCCATCGGTGAGGTGTCTCAACATCCCGTCTTATTTACGTTTTTCTGCGTGCCAGCACATCATTCTAGCATGCGTTTTGTTCCTGAGCAAATGCCTCAGGCGTGGTATTATAGGGAAATACCACATCACCTTAGTAGGAACTCTCTTCTTTGAAAGTTGTTCGTCAACATTACCGAGGTCATCTCGTCTAACCTTGTATCGTAATGCCTTACAAATTGGGCATGCTTCCAAGTTCTCGTATTCCTCACCGCAATAGAGGGCATTATCGTTCGAACATGCGTGTATCTTTTGGGCTTCCAGTCCTATATGGCAGACTACCTTTTTAGCTTCGTACGTTGTTTCAGGCAATTCGTTTCCCTCCGAAAGAATATTCTTTACGAGTTTCAATAACTTACTAAATGTCTTGTCAGTCACACCATTTTTTGCCTTCCATTGCAAGAATTCCAGCGTGATACCTAACTTTTGTGCCCATGTTCACAATCTGGGTATAAGGACGTTTTGTGATTCGCTAACGCACACTCCAATTTCTTGACCTCATTTTCACTTTCACAGTCTTTCTTTGTGTCGCATAACATCTGACTAAGATCATCTACACTATCATTTTCTGCAACACCTATGCCCTCCTTGCCTGTTGTAATATATGCAAATCCACCGTATTGAGCCCAGTCTAGAATGTTGTCTTCTTCTTCTTCCATTGCAACACTTAACTCTCCGTGCGAGGTCCAACAATTATAGCTAGGCATGAATCCCGATTGCAATAAGTGGAAATGAAGAATTCTTGTTGTAAAATACTCCTTCGCTTTTTGTACTTTTTGCATGGACAACATATAAAACCCTTAAGCTTGTGGGCATCGGCTACACTCAAGAAATAATGCACGCCATCAATAAACTCCTTCAACTGTCGGTTCATGGTGTACATTCATTGCCAATTTATCTGCATCAAATAAATAAATAAATTTAAAGAAAGTCTACGAAAGTGAAAATAATTAAATAAGCATTTAATAATTTAAAATATCATAATTAAACTCAAAAATTGAGTGGATGGAGAGTATTGCTATCCACGGTTAGATTTCATTTATTTTTTACTATCATCCTAATATTTTTACCTATTTTACATACAATGCCACACACTAATTTTTCTATAATATTCCATTACTACTTTTTTCTTTATATTTTTTTATCCAATGTCTCTAAAATTATGAAGTGCTCTTGTTTTCTCTAATTTTTTCTCTCTCATCTTTTTCATATATTTTTTTAAAGAGAATGACATAGAGGAACATAGATAGAAATGTAGTATGTTAACATACAACAATACAGGATAAAGTTTCTAACCTTTTAGATCCCTTCGATTTGTGTAATATCACCAAAAATTTTGGCATCACCTTTCTTAGCTTTCTCCTCTTGGCAACAATGGCTCGAGCTGAAGGAGAAAGAAAGACTAAAAACATGTCTTATCTTTAGTACCATTTAGAGTCATCCAGCGGTACTAAAGATCAATTATAGGTACCTGTTAGTGTATCCAGCCGGTACTAATGTGTTCAACATTTTTAATACCGATTGGTAATATAAACTTATACTAAAGTATTAATCTTTAGTACCGGTTGGTGATACCAACTGGTCCTAAACATCTCCCACACCAATCGAGGGGCCTGACATCGCTTAACCAATATTAAAAATTATTTTTAGTCCCGACCGATGTTACCAACCAAGACTAAAGAAACTACAGCGGGACAAGTTATTTACCCGGTAGTAAAAATATCTTTATTACCGGTTCTTATTAAAGCCGAAATAGTTGTGTTTTGAGTCAACCAAAGATTCTTCAGTAGTGATCTTTGAGATTAGATTTAGTTATTAGCTGTCATTTCATTTGAAGCGTGCGTGTATATAAATAGCTGCATCTTTGTTGATGGCGTTTGTGAGGCGCGTGATGTCGTTGCCGAGGCGCTGCTGCATCCCGATGACAGGCGCCGGTGACATGCTGTTCCCGACGCGCGTGGAAGAGGAAGATGGGGAAGAGTTAGCCACTGACATATGGGACTAACATAGGACTCCCTCGTCATGTCAGCTAAAATTAGCCATTATACAATTGAGAAATTAAAGTTGATATGATATTATAATTTGGAGGATGGTTATACCTGGTATTTCGGTATTTAGGTTCAGAGACGAATTTTAGACTCGACGACAAATTTAGGGGCCTAAAATGAACTTGTTCCTCAGTTTTATGAACAAACATCCGGCTAGGGGCAGCCCACTTCTTTGTCTCGTCTCATCCCGGCCCATAAGACCATGGGCCCACGCGGCAGCAGCCCATCTCCGACCACGCATATAACATAGCGACGTGGCCTCCGCTCGCTCGCCTCCTCGCAGCTCAAAAACCCTAGCCGCCACTCCCCCATTTCGGCAAGGTTTGCGACTCCCGCGACGCATCTAGCGCCACCAGCCGCCGCCGCCGCCGCCGCCGCCGCGCTCCTCCTCCCCCGTCGAGCTCGGCTGACGCGCGGCGCCCTCGACCACTCGTCGTGTTCCTCTCGGTGAGCTGTTGCATCCTGGCGCTTCTCTCGTTGCTCCGTGGGGGAAAAACCCGTGGTTTCTGTTGATCTCTGCTTGGTTAGCTAGTGTTCGTTTGGATGGCGATCTCTACTTGGTTGGATGCTGTCTGGGATTGTGATCTCTGCTTATTTAGCTAGGGTTAGGTGTGGTGATCTCTTCTAGTTTGGTTACTGTTTTAGTTGGTTGTGATCCCTGTTTGTTTAGTTGATACTGGGGGTTTTGATTTCAGCCGTTTTCAGTTACTTTTTCGGATTGCGGTCGCCCTAAATTCCTGTGCGGGTGTGAACTTGGATGTTGCATCCATGAACTTCTGTTGTTATCCTTATGCTGATTTTTGGGTGTTTGGTTGGAGGAAGTTGATGTTTTTTTGGGTAGGGGGAGGGACTTACAGGATGGGGATTTCTCTGGTGGGTGTGGATGTAAGTTTGAGTGAGATGGGAGAGGATTCAGTTCACACCGTTGTGAAAACTAGGAACACAAATTCATCTTTAAGATTGGAAGAAGAAATAGAGAAGAGGAGTCGAATGATTCAGCCAAACGGTAGGAAGATTATAGAAGGGAAAACACACAGGCACATGGCTTTGCCACACAACACATGAGACAATAGAAAGCTGAAAGCCCAATAGCCCAAAGTGGTGCTGAAGCCCTAGCAATCCAATACCATGCCTTCCTTCAGTTCCCCTCTCGCTGCCTGTCCTGCTTTATTAGTCCTTGTTCTCCTGCTGTTAAAGGCTTACCAAGCTTTGACCCTGAGTGACGAGCATTTATCCCCTCACCATTCAGTACTTACTACTTAGGGTGTTACCGCAAATCGGTCAGCCATCTGAACATGCATATGCACAAAGAACAAAATTTTATGGAAAAGATTCTGCAAGGAGTAAAAAAATGTTTTAACTTTTCATTTGTCTTGCAGTTGATGGAGGCTCCGGCGAAAAGCGTGGCAGTGGCTGATGGAAATCCAAAGACAACGACAGAGACTCCGCGGGTGGAGGATTACAAGGACGCTGCCATGTACTATGGAACGTACCCGGCTTATCTCTATGGAGGTGATGCATTCCTGAGTTTTTTCACTGTTCTTTTCATACGATTGCAGTTGTATGTTTTGCAAAACTGCTAGTTCAAAGTTTTGAATGATCTGTGTTTGTGTAAATGTATAGCCTATGGTGGCTGGGGGGAGTACTCCACATACCTAAGCCATGATGGTGCAGAGACACCAACCACTGTGAGTTTTCCTTACTGTTCTTCATGTCCATCAGTAATACTTTTATCCTAGTTTGGTACATTGTTCAGGATATGATATAAATACTGATGATTTCCATATGTTGGAGTTGATCCATTTTGAGAATGAAAATGTTCTATTGCTTGATTCAGGGTGCTTATGGGGACATGTACTATGGCTATTCTCCATATGGTTATTCAACTTCAGGACTTGACAGTCAGATGTATGGATCTCAGCATTATCAGTACCAACCGGCATACAACAAACAACAGAATACCACTGGCAAGCCATCAAACAATGGAAAAACTGAAAATCCGGCTTCCGTGCCCCAAGGGGATCTCTCTGCTAATGGTGTTGATAGTCTGAAAGGTCAGAAAAAGATGAATCTGCTCCCAAAGGCAAGCCAGAATACACCAAGTTCCAATGGTTCCTATGGCCGACCTAGTGGGCGTTTTGGTAATTACCAGAACCAAACTAACCGAACAACTTATCCATGTTACAGTAGTCAAATCTTCTCTGGCAAGCAGCAAAAACTTCCCAGTGGCAATCGTTCTCTGACAACTTCCAATTCTAAAAGCAAGGGACAGTCAAGGAATCAGAACACATATCCTCATCTTATGGTGAGTTTTGCTATCCTTAATGTTTAATGGATATATTTTAATTCAATTGATTGCTCAAATAGCATATCTCTTTTTTTGGTTCAAATGCTTGCTCACTACAATCTGTCTACTGTGTTGTTACTTATTTCCATTGCTTACTGTTTAGCTTGTCCCCTGTTATTAAGCTAACCCAGATACTTACTGAGTTAGGGTTTGCTCATCTAACTTTTGGAGTATCTCTTTTAGGGTCTGCAGACACCAACTTCTCCGTTGGGACCACCATCGATTTACTCAGCTAGTGGAATGTACGGATACAATGGCAGTTCATATGGGTCCGGCCTATGGTATGGATCACACCTGTATAGTTCTGGACTGTACGGTGGATGGAATGCACTGTCGGATGGCAAATACAGAGGAAGAGGTAATGGATCCTATGGTTATATCCATGGAAATCAGGATGGGTTTAATGAGCTAAGAAGAGGACCAAGAAGTGGTCTTTTCAATAACCAACAGGGAGTTGGAGCTACTGTTGCACCTGTGAAGGGACAAGAGCTTTCAGCCAGCGATAGCTCGCTTGCTGTCATGAAGGATCAGTATAACCGGGCTGATTTTGTGGAAACATACTCAGATGCTAAATTCTTCATCATCAAATCATACAGTGAGGATGATGTCCACAAGAGCATTAAGTACAATGTTTGGGCTAGCACTTCCAATGGTAATAAAAAGCTTGACGCTGCTTATCAGGAGGCTAAAGAAAAATCAAGTGATTCTTCTGTGTTCCTTCTTTTCTCTGTAAGTTTTATAAGTTCAGTTGTGTTTTCTTACAGTAGGTCATGATGATTTCCCTGTTTCTTAAGCTGGCTGTTTCTTTTTCATTTCCCAGGTGAACGCAAGTGGTCAGTTTGTTGGTCTTGCTGAGATGGTGGGCCGTGTTGATTTTAACAAGACATTGGAACACTGGCAACAGGACAAGTGGACTGGCTGTTTCCCTGTAAAGTGGCACATTGTGAAGGATGTTCCAAACAGTCTGCTGAAACACATCATTCTTGAAAACAATGAGAACAAACCAGTCACAAATTGCAGAGATACTCATGAGGTATTGTTTTTGTTTCTAACCCAGTCTTTTGTTCCTTGGCCCTTGGGGCTTCTAATGGTATGGCTAATTTGGTACTCCCATCTTGCCACCATGCAGTAAGATGCATTCTTAATTTATTTGTTGAATTATTGGAACAAAGTGCTTAATGAGGGTTTGCACCTTTTGTGGCGGCCACAGGTGAAACTTGAGCCAGGGCTTCAAGTGCTTAAGATTTTCAAGGACCATGTCTGCAAGACGTCGTTACTGGATGACTTTGACTTCTATGATAATCGTGAGAAGATGATGCAAGAGAGGAAGGCGAAGCATCAGCAACTGAAGAAGGTGTGGCACTAGGCTCTTGCATTTGTTTTCTGTTATTCTGTTGTGGTGTTTAAACTTAGTGCTGATTGTTTTTGTATGGCCATACATTGCATGCTTGTATGTGATATAAGCCTATAGCATATAAAACGCTGCCACTATTTGCAGTGAGTGTAGAGCAACCAGCTGGAGTTTTGTTTTTTCTCCCAGGATGCTAATGAAAATGTTGAATTGGCTTATTTGTGATTTCTGTAGTAGTCTAATTTACCAAATTTGTTAAGACCATATTTAGTAGTTATGTCATCTCTTTTATAAAAGCCTTTGAATAATTATGCGCTTTCTTGAACATTTATTCACAGGTGCTATATGTTTGTGCTGTAGGTCGTTGATGAGAAGCTGCTTAATGCTGTGGACACTGAGAACACACTGTTAACTGTCAAGTCCAAATTGCAGGAAACAACTGGTGTAGAGATTGATGTCTTAAACAAAGAGCCTCATGGCAAAGCAGGACAAGTTGATGGGAAAGAAAACAGTCTGTTGGCCGTTTCTGTAAATGGTGTTACCCCAGAAGATGTTCAGTTGACAAACGAGAAGTTGGCCAGTTTGAGTGTCTGTTAAGTTTTTTCTCATCATTTCAGCCATTCAGGGGTGGTGTAAGGTGAAGAACTATATAGGTTGGGAAGGCTGCAATCGAGGCAATTCAAGATCCATTTGAGTTTCCTTGTGAGTTTCTCCATTGCTTTTGGTTAGGACTTGGAGCTGGTTTCATAAGAGAGCTAGACGTTTAGCTGATTGTGTCTGGTGAGATGTGCGGATAGCAGTAGGAGGTTTTTTGGACTTGTGGTTTTCAATGATGGATCATTGGTTTGCGCAGTTCCTTTTTTTTATATATATTATGTTCTCTTTTCGTTGGGCAGGTGTAGCTTTTTTTAGTATGTTTGGTGTCTGAACCTGAAAGCATGTCAAGAGTGTTTAAACCTGGGAATTCAATTAAGAAATTTACTCTTTTGTTCCAATGCTTATTTTCTGATATTGCTTTGATAGAAAGTTGTGATATTGTAATGCAGCGTGATGTATATGTACCTATATATTCCTTATCATGTCATGCTTGTGAGGGGTATTATTAAGTTGTGCATTGTGATGCAGCCAAGTTCGATTTTTGTGATCGTTTCTTTCAGGAGCTCAATGCCCAACCATGTCTACTATAGTCAGAATCTTGTTTTATTTTACTGAGTCAGGCATGTACAGAATTTCTGATGGACACAGGTGAATCTTGGGCTGAAGAATAGCCTAGTTAATATATATACATTGACAGAGATGGCCACTAATTTCTGTAGCCGGTGTTCATGGAGATGGCCTGGCCAAGTACTGCAGCCATTCTTCAGGCAACCCTTGGCTCCTCTTGAGCGTCCTGAATGCAGCTTTTGTCAAGGGTACTGCAAGAATGTCAAATTCCTTTGGCGCCTGCAGTTCGATTCAGAGAGGATTATTGCTCACCATTTTTTTTCACAGCTGATAGCTGCAAATTCACACTGTTGGGGTGACCAAGAACATGAAGAACATGACTCACCTTGGGGACCTTGAGTAGCTTCATGTTTGCTTGCTCCACTGTCTTCTGGCCCTTCCTGGAGTTGCATCTTGAGCATGCAGTCACCTAGGCAGTTCAAAGATTAGCAAAACACCAATTAATCGGACTTTTTTTTTCTATTGAACATTGTTTACTCTGGTGATCAAACTGAACACTTGTTCAGTAGCACAAGGTGAGGATATAAAAATATTTAGGGTTCAGACCAGATTTTCCCATTCCCATTTTCCACCACGTGCAGTCGGAATGACATGATCAATTGTTAGGTTATCAACGGAAGAGCAGTACCTGCAGTGGTGTAGTCAGCTGGTTTCTTAATGAAAGAAAAAAGAAAAAGAGAAACGTTTCTGAAAATGGATAAGATGCCAAGGTAAAAACAGTAGCCTTAAAAATGTTTTGCTTGCCTTCACACAAGAGGAAATCAAATTTTTTTGCCACAATGCAATGTAATACTTACTGGCAAGTAAATCCATCCCTGTAAAGTATGTTTTTACGGCTAAGGCTGTGCTTAACTCTTCTTCTCTTTACAACCTGCAGCAGCTCTGGAACCTGAACAAGAGTAGCAGAAAACAAATTAAATACTAGTGGCATGAGCTTTTTTTTTTTCAAAAACACGCAGAAGAGTTGCGGAATTTGTACTAATTTTATAAACAAATTCATAACATTCATTCACATAAATACCCTGAGAACTGCAGGGATGTAGAATGATCCACTGGGTGAGGAGACGGTCTGATCATAGTACTCCAATACATCGGCCTGCAGAGCTAAAAAGTTCATCATATTAATAATGTACTATTGACAGTACTTACTAATCAGGGAAGTTGATCAGATCAAGGTTCAAATTATGAACTTTGATTGACTGATGGTAAAGTTAAATTGATTTTGGAAGCAGAGAAGCTAACCTTCGCCATGAATTCCAAACAAATTGCGCGCTTCCAGCAGACAACGTTCACTGGTCTGGTTGCAGTTTCAGAAATTTCGACATAAAATTATAGACACTTACAGAAAATACATCAACTACTATTAAATTTGATTATCATAAACAAAATAGTTAGGATGATATCATCGGATCAAGTTGAGGTCACCTATAAGAGAGATCAAGAACCAGGCCCCTGAACCCGGACAGATCGTCGCCGTCGATCACCTCGTCGTCCTCCCCGTCGACGAACACCACGGCCTCCGCCGCCTCATCCTTCTCCGTGCGCTCCTCGACCTTGCTCGCGCTCCGCCCGCCACCGCCGGACCGGTTCTTGCCGCGCGCCCGCGCCGGCCACGACGATGGCGACGGCGGCGCCGCGAGCCGCCCGCCGGCGCCATTGCTCCACAGCCCGGACAGCCCGCTCCTTCCGCCGCCCGGCCCCGGCCGCCGCGCCCTGCCGCCTAGCGTGCAACGCACGACGACGTCGCGGCGGAACGCGAGCGGCGCAGCCACCTTGCCGGCCATCTTTTTCCGACGATCGATCAATGCTCGCTCGCCGCCCGCCGACGCGCGCGCGCGCACGATCTTTCCCCGAGCTGTCGGAGGAGGAGATGCTGCTGCTGCTTTCCGGCGTGATCTTTCACGAGCTGGAGTGATCTTTCTTGTAGTTTTGTAGAGGTTGGAAGGTGGAAGAGAGGGTTGCTTGGAGGAGTGTAGGAGATCGAGGTAGAAGCCTCAGAACCACTGGTTCTTTAGACTGCATGGAGAAATATCTCTCTCCTGAATTTTACTTTTTTTTCCCAAGTCTTAAGAAAATAAATTCTGACTAATTTTCTTCATTTTTTTCTCTAGAGGGAAAGACGAATTTTGTTTTTCAAGAGGGGTGATTTGGTTATGAAAAGTCAGCATCTAGTTGAATTTTTTTATTAATTAGACCTTTTTATTAGATAATTTTAATAATAGACCTCACCGCAACTTAATTCCAAAATAACCTTTTCATCACGTCGTTGGAAGTGGCGTGGCCAAACTATGTTGCCACACCACTGGTCCTGGCGTGGCACCTGGTGCCTCATAAAAATATGCCCAACCACCGCCTCCGTCCCTTTCTTTCTCCTTCCTCTCTTCGCTCCTTTGTTCTTCCTCACTCTCTCTCCGAGAACTCGAAGCAAACCCCCCCTTAAATCCTTCCAAATCCATTCAAATCTTGTGTGTTTGGTTTGATTTGAAGCCTTTTTGAGTGAGAGTTCATCCCGTAAGGCTTGATTTTTGAGGTTTTTTCTCTCTACTTTACATCTATTTTCAATGTAAAGGGTTAAATATAATGTTTTGGAATATATGGTAATGAGGTGCATGGGGATGGATCGGGGTGTATTATGGAGTAGTTCTCGTTTCTGTTAGCGATATATACGTGGAAAATACCCTTTTTTGTTGGAATGATATGGTTATAACTGGGGTTAGACATGGAGAGCACGAGTGTGATATTTTTAGGTTATTGTGATTATTTACGGACGACAAGGTTGTGCATGTAGTGCATATTTTCGTATAGAAACTGTTTTCTTGCGCTGTTGCGTCGTTCTATAATGAGTATATGATTTGCATGTAAATATTGTGTATGTAGATGGATCGTGTGGTGCATTATATTCCAATGGAACCGTTAGTGCAAATAGAAAGTTTGATGAGTTGAAAGTTAGTGTACGGCCAGTCCTACATGGGTAGAATTATCTGATGGGGTCCGTTCTAAAATGCAACATATTAAACCTACAAACGTGGTAAGAATGGAAGGGCAGTATGATGTAGGCATTGAATCAAGGGAACACTTCGTGACGATGCCCATATCATTCGAAAAGAAATATTCCGTCTGCCTCAACATAGACTACAACCGTTATACATCAAATGCTTACATTTTTACAATTCCACGGACGTTTTCATACTATACCTACCCTCATTAACTAACTATATTTATTTCTCAGACCAACCCAAATAGGTGTAGATTCACTTTATGGATCAATAATGTCCATCCAACGTATGGTGGCAAAAAAATAACTGAGGCTGAAATAAAAAAGAGTACATATGAATGAAGAAGCACATAATTTCATTACGCGCTGAATGATGTAGAAGGGGTTGGTAGACAAGCTCAAGCTCGATTCGTCGGGACAGACAAATTCGTATAATTCATCTATGAGCCTTCTTAGCTATCTTATCATAACAATACAAATTCTACTAATGGTTTGTGCTAGTGTATAAGTCACAAATCGAAAACTAATGTATCTATTTTATTTTCATTAATAAAGTTGCTTTCTCGTCCCACTGCGCTGTCTTCCTTCTCCTTGCATTCTTTCTCATCCATCCTCTTATGCTCTTCCTCCTCCAACTAGCATCCAAGCTTCTAGCGACGTTCCATTTCTCTTCCTATGGCACCAACCGGTGGTTGCTTATGAGGGATTTAGTCATTTCCATCCATCTAAATTGCAGCAAAGATACGAAACCAACAATGCTTAACCATTCATATCTTTAACACATAAATCAAGTCCATCAAAACCCTTCTAAAATGGACCATCCAAACCATTTGTTATTATGGAATTTTCTAATAATACATCAAAAATACTGCAAATACTTCATCCGATCTTAACCCGTTTAGTGCTAAATTTGTAACTACACACTTTTCATGTTCATCTATAAACTACAATGACCATGAAAATAAAAAAATAATCCTAACAATATCAATCCCCAATCAAAAGTGCAGTCCTTGTTACACAATGAAAAATACAGAGGGTGGGCACTGCCACGCCACTGAGTAGGCGTGACAGTCGGCATCTACAATGCCAATGAGCCTGACGTGGCTAGAAGTGCCACGTCGAAGTTCGATTGACTTTATCAACACGACAAGTGCCATGGGACGGCAAGTGCCACGCCATGACCAGTGACGTGGCAACATAGTTTGACCATGTCAGTTCCAATGGTGTGGTCAATAGGTTTATTCTTGAAAATAATTTTCAAGAAGGACTATTATTAAATTATTTAATAAAAGGTCTAAATAATAAAAAAATTCGTATGCGATTACACTTTTATTTAGTTAGGCCTTAAAATTTCAGCATGGCACTTTTGCAAAATCAATAGATAATTTGTAGTTCTTTAACCGTTAAATTTGTACTATTTTAGGACGAGATCGGATCATATACCCTACGTTTTGTAAAAAAATTAAGAATTTATCTTTATGTGCCAATGACATGTAGGGTCATTTAAGGCTATGTTCTCAACTGTGTTTTTCTAATCACTACTCCCAGAAATATTTTCTGCAGACACGTTTTTTCAAAAGACACGTTTTTCAAACCGTTAACCAGTATGTTTATTATAATAAAATGTTATACAAAATTTAATTTAAAAATCATGTTAATCTTTTTTAAATGTTTTTAAGCTAATATCTAATTTCAATCTACCAAATTCTACTGTTTAGGCGGATATTAACTTACCTACCATGTCGGTAACTTGTGGCTAGTCAACAAAGCTGTGTGCACTAAAATCAACGAGGAAAATGAAACTTAAAAATATCAATGATACTCTGTAATGTAAAATGCATGAACCTTTTCAAACTAAAAAAAATATGAGAAGGCAAAAAGTATTGACTTCAAGTGCTATGTCCGATGAAAACCAAGATATGGATGGTATATGTTGCTATCTTGCGAGGCATCTTCTACTCCAAGACTACATATACCCAAATGAATCAAGAACCATCCAAGCATGGTCCACACTTCACAGGATCCAAAATGCAAAAAAAAAATAGAGACAATAATAATTTATATAACAAGAAGAGACAGAAACGTGAATCGACAAAACACCTTGATTTCTTTATCGTTAGGGTGGACAAAGGGTTACCGTATCCCGATAATAAACACACGATAAACACAATTATCGCACAATAACCTTTTTACCATCCTGCGATAAACACTTACCGACGGTTTTATAAACCTACAAAACAACCCAGAACATTTCACATTTGTCCAACCATTTTCCATGTGAATAAAAAAGTACAAACAAATGAAAACAACAGCCTTACCGGTTCCATCCATCCGTTTTCACCCACTAACCCGACCCGATATGCAAAACCACACGCAGCCAAAGCCAACAATGGCGCGAGGTTTTAACAGGTCCCGGATCCTCCACGCTTCCCGGACATGGAGTCGGGCACGGCTCTTTTTACCCATCGTGTCGTGTTCTTATCATTTATCTCTCCACGTCACTCCCAGCTGAGCAGCTGGAGCTCGTGCAAGAATTTCTCCACCTATCGTGCTGAGCCTGATCGATTCTTGGAGGAGTTTGCTCTGCTCGCGAGATTTCCATCCATGGTGGCGAAGGCTTTGAGGGAGTTGGGGAGGATCAGGGGAGCGGCGGCGGCGGCGGGGATTGGGAGGAGGAGATGCTTCTCCGGCGACGCGGCGGCGGAGAGGAAGGTGGGAGGAGGCGGAGGAGGAGGGGGGAGGGAAGTGAACCTGTTCACGGCCATCAACCAGGCGCTCCACATCGCCCTCGACACCGACCCACGGTGAGCCGCCCATGGATGGATGGACCAGCTGCTCTCTGTTTAGTTTGTTCAGAAATCAGAATGGATAGTGCTTGTGGTTCAGTTCTTCAGTTTCAGTCTCTGTTCAGTTCTTGCTTCCACATAGCTGTGTGGATGCTCTAAGGTTTGGTATTGGTAGGGATTCTGGCCTCTGGGTGATGTGATTGTCAAAAACTTCATGTTTGGAAATTCAGAGTTCAATAGTTCAGATATGTAGGATAAAGGTGCATATGTTGTTTTGTGCCCTGTAACATAGGATAATTTGACAATGTTAATTTTTGGTCTCTGCCTCTTTGGGAAAAAATAAGGAATGTTGCATTTCTGGTTCTTGTGCGTTTCAGAAGCTAATAAGCCACTGTAAGAGACATGATATACACTGAAGAATTGTGATCCTTACACCTAAACTGACTTTCATAATTCCAGTTCAATTGAGACAGGAGACTATGCATGCAGTATGATTAAATGAGGATGGTTTTCATTTGTAGTTCTTATGTCTTCGGGGAAGATGTGGGTTTTGGTGGCGTCTTCCGCTGCACAACAGGGCTCGCTGATCGGTTTGGCAGGAATAGAGTTTTCAATACGCCGTTGTGTGAACAGGTGAGTCTCTGCTGGGTATTATTGCTGAAACTTTGTTACATAGAAAGTACCATTTGAATTTTCAGGATTGTCAGTTTGCTATGCTTGGCACTGGTTTTGTTGTTTCATCGGTTCATCCTCACTTTACCTGACTCTTCTTAACAGGGAATTGCTGGATTTGCCGTTGGTCTAGCAGCAATGGTGAGCAAGCGACAAAATTGAATTGTACAATGTTTCTTATTATTCTTTATTCGTCAACTACCATTTTTGGGACGGAAAAGAATAAAAATATAACCGCCAAATAATATATAGTATTTTTTTCTGATTTTCTTTATCATTCAGGGTAATAGAGCTATTGCTGAGATCCAGTTCGCAGATTATATCTTTCCAGCTTTTGATCAGGCATGCCTCTAGTTTTGTTGAAATTTTTCTTTTCCTATATACTGCTTCATGTCTCTAAAAATGTATTATTTCTTTGCTCCCATAGTGCTAGCAATATGAAAGAACTTCTGAAATATTTGTTTTGTTGTATGGCACTGCCACATGGTATTGCTTCACTTGGCAGGAAGTGCTTCGACTCTTTAAATCCATTTATTGTCACAGTTTTAGTTCTTAAAAAATTCTGCATCTGGCACAGTACATTTCAATCTACTTTGTTTCCATGGTGACTGCATTTGTATAGCCTTGATCAATGGTTTGTGCCAACATACTAACACATACCACTATTGGTACAGATTGTTAATGAAGCAGCTAAATTCAGATACCGGAGTGGAAATGAATTTAACTGTGGAGGTTGGTTTGTTAAACATCTGAATATTCAATATTCTGTATTCTGTGAAGAAATTTTCACGGTTGTATCCATCTTTTCTAGGATTAACAATTCGATCACCTTATGGTGCTGTCGGTCATGGTGGTCACTACCATTCACAGTCGCCAGAGGCTTTCTTTTGTCATGTTCCTGGCCTCAAGGTTAAGCTTGTGCCTTCAGCATACTTTCTTCATGACCCTCCATTCTTTTACAGTAAAATATCATAGTAACTTGTTCAAGAAGAGACCTGATTGGTATTGTACCGAACATTTATACACTCTAGCTGCAAGGCATGCATATTGCAATTAAAAGCTGAACTGGTAATCTGAAAGGTAAATCGCTTGCAGTGCGACCCGCTCCTTGATTTGATCTCAGGACCAACTAGCTTTCTTGGGTTTGGGTAGTTCAAATGGTTTATATAGGAATTTATAGTTATTTTCCTCGAACTAATGAAAGACAAATTTCAGGTTGTCATACCTCGAAGTCCACGTGAAGCCAAGGGATTGTTGTTGGCAAGCATTAGAGACCCAAATCCAGTCGTATTTTTTGAGCCAAAGGTACAGGGAAAAAAGTTCAAAAAAGATCCTCAATGGATAAAGATATCCAAGTGCTAGAATAATCACATGAAGGAGTGAGAATCGCTCCTGTAAAGTACTGAAATATTACTTGAGAAAAAAATGCATGTCTTTTACAACAAGTTCCTCTCTTTCTGTAGTGGCTGTACCGTTTGGCTGTTGAAGAAGTTCCAGAGGAGGATTATATGCTCCCCTTGTCTGAGGCAGAGGTGAGCATATCTTTCTTCAGTTATTGTTATGGTCATGGAGAAAGCAGACTGTATATATATCGAATTCACATGCTTGTAGGTGATTCGTAAAGGAAGTGATATAACACTTATTGGTTGGGGAGCTCAACTTGCAGTACTGGAAGAAGCATGCGAAGATGCAGCAAAGGTCAGCTAACATGGGATCTTAAATGCCAGATTAAGTTTATGCTGCCAAAGTGGAATGTATGTCAAGCTACATTGTTATAGATTGAATGAAATCCAAACATAATTGAATATTATTCTCTAGTTTACATCAGAATTTGAAGGGTAGCTTGTTAAACTACATGATTATATATGAAGCGTGTTCTGTGGGAAATGGTAGAAAACACGGGAAGAATAGATGTTTAAATTCATGTACCCATCATACTCAACAAATAATCAACATGTTGACTACAACTGATCATCCTGAAATTATGATAATCACCAGCAGTAGTTATTGCTATTCATACCATTCAGGGACAACTACAAGTAACTTCAAATCATATTCGTTTGTTTTTAATATAAAAATCTATTGCTGACATAAATTTATGATAGGATGGAATATCTTGTGAGCTCATAGATCTAAGAACACTGATTCCATGGGACAAAGGAACAGTAGAAGCCTCTGTCAGCAAGACGGGAAAACTTCTTGTAAGTAGCGCTTTGCGCTTGCGTTTGTTCCATCATCGCTATCAATTCATATCTGATAACTGAAACACTATCCCAGGTTAGCCATGAGGCTCCAATCACTGGAGGGTTTGGTGCTGAAATTGCTGCATCCATCACCGAGCGCTGCTTCCAAAGGGTACCTGATCTTCCAACTCTCTGAACCACAAAACCAATTCCTGGTTACATCATAATCTTGAATCTCATGTAGCCATATTCCTAAATTGTTTTGTTCCAGTTAGAAGCGCCTGTCGCAAGAGTATGTGGCCTGGACACTCCTTTTCCTCTTGTTTATGAAACATTTTACATGCCCACAAAGAACAAGGTAATGGCGAATGAATGACCTAATCATCGATCTTTGAGTGCATTATGATTGGTTTGCAGCTCTGATACAAATCTTTCACAGGTCCTGGATGCTATCAAAGCAACTGTAAATTACTGAAATGCTGGAACAAACTACCTAGAAAATGGTTCCTCTGACTTTAAGTCACCTGACTTTGAGCCACTGACATGTAGGCCTACATGTCAGTGACTCAAAGTCAAAGGATCTCGTTTGAAGCTACAGTATAGACAGCAAAATTCTGTGCACTGTATGTAAATGTGCACCTTATAGATTGCTGGTTGTAGCCTGAACATGCATCTCCATAAAATCATTATAGACCAATAAAGTTGCAAAGATGCAACCGATTGTTCTGCAGCTATCATACTCCTATGTTGAGATATCCTTGAGTAGAAATACAGAACCAATCTGAACATTCTGGGGACCGAAATTCCAGTTTCGAGCAAAATCTGAAATTTTGAACAGAAGACATAGAATTTGAACAAATTTTTGCTGAAAGTGCAAAAAAAAAAACCCTGCTGATAAAAGAAATTGATTTTTTTTCTTGTAAGAACATCCCGTACCTGTTGGTGAACCCAAAATTTCTAAAATTTCGTCCGCAATATTGAACCCTGGTTGTAATGATCAGGACCAGCTTAGCTCCAAATCCATCCAGACAAGTGGCCCTCGCACGCGCCACACTCGACCAGTGTCAAGAGCGAGCACGCAACACCGCCTTCGCACAAGCTAACAATGGCGGCCGCAGCTTCGTCGCAGGCGACATCGTGACCGGCGCGTCGCGCGGCATCGGGCGAGGCATCGCGATCCAGCTCACCGAGCTCGGCGCCAGCCTCGTACTCGGCTACGCGTCCAGGCCTCCAGGGCCGCCCGGAGGCCGACGCGCTCGCCGCGGAGCTTCCATGCGCCGTGGCCGACGAGGCCGCGGTCCGAGTCCGCCTTCGGGGCCGCGGCGCACATCGTCGTGGCCAACGCCCGTGGGGTCCGCCGTCCACGTCGGTGGTCGAGACGCTGCCACCGGGGTACTCCGCGTACACGGCGTCCAAGGCGGCGGTGGAGGCGATGGTGCGGACGGTGGCGAAGGAGCTCGAGGGCACCCGCGTCACGGCCAACTGCGTCGCGCCGGGAGGAGAGAGAGGAGTAGGTGGAGATGTTCGCGCCGGAGTTGAAAACGATGTGGCGGATCGGCGAAGTCGGCGACATCGCGCCGGTGGTCGGGTTCCTCTGCCCCGACGCCACCGTGTGGTTCAACAGCCAGCTCATCGGAGCCCTCGGCGATGGGCCGGGCGGGAACTGCCACGTACAAGCTGAGTGGGCCGTACCAAGAGAACAGGGCAATCTCAATTGTGTGTTTATGTTGTCATGTCAACATGACACATTCTTTAAAAATTATACTTTACAACTCATAATTTTTTTACATGGATTCTTAATAAATATTCTCTTATCTCTTATTGGTCAAAAATTAACATATAAAACAATGAGAAAGAAATTACTACAGCCCCAACCTATCTTTAGTAGTTTCTTCACTCTTGGATAACGTGTAGACCTGGTTTCCTTCATTAGACCTGATTTCTTCAACTTTTCCTCTCTCCTCCTTAACTCGCATGCAACGTTAACATTTTTCTTATATGACAGCACAATTAATTTTATATACACTAGCTGAGGTGGAGGGTTGGGACTGCCCTTACTGTCCCTTATCTTTTCTCGAGTTTAATTGACATCCTTAAACCATGGTTGTTTTGGTTGACGTGCATCCTAGTTAAAAAAGTTAAAAAAATTATGTGGACCCATATATAAGTAGCCACTCATCTTCTTCGCCTCCATCCCCTCTCCTCCTCCATGCGGCGAGCTTCCCCATCCGCGTCGTCCCTGCCCATGCCAGCGAGCCGCGGCCCTCCTTCGACATGTTGCGGGCCGTGTTGTCCCCTTCTGCGCACGAGGTGGCTGAATCAGAGGGGCGAAGGCCGTGAATCGGAGCGGCAGCGACGGCTGAATCGAGCCCTCACCGTCGAGACACTGCTCGACCCTCAATGTCATCGCCTTGCCAAGGTCGCCGCCGCCATCATCCCTGCTTCGTCCGGCGTGGGAGTCCCTTATCTATTCGTTCTCTTCCATCATGAATACCCTTCCGCCCACAGATTGACAGAACCCGACCCGACCATTCCGCGTCGCAATTTCCTTCTTCTCCGTCGCTGACCTCTCCACCAATTGGCCTCGAGGTCTAGCCGGGGATGCCGCCCAAGAGGAAGCATGGCAACAGCCTTGACGAAGAGGAAAGAAGTTGCTGGACCAGAGGGCAGGGAGGACGAGGAGCATCCTCCTGTTGATGAAGAGCTTGAGGATCTCCCATCCGGCAACCCGCCCACGCCTCGATGGAGACGGAGGAGTAGGTGACCCTAGTGGCACGGGTGCCGTCGTCACAGACGATCCTGGAAAGGGGAAGGACGAGGAGGGTGAGAGCATGAAGGCCATGAAGGCGATGTAGGTGCCATCGTTGATGTTCGTGGCGTCGGCGCCATGGTGGTAGCTGAAGGAGAAGAGAAGGAGGCCACCGAGGACGTTGCTGAGGTTGAAGAGGCACCAGAAGAGGGAGATGTAGAGCCGCGATGAGATGGGGGTGGGTAGGAGGTTCATGATGGCGCCCACGGCGGCCTAGAGGAGTGTCGTCCCAACGCCAAGGAGCACGGTGGCGGTGATAGGGAAGGCCTGGGAGGGGACGTGGTTGTAGTAGAGGCAGGGTTTGCCTTACCGCCGGTAACCACGCGGTTACCGCGGTAACTGCCCTTACCTCCATGGGTACGGTAAGGTTTATCGACGGTAAGGTTTGGGCAAATTTCACCGAATTCAAATTTTTAGAAAAAAAATCAAAAAAATTGTGGAGATTGTTCTTGAATTATAGTGCCGAGATAGTGAAGAAATTTTTTAAAAATGAGCAAGATAAAATCATATTTTTAGATTTAAACCGAGATTAGGTCAGAAAATTAAAAAAAGTTTACGACTAGCTAGGCCCAAATAGGCATTGTTCATGAGGCCCAATTCAACCCAACTTTGAAATCGTTGCTGAAACGGTGGTTACCATGGAAAACCGTGTGGTTTTGGTTTCAAATTTCGCCGGCAAAATTCGTGTGGTTTTGGGCGATTACCACAGTAACCGCCTTACCGCGCGACGGGGAGGGGGCGGTAACCCCCCAAAACGGTAAGTCAAACCGTGAGTAGAGAAAGAGGCGGTGTAGAGCGGGTAGGCGAGGACATCGGTGACGAGGGTAATGCGCGGGCCGAGCAGGTTGTGGGCACCGCCGCCGAAAACGATGAAGCAGGTGTTCGCGGCGTTCACACTGTCTCACTTACAGGTGGGTCCTGCATGCTTTTTTATTTCTTTTTCTAACTAGGATGCCATGTCAATGAAACCAGCTGCTAATACCGGCATGGGACCTAAGTTGCATGGTTTCTATAGTTTAGGGGTAAAGATTTATTGTATCGTGATTTAGGGATATCAATTAAACTCGATGAAAAGATGAGGGACGGTAAATGGACTTAATCCAACATATGGAATTGGCGGCCTACTATTGTCCATGGCCTGCTACGGGCCTGGGCGTCAGGCGTTTGGTTTGCTGGACATTTTAAATTTGTAAAATGTGCTAGATTTAATTTGGATCGAAATTCAAAGGAGTAGCTGCATCATCAAATGGACATGGACATAGCATATTTTCATATAAGTTTAGAGCTCTGCAAGGAAAGGGATATAACATAGTACATTTGTACATCCTTAAAAGAATAAGGTTAGAAAAACCCCGACTCTTTATGAGCTCTTTAATGAAGATGTATAATCCTTTTAAGGATTTGAACTCCGGGATACTTTGGTCTCAATCTCGATGAAATCTTTGTACACTCTCTCTGCTTTGTTTTTGTGGTGCCACGTGTAATTAGTTGCTTCTTATGCAAAAGTTACAGATCCGTTTTATGTTTCGGATATCTGATATAGATTAGAATATTCGATCAAGCTTTTCACTTCTGTCTTGCATTAAAGTTCTAAATCACCAATTCACCTTCGTCTAAAGTTGAGCTTGTGAAGGGACAGGGCCCTGTTGAGCTCGAGAATGGAGAGACATCATCGAGATCTCTTTCATATATGGGTAGCGGCCAAGGGTAGTAGAGGCAGTTGCCGGTAAGAGGTGAGGAAGGTGGAATGGCTTGCGGAGTTGGGGGAAGGGGATAATTCCCAACCTCCTCAGGTAGGACGTGATTCCCCGTGGAAACCGGTGGATCGGGCCACGGGTTCTCCTCCCACAAATGCTTCCAAACCACGCAAGCTATTAACTAAAGGAAATTTTCTGTGTAGGATTTTCTACATGCTAGAATGGACTGGGATTCCCGGGCTGACAAATAAGCCCTTAGATTTTGGATTACACAATATACCAGACCCATACACACCGAGTTATTTTAGTTTTTTAGAAGGGAAACAAAATATGTTGCTTTAACAAAAATATTTTTGATGTCCAAAACAAATTGCAATGCTGTTGGTTCTCACCAATCGTCCACATAGTTACAGGCTTACTGGTCGCTCTTGGACAATTAGTACGCCTTTATGTTCAGATCCTCAGACAAGATCATCAGAAACAACAAGATGACCAGTAAGGCAGTAATGATAAAGAGCTACGGATCGGACGTCCGAAATTTTGTGAAATATTGGATGGTGTTGCATTATATTGTTATAGATTGTTTCACTATTCGATGGAAAATGTTTCAATAAAAATATGAAGAAAAATGTTTTGTTGTATGAACAAAAATGTCATAACTCTTGAACAAACATGTTTCAACATTAAGAGAAAAATGTATCAAGAATTTACAGGGTGAAACACAATCCAGTCATACCTGAAACCATTTTTTACAACATTTAAAACATCAATTTTGAGCTATTGAAACATCCAAATCCTTTTGGAAAAAATATGAAACACCAAAATAAACCCACTGCAACATTTTGGTGAAAATTAATGAAAAACCTAAAAATGCTGAGTTGAAACATCAAAAATTAAAAAGTAATAAAATGCCTAGATCTAGTTCTTCCTCCTCTCGGGTGGCAGGCCACCGTATTAGTGCCATGCCGATGTTGAACAAACATGTTTCAACATACAGATAAAAATGTATCAAGAATTTACAGGGTGAAACACAATCCAATCATACCGAAACATTTTTTACAACATTTGAAACATCGATTTTGAGCTTGAAACATCCAAATCCTTTTGGAAAAATATGAAACACAAAAAAAACCCAGCAATCGTGACATTCGAAAATTTTATACTCTAGAAAATGTATAAAATTATGAAGAATTTTTTTGCGAATAGCTTTGTGGTGTGTTCAATGTTGAAACATTTAAAATCTCCTAATATTTATTAATTTTTCTCTTATTTTAAATTAGAAAAATCAAATCTTATTAATTGTTGATTCGATTTTTGAAAAACCCTAATTTAGTTTTTAAATCAAGAAAATTCCTAAAATATAATTTAAATTAACTTTAAAACCTAAATCAAATTTCCTAAACTTTTTCCAAATTTTCCATTTCATTCTTCTTTTTCTTTATTTTTCCTTTTCTCTATTTTTGCTTTTTCTCTTTTTCTTTTTCTTTTTCTTTTCTCTTTTCTTTTCCTTCTTCTTGCCTTCTTCTTCCTCCCTGGTTTCTCTCTCGAACCACACCGCCGCCGGGCTCGAAGCCGCCGCGCCATGGGCTAACCCCGCCTAGTGGAGGCTGAACCGACCTAGAGCAACCAACGTTCTTTTGCACACGTGTAAGCACCAGATTGGTCAAGCCACGGCATCAGTTCTATCTCCGGCGAACCGACCTAAATGAACCGCCATAGTCGCCGGCATCATCCAAACCTTGAAACCGACCTAAGAGGCCTATAAATAGGCCATGATAGACCAAATTATGCATACAAAGTTTGATCTCCATATTTCCCTCTACATTTCCCCAAAGATCCTCTTGCCTATCATTCACCACATTGTCCAAATTTCGAAGGATCAGAGAAGGAACTCTGAAGAACCCTAGTTTGGTCGCCGGAACCAATCTTCAAAATTAATCGCCTCCGATCGGTTTCCTCTCCAATTAAAGGTACGCCGATGATCTACAAGCTTTTAGCTTACATTCCCCTAAGGTTTTCAAGTCAATACTTCATCGGTGAACACCGACGACGAGTGCCGTCAGAATTTCCCTGTTTGGCCGCCGCCGTGCTCCCGGTGCCAGCCCTCTCCGGTGCATCTCCGACCAAACCAACACCACCCTTAGCTCCCGTGGGACTCATAGATGCTCTTAGGTACCCTGCTTTGGCCGGATCTCCACTGAAGCACGCCGGCAATGTGCACCTCCGCCGCCGAGGTGAGCTCACCGTCGCCAACCTAACCCTCTACCTCCCCGGCCTAGCTAAGCACTAAAATGGATCCCTCGTAGGAGCTAGATGGAGGAAAGAAAGTCAAATCCCCAAGTCTAGTCGTCCCTGGCCGCACGCACCCTTTTCTTCTCCGGCTCGACTCGAAAGAAGAACAAAGAAAGAAGAAGAAGTAGGAGGAGAGAGAGAAAAGAGAGGGAAGAAAAGAAATAAAAAATAAAATAGGAAAAGAGAAAAGAGAGAAAAGAAGAGATAGGAAAGAGAGAAAAATAGAAAAAAATTTAGGAAAAACCCTAGAAAAATAGTTTGATCCTTCTGAGCTCTTTCAAAATCTTTTTTAAAAATTTTTATTTTCCCTTTTAAAGCTTATCTACTTACCATTTTAAATCCTTCAAAAATATTTATTTTAGAACTCTTTTATATTTATATTTATTCAAACTTAAATTTTTAAATCTAAGAATAGAACCTTTTAAACTCCAAAAATCATCTTTTTAAAATCTTTTATTTATGTGATGATTTTTTATGTTTATTTGAACTTGTTCAATAATTTCTTTTATTCTTTCATCGATAGATCGCGACGTCGAGTTCGCGGAGGGAACTGAACTCGACCAAGTAATTGACGTGAACGCTCTCGTTACCCTCCAGCAAAATAAAGATTTTGAGACCGTTGACACTCAAGAAAAGTCAAACTATCTTTGATCATAATAAGTTATCATGTTTTACATGATATATTTAGATAGAAATATTTCGTGGGATGGGTTAGATAGTCATAAGCTATCATCTTATGTATATCTTAATATTCTTTAAGTCATGCATGTTAATATTTTATGTAAGTCTTCTAGTTCATATGGATTAATATTTTATATATTAGGAACCTTTTAGTCCATATAGATTATTATTTCATGTATTAGAAATATCCTAATATATCATGTATAGAAAAAGGGAAGTTTATTATTTCATGTTATTAGATATATTCTCCTTCTCCTTAGACAATATGTGGATAACTTCAAATAATAAAATTAGCATTATCACATATATTAATTTTCATGCATGGCCATAGAATATCATTTAATCATTTCATGAATAAAAAGAAAGATGGCCAAATATTTCATGTGATATAAGTTTTGGCTATATGCCAGAAAACATAAAAACTCTTATGCCAGAATAAGGACATAGTTTCGCTCATCCGATGGACCAGTTATATCGGCATAGCAACTATATTTTTCTCTCTGATCTTCCTGGGTACTCAAGAGATTTATTTATGCGATTTACATGCATTGGAGAATTGGAGAAAGTCTTATTGGTGAACAGTTATGTAAACAGCGGGTAACCACGCCGATACTAACCAGATCGATACTGTCTGTTAAGATAGCCCTATGTCTCACCAAGCCAGGGCAAGTGTGTGACGAACAGCTATTAAATAGGAGATGAATCCACCAGTTACTGGTTAAAATTGATTCTTCTATTAAGATAGCCCTCAGGTCTCGTTCACACATCAGAAAGGTTAGAAATATATAAATGTTATATTATCGCAACCTAAGATTAATCTCAGGTAAAGCTGACCAAACACTGCAGGGTTGATTGTTTTTGAATACGCTGTACTTCCGGTCAATGGAGTTATGTCTATGGGTGAATCCAGAATAATGGCACGAGTACTTTTCTTAAATATTATTATAAAACTTAGATGTTCATATTTAAGTAATTTTAGAAAGGGATGGTATATAGAATTAAGCTCTTGGCTAATATTCTTAAGTATTCATATAAAATATTTTACAAAAGAATAGGATATATCATTATGCTAGGAATATATTTATAATTCATTTCTCTTGTTGATAAAGCTTGCATATTTGTTCATATAAAATTGTACCCATTTTGACTTGCTGAGTACCATCTGTGTTCACCCTTGCATAAACCATTTTAAGTAACCTAACCCTGAAACAGAAAAAGAACTTCTAAGTACTTGTGAGGATTGAAAAAACTAATATGATTGGTCAACTCTCGTGGTTTTTTTTATTGTACAAGTGGTTTTTTTATTGTACGAGTTGTATTTAAACATTAATAGTTTATATTAATATACAAAGTTTTTATATCTATACTATCTTACGCAGACGATGGAAGCCGGCCTACTGCGTCCCGGCTGCGCGGCGGAGAGCGAGATGCGCCGCTTCATGCTTGCCGTCGGTGATGATGCCTGTGCGCAGCTCGGCTTCTTGCTTTCAGTGGCTACAGGGAGAGAAGAAGGGGGAACGAATGGATGGGAGTGAGGATCGATTGACCGGTGAAGAGAAAAGGTTAATAGAAAAGTTAGGTGGGACCCATTAGATGGAGCGTTGTTTCAGATATTTCGTCCTGCGTCGGACGCTTTCCAAAATCAATCTAATCTTCTTTGTTTTTTAGTGCTCTTAATTTAAGCTCATTTCAGCAAAGCTTCAAATGCAACTTAAACCTCCGTTAAATTGGAAGAGATCACGAAGTTCTACAGACCATCCCCATCACTGCCACCGAGCGCCGCACGGCCACACGCGCGCGTCACCTACTGATAAGTGATAACGCCGAGAAAATGGCCACCACCGCCACCGCAGTCGCCGCCGCAGCTTCGTCGCAGCCGGCGGCCCAGCCCCTCGCCGGCCGCGTGGCCATCGTGACCGGAGCGTCGCGGGGGATCGGGCGCGGCATCGCGGCCCACCTGTCCGCGCTCGGCGCGAGCCTCGTCCTCGGGTACGCGTCCAGCTCCGCCGAGGCCGACGCGCTCGCCGCGGAGCTCCCCCGCGCCGTGGCCGTCAAGGCCGACGTGGCCGACGAGGCGGGCGTCCGTGCCCTCTTCGACGCCGCCGAGTCGGCCTTCGGCGCTGGGGCGCACATCCTCGTGGCGAACGCCGGCGTGCTCGACGCCAAGTACCCGTACCTGGCGAACACCCCGACGGCCGACTTCGACCGCACCATCGCCGTTAACCTGCGCGGCGCGTTCCTCTGCCTCCGCGAGGCGGCGAACCGCCTCCCCCGCGGTGGCGGCGGCCGCATCGTGGCCATCACCTCGTCGGTGGTCGCGTCTCTGCCGCTGGGCTGCTCGGCGTACACGGCGTCCAAGGCGGCGGTGGAGGCGATGGTGCGGACCATGGCGAAGGAGCTCAAGGGGACCCGCATCACCGCCAATTGCGTCGCGCCGGGGCCCGTGGCGACAGACATGTTGTTCTCCGGCTTGAACGAGGAATGGGTGAAGCGCACCGTGGATGCCAACCCGATGGGGCGGCTCGGCGATCCCGGGGACATCGCGGCGATGGTCGGGTTCCTCTGCACCGACGCCGCCGAGTGGACCAACGGCCAGGTCATACGTGTCAACGGCGGCTACGTCTCTTGAGGGTGTCGGTGGCGCGAGCGATTTGGCCGCATGTTCGAATGTTGCAGAAAACTGAATAAATTTGGGAACATTTGGTATGATTTAGGATCGTATGAAATAAAATCCGATTTGAATCGATTGATTTGTTCAAATCTATCTCTGTTTGTGTCAAAATCTTGAAGAACTCTCAGGTCTCATGAATGTACAAGCAATGCTCTACATTTCCAGTATAGTTGGCCAAACGGGCCGGGCCTGTTGTGCCGGCCCTGGCCCGGCCCGAAAAAACACGGCACTGGCCCGGCCCGGCCTAGACCATGCTCGTGCCTGGCCGGTCCAAGGGCATGCCGTGCTGGGCACGGGAAATGGCCGTAGTGCCAGCACGGCACGACCCGTTCCAACGGGCGGCACGGCCGTTCGATCGGCTAGGGTTTTTTATGAGCCGTTGGATCGCCGATCGGATTGGGGTATAAAAGCTGCCGCATCGTCGCGCCGCGCCCACTCACCCGTAACCCTAGAACATTCTCGTCTCGTCTCGCATCCCCTCCGCTTTCGAATCGCGATCTGGATCTGGATCTAACACCTCCTCCTCCTCTCTCTCGAAAACCCTAGCTTCTCGCCGCCGTACGCCGTCGCCGGTCGCCAGCCGGCCGGACGGCTTCCGGTGGTGGATAGCCGTTGTCCTCTCCTTTCTCTATCTTCTTCTTGGCTTTCTCTATCTTCTTCTTGGCTCTTTCTCGACTTCGTCGTCCTTTATTCTTCTCCAGATCCGGTGGCCTCTTGAGCCACCAGTGACCGGCATGAGCACACGGCATGTCACTATAACCCCCTCTTCTTGATCTCGCATCATCCATGTAGGCTAGTCCTTGCCTTGTCGTCCTCCTCTCTGTCTTTGTCTCCCTCAACTTCACCGCCATCACGGATCCCCTCTGGTGCTCCGGAGTCAAGTCCGTTGAGGAACCGAAGTTGCGGATCCCGGTGTCGTCCATGTCGTCGTCGGCGGCGACTAAGGTGCTCCGGCTGCAAAGGTAATCTTCTTAGATCTCTCCCTTTCTTTTCATTGATCTCTCCATTTCTTTTCTAACTTTTTTTCTTTTTTTGTGTTCTGTTGTGTGCTAGCTGTTGAGGAACCCAGTTGCCCCTGTGACCGTGTGACGATGTCCGTCTCCGACGACGACACAGTTGAGATCGGTGGCAATGATGAGAGGCGGATGTGTGGGATGGCCGAAGATGATGAGGAGGACGACATGCGCGAGGATGCCGAGGAGCTCTTCGGCCGTAGCTCGCAAGCTCCCATTGATGTTGGCGATGGTCAAGAGGGCGGCGGGGATGCAAACGATGAGGGGCATGAGAACAGCGCCAAGCGCTCTCGTCCCTCTACCTCGGTTGTGTGGGAAGATTTTGAGAAAATCTTTAAGGTGGTCAACGGTAAGAACTTGAGGTACGCAGCTAAGTGCATCCATTGCTCTAAGCAATATTCTACTCTCTCTAGTGGTGGCACTGGGCATCTCTCTCGGCATAGGGACAAATGTCCCAAGCGGCGAAAAAAACCGTATGTCTCGAGTCTCAAATCTCTTTTAATCCCGATGGTAGTTTGCGCAATTGGGAGTACTCTGTCCCGCGTTGCTCGTAAAGAACTTGTTCGATTGCTTGCTAGACTTGATGTTCCTATATGTTTGGGTGAATCTGATGCATTTGAGAACTACATTAGGACTGCTCATAACCCTAAATTTGTCTCTGTATCTAGGCAGACCACCACTAGAGATATTCAGAAATTTTTTACTGATGCTAAGGCTAAGCTTGTTGATTGTTTTAGCAATGGTGGTGTTAATTGTGTTTGCCTCACTTCTGATATCTGGTCTGGTAATGCAAAAGAGGACTACCTTTCTGTAGTTGCACACTATGTTAACTCTGATTGGCAGTTAGAGAAGAGAGTACTTGCTCTTAGGCTAATTGATGTGTCCCATAGTGGACAAAATATTGCTGAGCGTGTTGCTTCTGTTCTGACTGATTATGGCTTGTCTGATAAAGTGTTTGCCATTACTTTAGACAATGCATCCTCTAATGTTTCTGCCATCCAAAGACTTAGACCTTTATTGTCCACATATTTTGCTACTGATGCCACTCTTTAAGATTATGATGCCTCTAGTTCTAACTCATTGTTCTTGCATCAAAGATGTGCATGCCATATTATCAATCTTATTGTTAAGTAAGCTCTTAATTCTCTTATGCCATTGATTGAAACATTTAGAACTGCTATTTCATTTCTTAATTCATCCAATCAGAGAATTGCTGCATATACAAGTTATTGCATTGCCACTGGTGTTAGACCAAGAAAATTTCAGCTTGACATGGATGTTAAGTGGAATTCTACTTATCTCATGCTTAAACATTTGTTTCCTCATAAGCAACCATTTAGTACTTTTATCCATGCTCAGTATCCTAGAATTGAAGGTTCTCAATTGCTTTTAATTGATGAACATTGGTCTATGGCTGAAAAAGTGTTATCTTTTCTTGAACTGTTTTATGATGCTACTGTTGCATTTGTCTCGTGTGTACTATCCTACCTCTCCACTTATGATTCATTATCTAGTTAAGATTGCTATTCATCTGAAGAACTATGCTAATGACACTCACATTAGGTCTGTGGTTCAACCCATGATTGATAAGTATAATAAATACTAGAGGGACATTCCTTTGCTATATTCATTTAAATTCATCTTAGACCCTAGAGCTAAAATGAAAGGTTTTACTAGAGTGCTTAGGAGGCTGGGTTCCCTCACCAGTACTGATTACAGTGCATACTTGCTTAGCACTAGAGCTAAACTAACAGAAGTTTACAATAAATATGAGGATAAATATGGCTCTGTTAGGTTAAGGAGACATGCCCTTTCTAACTTATCTGGTAGAAAAAGGTCTGCATGGGATGAAATTTATGATGATGATGATTGTGCTGGTTCTTTAGGTCTTCATCCCTTAGCTGTTGCACTTAGTACTCAGAATGCCGATGCAGTGCAAGTTCTTGTCTCTAATGCTTCGAACTTGCATCCTACTTGGATTGTGACATCTGTCTGCCCACTAAATGATGATTTCAACATCCTTAGCTGGTGGCATCAACACAAACTCACATATCCAGTACTTTCAATCATGGCTAAAGATATTTTAACTGTGTCTGTTTCTACCATTTCTTCAGAGTCTACATTTAGTATGACTGGCAGGAAAATTGAGGAGAGGAGGAGGAGGCTGAAACCTGAAATGGTGAAGATGCTTACATGCATCAAGGACTGGGAGGCTGCTGAAGCAAGGCTACAACAAATGGTGGAGGACAAGAAGCTTGAACAATATTTTGAAGACCTCTATCTTGATTAGTACTTTCATCCATCTCTCATATCTCTTAATATTGCTCTGCCTCTGTAATGGGACTGTAATGTGGACATTGGACTGTAAGTGAAACTTATATTAATCTAAAGAGCTAGGTTGTACTCTTTTCCTGTCTAGGGTTTTTTCTCACAAGGGTGAGTTTTACCTAGACAGGTTTTTAATGAGGCAACCATTGCACAAGCTCCATTTAATTTATGCCCTGTGATTTTGTGAAGTAGTTTGATTGAGATGATCTGTGAAGTACATGTGAGATGATCTGTGATTCTGTGAAGAATATGATCTGTGAAGTTGTTTGATTGATATGTGAAGTTGTTTGATTTAGATCTGTAATTGTAACTTGAATTTTCATCTGTAACTTGAAGTTTGATCTGTAGTTATAACTTGAAGTATATGTGAAGTATATGATATGTAAAGTTTGAAGTTTGATCTGTATATGATCTATGATCTGTAAATTTTGAACTGTGAATTTTGAAGTTTGATCTGTAATTATAACTTGAAGTATATGTGAAGTATATGGTATGTAAAGTTTGAAGTGTGATCTGTATAAATGGACAAAGTTTGAACTGTGAATTTTGTATCTTAGTGCCAGTGCCGGCACTGGCACTGACGTGCCATCGTGCTTTCTGGCTCAGCACGGCACGATTTTAAGCCTATAGTGTCGTGCCTGGGCCTGTAACTTGGCACGGCGGCACTACACAGCACGGCACGGCTTACCCATCGTGTCTATCCGTGCCGTGCCTGGTCGTGTTAGTGCCCGTGCCGTGCCGGACGGTCCGTTTGGCCAATTATAATTTTCAGTTGCAAAAGTAAAAGACTCAATATATGAAGCAAAATTGATTATTTTATCTTTTCTGATATCTAAATTATTCATCCCAATCTCCCAAATCTCAATATATCAAACCTTAAATGATCCACAGCTAGCTAGGCGATGCCTCCGTTGACCCGAATCACCTGGCCGTTGACCCACTCGGCGGCGTCGGTACAGAGGAAGCCGACCACCGGCCCGATGTCGCCAACATCGCCGAGCCGCCCCATCGGGTTCCCGGCCTTGAACCGCTCCACCGCCTCCTCGCTCTTGCCGGCGAAGAACAGCTCCGTCGCCACGGGGCCCGGCGCCACGCAGTTCACGGTCACCCGCGACGGCCCGACCTCCTTCGCCATCACCCGCACCATCGCCTCCACGGCGGCCTTTGACGCCGCGTACGCCGCGTACCCGGGCAGCAGCGTCGCGGCCAGCGTTGACGACACGGCCACGATCCGGCCCCCGCCGCCGCGGCGCAGCCGGTTGGCGGCCTCCCGGAGGCACAGGAACGAGCCGCGGGTGTTCACGGCGAACGCGGCGTCGAAATCCGCGGCGGACGTGTCGGCCAGCTTAGGGTACGTGCTGATGGCGAGGCCGGCGCAGGCCACGAGGATGTGCGCCGCGGCGCCGCCGAAGGCGGCCTCGGCGGCGTCGAAGAGAGACCTCACGCCGGCCTCGTCGGAGACGTCGGCCTTCACGGCCACCGCGCTCGGGAGCTCGGCGGCGAGTGCCTCGGCCGGCCCGGAGCTGGAGGCATAGCCGACTACGAGGCTTGCGCCGAGCGAGGCTAGGTGGATGGCGATGCCACGGCCGATGCCGCGCGACGCGCCGGTGACGATGGCCACGCGGCCGGAGAGTGGCAGTGCCGCCGCCTGCGCCTGCGCCGGAGGGGAGTTCGTGGCCATGGAGCTCGTGCTTGCTGATCAATGCAAGTACTCATATAATCTCATCGCGTGGATTTAAATAGGACGCGGGAGCAGCAGGGAGCAAGCGTCATGAGTGACGCTTGGCGCCAATTTCTATATTATTTCCCCTTTGACCTTGCTCGTGGTTGATGGGTGATGCCATAGTCAAAATTATGTAGTCACGAAAAGACTGACGACTTTTTTAAGAAGCATTTTAAATGGAATAACATTGTTCGTGATGCATTCTTAGAATAGTAGGAACGATATTTCAACGAAAAAAGTAACAAAGAAATAGTTTCAGACTTTTCGTGGTCACAGCGCTCAACCTCTGACCTCTCAGGCGTGTCTGTTTAAAAGGACATCGAATGTTTAAACATTAAGTTAAACATTAATTTAAAACTTAAATATAAATTAATTATAAAAATAATTATAAAATTGGAAAATTATTCACGAGACGAATCTATTAAGTCGGTCAATTCATGATTATCAAATATTTATTACAACATCATATATCAAATCACGACGTAATTAGATTCATTAGATTCGTCTCGCAGAATAATTTATCGATTATGAATAAATTTTGTAAATATTATATATTTAATATTTCAAAATAACATGAAGTCGCCCTCAAACACCTACCACGGTGTCACCATCTTCCTTCTTATTCTTATTGTAATCCCTCATCATATCTTCACTTTCATTCTCATGAGTCATCCACCTCTTCCCAAAAGGTGCCGAAACCAACTGGTCATAGACGCATGGTTGGTCACTTGATCATTTTATTTGGCAACATCTACAGTATAGAACTAGAAAATAGCTAAAATATTGCTAGTATCATCCATTTGACATGGAAATTAATCAAATCTACTCCCAATGTCAAATAAATTTGACAGGGATAGTATCATACACCTACCACCTCTTCACTCGCTGCCACACGTCATCCACTCTTTAAAAGACACATGCCTTACTATAGTTTATGATTTTATTTGGCCACACCGCTTCACCTACAATTTAAAACTAAAAAATTGCTGAATGAATTTTGGTAATAGTTGAGTGTGTTAAAGGTGCATTAGACGACGTGTGTGCGTGTATGTCTTCTGTATTACTGTGAAAAAATTGTAGTTTAGGTCTTGTTCGAGCAGGATGCCTTAGTTATTCTTCTCATTTTACGTAGCTTATTATTGCGTACGAAAAATCAAAAGTAGTATCCCTCTACCATACATGTATGAAGAAGGAAATTACTAGGTTTTATTCACTTGAACTCCTCAAAAATCTCAATCAAATTTGTTGTCCATGCCAAGATTTGAGCTTCAATTGTCTTCCCCATCAAAGGTGTCTTCTCCGATGATAGCATGATGGTGGCGCCAACAGCGATGCTAGTTTAGGGTTTTAATGGGTTTAGAGCAAAGGAAATATGGAGGTTTCTCCAAGCTTAAAGGGATAACCGTGGAGGCGGCCAGACCAGTAGTGTAGTGAGGCGATTAGGCGAAGGTAACCATAACAGCCCCTGGCAAGGAAGCTAGGTAGGGGACAGGGTTGGTGGACAGGAATGTGGGATCCGAATGGTTAAGAGATGAGGTATCTCTAGCTGTACAAGCCAACAAAGATGCGACTAAATAGGGTCCCTCACCATCAGTTGGCTAAGGGGAGAGTAGGGAGAGGGCGGAGGACAATTATGGGCCTCGCTGGTGCTAAAAGTAGCGTCGAGCGATGCACAACTAATATTAATGTGGTTTTGAGAGTGATGTCAGAAAGAAGAGGAGACAATAAGTTCTTTTTTCACTCTATAAATCACAACGTAATATGCATCATCAAAAAGTGATAAGACATTTTTTGGTATTTTTCGATGACTGAAAATAAAAAACAAAAAATCTATGTAAAAGTCTGAATTATACCACATACTGTACCAAAGTTTATATTGATATGTGTATTAAAAAGTTTTTCCGTAGTATAGTAACAATATATACTAATTAAGATCCTTTGATATAACGTTAGAGGAACGTGCTCAGGTATTAGCGACGAGTTCAGGCCTTATTCGTTTAATCTCTTTCAGAGAATAATTTAAAAGAGATTTATTTTACATTTATTATGGTGTGGAATTATTTTCTCTCAATTCTCTATAATCCCTCACTTTTCAAGATTAAACGAACCCTCATGCGATCTGCTTCCATACGGTGCCTAGCTGAGTGCGTATTCTCCGTCGCTGACCGTATATTACCACCTGATCAATACGGATCGGACGACACCGCCTTCGACACGTGTCACGAGTCCGACTCGAGCACAAGTCAAACTCCCCGCGCCCGCGCGCATGCTGGTCTCTAGCCATATAGTAAATCGTAGCGTGCCAAGCCGGTCGACACGATCGATCGGGTCAGGTCATCTTGGCATATATATGTACACGAGCGCGAATAGTTCGTGATCTCAGCGACGGCGAAACGGTAACCTCGGCGATAATCGGCGGCGCGAGGCGAAATTCTCCGGCGGTCGTCGTGTCGAGATGTGCATGATGCTGACCATGCCGGGGCCGGCGGACGTCGTCGGCGGTTACTACGGCGAGCAGTGGGCGCCGGCGGCGATGTCGTCGCGGTCGACGCTGTTCTCCTACTCACCGCCGGGGACGGCCAAGTACGCGGCGGCGCTGGCGTCGTCGTCGCAGCAGGTGTCGACGACGATGCCGGTGCTGGAGAAGGAGGGGGAACTGAAGACGCTGCCAGCGCCGATGACAATCGAGACGATGGCAGCGGCTCGGTCTCCGGGGATCGTCAAGGTGCGGTCGGTTTGGGCGCACAACCTGGACGAGGAGGTGAAGCTGATCGAGTCGCTGTTCCCGAGCTTCCGGTTCGCCGCCGTCGACACCGAGTTCCCGGGGACGGTGCACCGACCGTCGGTGCCGGCGTACACGCTGACCCGTAAGCAGAAGTACGCGCTTCTCAAGAAGAACGTCGACGAGCTCCACCTCGTCCAGCTCGGCCTGACGCTTTTCGACGCCGACGGCCGGCTGCCGGACCTCGGCACCCTCGGCGCTGTGCACTACGTATGGGAGTTCAACTTCCGGGAGTTCGATCTCCGGCGCCACGCCCACGCGCCGGAGTCGATCGCACTCCTGCGGTCGAAGGGAGTCGACTTCGACCGGACGCGGCAGGACGGCGTCGACGCGGCGGCGTTCGGATCGCGGCTGCGCAAGTGGCTGCGCGGCGGGCTCGGCCGCGCCGGCCTGGTCACGTTCAGCGGCGCCTACGACCTCGCCTACATGCTGAAGATGCTGTACGGCGGCGGCGGCTACCGGCTGCCCGGCGACGCGGCGACGTTCGAGTTCGTGGTCAAGACGGTGATAGGGAAGACGCTGTACGACGTAAATAAGATGGCGCGCCACTGCCCCGGCGACCTGCACGGCGGGCTGGAGTGCGTCGCCGGGAAGCTCGACGTGCGGCGCGCTGTCGGCGAGGCGCACCAGGCCGGCTCCGACAGCCTCCTGACGAGCCAGATGTTCATGCGGATGAGGGAGCGCTACTTCGACCAAGACGCGCTGACGACCGTCGCCGGCATTAATTTAGGATGTTTAATCTTTACCTCCTGTGAATATACTTAGGTCTTACTACTACTATCTTTTTAAAATAAAATATAAGATAATGCTCGTTCATTTGATATAACAGAAAAAATATATAAGGCTATAGCCCTGAAAGGTCATGGACAGGAAAAAGAAAGCAAAGGAAATGAAAGAACCCGTCCGGTTGGATTAGAACATCAACGTAGGCAAACGCTCAACTCGAGCCTCCACTACAACCCTATCGAAACCAACTCACACCACGTGGCCGACAAATCAAAGCATATACGGCGGTACCCATCGAACCTACACACAACCAAACATCGAAACCTTATAGCAGAGCTCCAAGTCAATTGGACATCAGGGAAAGACAGACTCGCACTGCATCGAAAAGGTCCCCGTCGTGTGGTACCCATCACCGCTGTGCCACTGCAACGCTAAACCCCACCTGACGGGGTGAAAACCACCAGATACAGATCTCTCATAGGACTCAACGCGCGGGGGCCTTGCCACATCCGTCGTTGGACACCACCTCGCCGCTTGCGAGGGCCACGTCACGCCCGCTACTGCACTCCTCTTCGTGGGGATACGCCACGCCCACTATTGCACTCATCATCATTCATGGATCTATTTCTTTTGCCGCCGTCATAGCGAGAGAAAAGTTACCCTACTCCCTCCAATCTCCATCGAACAGCTGAGCCGTCGGAGAGAGTCGACATGGCCTCGTTGCCTAACTCTCGCACTTAGCCTTCTCCGCCAAGACAGCAAACCAAATAAGTCGCTTGCGCCGTCTTTCGACGATGCACTGCATCGGATAGCCCAGCAAGACTGAACAATCCGCCGTGATCTGTTGTAAGCCTAGTCGTCGCACAATGGCGTCGCCGCAAGCGTCGTGTATTGACGCGGTCCCACACCACACTGACCATTGTCAAGCAATGTCAGCCGCCGCGGTCCGCTGCAAGCTGCCAGAAACCGATAACCATGCAAACAACCCCTGGCTGCCACCATAAATTCGAAAGCCTGCACAAGAGCTTGTCAACCCTCATTAAGCTCTCCGCATGACAGAGAGGTTGCCATCGGCTGAGGCTTCCCAAGACCCTGGTCCGCCGTTGCACCTTCCCTCGCCATGCCGCCGCACCTATGCCTCCGAATCTATCATCCCCACGTCTCCGAATCTATCAACGGTGGCTAGCCTGGGGAAGTAGTCGCATCAGTTCTCCTTCCCGAGGAGGTCGTACCCTTCGTGCACCATCTCGAGCAGCTCCTCCGCCTCCTCCTCGGACTCTGGCAAGCCGTGCGACATGTCGTACTCCTTGACGAACACGAAACACATGATGTAGTAGAGCGACACGTGCCGAAGGACGCTGTGCACTTGCACCACGACCTTCCCCGTCGCGCCGCGCAGCATGGCCACCACGCCCTCTGCGACGCGCGAGCAGTACGAGGCAAATGCGCCCATTTGCCTCGGGCCGAATAGGTGGCCCGCGGCGACATGCTAGAGCGCGAACCAGTACGGGCTGTGCTCAGCGAAGCCGATGAGCGATGGAACATGAGGCTGTACGCGGCGTGGTTGAGCGGCCGGTCGGCGAACGCTGGGTTGTTGAGGATCTCCTTGACCACGTCTGGGTGCGACGTGACGACCGTGCGGACAGGGCCGAGAGACAGCGCCATGAGCCTCTTGGCACCCAGTCGGCCCGTCGCCTCGGCGGCCAGCGAGTAGTGCGCCAGCCCGGACATAAGGCCGAGGCTTCCGACGACTGGGAGCCCTTTCGGCTCGCGGATCGGACACCTCGGTCTCTGCCTCCCTCACCCTCCAGTACTTGCCCTATGCACCGCGAGCCCCGCAGGAACTCCATCGGCATGGGCTCCGGCTTCGGCGCGAGGGCCATCCCCGTGGCGAACGTCCCATTCGCCATCACCGCCTTGTCGCGCTTGTCTACCTCCTCCCCATCTCCCTTCTGCTGCAACTAAGACACCGCGGGAGCTCGAATTGGCGTGTAGCCGACGAACGCGGTGTCGTCGGGCCCCTCCTCCTGCAACGCCTGAGGGGATTGGATAGGAGGGTAGCCTAAGCCGGCAAACGTCGTCGCATTGCCGAGCGCCAGCTCCACCTGGTCGAGCTCACTCCAGGCGTCATCCCTGCCGCCAGCCGCTGTCCCCGCCGCCAGATCCGGCTGGAGCGACGTGGATCTAGCGCTCACCACCGTCACCCTAGGCGACTCGCCCGACCACCCAAGCTCGCAGTTGGTGAGAAGCCTCGCCGCCTCCATCCTTGCAGTTGCGCGGCTTTTCCGGCGGCCGCTCGGGCGGCGACGAGGTGGAGAAGGAAGGAGGGGGAGAGGGGGCGGCTGGGCCGTCGCCTCCCAAGCCGCCAATCTAGCTCTATTTCTAGCATTTAGGAATTACTTTGGGATGTTTAAACTTTTGATCTTACTACAGTGAATTGAATTGAGAGAGGCCCTCCAAGAAAAGAAAGTGAGGCCATTGCATAAATTGCGTCTCCATGAGCCGCGTTGGATAGTAAATGGCCGCATTCATAATCTTTTACCATATAGGCAAAGATGAAATGTTAAAATAAGTAATTGTTAACACTGAAATTTGGTAGTTGAGTCCCTAAGTGTGCAAAGGCGAAGCAGAATCGGATTGGCTGGTTTGGTGGAGAAACAGAGGCCGCATCGGCTGAGAAGTGATCGGCTGCAAGGCCAATCAGCTGAGGTTGGATCGGACAAGGGCAGCCGATAGCCGATTCCAGGCCCGGAAGAAATAAAACCGTTTCTGATGCAGCAGTTTGAGGATAAATAGAAGATTCAGTTTTTAGTTGTGCGTTAAAAGATATTGCCGCCTATGGATAGAGTCCTGTAACGGCAATTGTATCTGTAATTTAGGAGTTTGTTTAAACTGTTAATTGTAACACGGGGTGGGTCCTTCTCGGGATAATGTCATGTTTTAAATAGCAGTTTAGATAGAGTCCAGGGTTTGTACAGATAATTGTATTTTGGGTATAAATAGGACCCGAGGCCCCCTGTAATTCAACATAATCACAATTAATCAAACCTTCGGCGTATCGCCAACCTTTTTCTTCAGACGAGCAGTGTGTTTGGCTACAGGCTGCACCGTTTCGATCCCCAGATCTAGGTAAATGCTTGTCATTAGTGGTATGATCTGTTGTTTCTAGTGCTTCCATCGTAATGACACATTAGATTCAAGAGTTTATACTGCGCTACTTATCATATAGCACATATAAATTAGACTAATGTTTAGATCTATCCTGCCATTGGCTAGTTCTATTAAGAACTTGCAGCCGATATGGCTAGGTCTAAAGGTTGGCTAGTTTGTATGCGGTATCCACCGTCTCGAGGGATATAAATCGGCTGCAACAGATCAGGTTTTTCTTTTTATACTTAATGTTGCATCGGGTTCGAACTATTAAGTCGTTTTTCGAACTATCAATGATCTGTTCGGCTAAGATTTATATTGTTTAGAGACAGCGTCGGGGTTTCAGCCGGCCTTATCTGCCCTGATATGTTTCTTTTAATATATTTATTATTAGATTTATATTAGGACTGCCTCTTATATTAAGATCGCATTCTTGTCAGACGTTACTAGCCGAAATCGGCCCGCCATCGGCAGCCGACGGCTGATTTCCAGGCCATGCGCATCTGGTTCAAGAGTGATATCTTTTCATAAGATTCATCGGAGTATTATCGATTCATATATTTGTTATCCTTTACTGTATTTAGGGTACACGACTGATGTTGTCTCGGTATAGCCGATCCATTTCAGTCGTTTGGCTTAAATATATTTTAGGACAACATATATATGCTCATGGATTCCCTCAGCCGATCCAGTGGGGATCTAACCTAACACTTAACGCATATTCTCTTGTTTTTTTTGTTGGTTAACATATCAAATCAACTGGCACGCCCTGCACATCACAGCTAGCCGAGAAGGACCTGCACTGGAGTTAAGCAGATCTTCCAGGCCAGCGCGTGAGAGAAATTTCTCATCAACAATAATATATTGAGAAAACGGTGAAAACGACATTACGATTTGGTTGAGTTGGGGGTAAAGTTTTAGAAATATGAAAGTACTGAATGAACCTATTTCTTGGTATTAGTAATTTATTTTTCACTCTGTCGGTCCGATCCACAATATGATTCATGGTAAAACAATAAAAAAAAACAGTTCAAGCTCCGCGCCTGAACCATGACCAACGTGGTCAGGGGCCTAGGCACCCCTGTGCTTCTCCATACAACTGCCTCTACTTTGCTCATCTTCTCCTTGTATACCTATATAAAAAGGAAGGAATTTGCTATATTTTAGTTGCTTGGAAATGATGAAAAATATCAATTTTACTAGCTATTGGATAAAGTCGAAGATTTGTGCTCCCGTTGTCTTACTTGGCAATGGCTTCTTCTCCAGTGTTGGTGACATTGGGGTAGGGGTCTGTGCCCTATTTGATTTAGATTATTCTATATATTAATATCTTTGATTATTTATTTGATTATATGGATAAGATTAAATATTTTTAAAATAAACTTTAAAATAACTTAACACACATAGCAATGCAGTAATAATTTTTTTAGAAAGCATATTTTCTGAAGCGTAGAGTAAATATCTCATTTGAATAATTCGGATGATAATTTGGAAAGAAAATGAAGGCAGAGGAACAACGATGGGTGGTGACATAGCAGCAGCACTGTCAGAGCCACGGCTTGGATGAGAGCGGTTAGGAAGATCAGCATCATGGACATAGGATCGAAAGTAGTTAGGAGGTAGGGTTGCATTGGTTAGGCGGGATGGGTGAGAGTAACTCCAAGAGACAGTTAAAAATTAATTTCTTAATACATATTAGGGGTTATGTTAAAAAATTTTCTCCAAAAAATATGTCATCCCACAGCAAAACGTTAAAAATCACTTCTCAATAATTCAAAACAGGCCACGTCATCAAAATTAGGCCCAACCCATCTTCTGGCGCCACCTACCTTCATCCCGTGAGACCCCTTCATCCCGCGCCTCCTGCTTGTCGCCGGACGTCGTCCCCCACGCGAGGACTTCGTCTCCCGCGCGCCTCCCCTTCCCCACGAGGTGGCGGCGACCAGTGGGCAGTGCGGGGACGTGTGGCGACGGAGAGCGAACGGTGCAGCGGTGACGGTGTCGATGGCTGGCCGGTGCGGGGGCACGGAACGGCGGTGACTGGGGTGCATCGGGACGGCCGGTGCGAGGGTGTGTAGCGGTGGATAGCGGACGGTGTAGCGTTGACGGCGTTGATAAGCAGCCGGTGCAGGAGCGCGGGGCGGCGTTGACGAGGGCGCGTCGGGGTGCTGGTGCGGGGGCGCGTGGCAGCGGTGACGGAGGCTCGTCAAGGTGGCCAGTGCAGGGGCGCGTGGCGGCGGCGGATCTGGATGGTGCGGGGACGCGGGGCAGCGGTGATGGCGTCGAGGGGCGACAGGTGCGGGGACGCGGCCCGGCGAAGCGTGGCGCGGGGCGGCGGTGATGGCGTCGAGGAGCGACAGGTGCGGGGGCGCGGCCCGGCGAAGCATGACGCGGGCGGCGACTGACGAGTGGTGCGGAGGTGCTCGGGGCGGGGAAAAAAAGAAAAATCACGGGAAAGCACTGTGGAAAGGAGGTCGGGAGAGGATTGGGGAATGTCTGGCGTCGCTAATATATGCGTGGTGAGGGATGCTTTTTTGGCGTCGCTATTTTTTTAGGAGAGTTTTGGAGGACTGTTGGAGACCATTTTTTTCGTTTTCAAAATAAGGTATTGGGGGGTAAAATTAATAATCTGTTGAAGATGCTCTCACCCAAGGTAGGAAAGATCGGCGTGTCAAGGGCACCTTGCTATCGCTTGGGGCTTAGAGAGGAGGAGCGAGGGGAGGAGGATAAAGGAGGCTTCCAGCAAACTTCGTAGGCACCGGGTGAGGCGACGAGCAGGGTAGGGAGGCAGTGGCGTGTGCAAGCGCATGATCTAAATGGTTTGCGTCATCTGAAATGTCAAAAATCACTTAAATTTCCTGTGTTGATAATTTCACATAACTGACCCTCTAGCTTCTTTCATAATTGACATAACAACTATGAGGACATATCAAATAAAAATGAGTTAATTATTGAAAACTTATGAGAATCATATTAAAAGTTTTATAAATTAATGAAAAAAATGTTAGATATAGGTATAGACATGAAATTCTCACCAAATCTCAAAGTTCAAACTTAACTTTATTTGAAAGTAACAAAAATACAAATTTCAATTGAATATAGGCATGATACTATTTACATAAAATTTGTCATTTTATTTCTCTCAAATGAAATTGAGTTTGGACTTAAGATTTGGTTAGAATGTATTTTATATCTACACCATACCAATCTATAGTATTTTTTATGAATTTATAAAACTATTAGGTATGATTTTCATGAGTTTTCAACACTTAGCTCGTTTTCAAAGGATTTGGTGAGAATGCATTTCATATCTCATATCTTCCGGTGAAAACGAGCTAAGTCTGAAAACTCGTGAAAATCATACCTAGAAGTTTTGTAAATTAATCAAAAAATACTAAAACAAGGTGTAGATATGAAAATATTTTTACCAAATCCTAAGTTCAAACTTAATTTTGTTTGAGAGTAACAAGAAAAAATAAGTTTTTGGTGGGTAGTAACAATATACTATTCATCCTGAAATTTATCATTTTTTTCTCTCAAATGAATTTGTGTTTAGATTTGGTGAGAATATATTTCATATCTAAACCTATCTATTAATTTTTCATATATTTATAAGACTTCTATATATGATTTTCGTGAGTTTTTAACACTTAACTCATTTTCACGTGATATTTTCCAATAACTATAATGGCAACCTATATAATTTGCTTCAGTTTGCACCATTACAATCATTGAACTTTCGAGGAGGATGTGAACGGAGGATGAATTGTGTCATGACTTATTTTAGTGTCATAACATTAAAAAACACACACAGAGAGAGAGAGTATACTTTTATAGCACTTTTAGCATCTTATTTGTATGCGTGCTTTACATCTAGTTGATTTGTGTTAATGACCCAGTTCCGATTACGCCTATGGCGTCCTAAACATAAAGTTCTTCCGACCTCGTGGATGTGCCGAGGGTTTGCTTGTAGTCGGCTATGTTTGGTTATTGCTACACGAGGACATGTGTTAAGTTTGAAGCAAGGCTTAGAACAAGATTGAAGCTTAGTTTTCTAGTTTTCTTTCTTGTCTTTTAGCCTTTTTTTTCTTGTTTTGTTTTTCTCTGTTTTGAGGCTTGGAGTATATGTACTCTTATAATATTTTGGTAAATATATAGTACGATCAAACAAGACCTACTGACAGCGGCCAATTTGTGTGATATTCCATAGATTGAATGATACATACGTGGCTTGTGATAGTTACCACGTTACATTTTTTCGACAATATAGAAGAGATTTGCAATTACGTGATATATACAATTTAACCTGTTTTCAAATTTACTGTCATGTTCCCTTATTTAAAACATGCATGTTGCAATGCACGCTATATCTTAAAAACAAACAAACATGAAAATGGCGATCGAGTAGATACTCCGCTTTATTCTCCATCAACTCTTGAATCTTGATGACCTCTTCTCATCCCATCTATCTAGTACTTGTCGAGGCTTTCATGGCTGCCGCTGCCATTCCTTTGCTTGATCCAGGCGACGAAGGCGTCCATGGTGTTTGTGTCCGACCGGTAGTGCCTCTGCGTGAACTCGAGGAACTCGCGCCACGTGAAGTCCGGGAACGCGCGCGGGTGGGCGGCGTCGACGAGCGGCGGCGGCGGCGACACGACGCGGTCGAGGCGCGGGTTGAGGAAGAAGGTGAGCGACCTGCGCGCGGCGCGGCCGTTCACCACGGCGCGGTGGAGGCAGCTGGCGTGGCGCCCGTTGGTGAGCGCGGCGAAGGTGTCGCCGATGTTGACGACGAACGCGTCAGCGCGCGGGCGCACGGCGCGCCACGCCGCGGCGCCGTCGGGGAGCACCTGCAGCCCGCCGACGTCGTCTTGGTGAAGCAGCGTCAGCGACGTCGGGTCGCGGTGCGGGCCCGTGCCCAGCGTCAGGTGCGGCTGCCGGCAAGGCGGGTAGTGGTTCAGCCGCATCACCGGGTCGCCGTCGGCGAAGAAGCCGCGGAGCTCGCCACGGCCGAGGCCGAGCGCCGCCGCCAGCACCTCCGTGATGTCCAGCGCCAGCCGCGTCATCACGTCGCAGTACTCCTGGTACACCTCCCTGCATGTAAACAACGTCGGGAAACCTTTTTCATCGATATTCCTATTTTTGCATGCTATTTAAATAGTTATAAATTTTTTTAGAAAATTTAACATAATAGATTAATATAAAATATTTATTTCACAAACATATAAATTTAAATTCAATCTAACAAATAAATATTTAGTGTGAATAATACACACTATTTATAGTTAAATTTGTTATTTTTATTTTTACTTGTACAAGCATATATATGTGTACACTAAAACAATTGGTTGCTGATACAAATGGCACAAGCATAATCTTTTTTGGAAGTTTTTATATTGTTTGAGCAAATGCTAACTGAGTTTGTCAATGTGTTAATATAATTAAGGCTTGAACAAAATTTTAACATACTTAATAACAAGGTTGTGGATCGAATATCGAAGCACAAAATTTTATGCATGCCTCCTATGTACAATAATTATTTCACGTATATACTAAGTGACGAGAAAATAAGTGAATGATATGTTTTGGCTTGTCTATATTGAAACACTCAACCAAACAGCTGCCTAACAACATGTGGCACACCTAACATTTGGCATGGCGATGCGTGGCAACAAATAAAACAACCCCTTTGACTTTCTTATATTTTCATGGTTCCCTTTTATTTGATATTGTTGACCGATGTTATTTAATGTTTGATCAATAGAAATTTTAAGGTACGATGGTTAGACGAATGTAAGCAATATTGTTGTATTTATTAGCATGTAAAATACTTTGATAATATGATATTTTTTATTAGAGTATTTATTGTAAAAATGACGAGTGATCAAAGTTGTACAATAATATCCTGTGCCGAGTAAAAACTACAGAGTATAATCAAATCAAAAGATCTATTATATTTTTTAAAAAGGTCTCGTGTGGAACGTGATGTTTTAATTTTAAATAATCCTACCTGAATTGAACTTGAGTGTCATGTGAAATCCCTTGGAAATTATATGAAATAAATTGCATTAAAGAAATCATATGAAATCTCTCTTTCAAGAGAAATGAAATAAACAGAACTCAGATGTTGGAGACGTTTACGGTGTGTACAAACCCCATGTGGCGGTAGTCCTCGCCGAGGACGTCGACGAAGTAGTCGGCGACCACGCGCGCGTTCCCCGGCGCGGCGGAGCAGTTGAACGACATGGTCTCCTTCCACGGCAGCTTGCAGTCGAACCGCCCCGTGAAGCTGCTCGCGTAGCCGTGGTTCTCGCCGGGGCGGCGCCGCGCGCGCTGCTTCTCGGCGAGCGGCCGGGCGTAGAAGGCGTCGCAGCAGCGGTACGCCTCGGCGAGCAGCACCGGATCGACGCCGTGGTTCACCACCTGGAAGAATCCGTGCCGCTCGCACGCCTCCGCCACGTCGCGCCCAATGCCGCCGCCGCCCGCCAAGAACTCGGCCAGGTCCACGACGGGGATGGCGATCTCCTCCACTTCGCCATCGTCCGCCGCCGGCGCCTCGTCGGCCGGCCAGACGAACTGCGCCGGGATGGCCTCCTGCTTGCTCAGGATCGCCGCGTCGAACACCACGGCTGCCATGGCCACCGGATCGATCGATCAACCTGCCTCTCCCGCTTTGCACGGCGCTTGTTATAAATAGCGAACGAAATGTTGCGGATCGATGCCGCAGAAGGCTTGGCTTTCATGACTAAGCCACATCGAGCACAAATTTAGGGATAAGATGGCTCGATTTGGACATGGTTAATCTTGTCACTAGTTGTCCCTAATAATGGACTACTAGATAAACATCTCATCACCTCTACATTCCATGCAAAATGCAATGGTGTTTAGCTGTTTATATCAATGCATGCATCTACAAGCCTACCAATTCTCCTGGCACATTTCTGTGAACTCATTAGTGCTGGTTTGTTATGGCCGGCCATGAGTGCCGGATACGTGCATGACCAGATGCGCCTAGGTTGATGGAATACTTTCTGCATGAGTGGCATGCAAATCTGATCCAGTTCGTCACCCGGATCCAGAATGATGGCACGCGGCATCTATTCTGTTATACCAAATGTATCGATTTAGAGAAATTTTAGTACCTCAAAATATCTAACATCAAGAGATATCAAGATATCTAACATCAATAGATATCAAGTTTTACAGTAAAAAATATAATATTTCCAATACCCAATAAAAATGATAAAACTATCATATCGAATATTACTTTATTTATTTTTTTAATATATGACGTCGTTGATTTTTTTTGATATGTTTGATCGTTCATCTTATTTAAATATATATGATTTGATCGTTAAATGTTTTTTAAGTATGACCTAAACTTTTTATATTTGCATACAAATTTTGAATAAAACAAATATTTTGAATATCGGTGTTATATATTTAAAAAAATGAAGATAGTATAATTATTTCTTAAAACAACAACACAGCCTGAACTACATATTGTTGGTCCATTCATTCAGAGTTTCAGTCACACAAAATTCGTTTTGAGCACAAGTTGTAGGCAAAGGTTCACAAAACCATTCGTCGATCCAATACCGCTCTTGAGCGGTTTCGTTGGTTTGCACGAAAACCGTTCGAAAGCTGATGAAATTCTGAGAAATTTTGCTGAAAGAATTTAAAATCCGGTTTTTTTGTGAATTTGACTGGTTTATGAAGCGGTTTGTCAACTTGAACGGTTGAACCGGAGGAAATGACTGAGCCGTCATGATCCATGGTTGTAACCAATTGCATTGCAACAAAGCCATGTGCATTTGTGCAAATTTTATTTAGATTTTAATACATCAGGTTCTTAAGGCTGTGTTACAGGTACATCAATGTATATAATCAATACATCACCAGCATATATTTTTTCTGATGAACACTTCATCAGCTGCTAAATAATCATCTTCGTGTGTGCGAAATAAGTAGTCGTGGTAGATAAATAATCAGAGGTTTTTGAGCCCGGATCAAATCTTGAAGGCCTTCTCGACGCTCTCGCGGCGCGCGCCGACGGTCTTGTAGATGCGCATGAACTCGCGGAACGTGACGGTGCGGTACTGCGGCGCGTTGCCCTCGCCGGCGGCGGCGACGAACTCCTCCGCCGGGCCGACGAGGCAGTCCATGGGCGGCATAATGAACGTCGCCACCGACGTCCTCGCCACAGCCGAGTTCGTCATCGCCCTGTGCTCGATGCTCTTCAGCACCCCGTTCGTCGCAATCTGAATCAAACACAGCATAGAAAATCGATCAAAAGAAAGATCAAATCAAGATCGTGTCGCGCGCCGGTGATTATGACCTCGAGGAGGTGGCCGAAGTTGACGACGAAGGCGTCGGGGACGGGGTCGACGTTGATCCAGTCGCCATTGTAGGAGACCTGGAGGCCGAAGACGTCGCCCTGGAGGAGCAGGGTGATGAGGTTGCGGTCGCAGTGCGGCGGCAAGCCCAGCGTCAGGCTCGGATCCGGGCATGGAGGGTAGTGGTTGACGTTGATGATGACATCGCCGGCGGTGAGGTCCCCCTCGAAGTAGTCGGGACGGAGCCCCATCGCCTCGCACAGCAGCCGCAGCAGCTCGATCCCCAATCCCCTCGTCGCCACGAAGAACTTCTCGGCGACCTCTCTGCAGCGGAATCATTCAATCAGCGCCTGATTTAGGAGTGATTTGATGCTGGTTGAGGATTTTTGTTCACCGGAGATGGTGGGGCTTGTCGGGCCAGTGGATTTTGGTGTCGTCGGCGACGGGGAAGCCGCAGGCAAGACGGAGGCAGTCGCGCCAGTAGCGCTGGTCGCCGACCTCGTAGGTGGTGCTGGAGAAGAGGCGGTTGGGCTGCTCCTCCGCGTCCGAGTAGAACGCTGCCCTGTCCTCCGCCGGCAGCCGGAAGAACTCCTCGCACACCGTCGCCATCTCCCGCATCACCTCCGGCGGCACGCCGTGGTTCACCACCTGCACGCCATGTCGAACACTGGTCAAGCGATTGAGAGAAGCTGTACAGGCTTAGTATTCTGTTGATTTCTGACCTGGAAGAAGCCGAGGTCCTTGCCGGCGTCGAGGACGGCGCGGCGGACGTCGTCGCGGGGGCCGGAGAGGTCGATGACGGGGAGCGAAACGACCGCGGAGGAGGCCGGGGGGCGCCGGTCAGCCGGGAACACGAAGCAGTCCGGGAGCTTGCCCTGCGACGCCACGGCGGCGGCGCCGCCGTAGGAGGAGGAGAGCAGCTTCTCCATCGCCGGCGAGATCGATCAATCGGGAGAGCAGAGCACAGCAGAGCAAGCAAGCGAGGCCGAATTTTTTTTGTTTCTTAACCCAAATTTACAAAGATTATCACAAATAGATCCTGACAGTTTGAATAGAAATAGACCCTAAGCTCGGCGCCAACTTAAACTACTCGACGCCAATACTATTGGCGCCGAAATATGTGCGTTATGTAGGCGCCGAGTCCAACGTGGCAAAGCTCAGCGTCAGCTCTAGCGGCGTCAAGCTCGGCGCCATAGATCTTGGCGCCGACTCCTGTCATTGATCTTGGCGTCGAGCTCGGCGCCACTACGCGGCGCCAAGCTTTGCTTACAGGTGGGTCCTGTCTTCCTCGTCCAGCAGAGTTACATCCTTGCGCCCGCCGCCGCATGCTCGCCGCTCGCCCGCCGCTCGCCCGCCGCGCATAGCCCGCCGCCGCCCCGCCCGTCGCGCGCGCCCGTCGCCGGCCGCCGCACGCCCCGCCGCCGCCCGCCCGCACGCGCCCTCTCGCCCGTGCCCCGTGCCCGCACCCCTCTACCCGCGGCCACTGTGCCAGACTGCCGCCGACGCCCCTTTGGCCGCGCCGACTTCCCTTCTCGGCTCCCGCCTGCGCTGATTTCTTTATCGGCGAGGTAAGTATATTTTTAGTATGCAATGTAGATGAAATTAAAATTTAGAATGTGCAAATGAAGAAATTCAATGCATTTAATTTAGAATAGGCAATGTAGATACAATTTAAAAATCTAATGTATTGTTAGTTAGAATATGAAATGTGGGTAAAGTATAAATATGAAATGTAGCTAGTAGGTAAAATTTAGAAATGCAATATATGTGATTTTAGAGTATGCAGTGTAGGAAAAAAATAAAAGTGCAATGTACATAATTTTACATTATGCAATGTGGGTAAAATATAAATATACAATGTATGTGAATTTTGAAAAGGTGAATTGTAAAATGTTGAACATGTAATTTATAAATTTTCCTATCTTTTTTTTGAATAAATGGTATCTTTTAATGGTAATAACTTTGATTAGTTTACGGGATTGGATTAGTTTACGTGAAGGTAGATCTCATAAAGAAGAATTTGCAGGATTGGATAATTTCGTACGGACTAGAGTTTTTTATAGAAAGTTTGTATGTTTTAAAAACTATAGTGGATTGAACAAATTGAGTACTATATAGCAATTAATTTGGACTGAACTTAATATATTTGTAATTTTTTCGAACTACTAGATGGATAACGTAGTGATCATATATCATGGAGGCACCGTGGCAAGAGATTGTTATGGATATATCAACTTTGTTGACATGCAAAGCGAGCCTGTTATATTTGATGAGAAGCCAACATTTAGTGAGTTGCTTGAAAGGGCTCGGGAGGAGCTACATTGCTCTGGAGATGATTCCATCATAGTTGAGGGTGTACTTCACGTAGTATCTCCTTCCAACATCCTAAGGAGGCTGACCCTAATAGGTTGTGCAGATAAGTGGGAGAAGTATGTGAGATCTGTTATGAAGAGTCAACTCCCAAGCTTGGAGGTGGTTGTGCGTCGGGTGGTGGTTGATCCCATTCGTCATGAGGTTTCCCCATTGATGCCTGATCAGCCATACCTTGCCATAGATGTTTCGGAACCACTTCGGTTAGCGGAGGCTGCACGTACGGTTTCGGATGCTCTGCCCCCAATGAGGTCGAAATTGTTGAGACATATGGAGATGCATGTCCATTGGATGGAAATGTGGCAGGTCCTCTTCAGGAGATCCCTTTGACACAGAATCATCCGAGTAAGTTTGAATATTGGATCGTTTCTCATCATCATCCACCCATCTTTGCAACCGCTAACATCTTGCTTTCGTCATATTTATGCATATGTTGCAGGGGACTTTCCTAACAATGTGGGTGGTCTTTTTTTTTTCCAATTCCGGGACTCAAACAATGTTGAAGTTATGAATGATTTAGAGCCTTATGAGGTCGCAAGAGCTATTGATTCCGATGATGATCGACCAGTTGGAGAACTGATGGAGAGTGACATTGAGATGTTAAGGCGTATCTTCCCCGGCCGTCGTGATCCTAGAGTTCACGAGTTCAGTGATCTTACTCTTTCCGATCAGGCGTTTGCTGAGGGACGTGATGATGAGCTGATGGAAGCTCCAGAGGCGGGTCCTAGCATGGAAATTGGCAAGGACAGGGTTTTCAATGACCTTTCTGCATTGAAGCGTTGGTTGCAGGCGTTTGCAGTGATACGCAAGAGGCCTTACAAGGTCCTGCACTCCTATGCAGAGCGGCGGTACACGGTTGTCTGTGAACAAGAACGCTGCCCATGGAAGGTTTGTGCGAGGAAGCAAAAGGTCAGCAGAAAATGAAAGATAACAAGAGTTGTGGGGCCTCACACTTGTGCCTCACTTGAACTCAACACGAAGCATCGGCAGTTGACATCTACCCTCATTGCCAAAAGGTTGATGGGAATATTGCAGGGAGAACCCAACATGAAGGTTAGGACAATTATCAGGACAGTTAGCGAGATTTACCAGGGATATGTGATAACTTACGGTAAAGCATGGAGGGCTAAGCAGCGGACGTGAAAGATGATATATGGGGATTGGGAGGATGGTTACGAGCAGCTACCAGTATTTTTCAATGCAATCAAAGCGGTGAATCCAGAAATACATTACGAGTACATCCCTAGACGAGATGCATGGATGAATAGGAGACAGATATTCTTCCGTGCTTTTTGGTGCTTCCCTCAATGTGTGCAGGCTTTCAGGCACTGTCGTCCTGTCTTCTCCATCGATGGTACGTTCCTGATTGGCAAGTATCAGGGCACACTTCTTATAGCCATAGCCTGTGACGCGAACAACAAGTTGGTTCCTCTGGCCTTTGCTTTGGTTGAGAAAGAGAACAACGATAGTTGGGGATGGTTCTTGAGGCTAGTGAGGGTACATGTCGTCGGGCCTGGTAGAGAAGTTAGCGTCATATCTGATAGGCACCATGGCATACTTAATGCTGTGCGAGAGGAGATAGAGGGTTATGCACCTTTGCACCATCGTTGGTGTACATGGCACCTTGCCGAGAATCTTCTCCGGAAAGACGGTGTGAAGGCAAACTTTGATCCTTTGCAGGAGGCAACTCGACAGCTTGAGGACAGGTACTTTCAGAGAAAGCTAGAGCAGGTTCGGACCGCATCATCTGACTTGGTTCTTATGTATTAAGTTGAATAACTTGATGGTCTAAGTGCGAAATTTGTTTCAGGGGAACACCCTCCGATCCACGGTCGAGGAGATGACGCACTTTCGCAAGAGAGTTAGAGATGATGACACACGCAACTACCTCGATGTAAGATTTTCAAAGATCTTTGAACTTTACATCTAATACATTGCAATATGTAACATAAGTACTGAATTATGTGCAACAGAGAGTAGTACGCCGGCTACGTCGTGCGGCTGCACGTTGTGGTTGCAGGACAATCACGAGGCAGGACGTGCATGTGCCGTCTCCTTCCCCAGGAGGTGGCGGTTCCTCAAGCCAGGCACGGACGGCCTCCAGATGCACTGCCTCCGATGAGGACGACGACACCGACGATGAGGAGGATGCCTCCGAGGACACGATGAGATTGGCTCATCTTAGCTACAGGACGCTCCTTCGACTCAGCCTACGCAGGACCTTAGGACCATGAGAAGGAACCCACCGGTTCATTTTACTCCAGGCAGTGACACTCTTGGACACAAGGGCAAGGGTAAGAGTAGGAGGCAGTGAACATGGTTGTACATATTGTGCTACATGTATGCAAAACGCTTGTGGACTGTATGAAATATTATTATGTCTTGCATGGACTCTTCTTTTGGACTGTCATAACTATTCTGGACTTTACGGACTGTTGTGAACTTCGTGGTATTTTCGTGTTGTCATGTATATGGGATGTGGATGAATGTGGTACATATTCTGTGACTGTTATATGCTACATTGATATTTGTGTAAGCTTTGAGTACATAAACAGGGAAAATTCTGCCATAATTTTCTGCTCGAAGTTTCTAACATCAAAAATTCAGTAAAATATGAAGTGAGTCCCTATAATTACTTCTAACAGCTAGAGTGAAATTGGAATGTATACTTCAATTACGATTGACTCATTCAAAACTGACAAAATGACACACATAATATTGTTATCCACATGTTTCGTCCTTCATACTCACTCATGCTCTATCACAATCAACTTTTGGCATGACACGTATTGTCACATCCTTCCATGTCGTTCGCTGCACGATACTCTTAAAAACGACAAAAAATCTTTCGGCGTGCGAGAGACGTGTATGATACGTCGTTGTCAACTTTCGGCGCGTGAAGGATTCCCCACTGAACTTTCGGCACGTGAAGGATTCCCCACTCACCTCCCTCCACTATATATTACTTCAATCCGAATACGAGCTCTTCATATCTTCATTCTGTTTTCTACACTTACATATACAATGAGCTCTTCATATCGTCCTTTCGTTGAGCGTCTCCACCGGCGACTCCATCCTTGAGCGTTTTCATTCCACCATGGTGTGACCGTCTGTTATGCTATTGTGGGGATGTTTGCATACTTACGTCGTCCCTCCTCACGGAAACCCGGGGAAGGCGATTTTTCCAATGCGCCAACATTGATCCGGTATGGCTTATCTGCAATGCTTTCTTCTACAAAATATTCACACAGAAAAAGCTAACTTTAATAGTGTATCACGTTAACACTTCATGCAGGCATATCGTCGGGTCTGCAACTTCCTTGAGTGGATAGATATGGATAACCCACGAACCAATGGAACACGGTACTATCCACTAAGCGAAACAATGTGAGACTACCTTCGGTGAAAGGCTGAGTACCAACGTCGAGTTGATGCTGAAGCTTTGGATTGGCCTATGGATCAGCTAGCACTACCCACATGGCGGGAATGTCCAGAGTGCCATTGTGGTCTCCGTTGCCAAGTGGTAAGATCCATAAGACAAGCAACTAGAGGACAAAGATGCTTCGTGTGTCCCGAGATTGTGGATGACGATTTTGTCGTGAGTATCATTTTTTCTTGTTCAACCTATTCGCTTGTTCCATTTTCTAACCTCGAACATCACAAATGAATATACAGGAGGATGTACGTCAGTGTCCATACGAACAGTGGATCGATACGGTTAGACCTGCTTCAATTAGTCGGACGGTAACGCAACCTGAGTCGACCGAACAATTCCTTCAAGCATGGATGGAGTACGAACGTCGAGTGGAAATCGCAAGCTTAGATTGGCGGAACAACCCACTTGGTTTCTCTAAATGGTCGGAGCGTCCCATGTGCGGTTGTAGGGATCGTTGCAAGATGGCTACCTCCTTTGAACCACGAACCTATGGCCGAAGATATTTCATTTGCCCCAACTTAGACAACGACTTCGTTGTACGTCTTTCATTTTATCAATCCCGCTAACGTCTTCCATCTATCGGCTCTCTAACCGATTACATGTGTTTCTTTACCAGTGGCATTCAAAGGAGGTGCGAATTCACTAGATGGATCGACAATGTCATTTCCCAATATAACGGCCTAAAAGTAACTGAATGTGAAACACAGAAGGAGTACAACGCCGAGAAGGAAAGAAAAAATTGAAGACAAGCTGAAAGCCATAGAACGGATCCGTAGGATACCTGAGACTCGACTCGTCGGGTCCGTTTAGATTGTATCGTGTATGCATGGCATACATTCCGCGGTTTAATTACGTGCAATAATCCTTATGAAACATATACCATGTATTATATCATTAATATATGCTGAGTTATGCTTGTATTGCTACAAAAGTTTCAACCGTGTCAATTGCTTAAACAACAGAAATACGATAGCTCAAACTCACTTTCCATGGTCCAATATGCCGATTCGTGACGAAGGGTGAAGGAAACACTAGTGACAGTTGAATAGGACAGAGATGAAGAGAAATAGGAGAACAGGAAGTGTTGACAAAGAGGAAGAAGATGGTCCACCTGTAAGCAGGCTCGGCGCCACGAGCGGTGGCGCCGAGGTAGGCGCCACCATTACTGGCGCCGACCTCGGTGCCCCCTTCACTGGCACCAAGCTTTGCCACGTCGGACTCAGCTTCTACGTGGCGCAAATATCTCGGCGTCAATAGTATTGGTGCCGAGTAGTTCAAGCTCGACGTCATCACTATTGATGTCGAGGTTAAGATCTATTTCTAAAGATCTATTTATGATAACTTTGTAAATTTAGGTTAAAAAGCAAAAAAGTTGGGCAAGCGAAGCGAGCAGTGAGAAGAAGCGCGACCAGCAGGCTCGAATTTATCAAAGCAGAAAACTCTCACTGTCTCACTCGATCTCGATCAATCGAGCTTGTCGGGTTGTCGGTTTCTTCGCTCACCCGAACGCTGACGTGGCACGCTCCGTGCAAAACGACACCGTTTCGACGGTGACCAACTGGGCCCCACATGCCAGGGCCTGTCGGACTTTCCCCACCTGGTCAACCCGGCCCATCTCGAGCTTCTCGGCCCACTTCGAGTGGGGCCCACGAACGGCGGTCCGATTCGTGCTCGGAACTTTTTATTTGGAAAATAAACGATCGTTCTCGTCGTTCCACTGCAAGCGGGCCCCGCACATCGCGATCCGATTCGGACTCGCATTCGTTCATGTCGGAGTGGGAAATTGCGAAATGCCATGGGTTGGTTGCGATAAAAGGCGAACCGATGCGAATGCAAGCATGAGAATTCCGCGGTGTTGCGTGATCACGAGTTCAAGACGATTTTATCGGCAAGAACGCTAGGAATTCAGCGAGCTAGCTTGATTGATCCAGCGAGGGAGGTAGCAATGGCGGGGGGCGAGATGCAGGCAGGAGACGGCGGAGCGGCGCTGTGCGCCGGCGGGTGCGGCTTCTTCGGCAGCCCGGCCACAGACGGGCTCTGCTCCAAGTGCTACAAAGAGCAGCAGCATGCGCAGCCGCAGCCTCAGCCGCGTCTCGTCGGCGCCGACCTCACAGCGCTCGCCATCGACAAGAACCCCGGCGACGGAGGCGAGCAGAAGCTGGCGATGACGACGGCGACGAAGACGAAGAACCGGTGCGAAGCGTGCCGGAAGAAGGTGGGGCTGCTCGGGTTCGCGTGCCGGTGCGGCGGCACGTTCTGCGGCGCGCACCGCCACGCCGGCGCGCACGCCTGCGCGTTCGACTACAAGGCGGCCGGCCGCGACGTCATCGCGGGCCAGAACCCGCTCGTCGTCGCGCCCAAGATCAACAAGATTTGAAGGCTCGTGGCGAACTCAGACGTCACCATAGTGTGCCTGCGTGTGAAAATCTCGTGTCGTACATGTGTCCACTATTTTTTTCCTACAGTACCATTTTGTGTGAAATTCACACAGCTTGTTTTTCTTATGTTGTGACATCCAAAGTGACTCGCTCCTGGTAGAATTGCTTCAGGGGCTCAATGTACCTACTTGGTGGTTTCAGAACGAAAATGTTTCTTCAAAGGCCTTTGAAATATTTTTTTATAAATATGTTTATATCACTAAATCTACATTGCAAGTGCTTTCTCCGTATTTCATTCCTGTTATAAGTCGTCGTTTGATTTTTTTCTTAATCAAAATTCTTTAGGTTCAACCAAATTTATAAAAAGAAATTAATAATTTTAATGACATTTTTAATTAAATTTAACATCGAATATATTTGGATGTAATATTTGTTTTGTATTAAAAATATTATTATATTTTGCTGTAAATTAATTTGGTCAAACCTTAATAAGTTAAAAAAAGTCAAATATGTCTTATACTATAAATGGAGAAAGTTCGTACTTTAATTTTTTTATGTCAAACACTAGAACTTGAAAGTCCAATCCACTTTTCAAGTGCGCCTTTCTTCCATTCGGAAGATTTTTTTAAAAAATGATCGAGTTTCTCCGCCTGAATTGATATAAAAGGAAGGACAAATACAAGGTTCATTGATACGTAACGGGAAGGATATAATCTCCCAGGATGTAACTACGATCCTGTTGGCGCATTTTGGCCGCTCTCCCAGCGCATAGTATCATCTACACATTTTGAAAAAAGAAAGTACACGATAATATATTTTCATTAAATTGAGGGAAAATAAATTATAATCCTAAAAAAGGAAAAAAATTATAGAACTATAGTCGGTACATCTACACATTTTGTAATAATCATATCCTGACGATGAAAAGAAGGTACTGCAGAAGACCTGAAAGTGATTGAGCGGCAGCTGGGAGGCTGCAGGTTGGCTAGATCCTTCATGGAGGAGATGTTGAGTTGGATCCCCATTGCTCTCCTGAACGAAGAAGCAAAGGAACACAGAATACATATATGCAGCGCCGTTTCATCCGCGCTAGCACACAACTCACACACTGGGAATTGCACTGTATGTTCTTCTTAGGATATCCGCAATGTATAGTATCACTTTGGTTCTTAAAGTGGGACCTACCTAGATTTGATATTGGGTGATACAACAGCCACAGTGGAACCCACCTCACATCTATTGTGTAGGACCCACTTGACTAAAAAATCTATAGCTTAGTTTTTCGGTCATTGCCTCCCGCGAGCCGTGGCTTCTTCTCGTCCGTGTACGTGTGTCAGGCCTTTGATTTGTTTATTTTATAGTATCCGATTTTATGCATGGAACCTGTCTCTTTATGGTATCAGCTCCATAATGTTTGACCTGGTTCTATGTGAACATTTATTGTATGGTACCGGATAAAGCTGCACATTGAAGACACTGTAGATTAACATTCGTCGGGAGACGCTTCTTGAACAGTAACCACGCAAAGAACTGAACCGTTGTTTGGGGTTGGGGGGGCTCGGTTTTTCCAGACGAATTAGGAGAATTCGGAAGTTCCCCATCCTTGAAGAGAACACAAAAATATCCTCCAAACCAAGCCGAATTTTATCTAGAAGACAAAATTTCCTTGTGGACAGATGGCAATCGGATGTAGCAGGCACGGGTAGACGGGCCAAAAAGTAGGAACATAACTAACCGACATCTACGGGTAAACGGGACGATCAGGCACAATTGCCAACTCTTTGAATGCTACGACTTTGTGTTTTAAAGTGGTGAACACCTCAAAAACCAATTTTTAGGAAAAGACATTATCGAAATTTTGTTATTGGTTACTGGGCACCCATCTACTGTTTTATTTTATTTTTAAGAGAAATGAAAGTACAAAATGACTGGTCTAGTTTCAGATTTTAACTTATTTTAACTTAGTTTGTTTTTATTAGCACGTACGAAAATATTCTATATAAATATTATTTTAAAATATCAAACATATCAACTTCAACTATCAAATTTATAATGATTAAAATTTAATTAATTATATGTTAATGATTTTTTTTACGTGTGTCAACTTAATTTTTATTTAATCGTCACCCAGTGAGGCCAGCTCATGTTATACTTGGCATGCGTGGGTTGTGGCACAAAATGATATGTTTATTTGTCAACCTAGAAACCGTCACATATACTTTAGAGAAATATTTGCTTCCAACAAATTTTACATTTCGAGACGTATTGCACTCTCGAAAATTACATGTTGCCCGCTCACAAATGAAAAACAAAGAGAAATGACGAGATGCATTCTTTCTCCTTGATAGTTAAACAACTGAATTAAGCATTGGACATCCACATTTCGATTTTGGAGCAGCATCTCGTTCCACACATCGATGGGGCCGGGCAGGCACCAGCGTACTCAGTCGTGTCCATCATGAGCAACCTCATCATGGATGTTAGATATGGATGTTAGAGTTTGTGTCAAATATACATGCAAAATCGGTTATAATTTAAAACTTGGAGTTTTAGTAGGTATAAGAATAGAGTAAAAGTCAGACTCTGTTCTAGAATCTTTCTTAAATAGAGAGGCAGATCTGTTGTATTCACATGGCGACTTGTTATAGCGAGAGGGAGCGGCGGCTGACGACATCTAATTAAGGGTCGTTGTAATTCTCATATGCTATAATATGCTAGATTGGAGAGGAGCATCCATAATCGGTGTTCCGGAGTTCTAGACTACAACTAAACTTCGTTATCAAATATCCTGCCTCGGTGTATCGTCATCAGTTTTGAATCTTCTATGATGTTTTTTCGTGTTTGGTTTTTGATGGTGATTTCAGAACCGGTTTTATAACAAGTGGTATTAGAGCCTACGATAGATGCAAGGTAGAGATGTCCCACACCGTACCGGGTTGCACATAGTGTCTGGGATAGGGCATGGTGCAAGGTCGAGCATGGCGACGATCAACGAAATTTGATCGGTGGAATCGAACAATTCAGATGAGGGTATGAACCGTTCAATGGTTGCTTTTAACATAGAGATGACCAGACATGGTGCTCGGGTTGATGGCGAGGAAAGCGATTGGCGATCCAATCGGTGGAATTGGACACTTCGAGCGGATGGCTCAAACTTAAGGGTAAGCTACTTTCAACGGGAAGATAGTCAGACGTGACGCTTAGGGTTAATTGAAGTTGCAAGCGATCAACAATTTGATTGGTGGAGTCGAACACTCCGGACGGGTGGCCTAGGCCTTTTGATGAGCTACGGTCCACTGGGAGATGGCTAGACGTAGCACTCGGGTCAATCAGCGATTGACGAAGACGATGTGATTGGCGATGACTTCGATGTGCTACATGGGGACGGCTTCGCAGCAGGGTATGCAATTATTATGTTGGTGTCATGCCCCACCACTGCACTACCGTACAAATGGCATCGAGGAGGGCATGCCACAGGAGAACGGTGAACCATTTCTCCACGGAACCACGAAAACAGGTACCAGTCCCAGGACCACGATGTTGGTACCAGCGGTAACATGATGAATCAATGCAAGATTTAAATAAATGTATAATATATCTTTACGTTGCAGCGGTGTAAATTTGCCATCTTTAATCAGAGTCAGCAACAACGGAACTTACCGAAGCTAGGACGCCAATCCATGGGCAGTACTTTGGGTTTAGGGATAAAACTTCAACCTTCATCTTCTGCCTGAAAAAGCCAAAAGGAGAAAAACAACAACAATGGAGGATTGAGTACCTTTTTACTCAGCAAGCCACTAGGAAATGTGCACATGCAAGCTTCAGAGGAAGGCTGAGTTCATTTGGCAAAGCATTTATTTTAAAACATTTTTCAAAAGGTCTAAGTGTAAATTTCAAATAAATTTTCTCATAATGAGGCATCTCACCTCGATCTAACCGCGAGTTGCTTCGTAACAACTCGAGTGGAAAAGCCAAAATTTAGTATTCTGCTCTATTGCGACTTATCAAAGATTGAAGAAACTCTTTTCATGAACTGGGCTGAAAATTGTTGTTTCCAACTTTGTCAAACAATGTCAGGTGTGTCAACAAGCGAAGCATGAGCATTGTAAATTACATGGGTTATTGGTACCATTACCAATTCCAAAAGAGGCATGGGTGGATATTTCCATGGACTTCATTGAGGGCTTACCCAGGTCTGATGGATTATCTGTTATTTTTGTGGTTTTTGATCGATTCACAACTGGCACATTTCATACCTTTGAGACATCCCTTTACTGCTCCTCAAGTGGCTCATGCAGTGGACAAGGCAGTTTTCAAAACCTATGGGATTCCTCGGTCTATTGTCTCTAATAGAGATAAAATCTTTACCATTAAGTTTTGGGGTGAATTGTTCAAAGTTTTGGAACACTCAATTGAACACGAGCACAGTCTATCACCCTCAAACTAATAACCAAATGAAAAAGGTAAATTTGTGTCTAGAAATGTATTTGAGATGTATAACACAAGCTACACCAACTAAGTGGAACAGCTGGCTTCATTTGGATGAATATTGGTATAATACATCATTTCACTCTGCATTAGGTTGTTCTCCTCACAAAGCCTTGTTTGGTACTGAACCACATGTCAGTCAAGTATCAGTGTTGTCTTCAGTGCATCAGTCTATGGTCGACCTGGTATATAAAAGAGACCAAATGTCTGCATTCTTACAGCAACGACTGCAGTGAGCATAGCTGCAGATGAAGAATAAAGTAGATAGAGGTCGCTCTGAGCGTTCATTTGCTGTTGGGGAATAGGTGTTTTCTGAAATTGCAGCGTCAGTAGTGAATTGTCCCTATCCAAAACCGTCGTTCAAATTGTTTGGCCCCTTTCCAATTGTCAAGAAGATTGGGTGTCTCATGTTTCTTAGTTGAAAGCTCATGTTCCTGATAACACACCAGTGTTCTCCTTTTTGCCTACACCGGTGGTTTTGGACGCTGCAGATGTGTGGCAAGAGGTGATCTTGGACAGACGGCTTGTGAAGAAGGGAAATGATGTCCATGTCCAGGTGTTGATTAAATGGTCATCTCTACCAGCAAATCATGCGACGTGGGAGGACTATGAAGTGCTTCGACAACGGTTTCCTTCTGTACCAGCTTGGGGGCAAGATGTTTCTTCGACGGGCCAACGCATTCTCCTCCACCATTCTCTGTTTCCTCTGTTCTTCAGTTTATTTTCCTTCTTCTCACCTTCCTCTGCTATTCATCTTTTCTCAGATTCTTTCCCAAGATAGCTTGGTTTTACACCAAAATCATGACGAAGAATCAGCATATGTATACGGTTATGCATAGTGCCGGGATTAGAAATTTATAAAGACTAGGACCCAACCAATGAAGGCTAAAGGTCAATCAATACAATTTGTTAAATCTTCAAACTTTTCATGAATTTGTGAATTAAGGAGTTAAACCTAGAGCTAAAGCTTTAACTATCCTTTCCGTTCAAAAAGCTTTAACTATCCTAGGTTTATCTCCGCCCCTATTATACATAAGCAGGGTCACAATCGGTCAGCGACCAGTGAGCTGAGTCATAGACTCGCATCGCAGCTAGTAGCAGGATCCAGGAATCGCGTGTGCGTGTACATGTTCAGCTTGCTTAGCTAGCTTGAGCATGCTACTCCTCATGATTGGATATTTGTTTCGGGGTGAGGTCCTGCGACACCCACTCCGAATTCAACTATATCAATTGATCCGCACCATGATCGAAGTGGCCATTTTTTTCCTATACTTTCACCGCGCCGCATGACCGCATCCACCGTGACGCCGAACAAGCCATCACGACTCCACGCTGGTTGAATCGCCACAATCGAGCTCCTCCTCCCCTGTCGATTGCCAACGATCAAATAATCAAGCCCTCCTCGGCTGCCACAGCTGCCTGCAAAAGCTCGTATTATCACCATCATCCCTCAATCTCCTATGATCCATTCTCGCTTCTTAATTTGTTTTGTGTACATGTAGTCTTGCATAGTGTGTTGGCTTTCATTTCGTTCCATTCTTATTATTTTATCGACGCTAAATTAAATGGCTAAACGAGAAAAAAAATGCTAGATTTTTTTTGTAAAAAGAGAATTGCTAGATGAGATTAATATTAATACTATCATCAATGATTTTATGTCTAAAAATGTTTTAAAAAAATTATAGGAAAATATTTGTGAAGTTTTTCATATAAATATATCTTTTGGATGTATTTAAATATTTATGGACAATATTTCACATATGTATTTATATATTACTATTTTTATATGTGGTATTAAGGGTCATGTTTATGATTTTTTCTGGGCCACCAAAATTTCGGGACCGACCCTAAACACCCACACCTCACTCGTAGGTGCAAGATTCTTCCTATACCCACACCCCCGCACGTAGATAATGGGTAACTCGTTGGGTTCCCACACACACAATACTTAGAGCACTACAACAATCTTATTCTAAGTTGAGATTTTGTTTGGTGTCAAATCTTATTCTCCCACTGTTTATGGTTTAAATTACATATAAGTCACTAGCAAAATGCCCGTGCGTTGCAACGAAACGACGACGTAGGGAGGAAAGCAGACGGAGGGCGAAGGTCCAGGCGGCGGCGCGAGAGCTCCGAGCGACGACGGGGGGAGGGGCGCAGGCGCAACGTGGATGGGGACGGAAGAGAAGAACGTATGAGGTCTTTTTTTTCATCCAAGCCCTTCCTTTCTTTTCAGCATTAGGATTGCGGGTTAATTTTATAAACACTCAAAGGGTTTTCTGCAAAATAACCAGAGACGGACGAAAATTTTGGATAGAAACACTACTTGCTTTATAGATAGTTATATATATATATCTTTGAAAGCAGGGTTTCTTCAACTTTATGTACCACTAAACCTTGATTAAAAAATAGTATCAAATAGATATTTAGTGTAAGTTAATTTAATTTCACCAGATTAAGTCAAAAATATAATGAAAATAGATATTACCTTACTGATACTTTAAACTGATTAGAAATTTGGTAAAAGTTTAAAATATTTATGACTCGGATATTATTAGTTAGAAAAGTATATTGATGAATAGAAAAAGTTGCATGTATATCGACGACGGCGCGCTAGCTCATACATGCAGCGTGTGCTCGGCTGCCGCTCAGGGCAATGCACAACGACGCAAGAGACGCGTAAGTCGGTCTCGTCTGCGGAGGTGAGAAAAGTGAGGCAACAATTGAGTGAGAGGTTATACAGATCGGAAATTTTATAGATTTGGAAAAAAACGATTTGATGATCAAAAAGTTATAGATTTTTTAATTAGTTAAGATAAGCACCATCGTATATATAACTGGGTTTTTTTAAAAATAGCCAGGTGGATTGCGAGTTAATTTCGAAAAAACTCAAGGGTTTTTTTTTGCAAAATAGCCAGACAAAACAAATTTTGGATGGAAACACTACTTGCTTTATATATAGTTATAGACTAGCAAAATGTCCGTGCGTTGCAACGGAACGACGACGCAGGGAGGGAAGCAGGCGGAGAGCGAAGGTCCAGGCGGTGGCGCGAGAGCTCCGAGCGACGACGGGAGGAGGGGCGCAGGCGCGACGTGGATGGAGACGGAAGAGAGGGACGTAGGAGGTCTTTTTTTCATCCAAGCCCTCTCTTTCTTTTCAGCATTAGGATTGCGGGTTAATTTTATAAACACTCAAAGAATTTTCTGCAAAATAACCAGAGACAGACGAAAATTTTGGATAGAAACACTACTTACTTTATAGATAGTTATATATATATATCTTTGAAAGCAAGGGTTTCTTCAACTTTATGTACCACTAAACGTTGATTAAGAAATAGTATCAAATAGATATTTAGTGTAAGTTAATTTAATTTCAAATTAAGTCAAAAATGTAATGAAAATAGATATTAACTTACTGATACTTTAAACTGATTAGAAATTTGGTAAAAGTTTAAAATATTTATGACTCGGATATTATTAGTTAGAAAAGTATATTGATGAATATGAAAAGTTGCATGTATATCGACGACGGTGTGCTAGCTCATACGTGCAGCGTGTGCTCGGCTGCCGCTCAGGGCAATGCACAACGACGTAAGAGGCGCGTAAGTCGGGCTCGCCTGCTGGAGGTGAGGAAAGTGAGGCAACAATGGAGCGAGAGGTTATACAGATCGGAAATTTTATAGATTTGGACGAAAAACGATTTGATGATCGAAAAGTTATAGATTTTTAAGTAGTTAAGATAAGCACTATCGTATGTATAACTGGGTTTTTTTAAAAATAGCCAAGTGGATTGCGGGTTAATTTCGAAAAAACTCAAGGGGTTTTCTATAAAATAGCCAGGCAAAACAAAATTTGGATGGAAACACTACTTGCTTTATAGTTATAGATTATAAATTATAGATTATATATTATATATTATAGATTATAGATTTGGTTGGAGCCAAATTTTATCAAATACTAGAGTTGAGATAACCCCACTTTGTAATAGTGCTAAAACTTTTGTATCTAAGATTTAACAGTACTAACACATAGACAACCAAACTACTAGTATCTTTCATGAATTTCCAGAAGGTTCCGTGATCTGCATCACCGTAGGTGTGCTCCCAGCCTAGTGACAACCTGCATGCCTCCTACACTGGATGGTCCAAAGATTGATCATCAGTGGCCAGATCAGTACGTATTGGATCGACAATTAAGCTTGTGCCACGAGAAAGAAATGCGTCGTCGAGCTAAGTGCTATAGTTGGGGTGTCATTTTCCTTGTTAGTGGTGGATGATCCTGCATCTGCATTAAGTACTATAATCACTGCTACCACCTTGTGCACTGTAGCATTGCTATGGCAGTTCCCTATAACAAACGCATGACAATGTAACTTTTGTTATAAAACCGGTCTCGATAGAACATCGAGAACCAAACATAAAAAAATGTCATAGAAAATCCAAATACGATAATGATACTTAGGCATGATATTTGTTAACGTGGTTCAGCCAAAACATACATCCCTGAGACATAGATTACAGACGCTCTTCCTCCATCTAACATATTACAGTGTCTTCAAGTATCCATAACCCTTCACCGATTAAGCCGCCGACTATTCGTACTCACACATATGTTATTGTCATCTTACAGTCACAACCCGTCTTACAGTCATAACCATACAGTCATAACCGATGTACTAACGAGAACCTAGAATTTCGATTCTTACTCTATTTTTATTGATCCTAACAACTCAAGGCTTACACTGTAACCGATTTATATACATATTCAACACAATTGATGTTTTGTTCAAAGTGTGATCACTCTCTTCACCTACCAAACCGCATATAATACAGATCAGTACCTCTCCCTTGAACATATGGCACACCTCATATCATCAGATCATGCATAGGCCTGACCTTCCCTACTCCATTTGCAAGATATGGTTGAGGGCCAGCTCAAGATGCACGTACGTATCCGCAATACTAGTTTTGTACTGGCGTATAAATCTTACCAAAGTGAAAATACAGTCTGACCATGCAAACAGAAGAGCCACGTCATGTGGTGCATGATCGACCGTCCGACTGAAAAGCAGACAAAAACAACACTAGAATGAATCATAGCCGTACGATGAAGGATATGTGGAAATTACATGGTTTCTCCTGAAGTCTCGGGAAGGACAGTCGATGATCAGTGAAAATATTTGCAAAAGTACCGATACATTCTCACATATTTACATTGAACACCTTGCAAAGTTTGATTTCTCAATAGATTGCATTATTCTCTCCTCTATCATCAGACCAGGTTGTAGGATTTTTCTTTCTGACAGATCCCTACCAAACATATTATTTTATAATTGATTTTGAGATAAATTATTTTAAATAATTCAACAATTTTATATAGGAAGTGAGAATCCTTTCTTCTTAGAATCACTTGAAACAAGATTCTCCTAAGAATCATCTAAAACCACCCGAAATATTGTTCTAACTATTACTTTATTACTTTATTGCATCGATTCTGAAAAGACATATTGTTCTACCTATTACTTTATTACATCGATTCTGATTCTTTTCATAATCTGATTCATGAGAATCAAAATTCAGAATCAGAAGTCCTACAAACGGACCCTTATAATTGGACTGTAACCAACAAATAGAGAAGAAAACTCGCATGCCTAGTTTTTTGAAAAATTCTAAGATATATCTTTAGATAAGTTTAATTTAATTTATAGCTTCATTTATCCCATTAAATTTTAGCATACATGATTATTGTAATTGATACATAACAATGTGAAATCACATAACAATGTGAAATCACATAACATGCTAATAGTCACAATTATTTATGTTACTTCTTTTAACTTGTCTACAATACAAACATGTTTTTTAAAACAACACGACTTCTTTTAAAACTTATTATTAGTAGCACAATATAGGATGGTTGAGTGGCGCGAGAATGTAGGACTCCATAAGGTAGTTGATCTTAACTATCAGCATAAAACATGTCGTTTAGTTAGGCCTCATTTTTTAAGTGTATATTATATCTTGATTTCCGTTAACATATTTTTTAAATTACTAAACAACATATTTCATGTGAAAAGTTACTTTTAAATATTAAATAATCTATTTTTAAGTTTAAAATAATTAAAACTCAATTGATCATGTGTTAATGACTTTCTCGTTTTACATGCCATCATTTAACTCATCGGTATCTTCTTCATTGTTTTTTTTAAAAATATACTTTCAAACTATTGTAATTTATAGGGTTTTGACATTACAGTATAAACTAGTTGTCAAATTTAAAGATAGTGTTGGTGTTATAATTTTTATGACTAGAGTAATATTTTCAACATTTTCAATTTATAAGATGACGGTTTTAAGTTTGCCGTAGACAACAAAGCCTATTTTACAATCTAAGAGTTATACATTTTGGATTATATGTTAGTTCATTATCACCATCCCTTCCTTCCGCTCAGCCTTAGAATGCAACTTTTCATCTAAAAAATCATCTCATAATACAAACACAACATCCTTGATATAAAGTCAAAGGACGTGTCTCTGAAACGTGAAACCATCATCATAGACTCATATGCCACGTTCCTCCGGGATGTAAGAGGAACTTCATCCCCCAGGACACATACAGCTCACCACTTTTGAGCATGAATGATTCATAGCGAATCTCCACATTCTTCATGTATGAGAAATATGTTAGAAATACATATTTCAATAGATTAAATATGCAAACCCTGTTAATGGACCAATGGAGTGAGTACACATACATAATCATTGTCAAAAAGATCAATGGAGTAAAGAAACCTGGAGACATTAAACAGTTGGAAGAGTACATCAAAGCACTGTAACCCAGCCAAAAAAGATCTAAATTACTGTCCCCTCAAAAAAAAAGGAAAATCTACAATACTGTATCCAATTACACCGTGTAAAGCTCCTTGGTACAGTTCCGTGTGGACCCAGCGGCTCCTCCCCCACCAAAAAATTCCCAAAAAAAAGTCCCTCCACCGACAGGTGGGCCCCACCACGCACTCCCCCCGTGGACCCGTTCCACGCCCCCGAAACTCGGACCAACCCGCCGCAACGGCTCCCGCAACCGCATTCCCAACGCAAGACACTGACAGCAGGGGGCCACCCCAGACCTCCTCGTGGCCCCACTCGCAGCGACACGCTGGCGCGGCCTTTGGGTCATCCACACGCCTCCAGAAGGGTCCCCCGAACGGTAAACCTGACGATTATTAATCACGTAAATTAATTATTAAATCCGAACCCTGCGAGATTATGGAGTGGAATTAAGAAAGGCCACGTGGATATTTGGAAGGCGTGGCAGCATGTGCCTTTATTTAAGCGCCCACGCAAAATAAACCAACCGCGTCGTCGTCGTCCTCCCTCCTCCTCCCCCCTCTGCCTCGTCGTCGTTCCCCCAAAAAAAAAACGCGAAGAGAGAGAGAGAGAGAAAGTGAGAGAGAATCCTCCGGTGAGGAAAAGTCCCGTGCCGCCTCGCCTCGCCTCGCCTCGCCTGCAGGTTGGTGCGCCCGCTCCTTGTTCATCCGCATCCTCTTCTTCCCCAGATCCGATTGGCGGCGGCCGATCTGAGCCAGCTGCGGGTTCGTCGGGTGGTTGGCCTGATTTTTTTAAAAAAAATTAGAATTTTTTTGGGGGCTGGTTTTTTGGGAGTCGTGGTGTGCGCGCGCGGATCAGGTTGGTGTGGTTGGATCTGTGACTGTTGTTGTTGATAGGGGTTGCTTGCTTGCTTGTGTGTTCTTTCTGCGATTTGATTGTGTGTTCGGAGGTTGACCTTATGGTTTTCGGTTTTTCTTCAATTTTGCTGTGATTTGATTCTAGATGTAGTCATGTAGGGGAGATGATTTTTTTCTACTTTTTGAACCAATCAGCACTGGAGGAGTGGGGGACATAGAATTCTCTCGCTTGTGAGAAAATTTGACGTCCATTCATGCCAACCCAGCCGCTTGCTCCTGGCCTTATCTCTTATCATGTGAACCTCCATGAGCGGTGAGAGAAGCTACGCAACGATGATATGCTTTGCCTTTGCGCTGAGATTGATAAAGGATTAAAGTATCAACCTTTCTTGCCGTGGATGGCAAATCAGTGATTGATTATATTCCGGGGGATAGCGCCATGGGATTTCTTGATGAGCCTGTAAAACGTCAGCCTTTTCTTTTGGACATGAGGGATTGCGGGAAGCTAGAGAGGTTTCGTGGATTGTGTGCACATCCGGATGATTTGAGGAATGAGGACGTAGGTTGCTTCCGCAGTTCGCTGTCACCTGCCTTGCGCCGGTTGTGTATAAGTTATCCTGGAGTGAACAATCCGGCGACTCTATGATTTGCCTAAGGCTGTGAGCAATATATATAGATGTAATCAGCTCATATAGCAGAACGACTGTAGCGCGAAGTTTTAGGTATTTCATCACTGCTGATTTTGCTCTGCAGGAATCAAAAACAGAAAGACCTTTGGTTTCTGAGTATTTCCCGTTGCAGTGTTTTAAGAATTGTTCAGCTTTTGGAGGGATACTACTATAATAGGAAATAGTCTCTCAGGAGAATCATATGGGCTGCTGTTTTCAATGTTTGAAATCGGCTACCAGCATTTACGCATTCTTGTACCGACTAACATTGCCATATGGAATTAGGAATTTTTTTCGATTCCCTGGTTGATGGTCTCTTGAATTTGGTTGGCTGGAACAATATTTATTATAATTTTGTTAACCTGGGATGTTTCCAGTGACACATTGGCTGTCCTACTGTGCAATGCTGATACATGCTGTATCTTTTTCAAATTAATTTGAGAGCTAAAACACTAAAAACAGATTGCATCACCTAATTAAATGAAACTGAAAATGGTAGAGATCCTTTTCATGATACCAATCCCTAGTTCCCCCACCCATGTACGTTTTCTTGCATATGGAATTTTACTTATTTCCTGTTCTAATTATGTAGTTTCCATTCTCATTTACCCAGAATTTGTTTTGCTGGCAGTTCTGCATCACTCTTTCTTGATACCAAGTTTGCTAATTTCTGTATGTACAGCCCGTCGGTAGCAATGGCACAAGAAAGCTGGAAAAATGAGTCTGAGGAGACTGTCCACACACCGGAGGCCCCAATATTGTGTGTAAACAACTGTGGCTTCTTCGGCAGCAGCATGACGAACAATATGTGCTCGAAGTGCTACAGGGACTTCGTGAAGGTCACGACAATGGCTGTCCCTGTAGTGGACAAGAAGGTGTTTACACCAGCATCGTCTTCGAAGACACCATTGGAGCCAGCAAAGCCAGATGAAGTGCCTGCTGTGGCTGTAGAGGATAAGCAAGTGGCACAGGAGCCTCCAAAGCCACCCAGCAACCGATGCCTGTCATGCCGCAAGAAGGTTGGTCTGACTGGCTTCCAGTGCCGATGCGGAGGTACCTTCTGCTCAACACACCGTTATACCGAAGCTCATGACTGCACCTTCGACTATAAGAAGGCAGGCCGGGATCAGATTGCCAAGCAGAATCCTGTTGTGATAGCCGAGAAGATCAACAAGATCTGATTGAAGGTTATGGAAGGGCCATTTAATCTCTATTCATGGTGGCAACCGAGTCTTCAAGTTTACTTCAGCCAGTAGGTTCCTTCAGGTCTGGTTAGTGTGCTAGGAGTCCCAATTGTGTCTATCCTTTCTCCTTATCATGGTTTCATTCTCTGGCAATTAAGGAATAATAATGTAAATATATATTCTATTCTTATCTATATTTCCATCCTATTGCTTATTATTTACAGCCTTGATGCCTATTTCACCTTTGTCTTGACTATCATAAGAATTATGCGATGTTTCCTTGTTGATGGCTTGATCTTAACAAGTGGTTCATTGCATATCAAGAAGATCAAACACAGCAGCCTTTTTCCTGGAAGTTCCATTCAGGATTTTTATACTACTTGATAGCGGTATTGAAAGGATGGCGGCTTGTGCTATCCTGGAAAAGATGCCGTGGTTTCATATCGCTTCTTCTGAAAGTTGATGAGCCCCATGGGCAGTTGTCCAAGATGATAAGATAGGATTGTATAAGAGGTCCCAAATGGTATTGACAGGTCACCTGTTTTTATGTTATCAATTGTGTGCTGAATCCTGCGCTAGGGAATTATCTATTGCTAAGTATGCTTATGAAGTTGAATAGTACAAGATAAGCATAGAAATGTCAGGCTACTGCTTGTCTTTCTCGCCTGTGATTTTCTTTGCAAGGTACTATCACATGTCATGTGAAATTATTTTCCATCAGTCTCATAAAAGAAAATATTCTCTTATGGTGTCAAACTCGTGGGAAAGTTTGTTGATGGATATGAGCAGTGTATTTGAAGAGTTCTTGAGAGGCTAAATGACATCCCAAAAGAAACATGACATCTGAATTGACCACAACAGGTTTTCACTCGGACAAGTTGAATGGATTAACCTACTGGTATCTAGCTTACTTTCGACAAGAAACAAAGATGAGAATATTGTGTAATAATAGATTTTTTTTTCACGAATGCTGTCACAGCCATGGCAAACAAACAAAAAAAAAGAACTAGAGAAAACACTCACAACTTTTTCACATAAAAGGGACAGCATGAGTGTATGACTGTACGAGGGGCAATTGACAATAACCTTTTCTTGACTTTTGCAATAGAAGACTACTATCACTGGAATTCTGGCTGCATTCGTCAAGTAATTGAGTTGTTTACATCGCTGACAAAAACTGTCGTGAGCAACATAACTATTTGTTGCTTGGCTTATCAGCCACAGAAAAAAAAGAATGAATTTTAAAACATAGTGATTTTGGGGGTTTTATCATTATAGTCTGTTTTTCAACCTTAGTTTTAAAACTCTGTATTATGTACAAATATAGTTTAATCCATAAATTGTTTTTAATTGCATTTGTCTCCAAGTTTATTTTTTAAATTAATCATTGTACCAGAGTTCTTTAAAGTATAAATAAATATTATAAATAGATAAGTAGGAAATAATTGAATTGTGATTTTCTATTTTTTTGATTTTGTATTTATACATGTGGAATGAATAAAAAGATAAAAAAAATAAATTTATTTTGAGACGATGAAACATATGTAGCTTAAAAAAACCAGAGCTAACTGATGGGTTCTTGTCTGCTATGCCTATGCGAGCCAATAGGATATGTGAGCCGATAGGATATAGCCTTCAGTAGCAATGCAAGCTCACATATTTGCAGAACATATTATTACTTTTAACATTATCCACAAAAATATATAGTAACATGGAAAAAGCACCTGACCACATGCAAAATACTTCATTTTCAAGCCAGTAAACATTGTAAACTTGTAATGCAATTTAGTGATCCACAAAACGAAATTGTTCTAATACTTTTTCTGGTAAATCATGTTCCACATTTTCATATAATGGACTTTACAAATTGTTCTATACACAACCAAAACATCTCTTACAGCCTCTCCATCATACTTTTCAAGTCAAAACTTATACTTCAACAGCCTCTTTATTCTACTCTCCAAAGCATCTCATCCGGATGACCACAAACTCCTTCTCTCACTAGCCAAACTTACCAGCCTACTACACTTATCATCTATGGGTCTCATCACTTCCTATTCACCTTTTCTTCTTTGGGGAGCAACGTGGCCGATGGGGAGAGCCGGTGGCCGGTGGCCGACGACGGAAGCTAAGCGCGAGACCCGGTCTCCTTGGAGTGGCGAGCCGACGATGAGATCTTTGGTGGCGGCGACACTCTACAAGAGAAACCGAAGAAGAAGCAACGCCCTGCAAGATCATCGCCGGTGTCTTTAGGCCCAGCGCCGTCGTCGCCCCTGCTGACGTGAGTAGTAGGTCCCGTGCCACACCCTCCACTTGAATCCGTGACGCCGCGGTCCGCCCGAATCCATGCCACCGCTTCGTCGTCGTCCCATCCACGGCGCAGCCTCCACCGCCTATGCCCGAGACGACGAGGACGGCGACCAGCACCACCGCCCCGCCTCGCGCGGCCTTCATTGTCACCGGCCCCGCACGGATTCGACTATGGTGCGACAGAGAAAAGGAGTGAGGGAAGAATGAGAGAGATGATTAAAAAGAAGGGATAAAATAATTAAGAGACTGACATGTGGGACCAATATAGAAGCTTTTAGAGTGAAATGCAAACTAGACTAATGCCCCTAATGAACCAGCATATCACACTGCGCCATTCCATGCCCTGTGCATACTGTCAGCAACTGTACTGCCATTCCATGCCTTGTGCATACTGTCAGAAACTGTTCATTCTTCCACGGCCAGATGCATCCTGAGTTCCTGCCACAATCAGTTTGCCGAGATTTGTGCATTTTGTCCATAATTGTATAGTGCATTTCAGTTTATTAAATGTTCAGAGCTAGTAGCTCAACTAATGGTACCAGCAATTGTATCATTTTTTATTAGCATTTTGCAGCATAGTTACTAAATTGCCGTCTTTCCAAGTTTAGTTATTCAGCTCGCACACATGCAAAAAGACACATAAAAAACTGCAAGAATACGAGAAGTAGAAAGCCAGGAAATAAAGCGTGACGATTAGCCTCAGAGATCTTGGTGGTTAGCGATCATCAGATGGGGACTCTTGGCCCCATCAAGAGTAGCAAATATTTCTCACATCACTGGTCCTCAACAAAGCACAAATAATCAACAAGTCAAAGATGCTCGTTTTTCAGGAAAAAAAAGAAAAGAAAAAGGTTGCATCAAATGGCATGATCTGGAAAAGAAAAAGGTTGCATCAAATGGCATGATCTGGAGTCAGAACTCAGAAATAGCTGGTTAAATATCACATTGAAAGCCCTGTTCGTTTGTTCGTATCAGCCGTATACCGTTCAAACAGTACTCAGCCGTATACCGTTCAAACAGTATTTTTCTCTCAAGTTTTTCGTATCAGTCGTACACCGTTCGAACAGTCCTCAGCTGGCTTATAGACCAGCCGAACACGTCCTTCGATTATTTCGATTAGAAATCAATGGGATGGGAAGCCCTGTGATCTTCTTCCTCCATGCCAACTGGTAAATCAACAAAATAGAAGCCATCAAGATTTCAACAGCCATGACATGTCAGCCTCAGCCAAATGTGTATTAATACCATGGCCTGATGTATCCTGAGCACATCTCGCATTGCCAAGAGATAGGACTTTATATTGCGATAGAGTTCAGATTTTCAGAGTTAGTAGATCCACTAATTGTGCCATTAGTAATTTCAGTTCTAGTGCATGTTTACTGTTTAGTTAGTGAACTGTGCCAAGCATTCCAATGTTTATGTTATCAACTTCAAAAAAACAAGATACAGCTCAGAAAAGCAGAAAACAGAAATAAATCATGACGATTATTAAGGCCTCAGAGATCTTGGTGGTTATGATCATCAGATGGAACTCTAGTCCCATCAAGAGTAGCAAATATTTTTCTCACATCACTGGCTCTCATCAAAGCACACATAAAAATAAATCAAAGGTACCCATTTTTTCCAAAGAAAAATTTTCATATCCTATGGCATGATCTTGAGTCAGAAGTAGCTGGTTAAAGATCACATTTCGATTAGAAATCAATGGGAATCCGAATGATTTTCTTCATCATCCCCAACCATGCCAACTGATAAGGTAAATCAACAACACAAACACCTACTACGAAAGGATGGGAGAAGTATCAAAAATACTGAATCAAATGGGAGAAATTTACCTGCTTTGTCACCGGCAAATCCTGGGATGAAACAGAGGACAGCCGGAGCTAAAAAGTAGGCGGAGAGAACTAGGAAAGCGTCCTCCCCTCTGTTTCGATCTCGCCTAAGGATAGATCGATCGCCGCACTCGAGATTAGCAGCGAACGATTGCAATGTTAGGCTTAGCCAACCAATCCAATCCCAAGAAAAGAAAAAGGAAACAAATCGCAACATCACCGAAGAATCAAACACAGCAAAAAGAAGCGCATCGCATAATCCAGATCCAGCAATGGGCGAACCAGCCTAGGGTTCAATGCCACGGAGAGATGAAACATTAAACCCTAGTTCGCGAGACGCGGGCCTTGGCAATGGTGGTGGCGGCGGCGGGGCGGCGATGGGAGGCAAGGGTTTGGAGCTCTTGTATTTGTAGGCGTCGTAGCGGGTTTGCACCGGTATAGGGTTGGGTTTGGATCCGCGTAAGAGTCGGGCCCGTGGGCTTGGTCGTGGGCCCAATATGCAGTACGCATGGGCCATTAGCCTACGGCCTAGTGGTGGATAGCTCTCCAGCTTGTCCAGGTTGGAGTTGCCACCCTGGATTGACATGCAAAGCCATCCATGGGGGTTTTCAATGTGTGTTTTAGCAACACTGTTTGTGAACTTGGGGTACACCAATTGCAAGTAACACATCTTTTTATGAGTCTTCAATTTTTTTTAAATAAATGACGTTGTTGTCTTTTTAAACTAAATTTTAACCATTCCTATTATTAAAAATTCAGTGTAAATATGTTAAAGATCATATTTAAAGTTTTTTAATGATAAAATAAGTCACAGCAAAATAAATGATATTTATATAAATTTTTAAATAAGACGAGTGATTAAATATCATAGAAAAATCAATAACGTCATTTATATAAAAAACAGAGGAGTATTAATTTGTATTCGAAAGTCTTACTTGAAACGTGAGATTTTTTGATAATTTGTACAGGAAATTGACATATTCCTTATGAAATTCCTGCATTGTCACTTAGAGATAATGTACTCCTGATTAATTTCATGCCTGATGCCGAACAATGATTAATTTATTTTGTGAAAACTAAAGGTAGTTTTTTTTCCTGTCAGTGCCAGAGTAACAAGCTTAGTACAATTGACATTGGACGGACAGGTGCAAAAAACAATGCACCAACTTAAGCTAATGCCATCAGATATACTGTACTCAAATCAATTAATTACACATCGAATTAACCACGTCCTCTATTTCTTCAAATAAAAGCACCTGAATCACATCACAGGCCCAAGAGGATGGTGAAATTAAAATCTCCAAAGAATGCAACAAATGAACAATGCACATTGATCTCAATGCTACCACAGAAGCAGGAGCTGTGCAACAGCCGCCACGACCACGCCGGCGGCCACCGGCGCCGCCGCCGTTGCCACCGACGACGACTTTATCTGTATTGTGAAGTTGCATTGCGCGGTGGTGGGGTCGGTCTCGGTGGGCACGGCGAGGCCCTGGAAATTGCAAGCCTCCTCCTTCTGGCTCTGCGCCTGGAAGTAGGCGTTGAAGGCGTAGGAGGCGTTGCCGTTGGTGTCCATGCCGTTGCACGACGAGCCGTAGCCCAGCGGCGTGCAGTCGGCGTAGGTGCAGGCGAAGTTGATGTTGTCGCCGAGCTTGGAGGTGTCCTTGGCGTTGGTGTTGATGACGCACCACGTCTTGGGCAGGTACTCGACGCCCTTCGCCGGCACCAACATCGTGTTCCGGCCCTGCCCGGTGAGGTCCATGGCGAACTTGGGCTGGCCGTCGTACCGGAGGACGCCCCAGTGGCGCTCGAAGTTGCCCGGAGCGACGCTCTTCATGTCCTCGTCGACCAGCCCGAACAGGTACATCTCGATGTACTGGTTCGGCCGCGCCGGCGTGCCGACGTTCGCTGCGAGCCGCTTGAGCAGGCCGGCGTAGAACCGCTGCGCGAGGGAGACCTTGGCGTTCTTGTCGCCGTCCGTCGGCCAGCCGACCTCGCCGACGATGATCGGCATGTCGCCGTGCCCGACGGCCTTGAGCGCGGCAACCAGCGTGTCGAAGTTGGCGTCGAACACGTTGGTGTACATGATGCCGCCGTCGTTCACCGGCGTCGATACGCCGTCAAAGAAGGCGAAGTCGAAGGGGAAGTGCTCGTCCAGGTACAGGCTGAGGAAGGGATAGATGTTGACGGTGAAGGGCGCGTTGTTCTTGGCCAGGAACTTGACGATGTCCGTCATCAGGCCGGCGACCTCGGTGCGGAAGTGGCCGGCGGACGGTACCGTGGATTCGTATACGTCGGCGTTGAGAGGGACGGTGGCCTTGATCCGGTCGCCGATGCCGGCGTCGTTGAGAGCGTTCTGGATGTTCTGCAGCGCCGGCAAGGTGATGTTGATGAACGAACCATTGTATGCCTTCAAGAAGGGCTCGTTGCCAACTGCCACATATCTGCAAGAACAAAAGGCTGCTTCTCAGTTTTCAGCTTTTTACAGGCAAATAGTATTTTGGCAAAGCATGTAAAAACCGAAGAAAACCATTTCGTTCTGAATTTGAAAAGGGCATGTTTTCATGAATGCAGTGAGCAAACCAGTAGTACAAATGTACAATGTACATCTCATTCTTGTTTGAAAATCACTGCTAATTGCGAGATTCAGAAGCAGAAGCAATTGGTTACTGAACAAGGAGATAGTTAACAAATCAGTGAATTAGTTCTTCTTTTCTTTTTGCTCACTTTTGAGAATCAACAGTGTAATTTTCTCTTTTTATCAGGAAAAGTGTTAAATATTTATCTTTACCATAACAATGTAAAGTATTACTATCTCTCTCACACACAAAGAGTGCTAGAGATCCTCCAAAAAGATTTCGCATTTTGGTCCCCATGGTAGCTGCATATTCTCTCACTAAGCATTATCCTAACAGAACTCACAAATTCAACACTTTACTTTCAAGAATAAATAAGAAAAAAATTTATCATATTGTTAGCAGTCAACAACCACCCATTAGGAAGTAGGATATGCATGGATAACAATGCTGAATAAATTGCCCCCATTATCTTATGGCTTTTGAAAGCCAATGGGAGCACAAGAACAAGTAATATTCCCATGTGGCCTCACCATAGATAGAACTGGTCCCCCCAAACCAATTTTTAATTTGGTTGATACCCTGTTTAGGTCTAAATTAAACTTGTTGTCAAACAATGACAAGCACCATATCGTTATCCATGCTGCAACAAGATGGGCCATTGAACAACGACATTATGTGGCTTGCACGACCAACCAAACGTGCCAATGCACCATTGCCACCAACCTCCTCCACTGCCCTCTGCCTCCCTTCTATGATTCTATCCATTCATCCATGATCCACCAATCCTCATCCCAAAACCACAATTCGATGCTTTGCAAGTTGAAAAGATGGTAAAATTTTGGTAAAATACGCAAGAATTGAAGAACTAATCAATATGATCGTGGATAATTTGGTAAGATAGAGGTGGCATAGATGGCCATGGCGGCGGCGGCGGCGGCGGCGACGAGGAGGAGGAGAGGACTCACTTGATGGTGACGCCGCCGTCGAAGTCGTAGCGTTTGACGTTCTTCTTGACCCAGTCCTTGGCGTTGCCGTAGTCGCTGGCCATGGTGTCGAGGTCCTTGTTGGGGATGGCGACCATGACCTCGACGCCGCTCCCGGCGAGCGCGCTCATGGCGGCAAAGTCGGTGTCGAACAGCTTCACCTTGGTGATCCCGTTGTCCTTGAGCAGCTGCACCACCGCCTTGGGCGGCAGCGGGTGCGTCGCCTGCGTCCCCCAGTTAATCCCCAGCCCCTCCACCGCCGCCGCCGCCCACCACGCCGCCATGGCCGCCACCATCACCACCACCCTCGCCATTGCTACCACTCGAACACAACACAAAAAAAGAAAAATCCCCAATCGGAGCCGAGGAGGACGGTAACAAAACCAAGATTCCCGAGAAAACGCGACGAAATTGGATTTGATGATTCGATCCGGCAGAGACCAGAGATCAAAAACACAAAGAACCGGATGGGTTTTGGGAATTCGGGGATTTGGGGATTTTCACGGCTTGACCACCCACGGCAACAGTACAGCTCAGAAAAGCTGGAAACTAACCTCCTCCCGCAGGTAGCTCGCTCGCCATCAATGAAAGGAGCAATCACTTCACTCGCTCACTATCCGATCTCAATATCAAGAGAAATCCGTGGAGGGGGAGGAAGAAACGGAGCGCTCGAATCGAGCAAGCAGACGAGGACGAGGGAGAGGTTGCTCTGCTCAGCAGCAGCAGCGACACGAAAATCGAGAAGGAGACGAGACGAAAGCCAGAGGAGCATTCAAAAACTCGAAGATTGAGCAGCTTGGGCCTTGTTCGCATGAAGGGCTAATTATTAACATATGTAATATTATTTTAAAATATTAAATATATATTATTTATATAATTTGTTTATAATTTGTGACTAATTTATGAGACGAATCTAAACGAATTACCTATAAATTTTATAATTATTTTTATAATTAATTTATATTTATTTTTTGTCTACTAATTTTTAATCCCTTAATAAAAACCCTTGGTGTGGTTGGGGAGAGAGCAGAGAGGCGCGCGCGTGTGCGGGGTATTTTTCTAGTGGGGATGACGTGGAAAGGGACCCACCTCTTGGTGGATTTTCGTATTAGCTGGCGTCAGGTTCTTTTACTGCCGGAAATAGGGCGATTGGATCATTTGGACTTTGGAGAACATTTTGACAAGAACGGGTGCTGGAATGGAGGCCAAAAGGTGCTTTTGAGTTTTTTATTGAAGAGAATTTTGGAACGTTTGTTTGCTAGTATTGGTAACGACGTACTCCCCTTTTACTGAATAAGACGAACACGTATTTTAATATTTAATTTTTTAAATATTTAACCAATAACTATTTATTATAAATTTAATTTTATTTGATAAAAATAATATTATCGGATTGACATTTAAAATTATTTTTTTATAATTATAATTTTGTTGATAAAAATATTTTAGTATATAAAAAATTTATAACTAGTTCTGAATACCATGGCATGATCATGTCTTATTTCATAAGATGAAAGGCCATATGAACAAAGCAAGATACTCCTACCGATCGTATTTTGATACAAGCGTTGAAACAGGCAAAACAGTCGCATGGTTCGACTCTCTGAAGACATACTGTAGGCTATAACTCTGTCAAATCGTATCAAAATTAAAAAGAATAAATATTTTTATTTTAGAATTCGATATTTGAGGTTACTCATCCTGATATATAAAACGGAAAAACTATCTATACATCAAGGATTAGCTTAAAAATTAAAAATAAATTAATACAATTTTTTAAAACAATTTTGTTATAGATTTTTATAAAAAATATCGTTTAATCATTTAAAAATGTGCGTAAAAAATAGATTAGGAGTTGAAAACAGGGAGTACAGAAGGCTGCGAGGCAGTCAGAAACGCTTTACGCACGATGTCCTGATAATAATCAACTGATCTTGCTTTTAGCAGGTGTTTCACATGAGGGGAAAGGTCCAAAAAATTCCAGCAAGGCATATGCAAGCAGCGACTGCGAGCCCCCACCTGCAATGAATTTCTCCAGCCATCGCTTGTGTATCCAATCCAGAGCTGCGCAGCTGCGCGTGCGTCAGTGCGTGTCAGCGTCAGCTGGATTGTTGACTTTCGCAAGTGACTTTTTGCTCCTTGGTGTATACTGTACTCCGATCTAACCTGCTGTTTTCTTTTCTTTGTTTTAAAATAAATGCAGGTGTAGTTCAAATTTAAAATATTTATTTTGAGACGAAAGAAATATTAATAATAATGTATTACTCATACTAATGTAAGGGTTTTCACAGTGTTTCGATGTGTTATTCGACCGACCTCACGATAGGTTGAAGATTCGCAGCCAACTAGGCTTAGCGTATGACCAAACCAGGATCGTGCAGCCCAGTTAAGCAACACGTTCTTCGTCAGAATATGTCAGGGTAGGACGACGAGCGCGAGCGTGCGAGGAACTGCTCCATAGTGTGGAGCTGAGCTAGTCATGGATACATGCCAGGGAAGGAAGACGGGGGAGAGGAAGGGAGCTATGCCAGCGAGGAGGGAGCATGTTGACAAAAGATGACGGGGAAACATAGGAGCACGCAACAGAGATGGCTGGATCCGGACTCCACGCATCGCCGTCGCCCCTGCTCGAACCCCAACCCACCCTGAACTCATCGCCATCCTCCTATCCATCCTGTCGAGCTTGTCGTCCTCCTCCTCTCCGCACCACCGAGCTCATCATACTACTCCTATCCGCATCATCAAGCACGTCGGCCCGTCCCCCAGATCTGCATGGAGAAGGAGAGGTTGCGTCGACGGGGAGAAGGGATATGTGAAGGCCACCAAATGAATAGGGAAGGAGAGGGGAGATGTGTCGAGATGAACGGAGAAGGGGAAAGGTAGGGGTGAAGGGTGCTATGTGTAAAATATTAGACTACTCTGTAAATTGAAAAACTATGAGGATTGAAATATAAAACTATCGGGGCTGACATGAAAAACTAAAGCCACCCCTAAAGACCTTTGCATTATGGGATATGGGATAGATAGTTCTGGGACCCGTTAACCCATCCTACATGGCACTCTGAGACCCCTCATAGGAGGGTCCTACGAGAAGTGCTATATTGTGAGTGGCTTAGGTTGCATTTGTTCCTAGTAGAGAGAGAGAAAAACATCTCGTTTTTTACATGTATGCTTTACGAACCAATAAGCAATATTTTTTTTGAAATGAGTAAATTACATTGATGATATATAAACTTGTCAGGTAGATACACTTTACTACATGAACTTGTAAAATACTCGTTTTGATAACTTGTCAGGTGGATACACTTTACTACACGAACTTGTAAAATACTCGTTTTGATGCACAAACTTGTTTGATGCGTACGAAACAAAGTGAAAAGTATAATTTGACATGCCAATTTTATCAAGTTAGATACTGATTAGGACGCGACGTGCACATTCGAGATGGAAATGAGTCATACTATATTTGTAAAAGTTGACTTGTGCTTTATTATTTTAATTTTACCCCTTGCATCGTTTTTTGATTTTTTATATTTTTTCCGTACAATCTTTAAGTCTTATTAAATGTTTTTACTGAACATGAAAATTTTCATGTAGGTGTTAATGTAGCATCTTAATTAACACCTAAATTAGCAAAATTAGCATTGTTCTGTTCTTTTAGTCTTAGTTTGGGACAAGTTTGTGCATCAAAAACATTACACCCACGCTGATAAGTTTTATGTACAGCCAATATGATTTCCTCATAAAAAGAATTTTATAAAAATTTTGCTTAAAAAATTATATAAGTCAAACTTTAAATTTAAAATGATTAACACTTAATTAATTATACACAATGGGTAACCTCGTTTTATTTATTTTCTCAATCTTCTCAAAGGAATAATTCAGAGTTTCGTATGGTTGGTGACATGTGGTTTGGTGTATATGCAAGTACAGATGTGCCGGCGTGTTTCACGTTCGTTTTCTGACGTGATTTTTAACACAGCACGCGGGTCGCGTACTCGTGTGCAAACAGCAATACGTACGGAGAAGCTGGGAAGAAAAGAAAATAGTTCTTATCGAGTACTAGTGTCACAGGATTCATCAAAACGTATCATTTTGATCTTCGACGATAGAACGATTTTTTTTTTTTGCAAAAACCATGATTATCGAAAACCACATTTTCGAAAACCGTGATTTTTGTGATGTTTTTTTTCTTGAAAAGTAACGAGAGTAGTATGTTCGAACTTGCAGCAGAAAAAAATAAGGGCAAACGATAAAAAACATAAAAATGCACCAGCCGGGAATCGAACCCGGGTCTGTACCGTGGCAGGGTACTATTCTACCACTAGACCACTGGTGCCTTGATGATTTTTTTTGGGTGATAAAATAATATAATCTTTAGGACATAAGGCTATTGATGTTAAGGAATAATTACGGCACGAGTCTGTAACGCAATAGTCTGTAAGCCCGACCCATAGGCCATAGTACTTGTTGGCTCAGTGATTTTCCATGTATTTTTTTGTAAAGGTAAAGTTAGTTCAGGCATACAGCAGGTGCATTTGTCGTATAAAAAAGCGTACGTTGACATTCAATTAGAAACAAGAAAGTAACGATGCAACATGGTACTAGATACATGGATGAAACATCTTAGGAAGGTGAAAGTGAATTATAAAAAATAAATGAAAAAAATGAGGCACTATCAGATAATTTTACTCCCAAGTATGAATGTTTTTTTTGACCGAAAAAAGAGGTACAACTATTGAAAAATAAAACATTCATTAGCTCATATTTCCAAACTATCGCCCTAACACAAACACGGTTAAAACATCAATACAAAACGTACCGATATAGATTGGTCTCTTCACAGACACCATTGTTGCTCCTCCATTCCTCACTCCTCCTCAATCCCCTCGCATCTCCCTCCCACGCATTCTCCTAGTGCTCGCAAAGGCGGGTCCCTGTTTATTTTTTAACACGAATCGTATGAGACAATATAAGATATAACATAAAAAATTATAAAACTCATAGTCCTGAAATGTTATAATCAAAATAAAGGTTCTGTTTGGATCCATAGGCTAATTTTTAGTCTCTCCTCTTTTAGCCCCAATTAGCCCTTAAGAATCCAAACAGGGGGCTAATTTGGGGCTAAAGTGAATTAGCCCACCCAAAAAATTAACCCCTTCACAGGTGACTTATTTGAGCTAATTTGCTCTTGGTATCTTCATGATGTCTATGGATTTGCTGCAAAGACGCATTTATTCATATATTTAACTTTGTGTATTCATATTATAAGTCATGTATATTTGTTCAATGTAATAGTATAATAATACCCGCAAATTAAAGACAAACTAGCCCTCAAAATTAGCCCTGGATCCAAACTACTCAAGGGACTAATTTTTATAGAGATAATTTAAGAGATAAAAATTAGCTCTCAAATTAGCCCAAGGTCTAATTCTCCAAACAAGGCCAAAATGACCTTCGTTTAGCCTCACTCGAGCTGCGTGGCGGCCGGTACTCGTGGCGCATGCACTCCGCCTTAATTCCTCGAAGTGCTGCGTGTCAAAAATATTAATTGTGTTTATTCATGAAGAGGCATTTTTTAAAAGACATGTTCACACTATAGTCACATCTTTTTATACTCTATAAATATTTATAATCATTTATCAAATATTGCGATCGGCTGGCAGCGGAGGTGTGCTAGCAGGGCAACGATTCACCACCCGTGAGACCAAACTCCCATTTTTTTCTCCCCAAATCGAATGCGTAGAGGCTAGAGAAGAGCATTATTAATATAGATTATTCCTTACTTCATTTCGTGTAGGATCTTTGCTCTTCACACATGTTTAGAGATGGCAACGGGTATATATCCGATGGATAGTGCTCACGCATACCTGTACCCGCCAGGGTAAATTTTACCCATCGGGTTACCCGTACCCGCATACGGGTAAGAAAGTACTTCCATATAAGTACCCGCGCGGGTAGTTCTACCCGACAGGTTACCCGTATCCGTCAGCGCACCAAGTATGTACATGTAGGTCATCCCACACACAAAATCCTTCCGTTTCAACCTCAAAATTTCTCCCATACCCGTTTCTTTATCGGGTAAAACCCGCCGGGTACTCAGGTTTCGAATACCCATTGCCATCTCTACACATGTTCCACCCAATACTTGTGTTCCTGCTCGAGCGCCGCTCACACATCTTAGCACCCAAAACGGTTGTGGCATGCGTAAGATTGCATGGCACAAGCTTGACCAAGAACTGTGTAAAAGAAAATTAAGGCAGGGTCTTCGGGTGACGTGGCTAAGCCTAAATTTTATAAAAGGGATGGCGTCATGGCGATGAAAATATTTGACTGGTAGGGGTAAGGTTTCATTTTCGCCTAAAATGTGATCTCAAATTCTCAATCGTGAACTGGCGAACATATATATAATCGAATGCAGACAGTGACGGATAAAAAAAATAGTAGAGGGTCTGAATTTATAGACAAAGCTACAACCCTCTCTTTCCATTTACATATTTTTAGTAAGAGTTTCGTGAGGGCTTTCATGTTACTTGCGTCAGTATTGAAAGGCTCCAGTCCCGTTATCTCATGGTAGATCGGTCCCTGGATGTAGGCAGGCAGCAAATACTTGTGGCTCTTTTGATGACATTTGGCTATAGTGCTGGCCAAACGGATCGCTCGACACGGCTCGACACGAGCACGCCCACGGCATGACCCATTAAGCATGGCTCCTATAGCGGGTCGGTCATGTCGGCCTACGTGCTGACCCTCGGCTCAAGCACGACCCATGGGGTGACTGGACCGTGCCGTGTCAGCATGGGCCCGTTAAAGGCTCATGGGTCGAGGTCGCCCTAGTGACATTGTTCAGCACTGTTTGGCGTGGTTTGGACACTATTTGGACCCGTTAAAAACCCCCAAGCTACAATACTCTGCTATACTCTGCTGCGGTGTTACAGTAAGCGTGTCGTGTCATGTTGGCTCAAACACAACACGGGCAAACGAACCGTGTCGGCACAACCCACAAATCGACGTGCCCAACCGAGCTATAGTATATCCGTGTTTAGGTCGACATGGCTAGACACGGTCCAGGTGATCAGCACTATTTGGTGAATATACTCTTTATATGTGCAACTATGCACGGCAGGGTGAGTCCGTGAGTCCACGACCACGAGCATGTGGCTGCATGTGCGGAGAAATCTCGGAGACAACGCAACATGGCGCATCCCCTGATTCTGCTCATCTCTTCTCTTTTTTTTTTCACTTTCCACATCTGATTTGATCTGCTCATCTCTTTCCTGGTTGAACTGGGGACATCTTTGGTGTCAAATCATGCTTGTTTTCTGAGAAAATTCCATGTGTTTTAGCAAAATCGTTGAAAACTTAAAAAACATGTCGCGTTTATTTTGACGATACAACAGCACAAACACAATCGTTACAGTGTTTATCTCGAAACGCTAGCTGCAAGCAAACATGTGACTACTAGCTTAGCTAGCTAGCTACCATCACTTCTTCCTCGCGTAGCGCGAGAGCTCGACGACGCGTTCGACGTCCGGGATGACACCCTTGGCGGCGTCGAGCGCCGCGACGCGCTCCGCCCACGCCACCAGCAGCGGGGTCCGGCCGGCGTCGAGCACGTCCACGCCGACCGCCGCGCCGTACGCGCGCATCGACCCGACGAACCCCCCGAGCACCACGTCGACGTACCCGGGCTTGTCCTCGCCGGAGAAGAACCCCTTCCCCTTCGACAGCTCCGCGAACGCGCTCTCGATCGTCGCCAGCGCCGCCATTGCCTTCCCCGTCTCCGCCGCCTTCTCCTCCTCCGACGCCGTGTAGAACGACCTGTTCCACGGTGCGAAGAAGTCGGCGTCGATGTAGGCGGCCCAGAAGCGGGCGACGGCGCGGGCGTAGGGGTCGGCTGGGAGGAGGTCACCGGCGGCGCCGGCGCCGGGGAAGGCGTCGTCGAGGTACTGGACGATGACCTGGGACTCGCAGACGGGGTTGCCGCGGTGGAGGAGCACGGGGACCTTCTTGTGGACGGGGTTGGAGGCGAGGAGAAGCTCGCTCTTGCCGCCGGCGATCTCCTCCTCGACGAACTCGTACGCGAGGCCCTTGAGGTTCAGCGCGAGGCGCACCCGCTGCACGAACGGGCTCGCCCACGTCCCCAGCAGCTTCAGCTCGCCGCCGCCGCCGCCGCCGCCGTCTCCTCCGGCTCCGGCCGCCATCGCTAGCTAGCTCTGTGTGTCGCAGTGTCAGTGGATCCGTGCGTCCAGATTGGGAAAGCTCCTCATTTGTTACAGCTGGTGTAGATCGGGGGTTGGAGCACGTGAGAATAAATTAAAAATAATATCTTTGGGTTCATGAAACTAATACAAACACGTCACACGAACGTGTCGGTTGTGATAAAATATGAAGAGTAGAACCTTTGCCTCGGGTCGCACCTTTGTTAAATAACAGGTGAAAATAGTCTCTATTATGGCTTACACTGCTGTGGCTTACAGTGCTGAAGAATAGCACAAAATCCCAGTTCATGAACCCATTTTAATCTCGATTGTGCGACCAAAACTAACAAAGTGAAACTAAAGATTCTATTTTTAGTCCCGAATAAAATAACCGGACCAAAAATAAATCTTTAGTTTTGGTTAGTAAAATTAACCGAGATTAAAGATAGTAGGCATCAAATCACAAATCAAATTCACATATATTACAAATTTCAAATCCCAAATCACAAATCACATATCCCAAATCCCATATCACAGATCACAAATCAAATTCACATATATTATAAATTCACACATATCACATATCAAATTCAACTAATGAACATCAAAAAATTCTAAAAATCCAAAAAAAATTCATCGAGGAAGAGTGCTCGGATCCGGCCATCGCCGGACCGCGACGCCAGCCGCGCCCTTCTCCGCTAGATCCGCTCGCTCCCGCGGCCGCCGAGCCGCGCCTCCTCCACCGGATCCGCCGCGCCGGCCGCTACCGCCCGCGCCCGCCGCCGTCGAGCACCGGCCCGCCCGCCACCCGCCCATAGCTCCCGCCCGCCACCCGCCCCATCGCCCGCCGTGCCCGCAGCGCCCGCCCCACCGCCGGATCCCCGCGCTCGTACCCTCGCCGCCCACGCACGGCCGCCGCCTCCCGCCCACGCTTGAGGGGAGAGCTTCACGGAGAGAGATCAATACTAGAGCTTGAGGGAGAGGGAGATAGATATGAGAATAAAGATAATACACAGAGATAGAGCTGCGCGCGTATCGAGGAAATTTTTTTAGTCCCGGTTGATAAAATAAATCGGGACAAATATTGATTTTAAGTCCCGATTGATGTTACCAACCGGGACTAAAAATAAAAATAATGAGGATTTGATATAGGTCGCAGATTTTTTTAACCGGGACTAAAAATATACTTTTGTCCCGGGTGATGTTACCAATCGGGATTAAAGATTTAGCCGAGACTAAAAATGTTTTTCAATCTCGGTTCTTATTAAAATCGAAACTATAGTGAATTTGGGCGCTTCAATCAAAAATCGTTTCTCCAGCAGTGTCACATTGGTTCAATACAGAAGATAAGAAAACAAAATAGATTCTGAAAATAACAAACTAATCTATCTCTAATCTAGATGACTCCTTATCAAATGTGGTAACAACATCACCACATGTAGGGATGAGAATGGTTAGGATCGATCCATTTATCCATTAAATCTATTCATAAATTTGCTTCAATAGATCTTTAAGATTGTTCCAAAAATACCTAGGGTTTAAAAAGTTCAATCCAAAATGACTTCACATGTATAAATATCATCAAAATTTGTACAAAGTTGATTCTCTATATAATAATTTGTTCTAAAAAATTAACTAAATTTAACAAGTTTTCATAGTATGGACACGAGTTTAAAAAATTTGGGTCCAATTTTTATACACATTTAACTTTAATTTTTAGGTCTTAGTAATGCATTGTGGGCCCCGCATATATAAATAGTTCAAAATTTGTACAAAGTTGTTTCTCTGTATAATAAATCATTCCTACAAAATTTCAACTGAATCTGATAAGTTTTATAATATGAACACGAATTTAAAAATTTTGAGTCTGAGTTTTACATACATTTAACTAGAATTTTTGGTCTTAGTAATGCATAGTGGGCCTCGCATATATAAATAGCTCAAAATTTGTACAAAGTTGTTTCTTTGTACAATAAATCATTCCTACAAAATTCAATTGAATCTGATAAGTTTTTATAATGTGAACGCGAGTTTAAAAATTTTGAGTCCGGATTTTACATACATTTAACTAGATTTTTTTGTCTTAGTAATGTATCGTGGGCCCTGTATATATAAATAGCTCAAAATTTGTACAAAATTATTTCTCTGTACAATAAATCATATCTATAAAATTCAACTGAATCTGATAAGTTTTTATAATATGAACGCGAGTTTAAAAATTTTAGATCCAAGTTTTACACATATATAATATGAGTTTTTTTAATAGTAATATATTGTATATATGTGAGTTTTTTAATAGTAATATAGCTGATCCATTTAAATATCTATAGAAATTTATCCTATTAAACCATGAATCAACAAACTCATTAAAAATAATTTAATTTCGATCCATATCCTAACCATTCACATCCCAACCAATAGCAGCGGCAATGCATGCATGCAACCACAGGATCAATATCAACGCAATAGTCGTTCGACCCACGCGCCATTATTTCTTAGTGTGCTTGCCAGAGGTAGAACGAGATTAAAAAACACAGAGCCATTGTGCTTTGCACTAGTAGGTGGTTTGCCGTGAAATTAGCAATATTGCAAAAGTCAATCTACACTCCGGAGCAAAGAACTAAATTTTCACGGTTGTTTTGCGACGCTAGACATAGATGTCATATCTTTCTTCGTATTCTGAACTCTTCAGTCACAGCATCGTCCGTCACAGTTTTTGGGGCAAACAAAAGAACATGGTTGCAATTTAGTGGAAGATATGAAGTTCAAACAAATACCCAAAAAAGGGTCATTGAGTTACAGTAAATCCCTAATATTCTAATAGCATACATGTGTTAAAACTGCTAACTAATGTTCTTCTTGGCTTCTTATCTTCTTGAGTACTCTTCGGGCAAAAATCCATGGCATTAATCAGGAGACTGCAGCTTGCGTATCTGAAAACAAAGTCAGCAAATATTAAACTCAAAAGAATCATCAAGCATGAAGGCATCGATACATCAGCCGTTTATCCCTTTCGGCTGATACAGGGTGGGTGATGTCTTGACTCTTGAGCCGTGCCATCGAATCTATGCCATATATGCTCACTGAAAGTTGCTGTGGACTTGTGGTGCTTTCAAGTAGGACAACCTTCTCAAGCAATATTTTGATAGAGTAAACACTGGTTCTGTTCACCCTATTTCTTTCCCATTTCACTGCCTTGTGAAGCCAAATCCTTAGATGATGCCGTGGCGTTTTTTACAGGAGTGTTTGGTTCAGCTGTAGATGGCTCTGCTTGCTTCTTACGTCTGGGTTTTCTTGTTGTCATCTTAACAAGATTATCCGTTTGTGGTGTCTTCTCCCTAATTGAACCACTTGCTTGCTGCTTGTTGCCAGATTCTTGATTTGCATCGGGAAGTAATGCTCGAGAACTTAGTCGAAGTTGACCCTTGTCATTTATCTGATTAAGTCAGTAAAAGAAAGTAGACATTCAGAAAGCAATAATGTTTTATGAAAAACTAAGAGCATAACTACAGATATCATCCAGTCAAAAAAACTTAAAACCAAATGGCATTTCTAGAAGTACAACCAGTAGTATGAGCATGCTAAATTGCTTGAGAACACAAGCAATTGTCACTAACCATTATGTTCAGTGGGAATATCTTGAATAACAGTACACAAATCCTACATAAACAACAACGTAGGAAGTGGACCAGATAAAATCAGAATCAATACTCAATACTGCAAAAGTAGGCAAGATCTAAACCAGTAAAAACCTTGCCCAACAAAAAATTTCAATCAACAGCCAGCCATCTGCTACCGTCTATTCTTTATCCATGTCCAAGTAGCATATACTAAAAGGTGCACTTTTCCCAATTTCAGTTTAAACTCATGTTGAATTCAAGAGGAGTTACAAACCTCAATAAGCTTGACATCAATGCGATCACCAACTTTAAAAGCCTGAAACAAACATAACATGCAGATGAACTAAGATTGCATAAAAATAAAGCAAACAAATATATTTGAGATATTTTCTCACATCGTCAGCCTTGGCCAACCAACTAGAACTTAACTCACTGATGTGACATAAACCCTGCACATTGTGTAAGAAAGCAAATTATTGCAAAAAGATGATAAAATAAATTGGAAAAACATTTGTCCATGGAAACTACTCATTCATTTCTTGGAAGCCCGATGTGCCATGTGCATTTTTCATCGAGAGGAGTGTTTTCCCTTTATGCATTATACATTGAAGATGTTGAAATTAAAGTAAATTTTGATATGCTGACCTCACGTCCTGGTGCAATTTCAACAAAAGCTCCATATGGGGCAATTGATTTGATCTCGCAGTTCCTGCAATTGGGTTTCCAAGAAAAAAGAGTTTCGATGAGCTAAAATTGGAAAGTTGGTTAGAAGAGGAAGAGACTATTTTAGTGCCCACTTGACACAACTTTTTCTTAAAAGCTGCACTTATTAGAATTTGTTTTAGTTTTAGCGTTTTTCTTTGCCATTTTCATTGCCTAGCTCTTTTTTCATGATTGCTAAGAAGAAAAGTAAACAATCTACCTAAAATCATTCTTAAAAGTCAATTCCAAAATTAGCTTTAGCTTTTAAGAAAAAGTTGGATCTATATAAGTAATAATGCAATTTGATTAAAAGACATGCAAATAAAACCAAGGGGATAAAACAAAATGGCACCTGTAAATTTCTCCGACTTTTGGAACCATGGTAAGATTAGCTATTATAGTTTTTGACCTCTCTAGGCTTGATAAGTCTCTAGCAGTAATTTTTACCTGCCAATAGCATTTGTGAGATACTTCAAAAAGATAAAGGGTAAGTATTTGTGTTTTACTTACTGTGCCATCATCTCCAGTATCAATAGCATCAACTCCAGTCTCCTCAATTATGCTTTTTATTGTCTTTCCACCAGAACCAATTATTAAATTCACCTTGTTCGGCTTGACCTTGAAGAACAATGTCATGCAACATTTTTAGGACAGTACAGTTGCAAGAAAATAGACATATCATGTGTGCTTCTACAGAAAAGACAAACCTTCATGACATGGATTAAGGGAGCATATGGAGAGAGTACTTTTGCTGGTGGAGGTGAACATTTTGACATTTCATCTTGAGGAAAAAGAATGAAATGCAAAGTCAGATGAAACAACTGAAAACAATTTGCAAATAAAGAACTTATAAAAGGTTATCTAGCATAACAGTAATCCATGGAACATATTGGGTCACTTTGTTATGACTATTAACAATCTAAGAAGAAAAAAATTGCTATCCAACAAAGTTCTGGCCATATTGTGCGAATTTCTATTGGATTTTTTTCAATATCGCCAATATCCTTCCCACATTGCATATGGTGATATGGTGGTGTGTTTGCAAATGATGTCATCATAAGTACCATTTAAGATTAGAAAGCAAGTCCTGCATTTTTTTTATTTAAAAAAATGGTGACTGCCTTCCATGACTTCAATGCTGTGTAGATAACGCTGAAAGGAAATTATCCATTCTGGGGTTCAAAAATAAACTCAGACAGAGCTCCAGATAGTTGGTATAATTGCATCTTCATTTGGCTTGCACTTACAATGTGTTGTAGGTTTGCATGAAAGCCAGTTGAGATTTGATTAATAATCTCCTTTATGTCTGTGAATGATAAAACAAGATTGACAATTAAGCAGAGACTTACTTAAAATATGCTTTCTACCATCTCTAGCTTGAAGAAGTGCTTGTTCCATTATAGGCAGAGTTATCCCCACTACCTGACACGTCATAGCAACCACACAGATAAGTTCGTTGACGAATGTGTCTTAGTAGAGTAATAGACTACACCAAAGCCCACAAGATAAATGCTTGCCATCTTAGTAATTACTAATTTACAACCTTGATGTCCATTTGGAAAGCAGTTATGCCATTTTCATTACCAGCAATCTGCAATAAGAAGAGGTGACTGGTTAGGAAAAAAACACAAAAATATCCAAACACCAAATGTTTACCACATCGTTGCATTTCTGTATGAAAGACACAATTCAGTAAGAGTCAAGGTGCACCTTAAAATCCATGTCACCAGAGGCATCTTCAGAACCAGTAATATCAGAAAGAATAAGTGGCGTGCCATCTCCACCAAATTCCAGTGTATCAAGAACCAAGCCCATTGCTATTCCAGCAACAGGGAACTTTATCGGAACACCAGCGTCTTGAAGCGCTAAACAGCCTCCACAGACAGAAGCCATGCTGAAGATGTACAAAAGAAAAGTATTATTGATTGAGGGAATCACTAAAAGAAATCATGTCACAGGCCGTACTGTATGCGAGAAATACAATGTTCAGTTGTTAAATAGTTAAATTGTGAAAAACATTTGAGTAAAAGAACTGCAGCCTGCATACATAGATGGTAATCTTGTGCATCTGACCAATTGGCAGAATACATATCCTGAAAACTCTAGTGGGAGAGGCAACAAGAGCACACAGTTGACTTTTTTCGTTCTTTGGTGTGCAACTTTGACCACTACTTTCTATTAGAATATAATGATAACATCTAACAAAATTATAATATTGTCAATGTACTTATAAAGAAAAATCTACCCATATGATTTTTGTGTTTTCAAATTAAACATTTTGAGAGATATTGATGGTCAAAGTGTTACAAGTTTGACCAAATAAACTCAACAGTGTCATATGTAAATATAGAGGTAGTACAAACTATATCACATTTATCGTATTCACTGAAGGACAATATTTTGTAAGAGCAGGCAATCAAAGGATGAAGGGGAAGCACAAAATGTACCTGGAGGAGCCATTACTTTCAGTGATAGTACTCTCAACACGAATAGTATAAGGAAAATCCTCTTCGGGCGGTAAAATTGGTTCCAGGGCCCTCTCTGCAAGCATTCCATGTCCTATCTCCCTCCTATTAGGTGCTCCAATCCGACCAACTTCGCCAACAGATGATGGAGGAAATGTGTACTGCAGCATGTAACACCACAAATTAGCTAATTATGAAAAGTGGTAGTAGTATCTGAGCTCTGCTGAGCACAAAATTTTATGAACATAAATCAAGGAAATTATTTATCATGTTGCACAGGTCAAACAAAGAATGAGAATTGTAAGCATATAGCCACTTCAAAAACTGTATGATTATGAAGTCAAAAGATGAACTCATAGCCACCTCATGAGATTACTGTGGTCAAATAAAAAAGGTTATCTTCACTATTATATCTACTTAAAATATTAGTGGTGGATTAGTGTACGTCTAATGATGTTACAACTGGGCAAACATTCTTAATTGCACACTACACATGCTAGAAAGGGCTAAGTATGACTGCATGATTGTTTCTGAGTAATCTTTTGGCAAAAAAGGTAATCCGCAAATCTTATGCTAGATAAAAAAAAGTTTTCCAAAAGGTTAGTTAAAAGCAATTACCCAAACAAAGGAAACTACCTAAAGCATAACGGAGCTTTATAAATGATATTATTAACAATGGAGCTAAGCAAAAAAAAAATTGAGATACTGAATTATACAGTGTAATTCAACCAGCTCTCGATTTCGAATACCTGAAGGTAAAAACTTTTTGATTCCTCAGTATCAACAAGGTTATCAATTCGCTGCGCCATCTGATAGTCACCTAAAGTGACCACAGCCAGTGCCTGCATGATTGAGCAAGGAAAGCTAACAAAATTGTATTTCCAATCTACTGCATTTTAAACATTTAATTCAACTGAAAACAGCCCTATTTAAATAAACCAGCAAATATCCATCTAGCTATGCTGTTTGCTATTATTAAATCATGAGGATCAGCACTAACGAGTAACTGACTAACTGTTACACTCTTATATGTTTCAAAATAATGGCCAACTCCTGAACACTTGTTGAAAATACTCTTCATAATCTATTTTATTTAAGTGGTAACAAGTGTTGACTGCTATAAGAAATCAATTCTTAGTTGCTTAAATATTATAATCCACATGCTTGAATAGAGAACAAATTCAAGATTCATAACAGCAGGGGTGATCAACAAGGTTAATGAAACAACATCACCAGAATATAATAGAAGAAAATAACAACACAATAATATGCTGTGAATTGCAAGCATGCAGTTCTATTAGAATGTCAAATGAGGTGTATTACCTTACCTGTGTTTCTCCCCTTGTGAACAGTGCACTACCATGGGCTCGCGGAAGTAATCCACATTGAGAATTAATGGGACGAAGATCATGAGAACTCCGTCCATCACTTCGCTTTCCACCCTGAAGTTTCAATATTAATGAAACGCATGAATATAGTAGCCTAAAACACTTTGAGCAACAATGTATAGGAATCTTTTCAGATATGAAAAGATTCCTATTCCAAGGACACACTGCAAGAATGCCAGATATTTTTGGTGGAACGAAGTACAAAAGTTTCCATCTAACCATCTTAAATGGTATTGTCCAACAAAACATTTCTGACCATCTTATCTGATCATTCATCATGGATGAATTGCAATACTATAATAATGCAGTAACTTTTATCTGATTATTCACCATGGCTAACTTTCAAGACTTTCATGCACTATAGCATGGGAAAGAAGTCAATTACACAAATGAAAACTAACTTTCTACCAAAAATGCAGTAGTATGTTATCACAAAGCAAATAAAATATATCAAAGAACACAAGACACTAGTTTAATGTGGAAAGCCCATGCAGGGAAAAAAACCACAAGTGCACAAAGCTAAAAACAGGGGATTACAAATTGACTCTCTTAATTTTCTCTCTTTCCCATGGGGAACCCTGCGGTTTACTGAGGACATGTAAATAGGGGAATTATAAAATCTCCTTGTAGGTCACCTCATTGAACAATTAATGAACTCCCTATCACAAATTTGGATCACAAATACAACATATCATGAAGCATACTAGCGCTAACATTTTGGTAGGGAGATCATTCTTACAGGTATTATTTTTAGATAATAAGGGCAGTTAATACCTCTACAATCCTCCGTCGTAAAAACTTGGATGAAACTTCCTTGAAGACTAGCTTGACATCAACTTCTGAGAATAACTACATGGAAGGAAGAGGACAAGGTGTGAGTCAGTAAAAAGCGTCAGTTGATCATTTGTGCATGAGATTATAGGTAAAAGATGACATATAAACACAATAAAAACAATCACAAGAAGATCTAGAAAAATTATACCTTTGCCAGGCAATGGCAAAGGTATGTTTCTAAGATGCTACTGCTAAAATTTTAAAGCATGAATGAGCATCTTCAGAAAGAAGAACAGCCTTCATCACCTGGCGGAGGGGTTTCCTTGATACTGGCTTGATGTGAATGTCACCTTCATCCACTTCACCATCCACTATTACTTCATCCTCATCCTCCTCTTCTATAACATCAGCTAAATTTTCACTGGCTCCAGATGACTCATCTTTGGCAACATATCCCTGTTCAGAGAGTATTGTTATTACTTTCTCCTCCAATGCCGAAAGAGCCTTTCTTCTGAGAATCTTCTCTTTTATTTGCAGTGCTTTCACCAACTCATCTCCAGAAATATCCTGGACACGTTAACAGTTGAAATCAGCAGTGAAAAAATATAGAAGACCCAAAGCGTGATAACTCTTTGTTTAATCTGCTTCTGAGAAAAACAGAGATGAAATGGCAAATACAAATGTTTTTTTTAAAAAAGGAAAGGCATGTTGTATTTCCATCACAAGTTCTTTTAAGGCCTGTCAATAGCATTTTTTTCTAACTAGGGATTTTATACTGTTGATGTTGCATAATTTCTTGAACATAAACAACTTCTAGCAGTAGCGTATATTTGTACTGACATTCTTGGAAGACCTCAACACATAAATAAAGATTTTGGTTTCTGTCATATTAACTCAGATAAGGGCTCAGAGCAGATGCACACATAGCCTACATTAAGGACAACTAGTTGAAAATGAGAAAGATAAGATATGAAGTTATGAACATCATGAAATACTAAGTCCACCTGACCACCAGAAAGAAGGATCTGAGAAAACAGTGATACTGTTTATTATCAAGGAGTGGGCAGTGTTATCAGTCATGTTATGCAAATGAAAGAGCTAAGAGAAGATCGAAAGGGACTAGTATTTGAGATATTTGATGATCACAGCAAGTGATCACCAGTCACAGCAAATACCAAAAATATTGCAATTCATGTTTTCACCTAATATAAGTCTATTAACAACTTCAAACAGTTGCACATGTTATATACCTACTGATAAGTCAAAAAACTGTACATTCATACAATAAAGAGATGTAGTTGTTCATACTTCAACATGCCTGTAGAGTTCTGGAGGTGGTAAGTCTATAGCATCGACCATTTTCTTCTTTCCACATTTCTGGACAAGACCATCAATTGCCTTGCAGATTTCTCGAATTGCCACCTGATTTCTACATTAAGTCAGAATCAAAAAGAAGGAAAGCAAATATACTACAACCAAAAGAAACCCTGAGAAGATACACAAAAAAGGAACTGCATGTTTTGCGACAGAACTAGTATTTATTTAGGAACTAGGGGAAAATAGATGATAGTGGTTACATTAACTGACTAGTGGACTAAGCAAATAGGCTTTTAGTTAAGGCCAATCTTCAAAAGGAGGTTTCAAAATGCTTAAATTCTGCCTGTCATTCTTTTTTCCAAAAAAAAAAAGAAAAATCATTTAGGGTTCATTACATTCGAACTTAGAGGGTAGTATAGCAGCTCCTTGACCAAAAAAGATTACAAATTGCATGGACAGAAATCCCTGATTTTGAAAGCTAACAGCAAGCATTGATAAACAAATGGCACAACAAATAAATCTAAAACTCAAACAAAAGCTTGATTATTTGTTACTGGTTGATTACACATTTACACTATTAACTGCTAAGCACTAATTTTGCAATAGAATCAGCTACAAGCCATAATGTGCATATACTAGATAGCCAAACCACACTGTGAATAGCAATATCTCCTATCTAAAAGCAGTCTAATGATTAAATTCCGAACTAACCTGGCCTGTTTCCACAGCTTGAAGCAGTTTCTCCTCAGTTAGAAAATCACAGTAGCCCTATCAAGAGTTAAGTCCAAAATCACATGATAATCTTAGCAGAAAAAAATAGTACATCTGGGGGTTGGGTAGGGGGCTTAAGTATGGTGCAAGGGCATCTATTCCTTTTCTTTCATCCTATAATGCATAGAATGCACGAGGCCAGCATTTTAAAACTTTGACCACAAATTACATAAAAATATTCAATTTTATTGCGTGGTATTAGTAGATTTTTCATAAAAAGTACTTGAATATCATGCTTTTCATTATTCTTTCTGATAGATATTTAGAAAACCTGACAACCAAAACACATATATTGGAGACCATGTTGATGTCAAAGCAACAAGTAAAAGGAATGGAAGGACCACGGGAGTAACATTTCTGCACCACTCTAATTAGGATTTTTTAAAAACCCTGTGGGAATTGAATCGTTTCTGATGGAATTACTTCACAATTTATGTGGGATTCTTATGTTCCAAATGGACCTCAATTATTTTTACTTTGTCAGGTCATTCAGATAAGTATCTAGTTTTTTTATCATCTGACAGATAGTACAATATAATAAAAAATATATGGAAGATTTGCAAATGTGCATATGCAATCATAACTATATCATAGTACTTGAACTAAAATATTAGTCTGCAGATGGTAAGGATCAAAGAGAGCTGCTTGGTTTGAAGCCAATGGTTGTCCTATTTTGGTAGTGTTAAACATATTCAGCATGCATTTGGGGAAGATACATTGCCCATTGAAATCCTAGTTCATTGTCTTGCCCAACTTGGTGTAATAATGAGCAAAAATTCATGACCAAATTTTGGTACAGGCCGGATACAGAATTTTGGCGCTGACCAAACAAGACCAATAAAGCTACTGGAATTTTTTTTAGAAGGGTGCCATTGAACACTTAAAAGCTTGCATCTTGTGTGACTGATACTTCAAAAATGATAACAACTTCTTGTCTCCAGAGAGTTAAATAACTGCAGGATTTGAATATAGGTAAAGAAATAATAATAAGCATTTTCTTTGTTTTTTAAGGACATAAATGGGGTTGGGGAGTCTATGTTCCAATAAAGCTTTAGCGCAAACCTCTATCATCAAAATGGCACTACCAGTCCCAGCCATCACCAAGTCCAACTCTGAGTCCTCCATTTGTTCAGTGGTTGGGTTAACAACAAACTGATCATTAACCATACCAATTCTCACTCCAGCAATTGTTTGTTTATTTGGAACTTCAGAGAGTGACCTGCAGAGAAAGCTCTGTGGTAAATAAGAGCAGCTACAAGATATTAAAAAAATGCACAAAACAATATATTCATTTTTCCCCGTTAGACCTACATGGCTATACCAGCAGCTGTGACAGCCAAGCAATCAGGGGAATGAATACCATCATAACTGAAAACCTGTGACAGTAAACTCATTTCATTATGTGATTAATGCAGCTCATGATGAAATGGAACAATGATCAGCTATTCACATTTAACAAAGTTGAAAATCACATTATAAGTTTTTTATGCAGAAAAGGTTGATTATATTACCCAGGATAGAATCTGAGTTTCGTAGTAGAAGCCCTTGGGCATAGTAGGGCGCAGGGGCCTATCTATCAATCTGCATACCAAGACCTGTGATTCAAAAAAGAAAGCCTAATTACCCAACAGACATAGTAACAGAATAGAGGATAAGTTATTATAGTGAACCTCATGATCTTTAGCCCTTCCTTCTCGTTTAAAGAAACCACCACTGGATTCAATTTAAAAATTTTGAGTAAGAGTGAATGTAATACACAAACAGATAATAGCTGATGACTAAAACTGAGAGATTTGGAGAATCTATACCTAGTTCTTCCAGCAGCTGAAAGGCGTTCTTGATAGTGAACTGACATTGGGAAAAAATCAGAAGGATCGTTTGGAGTATCAGCCAAACAAACAGAGGAGTAAACAATCTGCCAGTGAAAGTAGAAAATCCATTAGGAATAGAAGGTCTAAATGTTGAAACAATAACATCTAATAGGCTACTATCTTCCTTATATTAGTTTGGAGAATAATGATGAGGGAAATAAAATCTAGACTTCAGGCTTAATATATGGTGGTTCATGATATGGTTGCACTGCACATAAATACTTTACAATTAGAGCTGTGATCTAATCATGATCCATAACCGCCTATACTGTGCAAAATAATACTTTAGATACTACCTATGTCCTAAAATATAAAGGATCTTACCCATATAATTATATGGGAAAATTCCCTTATAAAACTGCAAGTCTATCTATCGAACTGCTGATCTGCCACCCCTATTCGATAGTTTGAATAGGTAAGTGCACTACGCATAATAGAACCATAACCAATTACACAAAAATAATCGTATGTTCAGTTCCTCATAATAGGAGTGCTAAACTGCTAATCATTCAATGTGAAAAGGGAGTCTGAAATGAGTTTAAAACCCATCGAAGAACAGCAGAGACAAAATTCTGTGAGGAGACCACTATGTGCACATTGGGATTTGGGTGTTCAGACCAGAAAAGATGATTGTACTTTCCATGGTCCAATTTCCGTTAATGAGGTATTTCCATATACTAAAATCAGCCGGTTACTTACTGTTTCACCATCTGTGACCATTACAGAAGCACTTGCTTGCCTCCCTATGTGGCCTGTCTCCACCAGTATCTGGGAAATAAAAGATAATAATAAACACTCAGGTAGACCGGTATGAAAATCCTCATGCTGTATCAAACTGAACCCCTAAAATAAAGATAACCACAAAAACTATGAGTAAATACAGCAGGCCTTATTTTTGAACTTTTTACGAACTTCCTCACAAACTACATTTCGAATTGTGTGTCAGTCTATAGAAACTAAATACTTAAGTATCCACAGACGCAGGCAGCTTGCAGAAATATTTCGAGTTGACGATGACAAATTTAAGCAAAGGCCACGTACGACGTAAACAGAGAAGTTTCGCCTCAATTTGGAACAAAATAGGACAGAGGCTCACGTGGCGGTCGCCGACGGGAATCTTCATGGAGAACTTGGTCGGACCGGAGGTGCTCGCCTCCTCGGACACCGCCCCCGAAGCCAGGGGCGCCACCTCGCCCACGGAGGCCCTAACCCTAGTCCCCGAAGCTCTCCTTCGCACGCGACGCGAGGAGGCATACGCTAACGGCGCGAGGTGGCCGCGGAGTCCGGAGAGCGGGAGCAGCGCGTGCTGCGGCGTCCCCGGGCCGGCATGGGGGGCAGCGAACGCGAGGTGCGGTGGCGGGAGGAGGTGGTGGAGCGTGCCGGGACTCGCGAGCATATCGAGGTGACGGGAGGAAGGCGACGGCGGAGGAAACAGGCGCGGCCGCGCCGCTAGGTGGGGGGAGTGGAGCGGGCGGGAGGGAAGGGAGACGAAAGGGTGGTGGCGACGCGCCGAATGAACCTTATCACTTTCGTTTTTCCGACTTCGTGTGTGTGTGTGTTTTATACTATCGTTTGTGCCTTATTTACGGATAAAGCTGTCCAGCCCGTACACGCGAGCACTATAGATCGGTCCGGCATGACACAACAAGATTGGTGGTGTAGCCCGTTTCGACATGTCGTGCCTCGGTCGATGGTCAAGCCCGTGAGCCGATACGGCATGACACGATTACCGTACTGTATCGATATGGACACGGCACCAACACGCGTCGAAGGAGGGGGCGAATCAGTGGGCGACGCGTAGCAGAGGGAGAGTGCTGAGCGGGACGGTGCCATTAACGGCCGAGCCAATCAGGATGCGTCACGTGGCTCCATAACGGCTACTAACGGCTAGTTTTTAAATTTAGCCGTTGGAGCTCGAAAAAATTTCAAAAAATATGAAATTTATCCTATAAAAAGGGCATCCATCCCAGCCATTTCTCCTCACCCCAAACATCTTATCTTGTGCTCTCAAGTATTCTTTTGTGCTCTCTAGTATTTGATTTTTTTGATTTAGACAAAACTTGCTTAAATTTTGTCAAAAATTAAAATTAGTTTCGAAGTTAATTAGTGTAATCGCAGAGGTGTGAAGATAACACGGTAGGAAAGTATGTAAGTGATATTTATATTTATGTATTATTTATAATTTTTGTGAAGTGAATAAATATTTTGAAATTTGTTTATTTCGTTTCAAAATTTCAGAATGGATCCGAACTATCCATATCAGTCGCCATCGTTCACGTTAGGTGATTTTGACCCGAATTACATGTCGGGATGTTAACGCCGGAATTTGGTAAGCTCAAGAGTCCCCATCGGCTTAAGGTTCACATCGGCTCAAAGCTGATAACGGCTTAGAGTTCTGCATCGGCTGATGGGGTTTTCTGTTATTATTCTAGCAGCCGGATTCTTATTAGATTCGATTTGGGAAGGTCTTATCCAAAAAGAAATCGAGTTCAGGAAGGATGCGGCTTGTATCTATTAATTAGAAAGAATTTGTTAGTTTTCCTTTTATCTTTAGGAAAGTATGTTAGTGTTCAATAAGGACTCGGTTTGTTTTTTTATCTTTAAGAAAGTTTGGATTGTAATCTGTTAGGATCTCTGTTAGCATGTTAGTATAAATATGTAAGTCCGGGGTTCATGTAAAATAATATCACGATCAATACAATTCGGCGCATCGCCACCTTTTTACTTTTGTTTGTTTTGACGAGTTCTTGTTTTCGAGCATGGGCTGCATCGATTGAGTTTGACCTTGGGCAAAAAGTGAGTTCCGTCATCTTCGTTTGCGCTGGCGTGGCTAGGACTTCCTCGGTTGAGTCCGATATTCTAATCGGGCCGATGCAAGTGTTGTCTATGTAACGCCCTGAAAATCGAAGAATTTAAAACTGAGAATTAAAAATCAGAACTTACAAAAAACCTTTTGATTATTGCTTCTTGATCGAGTTTTCGCTTCTTATTTGCTAGCTTGGTTGCATAAATTTATACGCGAGCGATTCATCTTGCTTTTTTTTAGAAAACCAAACGATTTGAAATTTTCGCTGGGAGAAAATTTTCGGAGTTTAGAATTAGGAATTTTAATATAAAATAGGAAAAGGGTTATGGATATTAAAAAAAAGGATATATATTATATATATTTGGGAGCAAAACATAATTCAGGTGATTGAGTAATATTAATTAGTGAGCAAAATGAGTAATAAAATATTTTAGGGTACATATATGAAATTTAGAAATTTATTTGAATCAAAATCACATTTTCTGGAATTGAGGAAAAGGATTAAATTAATTATGTAGAATATATTTTTTAATAAAAGTGGGTGAAAAGGTTGGACATATATTTTACAACTTATTTTTAGATGTTTTATATTTTATTTTGAATTTTGGGGTGAAAGGAAATAAAATTGGGAAAATAGGAAATTTAATTCGGGAAAATCGAAAAGTCACTAATCATTGCGCGCCACTGCTCGACGCCGTACCGGACCCCGACCGCCTCGCCACCACGCGCCGCGCGTCACTCGCACGGGGCCTCGTGCACGCACGTTCGCCGGCGTCACCCTCCCGCGCGCACAGGAGTCGCCGTCGTCGTGCGTTGCCACGGTCGTCGCCCGTGTCACCCCGTACGCCACACAGCAGCGTCCGTATGCCGTCGCTCGCGTCACCACGCCCCCGCAGCACCGCGCCCCACGCCGCCGTACCATGCCCATGCCGTGCCGTACCGCGCCATCGTGTCGCTTGCACCGTTCCGCGTCGCGCCGTGCGTCCGCCACGCCCGCGCCCCGCGCCATGCCCGCGCCGGACCCCGCCCGAGCGCCGCCACGCGCCGCCGCGCCGCGCCCGCCCCGCCGCCCGCGCCCACGCGTCTCGCGCCGTGCCGTGCCAGCCCTTCCCGCGCGCGCGCCATGGCTACCGACCTCGCCCGAGCTAAGACCGGCTTGGAACTCCTATAAAAGGGCCATGGCGGATCAAGCTTTGTATACCAAAATCCTTCGTAAATCACTCCTCTCCATTTCCCCCAAACTTCCCCCACCTATTGCGCATTGAGCCGTCCCGATTTGAGCAAGAACCGAAGAACCCTAGCCGTAGCCACTCGAGGTCGATCTTCCAAAATCCATCGTCTTCGGCCGATTTCCTCTCCAATTGAAGGTACGAATGCAATCCTCATGTCAAGAGCTTTATTTCCCCATGTTTCCGGCCGATTAGCCACCGGAGTTCGCCGGCGACGAGCCCGCCGTGCTTCCCTATTTAGCCGCCGCCATGCGCACGTCGCCAGGCCGTCTCGGCTCTTTTCCGACCAAACCGACCCCGTAGTTAGCATCCCTGCGCCCCTTAGATGCTCTGGGAACACTTGGTTCGGCCGGAACGCCGCCGGATCCCGCCGACACCGTGCGCCACCGCCGCTGCGGCAAGGCCGCCGTCGCCGGCTCGTTCCGCCGCCTCCTCGGTTCGTCTATGCCTCGGGGAGAGTTCCTTATGTCGCCTGGAGGGAGTAGGATCGATTAGATGCCGAGCTCCGGTTTCACTCGCCATTGTTCGGCTGTGCCACGCCATCGGACTCGCGCGGAAGAAGAAGAACAGTGGAGGAACAAATAAAAGAAAAGGAGAGGAATGAAGGAGAGAAGCGCTGTGTAGCGCAGTGGAAAAGAACAAGAGAGAGGAGCGCGAGGTCCTGCGTTCGAATCCCTCCCCGCGCCATTTTGTTTTCTTTTTCTCTTCCTCTTTCCTTTTGCCAGCGAAGAGAGGAAAGAAGGTATAAAAGAAAAGAAGGGGGGAAAGAAAAACGAGAATGGGTTGTTAGCCCAGTGGAGAGAGCGCTGGGGCTGAGAAGGAGGTCGCGGGTTCAAACCCCAGATGTGCGAAATTTTGCCGATTTTCATTTTTTTTTTGTTTTTGTCCTTCCTCTCCCGCCGGCCCACACATAAGAGAGAGAACAGAGAGAGACCAGCGAAAAAAAAGAGAAAAAGAAAATGGGGAAAGAAATAAAAAGAATAAAAAAATATTTAGGAAAGGTATAGAGTAATGAAAATTGGTTTTTATTTTTTTCGAAATAAATTATTTAGGGAAATATATATTTAGAGAAATTGGGATAAAGGTTGATTTTTGGAAAATAATTATTTAGGGGATAATTATGATATTAATTTATGACCTAAGTACAACTTTTATCTAAACTTTGGATTATTAGGAAAATTCACCAATATTATTTAACATAGCTATAATTAAGATATTATCATGACATGTTATTTAACATTATCATAGGTTTCCCAAAATCTAAAGTACCAATATGGTTCCAAACATTGGGAATATAATTGTTACCTAAAATTGGTATTAAAAACTAATTTTATCATATGGATTTTTTGAAATTAAAATCTAAAATTATTTAATGCAGTGTCAAGCTTTAGGGTTAACTAGTTATTTTTGGATTCAATTATTGTAAACCCTAGAACTTATCGACCCGAGAAATAACTTGATGAAATTGAAAGGTAATCTTTTTTTATTGAATCATCAACTCTAGTATTTCTCAAACTTTAAGCATATTAAAATAAGTATCGTATCCTTCTTAACAAAATCGGATTCAATACAAAACTTCAAATCTTTATAACTCTTTCGCTCTAACTCGGATTTCACCGAAACTCGAGCCTAGGTTCGTGTAGAATCATAGCCTAATATTAGGAGCCATTTTCGCGATTCATTTGGTTTTTATTGGATCTTATTGGATTTTATTTGAATTCTAATTGAATTCAAATTTGATTTCTCGCACGTACGGATAGCGTCCGAAGAAGCAAGCACTGACTACGCGGAAGACCCCATTCAACAAGTGTGCGAGCAAGGCAAGTCAACACATCCCTTTGAACATATTGATCCTACTTTGTGAAATGATGTTGTTTTCAATTACAAATTGCATGCTATACACAAATGAGTACCTATTCTTGATATATCCTGCCTTGATATTGAATACCCTTAGAAATATTCTTTGTAACCTTCGATGTGATACAAGGAGGTTATCTTGATAAAATGCTTAGCCACGCTTATACTAGATTCTTGCATACTCATGATTTTACAAATAAGCCTCGTGCTTGGGCAACTATCTTGGGAAGATGGTTGAGACACGGCAAGTGGAGACATGAGCGCCACGTTGCCTTGATCATGTTGGAAATGGCTTTGATGAAAAATAAAAATACAAACCAATGTTTTTAGACTGGGGCGGATGGATGGATTTGTGTGGATTCCGGGAAAGGCTAGTACCGTCCCTGGTCAATTAAGGACCGAGCCATGAGACTACAACTTAGAACGAGCCAGTACAACCGTACTTCTCGAATGGGTATAGACCTAGCTAATTAAATATCCGAGCGAAGGCAGTATCCTTGCATAGTAGGTTCAGGTGTTGGCGTTGAGGTAAGGGCTTGTCGGTGGGGGTGCACCACTGGTGGGTGCCTGGACGATAGTTAAGGGCCTTTCGGCAGGGGGTGTACCGCTGGTTGGTACCTGGGCAGAGATCGGGCATGCGATCAACATGAAGAAATGAAGACATGAAGATGGAAAGTTCAAAGATAGAGCAATTCTTTCTCTTACCCCGGGAACGCCAGAACTCCTCTCACTGCTAGGAAATGACGGCTAGAGTGCATGAGGGCTTAAGTTCATGGGGCGGGTACTGCCAAAGTGAGGTTATCGAAAGGCTTTGCCGTGACCGTCCCATATAAAGGGATGTAAGCTCATTCAATGAGTAGTTGCGGAGTACGGGTAAAGTGTACATCCACTGCAGTGTGAGTCAATCAATCTATTCGAATAGCCGTGCTCGCGGTTAATGAGCAACGTGACAAGTTTTTTTCTCGTGGCTAGACTCATAAATTTTAAAATGATGGGTGGGATTGCATAATGACTTTATGTGCTGGGGAAACCAACTTCTCTATCTGAGAGAAGGGGAAAGACACCCCTAGAAAACCATGACGAATCGGAGGCGGGAAGCTATCCTTGGGATCACAATGGATGGTGGACAGAACCGTCGCCGACTTAATATACTATGGACCTAAAACTTGACCTGGCTAGATGTTAGGTTTGTGAAATGATTTGTGAAAATTGGCTTTGCGCAAATAAACCATAGCCATCCTTTGAATGACTCTATCATGTGCATCATTCCGTGTTGGCTTGCTGAGTACGTTGGGTACTCACCCTTGCTATACGCACAAACCTCCAGATGAAGGAGATGAGGAAGACCCGTACGCATACTACTAGGAGGAATGAAGACAATGGAGCGCAACAGTCTTAGTCCCCGGCCGTTGCCCGTGGCACGGCATGCCGCCGCTTCCGTCCGCTATCTTATCTAATTTCTTTTGGTTGTATCCGGACCGGTAGGTCCTATATGTATTGGATATTGCCTTCGGGCCTATTATTGTAATAATTTCATTGTAAGACTATTCGTGCACTTTGCACCTGGTAATTCAGAACTGTATTCGTGGGTACCAAACCACTCGATCCACGGATAAGGTACTATGAACACGAATGATTCCCGTCCTCAAAAACGGGGGTCTATAGTATATCATCTCTATCTTTAGTTCCATTACTGTTTATAGTCACATCGGCTTAGTTAGGACTTTCTCGGTTAAATCTAATATTCTGATCAAGTTGATATTTCTTTAAACATAATGTCGCTTTGGATAGATTTGTTATATCCATCACATTAGACATATCTATCGGCTCATTGAGTATTAAATTATCATATACAATCTCGTGCTGCATCGATTAGGTCTGACCTACTAAATTGTTATTGATAATCTAAGTCTTGTTAAGCCGATAGGTTTATGCTATGTTTAATTGGAGGGTTAGCCGGTCTTATCTGATGTGTTAAATTTTTTTGATGGTTTTGCCATCTTGGTTAAATTTAACACATGACCACTTTGATCGGTGTTATATCGGCTTGTTTAAATCTATCAGGCAATTATCAACCTTATGTTGCATCAGTTAGGTCCGACCTATGAGATTGCGGTTGCAAGTTAGATTTATTTAAGTCAGTACGCATCAATCATTGTTTCATCGGGGTTTCAGCCGATGAGTTATCTAGACGTTGCATCGGCTTACAAGGATTATATACAAAGCTGGTTTTAACCGATTGCAGCAAAGGTTTCTAATCATTTGGATTTAAAGCCATCGGACCTCCAGCTGATGTGTGCTTTAATCTTCATATCAATGTCTATTTTATCAGCACACAGCCGATGGATTAAAACCTTAACTGCATCGGCTGACATCGGCATCGCTCGTACCAATCAGTTGTTTTGGTTATCGGCCCGTCGGCGATATGCTTTATGCGTTGCTGCTTTGTATATCTTATCAGTGACAGTATCAAATTGATTGGCACGCCCGCGTTTCATCTATTTTAGGATCTGCACTGGAGCTAAGCAGATTTCCTAGACCAATGTGTGTTTTTCGCGTCAACACGAGGTCATTCCCAACTGGTGATGACGATGTCTTCGGATCGGCTCCAACACCACCAGTTGTGGAGGAGGTACCGGTTCAAGCGGCGGCGGTGTCTTCAGAAGGATATTCTGGCACTATGAGCGGTAGTGCTTTGACAAACACCAACTCGAAGAGATCGAGAACTTCCGATGTTTGGCAGAACTTCGATGAGATGGTCGTGACCGGCCCCGACAGAAGGAAGGTAACAGTAGCTAGATATAGAATATGTAGGAGTAAATTATCTGCAAAATCTTATGGTGGTACAGGACACTTGAAGCGCCATGCAGAGGCTTGTGCGAGGAAGCAAGGAATCCAACTTCGGCAGCAACAACTTCTTCTAAATCCGAACGGTACGGTACGTAGTTGGGAGTACGATCCCATGGTAGCTCTGAGTCTCGTGTCCGGTTAATCGCTAGACAAGATTTATCTTTCAACTTTGATGAAAGTCCTGCTTTCAAAAACTACATCCAAACTTTGAATAATCATAGGTTTAAAGCTGTTAGTAGGCAAACAACAACTCATGATTTACAAAATGTTTATGAGAAGGGTTGTAGTTCACTTAAGGAATTATTTAGTACATGCACCTTTTCTATTAATGTTATCTCCGACATATAGAGTAGTAGAGTTAGGGAGGATTACCTTAGCATAGTTGTTCATTTTATTGATGATGATTGGCAGATGCAAAAAAACAATTATAGGTCTTAGATTAATTGATGTTTCACACACGGGTGAAAATATAGCTGAAAGAATTAAGAAGGTTATTATTAAGTTTAATCTATCTGATAAAATATTTGTTAGCACCTTAGATAATGTATATGCTAATTCTAGGGCAGTGGAAATTTTGCAGCCTTTATTTTGTGTTTATGCCGAGTCTTTCCTACTGCATCAGCGATGTGCATGCCATATAATTAATTTGATTGTTAAGTCTGGAATAAAAAAGTGGGTGCTCACATCGACGTCGTTCGTCAAGCAATCGAGTGGTTAACTGCTTCTAACCCACGAATTGCTGCATGGAAGAGGTTTTGCCATGCATCCAGTAAGAAGACACATAAGTTTTTAACCGATGCGGAGCATTGGTGAACTGCAACTTATTTAATGTTAAAAGTTGTTTTTACCTTATAGTGATTTACTAACTGTTTTTCTTCAGTCATGTAATGGCCCAAGAAATAGTGACGGTGGGCCAATACCGACGAGCAAACCTAAAATATTGTTCAAAAGTTTTACCAATTTCTTGAAACCTTTTATGACTGCACTATCACATTGTCGCAAATTTATTATCCAACCGCAAATTTAATTTTGCATAATATTCTTGAAATTGTCACTTTATTAAAAGAATATGAAAATGATGATCTTCTTATGCAACCTATAATTTAACATGAAACAAAAATATTTAAAATATTGAAAAAATATTCCTATGTTGTATGCTTTTGCTTTCATACTAGATCATAGGGAAAATTAAGGGATTGTGCACTATTCTATCCCTCATTGGAGATACTGTATGAGTAGATTATAGTCCCTTTTATAGTGAGGTTAGATCTAAATTATATGAAGTTTTTGCAAAGTACCAACTAAAGTTTTAAGGAGTTCGTCAGCACAGACCCCCTGCCCCTGCAGCAAGTAAGAAGAAACTACAGTGGAGCAGAATTTGGGGTGGCTCATCTTCAAGCCATGGTGGTAGCAGTTCGTCGGCGGCAAGTGGAGATGCTGGATCACATGGTGCAGCCGAAGAGTTATCCAACTATTTGGATAGCGACGCCATCAGGCATAAAGCACAAGACTTCAACATCCTCGGGTGGTGGAATGATCATAAGATGACATATCCCGTGATTTCAAAACTAGCATGGATGTGTTGACAATGCTCGTGTCAACTGTGTCCTCCAAATCGTCCTTCAGTCTATGCGAAAGAATCATCGAAGACAAGCGGACGAGTCTGAGCAGCGACCATGTCGAAATACTACTAAGTGTTAAAGACTAGGAGTTAGCAGCTGAACATGATCAATACACTATTGACAACCAAGAATTGGTATCCTAGTTTGAGAACCTCAACATAGACAAAGACCAACCCCAATAGCTTCAAACTTTGTTATAAGTAGTATTCATCTTTTGAGCTGTACTTTTTTCTTTGTCATGGTTTTCTCAGATTCCCCTATGAGTTTTTACATGACAAAGTTTTAACGAGACAACATGTATTATTGTATCACATAATAATATAAACATCAATAAATGTCATTATTATTTTTGACATATTGTTTTGCAATATTTTACTATGTGTGAATGTTTTCTTTTTTACTTCACACAATTTATATTTTCAAGATGAGGAATATATCATTTTTTAAATTTTTGGATGATAATAGTTATTTTTCTGAATTTTTTGAAAGAGAATTACTTTTATTTTTCATTTTTTATTTTTTTTGGACAAGGAATATTACTTCAACCAGTTTTTTTAAAAAAAATTTGGACTGCTACAGTACTCGGCTGGGCCGGCTGTTGGCCCGTGGGTGGGGATGGCACGTGGGCCACTTGTGTGCCCGTGCCAACACGGCACGGCCCGCCCACCCGTGGGCCGGCACAGCATGGCCCGCTACAGGAGCCGTACCTAACGGGTCATGTCGTAGCGGGTCGTGCCTCAGCCGTGTCCGGGCCGGGTCATGTCGTGCGGCCCATCTGGCCACTACTATTCATGGATTCACCCGGGGGGGTCTGCCTTTTCCTTTTGACTTTGACACGCTGCGGTTTGAATTTACACTGGATTTTTTCATAGTTTGCGTTTTTTAACACGGTTCAACTTAACAACGACTTTTTAATAATGGATTTAAAAACCCGGCCTCTATATCAAAAAGATGTACACAGTCAATCAAGCTCATACATGACCACATAGGCTCCTCCCATTACATAGGTAACACAAAAAGACTAACACACAAACGTAAGTTCAATCCAACAAGATTGCAAAAGCTAACACACAAAGGTCGTGTTCTTTTGTGGTGTAGATGAAGATAAAGATTAAGTATTTCACGCAAAATAAGATGATATTAACGAATAATTAATTAAGTTTTAATTATTACAAACTTGAAAAATAAATTTATCTAATATTTTAGAGCAACTTTAATATAGAAATTTTTTTACAAAATGCATCGTTTATTAGTTTGGAAAACGTGTCACGAAGATAGAAATTTCCATCCAATACGTTAAGCAGAAACGAACGGGATCAAAGTAACCATAACAGCCAAACACAAGGATTTATTCATCTTCATCGACGATATTCTCCATTCCAACAATACTTCACTTGCCTTCGAAAATAACATGACGTGGCTTGACGGATTTCAAGAGTGATGGGTCTTTGACATAGAATACTTGTTTAACGGATTTCACAAGCATGAATGGCTCATCTTCGTAGCCAACATCCTTGAGCTCAACGATAATCGTCCCGCACTTGTCAATCTTCAACCCGCTTGGAATTCTTACCCACTTGCATCGGAATAGAGGGACTTTGAGGGCTCCATAATCTAGCTCCCAGATCGACTATATAAAACCATAAAAGTATGCTTGTTGCCGCCATCATCATAGACATCTATGTGTACGCCACCTGTTCTGATTAGTAATCTTGTTGTCCTGGTTTTGGGTGTAAAAAGTATACATGTTTATGTCATAGTCTTTGTATGTGTTGATTGTGTTGGATGGCCCAAGACAAAGAAAATAGTTGACCACTATCGATGTCTGCAGTTGTCAAGTATTCCATCAACCATTTCCCAAATTGAAGTTTATGATTTCCTCGGATTATCATCGTGGATTTTATCCAAGTGCATGTCCACGTAAGGAGCCACCAAAGCTGACTGTCATAGTACCAAAAAATGTGCTTGTCTTATGGTTTCTTGGTCAGGGGGAGGGACAATTCTCTTATGGTATAATGTTCATTTTCCAAACAGTTTGCCCTCATGATGGGGCACAAGCACACCGATAGGTTTCAGATCCATATAATCTATGTAGAACTCTACCACCTTCTCTGTTCCATAACCCTCGACGATGTTGCCTTCAGTCTCGATCTATTCTGGACATATTTATTTGTGATGCCCATAAACCTCTCAAAAACTCACATGCTATGAAGATACATTGGGCCTAGGATCTTTACTTGCTCCACAAGATGAGCAATGAGATGCACCATGATATCAAAAAATGAGAGAGGGAACAACATCTTGAGCTAGCAAAGAGTTTGAATTGTGTCCTCCTGAAGCTTGTCCAATTAAGTGGATCGTCAACCTTCGATTCATCGCTTTGAAGAACTAGCACAACTTGATGATTGGATCTCGGACCTTATTTAGAAGGATACCTCTGATTGCGACCGGTAGCAGCTACGTCATAAGCACATGGTAGTCATGTGACTTCATTCCAACCAACCTATTATCTTTATTGTAAACCAGTTTCTTAATATTTTCATTTTTTCCACATCACTAAGAGTGTAGCATGCTGGATGAAGGTAGTAGTGGTCATTTCCTTTGTCCTAAGGATGCAATTCTTTCTTGATATTCATGTCTTCAAGGTCTCTTGGTGCTTGCAAAGTGTCATTCGTCTTGCCCGGTGTGTTCAACAATACCCCGAGCACGCTTTTGCACACATTCTTCTCCATGTGCATCGCATCAATTGCATGACGGATATCCAAGTCTTCCCAGTACGGTAGTATTGACGCAAAAACACGGCGGCCTGGGAGTTTTGCTTAGCTCAGTGCAGGTCCAAAAGCGCTAGTGGAAGAAATGTGGACGTGCTAGTTGGTTTGATCCTACAACCAATAAGACATGGTAAATATTAGAAGATGATAGTTGATCGGCTGATAAGCCAATGACGTATCGTAGTGGCCTAGCCGATGCGGTCGTGTTGGATCGGCTATAAGGAAGAAGATACTTCTCATGAACTAGATTTAAATCAGATATAAACATAAACAACTTTTCCTTAAAAAATCAATCATATAGGTCGAACCTAATCGATGCAACATAAATTTGGGATTATTAAAGTAAGTTGTTATACAATTACAGGATCTAAATAACTAGCCAATGGACATATATTGAAGACTAGACTCAAAGCAATCATGATCGACTGTAGATTCAAATAACATGTAAATTAATGATTTAATCTTTCTCTTAGGTACAAGCAATTATAATAGAACAGACTTAAATGAGACAATATTAATTGCTTATAATCAAGATTAAATAAATTAGTAATTATATAGACTTAGACATAGCGAATGAAACATAGTAGGTGATTAGATAACATATCAGCAACTCTCTGGTATAGCCTTATATAATATTATCAACCTTGATTAAATTTGTTAAACAATTTATAACCTCGACAGATCAGACCTAACCTAGACAACACGAGGCTAATAACAAGCTCAATAGATTTAAAGGGTTGATAAATTTAAATAAGATGATAGATATAACCAATTGAGCAAAATAAATCATATGACTTAAAGCCTTTGACTGATTTTCAGGGTGGTGGATACCTTAGCTAATCTAGATTGACAAAACGGTTTAATCGATACCAGCAAAACCCTAAAGATGGCTCAGCCGATACAAGTAAATAAAGCTATTGACTTAGATTAATTAAGATATACGATAAATAGGCATATGCATAAGTTAGATTAGAGTGTCGAAATGATGTAAGCACTAATCCCGCCGATACAAACCGCCATGACAAGCCTTACCCCTTGTCGGAGATCGAAGCCGATGCAACCCAACTCGAAACAAAAACTCATCGAGATGAAAACATAGAAAACTAGGGTGGCGATGTGTCGAAAGTGTGTATTGAATTGTTGTTGTTTTTCTTACAAGACCCTGGGCATCTATTTATACCCACATATACAAACTTGTCCATAATGGACACGACTCAAACTCCTAAATTACAAAAACATACGAACAAGTCCCTTACGGACTCTTACAAAAATATCTCCAACGAATATGATTCAATAATATCCCTAATTAATAGATACAATTGCATGTAATGGACTCTATCCTTGTTTGACAACAGTTTCGAATCCTCAACCCAAACCCAACAGTGAAAGGGTCCAGTGGGTGCCTTCTCCTGGTGCCAAGTTGCTGCGTAGGCTAAGTCGATGGAGCATCGTGCAGCTGAGATGACCCAATCTCATCGTGTGCCTGGAGCGCGTCCTTGTCGATGTCGGCGTCATCGTCCCCGTTGGAGACAGTGTATCTGGAGTCCGTACGTGTCTTCCTAGAGGAATCGCCACCTCCTGTGGAAGCAGAAGGCACGTGCACGTCATGCCTCGTGATTGTCCTGCAACCACAACGTGTAGCCGCACGACGTAGGCGACGTACTACTCTCTGTTGCACAAAATTCTGTACTTAGATCAAAGATTGCAATGTATTAGATGTATACTCCAAAGAGCTTTAAAAATCTTACGTTGAGGAAGTTGCGTGTGTCATCATCTCTAACTCTCCCACGAAATTGCGTCATCTCCTCAATCGTCGTTCGGAGGGTGTTGCCTTGAAACAAATTTCACATTTAGAACATCTAGTTATGCAACTCAATACAAAAAACCAAGTCAGATGACATACCACTCTGTCCAAGATAGGCCCATCCTCCACCTGGCTCCCCACCGCGTACTTTGGTCGTAGGACGTGTCTTCATTGTCGGATGACTCAATGCTGGTGTAGTCATCCCGCGACCACTAGAGTCTGAGCCGGGTACGCGTCACGCCATGGTACCAAGCCTGGTACCGCTTGAACACCACGTTCAAGTGCGACTCGTCGTTGACGTCCACGTTGGCGTTGAATAGGTCCCACCGGTTAATGTAGTTGAAGTTGTATTGGTCCCAATCGAAGATCTCCTTGTTCTTCTGACGATCCAACCTGCAAGCCATGTACTTCAAAAGTTAGGTAATTTTTAAATCAATTAATACGAAATGCTAGAAACAGTTACAAATAATATTGCACTTACTTGTGTAGGTCATATCCAGTCAAAACCAGCTCAGGTGGACACAACTGTTGTACCCCAAACTAGCGTGCAACTCTATGAGGCAGGTGGAATTCGACAGCGTAGAAGTAGATGAGGGGACACCTCATCCTATATAGATTGTTGTCGCTATAGCACACGTTGCTCACCATAAAAGGCAGCGTCGCCTCTCCAACGTATGGCTCCCAAGTCACCTGCAACATGTTGCAACATCATGTTACATTACAAAGTAAACCACTGTAAACGAACAGAACAAGTAATCAGGACTTACACTAGATGCCGTGAGGCTGTCCAACTCATTCGTGTACTCCTTGTAGGCCCGCTGTATCCTCGATTGAAGGACTGTTACCTGGTCCCAAAGGTAGGCCCACGTCGGTTGCCGACGTGCGTCCTGCCCAGCAAACCAGTCGCGACGAGCCAACACCTGCGGCCAACCTACTGGAAGCAATGACCACATCCACAGCTAGAGTAGGTACACGCATCCACCAAGTGAGGCGGACGACGAAGAACGATGACACACCTTGCACATCTGATGGTAAAGGAAAGCCACTACTGTCGAGCCCAAGCTGTACTGACCCGCCTGGTCCCAGTCAGTAAGGCAGTGGATCCACATCTAGGAAGCATTGTCCCCCGTCACGTCGAGGAAGAGCATGCAGGCAAAGAGGTGGAGGATCCACGCCCGATAGTAGTGCGCAACTGTCTGCTCGTCCGCCCCCTCAGGGCAATGTGCGAACTCTATTCGTTAGCTCTCCAACTGGTTGATCATCATCAGAATCAATAGCTCTTGCCACCTCGTAAGGCTCTGAATCATTCATAACTTCAATACTATTGGAGGCCCGGAATCCGTCAACACAGTGCGGTTGAGCATCAACAAGAGGAGCACCCAAATTGTCAGGACCCCTGCAAGGTATGCACAAATAGGAGAAAAACAAGATATTAGCGGCTGAAAATAAGGGTGGATGACGACGAGAAACGGTCCATAATTGTAACTTACTCGGATGATTTTCTGTTAAAGGGATCTCCTGAATAGGATCTGCCACATTTCCATCCATCGGACAAGCATCTCCATCTGTCTCAAAAATTTTGACCTCATTGGGGGCAGATTGAGCATCCAAAACCGTACGTGCAACCTCCTCGAATCTAATAGGTTCTGGGACATCTATGGCAAAGTATGCCTGATCAGCCATCGGTGGGGAAAACTCATGAGGAATGGGATCAACCACCACCCGACGCACAACCACCTCCAAACTTTGGAATTGACTCTTCATAACCAATCTCACATACTTCTCCCACTGATCTGCACACCCAATTAGGATCAGCCTCCTTAAGATGTTGGAAGGGGATACTACGTGAAGTACACCCTCAACTATGATGGAATCATCTCCAGGGCAATGTAGCTCCTCCCGAGCCCTACCAAGCAACTCACTAAATGTTGGCTTCGCATCGAATAGAACAGCCTCACTTTGGATGTTAACAAACTTGACACATCCATAACAATATTTTGCCACGGTGTGATGTGAACCCGCTAGGGTTTTGTCCCGATCTTTCGATGAGAGGTGGAGGATAACTCGATTGGAAACGGAGGCGACGTTCACGGCCCGACTACAACCGTCCAAGGACGATGCGCCTTAGCAACCGATACACCGTCTCCGGTGGTCGACGCGAACTTGCGGTGCGCGACAACCCAGCCACTAGGGCACTCGTCCTGCAAGCAATCGAAGAACAAGCAAGAACAAGTAAAACAAGCACTGAAATTGCTAGTATAAAAAGATGAAAAATTCACTCTAAATTCAACAATATGGCGGGGTTCCGAAGACAAACAGATGGGCGGTCTAGCCGACACGCGCGCTGTGTGCAAGTAGCAAGACGCTAACTCTAATCAACAAAACCCACCCTTCTTGGTGGCGGCTGAAGGCTTAAGAAGAGGGGAGAGACGACCACAGGGGTGCCGGGGTCGTGCTAAACCCTAGGACGCACCCCTAACGGGCCCAACTTGATACACGACCCATTGGGCCAAAAGAGGTGACGCAGCACCAAAGACAGAAAATACTCGGTAGAAAAAGGACAATTGCGGCCACTCCAGGACAGATATTGACATGGGGCCAGATCCATTTGAAAGTAGACTTGATAACCTTTCCATCAAGTACTTGCACGCCCAAATCAAAGTTTGCATGAAGTCGTGGAGGCCGTTAGAACTTGGCACTGTGCTGCAGTCCGAATCCACCCCGCGCGAATCCTCTTCCCGTTGGATCCTCTCCATCGTTCCTGAGTAAAACAAAAGTGCACGCGCCTCTAGGGTAATAAGAAGAGGAACATAAACTTAAGAATGAACTCACTTGATGGTTGAGTTGACGTGCACGAGCGCGGGTTATTGGGCCATGAAGTTGTACGTGCGGAGGCGTGGATGTATCGGTAGTATTGATGTCTTCATCACGATGCCTTCATGATATATGATCACTAGGTTGTCCATCTAGTAGTTCAACAAAATTACGAATATAGTTTGTTCAGTCAAAGATAATTGCTATATAGTACTGAATTTCTTGAAGCCACTATATCTTTTTAGAACACTAAAATTTTCTAAAAGGAAACTCTGGCCCGTACGAAATTATCCAATCTTTCAATTTCTTTATGAGATCTACCTTCGCCCTAAGTCTTATGTTTCATCGCTAGTTGTGCTAATTTGCGTCCATCTAACTAAATCAAACTAGTAAACTAATCAAAATTGCACTACGATTAAAACTTGCCAATTATTCAATCAAAAACGATTAGAAAATTTATAAATTACATGTTCAACAATTTACATTTCACCTATTCAAAATACACATACATTGCATATTTATATTTTACCCACATTGCATATTCAAAAATCACGTACATTGCATTTTCAATTTTTACCTACATTGTGTATTCTAAAATCATAAAATCACATGCATTGCATTTCTAAATTTTACCTATATTGCACAATTTAATATTACATACATTGCATATTTAAATTTTACTCACATTGCATATTCTAAAATAACGTACATTGCATTTGAATTTTTACCTACATTGCGTATTCTAAAATCACATGCATTGCATTTCTAAAATTTACCTATATTGTGCATTCTAAATTTTAACTTTACCTATTTTTGCATATTCGAAAATACATATTCATTAAATTAAAATTTTCAATTTACCTGGAAGGAGAGTCGGCGCGAGCTGCCGAGGCGGCGGCCGGGGCGGTGGCGGCCTGGCGCGGCGCGACGCAGGGCCGGGGCGGCACGACACAGGGGCCGAGGACGGCGGCGCAATGTAGGGGAGAGGTGTCACGGTGGCGCCGGGGTGGGGGATGGCGGGGCCGGCCCTGGGGGGTCGTCGGGCGGCGTCGAGCCAAGGGCAGGCCAGGCCATGGTCGTGCGCAGCGGCGGACGATGGTTGGGGGCGCGAGCTCATTCATGGAGAGAGGGACAAACACGATGTGTTAGACGAGGAAGACAGGACCGACCTGTAAGCCGGGCTCAGTGCCAAGATCGGTGGCGCCGAGCTCAACACCAAGATCCACGGCGCCGAGCTCGGCGCCACTCTTGATGGTGCCTCGGCGCCGACATGGCCCAGAGAACTTGGCACCAATAGTGATGGCATCGAGTAGTGTAAGCTCGGCGTCATCATTATTGGCGTCGAGCTTGGGGTCCATTTCTGCAATGAAAACTATCAGGGGTCTTTTTGTGAAAATCTTTCAAAAATTGGGCCAAAAAGCAAAAAAATCGGTGCCAAAAATCATGTCGCCCCGCCAAAAACTTTGTGTTTTTGGCATCGGATTGGAAGGCCACCTCTTGTTGAAGACCACAACCGTACAACGCCTGATTTCTCGTTGGTTGCTTGTATCGCCTATTTGCTCACTAGACGTCGTTGTCTGACCGATGTCATGCAAAACAACGGCGTTTCTCTCTCCTCTTCTGTCGGAGACGCCCGAACCTCTCATTCTATTTGCAATACAAGCTTAAACGGTTCAGCTCATTAGACAAGTAAAACGAGACATCCGAAGTCCGGAGAGAGGGATAACCCGGATAAGTGAGACATTGTTGGGCCTTTAGCCTGCCAGTCAACTTCAGCCTGAAGTGTGCCCGTCAAACCACTCGAAGGTGGCGACCAAATGTGTTACACACTCAGGAGACTTGACAAATTGGCTAAAGATCTACAACGCCTCAAGTATTCCTAACTCATACTCATGTGAATCTAGCTCCCAAGATGTGCGCTAGATTCACAATTTCGTCACAAGCATGAATATACATAGCCAATACACTTAAATTGAGCAACTATTAAAGGATTACAACAATTGGATAATTACATAGGCCGACCGACCAAATAAATATATCAGAGAGCAGCGAACATCGGCGGCTTACTACCCATTCCACAAGCACACTGACTAGGGGTTTACCCCGTTAAGTTCTCATCTTAAAAGAAACGGTCGATTACCCGCATCACTCAAAAGACTAAGACTACACCTGCAAGCAAAGTGAATATTCCAGTGGCAAGAGTCAGTACATTAAACAAGTTAATGTACTGGCAAGCACCAAGACAAGCCTAACACTCTATATGAAGGGCATATAATCAAGGAAGGCATAATATGATTCATTTTAGTGTGAACAAATTTTATTTGCATCAAACACTTTCCACTCAGTTTTGCTTTCAAAGGAAATTTCAGCAAGCAATATCTTAGCATATGGGCATCAAAGTAATCATTAACATGTATAAATATACACCTCATTGTCCTCCATGGCAGCAAGGAGTTCATTCACAAAACTCAACATGATTTGAATGAAATTTCAGTGTTTTTAGGAGGAAAAATACAAGTCTATACTCAATTCATATCCACACGTCGCTCGTGACCGTGAGCACGGCTAATCGATTAGTTTAGACTCTACAGAGTTTATACACTTTACCCACATGACGTGAATCGCTCACTTGAAGTGAAGCGCTCTAGTTTTGCTCGGTACCCGTCGGTACCACCATACTCTGCATGTTGAGTACAGACTAGAGTTCACAACGAAGCCTTTACACCACTTAGTCTCTAGCCTTGCACCAGCACGATTCGTGTTCTCCCATCCTGGGCATACTAGAAATATAACACAGAACCGTTAAGTGGCGGGCCCACGCCTTAAATTAACGCCGTGGTGGTGGACACGATAGGGAACCCACCCACGTGGCATGATACCGTTGTATTGGACAGATTTAGTCGCCTAAATTACCACGACGGGGTAAATAGGAAGTTCCTCTGGGTTATCCGAACCCATACACACCGGCCGACCAGAGTGCAAGGCTAGTCGCTAGGTAGCTTATTTGGCTTAGGTCATCCCATACTGGCATATGCGGTCGTACTGTATACGAAATGAACATACATTGAGTGAAGTCCTTAAGTCGGTCTGGGCACACTCTCCTCCTATCGGTGCACAACTAATCACCATATGTGCACCACTTGTGGCCCAAACCTAAAATCCATGTTTTTCACCATTTTATTTGTCGAAATCACAAGAATTCAAGTTCTTTCCAGATTATTAAGAAAAATGGTTTTCATGTTTGTGATGAGCTCATAATGACAGGGAAAACATTTTAAACATGACTAAGCAATATAGTATTCTAGTGACATCAAAACTCATGTTATAGGTGTTTGAATCATATTTTTCCTAAGGTTAGGAATGAAGGTTATAGACATATGTGGGGTTAAGGTAATATGCAAGTAATAGAAGTTGGTCTAGCAAGTTCAGCAAGATTTTACCTTATTAGTGTACAATCAACATGCAAGTTTTTCAAACCATTTCAATAACCTCCGAAGCATAGGATCAAGGTGATTAAAGAGAGAGATGTAGGACTTGCTTGGAAAATGTCAGCATCCTAATCACTTCTTCACCGTTTAAGCAATCATCTATACAAAATACACGTTATGCAATTAAATACCGAAATTTATGGAAAAATCCAAAATGCTCTAAAATGCATGATTTTTTCACATTGAGTAGGTACTGATCTAAAATGAATTTAGGTGAAATAATTCTCAATTTACCTTATTCCGTTAAGGAGTTACGTATTTTAGAAGTTTTATCGGGTCGTAGTGGCTTAGGTTCAGGCGCTGTTTGGACAATGTTTCTAAACATTGATTTTTATTAATTGACCTCACAGGGTAAAGGGAATACATTTTATAAGTCTAACACAATTGGTTTCATAATTTTTAGAGTTATTACAAATTTCTTAGGCATTTTACAAGTGTACGATGGTTTTATGCCTATAGTGTCTTATTTATATGGCTGTAGGGTTTTGGGTCCAGAACTTGGTTTTATCTGCTAAGGATGCATAAAAATAATTAATTTGGTTGGTCAATTTAATTCTAGTTCATTTCCTAGGGTTTTCATTATTCTACCACCTACTTTGTGAGCTAGAGGGTGTTCTAGGCTATTTTTCCCTAGCTTATTAACTTAGATGGTGTTATATGAGCTAAGTGCACCAAACCTTAGTGAGTGGAGTTGGAACTATGGTTCCACTGGTTTGACAAGTTTTAATTGGATTTGAGTGAGCTAGGGTACAACTTATACCTACATCTATGTATATATATACAAATAGTGTTTGATCTATCTATTATGGCTAACACCTAAATTAACTATTTGAGGTCTTCCTATACTTTTAGTAATTGAGTTGCCATACTTTATTTTACCTAATGAAATTCATTACTTACTGGGTTTATAGAAACTTAGTTCACTTTAAAAGGATTAGGAATGAATTAACTATAAATTTTTATAAGTTGTAAGGTGCATAAAAGGGTTTACTTCTTATTTAAATATCTAAGTGATGTTGCTACACAGTAAGCACTTATTTTTATTTTATAAACTGAAAATATGTGTTTTGGTGAATCTACAGAACTTGAGTTTACTCAAAAAGGAGTTAAGATGAATTTTAAATATATCTCTGAAGTTTAGCCTGCCTATAATACCTTATTCTAATATTAATAGTTTTAGGGGTTTTTAGTACTAAGTAATTATATGTTTTTATTTTTCCTAATTACAGAGGGTAGGATGCGGGATCTATAGGATTTGGGTTTGCTCAATTTTAAGTTGATTTGAATTTTCTAGAGATTTTACAAGTTTTTCACATGGTGTATGTGTAGTCTGCCTTATTTGAATTTTTGGGATAAATCTGGGGAAATAAGGCTCATGTTTTATGGTTCTAAAATTTAGTTCACTATTCAAAGAATCTACAGAAATTTGTCCCACTCAAAAATATGTTCAAATGAATTTTGTGTGATTTTTATAAGGCATGGTTTGTTTTCTGCAAGAAAATATGTTTCTATTTTTATTCTTGTGTCTCTTGCATGTGGGTCCCACGGGTCAGAGGCTGTTTGTGTGTGTGTGTGAGAGAGAGAGAGAGAGAGATTCGGCACCGGTTGGGATGACCCCCCTCAGTCAGTGACTAGCGGTTTTGCCAAGAAGCCCCTGGAATCTAGGCAAATAGATCCCGCGGTCCTCAGCACGTGTTCAAATGAAATTTATTAAGAGTCCTTGGGTTTTTGTGTAATTAAAAATGGATCCATGTCCCACATGTCAGGGAGAGGCACTTTGCAAATATAACCCTACAAGTTTTAAATCCCCTTCTAATCCGTTCCTTTGGCGCTAATGACGTGGGTCCTGCATGCTGGTGAGATGGAGGCCGAGGGAGGCAGAGCTCGGCCGGCCAGAGATGCTTAGTGGCAGTGTCATCGGCGAACGGCGGTGAATTAGCCGGAGCAACTAAAACAGAAAATGCAGAGGAGGAGATGGCGAAGCCATCGGTGTCCTTCTTGCCCATGGTGGTGGCCGATGTGATGCCGGCGGCGAGTCGCGGCGGCAACTTCCTTCGGGTGGTGGTGCATAATGTGTTGCAGTTTGATTTAGTGCAAGGTAAAGCAAGCTTGAGGGTTCGCTAGAGTCGGGGTTCTTACCCGAGGTCGTGCGCGAGTTGGCGAGGCTCGGTAACCGGCGGCGGCGCGAGGAAGGGCCCGGCGGCGGTGGCGGCTTTCACCCGAACGGCGGCAGCTCGGTTCGGCTTTCCATCTACCGAATCGAGTGGGGCACATGGTTATGAGCATCATGGTGATGGTGTATGCGCAAGGAATCAGCATTTTGCTCACCGATGCGGACAGAACACCGGCGACGGCGCGGATGGCTTCGGGTCATCGTCGCCAGCTTGTTCGGGTTAAGGGGCTTCAAAATTAAAGCATGCACGGGGTTATGCTCTGCGAGGGGATGGTTCATGCATGTGGAATCGAGTTCTAACTCACCGGAAAGAGTAGAATCGGAGATGGCGGCCGTCGGCCGGAGTTGAGGAAGACGGAGGTTGATCCCCCTCTTCGGTGCCTCATCCCTTGGGGTTTTTGAGGGGAAACGACGAGTGAGTTGCGGGGAAGATGATGACGAGGTGGCCCGACATTGGCGTTCATCCAAATGACGGGAACACTAGTGATGCCATGGCGGCGGATCCAGAGTCGACGGCGATCGCGACGTCGTGGACTTTGATCTGTGGAAGTGTGAAAGAAGTGTACGAGGGTGTCAGGCATGGATAGGGGATCACGTTACCGAGGACGATTTGCAACGAAACTCACCCGAGAGGATGCGGCATGGATCGAACACCTTCGGCCGAGGAGTACACGGGGTTGTTTCAGGGCGATCCCGAGATGATCTCGTTGGGTCTCTGCATGGAACACGATGTGGAAGTGTGGAGAAGCATGGTGGCAAGATGGTTTTTCAAATGGCGAGAGCTTGAGCTGGCGGTGGCATGCTAGGTGGGCGTCGTCGGTGCTAACACGTCCTCCCTCTTCTTCTCTTCTTGTCCCCCTTCCTTGAGCGGTGGAACACAGTGTACATGAGTAGAGCAAGCCCAAGTGGCTGCCATGTGGGGCCAGGGTGAAGAGAGCAAGGCAAGGAAGACAGGGATGGGTGAGAACTTAGTGCTAGTGAATTTTGAAGTTATTTTCAAATTAATTCTCACCCCTAACTTTGTAGCTTGATAAGTTATTTTGTGGACCTGGTAAATTTGTGAAAATTTTACTGGAGGTATTTGGGCATCCCTAGGTTCCATTTTCTTTGGTTGCACTCAAAAATAATTTGTGGTTTGCTCTCAGCAATTCAGCAAAGACAATGTTTTTTGGGAATGATTTGAATTTTTAGAAGGCCAAGACATAGGAGAAAAATTCTATAAAAATTATATTTAATTAGGTTAATTGACCTAGTATTTGATTAAATTATTTCATGTATATACTTAGGTGCACTTTAATGGTCTTTTAGGCAAATTATTGTTTCAGCCGATTAATAACATTATTTAGCCTAATATTGGGTTATTTTGTCTAATTTGTTCGGGGGATCAAACATAGTTATTAAATTATACCAAAATTAGGTTGAGTTGTCCATAATTTATAGCACCTACATGAATTTATCTTATATGGTTTGACCTAGAAAATTAGGGTATCTCTCCTATGTATAGTTGTCTCGCTCTATGGTTTCACCTAAAATGGTCGTTGGGGATTTTTTTTTGAAGTTTATCTTGGGCCGAGACATTGAACTCTGATCAAAATTTTAGGTTCACTTGCTAGCATCCAAAATTCAGTTGTAGGTTTGCTTGGTAAATTTAAATCGTCTAGGGTATGCGCATATGACAGTTGCATTTTCAAAAATTCAAATACACATAAATGACCTAGGTCAAGATGGCTTTATGTTAGCATGCATGCTTCTTCATGAGCTTGCATTTTTGTCTTAGGTTGTAAATAAAAAAGTTTTTAATTTGTCCCAAAATTTTGTTCATCATATATAAGTTAAGGTTAGTCTCACCTAGGTTTGTAAAAGAAAAATTTTGGCTCCTAAAATTAAGATTCCTTACTTTTATTTTATTCCGACAAAAATTTTGTTGACCCTAGAATTTGGGTATATAACATCTTCCCTCTCTCCCCATGTCAGTGTTATTGCTTTTGTTGGCTACTGGGAGAGACAAGCAAATAGAGACCTTTGTACGTGCCCTAAGAGCATCTCCAACAGAAGCTCTAAATGGTTCCCTAAACTCGTTTTATGATGTTTTAGTTAAAAAATTGTTCCAACAGAGTCTCTATATAGATCCCTAAAGAAAGAGGTTCTTAAATTGCTTTTTCGTTCTCAAAATTGAGAAGAGCAGGTCCATTCTCAAAACACTCCAGCGCGTGCATTCTGTTAACATTTTTAGTCGCGCCAGGCACTCTCATGCGTGAAGCAGATTTACTCTCTCACGAAATATTTCTAGCGCGCAGAGATGGATGAAGCCGACGCCTTCTTTGTCGTCCTAGCCGGCATATACGGAGCCGTGGCCGTCTCTGTGTAGCCGTGCGGAGGAAAAGAGGCAGCGACAGCATGTCGGACGGGCTACGCGGTGTCGGACGGGCCCAGCAGAGTGGGAAGGCCCGACTGAGTTACTGCAGTTTGTTTCTGTTCATGAACATGAACCTGCAATGTTGTCTGATGGGCTATATATATTGTACTTTGTATCGTGTATATAATATAAAAAATGAATGATGTGGTACCTGATCATTATATTTCCAGATTTTTAAAGAAAGAAAAGTAGATGATGAATTTTTCAATCTGTGTGTGGGACCCAGTTAGTTATCAAATAGAGAAGCTTCTAGAGAAACTGTCGGGTACATTTTTGATTTTATGCTAAAATTTCATATATACTATTTTTAGGTTTCCAATATGTGTATGGGACCCAGTTAGTTATGAAATAGAGAAGCTTCTAGAGAATTTGTCGAGTAAAATTTTGATTTCATGTTCTAAATATTTAGAGAATTTCATATATACTATTTTTTAAAATCATCTTATGAGATCTGTTGAGGATGCTCTAACATAGCCAATAAAAAGCGCAAACAACCCTCCACCGATGACAATGGTACGCTGCAAAACAAGATAAGCACACATGAAAAAATGGAATTATATATCTACGGGAAGTACAAAGATTACATTTCATTATAGAATTAGTCATTAACTGACTTTCCTTTTCATTTCGATTTTCATATGAAATCTATTAGACTCAAACTCAATCACATCAACTATTCCATTATGTCAACTCAAAAGAAGGTATTACTTTTAATCAGTCTCAATTCCTAACTTAACCAAAGACAAAAGCAGGGCCATCGATGGCCAAGAACGAACACGACGGCCTGCTACGGTGCTACCGAGCGAGCGAGGAGCGAAGGGGCTGAAGGCTGAAGGCGTCGCTTCGCTCGTGGCTCGCATGTGTCGGTGCATGCGTCGAGCCATCACGACTCCAATTCCCAACTGATGCACCTGCGAGGTTGAGAGTCAAGATGACGACACGAGGTTGTGACTGCCGAGGAGACGACTGTGGAGATTATGGCAATCGGGTATCTACATGGCAAGCTTATCCGACTGGAGGTATGGATAGATTGCGCCTGCCATATCTGTAAACCGAACATGACTTGGGTGTTACGATTACCAATAGAGATAAGGCAATCGGCCTATAGTCACGGTTTGGTAAGATTGAGGAAACCAACTTAGAGTAAGATAGGGTTTTCGATCTGTAAGCCCTCCTCCCAAGACTATATAAGGGGGTAAGGGGCGTCCCTTGAGGGATATCCTATGCTAGATCTGAATCATACGATTTCATAAGTAAAAGCTTTAGACAAACAAGATCAATAAAGACACTCGGCGGATCGAATCCACCGAAACAGGAGTAGGGTATTACCTCACGAGAGGGCATGAACCTGTCTAAATCCTCTTCTTCTTCTAACCCATCGTGCTTGGCGATCTCGACTGCGACCCCAGAAATTATATTGCCGAAACCAAGTTTCGACAGTTGGCGCGCCAGGTAGGGGCCGCGCGTCAAGACTTCTTCAACAATCTCGCCGACAAGCGTGATGGGATCTCCTTCAGGATTCAGTGACTTCACCGCCAACAACTTCGACAAGTTCTTCTCCTTCGACTCGGATTCGAACCAGTCGGAAGGAGAGACCCACTCGGTGTCGTCCGGGCTCTCGAACAGCGCTGAGATCTACGACGACATCTTCAAGTCCAAGATGCGATCTACCCTCCCCAACGAAGAACTTCACTCGGGATCGTTCGGACTACCGAACGCCGCCAGAATCTACACCGATCTTCTCGTCTCCCCGACGGAGATGATCTACTTGGACAAAGACCTCTCGGCGCCGTTTGGGTTACCAAACGCCGCTGAGATCTACGGCAATTTCCTCTCCCCCGAGTCGGGTTTGACCCACTCGACGGAGTCCACATCCTCAAGCTCTGACTTGGACTGGAACTATCCAGACCCGGGCTACCCAGGATCAAGGGAGATCGCCGTCATCCTCCAGCCGTTCGGCTCATGCTCATCTTTGGAGCTCAACGAATATCTCAGCTCCGCCGGCTTTGACGACCTCTATGGCATCCCCTCAGATGAAGCTGACGACTCCGACTGCCGCAAGGACTACGAGCCGAAGTCCTTCGATGTCCTTATGGCTGAGCCGGCCGAGTCCGACTCAACCATGGTCTGCAGGCTTGCGGAGGAAGAGTGAGCCAAGATTGAGCAAGAGCGTAAGATGGCTGAAGAAGAGAAGAAACGCAGGGAAGAGGCCGACAAGAGAAAGCAAGATCTACGGGCAGCCGGACGATCCGCTCAGGAGGCCATCCTTCAAACGCGGGTCCGCAACACCAACGTCTTCCAGACGCCACAGCAGAACGCTGTTGCCGCCCTCACACTCTTGGACACCGTCATGGAGACGGCACCCCCCGACGTGACTCCAATACTAGACAAAATCAAGACCATCGTCGCAGCTACAGCCAACGGCCATCCCACCACCTCAGCACGAAGGCCGACTGAGTCCGTGGCCGAAACGCCCGACAAAAGCCGACTCCCACCTCTAAGGTCAGGAGACTACAAGAGGCCCGAGCCAGACCGATCCACGACTAGGCCAAGAGGCCCACGTCACGAGTCCACACAGAAGTACCAGGAGCAAACGACCGACTCCCGCGACAAACGACAGGGACGTCCACCCGTCCACCACCGCGTTCGCCGCAACAATAGCTCCAGCTACCCAACCAGCCAACCAAAGACCTCGCCGAGTGATCTGCGGGAGGTCCTCGATCGCCGCTACCGGGAGCGAGATCGACGCACTCGGAAGATCGGAGGATCACCCGATAGCAGCGACGACGGAGTGCCAGCTTTCACTCGGGAGCTTCGCCGAGTGCACTGGCTGAATGGTTTTAAGCCAACAGGAATGGAGAAATATGACGGCAAGACCGACCCCGAGTCGTGGCTTACCGTGTATACTCTCGCCATCCGCGCAGCAGGCGACGACAACAAGACCATGGCCAATTATCTGCCCGTGGCCCTCGCCAACTCAGCCAGGAACTGGCTCACGAGCTTGCCAAGAGGCTCGATCGGCTCGTGGAGTGAGCTAAGGGACCACTTCATCGCCAACTTCCAGGGCACCTTCGAGAGGCCTGGAACCCACTTTGATCTCTACAACATCGTCCAGAAGCCAGACGAGTCATTGAAAGACTACATCCGGCGCTTCGCCGAAAAGCGCAACAAGATTCCCAACATCACCGACGACATCATCATCGCCGCCTTCCAGAAGGGAGTCCGTGATGAGCTGTTAATCGGGAAGTTCGGACGCAAGCCACCGAAGACAAGTGAAGCGGATGTTCGAGATGGCGAACTCCTACGCCAAGTCCAACGATGCAATCAAGGCGGCACGCCAAGACCGGCCGACAAAAGGGATGACAAGCACTCGAAGGAAGCCGGCATCCGAGGAAGGATAACGGTAGCAGCAATCAGGCCCAGAAAGATCGCAAGCACCGGCACCAAGACATGGTTGCCACAACGTCCGATTCTCAACACCATTGCCGAGTTGCGGCTTACGACGCGATCATGAACGATCGTGAACGCTCAGTGCACGCATCATCTACAAGCAATTCTCAGAGCAATATGCGGCACGGTTAAACAAGAAGTCGACTAATGAAACCGGTCCATCGGGAACCAAGAAGAACAACCCGACGGAAATTCGGAGCCTTTTCAAGACCACGTGGGCGAGCCGAATCACATCTTCGAGGGCCGCAGCTTATGAGTCCAAGAGGAAGCAAAAGCTGATGGACCGCGAGGTCAACGCGGCACAACCCGAAGTCCAACAACATCTACGATGGTCGGAGGTGGCCATCATGTTTAATCGCTCGGATCATCCTGACCGAGTGGTTCACCCAGGGCAGTATCCCTTGGTACTTGACCTGGTGGTTCAGAACATCAAGCTGAAGCGCGTCCTCATCGATGGGGGCAACGCCCTCAATCTCCTGTTCATCAAGACCCTGGATGAGATACAAATCTTGAGAACTGAGTTGAAGGCAAGCTCAGCCCCCTTCCACGGAGTGATCCCGGGGCTGTCGCCCACACCACTCGGGCACATCGCCCTTCCAGTCACCTCCGGAGTTCGCGAGAATTTCCGAACGGAGAATACCACCTTCGGGGTGGTCGACTTCAAAGACGACCTACCACGCGATCATCGGAAGGCCTGCACTCGCCAAATTCATGGCGATACCACACTACACTTACCTCTGCATGAAGACGCCTGGCCCTAACGGCGTCATCGCCCTGCGCAGCAACGTCAAACAAGCCTTCACCTGCGACAAAGAAAGCTGCGATATGGCCCAATCTTGTGAGAGATCACGTGGCCAGGAAGAAATCCGACTGGCTACATCAACCTCTGAAGAGGGTGAAATTTCTACAAAGAGGAAAGCCAAGTCGGGACAAGACGACGTCAAAACAAAGAAAATCTTCCTTGATCCAGTCGGCAAGATATCTTCAAGGACTTAGAAGATACCATAGTCGCAATGTTCGGGCGCGAGCTTTCATTGTCGATGATTTGGTTCTACGCAAGATCCGACCATCAAGGACCATCACAAATTATCTCCACTATGGGAAGGACCATACATAATCGCCGAGGTGACTCGGCCAAGAGCATTTCAACTAAAGCGCGAAGATGGATCTATAGTGAAGAACTCCTAGAATATTGAACATCTTCGACGATACTATGCTTAAATTGCCGTAAGTTTCATGTTATTCTTGACTGCCAATCTCAAGCAAGATGACTTCTTGAGTTGACAATGGGGTGTATACGTGTCAATAAAGCATGGTTTTCTTCGACAACTTGTTTATATTTGGTTTATCATTGTTTAATGTTTCTTGATTTGAGTTTAATAGATAAGGACGAGAATTTTTGATGACCTAATCAAGCTTAGGCTTGGTGACAGTCGGACGAAAATTACTTAAGAAATTTTCTATGAAGACTCGGGTCAAGGCATTAACATAAATAAGCTAGATACCTACAAGTTCACATCGAAGGCATAAAGAGACCAAGATGATTAAACTTACTCCCGACTGACCCTCGGACGACAAGGGAATCTTGGAGGCTGGATGCGGAAGATGGCTTGTGATGGAACAAGAGTTCCTAGATGGATGGATTTGCACGCACACGAGTTTAGGGTTCTCCACGGAGAGCTGGTGAATAGTGCTGCGAAAGAGGAAATTTTTGGGGAAGATGAAGTGTCGAGGATGACCTCGAGGCTTCGTAAAAAGACTTGAGGGTTTTTGCCAAGTTATCTCGCGATTGGGCCGAGCCCATGAGAGACTTGCGGCCCAGCTAAGGTGTGGCTTGACACGTGTCCTTAGGGACTTAAGTGGATGGACTTAAGCAGATTTGCCCTGGCAATATGCATGTGTCACATATCCCAATACCTTTAAAATCCTTTCATACCGCGGTTTGCATAACTTCATGAGAAGTTGGCACGATGCAATTTGAAAGGTGACAAATAGTTAAGCTTTTCATGGCTGTCCTGATGACAGGAACTATTTGGTTTTAAAGCATTTGATTAAATGATTATATCAATGCTATTTTTCCACCTTGGTGAAGATCTTTTAGATTAAGATCAATATTATGGTAGGAGCTATTTAATATTTTGGTCATATTTTTCGGATGACTGAAAATTTTGTTTACCCATGAGGGCCAATTAAATTATTTGTTCCGAGATGACTCGGGCAAGTTAACTCGGATAAGCACGAGTTTGCCGAGTATTTTTTACCCATGAGGGTTGACTAAATTATTTGTCCCGAGATGACTCGGACAAGTTAACTCGGATGATCATGAGCTTGCCGAGTGTTTTTTTACCCATGAGGGTTGACTAAATTATTTGTCCCGAGATGACTCGGACAAGTTAACTCGGATGAGCATGAGCTTGCCGAGTGTTTTTTACCCACGAGGGTTGACTAAATTATTTGTCCCGAGATGACTCGGACAAGTTAACTCGGATGAGCATGAGCTTGCCGAGTGTTTTTTACCCACGAGGGTTGATTAAATTATTTGTCCCGAGATGACTCGGACAAGTTAACTCGGATGAGCATGAGCTTGCCGAGTGTTTTTACCCACGAGGGTTGATTAAACTATTTGTCCCGAGATGACTCGGGCAAGTTAACTTGGATAAGCGTAAGCTTGCCGAGTGTTTTTTGCCCACGAGGGTCAATTAAGCTATTTGTTCCGAGATGACTCGGGCAAATCAACTCGGATAAGCATGAGTTTGCCGAGTGAATTGATTTTCTTACCCATGAGGGTCGATAGAATTACTTGTTCTGAGATGACTCGGGTAAGTTAACTCGGATGAGCATGAGCTTGCCGAGTGAATTGATTTCTTACCCATAAGGGCTAAATAAATTATTTGTTCCGAGACGACTCGGGCGAACTACTCGGATAAGCATGAGCTTGCCGAGTGATGTGATTTTTTATGATTGCTTTAGCTTGAGCTAAGCATTTATATAGGAATTATTTGTTCCGAGATGTCTCGGGCAAATTTCCGGGATGACTCGGAAGATCGGCTCGGATAAGCATGAGCTTACCGAGCGAATTGATTTCTTACCCATGAGGGATGATTGAAATATTTGTTCCGAGATGACTCGGGCAGATCCACTCGGATAGACATGAGCCTACCGAGAGCTTTCCACCCACTAGGGTTAATTGAGTTATTTGCTCTCGGATGATTCGGGCAAATTCACTCGGACGAGCATGAGCTTACCGAGTGATGAGGTTGCTTTAGCTTGAGCTAAGCATCTACATAAGAATGATTTTTTATAGTTCTTGACTATATGTTTAGTCTATTTTTGACTAACCATATAGTCGGGGGCTACACCTAATTAGGTGCATCAGGAGATGCACCTAGATATTTATTTTTGAGAATTTTTGAGATATTTTCCAGCCCTTCACAGTCTTTGGAGCCACTCGGAAAGATTCAGGCAGAGATGATGGAATCACTCGGCGCCAAAAGCACTCGGTCAAAGAGGTTTTTGGCTGTGTGTTGTTTTGGTCTGAAGCTGAGCTGTCTCGTCGACTGAAAAGGACTCGGGGGCTACTGTGGAGATTATGGCAATCGAGTATCTACATGGCAAGCTTATCCGACTGGAGGTAGGGATAGATTGCGCCTGCCATATCGTAAACCGAACATGACTTGGGTGTTACGATTGCCAATAGAGATAAGGCAATCGGCCTATAGTCACGGTTTGGTAAGATTGAGGAAACCAACTTAGAGTAAGATAGGGTTTCTGATCTGTAAGCCCTCCTCCCAAGACTATATAAGGGGGTAAGGGGCGTCCCTTGAGGGATATCCTATGCTAGATCTGAATCATACGATTTCATAAGCAAGAGCTTTAGACACACAATATCAATAAAGACACTCTGCGGATCGAATCCACCGAAACAGGAGTAGGGTATTACCTCACGAGAGGGCCTGAACCTGTCTAAATCCTCTTCTTCTTCTAACCCATCGTGCTTGGCGATCTCGACTGCGACCCCAGAAATTATATTGCCGAAACCAAGTTTCGACAACGACGCACAAGCGCGCAACAGACCGACGATCGAGCGATGAGCCTGCACCACCGTAGGCGACGCCACCTCTCACCGGACACACCCCATAGCCGCAGCGGCTAAGCGAGCACCGATCGAGCAGTCTGTGCCCTAGCGGCTGTCGGGTAGGGGCTGGCCATCAGGGTTTGTGATTTCGCAGGGTCATGCAGGCTGCACGACGAATTTCGTCGGTTTTCGTGAAAGCCGGCGGCAGTGAATAGTGAATGAATTTGAATTTGGAGAATTTCGTTCGTGCCGCGGATTTCGTTTATTTCACACGAAAACTATGATGAATGGTGCGGAAAATTACGAAACCGTAGCGAAAAATGTGTAAATATTGTCCAAAAAATTAGGAATAAATACTAAAATTATTGAATACATAAATATGATATTTGCACTAATATATGTGTGCGAAAAAATTTATAGTAATAAGTACAATGTTGATATAAGTATGGTTGTATGAATTACACGGGGAATACTTAATGCGATGTTTAAAATGTAGTAAAAAATAAAAAAATGATATATTTTGAATGATAAAAAGCTTTTGTGTAATGAGATATAATAAACTTGGTTTGACGAACTTCACGAAATAATTAGATTACGAAACGAGAACGAAATATTCGTCTTAGCATATATTACAAAGTTATAAATAGGTCCCATAACATTATTGAAAATAAAAATGATAATAAGCATCCACATATTTCGCCATTAGATGTTGCAGTTTTCATGACCAAAGAGGTGAGCGGCTGAGCGCGCGCACATTTCGTCCGAGTCCATCACATAATAGAGATATGTCAGCAGCAATATCAATTTTTCGCTCGGAACCAACGTCGCGAACTACCTTCCTTATCTCCTACATCAATAAATATAGTAAAGTAAGCACTCGTCAATTGTTGTGACATAACATTATGAGATGTAATGGGGTACTTACGGTTTGTAAGTTGACAGCGTCCTGGCTGAATGACGTAGCATCCATAGACTTATGAAAAAACATCGTGCCATTACAATAGATCAAAAAATTGATCACTGCCATTCCAGTAGGTCCAGTCCACAAGTCGCACATTAGGGTCACACCATATGTTGGCCAATCCTCCTTGAACTTTTCAAATTGCTTTTCCACATCTGCCACAGTTGCATCAAGGTTGTCGGTGATATGGGCCCGGGGGTATGTTGGAAATACAATATTTGAAAAAAGAAGGCACCTTCGCCCGCTAGGGCACGCCAGAAGATATGCCCTGGATGGCTCAAGCGGGTCCCGGCCATGGGCGGCCACGTGGCAACCCCCAGAGGGGCTGGCCCGGAGGCTGCCCGGAGGCCACCGTATTCCCGTGCAGCAGGTCCGAGATCACCGGGACCCACGGGCGGCAGGTCCGGATCACCCTGGACCCTCGCGCGCGTGGTCCGGATCACCCGACCCCGTCCTCACCCCGCACCTCTCTGAGAGAGGAGCGAGTCAGCTGCCAACTACCTCATTTAATGCCCAAAGAGAGAGAGGCTGAGCGCCTGCCCCGCCGCATTCAATGCGATGTGAGGCGCGCCTGTCATCCGCTCTCATCATCACCCTTTTTGCCCGTCACGAGGCAAAGAGGGCATAAAGTCTTTGACTGCGACCGTAGTATGGCAGCGCGCCCACTCCGCGCACACCTCCCTCACGCCCCGTCTAGTCGCGTTAAATGCGTTGGACGGCCGCGTGGGGAGAGAGAGAGCGTGAGCGCAGGGGGTGTTGCGTCAGCACCTACCCAGGAGCTGGGCCACTGACCAATAGGCCCTACTGGAGCAGGTAGGCCGGCCCATCCCCGCGTCAGCAACATGGCGGCCACAGGGACAAAGATGGGGGTAGCTTCTCTGACAAGACAAGGCAAAAACCGCCCCCTCATGTGGAGCGGAGTAGAGAAAATCAGGACTACTATGGTATTCCCCTTGCACTATAAAAGGAGGCCCAAGTCCATCATAAAAGAGGTTCCTTCGGTTCATCAGTCTCCTGACCAACAGCTAGTTCTTAGCAACTCCTTGTCCACCTCCAGCATCCCTAGGGAGAACACCATCACTGGTCCCTGTAACCCATCCCTCATACTACACAAACAACAGGAGTAGGATATTACACCTCATAGGTGGCCTGAACCTGTATAAATCTTTTGCGTCCTCGCTATCTTGGTTTTTCCTGGTTTTACTGGCTTCACCTCATCCTTACCGAGAGTTTAGGTCCAGATTCACCGCTCCCCTATGCCGAACCGAAAAAGGGTGTCCCTCGGATTCCCGCGTGTCGATCTCCGACATCGACAGCTGGCGCGCCAGGTAGGGGGAGCGCACTGCATTTAGGTTTAAACTCCCGTATTCCTTTCATCTCCCGCCAAAAAACCCCCTCTCCACGTCCTCGCTATGGTTCACGGCCACGTCCCGCGGTCCGCGTCAGGTTCGCTTGCTACCCGCGAGTGCGACCTGGCCAACAAGGCGGCCGAGGAGGTTGACGCGGGCGGGCATAGCCCCAACTTCCGCCACCTCCGCTCAGGGGAGGAAGGACCTTCGTCTCCTCACCGCCTCGACTCGGCGGCGGTAGCGGCCGGGCCGCACCACCTTCTCGCCCCCGCCGAAACGGCGGGTGTGGGCGGAGGGGGCGTGCATCCCGCAGATTGCCAACGCTCTGCAGGATCCAGCCACACCGAGCGGATGTACCGGCGAACCTCGCCGGGGGCGTCCATCGTCGCTGGAGTTTGGCGCGTCTGAGGGCGCCCTTCAGGCGGCGAAAGCTCTTTTGCGCCACCCCCCGGTCACTCCGGGCGAGGGATCCAACGCCAAGCGTTGGTTCGACGACGTGGCGAAGCTGGTAGGTACGACCCAGCGTCAGCTGGCCGCTGACCTCGCTTCCTCCAGCCACCAACCACGCGGTTCACATACCACGGTGAGCTCGTCCTCTCGACGACGGGCTCGAAGGGCAGCAGCTGCCGCGAGGGCGGAGGAGAGCCTCTCGGCTGCAGCCCAACCAGAGGTGCCTTGAGATCTGCTATACATAGAACGGGACGCCCGCCTTCGCATCGAGCAGCGCCGCGACGAGCGTCGCATGGGGCGGGCTCACGACTGTGTCTCCTCGTCAGGAGGCGCAACCGCTCGGCGAGCAGCCGCAGCGGCCCTCCCGTAGGAGGAACCCCTCAGGGGACGACGAGCGGCCATGATGGCCCAGCCGCGAGCGGGAGGTTCTGCGGCGCACAAGGGGGCCCCTCAGCCCTCGTCGCCCCCTCCAACCGGCAACGGCTGTCAAGCCTTCATCGCCAGCCTCCGCAATGTGCGCTGGCCTAACAAGTTTAGGCCAGCCCTTATGGAGAAGTATGACGGCTCGGTGAATCCCGTCGAGTTCCTCCAGATTTACACCACAGCCATCGAGGCTGCTGGAGGTGACGAGCTCGTCATGGTCAACTTCTTCCCCATGGCGCTCAAGGGCCAGGCCCGCTCCTGGCTAATGAATCTGCCGACTCAGTCGGTCGCCTCGTGGGACGACTTGTGCCGGTAGTTCACCTCTAACTTCCAGGGCATGTACCCGCGCCCGGGAGTAGAGGCAGACCTCCACATGGTCCGGCGAGGGGAGGACGAGTCCCTGCGCAAATACATCCAACGTTTTTGCCAGGTACGCAACACCATACCGTCCATCGCTGACCATGCAGTGATCTTCGCCTTCCGGATGGTGTATGCCACGACGTTATGTTGGAGAAGATCGAGTCCAAGGCCCCCGGACCACCACAGAGCTCTTCGAGCTCGCTGACCGGGTGGCCCGCAAGGAAGAGGCTCGGGTTTGGAATCCTAGGAATCCCGCCCCAGCCTCCGCCGGCGCTGCCCCCTCTGTGTCCCGGGAGGAGCGGCGCGAGCAACGACGGAAGCGAAAGCCATCGCGCGGTGGCGACGAGGGCCACGTCCTCGCCGCCGACGGTGTCGAGAAGCCCCCGCAGAAGGGCAAGCCCGCGGGCAACCGCAGGCGCTCCCCGGACCCTCGCCCCCAGGGCCGGATCGGGGACAAGTGGTGCATGGTGCACCAAACATCCCACCACGATCTCTCCGAGTGCCGCTCGGTCAAGAACTTGGCCGAGCGGGTACAGAAGTACGAGCAGGAATGGAGGGAGAAGGAGAAGGACACCCACCGCAAGGGCAAGGCCCCGACGGAGCGTTCGGACAGCCGACGAGAGGAGGCCCCCGATTCGCTTCTGCCCGGACCCCGGCGACCCAGCTGCCTGATGGGCACTTGATCGTCGGCGTCGTCGTAGTCGTCGTCGCCACCCCCCGGGGCAACGCTCGGCGCCGACGACGAGCCCACGCCGTCGACCACCACCTGCAGCGCGTGCAGGATCTCCGGGCGCGCCGAGTCTTGGCACAGCGGCACCAACCCGGGCGGGAGCTGCGTCAGGTCCACCGCCGTGACCCCGAGGGTGCGGCGGACTAGGATCGCGAGGTCCTTCTCGTCCCAATTGTAGATGGCACCCACATGAGTCCGCATGTCGTTGTTGAAGCCCGTGTACATGTGGGCGGGACGCGGCCTCTCCTGCAGTGGCGCGATGCGCCTCATCTGGAAATCCCGGAAGACGGCGTGGCTGGACAGGCCCCCTCTCCGGAGGTAACTGATCTGCTCCAGCACCCCGTCCGGCTCTCCTCCCGGCTCGTGGCCGCGCCCCGGTTCCTCGGTTCACCGGGATTCCGTCGGTAGGGAAAGACGGGGTGGTCGCCCAAGCTGGTGTAGAACCGGAAGACCCTCCAGTTCTCCCACCTGGAGCGGGGCTGGATGTCGATGAAGGGGGTGCCGACGGTCCTGTCGTTCCGCGGCTGGATCGCCACGTACCCGACCGCGCCGGGGGAGCCCACCCGGCACACCTGGAAAAACTGCTGAAAAAGATGCAGTGAGGGCATTACCCCCACGAACATCTCGCAGATGTAGGCGAACATGGCGAGGTAGAAGACGGCGTTGGGGGTGAGGTGGTGCAGTCGGAGGTCGTAGAACTCCAGCACGTCGAGGAAGAAGCGAGAGAAGGGCGGCACCAGCCCAACCATGGCGAAGGAGGCGAAGAACACCATCCTTGTGGGGGCCGCTCCTCTGGAACATCGCCGCTGCTGCGCGTGCCGCGCGGCAGGTATTTGTTGAAGAGGCTGCGGGCCTCCGTGGTACGGACCAGGGATTTGGGGAGCACGCTCCCCGGCTCCAGAGGCGAATCACGGGCCATCTCGAAGGTGGGCGCTGAAGTGCGAGCAAGGGCGCTGAGAAGACGAGAGGCGATGGCTGTGAGAGGCGATGGCTGTGGAAAGCGTAGAAACTGATCCCCCTTCTCACGGATCTGTTTTTATAAGCAACCACGGCCCCCTCGAATTCCACGGCATTAATTTCGCCCCACTACCACACGACGCGCCTCCTCGGCTCCGTGCCCCTTTGTTTTTTCGCATCCTCTTTGGTTCCCGCGCCACTCGGACTTCGCGTCGCCCGGGGTTTCGCGGCCACCAGGCGCACTACGCGGGACGGAGAGAGCTAGGCGGTTTTGATGGGCCCCCACGTGCGCGGCCCGAATAAACTTGGCCCCCGTCCATAGAAAGCTTGGCCCATATCCAGCGCCCGGGCTCATACACTCAAGGAAGTGGCATTAACCGCGCCCGAACCCGACTCGGTCCCGGTCAACGCCGGGGGCTACTGTCGGTGATATGGGCCCGGGGGTATGTTGGAAATACAATATTTGAAAAAAGAAGGCGCCTTCGCCCGCTAGGGCGCGCCAGAAGATATGCCCTGGATGGCTCAAGCGGGTCCCGGCCATGGGCGGCCACGTGGCCACCCCAAGAGGGGCTGGCCCGGGGGCTGCCCGGAGGCCACCGTATTCCCAGGCGGCAGGTCCGGATCACCGGACCCCGTCCTCACCCCGCACCTCTCCGAGAGAGGAGCGAGTCCAGTGTCAACTACCTCATTTAATGCCCAAAGAGAGAGAGGCTGAGCGCCTGCCCCGCCGCATTCAATGCGATGTGAGGCGCGCCTGTCATCCACTCTCATCATCACCCTTTTTGCCCGTCATGAGGCAAAGAGGGCATAAAGTCTTTGACTGCGACCGTAGTATGGCAGAGCGCCCACTCCGTGCACACTTCCCTCACGCCCCGTCTAGTCGCGTTAAATGCGTTGGACGGCCGCGTGGGAGAGAGAGAGCATGACCGCAGGGGGTGTTGCGTCAGCACCTACCCAGGAGCTAGGCCACTGACCAATAGGCCCTACTGGAGTAGGTAGGCCAGCCCATCCCTGCGTCAGCAACATGGCAGTCACGACGCCCGCTTTTTTCCGCCAACTCCGTAACACGGCCACAGGGACAAAGATGGGGGTAGCTTCTCCGACAAGACAAGGCAAAAACTTCCCCCTCACGTGGAGCGGAGTAGAGAAAATCAGGACTACTGTGGTGTTCCCCTTGCATATAAAAGGAGGCCCAAGTCTATCATAAAAGAGGTTCCTTCGGTTCATCAGTCTCCTCAGCAACAGCTAGTTCTTAGCAACTCCTTGTCCACCTCCAGCACCCCTAGGGAGAACACCATCACTGGTCCCTGTAACCCATCCCTCATACTACACAAAAACAGGAGTAGGGTATTACACCTCATAGGTGGCCTGAACCTGTATAAATCTTTTGCGTCCTCGTTATCTTGTTTTTTCCCGGTTTTACTGGCTTCACCTCATCCTTACCGAGAGTTTAGGCCCAGATTCACCGCTCCCCTGTGCCGAACCGAAAAAGGGGGTCTCTCGGATTCCTGCGTGTCGATCTCCGACATCGACAAAGGTACTTGCCATCGATATCACGTTCAGTTGGGGACATGATCCCTTCTCTTGCATTGCATAGATGATTTATTACTTCATCGCACGTACAATAAGTAAATGAATGTAAAAATGACTCGTAGGAAACATTTACTCACCCCACTTCTGTGTTTCCTTAACGGCACTGATATCGGGTGGAACGGCGGTGCAATACTTTACTCCTTCGCCACGGTGAGCCAAATGGAACTTAAATCTTGTTGCTCCACCCCCATTCCTCTTAGCACCACAATATTTGTAATGGAAACCACCACCTTGCCTTGTTCCATGTTCCCACACGATGTCTTGGTCTGCCATTTTGAACCTACAATTAACAAATTAACATGTAAAACATCTTAATAAATTACTAGCAAACATATATAAGCATAACATTTAAGCATAACATATCATCAGTGATTCATCACAAGTTCACAACTAATTTAATAAAATCAGCTATCCAAACTTAAATTAGAGCTAACATGTATAATATATTACCTATAAATTAGAGCTAACATATGTAATATAATGTATGAGCTAACATATTGTCGTTCGTAAAATCCGTAGGGTTGCTTAATTTCACACATGCATAATACACAACATCATATAAACGCATCATATACACGGTGGTTTTTTGTCACTTTCGTATGGAATGTATGCGCAACAACCATGGCTTTCGCCGCTTCCCTCGCGAAAGCCATCCCTGCCGAGCGTGAAAGCCGTGCCGCCAACACCGCGAGAAACGACGCCAAATACAGACGAATTTCGTCTAAAGCCGACGAAAGACGATGAACGCCGACGAAAGCCGTGGTCCAAAAACGAAAGGAAAGTTCGTACCTTCTTCCGCGGCTTTCGCCTGTGCCGCCGCGAAAGCCGCCGCTTGTCGCACGAAAAAACCCTCGCCGGCCGCGATCCGCGCAGATCTGTCGTCACCGCCGCTCACATGCACAATGGAATGGGGAAAAATATCTGGTGCCGGATTGAAACCCTGGGAAGAGGGGTATACATCGATGGGGAAGGATTTGGGCTTCATAGGGCCGGATGAACAGTACAGCGCCAACAGTATCATTTTTCTTTTTCTTTTTCCCAAAACTGAATTTTTAAGGGCCAAAGAAATGTGTATTTTCATGTAAAAATACCATAATTCTTGTAAAATCAAGATCTACTTGATGCATTTTTTCAATAAAAGTCTCCAAAATTTTTGAATTCTCCTGAAATTTTTCAAACCATATCGCGTCGATTCCGTTTTGCTACCTTGCGGCACGGCCGAAAGCCGCGAAAGCCACGCCGGCTTTCGCGGCATCTGAAACCCTACTGGCCATAGCTGGCTGTGCGGCCTTTGCCTCCGACTTATGCCTCCTCGTCAAATTGAGTCGTCATCCTCCTCTCCTCATCCTCGACTTCTGGTAATCTCATCGCCATTGACATGACTATCTACTCATAGTGTTTTGTTTTATGAAACTGTGTGTTTTCTCTTGTTGCTTTTGCATCTAGTACGTTAGTATGTGCCATTCAATCAATTCAACCGTTAACAACTAAGTTCATGCGAGCACTACTTTTCTCACATTGTTCATTGACCGGTTTGTATGTATGTCAACATATAGACGATGTAAGTCAGTAATTTGAATCTAATTAGCAACCACCATGATTGTAGTTGATATGAGCGAGGGTGTCCTGATCAGAGGATAAACCGATTGAATGAAGCAAAATTGGTGATTCGATTATAACTATTCAGGATGTTGTACTTTAGCAATCATTACACCAACTTCAACAATCACTACACCAACTCCAGAGACTGCTATGAATCTCGACGAATGCACGGTCAACCCAACCACAGTCACTGAATAGGGATGATGATATAGCTACTAGTATAGATTATGAATGTCTTACTTTGGTAGTGTTTGAAAATGATGATGATGAAAATTAAGTTGATGCACTTAAAACAAAAAATTCATTAGGACATGATTAATTAAATTTTAATTGTTACAAACTTGACAAATTGATATATTTGATATTTTAAAGAAATTTTTATATAATTTTTTTCACATAATAATAATTTAAAAAATATATTAATGAAACCTAAAATAAAATCTGAATCTTAATAAATGATAATATAAAATATACTAGTTTCATTTAAACAATTAGCAATTAGCAATTTACAACCTTTTCACCCCACTTCGCTTAAAATTAGCGCTGGTTAGGTGGGTCCCACGCTAGGCCCATGCGGGGGTGGGACCCGCTGCTTCTTCTGCCCGCGCGTCCGCGCGTGCATGCACCGTTCAACCTCAGTCCATCGTGACACGTATGTTTCTTGCTTTTTGTTTTCAAATAGATAGATTTTAGAAAAGTTATTTTTAATTATATAAAATAAAGTTTTAATAGTTTATTAAAAAATATCGTGACACCCACCGAATCTTTTGTTACCATCACAGAGGCACGCAGCGCTCCCAGATCATTCTTCGAGCTTGACTCTGTTTGTTGGTCCTCGTCAACTCTCAATGAATTAGTCCCACGGCGATGATATTTTACACTGGAATATGGGCGTGCCGGTTGGCGCGCTCGCTGCTGTACCTAGTACATACGTATTATTTATTGTTTAGACTTTAGAGTGCATTTGAAACACAAAGTATAAATTTTATGTTTTTCAATATAAATTAGTTTAGTACAATACAGTTCCTATAAAAAACTTGCTGCAATTGTAAAATTGGATATAAAATACTTTTCTATTTAAAAGTCTGTTTGATAAATTTACATACGAATGTCGTAAATTAAAAAATGTGTGTGTATATATACACTTTTCATCCTGCTTTTGTCCTTCATATTTCCATACATTTAATTACTTAATTTACTGTTTTTTATTTTCTACACATGTAGCAAATTGTTCCAATATCATTGTGAACTAAACTTGCTGTTGCAAGGGGATAGATAGTTGGGAAGCCGGATGTTGTGCATTTTATTTGAATTTGGGTTTTTTATGGATAATTTCCCTTTATTTATCTTAAAGTGGATAAATAGTTGGGAAGACGGGGTTTGGGGAGACTGAGGTTGGGATGAACCGTGAAAAGGTGATGGAAGGAGTAGGAAGGTTGCTATTTACCCATAATTTCGACAAAAGCTAATGGGTAGCAGTATCGTCCGTTTTATTTTTTTGTTGGATCTTTTTGGGCGAAGGCTTCCCTTCCAGTGTCTTCCCCTCCTCCAATCACGACGGCCAGCGACATGGCGTCAAAGGAGGCCAAGGGCTACACAAGGCGGGTAACCACGACCAAAGGTATTATTGACCCTAAAATTTTTATCATGCATTGACTTCAAATCTGATTCATTTATGTGAGAACAAATCAACCAAACGGTTCCACTGAAAAAAGTGTGAAACGAGGCTGGAGTGATTGAAAAAATAAACTAAAGAGGTGGAGCGAGATTTAGTCCGCTCCACAACTCCACTTCATATTCTGCTCCTAAGGTTAGATTTAGATGCTAGAGCTCTGTCAAACAGACCCGAGCCATAAGGTTGTGCTCTAGCTCTAATAAAGGTGGATATAGGAGCTGAAGTTCTGCCAAAAAGAGGCTTAGGCCTTTTTTGTCATAGCTCTAGATCCAAGTTTTTTGGAGCTGGTATTTTTATCTCCATAAATTTATGGATCTATATCTACTATTACATTGATAACATTTAGATAAACTATTTTATACACATTTAGAATGAAATTTTAAATTTTAAATCATTTTATTTAATGTATAAACTTCAAATCTACCATGAATCTAATATCTAAAGCTGTGCCAAATAAAACCTTAGTTTCTTGCGCAACAACGCATAGGTTTCATCTACTAACATATGCTGACACAACTTAGGGATTGCCGCATCCCCTTGATGCCCTTTCTGCCTTAATATGGAGAGCGCCGAACACTTGTTCCTTTGGTGCTACAAGGCTAAAAGTCTAAGTGGGTCTTCTGAGGATTTGATGTCGGACTTGCTGCTGGTCTTCCTACCTTGGAACACTTGTGGACGATGACTTCTCAACTTAGGCTCTCTATAAGCCCTTCATGGTTGGCCACACAACCTTGTTTTGTATACTATTGAATATCTGAAAATGCTACAACAACAAGGTCTTTCAACGACGTTGTCGAGCAAACTAATCTAGTTGCTTGACGTTGCATGGATGACATGTTATTGTGGGCCAATAATAGTCACTCTAGAGCGTGGATTATTAAGCTCATGTAGTTTGTAATGATTTCTTTTTTCTCTTTCCTACCCCTATAAATCTCTTATACAAACACATTTAATATCTCTGTGATATTTTAAAAAACTTAGTTCGACAAGAATGCAATGTTTGATGTGTCAATGAGTTAGAGTGAGAAGAGAAGTGATCACTTTTCTAAAAGCAAAGGAAAAAGGGGTTCTCTGAAAAAAGAAGCTTTTGGCGATGCTGCAGATGCAAAGTTCTCTGCAACGGTGAGCACCATGCGTGGGCCCGTCAAGAGGTCATCGGCGTCACTAAGGAGCTCGTCGGAAAGGGTGAGCACATAAGCTCATGGCCGTCGTCTTGTATCGTGTAGCGCTCGTGGCCCATGGGGAGAGCTGATATCGTTGGCGATGTTGGACGATGAGTGGAATAAAAGCGTGTGAGAGAGAGGACAACGAGGAGGGGGGAAACTTTCCATTAAATACACACCTCTTTTCAAATTTTGCTATTCAATCTGCGTGCCTTTCAAATTTTGCTATCAGGTATGTGAATTCCTTTATTCCGTACACGTTGACCGTCGTCTCCCTATATGTCGGCAACGTCATGCAACAATGTGAGTGTGCATGCATGACTAGGCGTTAATCGTCGGATGATTAGTATAACATAAAAGTAAAGAGTTTGTATTTTTTGGAGGCGTATAGATTGAATGACAAATTTTAAAAGACATGTGTATTCCTGTCAAATAGTAAAATTTTACCGGGAGAACGCTCCAACGGCTCAAATCAGTCCCCTGAGCTATCATCGTTACAGTGAATTATTGTCTGTATTTCTTTCAGTAGTACTAGTATATTCCATTTTGGCAACGCCACGTCGCCTCGCCACCCGAAGCATCGACCTCGAAACGCCCAGCTCAAAATTCCCCATTGCCCAAACCCTAACCCTAGCTTGATCCGACCACCGCCTCTCCTCTCCCCTCACCTCCCATGGACGACGACGCCGGCGACGCCTCGCCGCCGCCGGCCGCCGCGGGCGGCGGCGGTGCCACTGCCGCCCAGTCCCGGGACATGGCGGCGTCGCCGACCAGCTCCCGCTCCGTGACGGAGACGGTGAACGGCTCCCACCGCTTCGTGATCCAGGGCTACTCGCTCGCCAAGGGGATGGGCGTCGGCAAGCACATCGCCAGCGAGACCTTCTCCGTCGGCGGCTACCAGTGGGCGGTCTACTTTTACCCCGACGGGAAGAACCCCGAGGACAACTCCGCCTACGTTTCCGTCTTCATCGCGCTCGCCTCCGAGGGCACCGACGTCCGCGCCCTCTTCGAGCTCACGCTGCTCGACCAGAGCGGCAAGGGCAAACACAAGGTGCACTCCCACTTCGACCGCTCCCTCGAGTCCGGGCCCTACACCCTCAAGTACCGCGGCTCCATGTGGTAAGCAATCTTCTGCCTATTCTTTCAAGAGGTTGGTGAGCTGCGTTTGTCCATTTCAATGTTCCAGTTATGATCTGTTAGTGCTAAATTGCTAATCGATGTTGATAGCAAATATGTTATGTATGAGTCAGTTGTGATTGTCCTGCATTGGCGATTTGAGAGTATTGACATTATAGTTTTCTGAGATTATTGAGGTTCATTCCTGTGAATACTATATAGTAGTTGGCATTTGCAGCTTTACATTTTTAGCTGCTCAGAATACCAATGTATATTTCTACAATTATTTGAGCTGGGAGGTGTTAGTGCCCTTGCAATAGCAGTATCTATGAATTGATTCAGGATAATGTAGTAGTGAACTGGTGTTTTGACTTTTATATTTGAATTCTTTGATGACTTTTTATTAGATTATTATTTGAGTAGGTTTGGATTTGTTGGCTGGTTAATTTGTTGTACATGTGCCAAATTTTTGGTGTAATTCAGCACCTTACCTTGCAATTGTCACAGTAGTCATTTGGAATACATTTTTTCTACTATTGTTTCGATTTAATTGAGTTTGAGATAGGATATTCTGTTCAAAAAAGTGTGTCCTTCCTTTGGCTGTTGCTTTTATTGTATGAAAGCAATGCAACATGGATGCACGTCATATGTTAATGTCATGGAATGAAACTGCTGTAGTACTGTCATGCTTGAGTACTTCACCTAGTTCTATATTGTTGAACTGAACTGCTTTATGTTTATTCTCAGTTAGTTCTGATTTGGAACAAACATACTGAATTTATTGTCTTATATATAACTCTGTAAAGAGTATTTGAATTACCATTACACCCTAGTTCTTTAATATTTTAATTGCATCCTGAGGCTGCTTTCTCATGCACTGTATTGATTGCCAAATAGGGTAAAGCTGTTTCCACGTATGATCATATTATGAGGGTGACAGTAGGGTAGAGTTTTGTGTTCTACTGCGAGGATAGATTGTACTCCCTCCGTCCCAAAATATAGCCACCTTTCTAGTACAAATAGTTTGTTGTTAGTCACTTTTAGCGGAGTTGATGCAACCATCAGCACTGCATAATAGAATTTATAGCCCTTGTGTTTCAGAAGAAGGAATATTAAACCTTGCCTTGAAGCTGTCTCCTTATGCTTTATATTCATTGGCTAGGATAAGTTTCCTTCTATTGGACTGGCCAGTAGCCACCCCTAAAAATACTTCATACTGCCAACATGCAATTTGTGATTTGATTTTGCCAAATTCATGCAACCACTGTGTTGTTTGATGTCCCTGGCTTTCATGCTTTGGGATTGCTTCATTGGAACATTTGTATGTATGCATTAGCTACTGTCAAGGGATTTTGGAATGGTTCTAATTCTAATGCAACCTGTTGTCAGCATTTTTTTTTGGAATTGTTTTGTTACTTTAGATGCATACCGATATCTTATTGTTGTTTCAGAGTCGTACACTTGAATCTAACTGAAGCGACAGATACCATTTTACTAAAATACAGAAGGTGAGACTCGTATTCTGTACTGGTATGTTAGTTATAAATTGCAAAGACTTCTATCTGGCAATCGATATGCTCAAGGACTTTTACTTCGTATGTGGAAACATCAGTTGTGTTCATTCTTGTGTTTTGAAATATACAGTTAACTGTTCATCCCTTAATGATATCTTATCAGTTTCTGATAATCAATTTTATTTTCCTCCTTTCTTTCAGGGGTTACAAACGGTTCTTTCGGCGAACCGCTCTTGAGACTTCGGACTTTTTGAAAGATGATTGCTTGAAGATAAATTGCACTGTGGGTGTTGTGGTGTCAACTATTGATTACTCCAGACCACACTCTATCCTGGTTCCAGACTCTGATATAGGCTATCATTTTGGTACGCTTTTGGACAATCATGAAGGGGTCGATGTTGTTCTTAATGTGGGAGGAGAGAGATTTCATGCACATAAGTTGGTGTTGGCTGCACGATCTACTGTATTTAGATCAAAATTTTTCGATGATGAGGATGGGGAGAAGAATGAGCCTGGTGAGAATGATGATCTACAAGAGATTGTTGTTGATGATATGGAGCCAAAGGTTTTCAAGGTTTGTTCTGGCTTCTTATTTCGAATTCATGTTTGCCTTTCAGCTTTAGAAGTTCAGAATAAGCACTTACTAAATGTGGATTCCTTTGCAGGCAATGCTTCATTTTATCTACAGAGATACACTTGTTGATGATAACGAGTTGGGTGGGTCAAGCTCTGAGGGCTCTATCTTTGATACATTGGCAGCGAAGTTGTTGGCTGCATCAGACAAGTATGAATTAGCAAGGCTAAGATTGTTATGTGAATCTTACTTGTGCAAAGGCATTTCTGTGGCTACGGTTGCAAGTACTCTAGCATTGGCTGATCGGCACCATGCTATGGAGCTTAAAGCTGTTTGCCTAAAGTTTGCTGCAGAAAACCTTTCAGGTGCGTACCTTACATTCACATCAATTCTGGTTTACATTCATTGCGTCCTATGGGCCCAATTTCGGTCCTAATTTATGTCAATCAAAATGCTTCAGCATGGAGCTGTGAATCTGCAAAATATCTTGATTTGGTTCAATAAATAATTCTTAGTCCTGTGTGCCCAGTGTGTTCATTTGTTTGGTCATGTTGCCATGGGAAAGTTCCTTGCACTCATCATTAAAAACTTAACAATTGTTTTCAGTTGTAGAAATATGCATTTTTCCGTTGTAGACGCATCCATGCTTTCAGTATCTGGACCTTCAAATAACAAATTCTTTAGACCAGCACAGTTTCATGTTGTCAGGTTGGATTTTTTTTTTCGGCAGCTTAGAGCATGTTAAAAATGTGCACTGGCTGCAAATTTCTTTTAAAGCTCTCAAAAATTAAATGGGAAGTAGCATGTGCATACTTCTGGTATCTTGTTGCATTTGTTCTACTTTGTGATACAGACCAGAATACCTCAAACTTGTTAAGGAAGAAGCGATTATAAAACTATTTATGTTCTTAAACTGGACTGGTACAGCTTGCTAGATATGATAGTGGTTAAGTTTGCAAGTGGAGAATAATATTATGAGATGAGCGGCATTTACTTTTTGGTCAGAACTTTAGCTCTGTTGAAATTCCATTTAACATGTACAGTTTAAGTAATTCAGTAATTCCATTTTTTAACCACTGTGCCTGGAAAATTATTGCTTCCACATGTCATCGATCGAAATCTTTACCTTTTGGTTGCTTTCTGGATGCAATTATGTTTATACGGTTTCATAACATTCCAGATACCCTTATGTCTCTGCAGCTGTAATCCGGACCAAAGGATTCGATTACCTCAAGGACAATTGCCCATCGCTTCAGTCCGAGATACTGAGAACTCTTGCCGGGTGCGAAGAGGAGTGCAGTAGCGGCGGCAAGAGCCAGAGTGTGTGGGCGCAGCTCTCGGATGGTGGTGACACGAGTGGCCGTAGGGTTAGGCCGAGAACCTAAAAGACCCACCACCGAACACTGACCTGGTTAGCGAGCACCTGTGTAAATGGCGACATCAATATCATCTGTATGTGACAAAAGACGATCTGATAGCTGTGACTTTAGACTTCTTCTCTCATCACGCTCTTTTTGCATCGTAATTGCTGTGCTGTCTATAATTTTAGCTGATTGTACTTGATCCTGTGACCCATGCTGCTGTGCGGACACTTCCATGAACTCACTACAAAATGGTGATTGTTAGGACTGGTGTTCGAAGCAGCCTTCTACTAGTAACAGATTTGTTTTTGCTGTCTCTGTTGTTTCAACTTGGACTTATTTGATTGGATTGGATAGTTGCGATCACAAGGTAGATCCTGTTATTATAAGATGTTTTGATTTTTTTTTAAAAGTCAAACTTTTTTACTTTATAAGAATAGCAACATTTTTAACATAAAACAAATATAATATCAAAATATGTTTAATGTTAAATTTAATTAAATTAATTTGGTGTTATAGACTACGATTTTCTTTAAGAAAATCAAAACGCACGGAGGAAGTACAAGATTGGCTCTTATCCAAGGTTAGGTTGAGAAATTTTGTTATATTTATACTCACACATGCTTGTGGTTTATGGACGCTTCCTGTTTGGTTGGTTATGGGCACTTCCATTGTTTGGATGGGCCTCAATCCCCGTCCATATACACAGGGAATTTTATCAGGAAAAAAAAAGAAAGAAATGAATCTGTTAAATAAAAGTGAAAATTACACAAGACTTCGATGTGAGTTGAGAAAACCAAAACATCCTGCAAAGGCAAAGCGGTAGCTTTCTCACGATCCGGCGCTTGGATTAGCAGATCCCACGGCGACGACACCCATTCCACCTCCTTCAGCAGATCTAACGCCCTTGCGTCTTCTCAGCTCCCCTTCCGTAGAGTTCACCCATTTACCATCTTTATCCATGTCTTGCACAAGCTCATCGATCTTCCGGAATTGGTAAGGCCATCTTGCGTTGTACAGAAATTGTCGAAGATCGAACCGGTTATCCTCCGGCGAATAGCTCTACAGAAATTGTCCGACGGCCAAAGTTACAACAGTGAAGAAAAGATCATATGTTCATATATATATATATGCGGATATGCCTATGAACTGAGAAATAAAAAAACCCAAGTACCTCAGCATGATAGGATGGTGTGAGGACAGTCATCTTATGCCGGTTTATCGCGTAGTACTTGAAGAAGTGCTTCACTTTGTCAGCCACTTCGGAGGGGGATAGTGTCCCACACCACCTGTGGCACAGGTTCTGCAGCAATGTTAACGTTAGCATTGTAATTTATGGGACAAGTCTGCGAAATTTTATGTTTACATTGATCATAAAATCTGATGATTTAAAGACCCATTTAAAATTTGCTCTGTTAGACCCCACATTTTTCAGATGTATATTTCATTAGCAAGAAAATGGTCTAAACCAAACAGAATTATAAACAAATACGACTATGGAAGAAAATACATGCTAAACCCAATGAGAATTTGAACTTGGCAACCAAGATAAGGAAAAGCTTATTGTCTGGGAAACCCGAGTGGCATCCACAGAATGCCATAAAGAGTCAAAAGTTTAAAGCATACTAAATGTAATTGTTTTTGCATAGGTTGATTTTTTATGATTATTTTAAAATACAATTGTTTTAAGATAAACATTAGTATCAGGCAACAGCATTTTTTTAACCTTTTCTGTCATCCACTGCTCAACCAACAAGTGAGGTGAACTGTAGCCAACCCTTTCAACTTACTGTTTACTGCAGGCCTTTTTATATTTACAGTTGTTTTTCTTTACTTAAATACAACAGAAGAATATATAAAAAGCTCCAGAAAAATATATCCCATAAAAGGGAAAATCCTCAACAAAGCAGACTTAATCCTTAATTACTGAAAATGTCATAACGTTTGGAAACAGTAAAACTACATGCATATAATCGAAACATCATGGCTCGGTTAGAGATATGTTGGTGCACTTTCCACACCAGGTCTGAGTCACCTAGGATTGACTCAGATGAATGCTAGAGCTCTAGGCGAAATTTCAAGGGAACAATAAACTACACGATACACAAAGATTAAAGTTTGCTGTGACAGGAAATATCCTCTTCTGATTAAACTATTCAAAGCATATCAAATTCATATAGAGACCAACCTGAAACATTGAAACAGGACCACAACGGAAAATTTTCCTTAACCTTCCATATATTGACAACTCCTCGTATGTCATTCCCATGTCCACCTCATCCAACTAATTAAGTACAAATAATGTCATATGAGAACAAGATTAAAATGAGATGAGCATTCTGACAAAAATGATGTAAAATTCTGTGGTAGCTATCGAAGCCATTTCATGCACAACTGAATTTAATGAATAATCTAGAATTCGAATGATCAGTTGCAACAAATGAACATACGTAGCTCTGTTTTTTAGGCCATAATTTTTCTAGCTTTAACATTAAATTCAAGCTTTTTGCTGTTTTGCAATATGTGATGGAGCTCATGATTAGACAAAACATGTCTTCTAATTTTGAACTGGAAATTAGAGATCAAATTTCCAGGATACGTAATTACCTGATTATAGTCTGCACGGATCGGCTCAAGCTCTGCAGTAGGTGGTGCAGCTTCAACCTCAGCAAGGGAAGAATAGTGAAGATGAACCGCTGCCCATCGCAGGAAAGCCCTGAGGTCCTGCTTACTTACACTTCCAATGGGATTTATATCTGCCGAGCTGCAGTCATACTTCATAAAAGAATAATATAGTTATTTATTATTTCCAGATAGTTCCAGCTATGATGTACAACATTTACGGATTCAGACTTATTAATTCATTAAGGAAATGCTATATGCTTTGGTTCCTCTTATCTTTACTTCCAAAAACCAGGCCAACTGGCCAATGCATTACATCTAAAAGTTAGAACATCTGTGTTGCACTAGTATTTGATGAGTAACTTACTTTCGTCAAATAACCACGCAATCCTTCATCCACATTTGAACTTCCCAGAACAAGATAGAACCCAGATTTGTTATGAACCCATGGCATAAGTGATGCCATCATAAAGGCTAGTACCATCCTGATTCGAGCTTGAATATTTTGCAATCCCAGATTCTCAGTATCAGACCCTCCATCAACCTGAATTATTTTAGCATGAGTAGTGGTCAATAAAATTTAATAAGAATGAAATTATAGACATAAGAGAGTCAAACCTCCTGCTAACTTCCATGTTTGCAATCTGATTTTCAGATGATGTCAGATAAAACAATGATAGATCAACCATTGCAGTCACCATTGTTCGTTAGAACTTAAACCAAGACAATCATATTCAGTGTATAAATAATAACATTTTACAATTTTTCCAAAGAGCATTGTCAATAAGGTGTCAAGGTGGGACAGGCGTCTAGGTGATCAGTTAGCAAGCATATAGCAGATCACCTTTGCCTTGAGACCAGGTTAAAAAGTAATCGAATCTGATGGTGCATTACAACCAGGTTTTGGGGTGGCAGATCACTCCCGGATCGTGCTACATATCCAGGTTACCAGGGCTAGCAAGATCCGCGGTAGTGATCTCAGACCATCACTGCTGGATCCGCCTACATGTAGCAGCCACTTTCATCGATACTGCTAACCACGACCATGGTCCACTTAGCTCCGGCAGCAATGACAGTTCCTACCACTAGCTCACCTTTTGTATGGCTTCAGTGAGTTGGCCATGTGGACTTGTTGGGCATCATGGGTTAGGTGGACCCTTGCCATTCATTGGCAATTTAGGGCATGTTTGGTTCCTTCGCTGGGCTAGGCTAGAACTAGGCTAGGGTACAGTGGGTCAACCCGTGAACCCACTTATACACTTACACCCTGCCACTAGTGGAGCTAGTCCACATAGGCATTGCCGTATTCGCTTCAGCTTACTGTTTGCTAATTTGATTAGCCCAGGTGGTTTGCTGCACGATCCGGCTTACACGCATGCCCACGACCTCCAATTTCACGCGCACTAGGATTTTGCCGTTGAAGGCTAGCCAATTCGGCTCTCCTCCATGGCAAGGATTTTCTAGCTCACCAAGGCTAACTTGCCCCTAAAAGCTAGTTTATTTTGATGATTCCAAACACCTAGCCTAGCCAAGCAAGGCTAGAAATATTCTTGCCAGAGATCCAATGTACCCTTAACTATCTGATAACTTCTTTAAAGAGCTATACAGTAAAAAAGTATGTACCACTGCAACAACACCAACACATCAATGCTTTACTGATTAAGGATTATCCTTTCATAATTTTTTTCTCGAAAACACAGGAGAGCTGCACTTCATTAGATTAAGAAGAGAGAAAAGGGCAAGAGCCCAAACAACACCACAAACACACACACACCCTCCTTTCATATTTTGTTAATCAAACTAAAACATCATACTTCACTGCCATGTTCCCTGTTTACCTATTACACTATTTGCATTCCACTTTAACCCACAATAAATTAAAGACAGTGGTCTAACTGAACTACACAATAGAACAATGCATTGTACTTTCCTGATCTCTGTGTTTATGCAATTACAAATAGATGTCCTCCAGACCAGTCTTCATTTCCCTGGATCATATTTTTACTAAACATGGGAATATTTTGCATCTCATAGTTGTTGGATAAACAAGTCTTTATAGCCTTTGCAGAGAAAACACTTCCAAAAGGGTATAAACATCAAGTTCACACATGTCAACTCAACTCCCTAGAATGCAGTTGTGCGATTTATGTAGTAAACAAGTTTAGCATATCACAAATACCTTGTACCTTGGTCGTTTCCCAGTCAATCTTTCAAACAAAGAAAGCAATGCAGATACTATACTATCAATTGGTACATCCAAGTGGAACGAACCGATCTCTTCAGCTAGCCTTTTCGCCCGCGATCGAGTACCTTCAGAACTGTGACAAAAAAGTAGAACAATATACTAGATGAATAAAAAGTTGCCGTTATAGCATGTTATAGCATATATAGAGAGAAATTTACATATGAAATCGAGAATAGTCCATGCATCATTGACATAAATTGATCAGCAGCGCATGTAGCCAATTTCCTCTAGTCTAAGACCCTGTGTACTTGCTTATGAGAATTTGGATCATCTATGAGAACTTCACAAACGATAATATGCAATGCATGTCAGAGATGTTCTTTTCAGTTATATTAGAAAAATACAAATGATACAGGAAAATAGGGTTTGTAAGTGTCAGTACAGGTTTTGTAGTATTATTTACTAGTATTTTGTAGTATTATTTACTAGTATGTTCTTTCAAAGGTGTTCTGAGTTGCTTCTTGCTAGAATCTAGCAATGTATTATAATCTAGCACTATCATGCAAGATCACAAATTCATGAGTATCCAGTGCAATCCAGTCCAGCCTTGCGTATTATTTGGCAAACTAGTGTGTGTACAGCTACTTATTCGATATGGCAAATTTGGGTTCTATTATTCTGTTGACAACAATGGAAGGTTAGACAATAGTTGCTGAATTTTTTTGTAGGGTCATCAACCTAGAATATTATAAATTCCATCAGAAGCTACAATGATCCATTATGGTTACAGGCACAACACAGAGAGATTATTTTTTGTGCATGTAATAAATCCATGAATAACGAGGCGATACAGTACACTAACCATTATCAAGGCAATTAATTCACATAAAAGATTATTTCTTTTTCAATGCATATCAAACAACAAGAACATACATAAAATATATGATCTTAGAATAAAATCCACCTATTTTCAGTCCCCATGTAAACAGTGTAAAATAAACGTTTTGCGAGCTCTCTGCTATCTTTAGGGAACTCTCCATCCTTATACTGGCCAATCCGCATAGCATCTGCCTTAACTTGCTCATCTCCATTCTCTATATCTGCATATTATGGGGACTGGATAGTCGTCAATTTCGAAACAGGCATGTTGGTCATAAATCCTAATGTTACAGAATCAATTTCACAAAAAAGATAAGCATACAACCATAACTGATCAACTGGCACAAAGGATAAAGTTCTTACTACAAATTGATATGCCATCCATCTGGTAGTTCTCTGCCCAATTTTACTATTTTGTTCGTATTATGCTAGTCAACATGATTTGACCACGTTTTGAAGGCATTTCATCATAATCTTTTCCTAAATAGACAAAGGAAGAAAGACAATTTGGTCTGACCTTTTACGACAAGCTGACACATGCAACCAACTATTGCTGCAACAGATGAACTATCCGCACCACCAGACAGTGGAAGCAAAAATCCTGATGCTCGACTTCTCCGCAGATAGTCCCATAACCAACAACTAGGTCCAAATGCAATTTCCTCTTCAGGACAATGATACATAACCTACCAAAGATGTGGCAGAAAACTGTCATACAACCTTTTCATCTGCACAGTGGTCACAACACCTATCCTCTACACTTAGGCTGTAAATACTATGAAAAGAAAAGTGGAGTATTTGAATGCATTAACAATCACAGGAAACCAGGGATTCATGTAATAACTTGCTCGGGATAGGAAAAAAACTGTATTTAAGTAACTTCAAGTTCAGTGATATTATAATAGAAATTAGAGTAAATTTCACAAAACTACAGATATTTTGACTAAATTATCGCAAAACTACAAATTTAAGGTGATGTATCACAAAACTACATATTTAATAATAAGTTTATCACAAAACTACAAGTTTAAGTCTAATTATCGCAAAACTACGGATTTAATAATAAAATTATCATAAAACTACAGATTTTAGGGTTTAAATCCTTAGCACTAATGTTATGTTTGAGTAATAAACATTCAAGTTTTGTGATTAAATTGACGCTAAACCTATAGTTTTGTGAAAACTTTGTTAATAAATTTGTAGTTTTGTGATACATCATCTTAAATATGTAGTTTTATGATACATCATATTAAATATGTAGTTTTATGATACATCATCTTAAATCTGTAGTTTTGTGATAGTTTAGTCAATATATTTGTATTTTTGTGAAATTTACTCTAGAAATTATATTCGTGGTCCTACTTTCAGAGACAGCCACAAGATGATCAAAAAATCAAAAAAGAAAGAGAGGGACTCTCACTACACTAACCATCTAAATAACTAAATCTGCGACTTCTTGTGGCAGGGTCTAAATGGTCTTGTGGTACACTTCAATATAGTCAAATTCATATACTCCATTCATTTTAGCCTTCTGCACCAACCACCAAGACCAATGCACTATGCTGAGTTCTGACATCCTTAACATTGTTTATTGTGGTCTTTACACTATAGTCAATGTACACAAAATTAACTCCACACTAAATGGCACCTCTCCCAATGCCAACCTAGAAAACGTAAGGTGGCATCTAGCTGAGATCAAAGCCCATAAAACTATGTCTAAAAAATAATGGAGGGACAAATTTGACAGGAAGTCTTGTTAAGATCTGCCATGAAATGAAGGTAACTTAATAAATAGCAATATACTAGATAATACATTATACATATGTTGCATGATAGTTTATGAAAACGAATTAGTTGAGCCCACATGAAACTAGTTTTCAAATTGCATTATATGCTAAACAATTATGTGATGCTTAATATTGTTATTCCCAATAATTCAATGCTTGAAGACATCTTAAATCTCTTCTATTTCAGAAATCATGTCAAGATAGAATCGAAATGGGTATATAAACAGGAACTGACCTCAACAGGACCTGTTGGAACCATTCCACTCTGAAATGGCTTGCAAAGCTTATATGGTACCTTAACAAAAGGTACATTGGTTCGGTGACTTGCTTGCTCTCTAAAACTAGAAACAGATGCTCGATAACTTGATACCTGATATTTAAAATAATACTCAGTTTATGCAAGAATACAATCCATAAACTTACATCAAAGCTGAATCACCATTGCAAGAACCAGTAATTTAAAGGACAGAGAACAGATTGCTTCATATAGAAGAGCAGAACACAGATTTATGACTTCAGAGAACTGCAAATAGTCAGAACGGTGGAAGGACAAGAAGAATTTTTTAAAAAATAATAATAAAAGGATAAGACACTAGATGAAGCAAAGAATGCAGATATCACTGAATAAAATTCACTTATAATAATCTAATTCTGCCCTGGGTTGATTTTTACAAGACGTATTTTGATTTGAAAACGTCTTTTAGATTAAACATTAAGAGTAAATTTCACAAAACTACAGATATATTGACCAAACTATCACAAAACTACAGATTTCAGATGATGTATCACAAAACTACATATTTAACACCAAATTTATCACAAAACTAGAGATTTAAGATAGAGTATCACAAAACTACAGATTTATTAACAAAGTTTTCACAAAACTACAGGTTTAGCGTCAATGTAATCACAAAACTTGAATGTTTATTACTCAAACATAACATTAGTGCTAAGGATTTAAACCCTAAAATATGTAGTTTTATGATAATTTTATTATTAAATCCATAGTTTTGTGATACTTAACCTAAAACTTATAGTTTTGTCATAAACTTATTGTTAAATTTGTAGTTTTGTGATACATCGCCTTAAATCTAGAGTTTTGCAATAATTTAGTCAGGGTATCTGTAGTTTTGTGAAATTTACTCATTAAATTTTGACTATTGATTTCTCACTAAATGTATGCTTAATAGCTATAAACCCAACATTTCACTTTGAATACAATATTTATACACTAAAAGTACTAGTAATTTAACTAATTATTTGTCCAAATCTACATTTTGACTTTTAAAAAACCAAAATATGCCTAACAAAAATCAATGGAGAGACTAATAGTATTCTTTCCACACTAAGGCAAGAAAGGAAACAGAAAACTAAGGAGAAATCATTTGTTTGTGTGAGCATAGCTCAATGAAAAGAAGCCGGTTATGAAGGAGGGGAGTCATTCCTTCATGGGTTCATAAGTTATAACAGATAACCCTCCATTCTGTATATTTAAAAACCCATAATATACAGGAAATAGTAACAGCAATAATATTATCTCAACGAGCTCGGACTTACTGCGTCAAGATCTACCAGAGCATCCAATACTTCAACGTCTTTTAACGAGAATTGAGATCCCTGTGCAACCACATCTCCATTGACTGCGATGCAGCAGCAACCATCTAGAAGGAACCATTAAAAATAACTTAGAAGAAATGAATTAACCTTTAGACCTCTCAGATGAAGACAATAAAACATTAATGTAAAAAAGTAGCACTATTGTTGGCTCAGTAAAGGTTTGAAGGATAGATGGCATTCAGAAACCCCTTTTTTTTCGAACACACAGGAGATTTGTGTATCATTTCATTAAGCAAGGAATAAAAAGGCAGGTCTTACAAAAAACACAAAAACACACCCACACAAAACACAAAAACATTTGATGGTCGCGTTCAGAAACCTTAGAAGAGAAAATGTTAGACAGAAGCATTGTATCTTGGGTAGAAAATTTTAGGATAATTCAATATAGAACTTTAAAAGCTCCAGTTTCAATAAATACTATTCGAAGTATGGTCCATACAGAAAATTAACTACAATCACCATTTAGTGCTGTTCCTCTGCGGTTCAAATGCTGAATGGCAATCAAACTAGCATCTACTACTAGACAGTGCACCCTCCTCCCACAGTTGTCATGCACTAGCCGCCTCCAACAAATGAGCAGAGGAAGAAGGTGTTTAGGTCAACAGAAAAATTCCATGCTATCTTTCAATAGGTGACAAGGGCCACTTTCTGGCACATGAAAATAATAACAAGAGTAGTTATGGATGTAGGCCAGCCCGTGCGGCAGATTGGGTTAGAAATAAGCCACTTAAGACGGGAGATCATCTAGTTGGGAAAGAAATGAAAATTGTTAGGAAATTAATAGAGATTGAGATCCTATAGGTGTCAAGTAATGATATTCATTTCTAAAGAGGGTAAGTGGTCATATTCCCTGATCTTTACTCTTATTCTAACCCAATCCATAACAAAGAGACCTGAATGTCCAACTGGAACTAGTACCAAGACCGTATGCACTATGCAGTATTTAGCCTAAACAAGAAAAAAAGAGAGGCATGTCATAGATCAGATAATGATAAAACAATTTTTACAGCACAAAAAAATGTCATTTGATATACCATAATAAAGGCGGCCACCATCACAACCCTGTTGATTAGCATACATGTAAACACCACCACATGCAAGGGTTGCATTTCTCATCGAATCAATCCGAAGACTGAGCTTCCTTAACTGATGATGGCTTCCACTTGCATTCAAAAAAACCTCAACACCATTCAACGCAAGGTCAATGCGAGGAGCATTTGCAGTGAAGAGCTCTTCACAGGTTTCAGCAGCCAATGATCTAAAAACATATCAATTGAAATAAAAAGTTGTAGCAAAATCACATGGTAACCAAATAATTTAACAGTTGAGTATCATCAAGAGACAAATAGGTTCGTAGATAATTTATGATTTTACTGGTTAACAAAGCATACATACTAAACCATATTAGCAGAGAGAACATTTGAGCATATGCTAATAACAGCATCACATTTTAAATGTGTTCTGTTACCATGTTGACCTAAGCGGAAGCCAACTCGATTGTTACTGCACAAGACCCAATGGCAGATATGGAGGGTACAAGTGACATGACCTAGACTATCACCACGGGACCACAATATCTCTAGTGCACATGCAAATACACTAGTACCCTTAACACATTAAAAAGAGATGTCTAAAATGCAACTCCTTAAACCCTAATGGTTGCAACATCCATGTGATTATGTAGCAGATAGCACAGGCACTTTGATCCCAAGAAACAATAATTAGTAGACTATCTGGTATGCTAACCAGGCAATTATCAAGCTGAAATCACATCGGCATATAAAAAATAATTCAAGCAGTGGTACTTACACATCAAGAAATTGAATATAGCCATAACCAAAAGGTACGGTGTCCTGGGACGTAACCTCCGAGATATCAACAGGGAGTTGAAAGTCCACGAATGCATCTTTAAATGTCCAAGCAGAAAACCATCGAAATTCCCGATAGTTTCCATCATTTGCAAGAGATATCTTTGGCCGAATCATGACTATTTTGCTGTTTAAGCAGAAAACCTGGCAGTTGTACCGCACACTCTTGAAAATAACCGGCATTCCTATGCTGCACAAGATGCCATCCGTATAACCGCCAGACAGAATGTCCTTCAAGCACTCCCATCTGCAGATTAGTACAGTACAATAGCTAAGAGTTACTGGTAAAAAATATAACAGTACATAGAGTGAGCACCCCAAGAGCATATGAGAGAGATGCTAAGAACTGAGTAAAGAGTTCTACCCGGGTATTGCAGGACGAAAACTAAACCAATCCCAAAAAAAAACAATAGGTGCTATGTAATCATCAAGAGTCAGGTCTAGTTCGAGTTCAGTTAACTTCAATTACAATTTTTGGAAGCGGTAGCCAACTCAACCAAACTAAAGCGGGAATATATTAATTTATATGACATGAATATATTCTCATTCTCCATAGTATGTATCACTCCTCGTTTCAGAACTAACCAACAGCATCCGCCACTGATAATCCACCAATTATAACAGGAGAACTCCTAAACCCTTAAGCATAGGCAGCTGTGACTGATGATGACGAAGATTCACTTCAGAAAAGGGGGATAAATTAGTTACGCGTGGGCCGCGGTATCCTGCTCGAGGAAGTGGTCCTCGCAGCCGTAGCCAGTGAGCTCGAGCTCGGGGCCTACGCGGATGGCGGCGCCGGCGGCCTTGGCGCGGGCGATGGACTCCTTGACGTTGCGGAGGTTGGTGTCGAAGTCCATCGCCCACTGGTTCAGGTTGCACGTGGTCACCCGTAGAAGCCTCATCTCGCTCCTCCCCTAGTCCCTCTCGGATCGAAGGCTACGGGGGCAGGGAAGGCTACGGCTGGGTGCGGGGGGGCGCGGTGTGTGCCTCCTCGCCGGCGGGCGGCGCGCGCGCGAGGGAGGCGAGGTCGTGCGAAAATGATTTTTTTTCTTTTTTTTTTTAGGTGAAGAGACGATGAACTCGAAGGAGATGCGGTGGCTGCGGATGCCGGTGTTCCTTCTGGCCTAGTAAAGCGAATCAACGGAAAAAAAACCGCCCGATTGTTTGATCTAACGGCTGAGAGAAAACGGGATTTTAAATTTTATTTATTTATAGGATTAGACACGTGATATTTTAGTCGTCATTTTCGTTTGTGTTATATATATGGCTGGTTGGAGCGATGATATTTGATCTTACAGAACAAAATATGCAATAGAATAAAATAAAATATTGTTATGTTCGAATGGTCATGTCTCAATGGTAACTTTTCATAACAAAAAAAAATTAATTCGACATAATATTTTTCGAATCTATACAAAAAGCATCAAACACAAAACTAAATAGCAACCACACTTCAGCCCTTCATAGACACGAAACACCAAAACAATCATGTATGCTTGATTATAGTACTAAAGAAAGAATTAACTTCACCAGTTCAGCCACGGGATTCCAAGTACAAAATAGCAAAAACTTTAACATATGCTGTAGCGAACGAGAACACTTCTCTTGGGTTTTCTTTTGCCCCCAGGATATTGCTGTACACTATAGCTTCGATACGTAACTAGAAATATTTTTGTAAACTAGTTGTTGAATCCTTTTCTTTATAGAGGAATCCTAAGTACTGATAGTACGGAGTCAATGCTAAAAATTTACAAGTTTGTCTGTACTTCAATAGTTCTGGGCGTCTCAAAATTGTATTCTCTACGTCAGTATCACCGACTTGCCTGTTTGTGCTGCTTAAGCTGGCTCCACAATGTTCTTTGCTAGCATGGAAGTCCGCATGTTAAGATTCTTCAAGCTTTCGATAAACTGCTCATGGCTGCAATGAAAAAAATGTTTAAAAAACTCCCTCGAAAATTGATGATATAGAGAAATAGACCAGTACTCAAGCAATATTTAGTTAGTGCGCAGAAGCATGTAGTGTAGCATGTATGGCTGAACCAACTTACATGTTCACATGATTGGCCGTCATGATAAGAGTTCCAAACATTGGATCAATCTTGGCATCGAATTTTGAATTCCTAAGTAAGCTCGTTATCCACAATTCTGCCTCATCGTAGCTCATGTTCAGCTTCTGAGAGAGCATGCTGTTCATTGCAAAGCATTGGAAAAACATATTAGATTTTTGAAAGAAACTGAATTCCTACATGTTCCATATAATATGAAGACCTATATAAAACGCGTGCTAAAATGTTGAACACTGAGAATTTAGTAAAACTGTTCCTAACTGAGATGACAGAACAGAAAGATGCAACGGAGACTGCCACCACGAAGTGCATACCAGTTCTTTTGCTGATAAACATGAAGTGTTCCTACAATATGGAATGCAGCTGACTGGCAAAAGCAATGCAAGACCAAGCAAGGTACATAACCAGCTTGTTGTATTCGATGTATGATTCGGTGAATTGATAATTTGTAACTACAGTCCCTACAATTCATCTAAGTGGATTTTTGCATGTCAACAGAAAAAAAAGTGATCCGAGTAGAAAAGAAACGCCCACCCAATATCAATGCACCGATGAATGCTGCAGTAAGTTTCAAAGACAAGTAGACGAGCATTTTCAAGGAATTCATCTCTCAAAGGAACAGTGACGAAATCCCCTTCCTCAAGGCGCTTTCCCAGGAAAGGATCATTCAATATGACCTACAAAGGCAGCCATTAGGACAAAGAAATGCAAGATTGCTATGTAACAGTATGATCACCATAAGACGTTTTGGCCTCATTTAAGAAGGGAAAATAGAAAAGTAACAACAATGAGCTAACGTCCAACTCCAGAAATCTATAGAGACCAGGTCACCAGGGCATCTCACACAGGCATATGAGAATTAGACTTTGACTTGTCAAGAAAGCCCAAGGTTGCCGAGTACCTAGGACACGGCCGAAATACACTCGGCAAAGACTTCACCGAGTGTAACACTCGACATAGCTCACACGGCGTACTTTCTCTCGACAAAGAGCTCTTTGCCGAGTGTTTTTTCTCGGGCACTCGGCAAAGACTTCGTTGAATGTCGGACCGGCACTCGACAAAAAAAAAGTGAGCGATAGATGGGAAAACGGTAACGGTGCTCTTTGCCGAGTGTCAGGGTTCGCCGAGTGCGACACTCGGCGAAGTTGCCCACTTCGCCAAGTGCAGCACTCGGCGAACCCCGGCCGAGTGTTGTGCTCGGCGAACCCCGGCCAAGTGTTGCGCTCGGCAAAGGTGCACTCTTTGCCGAGTGCTTTTGCGAAACACTGGGCAAAGATTTGACACTTGGCAAAAAATAATGCCAGGACCTCCAATTTGGTCGTTTTGCCGAGTGTAAAATATTTTAGTCAGGCGTCCTATAATAGTAGTAGTGTGTGAACATTGATATAGCAAAAGGATTTTTCTAGACAAAAAAGAGGGGAAATTATCTTGCAATATTTTATATTTCAACAATAATGCATTAAGTAAAAAAACAGATTAGTTATGGAGATGGACAAAAGGTTCAAAACGTTATAATATAGGAGTACCTGCTCACACTCTATGAGTTTCTGTTGTGCACCATCAAAATCATAGTTAACACACAAGCATTCCAGGAGTTCAGTAATAGGATCCTTGTAGCTGTGCTGCTCCTGCTGAATGACCTCAATCAACTCTTTAAGCATATTCCTTCTCCTTTTGTTCACAACAACTGCTGTAGCAAGGTATCTCAGAAGATGGGGTGCATTTGTCTGGATCGCATTCAAATACCTAGGGAGACGAAAAAGTGCAAATTTGAAAAGTTAGCTGAGATATCTTTGTTATCACAAACATATTTTCATCATTGGAACTAGATAGCACAGTACAAAAGCACCTTGGCTCACTCTGCTGTTCTTTTTTTCTTCACATTCGGCTTGCCCAGGAAAACTAGAATTTTATATCTTAACATAGTTGGATGTATACCAGCAAAACACATCTTAAGAGTAATAGAGTAATAACTCAATGTACGAAAGTATACAGATTTTTTTAGTTGGCAGCTTTGCGTGGTTCTATACTTGACATTAAACCATGGAACACATTATTGATACGTTACCAGCGAAAACAAGTCATTTAGTGTTAATTTTTAACGGCATTGCTTATTGTTTGTTAAAATAGAGTACCATAGGCTGTAACTGCATAAAACAAGTGAACACAATAATCTTGGGATGGTAAACAAACCTGTCCTGGAAGAAGAGATCGATGATCCAATTTGTGCCGTTTTCATGGTTAAAGAAGATAAAGATACTACAGTGCATCAGCCATATCCTATTCTGGAGCTGATTTAGCGGTGAAGAGAAGGTCTGGGAGAAGAAACAAAGAAGTAATTAACAAACAAAGTTATATAAAGCAGCTAGCCACCTCCAACAGGAAGTGATAAAAGTCTCCAATTAGCCATTCAAGCAAACCTTTGAATCAATAATCTCCTTCAAACGGTTGAGCTCCTCCAGTGCAACATCCCAGTTCTGCACCAAAATGTCGGCTGCAAGCTTTCCCCACAGGGCACTCAAGATCCTCTCACTGTTTGTGCACAAAGCACGGTATTTATCCAAGCAGAAAGCAGCATCTGTGTAATGCCCGCAGTCAAACTGAAATTTGGCATACTGATACAGAGTCTCAATCTGATCAAGATCAATCTGCATCGTTAACGAGAATACGATTATTAACTATACAGCATGGAGACCTAAATGACTTCAGATATGATTTATCATGGTAAAAACAAAATTTAACAATTGAAGCAATTGGGAACATCTAGAGTTGTTCCTCCCATAAACGGGTGCAAGACCTACATCACAAGCCTCCCTCGTATACTTAGCACATCGCCCAGACCTGATGGCAATTTGCAATTATTCTAACCACAGACACCATATTAAGATCGAACAACATCTGAATCACCATATAGCCTCTCTCCACTGTTTTAATTTAAAAATTAGGGGTTTATCCACTATCCAACTAAAACTAGAACTGACAGCTTTCACCAACCAGACGATGAACAGATCTAGCGAGCCGCAAAGCGAGAACTAGATCGAGGGGGAAGGGACCTGGAAGCGCTCTTGGAGCATGTCGATGTTATACTGCTTGTCGGGCGTGAGCTGCTGGTTCTTGAGGACGGAGATGATGGGGGCGGTGGCCTTGCGGAGCGCCATGAGCCTGGAGACGACCTCGGTGCGGCGCTTGCCCATGTCCTCGAGGACGTCGTCGGTGCCGTGGCGCTTGTGGATGTCCATGGCGTAGTCCACCATGTTGGTGCCCCGGGAGAGCCGGATCATGGCCTCGCGGATTTCCTCGCCCGCGTAGAGCCGCCGCTCCTGCAGGAAATCCAGCAGCGGGAACACCAGGTGGCAGTCCAGGTGCCCCGCCATCCGCGACGTCAGGTCGTGCTCCGCCATTGCCGGCCGCTTCCCTCTCGATCCGGTGGATTGGTCGCTACGGTTATTAGGGTTTGCTGGGTCTTGGCGCGAAGAGGGAGAAGGATGAGTGAGGAATACACGGGATTTGGTGGGTCGGGTCTGATTTTATTGGATTTGTTGTATTCGGGTAGGATAAGGTTGCCGTGATACCTGTCGCTAAAGAATTTCGAGGATTGTGTATTCCTTCAGTCGTGTTCATCGCGTGATTGTTCGATGGAAAGATTACACTTTAGTCTATATTATATTATATTATATTAGATATTTAAACATTAATTTAAAAAATTAGACGATTTAAACTTAATTAATTCATTATTAATAAATATTTATTATATCAACATATTGTTAAATCACGACGTAATTCAACTCATTAAATTCGTTTCACAAATTTTTATTCGATTATAAATATACTAGCAAAATGTCCGTGCGTTGCAATCTGGGACGACGACACAGAAAGAAAAATGCGCGTGTGTTGCAATGGAACGACAACGCAAGAGGAAGCAGACGAAGGGCGAAGGTCCGGGCGGCGGCGCGGGAGCTCCGGCGGCGACGGGAAGAAGGGCGCGGCGTGGCGCGGATGGGGACGAAAGAGAGGACGCAGGAGATCTTTTTTTAATCCAAGTGCTCCCTTTCTTTTCAGTATTAAGATCGCGGGTTAATTTTGTAAACACTCGAGGTGTTTTCTACAAAATAACCTCTTTTTCTTCTTTAACTGGGTTTTTTAAATAGCAAGACAGACTGTGGGTTAATTTCGAAAAAACTCAAGGGTTTTCTGCAAAATAGCCAGACAGAACAAAATCTGGGTGGAAACACTGCATAGTTATATAGATTATAGATTATAGATTTTATAAATAATTTATATTTAATAATACTTTAAAATAATATCGATATGAAACCGCCCGTTATGCAATTGTAAAAGGATTTCGGGGCATCGCGTCATGTGTCTCGTCAACCGATGTTGCGATCGGACGGCGGAGAGCGGTTAGGAAATAGTACGTCTCGAATCTTCTCCGCCGAGCACCTAGCGTGCAGCTGGAAATACGAGAGAATTAAACGTCTGCACGACTGCACATTCAGAATCCTTAAGATTTTGGCTTAAGCAGAGCGATAGATTTAAACAAATCAATTTTTTCAAGTCGAATATTACTTCATATGATTCTTAAAATTTTCCTATATGGTCAAAATAGCTATCCAAAAATTGTATGAATTTTTTTTTGGTTCGACTAGCTTGCAACATAGTGATATTGGAGGAATTTTAAAATAAGATCCAACCTTCTGAAAAATTTCATCTCTCTCGATTCACGTGAATTTTTCTATGACCTATACAAACGACCATTCATATAGATTTTTTTATAGTTTTCTTCTATTTTCTGAATCCATATAATTTTAAGTGTTATGATACTCCAATGTTGTATTTTATCAATTTCTGTATATTGATAATCCTAAGTTTTCTTGTATTTTCTGAATCCATAGAATTTAAAGTGTTGTGATACTCGTTACTAAAGAAATGATTTTCACGGTCAAAATCCATAATAGACTCGGTTTCGATAGGAACTAAGACTAGAAAATATTTTTAGTTCTGATTTAAAAAGGCAATGATTCTTTAGGATCTTTAGTCTCAATTGATGTTATCAACCAGAATTAAAGATCATCTTTAATTCCAGTTAGATTTCTGTCAGAATCTGAATCTTTGATCTCCTCAGTTAGAGTACTCCAATGTTGTATTTTATCTATTTTTGTATATTGATAATCCTAAGTTCCAAATTAGCCCCATATATTCCGAAACATTATAGAAATTAACAAAATAAAAGAGTGAATCGCATTTTGGGTCACTTTTTTATCACCTAAATTTCACTTTGAACCAACCTCTATCCAATATTTTCATTTTGAACTAGCTATTTTTACCATTTTTTATTTTAGACCACCCAAACCCTTTTTTAGCACAACAACAAAATCAAGCACATTGACATCCTCACGCCGACGATATTCCTATTTACGTGTAACTCACATCTTGTCGAATGAAAAATTGAATGTGGCTGGATAAAAATGTTAGGTGGCCCAAAACGTAACAAAGATAAAAATATGTTGTCAAAATTGAACAGATTAGGTAGAACATGATCCAAAATAAAGCTTAGATAAAAAAGATGTCCTAAAATGCAATTCACTCAATTAAAAAAATTCTAAAATACCAAACAAGCTGTATGTAACATTGTGGGTTCAATCCGAGCCAATGCGACGCGACCAAGACCAGAGAACTGACAAACCAAAGCACATCTGCCGTGTTATATTATATTATATTTTATTTATATTTAGAAACAAGGTCACAAATCAATCAGCTTTCACTCAATTCCACTACAGATGTTTCTCGCAGGTAGGCTACCGGCTTCATTTTATAAACCAGTGAAACTCTTGTTTAGTAAGTGAGGTGGGATTAAACACCCGCACTAACGCAGCGACAGACCCGTATTGAGCCTTGAAATTCGGCATGCGACCAGTGCACAACCCGCGCGACACGCCACGACCGACCATCGCGGCCCACAGGATGGATGTCGCCGGCGCCGTCAGCTGCCATGGCGCTCGTGCACGCAGCGCTCTGGCGGCCGCGCCGCCGCGGGAGCCGGAGGCGCCAAGCTCGCCAAGTTGCTCACCTTCCTCCGACTCAAGCGTCGGCGCCGCCCGCGCGCCGGTGAACGTTTTCCCGTCAATGCCGTGCATGCCGCATGAAACACCATGATAAAAGTACTCTCAACGTTAATAGCAATTCGACTTGCGTCTTGAGGTATGTATTATGTTATACGTTGATCATCCTGAGACCACGGGACACTCGGTGAGGCATGTCGGTGAGGAGGCGAGCTTGTTTCAGCTTTTGACTGTCTTTTCAGCGTGAGAAGCCAGAAACTAAAACAACTAGCTTTTGAAAAAAGCTTTTTTGCTTTTGAGAAAGTTAGAATTAATTACTTGCATATCATCGTTAAAAAACAATTTAACTCTAAATAAACAAACTTAAAAAAGTAGTTTTTTTGAGTTTCAGCTTTTCAAAAGTCAAAAGCCAAAAGTCAGCTTTTTATTTTTGAAAAGCTTGAACCAAACAGGACCGCTTTCACGTTCCCATCAACAATAAAACATGAAAGTATAGAATGTTTCAGCGTTTGACAAACAGTATCTCTGATGAGGATGTACTCTGGAAATTCAGAATCCGCATTCCGCCATCCTCTCTTTCCATTCTTCAAAAAGTACAGAAAAAGTTCTCGCTGATAAGTTGGTCCTGTAGATAGCATATTTGCATTTGATGAGCATGCCACATAAACAAAATTACCCTTGAAACCATCGAAAAAATTATTACTGTATCCGTTTTACCAGTTGAAAGGGATACTTATATTCGAGGGACTCAAATGGAGGGCTTGTTTGGTTGCTACCCTCAGCAAATATGCCTGACCTGAGTCCAAGCCTGTGACTTGCCTGAGTTGTGTTTGGTTGGTGCCCTGAAGATATTGGCCTGATAATACTTGCCTGAACACACACGCCTGAGTCAGGCCTAGGAAATGGGTCGCCTGAGCCAATATCTTCACATGCCTGAGTATTAATCACCACATCTACCGACCATTGCATCCCCTCAGGCTTGTTTTCAGGGTATCAACCAAACACACTGCTCTCGGGGAGACATGCCTGATCATATAACTTTGCTATCCAAGCTCAGGCTACTTTTAAAGATGTAAAATGCTGAGACAAGTTGCTCAGGGAAGCAACCAAACAAGCCCTTATTCCCCAGGCAAGCTGGCTTGGAAAGACCAGTCGCTGCCACCAGCCCAATTGAGCCTAAACAGTCTGTGCAGCTGGGCTTGGTTGTTACTTCTATGCATAAACTATTTTAGTAGTATCTAATATTTCTTTTATAAAAAAGAGTAGTGATGACACCTCATTACTATTTTTCATCTTTTTAAAAATATCTGGGGTTAGAGGATACCCCTGACAACTACTCTTGATGTAAATAACAAATTATTAAAAAATAATAATAACATGTTAATAATAATTTTTTAAAATTAAAATGTGTTACAACGCACAGACAGTGCGATACATGTACAGTACAGTAGTAACATAGCACCATCCTTCTATCACTTAATTAATCCGTATTACACTCATTAATTTATCTACGTACCAAGTATTACTTCTTTCAGAAAAATCATCTTTTTAACCAAAATTAAATAATGTATGCATCTATAGACTTCACGAGTAGCAGATAAATGAACTCAATGAATAAAGATAACAAAATCAAATTCCTAATCAATTATTCATAAATTATATTTATTTAAATTAAAATAAAAACATATTCGAGGTTGTTTTCTGCATGCTATGTTCATTGATTCATCATGCTTTCAACCTAAAATCATAACATATTTATTTGTCTTTTACATTTACGAACACAAATTTAAAATCACCATTAAGGTGTTGTTGGGAATATAAAATCTTTTTGTTTTCTAAATTTCATTAGATTTTATACGAAGGTTTTAAAGCAGAATGCATGCCAACAGGCGCGCACTGATTTTCTAATTATACAAATTCAATATTTATATGCAAATACTTTTAAATCCATAAAAGTAGATAAAATATTCCGAAAATACACTTTTCTATCCTTTAAACTAATTCTCCCTCCCTTTTAATGTAATATGTACTTTGTCCGTAAGGACAAAGGTTTAACCAAAATTATTGTGTTTGGCTATAATTTTTTGACACAAAATATTGTCCGTTAGAACAAAGGTTTAACAAAAATTATTGTGTTTGGCTATAATTTTTTGACACAAAATTGAATCTATTCGTATAAAAAGTAATATACCTTATATTGGAGTCTGTAAGATTTCAATAAAGTATTTGATTTGTTGGTCAAAAATTATGCTAAGAAAATAAATGCACCCTATATTTAAGGGTTAATTGGGTCCAAACCATTACAAATGTGCTATTTTAAATAAATTTCATTCGTCCATTCGTATCCATGTCATCCGAATACACGTAAAATTTGTATCCATTCGTCCATCTTCTTCCCCAATTTCTTTTTCTTCTCTTCCTTCTTCTTTCCCCTTGTGTCGGCCGGCCATAGCAGCGGCGCGACGCCATCGTTGTCGCTCTGACGCCATCCAAATTAGATTAGGACTCTAGAGCGGCGGCACCACCTTCCTCCACCATGGTCGTCGCCTCTCTCCCCTACATGACAATAGTCGTCGCTGCCTATATCTCCTACGAGAGCAACTGCAATAAACCTCTGACCCCCGCCGACATGGCCACCGCCTCCACCACCACTCCCGCCTCGCCGTGCGTCGGGCTCCCCGTGACACCTCCTCTCGATCCCCACCTATTAATACCTCCTCCCCATGCTTGTCTCATCACCCACATCATCATCAGCAGCAGCAACAACAACAGAAGAAGAAGAAGAAGCTAGCTCGCCTGAGTTCTTCATTCTCCCCAGTCCACTAGCTTCCTCCAGATCGATCGATCTCTCTGTTCTCCTCACTGGCAATGGCGCCCGCTACCATGGCACTGAGCTCCTCCTTTGCCATCGTCGCCACCACTGGAGGCGCGCCATGGCATAGTGTCATCGGCATCGGCCACACTGCAGTAAGCTTTCCCGCCTTGCTGGTGTGTTGCGCTCATTGTCAGGGCCCAGTCCGAGATGAGTCGAGGATGCCACGCTTGATTCGTTTCATCGTGTGTTTTGGTGATTTGCTCGTCTGCTAACTTGGGACATCGTTGTTCAATCTGCAGTTGAAGCTAGGTGGGGCCAACGAAGAAGGAGGTGGTTGCATCATCATTTCCTGTGACCTCGAGCCCCATGACGACATCCAAGGCGAAGCCAAGCATGAAGCTGTCGGACGTGTTGGCGTTTAGCGGGCCGGCACAGGAGCAGATCAATGGGCGACTGGCGATGGTGAGCTTCGTGTCAGCGTTGGCCATGTCTGGCCATGTATTCGGCTCAACACCGTTTCCGCCGGCTCAGCAACCATCGCCTCACGCCACCTCTAATGGATCAAAACCCCGTGGATCTAAACCACCTTATTATGCAAACCTCTATGGATCGCAGCCGCTCTCTTTGACCATCACCTAGGGAGGGTAAGGAGGATATGGTGGTTGAGGATGGTGATGGATTCAAAGATGATGGCTGGGAATTAAGGTCGTGCCCTCATCGCGGCCTGTCGTATCTGGCTCAATGAGGTGAAGAGAGATGGAGAAGATGGGAGGATGGAGGAGGAAGATGGAACTGACATGCATGTGGGTCTCACATTTAGTATTTTGGTCTATGTGATAATAGGCAACGTGACAGTGATGGCATGGTTCTAGTTTTGTGTGATTTCGGATGACATGGATGCGAGTAGACGAATTGTAATGACGTTTATCTAAAATAACACATGTATAATGGCATGGATTCAATTAACCCTATATTTAAAATATAAACGGGTGCAGTATTGACTTCTTCCTCAAAGAGTTGCTATACCACGGGATCCCATCCGAACATAATGATATCAGGTTCTAATATTGGCAACTACCAGGCTCTCATACCAGTGAGTATCAAGTGATACATGTGAATTATCAGGTGATACCTGTGAGGTATCAGACTGATACACATCGGTATCGACCGATACTCGTCTAGTACCATCGGCGAAGAAGAAAGCCAGATGGATATGCATGCATGTTCTTGCACGGATATCACTTGATACCATACGATACCTTCATGGTATATGTCGATTACCCATTGGTATCGACCGATATCCGTCTGGAGGTAGCGGCGACCGAACTACTCCTCGGAGAAATCTCCGACATTTTGGGCACTCCTTTCAGAGCTTCCCCTCACTCTCTAACCTATTCACTAAGCCTTTGGTGTGAAGCTTTAATCTTCTTGGAGGTGTGTTGAGATGAAGTGGAGTGCCTCCTTTTATAGCCCTCAATGTTGGTTTGATGGCGGTTACTAACCGCCATACCCACCTAACCGTCATTGGGAACAAATGGGGAGCTGCCACGTGAAAGGTGGGAATGAACGGTCGCCAAACTGGTTCGGCTGAACCAGGGTTCGACCGAACCCTAGTCAGCGCTATTCTCTCCCATTTTTATCCAGCCACTGACATGTGGGCCCCTAAGGCGGTTCCCGGGTGTTTGGTCCCACTTTAAGATGGTTTCACCTGACTTGTGGGCCCTCCGATCCATGAGAAGCTGACTTGGTGATCGTCGATTGGTTGGAGTTGTGTTTCTTCGCCACAAAAGCACACTTTCACTTCATTTTGATACATAAGTCACCTACATTTATTAAATCACCAACACTCGTGGAAAAGAGTTAGTAAATAACCCCTACCTCTACGTTGATATGCCAAGTTTGTTCCACTTATGCAGGAGTTGACTGTCAGATTTTGGGTGATAGTGACCGTCAACACGCGGCAGCCACGCGGCGGCCACGTGGGCAAAGCGAACCGGGCCACGACCGCCCGGCGATCGAGCGGTGGGAAGGTGGCGATGACCGGCCAGCCATCCCGACCGGGAGGCGGCAGCCTGCGTGGCCCGATGGATGCTGGCGGCGACCATCCGATGAGGCGGCGAGCGTGGGATGGGACGACGAAGTGCGGAGGGGGAGAGGGTCAACTCATTGAGGGTTTTGCGCCAGTGAGAGCGGCGCAAGGATGGCAACGATGAGAGGAGGGAGCGACAGCTTCATGAAGGCGTCGTCAACAACGAACCGGCTACGGGGAAGGTGATGGAGGTGGCGGACAGGGCTTCGTTTGACCTAAGGAAGAGAATGAGGGAGTTTAGAGAGAGAATGACGATACATGACGAGCGGCAAAACCGGCCAGAGAGAGGGGAATGGCGAGCTTTTTGACGAGCGAGTGGGACAGTGCTTTGGCGAAAAACTGGCGACATGAAGTGGTGGCCGAGGGACTGACAGACCTGGCTAGTGCGATGGTGGTGGTGGAGGCGGTGACAGGGAGCGACGGCTAGCAGCGGCCGGAGGCGGTGGAAGGCGACGGCGCTACAGTTGTACGGCGTGGGAGCGAGGGAGAGCACGAGAGAGTTCGACGAGTGGGGAAAACAGAGGAAGGGATGATGGATCCTTTTTAAGGGGCGCGGGGAGCTCAGATGTGGTCGGGAGGGTGTCGAATTCGTCGACGACGTGAGGAAGAAGGAGAAAGAGAAGCGGCGGATTCAAAAATTGAATCCCCATCGATTCGGGCACAGTGCACACACGAGGAGTGGGGGAGAGGGGCCTCGGCATCCGGGTGGCGCGGGGCAGGCGCGAGAGGTGCGGGGAGGGCGACGACATTGCTGAAGTTAGCCCCGCCTTCTCCGGCCGGAGGTTAGGGACGAAGCTGATAGGTAGGTGTTGACGAGAAATTTCTCTCACGTGCTGGCTGGGAGATCCGCTTAGCTCCAGCAAGAGTCCTTCTCACGCCTATGCAAGATGTGGCGTGCCGTTGGTTTGATCTCGTTAACCAACAAGAAAAACAAGATATATGCGTTAAATGTTAGGTTAGATCCCCACTGGATCGGCTGAGGGAATCCATGAGCATATATATGCTATCCTAAAATATATTTAAGCCAAGTGACTGGAATGGATCGGCTATACTGAGACAACATCAACCGCTTAACCCAAATACAGTAAAGGATAATAAATATATGTATTGATAACCTAGCCGATACTAGAAAGCTAACTATGGATCGGCTGGTACTCCGATGATTCTTATGAAAAGATATCATTCTTGAACCAGACATACTTAGCCTAGGAAATCGGCCGTCGGCTGCTGCTAGCAGGCCGATTTTGGCTTGTGATGTCCGACAAGAATGGGATCTTAATATAAGAGACAGTCCTAACATAAATCTAGTAATAAATATACTAAAAATATATCAGGGCAGGTAAGGCCGGCTGAAACCCCAACACTGTCTCTAAACATATAAATCTAACCGAACAGATCATTGGAAGCTCTAAAAACGACTTAATAGTTCAATGTTGATGCAACATTAAGTTTAAAAATAACAACATGATCTATTGTAGCTGATTTATACCTCTCAAAACGATGGATACCGCATATAAACTAGTTCAACCTTTAGATCTAGCCCTATCGGCTGCGGGTTCTTGATAGAACTGGCCGATGGCAGGATAGATCTAAACATTGCTCCGGTTTATATGCGATATATGATAAATAGCGCAAGATGAACCCCGAATCTAATGTGTCATTACGATGGAAGCACTAGAATCAGTAGAACATACCACTAATGACAAGCATTTACCTCGGATTTGGGGATCGAAACGGTGCAGCCCGGAGCCAAATCAACTGCTCGTCTGAATAAAAGGTTTGGCGATGCGCCGAAAGTTGTTTGATTGATTGTTTTTTTATAGGAGGTCTCGGGTCCTATTTATACCCAAGAAAATAACATTATCTGTACAGACCCTGGACTCTATCTAAACTACCATTTTAAAACACGACGATATCCCGAGAAGGACCCACGCCGCATTACAATAATCAGTTTAAACAAATTCCTAATTTACAGATAGAATTGCCGTTAGAGGACTCTATCCATAGATGGCAATATCTTTTAACGCGCAAACTGATAACCGAATCCTTCACTTTATCGCCAAGCACTTTCATTGAAAACAGTTTTATCTTCTCTGACTCAGCATCGGCTATCGGCTATCCTCATCTGATCCAACCTCAGCCGATTGACCCCGTAGCCGATCGTTACTCAGCCGATTTGAGCATAGCTGACACAACCTCTGCTTCTCCGCCAGCCGATCTAATTCTGTTTTAACCTCACTAGAACTTAGGGGTTCGATTACCAAATTTAGGCATTAACACATGCCCCCCAAGTCCGTGATACGAAGTGTTGCGGATTTGTTGCCTGTTCAAATCCCCGCCCTTTTCTGACCTAAACCGTTTCGGCTGCCCCAAATGCCCTTTAAATAGTCCTTTACCTCGACTGAAACGATCACGCCTTCAAAACGCACTCAAACACTTCGCAAACAAGCTTCCTTTTCCTCTCTCCTCTCCGGTGATTCACCGGCGCTCTTCATCACAACCCGGCGATCCTCGCGAACCAGGACCCAGATCCGTCTCCGACGACCCCAATGGCTTCCAACACCGCCGCCGGACCAGCCACCGCTGTCGCACCGGCCGCCGCCGCCGCACCAGCCGTCACCGCCGCACCGGTCGCCGCCGCCGTCGAGTTCCCCGAGGTACGCCCGTCGGTTCAAAACTCTTCCTCTTCAGATTTCCTTTCCGGCCATGCCTCCTAGCGTTGTTGCGTTCATCATGCCTTTAGTTGCTCTTGATTAGCATTTTTTTCCTTTTCCAAACTGTAGCACCTGTCACATCAAGTAGTCATCCCAAGCTTGACTCAAGAAGAGAGGTACTTTTTCGGCCCCATCGGCAACACTGACCCAGCCGACGTAATTATAGCCAAAACCAACAGAATCCCCTACAATACTAGGAAGCCATCCCTAGCCCACTGGAATGGGACTTTCAAGTCGTGGCCGACCACAGACGCAGCTTGGATTGAATGGTATAAGAGGGTGCGATCGGCCAAGTACGCTCAGTGGGAGGAAACCGGGATAACCCAATGCTTGGCCTTGTCTGTCACCAGCATGGAGAAAGATGAGCCGTTAATGTCGGCTACAACGTACTTTTGGAATGACACCTTCAATGCTTTCATGTTCCAGCAAGGGCCGATGACGATCACATTAGCCGACGTATACATGACGACCGGACTGGACATCCTGGCGTCGGCTAACCCCGAAAACATGAGCCGAAAGGGGCAACATCAGTTCAAAACCAAAGCCATCGGTGGATGGAGCGGCTACATCGCTCAAAACATGAAGGATGGATCGGTCGGCCATAGGGAACACGCCGCGTTCCTTATGATGTGGCTGGAAAAGTTATTGTTCTGTGGCTCAAGCTGCGGGCCGACTGCCAACTGGCAGGTCGTAGCCGAATCCCTAGCCGACGAGAATAAGCTCGCGCTAGGGAAGTACCTCCTCGGCTATCTATATCAAATGTTGCATCAAGCTGCCGCGAAGATAGCCGCCAATGCCCCTGTCAACACCGGCGGCCCCTGGTGGTTTCTACAAATGGCTGGTGCTGGCGACCAGAAAATAGCTGGTCGGTTGCCCCTGACTGAGGCTGCTTTCCCAAGACTGGAGCTGATCGAGGATGAAGATGGCAACGAGATCACCACCACCAGATGCATGAGCTATGGAGAAGCGGCGGCTGTGCATGCGGGCTCCAAGCAATCGGCCAACCTACTGGCCGAGTGGTTCATCGCCATGTACGACGGGCTATCGCGCGAGAACCGCACCTGGTACTTTTACCGGGATCAGGGATTGTTCGAGCTGCCAGCTGACTTCAATTGGGAAGACATCAATTCAACCGACAACCAAAATGCAGGGAGCTGTTCATCGCCGCTCTGACCCCCTGCATCCTGTCGACCGGGATCCACCAGGGCCGATCAGTGGCCAAAAGCTATGAGTTTTACTACCCGATATCGGCCGCAAGGCAGTTCGGCCTTGGGCAGTTGCCCGTCGGCTGCTACTATGCCGACAAGATCGAAACGAGGGGAGTCATGAGCCAAGAACTGATAATGCATCGTCTGCTGAACATAGCTGGCCCTCCCCTCGGCAGCATCGGCGAGATGGTTCTGGCGCTCAAGAAAAGCGCAGCCTACGACCAATGGTGGGCCGAAATCAAGCGACACATCTTCCACCAGCGGTCATCTTATTACGTCGACTTGCTCCTGCCTGAAGAAATCCCCTCGGTAAGTTTTAAACTCCAAATGATTCCTCTTTTCTTATCATCGGCCGATGTAGCTGATTAAAACTTGTCCTCTTTGGTTTGCAGGAGACCGAGACGGCGCGGCCGACGGTGAGTGACTCTGGGATCCCCATCGAATACCGCCTAGGTGTTCTGGATGGGGGCGGCCTTGCTCCATCGGCGATCGGCTGGAACGCGCCGAAACTGGTGTCCCTACTGCGCGGGCAAGTGCGCGAGCCGATTGTTCACAAGAAAAGAGTTGCGCCTCCCGCACAGCCATCGGCCGCGCCTGCCCCAAGAAGCTGAAGAGAAGAAGCCGATCGCGCCGACCGACAACCTTCCCCCCTTGGATCCGAGCGTCGAGCGGTTTCTTGATGACGCCGTTGCTAGCGAGGGGATACCGACGGCCGTTGGAGCGGCGGCTGAATCTGAGAGCTCGAGCCATGAATCCGTCAATGCTCCAGCCGACGTCCCGCCAGTTTCGAGTCCCCCGTGAAAAATCGGTCGGTAAGCTCTCGTCTCATCAAATTCGGCCTTATGATAATATCACTTGCATCTGACCGAACACATCCTTCTCAGGTCAAGAAATTGGCTGGCCGCACTCCGCATCACGCACCATCGGTAACCACTCCTTGCAATTTGATTTATAAAACTTAGCCGATTTGCCTCCACGATCTCCGTCGGCTGCCCCCTAGGCGTCGAGTGAACACATCGCGATCGCCGCGGGCGGCGGCAATGGCACCGATGATGAGGCCCCGTCGGCCGCAGCGGCGAACCGCCCGAGCAAGTTGCTTCGACCACGGTGCCCAAGGTAAGCCGATCGAACTTTATGATCGGCTCGCCAACTTAACAACTTTTTCTAATCATCATCTTTCCTTTGTAGAACATAGCCGACCTCCTCAATTTTGACTTGTCAGAGTTCGAGGAGTCTGGTGAGATCCGCGAGGAGGCACCGGTGACGTCGGACGAGGACTTGAGGGCCGCCTAGCCGACATCGGCAATCGGCCGGAGGCCTCGCCGGACGCGCCGGTAGCCGACAACGGCTCTATCAGCGCACGCTTCTGGGAGATCCAAGGCCAGCTGCCGGAAGCTCTAGCCGACGCCATCGTGTGAACGGCTCCATCTTTTTTGAAAGATTGGCTATGAATCGCCTGATGAAGTTGATTTTGTCAACCAAAGATTGGAGTTGTTTCTTGTCCTTCGGAGGCTGAATTGTTTTGATAGTGTTAATGCTCCTTGGTATAACCTCAATTCCTCTTTCATGAACAAGAAATCCCAGGAACTGCCCAGCCGATACGCCGAACGCGCACTTAAGTGGATTCATCTTTAGGCCATATTTCCTCGTCCGCTCTAACACTTGTCTCAGATCGGCTATGTGGTTCTCCATCTCTCCGAACTTGACAACCACGTCATCAATGTAGATCTACACTCGTGAGCCGATCATGTCATGAAAAATATAGTTCATGGCCCGTTGATATGTTGCCCCAGCATTCTTCAAGCCGAATGTCATTACCACCCATTCGTACAAGCCAATTGCGCTAGGACACCGAAAAGCAGTCTTGTGGATATCTTTGTCGGCCATAAATATTTGATTATAACCTGCATTGTCGTCCATAAAACTAATAATCTTGTGGCCTGAAGTAGCATCAACGAGCAAATCGGCTATTGGCATTGGGTATTCGTCCTTAGGGGTGACCTTGTTTAGATCTCTGAAATCGATGCATACTCTAAGTTTACCGTTTTTCTTCAACACTGGGACAATGTTTGAGACCCATTCAGCGTATCGGCAAGGCGAATGAATCCCGCATCGTATAGCCGAGTGATTTCGGCTTTGATTGCATCGTACATATCGGTCTTAAGCCTCCTGGGAGGTTGTTTGAACGGGCGATAGCCTGTCTTAATCGGCAGTTGATGTACGACAATGGATAGGCTAACACCGGACATCTCGAAGTACTCCCAAGCAAAACAATCTTTATATTCTTTTAACAAATCAATAAGCTGGATCTACAATGAGGGGATAGATTTTTGCTAATATACGTCGGTCTCGGCTTGTCACCAAAGCCGATGTCAATTTCTTCTAACTCGTCGGCCGACGTAAAACCTTGCCCAAGCTTTCAATCGTCTTCGTCTACGGTGTCCATGCTGAAGACGCTTGAGCCCTCCACCATGTCTTGTTCAAAGCAGCAGCTGCGGCTCATCATCTCCAATCGGTTGTATCATGAAATTGGACACATTTAGAAAATCGGCTTGCCAGATTTTTTCAGACAAACAATCAATGTCTTCGATTTCCCAAAGTGGCAAATCGGCACTGACGATGCTAACTGACCTGTCAGCTGGTACGATCTCAGTCTTGTCGCCGTCCCATTGGATCAGGCTCTGATGCATTGTAGAAGGAACGCAACAATTGGCGTGTATCCAGTCCCTCCGAGCAGCAGGCTGTAAGACCCCTTCCCGTCGATGACAAAGAATATTGTGGGCATGGTCTTATTGTCGATGGTCAGTTCAACGTTCAGGACGCCCTTGGTTTCTGCTGGGTTGCCGCTGAAGTCTTTGAGCACCATATTGGTCTTTATCAGGTCTTTGACTCCTTTGCCTAGTTTTCTGAATGTTGCATAGGGCATTAGGTTGACTGCGGCTCCCCCATCAACTAGCATCTTGGACATCGGCTTGCCGTTGACGAATCCTTTAACGTACAACGGGTTTAGGTGCCGATTTTAGGTCCCCTCGGACTTGTCGAAAATAGCTTGGTCCGGTGAGATTGCTAGTTTCACCAAGTCATCTTCGATGGTGTCTGCATCGGCTTCAGGAGCACTGAATTCGGCTGGCAATATGAACACCATGTTGACCGATGCAGAAATTTTGCCATTCCCTTTGGCTGTCCTCCTGGCTTGGTCGGCTGGGCTCTCCTTGGCTTGCTCCTCGTCGGCTATGGTGCGGTTTTCTCTTTGGGAACCCATCGCCTTTTGATCTTACCCAGCCAACGACGCTGTTCTTGGATCATTTGCCGAACTTCATCTTCTCTCCCTTCACGCTTGAGTCGTTGAATTCTTCTTTTCTGCGTCTTTGTGAAGAGATCGGACGGACACCATTGGGGATTGGTCGATTCGTCATCGTCGGCCTCTTCGTCATCACGGTTGTTGTCGTTGTTGTCTACATCGACGAAGAAGTCTTGATGGATCGGGCCGAGCCGATCATGGACGGACCGCCACCTCTGATTTAGCCGAACGGCTCTAGGGACGAACAGGTTTGGGCTTACAACCGATGAACTCCTGTGCTCGTTGTCGCGGCGATCGTTGCACGCCGGGCAGTCGTCAAGTGTCGACAGCCTCATGCCGGATTCCTGCAGTACCTGAAAAAATCACAATGCCAATGTGGATCGGTACTGTTGTGGCTTGCCTCGTACTGGCGGCTTTGGGTTTTCGGCTCGCGCTGACGAGGTGCTTCATCGCGAGCTTCTTCCCGCCGAGATCGGTGCTAAGGACGGCGTCGGCTGTCGTCATGGACTAGCCGTCAGTCAGCCGATCTGATAACGGGGTGCACCATGTTGATTGGCGTGGCGTGATGTCCAGTCGTCTCGCCTTCTGCCCTGGCCCCGATTGATGCGTCGACTAACCCGTGCGCCATTTTGTTCTGTCGATCGGCTCGCCTGGGGCCGGCTTGAACTGTGTTGACCGGGAAAGGGTTGCCGTCTACCTTCATCGGCCGATTTGCATCGGCAAACTTTAATTTCCCAGCCTCAATTGCCGACTGGATTTGCTGCCTGAAGACTTTGCAATCGTTAGTGGCATGAGATGTGGAGTTGTGCCACTTGCAATATTTCTTCTTCTTTAGTCCTTCGGCCGATGGGATCACGTGGTTTTCAGGGAGCTGGATCTGTTTCTCCTTGAGCAGCAAGTCAAAAATCCTATCGGCTTTAGTGATGTCGAAGTCGTATCTTTCTTCTTTGGCCGTCTTCAGCAGCCATTGGCAGACGATGGCCTTTTTGTTCTTGGCCCATTCGGCTGCCGCCACCTCGGCGTCATCGTCATTGGAATCGGAGTCTGACTCAACAACGACTTGAGTTATGCTCTTGACGGCCTTCTTGGTGTCTTGGAATCGCTGCTCGTGGGCCGTCACCTTCGGCGTAGGGGTGAAAACGATACGGATAATATCTTAATTTCGTCCGAAAAATCGGATACGGATAGTGTCAGCTAGATAATTTTGGATTCGGAAACGAAAACGGATATTTTTTCTCGGATATGGATATGAATACGGTAGAGGCATTATCCGGCGGATAGCGGATATGGTCGAATAATATCCGGATACCTCAAAAATCGGATACAGATAATGTCAGCCGGATAATTTTTGGATAATTTTGGATTAGGAAACGGAAACAGATAATTTTTCTCGGATACAGATACGAATATGGTAGAGATATTATCCAACGAATAGTGGATACGGTCGAATAATATCTTGATACCTCATCAAATAATATTCAGACCCTAGGTGTGGAGCCTTTGGCCCAGCCGGTCCATGACCATAACTTCATAAGCCCAACAAAAAACACTATTTTGTGATAAACTACTTAAATTATGATATACACTTATGTGAGTGAATTATTTTTTTATTATGGATGTCATATGGTCGTGAAATTAGTAAAACAATGTTGATATGGACATTTAAAATTTATTATATGTGTTGCTTAGTTGAAAAATTATAAATATTAATTAGTTTGAGAGGGTTTAATATTCTGATCAATATCCGTTACCGTATTTATTTCGATTCGTATCCATTCAATATTTGTTTTCGATAGTATTTGTTTCCGTTTTCGTATTCGAGGTTTCCGATTCCGAATCCGATTCCGAAAAAATATGAAAACAAATACGATATAGCTAGTTTCCGACTGTATCCGATCCGTTTTCATCCCTACTTCTGCGCCAAGTGCGCTAGGCTGTCGAAGTCCTGCGCGGAGAATCGCTCTCGGATCGGCGCGATCAAGCCGTGAAAGGCCAAATCGGCCAACTGGGCGTCCGATAGCACCAAGCTGTAGCATCGGTTCCTCATCTCCCTGAAACATTGGATGTATTCTTGAACCGATTCGTTGTGTTTTTGCCTGATACTGGTGAGGTCCGATAACTTCATTTCATGGTTGCCGGAGTAAAAGTAGCTGTAAAATTGTTTTTCGAGATCGGCCCAGCTCTGAATTGAGTTGTAAGGCAATGAGGAGAACCAGGTAAAAGCCGATCCTGAAAGAGACAGAGGGAACAACATGACTCTCAAAGAGTCTGTAGCCGATGCTTCGCCGCACTGCGTCAAGAATCGGCTAACATGCTCGTAGGTTGATACGTTGTCTTGCCCTGAGAACTTCGAAAAATCTGGGATCTTGTATCGGTTGGGCAACGGAATCCGCTCGAAATGCTCTGGATAAGGATACCGATACATTTTCCCTGAGTCCTTTGGCTTGAGGCCAAATTGATCGCGCATAACATCTGCAATCAGATCGGCCCAAGTCCGATTGTCCTGCTGTATTGGCTCATATGGGTCATATGACGCGGGTGCTTGCCGATACAACGGTGGTGGCGTCTGAGGCCTGTAGTGATGATCGTGGCGACCTCCTTGATACTGGTAGTGGAGTGGATGATCAGAAGGGAGACGGCCGATGCGTCGGTGGTGGTCCGGGGAACAGCTGTCGGCCACCGGCGTTGTATTGTCTGTCCAGGCTGATCTGGATAACCGACTCTAACTGCCGATTGTCGTTGAACATGTTAGCGATCTGGTCCTGGGGCAGTGGTTGTTGCCGGTTTAGCATAGTGATCACCGGTTTCGTAGCCGATTCAGTTGGGTTCGGCTGGCCGAGGACCCCTCCTGGCGGCCCTGGTTGTGTTGGCGGTGGGATCGGTCGATTCTGGGTGACTAACGTCCTGTAACCAGGAAACTGGCCGTCTGTGAAGTACGTCGGCCCACGTTGCAGCTGGTCGGCTATCTTGGCGTCGACCACGGTAGCGATCATGTTGTTGAGAGTGTTGACAAGGATGCTACTCTCGTTGACTAGCGCGTGATGGACGGGTGAATCGATGCGGTCTTGCAAAGTGTGCAGGGTCGAATCATCTTGTTCCTGAATCGGCTCCTCCACCTTTTGTTTGCCTTTTGATCCACTGGAGGAGGATGCCTTGAGCTCGTCTATGCTGAACTTGTACTTTTGATGTACAACCCTGGATTTGGTCTGGGTGAATGATTGTAAATAGTTGGCCTCGAGCTCTTCCACCATCTTCTTGTAATCGGTTTGTTGCTCAGCCGATAACTGCTCCATCTTCACAGGCACGATGTTGTCCTGAGAAACATTGGGGCTCTTGGAGTCGACCATCTTGTCGGCTGAGTCGATGCGTCCTAGCCGAGTCGACAGAGAAAGTCCCACCGGGCGTGCCAAGAAGCGTGTTGACGAGAAATTTCTCTCACGCGCTGGCCTGGAAGATCTGCTTAGCTCCAGTGCAGGTCCTTCTCGGCTGCCTGTGTAGTATAGGGCGTGCCAGTTGGTTTGATCAGTTAACCAACAAGAAAACAAGATATATGCATTAAGTGTTAGGTTAGATCCCCACTGGATCGGCTGAGGGAATCCATGAGCATATATATGCTATCCTAAAATATATTTAAGCCAAGTGACTGGAATGGATCGGCTATACTGAGACAACATCAATCGCTTAACCCAAATACAGTAAAGGATAATAAATATATGTATTGATAACCTAGCCGATACTAGAAAGCTAACTATGGATCGGCTGGTACTCCGATGATTCTTATGAAAAGAATATCATTCTTGAACCAGACATACTTAGCCTAGGAAATCGGTCGTCGGCTGCTGCTAGCAGGCCGATTTCGGCTTGTGATGTCCGACAAGAATGGGATCTTAATATAAGAGACAGTCCTAACATAAATCTAGTAATAAATATACTAAAAATATATCAGGGCAGGTAAGGCCGGCTGAAACCCCGACACTATCTCTAAACATATAAATCTAACCGAATAGATCATTGGAAGCTTTAAAAACGACTTAATAGTTCAATGTTGATGCAACATTAAGTTTAAAAATAACAACATGATCTATTGTAGTTGATTTATACCTCTCAAGACGGTGGATACCGCATATAAACTAGTTCAACCTTTAGATCTAGCCCTATCGGCTGCGGGTTCTTGATAGAACTGGCCGATGGCAGGATAGATCTAAACATTGCTCCAGTTTATATGCGATATATGGTAAATAGCGCAGTATGAACCCCTAAATCTAATGTGTCATTACGATAGAAACACTAGAATCAGTAGAACATACCACTAACGACAAGCATTTACCTGGATTTGGGGATCGAAACGATGCAGCCCGGAGCCAAATCAATTGCTCGTCTGAAGAAAAGGTTTGGCGATGCGCCGAAAGTTGTTTGATTGATTGTTTTTTACAGGAGGTCTCGGGTCCTATTTATACCCAAGAAAATAACATTATCTGTACAGACCCTAGACTCTATCTAAACTATCATTTTAAAACATGACGATATCCCGGGAAGGACCCACGCCGCATTACAATAATCAGTTTAAACAAATTCCTAATTTACAGATACAATTGCCGTTAGAGGACTCTATCCATAGATGGCAATATCTTTTAACGCACAAACTGATAACCGAATCCTTCACTTTATCTCCAAGCATTTTCATCGAAAACGGTTTTATCTTCTCTGACTTAGCATCGGCTATCGGCTATCCTCATCTGATCCAACCTTAGCCGATTGACCCCGTAGCCGATCGTTACTCAGCCGATTTGAGCATAGCCGACGCAACCTCTCCTTCTCTGTCAGCCGATCCGATTCTGTTTTAACCTCACTAGAACTTAGGGGTTCGATTACCAAATTTAGGCGTTAACAGTAGGCCCTACCAGCCAGCGTCCCCAGGGGAGGAGCGGCGTGGGCGGCCTCGCTCGGCCACGGCCTTCGGTCGGCCCAGCGCCTGGGAGGAGAGGGTGTGGGTACGAGTGGGCCGACACGAGGAGATGGGCCGAGGGCGGCCAAAAAGTGAGGAGAGAGAAAGGAAAAAAAGAAATTTGGAATTTATTTAATTCTAATAATCATATTTTAATTATTAAAATTATTTCATTTGCTCTCAAAATTTCACTAAAAATCATGTTAATATATTTGAGCATGGGAAACTCAAGAAAAATTTCACCAATCCAATTCCACTTATTAAATGGATTTATTAACTAGGGTTTTGCTCTAGGTTAATTTTTAACAATTTCTTTAGGTAGTTTCTTAAATGATTTAATGCTAGAAAGGGGAAACTTCAGGGCGTGATAGTGCCAGACCTCATCGCCATCGGATCTAACATGTTGAAGTCGGTGGGATTAGGTAGTGGAGAGGACATTGCTATGAGTTACCGTTCAGGAGGAGCTCTTTGATATAGGGAATGCTTGCTAGAGGTATAACAATAAGGGGAATAGGATGGTGGCTAATAGGAGTTGCCTCCTTCGGGTCCGATCGCAGAGGACGGCGGTGGTGGGAGGACGTTGTTTGTAGGCATGGGCATCGGCATCAGCGTGCAGAAAGCCGACTTTGTGGTTGAAGTTATCACTGTCTAAATGTACGAGGAGGAGGAGGTCGTCGGCGGCTAGATTTGGGGTGGTGGCGAAGGTAGAAGAAGACATGAGAGGCAAACTCGTTTTTTCTCCTCTGGTGCCACATTGGAATGAAGACGTGGTATCTCATAGTCGTAGTCTAAAAATGGCACACGAGCAAGAAACCTTCCCGATCACATGTCACACTATAGCTGTTGTCAATACTCCTAACATTAACTATCAACTATCCATTAAAGGGTTCAAAATATTATATGCAGGAGACGCGCGCGCCCTAGCATCTAGTAATATAAGGTCAAGCAAACTATCTAGTAACGTCAAAATTTGATAAGATTCCTTGACGGATTCGGTTAAGAAAAAGGATCAAACATCTGATAGAAATTTATAAGAGACCGAGTTCAAAAAGAAAACGTGAAAACCACGACATGACAGCTTAATATATCTATTAATTAGGCATGGTTTAGTAATTTTTCTTTTTATCTTTAGGAACATGTGTTCAGTGTCCGATGAGAACTTTGTTTTTCCTTTTATCTTTTAGGGTATAAATATATACACCCGGGATCTTTATAATCCATCTCCATAGATCAATGTACATCTACTTTAGGCGCATCGCCACCCTCTTATGATATTTTATTTCGACGAGTTCTTGTTTTCGCGCATGGGCTGCATCGATTGAGTTCGACCTTCGGTAAGAAGTGAGTTCCGTCATCTTTGCTTGCGCTGGCGTGACTAGGACTTTCTCGGTTGAGTCCGATATTCTAATCGGGCCGACACAAGTGTTGCCGATCTGGTATATGTAATCTCTATCTTTAGTACTGTTTATAGTCACATCGACTTAGTTAGGACTTTCTCGGTTAGGTCTGATATTCTGATCGAGTTGATGTTTCTTTAAATATAATGTTGTTTTAAATATATTTGTTATACCATTACATTAGACAGATTTAGATGACTCATTGAGTATTAGATTATCATATATAATCTCGTGCTGCATTGGTTAAGTCGGACTTACTAGATTGTTATTGATAATTTAAGTCTTGTTAAGCCGATAGGTTTATGCTAATGTTTCATTAGATGGTTAACCGATCTTATCTGATGTGTTAAGTTTCTCTTTGATGGTTTTACTGTCTTGGTTAAATTTAAACGCATGACTACTTTGATCATTATCATAACGGCTGGTTTAAATCTATCACATAATTATCAACCTTATGCTGCATTGGTTAGGTCCGACCAATAAGATTGTGGTTGTAAGTTAGATTTATTTATGTCAGTAGACATCAATCATTGTTTCATTTGGTTTTAGCCGATGAGTTATTTGGACGTTGTATCGGCTTATAAAGATTATACACAAATTGGTTTTAGCCAGCAGCAAAGGTTTCATTGATTACTTAATCATTTAGATTTAATGACATCGGATTACTAGCCAATATATAATTTAATCATCGGATCAACATTTATTCTATTATACCATTATTTGTCGATTGGTCATTGTTATATTACATTATCATCAGTCGTTTGCTTTTATATTATTATTTATGTATCATAATCTATATAAGACATATAACATATCGTTCAAAACCCTATTGACATCGGCTATCAACAACTATTGGATATCGGCTGTCACGCTATCAGCCGATCCTACATCAAGCTATCGACTATCGGTGGACACATATCTTTTGGATCTCTCAACAAAATCCAACCTTTATTTCATTGACATCAACCTGTTGACCGATCAAACTTACATATTGCTAGTTGCAGGATCAAATTGACTGATACGCTCGTATCTTGTTAATATTTCAGAACCTGCACTGGAGCTAGCAAATCTCTCAGACCATTGTGTTTGTGGATGTAGTTACACTGAAGCTAATCAGATCTCTCAGACTATTGTGTTTGTCGACGTAATTCGCGTCAACGACGTAATTCGCGTCAACAACAGACTTGACACCATCGACGTCTCAGCCATACAATAGGCAGATATCACGATTCGATCCCCTTCGCTGCTCGTGTCAAAAGAAAATTTTACTCTCCACAGCCACGAATCTTAAACACATCCCACGATTTAAAAGCGTACTAGTAAGTTTTTCACACAATTTTCTGTCTAAAGAAATGTATTTAACAGTTTGGCGTTTCATAGTACTACTTCGTATAAAGTCGACACGTCGATTTCCAGAAAAAGGTTATAGGAATGTAAATTAGTACTCGGACCCACCGTAAGCTGCCCACGTCCAAACCACTTCTCACACACCACTGACCTTTGGGTCCGGAAGAATCACACCCCACGTGGACCCCATCTATCAGTGAAAGGCACTCAACTTCCGTACGAATAGAATACCTTTCCCTCCGAGGAGACATCCCAGTTTACCCAGACCCGATTCGAAACAGTCTCTGACACTATGGGCCCACCATATTCTGTCCCCACATGTCATGGAGGCAAAGTAGGCAGGTAACGACCCCAGGAGCACGTCGGCAAGTGGGCCCCACAGGTCATCCACGCTGAGGTCGGTCCGCGCGTGGAAACGAAGCGAGGTTGCGGTGCGGAGGGATGGGGCCCACGCGGCCCATGGGGCACCCGCGTGGGCGTCGTCGCCTCCACCCCTTTTTTTTATTTATTTCATCGTCGAAAACCAACTTTTCTCACGCGCAGCGATCCCATCCCCACCCCACCCGCGGCCACAACTCCACGATTCTCTCTCTCCTCCCTCTCCCCGAAGCTTCGCTAATTCCAGACGCAAACCGCGAAGCAGAAGGCGGAGAGAGAGAGAGAGAGAGAGAGAGAGAGAGGGGTGGGCGAGAGGGAGAGGGGGAGATCGAAACCCTAGCTAGGGTTTGCGCGTGGCGGCGGCGGAGGCGGGGATGTCGACTCCGGCGAGGAAGCGGCTGATGCGGGACTTCAAGCGGCTGCAGCAGGACCCGCCCGCGGGGATCAGCGGCGCGCCGCACGACAACAACATCATGCTCTGGAACGCCGTCATCTTCGGGTGGGTATTAGCCATGGACGCGGAATTCTCTCCCTCTCTCTTCCCTTGCGCCGGCCGCCGGTGTTCTAGGGTTTTCGGGGACCCTGGATCTAGGGGGACGCGAGTTTTTCAGCTGTTTGTGTAGCCATTGTGGTGCTAACGAGGGGTTGTTTTCCGTGTCATGATGTTTTGCAGGCCGGATGATACGCCGTGGGACGGAGGTGAGGCTTGCTCGGTTTGGTTTTGCCCGATCTGTTGCTGCTTTAGTGATTAGGGTGTGGTTTACTAAATTCATTGGGGGATGGTTCGATGTGGAAATTGGAATCGTTAGGATGGATATAGCGTATAGCCACATGAAAGTTTATTTGTCCAGGGAGATGAGACAGTGTGAGAGGGCAGCTGATTCCATATAAACTTAGAAGCCTGCTGAGGATTGTCTGTAGTTGCCTATGTTGGTCTTGTAGGATATGCGGGGAGATCGAGCCATGCAATTCAAATGTTGTATTGTTCCGTTGAGTGCTTTCTAGAAGGGTCGCTACAGGGTTAGGCTATTGACTAGATGTATGAACTGCTTAACACGTAAAATCGAAAATGACAAAATGCATGGCGTACTTATGACGCCAGCCACCTAAGCAGCTCTAATCGAGCTGCGCTGAAACTGTCATCTAGTAGTTTTGGTTTATGTGAAATTCTACATGATAATTGTGAGAGTAGGCATGGTTTCATTAGACTAGTACATCAACAAACCAACCTTGCCATATCCATCACATATTCGACAGCAGAAATGCTGATTTAAACATGTACTAGAAATTAGAGTGACTGCTGCATTTTCTGTATAAAACGGAGTAATAAAATATGGAGTTGCTGTGAGCTTGCCTAGAAAGTAGGTTGCACGTTTGGTTCAGGAAGGTAGGTTCTGCTATATGAAATGTATTGTTTTGGAAGTGCATAACACATGAAGGAATAAATAACCTACAAATAATTATGCATAGAGTTAACCATGTTGCCATGTGGCACTTATTGTGCATATTTTGAGCATGTGGTGCCCTGAATTATCTGTGCAACAAATCAGGACACTGTATATTTTTTGCTGTTTTGTCTTAATCAGTTCGCAACGAACTTAACTATTTGATTGAATCTAATTATGTTCTGCACATATATAGATTTAAGTTAAGTTGTGGTGTCAAATATTTTTCCAACAACTAACAATGCCGTTTTATGTAAAGGAAGTTTCTAATTTTTTTTCTCAGACTTCAGGCTTTCTTCTTTTCCCCTTACTTTACATCTTCTATTTGAGTCACATAAACCTCAAGTTACATCTTAGATATATGATTGGTGATAATACGATTCTGTTGCACAAACCAATTTGTAAGGATGGATGTTAAATCCTCTATGCAAATCTTGGTGCCTGTTTATTTTATACTGTTAATGTAGGTTTTAGTGTAAGTTGAACTGTTTTAAAAGATTTACTTTCAGAGTTTCAGTTTCACTTCTCCGAACTCAAGTCTTGTTTTGGAAATAAAATGAGTACACAACCTATCTTTAAATGCGTAGCCTAACTGCATGCCTACAATGCATGAACCCTCAAAATTCTTAGGCCATGGTCCTACCAAAAGAAAGGAGAATGTCATGATGATGTGATTATGTTATGGGTGTAGAAAAGAGATACTAGTGGGATTTATCTGAGATTTATTGAGCTTAGGACCATATGTGGCTTTTTTGGATCATGGCTTTGTATCTGTCCTATGGTAGTTTTGGTTAGTAGCTTAAGCAGGATGTTTGGGTTTGTTTTAAATTTTACTCCATTTCTTCTGCAGTTGTTTATTCTTTAATTCTTGTAGTGTAAAGTCCTTGTCAGTAATGTAGTAATGTTGTATGACATATTATCTTCCCTACAACTCTATATGCATTATGTGATACTGCTGTAGTTCTGTACACCTCCCCCTATAGTCAGGACATAAAGTTAAATACTACTCAAAGCCAGAATGCATACATGACTGGATTGCACTTTTCATATGATAAAAGATGTGGTCATTTGTTTATTGGTTCCTGATTGTTCTTATCTATCATTGATCTATTGCTTATATGACATTTCTTTAGTGTTTGTTGTTTAATTTCAATAGCCTTGAATCATCTATGGCAAAAGTGATGAATGCAGATGTTTGAGAATTTGGGATTATGGCTATTAGTAATACCTTATCTATATGGTGTAAGACAGCAGTTCTTCTGATACAGGACAACAGACAACCAAAAGCCACATAATAATGATTAATAATGCTTCTATTTTTTGTAGCTGCCAGTCTGCCACTGTGAGAAGTCGACTAACAGTTAATTCTTACACATCTGTAGGCACGTTCAAGCTTACCTTGCAGTTTACAGAAGATTATCCCAACAAGCCGCCGACTGTTCGGTTTGTCTCTAGGATGTTCCACCCAAATAGTAAACTCTCTCCCCCGCATGATTATATGTTCAATAATTACCTTACATTTGTAAACAAATAAAGATCATTAGTTTGAATAATGGAAACTTATTTAACATCATACTATTCATGCAGTTTATGCAGACGGAAGCATCTGCTTGGATATTCTACAGAATCAGTGGAGCCCTATATATGATGTTGCTGCCATATTGACTTCAATTCAGGTACCTTGTTAGCAAAAAGCATTTGTAATGCCATGGATTAGTGCTTAACATGAGTAATGAGATCTTTCTAGGTGCATTATTTTACAGCTTCCAAGGTCATGAAAATTACTTTTTGTGGAGAAACTTTGAACTTGTTGCACTGTTGTGCGTAAAAACCTCTTTACAACATTATCACGGAAACCTACTAGAATGAACCTCTTACACGCTACAGATTGGAAGTTGGAGCATTATTTATCTGGCACATGTTTTCTTATGCAAGAGTGAATCCTCCTACAAATTTTGCACTTGAAAGGAGGTTTTCCCCTGTAACTTTATAACTAGCTCTGGTTGATCAGTTCACTGACTAGGGGACTGTGACTAAAATTGAACTCGTTTTATTGGAAGCTAAAACCAAAGCTCCCTCACAAATATGTCCGCTACACTATTTATAACCAGTTAGCAGGGTACCATCATCCAAACTTTGTAAGCATGTTAGTAAGATCATTTGATGATAGAATAGGTTAGGTTGTTTGCTTCTACACACCCGTCATTTCCAATGGTTGTAGGCTACGTAGCATATGCCTGTAGCATGCTATTGTATCAAATACTTGAATCGGTGACTTGTGATGCATTTGCTTTGCAGTCTTTGCTGTGTGATCCAAACCCCAACTCTCCAGCAAACTCAGAAGCTGCCAGACTGTTTAGTGAGAACAAGCGAGAGTACAACCGCAAGGTTCGTGAGATCGTGGAGCAGAGCTGGACAGCTGACTAGGGCATGCAGCAAGGCAACGGGTGGTATCCACCATGCCAGAAAGATGCAATAAGCAACCGTGAAAAACCTGTGCGTTTCTGGCTCTCCAGATTTGCTGTCATCTTAAAACATTATAAGATCACCAGTGATTGCTTCTAGTCCGTTGATGTTTTTGTGTTCCCATGTCCCAGTTACTCTTGGCTGCTTTTATGTAGTGGTGTTGACCTCTCATGCACTAGGGCATTCTGCTCATGTAAAAAGGGGATTATCATCATAATATGTGAATGGAAGCGAAATGGGTCATGAGATTTGAGTCTGCCTGCACAATGGAGTTTGCCTGCATGATCCGTTTGCCATGTAGTTCGGCTGTTGGTGCTGTCCTATGCACATGCTTAATATTCTCTGCCGTTTGGACTTTTTGCAACATTCTGTATTTTTATAGGAACAGAAAAATTCTCATGATACAAATGGCACCAAAATGGAATTTATCGGTCCTCCAGATGATGCTTTTGTATGGTATAAAGTAGGGTTTTTTAATGGCAAAGTAGTGTTCTTGACTGGTGTCTGGGGCCTGGGGATATATCCTTTTACTTGTATGGATGTCCATGTAAAGTTCTATCTAGGTACTCAAAAACAACAGACGTGATCATGACAACCGAAGTGCTCATACAGAGGACATGCCATAAACGAGGTACTGAACCATGATTACATTTAGCCCTAGATTCGTAGTGAGACATTTCGTCCTACATTCAAAGTGAGAAAAATTACAAAATTACTGTTGTCCTTAGTTTCTTACATATTCAAAAGACACAGAGAAAAGGCAGGAAAAAAAAGAAGATAAAAAAGAAAACAAAACAAGTGAAGAAAGTAAAAGAGCCCACTGACTTCTACTGGTCTACACCAAGAAGGCCCTATACACATCTTATCTTATAGGGTAGTAGTAGTACACCATATGCTAGTTCCAGTCTAGCTTCTATTCAGCTGCAGCTGCTGTATACACTTGCCGGGAATTGTTCTCCAATGTTCGGTTCTTGAAAGATCACGCTGCAAAATGTTTGGTTCATGTAATGTCTCCCGCTGAATTGCCGTTGCTGTTTTTGCCTCAACCTAGAAATCCAAGAAAACACAAGAAAAATGTCATCTCAGATCATAGCTGAATGCATAACATTTCCCTCAACTTTATTTCAAATGTTCAAGGACATATCTTGCAGAGCAATCATCCATGGCTGTTGGTTTTCAGATGCTCAAAGTGCAAGATTGGTTGGTTGATCGAATGGAGAAGAAAGACTAGGCAAAAGATACCTGCAGGTTATGATGTATGATCTACTGGTCGTCTGAGTCTCTGGGGATCTGCGACGGCGACAGCGGCGACTCCTCGCTGCTCCGGGAGTCCCCTCTCCAGTCATCCTGCACCTGTGCGGCGAACTGCAGGTTCCACAGCACGTCCTCCACCGATGGCCTCTGCACCGCCTCCTTGGCCAGGCACCTCAGGCAGATCTCCATCACCGTCCTCACCGACTCGTCGGAGCACCCCTTGCTCACCGCCGGGTCCACGAAGCTCCTCCTCTTTGCCGGTCCCTCCGCCGTCAGCGCCGATTGCAGCTGCAGCAAGAACACAAGTGAGTTTTTTTTTCAGAACTTCAGACTTTGTCCAGTGTGCAATTTGATGGTCTGAACTCTGATGAAAATTCAGTTGGTTCAGTCTTGGAAGGAGTTTGTGTTGCACCTGTTCTTTCATTATCTCCACTTCGTAGATGGATGTGATGGGCCTGCCTGAGACAACCTCAAGTAGTATCACCCCGAAATCAAAGATGTCGATCTTATCGCCATTTGGTACACTGCGAGATGAAATTTGCAACAGAAAAGTTATTAAGAAAACCAGTTACATTTAGTATAGTATATATGGATTATGTGATAAGGTGATTTGTCAAGTACCTATCAGATGGATACTTATTGCCAGATCCTCCCTGAATTCATCCACAAAAGATGATATAAAACAACAATATTAGTTCAGAGTTCAGGCAGTACCAACTCAAAATTCAGAGGTAAGTTTACATGATCAGAGTTTCATGAATCATACCTCAGATTTCATAGTTTCAGATAGGATGGGGATATTGTAGCTGCCGATTTTGGCTACAAGATTCTGGTCCAGAAGAATGTTGGTGATCTTCAGATTATTCGCAAATAGGCCAGGTATGATCCCTCCATGCAAGAACTGGATGCCCTTGGCAACACCAATAGCTGTTGATATCCTCTGCACCCAGGTGAGCTTTCTCCCTTCTGTTCCTTCTGAAGACAAAATCATCTTTAGTGACCTTTAGCTAACCAATTTAACTGATTATCGGAGACCGATTTCAGGAGAAGATGGTAAACTTACGCGAAATTCTGCCTCTCAGGTTGCCGTTTTGAACGTACTCGAACACGAGATACAATTGCGTGACGGTGGAATCGTCGAGATTGTATTCGAAGCAGTGTCCAAGTGCACTGACCAAGTGCCTATGCCTGAGCTTGGAGATCATTTCAATGTGGCGATTGAAGCTCTGGGAAGTCTGGCTCTTCTTCACTTTCAGGGACCTGATTGTCACTGGAGTGCCATTGCTTAGCCTTCCTCGGTACATCTGATAGTAAAAAAGAGCAAAGATTTTTTAGACATGGAACAGAACAGTTTGCTAGTAGTTGCAAGAACTTGCAATGTTACAACTTGCACATGCCTCAAAAGAATAAGGTGACTCTTGAATAGATTGAAAAATATGTATGAGAAGATGACTTTGCTACTCTGACAAGAAAAAAGAGAGAGAGAGCGAGCTTGTAATCTTTATACCCCAGTTGTAGTCTAGCAGTAGTATTTAACTCACTAGAATGATCAGAAAAGTGAATGTGGGCATACAGTGTACTGTCAATTAGCAAGAACATGAAAAATTAGGTTCAGCGAAGATGAAGTGGACATGACTAATGCAACAATGAGATTTTTTTTTAGAAAATGGATTAGAATCCAGCCTCTACATCCAAACTGGATGTACACAGCCAATCCAACAATGAGATTTTTCTTTTTAGAAAATAGATTAAAATCTGGCCTCTACATCTAAACTGGATGTACACAGCCAATCCAACAATGAAATAACCGGATACTGAAATATTCTGAACAAAATGTCATTGGGTTAGCAGTGGGAGCAACAGTACAAGGAGTACCTGGCCATGAGAATCTTGCCCCATCAGATTTGATACTTCGAAGTCATTAGTCGCCGCTTCGAGCTCGACCAAAGAAAATGATCTGTATGCTGGAATGCCCAGCGCTCCCAATTTCACTGTCTGAGATATGTAACCTGTTTGGTTGTTCCAGGTAAATCCAACAACAGGTTAGTACTTCACAAAGTTTCAGAAAAAAAATGGTACTATCAAGTTTTAGTTACTCTAAAACTAAGCAAAGCTTCAGAGAAATGATGCCAAGTTATAGAATTTAAATAAGAGCAATAGAAAGGCAGAAGTTTCAGTCAAAGAATCTGAAATTCTTTCTCAAGAAAAAAAGAATCTGAAATTCAGCAGAAGTTTCAGAGATTGTGCCAAGTTGGTGACTGAAATTCAGCAAAATGAATGACTGAAATTTAGCAAAGTTTCAGTTAATGACTGAAATTTAGCAAAGGTTCCAGCTAATGACTAAAATTCAACAAAAGTTTAGGTTAATGAATCTTAAATTCAGCAAAATTTCAGTTAATGAATCTGAAAATTCAGCAAAAGTTTGAGAGCAAGATCATACGCGCATCGGCGAAGAGCTTGGAAGGATAAGCGCTCGATGCGTGCTCCACGAGTCTTCGTGGCGGCCTCGCCTGCGCCCTCCTCATGCTCGCCTTCCTCACGGCGAGGAAGATCGCCACGCCGGCGAGCACCGCGGCGGCAATGGCGGCCGCCACGACGCCGGCCACGAGGCCGGACTTGGCGCCGCTGGGCTTCTTGCGCGCCTGGTCGGGCACGATGCCGACGGCGATGGCCTGGTTCTTGCAGAATGGTGACGGGTGCTGCGTGTTGTCACCGGTGGCGAGGCAGTTCGCCGAGAAGAGCACCGTCTTGGAGGAGTCGGAGTCCGCCGCCTTGCCGGCGGCGGCGGCGGCGAGGCAGGTCGGGAGGCTCCCCGTCAGGAGGTTGGACGAGACGTCGACGAATTTGAGGTTGTCGCCGCATGACATGTTGCCGGAGAGCAGGCCGGTGAAGCGGTTGCCGGCGACGTTCAGGTACTCGATGGACGGCAGCGAGAGCAGCGCCGGCATGAACGGGCCGACGAACCTGTTCCTGGACACGTCGAGCCGCTCGAGGAGGTAGAACGAGGCGAGCTCCGGCGGCAGGCCGTCGCTGAACCTGTTGCCGGCGAGCACGACGCTGGCCACCTTCCGGCCGAGCCGCGGGAACTCCGGCCCGAACGAGTTGTTGGCGAGGTCGATCACCTGGAGGTTCTTGGCGTCGCTCATGTCCGGCAGGTTGCCGGACAGGTTGTTGCACGCCAGCGACAGCGACCGGAGCGACGCCATGTCCCTCATCGTCTCCGGCAAGGTGCCCTCCAGCGAGTTGTTCCTCAGACTCAGCACGGCGAGCACCGGCAAGCTCCCCAGCCACGCCGGGAGCTCGCCGCTCAGCATATTGTCGTCGGCGATGAACGTCTGGAGGTTGCCGAGCCGGGACAGCGCGAGGGGAAGCTCGCCGTAGAGGTAGTTGCCGCTGACGTTGACGATCTCCAGCGAGGCGAGCCGCGATACCTTCCCCGGCAATGGCCCCCAGAGGCCGAGGCCGGTGAGGGTGAGCACCCGGAGGTCGGGGAGCCTTGACAGCGTGGTGAAGAAGGAGTCGATGGAGAACGTCTTGGGCAGCGGCGGCGCCGGCGCCGGCGAGCCGCCGCCATCGCCGCCGATGATGTGCAGCTGCGTGACGCTGTCGCCGTAGCACTCGACGAACGCCGACGTGGTCTTGTAGTCGCCGCCGTAGCAGAAGTCGGTGTAGTTGTGCCAGTGGCCGAGAACCGCCGGGTAGCCGAGCATCTGCTGGATCTTGAGCAGCGACCATGTCTGCGACGCCTGTAGCTGCGTGCTCCCCGGCAACATCGCCATCGCCACCGACACCAAGAACACCACCACCAAATTCCCTCCCATCTCTGATCAGATTTCTTCACCTCCTCACAAGATTTCTTCAGCTCCTGATCAGTTCTTGATGAGCACCAATGTGCAAGAGCAAGCAGCAATCTCTGAACTTGAGCAGAGCAGGGAGGAATCCAGAAGAACGGCAAGAACAGCAAAATCTGTCTAACTTTCAGCGATCAAGAACAGTGACAGAGGTGATAGATTCTGGTGATGTGATGAAGAAGGGGAAATTTTCTGAAGATTGATGCTGGGAGGAGCAAGGAGAGATTAGCTGAAGGACAGCATGATGGCATCAAGCAACTGAACTCTTCAGAAAAGGCTAAGCTGAGAGGAACTACAGTTATTGGAGAGATAGCTACTGGTGACCTGAAAAAAAAATGATGTGTTCCAGATTGACCTATCTGACTACTACAGTAGACCACTAGTTCATTTCATCCCAAAGCAAGAAAGCACTGGATGCCAATGACAGCAGCAGAAACATCTCCAGATTTGCTTCCTTCCTTCAAGAACTGGCAACATGAGAGAAGAAAACAAAATGTATAGTAACAGGTTAGAGACCAAAGAATCACTTGTGTACCAAGATTTGTAGAACTATCACTAAACTACAGTACTTGCAAGAAAACCTCACCTTGTTATCAGTCACTGAGAAAACAGAACTACAGAAGATGAACAGTGCATTGGATTGGCCAAGAAGATGAAATGCCAGTGAGTGAAATGAAATGTGGCCAAATAATATATGTTTCTTGGGGGTTTGTGAGGGAAGGGAATCATATGCTTAGTGTCGTCTACTACTGCCCTACTGTCGCTGAGCAAGTGAGCATCACGGGGTGGCACAAATATGAGGCAAAGAGACAAGGGTCTCTCCAAAAGATTGAGCTGGAAAATGGAGGTTGGCATAAGGACAATCAGATGGGAGTCCAGTGCACTCTTTTCCTTCCCTTGTCCCTTTATAATTATTCAGAACATGAATTATGGTAGGAAAATAATGGTTAACTTTCTTTTACTTGTAGTTTTTTTTCGAGGGAAACCTCCGAAAAAGACGAGGAACTCCTGCGATTCACTATTAGAAGAAAAGAGTATTTTTCGGATTAGAAGAAGATAGTTAGATCCAATTCATAAGAAAAATCGAATCCAAAAACCTTACAACGGCACTGTTAATTAGGAAAACTGGCGAAAACCCTAATATTGTCAACGTGAGTTAATCATCACACGGTTCTTTTACTTGTAATTATGCCTTTTCTTGTGATAACATTCTTTGCCTGTGCTTTTTTTCCCTCTCTTTTTTTCATTCTTAAGATTTGCTAAAGCAAGACTGCAAGAGTGTAACAAACCTGTTGTTTTCACTTTTCAGGAAGGAAAAAAAACATAACTTTTGTTTTCTGGTAGGTCAATGTTTGCAGTGCAATCAATAGACATATACAATTTGTGAGGTGGTGGTAGAGAACAACACCTTATCACATTGTATGCTCTACAGTTGCTTCATTTATTATGTTACTTTGATCTTGATCTGGTGTTTAGAACATGTTGTGGTTTCTTTGCTTTATTCCCTTACTTAAGCGACAGAGAGAATACTAAGTATGGATACTATTTGGTGTTAATTAATCTATACACGATAGTTAGAATACGCATAAATCATCTCAAGGTTGATGAGTTTATTTACCAAATGAGTGTATTATGTGCTAATACTATCTTCTAATTACTATACATTTTATCAAACATTTATCAAGATCTATAGTGGTTGCATATCTATTTTATTTCGTTCTACCTATGATTTGACTTAATCTATTTTTCTCTCTCCTTTGCTGCCTTTTCCTTTGCTTTACTTAAAGCAGGCAAGACAATGGAAGCATCACTTTCTCTTAGGTGTCAAACATGCACCAACCTCTCATTTCATGGGCCAAGAACATTCCATAAAAAAATATGAACAAATACAGTGTATAATTAGTTAAGGCACAAAGATACTATCTGCATTGCAAAATGTACTGTCCCTGTGAAAAATTGGGAATTTGATATATTCATCAATGCACGAGTGTTCCCACATTTGACTTGGATGAATGTTTGTCAGGTTGTGGACCCACCTTCACTCACTGTAGCCTTGGAAAAATAATTAAATGACATATTCCCCAACCACCTTTGGGTCCCTTGGCTAAGAGTAGATCATCACAATGGTAGTACTGAATGAAATGTCCCATTAGAACACACACTTCATGTGAGACAAACTGATGGTAACACATGGCTGTAGATGCTCTTGGGGGTGATTAGTTAATATGTTTTTCTTGGACAGATTTCCTAGATTTGTGGTCCATAATATAATATTGACATTCATGTGCATGTTAAATACAATGTAGATTTGTGTGAGCCACATTGTAGATCCATATTTTTCTCTCTTTTAAGTCAAAGCAACGAAATGTATAACCTTACAATATAAAATAAATGAGGAGGGATGAAGTAATATTTTGACAATTTCAGTTATTACATCTTGATATTTCTGTAAAGAAATGCTCTTCTCATATTTCTCTCAGTGAAAAGGATTAGTTGACATATTCAGGATCCAATTTCAGAGCACTTAGTTCCTTCCAATATACAGAAAGTAGAACTTCAGTTTCTCAATAAATATTTTCCTTATGTTCCAAAAAGGAAAGAAAATTTTCCACTTTATCTGACAAGCCATATATGTCACATGAGGTAATTATTAGTAATTCTTTTTTCATCGGAAAAAGGGTTGCTTTTGGAGAGATACAAAACGGCAGGCAGTAAAAGTGAAGAAGCCCTTTTAACTGACACTACAACAGAATGTCAAGAGAACTAGCACTAGTAAAAGAAAGCTTAAAGAAGAATTAATTTGGTCGGCGAATGCGAGCGTATTGGGATCGAGTGGCGCCACATTACCATGTTGCTACTACGTCTCTATTAGGGTTGGTGGGCAGTTGCTTCGCGCCATCACTCATTTGATTCTTTGCTCCCCTTCTTGATCTGTTCCCAAACTGTATTGCCATAACAAAAACTCCTGCATTTTAATTTGGAAATTTAGGACTTCTTTTACTAATTTTACTAATAAGTTGGTTGAAATTTCAACAATTTTGAGAGGAAAGAATCCTAAGAAAGAGCGACTTTACAATCTTGAGAAGGTATCGGGAGGAATTATTTTTTTAAAAAAAAAGTATCTCTCGACATCTTTGAGATACAAAAATTTACATTGATTTCTCTTGATACCTCTTAAGGACAGTAAAATTCCTCCCTAAGAAAAGTTGGATGACAATTAGGCCCTTTGGATTGTTCTGTACTCACGTGCAGCATTGAGCCAAGGACCATGTGCAGATGTGTGACCTTGAGCTTGCTGAAGAACAATCGGAGGGGCTTCTCTTGTCATGGGTAGGTTACTCACTTATTTGGATCATTGTTCAGTTGTAACTTGTAAGGTTGCCACTTCTTTGAGCTATATCAACTCCATTTCTCGATTGATGATTTTTACGATGAGCTTTACTGGTAGTATAATCAACCTAGACATTTTGTCTTTTTTCTATTTAACGGACCATATCTATCTATATCAATGTTACTAAGAAGAAAGGTGAGTGCGTCTGTGAAGATACGGGACGTAGGCCTTTGGGCGCACGACGCCAACCCCTGCCCGCTGCACTACGGTGCAATTCTCTACCACCTTAATTAGAGACCGCATCAAAGTATTCTCCTTGCATAACCTCGCTTAACCTGTGAATTGTGATTACCATTTGTGAATTGTGATTATCATTATGTTGAGCACGAGATGCACTTAATAGTGCAGTAGCAAAGGGTTTATGGTTTTAACCCCGAGGTCCTGTGTTCAATTCCTCATACGCTCATATTTCTTCTTAAAAAATGAAATCTCGTTTTTTAATTATGTTGAGCACACTTGATGACATGCCCACATGATGCTTATATCAAGGATAGACATGAAGTGAATAGGCCTTAATGCCCAAGAGCTCCCATTTGAGTCTCTCATGGTGGTGGTGCCATGCACCCTTTGTCTCCGAATGATGAGTCTTTTATGGTGGTGCCATCTCCTTCATCTCCAAATGATGATAATTCCCACAACAGAATTGCAGTACACTGGTTCAATTCAAAGGCTTCAATCATGCATTGATTCAGCAGCTGTGAAGGGCTGCCGTCGCTGAAGGAGACAGTGGAGCTGCACTATGTAATGCAATACAAAGCATCGATCAATTCATCATCCATAATTAATTCTGCTCTCAAAAGAAAAAAAATGGACAATGAAATGGAAAAAAGGGTTCTGTTACTGCTGCTGTTAGCTTTTTTCAAGATGCTTGTAGCTATTGCATACTGTTCCATATGGTTGGTGCCAACCACTCTTAATTTGATTAGAGAGCACAGTAACAGTGAGTCAGTGACATGTCAAGAAAGTCAGTAGCACAACATAAACTTATATTAGTTCACATGAAAATATACGTGATTATGATGTGTCATGTGTTGTGATGGTGCATAGTTTCATATGTTAAATTTCATCCGAAATCGCCACAGTGCACGATGCGCCCCACTACAATTAGGCTCAAGTGTTAGGCAAAAAAGTTCTTAAAAAAGTGTTATGCAAATTAAATTCAGGTGAATAACAGACAAGCAAATAGGTACCAAAGTTTTGCAAAGCATTTTAGTTAAGAATTTATTATCAGAACTGAATTTTGGCCAATCAATTGCGTCAGAAATGTACTTGACTGTCGTCACTGCAGCTAGCCAAAAATCTGAAAGACTAAAAGGCTCCCAACTAATGTGGATTCTATCAGTTGCATCTTTTGTTCAAGGGGTTTATCTGATTCTCTGTGACTGACACTTCCCCGTGAACAAATCACCTCTTCTCATCGCATTCTCACCAAATGTTTCCTGAAATTTTAATCAGCAACAAATGCATTTCGAGTGCTTAAATTAACAGAAAAACAACACCCACTTGAAGGTGAAAAATCCCTCATTCTCGTCAAACCATTGCTAGCTAGCTCTTTGCTCTGAAAAAAGCTTCAGCAGCAGGCAGCTCATCCTGCATCCTGCCGGGCACAAGAATCTCTGACGAAACTGTCTTAAGAGTTCATATTAGCAGTACTTCTTCCTACTACTTGCCAATGCCACCAATTATTTTGGCTCTGATTATTCCAATTTCCAACCAGCATAATTAGTCATAAAATTGTACTACTACTACTACTACTACTACTACTATATTATTCAGGGTGGGTAGATTTGTCAGCTGTCACTTCAGTAGGAGGACCATTAGATTAGTGCTAATCGGAGGAGGACACATAGCCACAAATACGTACTATCATGTCATGTGAATAAACCATGGATGCATCAGAGATTCAGAGAGACAGACACGCGTGAGGTGAGGCCAACTGTCAGCGACCATGTAATGTCATCCACTGCAAGTCTGCAAGCTGCAGCATCACGAATTAATCGAGATGTTATGTCGGTGATTAGTGTTCTTGGTTGATGAGCTCTGCAGCTGGGCGGTGAGGAGCCTGGCAGCCAGGCTCTGGCCTGGTTGAATCCATGGAAGCCAGGGGTATTCTGGACAGGTCACACGTAAAAAAGTGGTGAAATAATTTTAATTTGAAAGAAATGACGGATATGGCATTTCGGCGTCGATATCCTGGATGAAAATTATATACTATCGAAACTCATTTAGATATGGCATTTCGGCAAAGCCAGCTTTTTATGATAAGTGTGTGTGTGTATATATATATATATATATATATATATCCAAATTTCTCTGAAAAGCAACATAATAGTCATGGTCGCCGGTCCGGCTGAAGAAGCTCAGCGAAGAGAAAGGAATTATTGGACGTGAATTTTCTCTTAACGTGATCGTTGACATATGAGTTCACATGTCAATGATCATATTTCTCTTTTAACTTTATGTCAGAGGATCTCAACCCGTTGAGAAGGGCAGTGAGCCAGCAAAGTCGAAGACGGTGGATGGTACTGTGGTAGGCAAGCAAGGACTGGTTTACATACATTCAATAACTATCAGGGGTGTAAATGTATAAATTTGATGAACTGCGAGGGGTGTAAATTTATATGTTTAATTATAAATGTATATACATTTAGCTCATGCGTATAAATTTCGATTTATAGGGGTGACATGTCAAGAAAGTCAGTAGCACAATAGAAACTTATATTTTAGTTCACATGAAAAATATAGGTGATTATGATGTGTCCTGTGTTGTGATGGTGCATAGTTGCATATGTTAAATTTCATCCGAAATCACCACAGTGCACGATGCGCCCCACTACAATTAGGCTCAAGTGTTAGGCAAAAAAAAAGGGGTCGATGCGTATAAATTTCAACCGTGACCAACAATAGACGTCCTAAATAAGGGTTGATTTTCGTAAAATTCGGACAGCTGACAGTAATGAGGTTCTGAGATGGGCCCTATTTGAATAATTTCAATTTAGGTGTAGGCGCTGTATGGGTTAGTTTCCCCTACCAAAATTTAGTAGGGTAGAGATGAGAAAGATGTGTTCTAGTTTGATATCAAATTATGATATTGTGAGATGAATAAATAGAAACGAGTACTTAAACATAGCTTATGGTAGTATCTTAATGAAGTGTCACCAAATTTCCATTATACTGTTACCAACTTTTAGTAGCATAGCAAACCAGACTAACACTCAGTACATAATTTGACAGGTATTTGGTAACCAACTAACCAGGCAAGCAGTCAAACACATAGGCATTGACATGACAGTAATCAACTTTAAATCTTACTTTGCATTGTATGGAGTAATCGGCAATCTTACTGGCAAAGGCAAACAACAAAGCTCTGAATATAATCATATTTGCCTTTGAGTCAAGATGCAAATTAAAGCAAATACAAGAACAAACTAGGCACCACGCCTATTTTCTGGAACATGATGTGCCTGTTCAAAGGGGGAGAAAATGGAGATACCTAAGATATAGGGAGAACAATTATAAGCATGAACAACAAGCAAGCAAAGCAATCGACGAGCTCAAGTTAATTATGCTGGATATCAAAAAACATAAGACGAGTAGTCGAGTACAACAGCTATCAGGACACGATGAAACAGGCTATCCAAGTCCCTAACTCTTAACATCTACGTACAGTCCCCTCACACAGAAACAAGAGTGCTCCACTGATAAAAGGATTAATCTCTCTTCTTCGAGATGATACCAGATCATGCCGCAAGGAAACTACTTGTAACCCCAATAGGAGGTAGAATAGTGAAGCAAAGGTGGCACCGGCGAGTCTTCCATAGGTGGGTATAGCAATAACCTTAACCTGGGATGGAGAGATCAACAGGTCAGTATAAATCACAATGAAATATGTGCAAAATCAGGTGTAATGAAAGGCTACATGGTTGTGATGCAAAGTCATGAAAGAATACATTGCCATAACATGGACTCAAAACTCAATGATATCTGATAAAACTATGGTGGCACAAGCATTCAGCCATGTAGTATTACAGTAAACATGAATACAACTTGAATTTTTTACCTACCTTACAACGACATATTGAATTCAGTGGTAATATTATAAACTACTTAAAGTTAAGTTCCTCGATGGTTACAAGGATTTCTATAATTTGTACAATCATTTAACTCAGTTATCCTTTGATAACAATATTAGTTATCATGCATTGACATTTACACATACCAGTGTATGGAATGCAAAGTTCACATATTATTTATGCACATCGCACGCCACACAGTAAGCCAATCAACTATAGAAAAATGGAAGAGATTTTTAAAAGCTTGTACCTACAACACTTATAAGAGCCAACATGGAGTACAACAAATTTGTGGTCATTTCTTACCATCATATTTGTTACACACAAGCACTATGTAACATTTAGCAGCACAAGGTCACTTAACATATGATGATATGGGGGTGGTATTTGCAAAACAAGTCAACATACAGTCCACACATGCAAGTATAACACTACAAAATAATAGTGTTTTTGCTTGAACTTAAAAATTGTCACTGGCGCGCTGCCCCCTTAAATAAAAAAAGTAGCACAAGGTATAAGGCGCACAATAACCAGTTAACCACAAACCATGAGAAGGTTTTACCATGAATCTAACCAGGAAAAACATAGTAAGAAAATATAAGCTACTCATATGAAGTTAACAAGCAAATCAAACCGATCTCAACAGTAAATGATTCGCAGAACACTATGCAACAAAAACTTTATCAACAGGCAGATGCAGAAGACATCAACCTCTAAATATAATTGCAAACTACAGCACATAATATGGTTCATCCATCTCAAATGCATAAATCATTATGCGCAGCATATAACCATTAAGCAGATTTAGATGCTTGAATCACTGAACATTACCAGCAAAGCTATTGCGGAGGGTTCTGTCCAGGCTGCTGCGGACCAGGGGGCGGCGGTGGCATCCCAGGCCTGAAGGGCGGCGGCGGCATCCCTGGCCTCATCCCCGGCGGTGGTCCCCCAGGCATCCCAGGCCTTACCTGCGGCGGGCCCATCGGCGGTGGTCCCCTCATGAACGGGCCAGGTGGCGGCGGAGGGCCACCGGGGAACGCCGGCGGCACCCCCGGCGGGCGCTGGAATGGAATCGGCATCTGTGGCGGCCGCATGGGCGGCGGCATCTGCCCCGGCGGCGGGCGCACGACCTGCGGGTACGCGACTGGCGGCGCCGAGAGGTTCGGCATCGGCGGCCGCGAGATCTGCGGCTGCATCATGCCGGGGGCCGGCCCGCCCACGCCACGCACCGGGCCGGCGAGCCCGGGCTGGGCCTGGAGCATCTGCCCCGCGGGGACGCCGCGGCCGGCGGCGCGACCCACCCCGGGCCCAGCCATCGCGGCACCGGCGCCGGCGGCCTTGGCGCGGGACTCGTCGGGCGGGGGAGGGCCCTCGACGGTCATGGAGACAACCTCCTCACCGCGGAGCAGCAGGAGGCCGAGCGTCCTCCGCTCCTCGCGCTCGCCGGTGGTCTTGGAGGACTTGGAGGGCGGCAGCTTGCGGAACTCCTCGCAGTCGCCGAGGACGAGGTTCATGTGGCGGTCGAATGCCATGAACTTGCCCACCAGCTGGCGCCCGTCCTGGATCGTCACGCGCATCCGGTAGTTGACGAACTGGAGCATCTTGGAGCCCTTCGGGTTCGACATGGTGGCCGGCGGCGGGCGGCGGGCGGCGGCGGCTAGGGTTAGGGTTTCGGCGGCGAGGCGGAAGAGGTGGGGGAGGAGGAGGTTTTCGAGGGGGTTTGAGTTGGCGTCGGCGACTCGAGTTGGGTTGGGTGCGGAGGAAGAGGTGGGAGTCGTGGGCTTTGTGGGCTTTATGTGTATAGTAATAGTCGGTTGGTTATGGGCCCAGGCTTTGAGAGAAGGGTGGAAAATCGTTGGCTTTCGATGATCTAAGTTGGCCTAGGGAAAGAGTTCTTTTTTAAAAAGTAAATTTCACAATATATTTATTAAATTATCATAAAATTACGTATTTAAGTTGATGTATTATAAATCTATAAATTTATTATAAAACTATATGTTTAACATTATAGGACTTAAAGCCTCAATGCTAATATTATATTTGACTTATAAATGTTCGAGTTTGATGATTAAATTGACCTCAAACCTATCATAACTTTGTTACTAAATTAACAATTTAGTATTATGAATTTTATTTTGACTGTGGCCATTTGTTGCTTGCTGCTTACATAGGGTAGCTATACAACATTCAACGTTTTAGATCTATGTCTATGTTATTATAAAAATTGAAGGTGCTTTTGCTCAAGATTTTCGTGCGTCGCATGTATCTGACACAAAACAGAGCAACATTCGTGTTCGATTCTCATTTAATCATCTGATTGTCGTGTGCATCCAATTAACGTTGACCTGCGGGCACTAATTAATATTTCTTGCTCGGAAATACTACACAACGAAATCTGATATCTATATGATACCATATCTAACATCGGAGACACTAGATTCAATATTATGTGATGTCAGCATGGTAGTATCAGATTCAATGCCTACTAGGTATCGTGTCTGATATCGATGATATATCATGTTGACAACCTAGGTATCAGATCTAATATTTGGTAATGGAGATACCAGATCCAGTACCTGATTGGTATCGTGCTGACGTCATACACATTAGTTATTCCGTTAGAACTGTGTACGTAATGTATTCTTTCTCTTTCTTTTTTTATCATTGTCACGCCAAATCTCCGTCATTGGTTTTCCTATGCCGTGAGATCGGTAGATCGAACAATCCAATTCAGCCTAAAAGCATCTTCAAGAGACTCTCCATATTCTTTCTAAATGTTAAGAATAGAGACTTAGGTGAGAAACTATCATCCAACAGCTTTTCTAAATGGTCATTTCAAATATAGTCATTTTATATTTTGAATTTTTAAAATGATGATATAGAGTGCGCATAAAATATAGAAAATTCGTTGGAGTTAAAAAGTTATAGAAAATAATTTTTACATAAATAATTATTTAAATATTGATTTAAAGAGTAAAATTTAGAAAGGCTATTCGAGTCAGATATTCGTTTGAGTAGGTGAGGAGCGATCTGGCCAGAAGAAAAAAAAGAAAAGAAAAGTTTTGAGCTGGTTTGATTTAGGCCCGTTACTGATCAAAATTTGACTAGATATTGCTTACAGGGTTGACCGGTTTCTTTTGCGTGAAAACCCATGGTATCTTGCACATCAGCACATATGGGCTAGGAAACAATTGGTTTGAACAAAGAAATCAAATTTATATGGGCAGACGGTTAATTCCATTATAGTTCAAGTTTGATATGACGGAGTTAGATGGCACCGAGATTTTTTTTTGCTCTCTTACGTATGAGGGTAAAAAAATACTGGCTCGATAGAAAAATTATATAGATCTTAACAAAGACAGTAAAATCGGTGAGGATAAAGGATGACAAGTGGAAGAAAATTAAATATGTATGCAATTGTGGCTATAAGATTGTGTCTCTTAGATTTTGTCACATACATGTCATTGAGAAAGATTCACAATAAAAAACAATAAAAAACTATGACAAATTGGCAACCACTAGAGAGATTTTGAAATTTTTTTGACAACACGAGACACTAAATCCCGCTCCCTGCATGATTTTTATTTTCTTTCTATCCATAGACAGAAATTAGAATCCCAACCCGCCTCACTAGGCCATCTGCCAACCATACTCTATCTTTCTTTTTTTATTTTCTTCCCGTTTTAGTGTAATTATAATACTATAAAAGTGTCCATGCTTTGTAACGACGAAAAAGTTAAGGATTAAAGAGAATGCTTGATAGATAAAAAAAGGCGATATGCCAAAACCTAGCTAGAGAGAACGAGGGAGGAGAGGGCTGCTTTGGAAGGATGTGGGAGCATTGGAAAGATAAGGGTGGACATTTTCGCCCTGTTCGCTTGTCTTACCAGCTGGCTTATCAGCAGTATTTTTCTCTCACAGCAAATCAGCCGGCTTGTCTTATCAGCTGGCTTATAGGACCAGCCGAACACGCCCATTATTGCGATTCAAGATGCAAAATTAGTACTTGCACCAGAATTTTATTAACATACTCCAAGCTAAGTACCGAAGATCAACAATCAAATAAAATGTTTAAACCTAAAGTTGAATGTTATTGATCTAAACTTGGAGTTGAACTGGATCAGGAAAGTTAGTATTGATTTTTCCGGAGTTAAGCCTTGTTTATACACATGTTAAGAGCCCCTTGTTAGGTGATAGAAATAAAAAATCGAAAGTGAAAGACAAACAAAGTAAAACGCTTGAAACTTACTAGCAAAATGTTCGTGCGTTGCAACGGAACGACGACGCAGGAGGGAAGCAGGCGGAGGGCGAAGGTCCGGTGGCGGCGCGGGAGCTCCGAGCGACGACGGGGGGAGGGGCGCAGGCACGATGCGGATGGGGACGGAAGAGAGGGACGTAGGAGGTCTTTTTTATCCAAGCCCTCCCTTTCTTTTCAGCATTGGGATTGCGGGTTAATTTTATAAACACTCAAGGGTTTTTCTGCAAAATAACCAGAGACAAGACGAAAATTTTGGATAAAAACACTACTTGCTTTATAGATAGTTATATATATATAACTTTGAAAGTAAGGGTATCTTCAACTTTATGTACCACTGGACCTTGATTAAGAAATAGTATCAGATAGACATTTAGTGTAAGTTAATTTAATTTTACCAAATTAAGTAAAAAATATAATGAAAATAGATATTGACTTACTGATACTTTAAACTGATTAGAAATTTGGTAAAAGTTTAAAATATTTATGACTCGGATATTATTAGTTAGAAAAATATATTGGTGAATAGAAAAAGTTGCATGTATATCGACGGCGGCGCGCTAGCTCATGCGTGCAGCGTGTGCTCGGCCGCCACTCAGGGCAATGCACGGCAACACAAGAGGTGCGTAAGTCGGGCTCGCCTGCTGGAGGTGAGGAAAGTGAGGCAACAATGGAGCGAGAGGTTATACGGATCGAAAATTTTATAGATTTGGACGAAAAACCGATTTGATGATCGAAAAGTTATAGATTTTTTAAGTAGTTAAGATAAGCTCTATTGTATGTATAACTGGGTTTTTTTAAAAATAGTCAGGTGAATTGCGGGTTAATTTCAAAAAAACTCAAGGAGTTTTATGTAAAATAGCCAGGCAAAACAAAATTTGGGTGAAAACACTACTTGCTTTATAGATAGTTATAGATTAGATGTGCTGAACCAATCAAACCAGTCGAATGGAATGGTTTAACTCGGACTCAACATTATTGAGCATCATATGGGAGCGAACTGGTTGGATTCCACCATGTGGTCTAGTAGAAACCACAAGTGCATAATACCGATCGCGCCGATCGATCGACGATGGAACGTGACAAGAGCGATAGGAGGAAGCCATCGTGTAAAAGGTTGGACGAGGGCCTCATCTTCAATAGATTTCATCGAGCGACCTAAATTACCCGCAAGCTGCTCTATTGCAGTACGATGCTTGACTTGAGCATCTCTATCCTATTGCATTATCTATATATCCTATATAGTTGTCATAAAAAACTTAACATGTATTGAGCTGTTAGCGAGATAATAGCGTTAGGATAAATATTTTGTTGTAACCATCCGGGAGATTTGTTTGCGCTGGCTCTTATCCATGCGGTTGTTATTGCATGCGCCGGCTCTGGATTTCTGTTGAGATCCGCATACTTTTGTACTCGATATATTGAGGCGTTTTGGCCGTGAATACAATCATCCATTGATGTGCATTCTTACATGGTATCAGATACACCTCGATCCTCTATGGCCTCCAGTTCCTCCTCCGATGCTGAAGCCTCTCCTCGCAGCGCCAGCGCCGTTCTGTTAACCCATTTCCTCCTCCCACTTCTTCCTTCCCAGCCTCCTCTATTCAACTCATAAACATCAAATCCCATGTTCCCGAGACTCAACTTTTCTGATTCCAACTACACCGAGTGAGCACGTTCTTTGAACTCATATTTCATCGGTTCGGCATTTTTGATCATGTCGACGGCTCGGTCGATGCTCAGCAACGCTCCGGCGACGTCGAATAGCTTCAAGTTTATCAGTGTATTGTTTCTTGGCTCTACACCACCATCGCCAAGGACATACGCAATATGGTCCTGCAGCGCCGCACCACCGCCCACACCATTTGGCTCCAAATCAGCAACCTCTTCCTCAACAACTCCATGCAACGCGCCACCTTCGCACTTCAAGATCTCCATTCCTTGTACCAAGGCGATCTCTCCATTACAGACTGCAGTGGGGACCTCAAGAAACTTGCTGACACACTCCGCGACGTCGGCCAACCTATCATCGACTCAGCTCTCGTCACCAACCTCCTCCGCGGGCTGAATCCCAAGTCCGGCTCTGCGGCCAGCGATCTCGCCATCAAAGATCCCCCTCCCTCCTTCTTGTTTGCTCGCTCATTCTTACTCCAGGAAGAACATCGCCAGGAACGGGTCCACGCCATGACTTGGACAACTGCCCTCGTCGCCACTGCTGCATGCTCTTCATCGGCTCCTCCTACCTCCACGCCATCGGCCCCGTATCCTAGACCGCCCCCTCCACGCTATGGAGTCGGCCACGACAGGCGTCGTCGACCGGCCGACTGTCACGGGCGCTGGAATGACCCGCCCTTCCGCCCACCACAGCCCACCTGGACGCCCACTTACAATCCCTGGACCGGCCTCGTCCAGGCGTGGCCTCTCCCTCCGACTTCGCCATGGCGCCCGCCTCTAATCGCCGACGTCCTCGTCCCTCGCCCCGGCACCGGTCCCCAAGCTCACTTCTCTGCGATAGCGCCTGCACTGCCTCCACCGCCCGCCGACCTATCTCCTCCAACAGCTCTTCTTCAGGCACTCCAGGCCCAGCATCACGCCGACGGCGGGCTCCTACTCCGGCGGCGACGATTGGTATGTAGACACCGACGCTACCAACCATATGACGGCCACCTCTGGTATATCGCGCCTCTCTCGCCTCCGCCCCACCCCGCATACTCATGTTGTTGTTGGTGACGGCAACCACCTCCCTGTATCTCATTGCGGCAATGCCTCTCTCTCCACCCCAGCTCGCCTGTTATTTTTTCATAATATTCTTGTCTGTCCATCACTTGTAAAGAATCTTATCTCCGTTCGAGCTTTAACACACGACAAATTGTGTCAATGTTGAGTTTGATGATCTTGGATTTTCTACAAAGGATCACCGAATGCGGACGATTCTTCTCCGATGTGATTGCACCGGCGACCTCTACCCCCTGCGCTCCCTCAACTCCGACGCTCCTACTCTTCTCCACGCCTTCGTCTCCACCGATCGTTGGCACGCCCGTCTTGGACATCCCAGTTCCTCGTCGCTCTCCAAACTTGTCGGTCTTCTCCATTTCACTCGCAACACCGACTCCGGCCATGTATGCCACGCCTGTCAGCTCGGCAAACACACCAAGCAGCCCTTTCAGCAATCCACTACCGTCGCCGATTCTCCGTTTCATCTTCTACATCTTGATGTCTGGACATCTCCTATTAGTAGCAATTCCGGTTATGATTTTTATTTAGTCATTGGAAAAAAGACGATCATTCTCACTTTGTTTGGTCCTTTCCTCTTCAATATAAATCAGATGTCCTCACCACTTTTATTTGTTTTCATGCATATGTTCACACGCAGTTCGACGTCCCCATTCGTGCTATCCAAATTGACAACGGCGGCGAGTTTGTCAACAATGCTTTTCATGACTTCACCCGCAAACACGGCATTGTTCATCGTTTAACCTGTCCTCACACCTCCCAACAAAACGGACATGCCGAACACATGCTTAGAACTCTCAATGACAGTCTTCGCTCCCTGTTATTTCATTCTCATGTGCCATCGCGTTTTTGGTCTGACGCCCTTGCCACAGCCACTCACACCATTAATTTGCGTCCTTGATGTCCGCTGAAGCATCTAGGCCCCGTTATTTGTTTTGGTAATTAATGACAAGTGCGAATTGTGGACTAACGATGCTTTTGAGATTCATATATTTGAGTTAGGTTCACATGATAAAAAGTGCATAGATAATTACTGAGGATTATTTGAGATGGCACAATACAAGAAGATTGAAGACGGTAAAATTTACAGTTTATTTTTATTGATCGAGGAGTTTGGGCGATTAAATTCCATAGATTATTTTTATAGCTTTGTCGTACTATCAAGAGTGGTAATGACCTAAGCAAAGAGATGATCAAAATATCACATTAGGTCATTTGCATTTCAACTTTAATTTCTTGTCACTTTGTGTCCAAGGCCGGTCTGACCTTGGATGTGTATCTGGTCTGACTGGGGCCTTGGGGCGGTCTGACCGCAGGTCTTCGCGCGGTCTGACCGGACCTTAGTGGAGGTCTGACCGGCCATATACCTCCGGTCTGACCAACCTCCTTGATCCCCTCCGGCCTGGCGATCTAGAGCCGCCAGAGCCACAGTCGGTCAGACCGAGCCAATGGCGGTCTGACCGAGCCGAGGCAGTCTGACCGGCCATTTGGCCTCCGGTTTGACCGGCCCCCTGTTGTCAGAGCAATCATTGCACTCTAACGGCTAGTTTACTAGCCGTTACAACTTAAGGCCGGTCTGACCGGCCGCCCTTCGCCGGTCTGACCGGCAGGTAGCAGAGTTGGTGGATTTCGTCCCCAACGGCTAGTTTACTTGGTGTGGGGTATAAATAACTCTCTTTTGGCAGCAAGGGACTTCTTCTTGGCACTCTCTTCAATTGCATACACCCTTGCACCTCTCTCACACTCAATTGAGCTTTGTGTTCATTCACTTAGTGTGTTTGAGAGTTGATTTAGCCAAGAGCCAAGTGTATTGCTTCATTATAGAGCTAGTGTGGTACTTGATCATCTCCGAGCCACGGGATTACTTGTTACTCTTGGTGGTTGCCGCCTCCTAGACGGCTTGTGGAGGAGTTGCCCGGTGACCTCTCCGAGAAGATTGTGGAGGAGGCCCGGTGCCGAATTGTGAGTGGTTTGGAGTTCACCACCTTCGGAGCGAAGGAAGAACTATCCCTAGTGATCGAGGCTTGGGTAGTCCTCTCCGTGGGCCGGCTCCCACCTTGCCCACCCCTTGACGAAGGGGGCGTGCGGTGGCTTCGTGGTTGAGCGGTGGAGTTGGGCTCGCCTCAACGGGGACTAGGAAACCGGTGAGTTTCCGAACCTCGGTGAAAAAGTCCTTGTCTCTTGTATCATTTACTTATTGCATTTACTTTTATGCAATTTACATTTGTAGAGACATAATTGAGCCACTATCACCCTAGGATTGCAAAACTTAACTTAGTTGCTTAGTTAGACTCATCTCTCACCAAGCCTAGCAACTTAGGTTAGTTTTGAATTAGTGCCACTTAGTTTTAAATCGCCTATTCACCCCCTCTAGTCGACATCTCGATCCTACATCCACAATCCAACAACACTCCTCATTATCTTCTTTATGGCCGCCCACCCTCCTATGATCACGTACGCGTCTTTGGTTGCTTATGCTATCCTAATCTCACTGACACTGCCGCACATAAGCTTGCTCCACGCTCTGCCGCTTGCATATTTCTTGGATACCCTGCTGATACAAAGGGATATAAATGCTATAACCCCCGAACGCGCTGTGTCGTTGTCTCTCAACACGTCGTATTCGATGAAACTTCGTTTCCTTTTTAGGTACAATCCTCGGACCAAGCTTCTGTTCCAATGTCTCCACCAACCGACATACAGTATATTCCACTCCCCTCAGCCCCACCGCAACCAAATCCACCGCCGCATACACCATCCTCGCCCTCCACTTCCCCAGCCTCCAGTTTACCATCTCCCCCCCATTCCATCTCCCACCGTCAGCCCCACCATACAGCCGCCCCCTCGCCATCCCATGCAAATGCACGCCCGCTCAGGCATCCACCGTGCTAACCCGCGCTACGCACTTGTTGTCGTCGCTCCATCACCTGCTCCCACCACCGTCCGCTCAGCATTGCAAGATCCATCGTGGCACAAAGCCATGCAGGATGAGTTCGACGCGCTCCTTTGGAATCGCACCTGGCAGCTCGTTCCCCACCCCTCCTGCGCCAACATCATCACTGGGAAATGAATTTTTAAGAATAAACTCAATCCCGATGGTTCACTTGAACGTCGCAAGGCTCGATGGGTTGTTCGTGGATTTCATCAATGACCCGACATTGATTTTGATCAAACATTCTCTACTGTGGTTAAACCGGCCACTGTTCGTGTCATCCTCACCCTCGCGGCGTCCCACGGCTGGCCGGTGCATCAACTTGATGTCAAGAACGCATTTCTTCACGGCGACCTCTCCGAGCGTGTTTACTGCGAACAACCTGCTGACTTCATTGATCAGTCTCGTCCGCAAGATGTGTGTCTTCTCTCCAAGTCTATCTACGGACTGCGGCAAGCCCCCCGTGCCTGGTACCTTCGCTTCACCGCTTATCTTCGCTCCATTGGTTTTCAGCCCACCGGCTCGGATACTTCTCTTTTTGTCTACCGCCGCGGCAACGATGTGGCTTGGCTTCTTCTTTATGTCGACGACATTGTCCTCATAGCTTCTACTACAAGTCTTCTCCGCCATATCATAAACACCCTCCACTCCGAATTTGCAATGAAAGATCTCGGACCCGTTCGCTACTTCCTTGGCATTCAAGTGTGCCGCTCCCAATCCGGTTTCTTTCTCCACCAACAACAATATGCTGATGAGATCCTAGAACGGGCTGGTATGTCTAATTGTAATCCGGCTGCAACTCCTATTGCATCAACTGCCGGCACACCTTTCTCCGATACCACTCATTATAGAAGTATTGCCGGAGCTCTCCAATACCTCACGATGACACGTCCAGATATTGCCTATGCAGTCCATCAAATCTGTCTTCATATGCATGAGCCACGGGATGTGCACTGGAATATGGTCAAACGGATTCTTCGCTATGTTCGTGGCACAATTTGTTATGGCATTACTCTTCGTCGTTCTTCTTCCGTTCATCTACAGGCTTACAGTGATGCTGATTGGGCTGGATGCCCCGATACCCGTCGCTCCACATTGGGATATTGTGTGTTCTTGGTGATTCCATCATTTCATGGTCCTCTAAACGCCAGCGGGTGGTCTCCTGTTCAAGTGCTGAAGCGGAGTATCGTGGAGTTGCCAATGCTGCGGCTGAGCTTTGTTGGCTGCGCAATTTACTTGCAGAACTATCAGTTCCAATCACAAGAGCAAGTATTATTTTCTGTGACAACGTCTCGGCGGTTTATCTTGCCGACAACCCTGTTCATCATCGCCGGACTAAGCACATGGAGTTAGATATACACTTCGTTCGCGAGAAGACGACGCTTAGCCAAATCAAGGTCCTCCATGTGCCAACAACTCAATAGTTTGCCGACGTAATGACTAAAAGGCTGCCCAAAGCTTTATTCAATGATTTTCGTGACAATCTCTGCGTCTTGCCACCAACTGCATAGATTGAGGGGGGGGGGTGTTAGCGAGATAATAGCGTTAGGATAACTATTTTGTTGTAACCATCTGGGAGATTTGCTTGCGCCGGCTCTTATACATGCGGTTGTTATTGCATGCGCCGGCTCTGGATTTTTGTTGAGATCCGCATACTTTTGTACTCGATATATTGAGGCGTTTTGGCCGTGAATACAATCATCCATTGCTGTGCATTCTTACATGAGCCACATCATCTTAACCTTTGGATCCCTCTCATGTTTTGATCACAACCATTCATTTTATCATATGCATTTACAACCCACTAAGTGTAATTATAGCTATAAAGCTCTATTTACATTGAACCATGACACTAAAAAACTAATAGCCATACATAACTATCCAAGTGTCACGTAGAATTGTAATTTCATATCGATTACTATTATATAAATATTGTACATTTAGATATTATGAGTACAAGGTTTGCAGCTTGTTTTCTTCAAGTTTTCTTTATGGTATTTTTGAATTCCCCACTGCAACGCGTGGGGTGTCCACTAGTTGGGCTAGTTTCCAACTAATTCCAAGCTCTTTCCGGCTCATCATCTTACTCTCTCGTGTTTTCTCAGTTAACTAGCTACCTACCGAAAAACTTGGGAAGAGTGAAAGAACACTACAGGTGGATGAAAAAAAAATGATGAGCGTACTTCGATTGAATTCCTGGGAACGGAGATTTGTCAAAATGAGCCATGAAAGTTTTTCGCTGGGTCAAGCCATAAAATTTAAGTAATCTCCTGCAGCATGGATCTGAAATTCTGAATATACATGTGTGTTAGTTTGTCAGTCAGAAAATTTTGATTCAAATGCAAACCAGATTCAGAAAAATTGCAACTAATTGTAGGTCTTGCCTTCTCATCTTCAAGGGCCTAAATCCCTGTACTGTAGGTGGCATTGTTTGTCCGGTAGGTTGCATGATTCTTGGATTGCATGCACTGCTTATTTGCATAGCATAGGATGGCATGGCCTGGATTCTGAATTTTTCTGAAAGTGCAGTGATGCATCTTGTCACAACATGTGTCATTACCAATTGATCGTCTTGACAAAGGAGATGATTGCTTCTAGCTTCTCCAAACATCTTATTATTCGGCATTGCTAGCTAGATGCGCAGCAAAATCGGTTTGATTATATATGATGCTCAACAACTCAGATATTTCATCTAGTCATTATTCAGAAACGCTCATTATTTCATCTGATGTACCAGGCAAGCCACGGAGCCTCTCCGGCCGGCGGCGGAGAGGATTTGATGGGTGGTAACAACTGACGGAGATGAAACCAGAACGACGGCGGTGGCAGCCTAGGGTTGATCGAGCGACCGGACCTGAAGCAGGGATGGATAGGTACCCTGTGTGTGCGGTGATTCAGATCTCATCGCTCGCCTCGCCGCTCATTGCCACCTCCTCCCGCGGCTTCTCTCCACCCTCTGGTACCGATCCATGCCCGACGTTCTCTTCTCTCTTCTCTCTCTCTCCTCAATTGCTTCCAAATCCGCCTCCCGCGAAGGGTTTTCACTTTTCACTTTTGGAAAGCAACAAAATTTTGGTGGAACCGAAATTTTGGGTATTTCAAACGAATTGTTTGAAAAATTAAGACGTTTTTACTAAATCTATACTCTTTCGAAAAAGATAGTGATGGTGGCAGTGAATATGTCACCCTCATATATTCTTATTGTAAATTTTGCAAGTTAACTCTTGAACTTCTTAATATTAAAAAATCAAATTTAAATGGATAGCCACATTTAAAATTAAGAGTAAGATGAATATTCCCTGTAGCAAAAAGATGAGTAACACATTAGAGCATATGCAACAGCTGCCCAACACCCTCTAAAATCCTTATTTTTAACTAATTTGAACGAAATTTATCTTTCAATATATTGTCTATCTCATTCAAAAAAAATGGTTCCCTTTCCCATCATTTTCGTTCTTCACAAATAGCTAACCGAGTTTGACGCCCAATATCAATTTCGCGCCATTGCGCTTCTTCCCGCGCGCGTTTTTGATGTCGTGCGCCTGTCTTGCTCGTCCCCCGCCGTCGCATCCTCCCCCGCTTCCTCTACCATCGCCGCCCCTTCTCGACTCCTCCTCGTACAGGGCCGTCGCATCCTCCACCCCCGCAGGCTCTCCCCGCCGCCTCCTCGTACCGACGTTGCTGCGCTCGTCCCCTCCCTTTCCTTCCCACCGCCGCATCCTCTCCCGCCGCCGCATCATCCTATAGCGTCGCTGAAATCAGGCCAAAGCAATTTTAAATTTATAGGAAACCAGATTTTAAGACTTCTGTTGGATGAGAGATAATGTATTGGGAATTAAATTTTGTAGGAATGACTAAAAACATAATTATTAGGAATTTATTTAGCTATTCTGTTGCATGTGCTCTTAATATATTTTCTTTTACCCGTAGCAAAGTATATGTATTTAGCTAGTTTGAATAAATTATGATCAAATTCACAAATATTTAAAAAATCCAAAAATTTCACTCGACATATTTGCTTGCGCGGGGAGGGGGGCGAAACTCCCAAAATTTCCATCACTGCTCTAGGTGGATTCTTCTTTCTGTCGAGCTTGCTCGTCATTGGGGGAGGCAGATAGGGTTTGTTAGGGTTGGGAGATTTTGAGGAGGCAGAGCCCGATTTGGTTTGAGAGTTCTAGCCTAACACATTCACTTGAATGCGATGTCCCGCTCCCATGCGTGAGCGGAGCAGGGAGACAGACGATGTAGGAAGACTGGGCTCCAACATGAGACTAGGCCGTGTGTTAAATTTGTTAAGCTCCTGAGTCTGACAACAAAACGTGTATGACAAAAGACGCAACGAGAGAGGGACGACGGACAAAAGAAAGGGTGAGTATAAAATCATCTTTAATCTTTAATTTTTATAATAGGCAAGGATAGTTGAAGAATAGTTATATTATAATTATCATACAGTTACAATATAAATTATATGTATATCATATATAATTAATAGAAAGGTAAACACAGCCGGTTTCATCCAATTGAAACAATTGAAATTGTTTTTTAAGTGGTATTGATTAAAAAACAAAGATTTGAAGACACGTTTTAAATACCCTTGGATGAACACAAACACAAATTGATGCCTTATTTCTTAGAAGTATCACACTCCACATACTAACATTTTCTAATTGATAAAACGAAAGAGAAGCTAGAATGGCTGCTATCAGATACGACAGGGTTTGCGATGCCGGCGGCATATGCCGTGCCGCCCTCGGCGGCATATGCCGTGCCGCCCCTCGGCGGCACGGCGAATTTCGCCGAAATTCGCGAAAGCCGGCGGCAACGAACAGTAAAAATTTGAATTTGAACGATTTCGTGCGTACCGCGAAAACCGCGCAAAAACCACGAAAACGCGCGAAAGCCGCGAAAACCGCAAAACCGTGAAAACCGTAGTTTAAATTTGAACTAAATCGAAATCCGTGTCGTGCCGCGGATTTCGTGAAAACCGCGCGAAAACCGCGGTTTTCGCGACAAACATTGCGAAATTTATATTTTTTATAAAATATATATATATATTTTTGTGTTAAAATGAATTTTTTAAATTTTTGAATTTTCACGAAATTATTTGAACGAAACCACGGAATGCCGTGCCGCACCCCGTGAAACCACCGAATTTCATGGCTTTCGTGCCGAAAACCGCGAAATCGGGAACCCTGCATACAGCATCACCGGTGACCAACGTGACACGGTGATATGACATAGCCCGATGGGCTACGAACGATAGTAGCAAGTATGTGCTAGAGTTAGTGAATACCATGTCATTGATTAGTCTGACAAAGTTTTATTTGTTGGGTTCCAATTCAATGGCCGAATATAACGATATTTTTCTCTGTAAAATTAGGCATATGATTTAAACAAGAGAACCATCATTTGCCTTTTAGCTTAAAATATGCTGTCAAAATATAAATTTTAAAACTGAATTTTAAGTTGACTTGGAAGCTAGTTTATTTTTCAGCATTGATTTTACTCATAAAATATTTTTATTTATTAATAAGCTAATATATCTTTTTTACTAGCTAAAGGCCCACGTAACATATATTATAAAATATAAAAAGAACAAAAACTATATAACTTTATAGCATAGTTAGCTGATTTAGTAAAATCATTTATATAAGAGCCTTATGGTCTGACATGTCAGCTATGTTAGAGGTAGAATATAATACACTGATATTTAAAATTTCTTAAATAAAAGAGGACAAAAGATGAGAATGATAAGTCTGTTGGTAAATATAAACGTTATGTACACATTTAATGAGCCTTTTCCTACTTTGTATTTATTTTCTCTATCACACATGCATTTATTTGGTGCCCTCACATACATCTCACTTTCCCAACATAATTATGACGAAAGTACATTAGTTGTTTTCTCAGGCACCTTTGTCCTTAGACTTTGTGCTTTGCATCTTCTCATTTCTCTATTTCTTTTACAACACAACTTGGATCCGAATAAAATGATTTGTACGGGACAAATGGAATTCATACTACATATTGTCATTTATAGCAAAACAAAAAACACATCGTATGCACGCACGCCTCTTTGCCTTTTGAGAATTCGCAGGCCCTCTCTTGTGTATATTTCAACGTTGAATATTTATATTCCAATCTATTTCATTTCACTATTTGTAATTTTCAAACCCAATGAATACTCCTAAATGGTTTCAGACTACACGACATCCGTATAAAAACAATGGCCCACTTGCCAGTCTCCTTTTCAAACCCCATGGCCCACATGTCATCTTCTAGAAGGAGGAACAAGAAGTGAGCAACTCATCCTTCGTCTTCCCCCAACCAAAGCTTCTCATTCTCCTCTCCGGCGAGGAGCGGAGCAAATCCGCCGCCGCCGCCGCCTCGCGTGCTCCCCTGTCCGCCACCGCGGCTGAATCCGCCGCCTGCATGACCTAGCCCCGGTCGCCGGAAGCCGAGATCGGCCTCCCTCTCGAATCCGCCCCGCCTAGGCAGTCGCCGACGGCCGCCCCCGGCTGGTGGTTTCCAGCTACAGCCTTCGCTGGACGGCGCTGAGATTCGAAGCTTCGTTGGTATACCTGCTTGGCTTGCTTGGATACTGTTTGGGATGGTGCTTCATTTTGGTGGTTGCTGTAGATTGTTACTGCTGCTTAGGAATTGGATATGAATTTACTGAATTACCGATCCGGGTAGTTCGGCTTGATGGCTTATTAGGTTTTGTGTTATGTTTATGTAGATCCAGCTACTGGAAATCTGATGGAGTGACTGCGGGGTGGGTGTAGATCATACCATCGCCCCCAATTCCCTCCTTTAAAGGAGTAACAGTACTCGATTCCAAATAAGTAAGTAGTTGTCTTTTCCTGTCAGTTCTAGTCGATTCATCAAGGAGAAAATAATCTTGATTTTGTGACGATTTCAGCTTCAGAGGATTATAGTGTCTGCTGCATTCGGAGGTTCGTCGTTGCCAAAATTAATAAAATTTGGCTGTGTCAACTCTACGATTAGGAAGGGTTCGGATTTACCATCGTGGAATGATAAGAAATGGCGTACAAGGAAATGCTGCAAAGTGCTGCGGAGTCTGCTATACGGTCCATTGGTCTTGGCTATGACATTGCTCATGATATACGTCTCAAGTATTGCAAACAGCGCAGTTCGCCTGACCCGTTGCTCATTGAGCTTGACCATGACGAGGTTCAGGATATTGTGCTCCCTGGTGGCCTGACAGTTGCTGGCGTGTCCAAGTCGATTAAGTGTGACAAAGGGGAGCGGACGCGGTTCCGGTCCGATGTCCTGTCATTTCAGCAGGTATTATGATATTCCCAATTCAAATTCTTGTGTATACTGCATGTTGTCATGTTTAAGACAGAGAAGCATATCGTAAGATGCTGTGTAAATGTATGCTACTATGATGTAACAATAATCGTGGTGAACCCTTCGCTATCTTGATTTAAGAGGTTAGTATATATCATACATAGTTCCAACTTCCCAGATACCTCCAAGGTAATTTGACCCGTTGTTGTTCTATAAATCAATAGAAAGTAGGATTATTCTTTACTGTAACTAGGAGGATTTCTCCAGCAAGAAAATAGAGTAGGAACACGAGTTAATTCAGTATCTCAGACTTACTTGATGTGGATGGTCTCAACAATTTGAATTATTAGCAACATAGTCTTGTCTATCTTGTATTCTTGGTTGGTTTGGCATTATTTGAGGCTTGCAGAGATGTGAGCACCATACAAATGATACTTACACACTTTCAGTGTAAGTACTGTAGGATTAGATCTGGTTTGCTGGTTGTGTGCATTTTTTGGCATGTGGAACTAGTCAACACCACCTATCTCAGGCCACAGTCATCTGAGTCAATTGTTGTGGCACATGATTCAATTAGACACTGCACTAACCAATGTTTGTTCTCTTCCAATTTAGAGGGAAGGAGTTCCACCTTATAGTTAAGGAGTATTCAGTATGATTCTGTTGTGGTATCTCACTTAACTGCAATATATGTGTCACGCAAGGTCACAAGCATTCCTATATGCCTTATTCATAATTGTTCTTTGTTTGCCAACTGATGAACTATGAACTGATATACAACTTCGGGCTGAACATTATGTCTCATTGATACATGTCTTTGTCCATGTCATGCTTCTTTTCCTCTTCAGCTGTCATGGAAGCTGCTTAAGTCGTAGAGTTAATTACATCTATAAAAGGTGATATTTGTGTTCCTCAAGTTATGAAGCATTTTGCAGATGTCGGAGCAATTCAACCAGGAATTATCTTTGTCTGGGAAAATTCCATCTGGCTTATTCAATACTATGTTTGAATTTACTGGCTGCTGGCAGAAAGATGCTGCTAATACCAAGTCACTCGCCTTTGACGGTTGGTATATCACACTGTACACTGTTGCACTCTCAAAGGCACAGATTGTACTCCGGGATCATGTTAAGCAGGCTGTTCCATCAACATGGGAACCAGCTGCATTAGCAAGGTTAGATGCAATTTGAGTCCACGCTCATGCTTAAACCATGTGGTGATTTAAATCAAGATGAAAAGTTAAAAACCTAGTATTATATCATTCAGAAAAGTCAGATTAGCTTTTAGTTTTTAAAATTTTCAGAACTGTTCTGATTGCTCATTTGTCGTTGGTAGGCTTGAAAGTTTGAGTACCCACACCTAATAAGTTGCCTTATATGCTATTTTTAGGCCTTACTAATTTCATGTAATCAGTGATAAATAGTATCAGTTTGCTTCTCTACAGTTAGTATTTGACCTATTCTACCAATGGATGAAGACTATGCTCATCAAAACATGTGCTGAACTTCAGTTTAAAAAATGTGCTGAACTTAAATTTTGTTTTATATTGCTTCAGAACTTGAACGTAGTTTACTCTTACAGGTTTATTAGAAAGTTTGGGACTCATGTAGTTGTTGGTGTAAAAATGGGAGGCAAGGATATAATTTATTTAAAACAACAGCATTCATCAACTTTGCAAGCTGTTGATGTTCAAAAACGATTGAAGGAGATGTCAGACCAAAGATTTCTTGATGCAAATGGGCAATCCGACTTCAGTTTCAAGGATTCCTATGGGAAGGATAAGGTGCTTCCTCAGCCTCTAAATTTCCTCTGCCTTCTCTTCTCATGGCATAATTTTTATTTGGCGCTAGTGATCAGCATTAACAGCTGAATTTTTATAAGAACCCTTGTAGCCCTCTATTGACTCAATAATTAAGAGTATGTTGTGTAAAGATCCTTTTTGGTTAAACACACGTCTCACTGTCTCAGCATATGTACAATTTTCTTCTATAGTGGAAATGCGGCTTTTCACCAATGGAAATTAGAATTATCAGTATTTGATTACTATTATAGGAAACTTATATCGTTGATTAGCGCAACAATGCTTTGAGTTTGCAACTTTCAAATATTTGAAGTAAGAAATTGGCATGTGTTGTATGCATGTGCTAAGTTCTATGAGGCTGCATAGCCAAGGAGTATCTTGGGTTTAGCAATACAGATACACCATTTCACAATTATTCTCAATCTTGATCTCTGTAAATGTAGGTTAATTGGAATTTAACAATAGATTTTACTGTTCTCTGGCAGTCATATTTTTGTACAAAATGTGTTGGTTTGGCATCGATTCCTATTCCTTTTTTTCTCTTCTAAAATTTACAATCTTAGTTTTTCTGTGCTGTTCAGATCAACACAAGAGAGCATCGGCTGAGATTTGTGGACTCCAGTCCATTGAATTCTTACTCTTCGAAGGAGGTATAGTTCTTTTGTGTTGATGCATTTATCTTTGTTCACATAAAGTCATATTGATAAGTTGTGGTTGTCTCACTCAGGATTTGGTGATGATGCCTAAGCGGAGAGGTGGAAGGGATAAAGATATCATTTCTCATAGCGAGTGGCTGAATACTGTTCAGGCAGAACCTGATGTTATCTCAATGTCCTTCATACCTATTACTTCACTGTTGAATGGAGTTCCTGGTTGTGGATTTTTAAACCATGCAATTAATCTGTACCTTCGATGTAAGTCGAGTTTTTCACTCATACCTCTTTGTCAGTTAACATGAAACTGCATTTGCAGTTATGACTAATAATAAGAGTCTGGATCTTCATCCTCAGTGGTTTACTTTTGCTTTGCACTTCTGTTATCGGCATAATTGCAGCTTGCTTATTCATGGTTTATAATTGATGGTAGTGTCTAGACAGAGTGAAAAAAAGAACTATTATGGCACACCCATGTCAAGTATTGTCTGTTTTTCAATATGGCAGGATTTAGTGTTATCTGTAGGATGTTTGAGATTTGAACCTGGACCCTATCCACCTCAAATGGTCAAATATGTAGAAAGAGGGTTGACTGACTTCTCTTTCATATAATAAAAATAGTACTCGATATTGTTTACTAATTCTAATAAAAGAAGGTGCTGCTGGAGAATAGGTTTTGTAATATTTTTATACTTCATGGCTTTGTTCACTGACTGTGCTTCCTATATTTTCTTCTGTGGCATGTGAAATAACACATGGTTCTCTTCCCCTTGTGTTAGTTCTCTAGTAATTCAGAAGAAAAAAAAAGTGCTTCCAAATTTCAAGAGAAACCCTACTTCAGTGTTTGAGTTGCATCTTTTTACGTTATAGGTCACCGTCATATCATGGCATACAGACAAATCATTGTAGCTAGCAAAAAAATGGCATTAGGCCTGAAATAGCACAAGCAACTATGTGACATATGTAAGTTTTGTGCAGATAAGCCTCAAATTGAAGAGCTGCACCAATTTTTGGAGTTCCAGCTACCAAGGCAGTGGGCTCCTGTTTACAGTGATCTCCCTCTCGGTCCTCAGAGGAAAAAACAAAGCACTGTATCTTTACCAGTTAATTTAATTGGTCCAAAGCTTTATGTTTGTACCAACATGGTATGTATCTTTTTGTTGTCATCATAATTGAAACCTCCCTTGTTTATATATTTCTTTTGTTTTATCCTTGCTTGCTTATATCATAATTATTGTAGTCTTGTACTCACTATAACATTAAGTCAGGATAGGCTAGCTCTAGAAGCATTTGATAATGATGAGTTAATGACGATGGTGGTGATAGTTTTATTAGACTTTTGCATATTTAGAGCCTGCATTGACAAGTTCGACGTTTTTAACTGTAAAAATTGCAAAGTTTAGTATTCGTGCAAGTTTGTCAATTACACCATATATTAAAGAATCTAGTCTAACAAGTCTGAAAAGTGCTGAAAAGTGCTGCTATCTTTTTACTGGATATAATCTTATCATTTATGAAGGTTTATTTATTTATTTTAATTTTTTCTTCTATCATTTGAGCTATCTTTTTTAAAAAAAAATTGGTGCAGGTTGATGTGGGCAAAAGACCTGTTACAGGAATCCGGTTGTTTCTTGAAGGAAAAAAGAGCAACAAACTAGCTATCCATCTCCAGCATCTCTGCTCTCTTCCTCAGATTCTTCAGCTTGAAGATGACCCTTACAACGACCAAACTCCAGAAGCATATGACCGCAAATACTACGAACCAATTGGCTCATGGAAGCGTTTCTCCCATGTCTGCACTGCACCAGTTGAGTCAGATGATTCCTCCATTGTCACGGGGGCACAATTAGAAGTGGTCAGCCATGGTTTCAAGAAAATACTATTCCTTCGCCTCCATTTCTCCAAGGTCTGCAACGTCACTTCTGTCAGGAACCCTGAGTGGGAAGGATCTCCAAACCTGGCTCAGAAATCAGGTCTTATATCAACACTCATCAGCACACATTTCTCCACAGCAGCTCAAAAGCCGGCGCCACGCGCAGCCGACGTGAACATCAACTCGGCAGTGTACCCTGGCGGACCCCCTGTTCCAGTCCAGACCCCAAAACTTCTCAAGTTTGTGGATCCAACGGAGATGATGCGCGGACCACAGGACCTGCCAGGTTATTGGGTGGTCTCAGGTGCAAAGATGCAACTTGAGAGGGGCAAGATATCGCTGCGGGTGAAATACTCGCTCTTGACAGCAATGCTGCCTGACGATGAGTTTGCGCTTGACGAAGAGTTTTAGAACTGGTAAACGAGCAGAAAAAAGAAAAAAACCACCTCATTTGTTTTATCATTTATGTGCAGCTAACAGCAGGGATCTCAATGATCAATCTAGGATTTTCATAGCATTTGTAAGTGAACTAGCTGGAAGTCTATGTTTTGTATACAATTTGGGTTTTAAACATCAAGGCAGAAATGAATGATCTCTAGCTTGGATGAAACCAGAGAGTTTGTTGTACTTGTAACTGATCAGTAGATGATGCCCCAAATCGAAATGTCATCGAGATGATGAGTGCTACATCTTCTGTTACTCAAGTACTGCTGTCGCTAGCTCTTCTGGATGATTCATATTTTTCTGTTTAAAATAGCAGCTAGTCGTTTGCATTGTACATATTATGCAATTCTTCCAGCTGTTACAGAGAAAATGGAGCAGCTCTTATGATGGCTCATTTGATGATGGGGATGGTTTTTCATAAGGTGCAAGAGTGTGAGAGTGCGTGTATCTATACCTATTTATAAAGCAGCAAATAGTGTCTTCACTCAAATTTTGTTTTGCCTGGCTATTTTGCAAAAAAACCCCTTGAGTTTTTTTTAAATTAACCCATAGTCTGCCTGACTATTTAAAAAAACCAATTAAAGAAGAAAAATAGGTTATTTTATAGAAAACCTCTTGAGTGTTTATAAAATTAACTCGCAGTCCCAATGCTAAAAAGAAAAGGAAGACTTGGATGAAAAAAAATCTCCTGCGTCCCTCTTTTTCGTCCCATGCGCACCACGCCTACGCCCCTCTCTCCCGTCGTTGCTCGGAGCTCCCGCATCATCGCCTAGACCTTCACCTTCCGCTTGCTTCTTCGTCCCGTTGTAATGCACGGGTATTTTGCTATATTTATAAAGCAAGTAGTGTTTTCACCCAAAATATTGTTTTGTCGACTATTTTGCAGAAAACCCCTTGAGTTTTTTGAAATTAACCCACGGTTTCAATGTTAAAAAGAAAAGAGGGCTTGGATGAAAAAAGACCTCTTGCGTCCCTTCCTCCCTACGCCCTCCCTCCCATCCCCATCCGCGCCTGCGCCCTCTCTCCCGTCGCGCTCGAAGCTCCCGTGTCACGCCCGCGCCGCGCCTCCGCCCCTCCCTCCCGTTCCCATCCGCGCCGCGTCCCGATTTCATTCGTTGCAACGCACGGGTACAATTGCTAGTGTGTGTGTGTATATATATATATATATATATATATATATATATATATATATATATATATATATATATATATATATATATATATATATATAGAGAGAGAAGAGATGTAGCTCTGTGGCGCATGCCCATCCCGTGTGGCATGGCCGAATCTCTAATTTGAAAACTCAAATTGAAAATGAACCGTTCAAATTCTTCTACATATTAATATGGCTTTGTATACCAAATTTTATATTTTTTTGAATTTTTTTACTATTTTATCAGATAGGTCAAAATGCAATAAAATAGATACTCCAGGAATCGTTGGATTATTGACATTTTTGACCTATCTGGTAAAATAGTAAAAAATTAAAAAAATATAAAATTTGGTACACAAGGCGATATTAATATATACAAGAATTTGAACGGTTTAGATTTCAAATTGAGATTCGGTCACGCCACAGATGGAGCTGTGCGCGCGCACACAGTAGCCCATCTATCTATATGTATGTATGTATGTATGTATGTATGTATGTATGAGGATTTGGATAATTAAACTCCGACCCCCCAGGTCCTCACATTGAGACCTCGCCGGCCGAACCAACAGAGGCATGCACGCTTCGTCCCCTTTGCCGGCGGCCGGCGGCGGACGGTGGCGGCGGCAACGACGACGTTGACGAGGAGTTTCCTGCCCCGGAGTTCCAGGTGTGCTTGTCCTTGGGAATTGGGATACTGATCAGTACTGCTTTTTAGGTTCGGTTTCGGTTTCGCTCACCTCCCTTTATATGAGTCATTTGAGTCAAATCCCCTAAATCCAATCAGTCCGTTTCTGAAGAATTAATTTCAAGTCCACATCACCACAGATCAGACCAGACTGGTAAAAGGGGACCTGATCAGATCGGTAGCCGTACGTCGTCGACATGGCCGGCCGCTTCGTCTTTCGCAAATTAGCCTCTCATTTCTCTACCAAATCGCGCATAAGCCTTTTCCCTGGCGACGCTGAGGTTCGTGTACCACACACTCCCATCCTTCAATTCAGTTGAGTATAGTAGTTTGTTTAGATATAAAATAAAAGCAGTTACCTATATCTTTATGTACCTCGATCTATGCCTCTTAATATATACATGCACACAGATTTTAATATTTAACTCTTTAAATATTTGACCAATAATTATTTTATTATAAATTAAAATAAAATACGATTTATGTTTTTATAGTTCAGCATAATAAGATTTATGTTTTTAGATTTATTATGAGAAATACGTTCGTAATACACGTGTTGTTAAATTATATAAATTTTTAAAAATTGATGGTTAAATTAGACATGTTTTGGCGAGGGGTACTGAACAATGCCAAGAAATTATATCCTATATATTAAAGAAATAACTTGGCTTAATTTGCCTGTCCTGATTTGTTATCCTGCCTATAATGCAAGCGTCGAGGAACTTCAACACCTTGCCAACAACTGGGCTGTCCTCTGTTCATCACACCAATAATCGCATGATCAAAAGTTATAACTAAGATGACAAATGATCGATATAGATAAGTCAAGTGACATGACAAAATGATATAATCAAGCAGGCACACACGCACGGCGGCCAAACATCTAGCGATCGACTGCCCAGAGCTAGAACCACACGATCAGCGCCGCCGCGGCCACGGTGCCGCCGGTGACCGCGCCACCGCCGGCCCTGTACTTGAGGCCGCCGGCGGTGGCGGACGAAGACGCCGGCGGCGGTGGCGACGCCGGTGCCGGCGCGTTGGGGTCGACGACGTCGACGACGAGCTTCATACCCAACTCGCAGTGGTTGTCGATGTTGCAGAAGAACCACCTCTTGCCGGCCTTGTCGAGCGCCACCGTGTCGTCGCCGGAGTTCCACGTCATCAACGTGTTGCCCTGCCGGTTGCACGCGTGGAACGTCGGGCCGTCCACCTCCGTCACCGTGTGCTTGCCCTTAGTATACGTGAACACTGCGATTGTTAAAGAGATTAAACACATGTAACCATATATTTTTTTATTTATTAAAATGGTAGAGTCAGACATAAGTATCGAAAAATCGAAAAATAAAAAAAAACTGTTCGGACGAAAACATGCCGGGTATCTATTGGGAATATGCAATTCATGTCATAATTTCAAACTATAAAATAAATTTAAAAATTATCATGATTATATAATATGACCAAATCAGTTCATGCTTATACTATGCAAATCGTGAACAACCTCTCCTTTAACCACATACTCAAAATAGGGGTTTAATGCGAGAGTTAACTAAGAACCTGTGCTAAGTGGAGACCAGGGCCACATGTATTGTCACATTTATAAGTACGGTAATGTACCATATTATATAAAAACTTTGCGTGAAAATATGGTAAACCAAGAGAAATATATAAAAAAACTATTTCTAGTTTCATTTCAGTTACAATTATAAGACCATTTTCAGACGATTCGGTCGGTAAAAACGGTTTTTTAAAAAATAAAAACGATAGTTGGTCGATCGAAAATTACAGAAAACGTTTTCACCCCTAACTCTAAATACCTAGTTTGTCGCCGACTTGGAATGATTTGCCATCGGTCCAATTGGTGAGAGGGTACTCGAGAGTCCAGCCATGGCCGTCGCCGACCGTATAATCCGTGGCGGAGGTCATCGCCGGGAGTAAGGCGACGGCGGCGACGATGGCCAAGAGCAACACTTGCCGGGAAGCCATTGGTTTTGCGGTTGGAGCTCGATCTTATTAGCTTAATTCTGCTTCTGAACAGCTCTTGGTGATTAGAGCTTTAGCAAGCTATAGGAATATAGAGATCGATGTGCAGGTAGCTGACGCATATGCTAGCTCCAGGTGGCGCATGATATTGAGGCAATTAATATTAATTAATTATTTTGTCTGTGAAGAGTTCAATTAATTAAATTAATCTTGTGTATGCATGCTTTGGGGCTATCAGTGGCTGGGCGAACGTATCATGGCTGAAGCCAAGGGGAAGAAACGATTGGCACATTGTTGTTTCCCCTAACTAGTAGCTAACTCGTACTTCTTTATTTACACAAATTTTAGACAATTGCTAACTCGCTCTTTGCATTTTTTTTGCTTGGGTTGACGTACGTTTTCCTGATGAATTAGCTGGGTCAATGGCCGGCTTGATCGGTTTTGTCAGCAAACCAAGTTACTGATCCAACAGAGATTATTTGTTGTAGAGGGAATTGAATATGTAGTCGAATCACTAGACAAATAACAAGGCAAAATCGACCTTTTCTAAAGAAACAAAGCAAAATTGTTCAGAATCGCATTTTGTTCCTCCTCTCAGCCTACGTCTTAAGTGTCCATGTCTCAGTATATCTAGTTGGCTGATTCCAATACTTGGTGGTGTTTGACAAAATTTATGCGTTTTGTTTTCCACACGTCCAACCAGAATATTATATTGTTATACGCAGTGATGGTAAACTTTTAAAATTAGTAGCAAGAAATTTTTTTTTTCATTTTGGATGACGTAGTATTTTTAGAAGGAAATTAGCCTAGCCAATGAACACTAGTACATATCCTCTTATATATGACGAGCTCCACATGTCTAGATTTTACGAATCATCACAACAAAGTCATATCAAATAAGCCTAAAAAGAGGCCGACAAAGAAATACTCGCACAAACATGTTAGATGTGAAAAAAAACTTGAGGCCGTCACGGATAATACCTATCCTGTGACGGGCTCAAATCACGGTCCGACAAAGATAACCTACGATATCTTTGTCGGGCCCCAACAGAAGCCTGTCACCGATGACACTCATCGGTGACGGGCACCAACCAGAGGCTCGATTGAGATAACAGTTAGGCCCGTCACCGATGAGTGTTATCGGTGACGAGCTCCAACCTGAGGCCCGATTGAGATAACAATTAGGCCCATCACCGATGAATGTCATCAGTGACGGGCTCCAACACATGATATGCTTCGAAATCATTAAACCTAGCCTGAGAGCCGATTCAGATCTACACATGAGTGCGGAATTTTTTTAAGTCCTCACATTGCAAACCCTAGCGCCTGCCGCCGTCTCTCGGAGCCGGTCGTCGCTGTCCCTCGCGCCCTCCCGAGCTCGACGCTGTCGTTCTCCCTCACCGCCACCGAGCGCCACCACACTCCAGTTAAGTCCCTCATGTATATATCTAAGATGAAATGCCATGTATCCACCGTTTTCTCCCTTTGTTTCCATCAAACCCTAGCTGTCATGTCTAGTTTGTACGCGTGTAACAAGTTTTTGTGCGCATTGTTCCCGTTTTGTCCTCTAACTTGGAGTCGGTTTTTAAAACAGCCATAACTTTCGCGTACGGACTCCGATCGAGACGTTCCATATATGAAAATCGATCAGAAATTTTTTTTGGATGCGTTCATCTATAGTTTTGCCGCGTTTGGTGATTTTATTTTTCCCAAAAACGGCTCAGAAGATTGCCTTTCCGAGCCCGGAAGCTTTTTTTAATTATGAGCACGTCTTCTGAATTTTCCACAGGGCCACGTCTTTCACTGTTTAGGTTCAAATTTTCTGTGGTTACCTCTTGTGTGCTCCTAAGTCAAGAAAAAATATAAAAAATAAAAATAAAAAGTTAAATTTTTCCAAAAAGAGGGGCAAAAGAGGAATAATATCTAGAGGAAAAATGTATAGATCTGAGATAATGTCACTTTTGTTTTAGTTGATGGTGCAACTATATATCATGAATGGACACCTGCTACAGTAAGTTCAATGTTTTCATCCAGCTATTTACTAATATTTATGTGTCGTATGAAATATTGATCACTTCTTAATTTTGTTTCAATGCTATGCTTTGTCTGATAGGAGCTAGCTGAAAGTTAATTTTACAACATTAGATAGCTCCTTAGTGCCGGTAATAGAGATGTTTTGAGTTTTTGCTCATAGCTTGTCTTGGCTGTAGGGTAAGTATCGAGTGTAGAGCATAATGCAGTAAAGAGAGAAAATTACGTTCTATGTCTGATTGTGTAGTTGTCTCTGAACTTGTGAGATTGTGATTACTTAATTGTCGTTTTTATCAAGACACTTACCAGTATTTGTAACAATTTAATGCATTTTTTGCTTGGAGATATTTGATGCATTTAACTTGGATGTTTTTTTACTTTATACATGTAGAGAAGCACAACTCATTGATGAGTTCAGTAACTGGAATGGTGCAAAACACAAGATGGAGAAGGATAAATTTGGCATTTGGTCAATCAATATTTCACATGTATAGATCTAAGATAAATTCAAATATTCATTCTCCTCCATTTCAAAAATATATAAATGTCATGTGTGAGTTCTGAATTGGGTTTCCTGTGAATAATTGTCTATATGAATGGGGATGCTGGGAATGAGAATATATATCTCTATGAATAATTGTATATGTGAATAATTGGCTAGCAAAGGCCTAAGGCTAGCCAAAAAATATTTTTTTATTTGAGAAATACTCATCGGTGACGGGCTTAAACTTAAGCCCATGTCATCCGTGACAGGCTTTAATTTAGGTCCATCACCGATGACTGTCATCCGTGACAGGCTTTAGTTTAGGCCCGTCATAGATGACCGTCATCAGTGACGGGCTTTAGTTTAGGCCCGACAAGGATAAGTGCATCGGTGACGGGCTTTTGCCTGACACAGATGACTTCTCACATCACTGACTTTTGCGCTGTGACGAACACTGTCCCGACACAGATGAGGGTTGTCGCTCGACACATATGAATGTTCTCGTTGTAGTGGAATTTAAAGCATATGAAGGTCACTGCTCCAAGGCAAGGTTCAATATTCCTTCTTCTGAAACACAAAGGCTAGAAACTGTATCGAGCAGAGGCCGATGGTTTCATCAAATCCACTAACAAACTGACTAAGCTGTATTACATATGACAAACTATACAATCCATCATAGCAGTAGAACACCAAACTCTACCCTATTGTCACCCTAATGCTATGATAATAAGTGGAAAAGGCTTACCTTATTGGCAATAAAATTAAATACAATGATTAAAAAACAACCATCTAAGGTATGCAGTCAAAATATTAAAGAACTAGGGTGAAATGGTAATTCGAATCCTATTTTCATAGTTATATTTAGGACAGTAATTACAGTATGTATGTTCCAAACCAGAACTAAATGAGAATGAATATAAAGCAGTTCAATTCAATAATATAAACTAGGAGAAGTATTCAATCACGATAGTATTAAAGCAGTTTCATTCCATGACATATAACGTGTATCCTTGTTACATTGCTTTCAAACAATAAAACCAATCAGCCAAAGGACACTTTTGTCAATAAAATATCCAATACCAAAATCAATTAAATCAAACCAATAGTAGAAAAAACAATATTTCAAATGACCTATACTGTGACAAACTGACAATGGCAAGGTACGGAGCAGAATTACAACAAAATTTTGGCACATGCACAACAATTAACCAGTCAACAAATCCAAACCTACTGAAATAATAACCTTACATAATGCCCCCATGGCAAGAGCACTAACACCTACTAGATAAAACAATTGTGTTATTTAGAATATACATCGGTATTCTGAACTGCTAACAATGTAAAGCTGCAAATGCCAACTACTTATACATATGATGATATTCATAGGAGTGAACCTCAATTATCCCATGAAAGCTACAATGTCAATACTCTCAAATTGTCATTGCAAGACAAGTTGCTACCAACATCAACCCGAGCAAAACCCACCCACAAAAAATCCACGGGCGCAAATATAAACCCAAACCCACGGGTATCTATCGGGTTTCGGGTATCCACGGGTATCTTAGCCTAAATTCCTAAAAACAACCCTCTCAGCGCCTAACTAAAAATCTAGGATATTTAATTAAGTCACTAACGAGTTTATTTACAGGTTCTGTTGAAACCCAATTTAAAGAAGAATCTAGTAAACATCTTCTCATTTTATCAAGACTCAACTTGGACACTACCTTAACCCCCGTTGATTGCCACTGTCCAGTTTATTTAAATTCATGTATATAATCGGTCCTTAAGTTCGGACTTTGTTGGAGAGCTATTCTGAATAAAGGAAAGGGTGGTATAACAGAAACCTAACAATACTTAATCATAGATTGAACTTTCTTCATCATAGGATGGCATAACAGAAACATAACAGAAAGGGTTTGGGCGGGTTGGATGCGGGTTTGGGTATGCCCGCAGGTTCGGGTAAACCCACGGGTAAAAAATAGAACCCGTACCCACACCCACGAACTTTAGGTTCGGGTTCGGGTATACCCACGGGTGGATTTTACTATCCATGCCCATGCCTGTCGGGTACGAAACCCACGGGTACCGTATCCGCGGGTAGGATTGCCACCCTTAGCATGAACATTCTCACCGCCACCCTCTCCTCCTCGCTGGAAGCCAACGGATGCTTCGTCGCGTCCATCATCGTTCAATATCGGTCTGACAACTCCCCGGACATCACCTTCTGGCACATGGGGCTTCAATTCACCTGCAAGGAATTCGTGCAACCAGTTGTACCTTTCCATTTTCTCGCCATCGCTGCAACAGGGAGACCTGGTGGTGCGTCGAGAGTGGCGTGAATTTCTACGACCAAACCGCGCCCTCGCCAACCACCTCCTCAATGCCGCCACCGTTCACTATCTCGTGGAGTCCCGTGGGCAGCTACTCATGGTCGTGAGGAGTATCATCACCGACATCCCTGGATTGCCTCCATTGGCAGCGTTTTGGGTGTTCGAGATGATGCATCGGTAGTGCAATTTAACTTCAGGCAGTCATCTTTCAAAAAAATCGATGTCTCGAGAGCGGTTCGTCGAAAGAACAGTTTGTTAATCAGAATCTGCTAAGGTATCATCAAGGAAGGCACAATTTACTGTATATTTCAAAGCACAAGAATGCACACAACTATTCTTTCCACATACAAAGTAAAAGTCATTAAGTCCTTTTCCAATTTTCAATTTACAAGGTGAACACATCAGATAGAAGCCTTTGCAACTTATATCTGACATAACAGTATATAACATGAGTCTCGGCTTTTGTATTTTTGTAAAATGGAATCTATCAATTCAATTGGTTTCAAATGTACGAATCTGAAACAACAGTGAACTACTGGTACACATCTAAACTAAGGAATCCATTCAAAAACCAAAATCGTGACATCAGACTGCATTATGTTTAAAACTATTCCATGATCCCTTGAGTAGCTAATGTATACATACAAATGTTCAAACTGCATGCTTCTTAGCAGAACAAAGGATAGTTTTGTACAGCTGAACACTACTAGGCAAAACATTACCATAGAAATAAATTCCAATGAAGCAAAGCCCAAAGCATGAAATCCAGGGACCTCAAACAACAGAGTTATTGCATGAACTTGGCAGAATCAAATCACAATTTGCATGTTGGCAGCATGAAACCTTTCTAGGGGTGATTAATCCAATAGAAGAAGGAAATTAGCCTAGCCAATGAATATAAAGCATAAGAAGGTCAGGCAAGGTTCAATATTCCTTGTTCTGAAACACAGACGCTACAAACTATATTGGCAGAGGCTGATGGTTTTATCAAATCCACTAACAAACTGACTAAGTTGTATTGCATATGACAAACTATTACTATCATAAGTACAATCTATCATAGCAGTACAACACTAAACTCTACCCTACCGTCACCCTCATGCTTTGATAATAGGTGGAAAAGGTTACCCCATTGGCAATCAAATACAAGGATCAAGAAAAAACAACCATCTAAGGATGCAGTCAAACTATTAAAGAACTAGGGTGAAATGGTTATTCAAATACTATTTTCATAGTTATATGTAGGACAGTAATTTCAGTATGTTTGTTCCAAGCCAGAACTAACTGAGAATGAATATAAAGAAGTTCAGTTCAATAATATAAACTAGGAAAAGTACTCAATCATGATAGTACTAAAGCGGTTTCATTCCATGACGTATAATGTGTATCCCTATTATATTGCTATCAAACAATAATTAGCCAAAGGACACACTTTTGTCAACAGAATATCCAATCTCAAACTCAATTAAATCAAACCAATAGTAGAAAAAACAATATTCAAAATGACTATACTGTGACAAACCGACAATGGCAAGGTATGGAGCTGAATTACACCAAAATTTTGGCACATGCACAACAAACTAACCAGCCAACAAATCCAAACCTACTAAAATTACCTAACATAATGCCCCCATGGCAAGAGCACTAACACCTACCAGCTGAAACAATTGTTTTTAACATGCTCTAAGGTGCCAAAGAAGAAAAAAATCCAACCTGATAACATGAAACTATGCTAGTCTAACTTTGTAATTTGAAGGTCCAGATATTGAAAGCGTGGATGTGTCTACAATGGGAAAAAATGCATATTTCTACAACTGAAAACAATCGTAAAATTTTAATGATGAGCACAAGGAACTTTTCGCGTGGCAGAATGACCAAACAAATGAACATATTGGGCACACAGGCTTCAATGACTAAGACCTACTCATTGAACCAAATCAAGACATCTTGCAGATGTAAATCAATTTTTTCACAGCTCCTCGCTGAAGCATTTTGATTGACATAAAATAGGACCAGATATTGTGCCCATAGGATGCAATGAATGTAAACCAGAATTGATGTGAACACCTTTGCATAAGTACCTGAAAGATTTTCTGCAGCAAATTTTAGGCAAACAGCTTTAAGCTCCATAGCATGGTGACATCAGCCAATGCTAGAGTACTTGCAAATGTAGCCACAGAAATGCCTTTGCACAAGTAAGATTCACTTAGCAATCTTAGCCTTGCTAAGTCATATTTGTCTGCTGCAGCCAACAATTTGGCTACCAATGTATCAAAGATAAATCCCTCAGAGCTTCATCCATCCAACTTGTTATCATCAACAAGTGTATCTCTGCAGATAAAATGAAGAATTGCCTACAAAGAAATCCACATTTAGTAAGTGCTTATTCTGAATTTCTAAAGTTACAAGCGGAAAATAAATTCAACATAAGAAGCCAGAACAAACCATGAAAACCTTTGGATCCATATCATCAAAAACAATCTCTTGTAGATCATCACTCTCACCAGCTTCATTCTTCTCCCCATCCTCATCATCAAAATTTTTTTATCTAAATACAGTAGATCATGCAGCCAATACCAATTTATGGGCATGAAATCTCTCTCCTCCCACATTAAGAACAACATTGACCCCTTCATGATTGTCCAAAAGCGTACCGAAATGATAGCCTATATCAGAGTCTGGAACCAGGATAGTGTGTGGTCTAGAGTAATCAATAGTTGACACCACAAGACCCACAGTGCAATTTATCTTCAAGCAATCGTCTTTCAAAAAGTTTGACATCTCAAGAGCGGTTAGCTGAAAGACCATTTGTAACCCCTAAAAGAAAGAAGGAAAATAACATTGATTATCAGAAACTGATAAGATATCATTAAGGGATGCACAGTTAACTGTATGTTTCAAAACACAAGAATGGACACAACTAATGTTTCCACATATGATGTAAAAGTCATTAAGCATTTCAATTGCAAGGCGATAACATCATATAGAAGCCTTTGCCATCTATATCCATCATACAAGTATAGAGTAGGAGTCTCACCTTCTGTATTTCTGTAAAATGGTATTTGTCGCTTCAAATGTACAAATCTGAAACAATAGTAAGTTATTGGTATGCATCTAAATTAACAAAACAATTCAAAAAACAAAATCACTGACAACAGATTGCACTGAAAGTTTTAAATGATTCCACCATCCCTTAAGAGTAGCTAATGAATACATACAAATGTTCAAACTGTATGCATGTAAGCAAAATAAAAGGTAGTTTTTTATAGCTCAACAACACTACCACAGAAATAAATTCCAATGAAGCAATCCCAAAGCATGAAAGCCAGGGACCTCAAACAACATAGTGATTGCATGAATTTGGCAAAATCAAATCACAAGTTGAATGTTGGCAGTATGAAATATTTTTAGGGTCAGTCCAATAGAAGAAGAAAACTTATCCTAGCCCATGAATATAAAGCATAAACTCTACCCTGCTATCACCATCATAATATGATCACAAGGGGAAATATGTTTACTGTGGACCCTCGTTTTTGGAACGGGAATCATTCGTGTTCATAGTTCCATTTCCCTGGATTGAGTAGTTTGGTACCCACGAATACAGTACTGAATTATCAGGTGCAAAGTGCACGAATAGTCTTACACCACAAATATATTACAATAATAGGCCCGAAGGCAATATCCAATACATATAGGACCTACCGGTCCGGATACAACCAAAAACAGAAATTAGATAAGATAGCAGACGGAAGGCAGCTGTTGACGAGAAAAATCAACACGCCGGCCTGGAAGATCTGCTTAGCTCCAGTGCAGGTCCTAGAACAGATGAAGCATGGGTGTGCCAGTCAGTTTGATCCTGCCACTGACAAGTTATGCAAAATAGCAGAACATAAATCATATCGGCCGATAGACCGATACCAAAAACTAACTGATCGGCTAATAAGCCGATGGTGCAATTCCAGCCGACGCCGATGCCAGCCGATGGTGTAAAATGTTTGAATCCATCGGCTGTACGCTGAACAAATATTTATATAAAGGCGATCGGCTGACAATAACATGATATATAACATTGCATGAACCAACCACATGATGAAATAAATACTGATTTAAAGGTTAAAGCACATATCGGCTGGAAGTCCGATGTCATAAATCCCAAATGGTTAAATATCCAATGAAGCCTCTACTGCAATCGGCCATATCCAACTTGTGTATATTCCTTGCAAGCCGATGCAATATCCAGATAACTCACCGGCTGAAACCCCGATGAAACCCTTAGTGGCAGTCAACAGACATGCTAGATATTACGGTTCTAATCACGACTTAGTAGATCAAACTGATGCAGCACTAAGTATGAAAAGAAAAGCAATATCTAGACAATCAAGCCCTTGGCTGATTTTTAGGGTGGTAGATGCTTAAGCTAATCTAATCTAATATAACGATTTAGTCGGTATCGGCAGAAACCCTAAAACAAGAGACAACCGATAGGACCAAATCGAGATACTAAAATTAGATTCAATCAGAGACATATGGTAAATAATCAGGCAAAGATATCAACCGAATCGATGCAATCCAAGAGGTCCAATGTACTGATGCAGCCTTGGACGACGCCAACGTAGCCAATACGATTGCCTGAGCCGGCGGGACTTTGGACTTACCCCTTCGCCGGAGATCGACGCCGATGCAGCCCCACGTCAGGTGCCAAGTTCCGCCTGATGACTAAGTATAACAGATAAAAGAAAGGTGGCGATACACCGAGTTGTATTGATCGAGAGATGATTCCTTACATGAACCCCGGGCTTACATATTTATACCCGTAGGGTGACAAAGATCCTAACAGATTACAATTCAAATTTTTCCTAAAGATAAAAAATAGATAAAGTCCTTATCGAATACGAAACAGACTTTCCTAAAGATAAAATAGGAAACTAACAATTTCTTTCTAATTAATAGATACAAGTCGTATCCTCCCTGGACTCGGTTTCTTATGGATAAGATCTCCTCAAACCGAATCTAACAAGAATTCGATTGCTGGATATATGGATAACAGAAAACCCCCATCGGCTGATGCAGAACTCCAAGCCGATACTGACTCTGAGCCGATCCTAACCCTTAGCCGATAAGGACTTCGGGGCTTACCAAATTTTGGCGTTAACACATGCCCCCAGTTTTGGAGTATGAGAAGTCATACTTCAAAATTGTCCTTGTCTTGATCGCCCCAAAACTGATTTTTTCCTCCTCTTGACACCGGCTCTCATAAGCCGATACCTTCGTAATAGCCGAGCCAGCCGTCGAACTCATGGATGAAAAACCGCTTGTTAGCCGCCGACAACCCTTGGAATGCAAGATCTCGCTATCTCGCTCATCACTTAAGCTCAAACTATAACATCAGCTGTGGATATTACGAAACCTTTGAATGTATTCCTTAGCCGATTCCCCTTCTTGCTGCTTAACTGATATCAAATCTGCAAGCCTCAACTCGCTAACCCCAGCAAAGAAGTACATATGAAACTGCTTCTCAAGATCGGCCCAACCTCTGATGGAATTCGGTGGCAACGATGAAAACCATGTAAAAGCCGATCCAGTCAAAGACAATGGAAAAAGGCTAACCTTCAGAGCTTCTTCAGCCGATGCTTCCCCACATTGAGCTAAGAATTGGCTGATATGTTCCATTGTGGATATACCATCTTTCCCTGAAAACATGGAGAAATCTGGAACCTTGTATCGGCTTGGAAGTGGAACCCCATCAAACCACTCAGGATATGGTGGCCGATACACAGAAATTTGATTTTTGCGTTTAATTCCAAACTGCTCCTCCATTACCTTTGTAATTATATCGGCCCAATCCTTTTTGGATGGATATCTTTGAATTTCTTCTAGCCGATATTGCTGATGTGGCTGTGCATACTGATATCGATCAACTTGCCCCCCGAGCCAATTTTGCAGTTGCCGATGATGCTGGGATTGCTCACCAATTAGCCCCGCATGCTGATTTCTTAAGGCAATCACCCTAGGAACTGTTTCCTCGATCAAACCATGCAATGTACTCATCAAAACTTCAGATTGATCGAACACAGCACAATGAATGATGTTATCAACCATCTCTTGAAGTGTCTCGTCATCCATCGGCTCAGTAGATTGTTCCCTGTCTTCTTTCATCAGCTTGAGAGATTGTTCTTCCTCGGCCTTGACTTCGTCATCAGACATCTTGTTGCAATTATGGGTCTGCCGAGCCGTGTAAAAAGATATGTTGTCCAAAACACTGTCCCACCAGGCGTGCCAAAAATGTGTTGACAAGAAAAATCAACACGCCGGCCCTCCGGGAGATCTCGCTTAGCTCCGGCAGGGTCCTAGAACGATGAAGCGTGGGCGTGCGCCGCTTGATCCGTCACACGACAAGTTATGCAAAACAAGAGAACATAAATCATATCGGCCATTAGACCGATACCAAAAACTAACTGATCGGCTAATAAGCCGATGGTGCAATTCCAGCCGACGCCGATGCCAGCCGATGGTGTAAAATGTGTTTGAATCCATCGGCTGTACGCTAAACAAATATTTATATAAAGGCGATCGGCTGACAATAACATGATATATATAACATTGCATGAACCAATCACATGATGAAATAAATACTGATTTAAAGGTTAAAGCACATATCGGCTGGAAGTCCGATGTCATAAATCCCAAATGGTTAAATATCCAATGAAGCCTCTACTGCAATAGGCCATATCCAACTTGTGTATATTCCTTGCAAGCCGATGCAATATCCAGATAACTCACCGGCTAAAACCCCGATGAAACCCTTAGTGGCAGTCAACAGACAGGTTAGATATTACGATTCTAATCACGACTTAGTAGATCAAACTGATGCAGCACTAAGTATGAAAAGAAAAGTAATATCTAGACAATCAAGCCCTTGGCTGATTTTCAGGGTGGTAGATGCCTAAGCTAATCTAATCTAATATAACGATTTAGTCGGTATCGGCAGAAACCCTAAAACAAGAGACAACCGATAGGACCAAATCGAGATACTAAAATTAGATTCAATCAGAGACATATGGTAAATAATCAGGCAAAGATATCAACCGAATCGATGCAATCCAAGAGGTCCAATGTACTGATGCAGCCTTGGACGACGCCAACGTAGCCAATACGATTGCCTGAGCCGGCGGGACTTTGGACTTACCCCTTCGCCGGAGATCTACGCCGATGCAGCCCCGCGTCAGGTGCCAAGTTCCGCCGGATGACAAAGTATAACAGATAAAAGAAAGGTGGCGATACGCCGAGTTGTATTGATCGAGAGATGATTCCTTACATGAACCCCATGCTTACATATTTATATCCGTAGGGTGACAAAGATCCTAACAGATTACAATTCAAACTTTCCTAAAGATAAAAAAATAGATAAAGTCCTTATCGGATACTAAACAGACTTTCCTAAAGATAAAATAGGAAACTAACAATTTCTTCCTAATTAATAGATACAAGTCGTATCCTCCCTGGACTCGGTTTCTTATGGATAAGATCTCCTCAAACCGAATCTAACAAGAATTCGATTGTTGGATATATGGATAATAGAAAACCCCCATCGGCTGATGCAGAACTCCAAGCCGATACTGACTCTGAGCCGATCCTAACCCTTAGCTGATAAGGACTTCGGGGCTTACCAAATTTTGGCGTTAACAGCAGCGGCATGTCGATTGCCACAGGCAACGACTGGGGACTAAGATCTAGTAGACGCCTTCTCCTTCTTCACCCACCTGGCAGTAAGCATAGGGGTCCTCCAGTTCTTCGTTCTCACCATTTGAAGGTTTGTGCGTATAGCAAGGGTGAGTACCCAACGTACTCAGCAAGCCAACACGGAATGATGCACATGATAGGGTCATTCAAAGGATGGCTATGGTTTATTTGTGCAAAGCCAATTTTCATAAATCATTTCACAAACCTAACAGCTAGCCAGGTCAAGTTTTAGTTCCATAGTATATTAAGTCGGCGACGGTTCTGTCTACCATCCATTGTGATTCCAAGGATGGCTTCCCGCCTCCGGATCGTCATGGCTTTCTGGGGAGTCTACCCCTTCTCGCAGTTCGAGAAGTTGAGTCCACCAAGACACAAAATTATTATGCATTCCACCCCATCATTTTAAAATTTATGAGTCTAGCCACGGGAGAAACTTGTCACGCCGCTCATTATCCGCGAGCACGGCTATTCGAATAGATTGATTTACTCACACTGCAATGGATGTACACTTTACCCGTACTCCGCAACTTCTCATTGAATGAGCCTTCATCCCTTCATATGGGACGGTCACGGCAAAGCCTTTCGATAACCTCACTTTGGCAGTACCCGCTCCATGAACTTAATTCCTCTTGCACTCTAGCTGTCCTTTCCTAGCAGTGAGAGGAGTTCTGGCGCTCCCGGGGTAAGGGGAAACTCATCAAATTCTCATTCATTACTCAACACGTAGGCCGCAGCCTCATCTCAACAACCAGAACCATATCTCCACACAAGAACCAGTATGCAGGGATACTACCTCCGCTCGGCTATCTACTCTGCTAGGTCTATACCCATTCGAGAAGTACGGTTGTACTGGATCGTTCCAGGTTATAAGTCTCATGGCTCGGTCCTTAATCGACTGTGGACAGCACTTGCCTTTGCCGGAATCCACCCAAATTCATCCATCTGCCCCGTCTAAAAACATTGGTTTTGTACTTTCATTTTTCCATCAAAACTATTTTCATCGTGTTCAAGGCAATGTGGCGCTCATGTCTCCACATGTCGTATCTCAACTACCTTTTCTAAGGTAGTTGCCCAAGCATATAGCTTTTTGTAAAAAAATGAGCATGCAAGATTCTAGTATAAGCATGGCTAAGCATTTTACCGAAGGTTTCCTTCGGTTATATCACATCGAGGGTTGCAAAGATTATATCTAAGGGTAAGCAAAATCAAGGCATGGCATATCAAGCATAGATATTTCGTATATAGCATGCATATTTGAAGTTTAAATCAATATCATTTCGCAAGTAGGTTCAACATGTTCAAAGGGAGTGATGACTTGCCTTGCTCGTGACCTTGTTGGCTTGAGTCTGCAATGTTCTCAACGGCTCCCTCGGACTCTACCGTACGTGCAAGAAATCCAATTGAATTCGATTAGAATTCAAATAGAATCCAATGAAAGCCAAATAAATTGCAAAAGCAGCTTCTAACACTAGGTTATGATTTTATGTAAGTTTAGGTTCGAGTTTTGGCAAAATCCGAGTTAGAATGAGCGAGTTACAAAGATTTGAAGTTTCGTATTAAACCGATTTAATTACTATGATGTGGTATTATTTTAAGTGAATATATTCAAAGTTTGAGAAATATTATGGTTGATGATTCGAAATATAATAAATAAAAGGAAAGGGTTAACTTTAAATTTTATCAAAATTTTTATTGGGCCGACCAGCCCTAGGGTTAATAATAGTTGATCCTAAAAGTAATCTCGAAGCTAAACACTATACTAAATAATCTAGGTTTTGAGTCTAGCAAATATACATATATCAAAAATAATATTTGAAGACAAGCTAAGATATAAATAATTTCCTAAAGTGGTAAACGTGAGGATCAAATACTTTGAAAATCATGTTTAATAATCGGTCCCGAATTATTTTTGAAATCCAAATTTGTTTCCGAGAAAATATGTAATTTTGCCCGAGATTTCCCAAAATATTTTCCAAAAACTTTTTCTAATTTTCCCAAAATTACTTTCTTATTTTATTTTATTTGCTTTCCTTTCTTTCCTTTTTCTTTTCTTTTATTCTTCTCTTTTCTTTTTTTTTCTTTTCCCCCTTTCTTCCTTCTTCACTCTGCCTTCTTCTCTATGCCTCCTCTACTTCTTATTCCCTTCTCTTCTCTCCTTCTCTCTCTATTCGGCATGGCCGAGCCGGCCGAGGCAGGCGTGCAAGGGTGGCGGCATGTGGCGAAGGGATTAGGGGGCAGAGGGAGGGCTTACCGGCAGCGTGGCGGCGACGAAGGTGGCGGCTTGCGGCGGAGCTCCGGCACGGAGGCGGCGCTCGGCGTCGCACGGCAGCGGAAACAGGGGAGATGGAGAAGGGGAAGGAATCGGGGAATGGCACGGGGGAGGAAGAGAGGAGGGGGGATTTACAGCGGCGCACGGGGAGGGAAGAAGCGGCGATGGCGACGGTCAGCGACGTGACGGGTAGCGGCGTGCGGGGCGATGGCAACGCGCGTACGACAGAGCACGGGACGTGAGGCAAGATGCGACGACGGCGCGGCGCGGTGATGGGACGCGGTGTGGCGCGGGCACGGGGCACGAGGGGTGCAACACGGCGATGGGACGGGCGGTGCGACGACGGCGACGGCCAACGGTGTGGCGGAGGGGCGCGGGCTCGATGCGGGGATGGGACGAGCGCGGCGGCACGGGGCTCGGGACCGGATCGAGCGTTGGCGCATAATGAACAATGCATTTTTTATTTTTTTGATTTTTCTTTTTTTTTCATTAGCAATTCCTTTTGTATTTCACGTATAAACTAAATAGGATTTTTGGCCCACTTGTAATTTATTTAGATTTTAAGTTTTTTCCCACTTTATTATATACATATATATTATTTTAATTATATATTTATTATTTTTTACACTTTTTCTTCTTATTTATAACTTAGTAAATTTTTGTATTATATCCAAAATTCAATATCCTTTGTTCAAAAGTAAATTTTTATTAAATCTTAACTCTTTCCTAAATCTTTATTCTTATAATTTTATTTCGATATTTGCAATTTCCTTTCTTTTAGGATTTTAAAACCCTATCGACTTTCCCTTTCAAAATAAATATTTATTTATTTAATTCGGCATCGAAGATTTATAAATAAGAGGCAAATAAATACGACAAGATGCAATCAATCAAAAGATTTTTGCAAGTTCTGATTTTTATGTTTTGATTTTTAAAACTTCGGATTTTCAGGGTGTTACATTTACCCTATTGGTAATCAATACAGTGCTTGAGAAAAACAGCAACCTCAGGATGCAATCAAAATATTAAAGAACTAGGGTGTAATGGTAATTCAAATACTCTTTTCGTAGTTATATATAAGACAAGTTCAGTATGTTTGTTCCAAATCAGAACTGAGAATGAACATAACGCAATTCAGTTCAACAAAATAGAACTAAAAGAAGTACTCAAGCATGACAGTACTAAAGCAGTTTTATTCAATGACATATGGCGGGCATCCCTGTTACATTGCTTTCAAACAATAAAATCAATAGCCAAAGGAAGGACCCAATTTTTTCAACAGAATATCCTATCTCAAATTCAATTAAATCAAAGCAATAGTAGAAAAAACATATTTCAAATGACTACTGGGACAATTGCAAGGTAAGGTGCTGAATTACACCAAAATGTTGGCACATGCACAACAAATTAACCCGCCAACAAATTGAAACCTACTCAAATAATAACCTAATATAATGCCCCAACGATTTACCATGAAAGAATTCAAATATAAAAGTAAAAACACCAGTTCACTATTTACTGAATCAATTCACATATATTGATATGGCAAGGGCACTAACACATCCCAGCTCAAATAATCGTAGAAACATACATTGGTACTCTGAGCTGCTAAAAATGTAAAGCTGCAAATGACAACTACTTAATATGATGGTGTTGACAGAATGAACCTCAATAATCTCGTGAAACCTATAGTGTCAATACTCTCAAATCGCCATTGCAGGACAACCACAACTGAAGCATACATTACGCATTTGCTACCAACATAATCAGCGCTAACATATCCAAACTACGCATTGAAATGGATAAATGCAGCTCAACAACCTCATGACCGAATCCAATTGAGGCACAAGATTGCTTACCACATGGAGCCGCAGACTCGAGGGAGCGGTCGAAGTGGGAGTGGACCTTGTGCTTGCCCTTGCCGCTCTGGCCGAGCAGTGTGAGCTCGAAGAGGAAGAGGACGTCGGTTCCTTCTCGGAGGCGAGCGCGATGTAGATGGAGACGCGGGCGGAGTTGTCCTCGGGGCGGGTCGTAGTAGACCCCGCCACCGGTAACCCCGCCATGTCCCCGCGTCTGGGCGCCGCCGCTGTCATCGTCCATGGCATGGGAATTTTGGTCGGGGCAATTGGGATATTTTGGGTGGGGCAATTGGGACATTTTGGGCGGGGATTAGGGAATTTTGAGGTAGGGATCGACTAGTCGGCTTTGCTTTAGACCCGATTTTTCTTTTATTTTCTTGCTTGGTGAGTAGCGTGGAATTTGAGCCGTAGGTCGGCTCGGGTCGGCTGGGCTAGGTTGGGCTAGGCTCGGCTTAGAAACAGCCGGGCGCCTGCCACGCCTGTTGCCTCTCCCTTCCTTTTCTCCCTGCTCGCTGGCTTAAACCCCAAAATCCCCCACCACCACCTCCTCCTCCTCCTCGGATTCCCCTCCTCCTCCTCCTCCTCCTCCTCCTCCTCCTTCCTCTCCAGCGACCCCCTCGCGGCGGCGGAATGGGGAACGTTTGCTCGTCCACCGACAAGAACGCTGATGCCATCGCAGGCTTGTAGAGGGTGCTGCTGCAGGGGCACAGCAGGCCGTCGTCGACAAGTTAACGGAAGCAGTAGCCGCGGGAGCGGGAGCGGGAGCAGGAGACGAAGAGGTCATCGACGGGTTCTACCCCTGGCCGCCGGGCAGAATGCCGTCGAGGGCACCATAAACGGATTGGATCAGATAGATAGACATGTTTGGAGCACTCGTCGCCCCATCTCCGACTTGGGGGGTGCTCAAGGCAACGGCGGCATGTGGCTCTGCCGCTGACTTGAGGGCGGTGGCAACCATGGTCATGCGACATAGAAACGCGACATCCATTGGGGCAAGCGTGGATCTGGAGAATCCGAATATACCTGAGGTATTTTTTCCTTTTGAATGTCGAGTTTGGATCTGTTAACATATGATGTTGGTAGCAAATGTGTGATGTATGCTTCATTTTGTGTTTGTCTTGTAATCGCAATTTGAGAGTATTGACATTGTAGCTTTTCATGGGACAATTGAGGTTCTCTCCTATGAAAATCATTGTTGGCATTTGCAGCTTTACATTTTTAGCCGTTCAAAATACCAATGTATATTCTAAATAACACAATTGTTTTATCTAGTAGGTGTTAGTGCTCTTGCCATGGGGGCATTATGTAAGGTTATTATTTCAGTAGGGTTGGGTTCGTTGAATGGTTAATTTGTTGTGCATGTGCCAAAATTTTGCTGTAATTCTGCTCTGTACCTTGCCATTAGTTTGTCACAGTATAGGTCATTTGGAATATTATTTTTTCTACTATTGGTTTGATTTAATTGATTTTGGTATTGGATATTCTGTTGACAAAAGTATGTCCTTTGGCTGATTGGTTTTATTGTTTGAAAGCAATGTAACAAGGATACACGTTATACGTCATGGAATAAAACTGCTTTAGTACTATCGTGATTGAATACTTCTCCTAGGTTATATTATTGAACTGAACTGCTTTATATTCATTCTCAGTTAGTTCTGGTTTGGAACAAACATACTGTAATTACTGTCCTACATATAACTATGAAAATAGGATTCGAATTACCATTTCACCCTAGTTCTTTAATATCTTGACTGCATTCTGAGGTGGTTGTTTTTTTAATCATTGTATTTAATTTCATTGACAATACGGTAAGCATTTTCCACTTATTATCATAGCATGAGGGTGACAATAGGGTAGAGTTTGGTGTTCTACTGTGAAACCAAGAGTTGGTTTAATCTTAAGTGATGGAAAATTGGCAAGTGCCGGAAAGTTCTGAAAAATGTGCGTTAACTCTCGTGGGATAGGTTGCGATGTCTGTGCCCAGACAACGGTTGTTTGGTTGTGTGTGCGCAGGTGGTTGCAGGTCAAAACTCGGTCAACGACAGGATCGGGACTAAAACTCAGGGAGGAGTTGAGGTTCAGAATGATCAAGGATGTCGGGTGATGAGTTCGGACACAAGGTGGCACACGTTGGATGAACACCGTGATGGGAGGACATTGCAACGGGCTTCGCAAAATCAATGAAAAATTTGTAGAAGAAAAGAAAAAGAAAGGGAGGAATTTCAGACTTAAAGAATAAATTATAGACTTTATTTATCTCTGCTATTACTGTTTCGGTCGGCCCAGTGCGGCCCAAATCCACAATGTGCAGCTAACAGGTGGGCTCGGCTGGGAGAGACTTGGCGCGCAAGAAATCGGAGCGGGTGCATGGGAGCCGTACAGCGCACGGCGCGAAAGGAGCAGCACGCGCGTGGGGCGAGGATCGTGCGACACGTGGAAAGCATCGGCTGGCGCGGCTTCGGTGACACGGATCTATCTCCGGAGACGGCGCATCCTGATTAGCTCAGAGGGCGCTGCCGCGGATCACGGGGCCCACGGCTGGAGGCCGCGCGCGGGAGTTGGCCGGGTTGGTTCACTAACATGCGGGCCCAGGAAGAACGCTCGGCGCGGAGAGCTCGAGGGCACGCGCGCGACGCTGGGACGTGTGGCAGAAGCCGACTGGCGCGCAGATGGCGAGGGAGATGCGATCGCCCGGATTTTCTGCGGCAAAGTGTGTACTCGTGTGATCTTTCGTGTGGCAGGACATGTGGCGCACATCCAGGCTACTTCCTTCCCTTCTAAGGTACAACTGACGCCAGGATCACATCTGAGCTACGGTTTCGCCCTAAGGGCATTTAGGGGATTGTCTTAGTGTTTTTTAGCCATCCTAGGCTATAAATAGAGGGGTAATGCTAGTGTTGAGTACATCTCTTTTGGAGTGCAAGTTTAGATTTATATGAGAGAAATTTTGTATCCCTTGTGAGTAGAGTTTGAGATCCATTTTGAGAGATGGTCATTAGGGTCTTTGTGAGTCTAGATTAAATTTAGTGAAGGCGTCTATTTCTACATCTTTTTTTCTCAATCTATAATGAATATTTTGTGAGATTATGAAAGTTATTTTCTGTTCCTAGTTTCATGTTCAATTTAAATTCTCGCAATTTAAATTTCTGCAATTTATCTTCTTGCAATTTCAATTCTGTAATTTAAATTAGTTTTTTTTCAATCTTCTATGATGGAAGAGGTCACCTCATATGCTGTCACGCCCAGAAATTCACACCAGAATTTCTGCAGCTAATTTGTGCATTACACCATCGTCCAGGCATCAGTCGAGGTACACAAATCGACGTTATTGATAATACGAATCCTCATCTTAGAAACAATATAAAAGAGTTACACAAATGCGAAAGGAAAATAAAACCGACTTAAGCTAAACTTGACTCAAGCGAAGCGAAACACCAACACCACAGCTAACCTTTGACGTCGAACAAGCCTACACCTCCTGGAGACCTCGATCTCAACTTCGGCACCGAAGGGAAAAGAAGCAAGACGAGTACAACCACCGTACTCAACAAGTCACACCGAAAAATGGGACATGATCCAAGATAAATATCAAGGAAAAGGATAAGAGGCTCAATTTGCATAAACAGCATTTGCGAATATAATAATAATATTTAAAGACAAGTAAAACAAGAGTAATAATTAAGCAAGTATTAAATAAACACCGTCCAACGTTAACACCACGTTGCAACAGCCCATCCATCCACCCGCACTAGTCGCATTCCAACATTTCATTCAAGTAAAAAAAATGAAACTAATCAAGGTGAATCTGGTCGATCGCCCATAACCGTGGGCACGGCTATTCGAATAGTTTTACTCGATCGAGGTGTACAATCTGTACCCACAAGACACAATCCCACAACACGTTACCGTGCGCCGTGCACCACCACGGTACCCGGAAAGGAACCGTGACAGACCCTTCACATAACCCCTCTAATCAATCGTACCACACCAAGGTTTCGCCCCCACTCCCATCGGGCAATGGGCCCTCTAGTGCCGCGGTGAATCCGGAAGCCGATCAACCCTTAAAACCGGGCCGACCCAACTCCATCACGCCCACCCTCCGTGGGATATGTTAGCTAGAGACAGCTACGCTACAGACCCAGCCATTACCCATGCTGGCTTGTGGTATGCTGAAGGGTTACGCGGAGGCTACGCTAGCCGAAAACAAAAATTTTTAACCGCGCAAGCCAGGAACAATTGCAAGTAAGGGCCGATAGATCGTTACCGATTGGAGTGTGCGGAAACAGCCAATCAGAGCTATCCGATCCGGAACGGTGTAGCCGATTCCCGCAAGCTGACAGCCGATACCCGAGGACAGCCGATTCGCCAATCAGCCGATTCACAGATGTCGTAGTCGATCCGAGTCGTCCGATTGTGTTCTCGCGCCTCGCTCCGTGCAGCTCGGCGCAGCCGATTCCTCCACGGCCGATGAAGCCGGCGCGCAACGTAGCGGTGCGCTCTACCCAGGTATCCACACGTCCAGAAGACGAACGCCGAACACCCGTGTGCTAGCACGCGATGCAAGGCTAGGGTTTGGCTCGAAAGTGGGGAGGGTTTCCGTGGAGATTGATCTCGGCGACTTCTGTTGCGGATTCGGTTCAATGCGATGCAATTGTCGTGCCGTAGCTCTCCACCCCTCCCTCCTTTATATAGAGTTGGCCGACTGGGACTAGTGGCCGATCAGGACTCTATTTTGAATCGGATCCTATCCGAATCTCACAGAGTTGGCCGCCCATACGTCGTAAGCCTATATGACTCTATCCGATCGGATCCCTATCCGATCGAGCCGTATTCGAGTCCAACTCGAATGCCGTTCTTATCCCCTTAAGCGTGCGACCCAGAGGTTCGGGTATACTCGGTTTTGGCTATAGTCTAACTTAGCACCGTCGGCTCGAGTCCAACTCGCCGACCACAGTCAGCGGCGCCTAGCGGCACATATTGACACCATAGTATACAAGAATATAATATCGGCTCTGAACCTGTAATGTGTACACAAATCCCTTTGCCTCACGATACCAGTTAAGCTATAGGCAAGATGTGTGCCATCCCTTCAATAGCTTAACCTTTCACTTGAACCGTATTGGATTATCTGTCTGTTGATTGACTCCTCAATCAACTTAGCATGGCCATGCATTTCCATAATCCATTACCTCGAGGGGCCCAGAGATATCTCTCCAAAGGAGGGGCAAATTCCATCTTGATCACTCACATCCCACTCCATGTTTCATAGCAAACCCGAAAACTACCTTTATAACTACCCAGTTACGGAATAGCGTTTGGTAGTCCCAAAGTAGGCTACTACACATGTTGGAATCCATGGTGATCTCAAGTCTAAGGACTTTGTATCAACACTACCTGAGACCAACTAATGGCACATTAATTCCTGTAGTGTCTCATGGTGGGTCTATCCAACAATGTGTTCTCCAACACATATGTCCATGTTTATTGATTTGGTATCTCCATACCCATAATCTATGAGACATAATCATCAATCAATAGACATGCCGATCTTAGAATCATATTAGTTCCAATAATATGATATATGATCAGGGATCATTTAGAAATAGATTCATGCATATAGAGTCTCATAAATAAGTCACGTACTTATTGATCAATACAAGATGTCTATTTCATGGAACTGAATAACACTTTATTCATTAATACATAAACATTGACGTGATATCCAACATCTCCATGTTGCCTCTAGGGCATATCACTAACATATGCACGGTACTTCTTCCAGGGTTTCCCGAAAACCGGTCCTTAATTGTCATGAGCACGCTAACCAAAGTCCAACCATGTGCTCACGACCCACCCTTTTCATAATTCAATATTATTAGAAATAGAGTCACAACTTAACCTCATCTGAGAGTTAACCTCTAGTAATATACTTGATTAGTGTGATCCCCTTAAGTGAGCTAGTTGAGCTAAGCATAACTAAGCAAACCTTAAGCTATCATCTAGTCACATTGAACCCCAAAGTTATCAATGGTATAAGGTAAACAATCCTATGGTTGAGTACAATAGGTATAATCATCTCATGAAATGACATTCTAAAACATATGCAATATTTGAGAGAAAAGAGATATTTACATAAAATAGGTACAATATGGTCAATGTAAGATATGACTTGCCTTGTTCGGAGCGAGGAACCTCGGCGACTACTTCGAAGAGAACGGGCTCGCCGGAAAACTCGGGATCTACACGACAAACAAAGCACTCAACAAACATCCTAAAAGGTCTACTAAAACAGCACTTAAAAGTATTTTTAATTGATTCTTGATATTTTTCTGGATTTAATGAAATTTGAATGGACTAAAACGGAGCTCGGATTCAAAAGATATGGATTTTAGAAATTTAATTACGATTTTTATACTAAACAAAAAAGATTAAAGCATTTATTGCGTAATTAAGCCCCGGGTGCGCAAGCATGGCGCAGGCGGGTAGGGCTGATGTCAGCTGGCGCAAGCGGCTGACGCAAGCGGCGCGGGCGCTCGGTCCACGGTGGACCGAGTCCACGGCGGGCGACGGCGAGCGCGGGGACACGCGGCACGCATCCGCGGAGCGGCGGCAATCGGACGGCGACGGCTTGCGCAGGAGCGAACGGCCCAGATCCGCCCGATCCAAAGGATCGGACGGTTTGGATCGCGGCTAGGGTTATGGTTTTGGCGGCGGCCGATGGGCGGACACGCGGCAGCCATCCAGCGCGCGGCGATCGGATCAGACGGCGATGGCTCGCGCGGGATCGGACGGTTCGGATCCACCCGATCCGACCGATCGGACGGCTCCGGAAGAGCGGCGCTAGGGTTAGGGCATGGCGGTGGCGGCTCGAGCTCGCCCGCCGGCCATGGCTGCGCGTGGCGGCAGCGCCGATCCCGCGGCATGGGAAACGGCGATAGAGGGCGATGCGGCTCACGGGAGACGACGGCGGAGGGTGGTGCGGTTCGGGCGATGGTTCGAGAGGTGGCACGGGAAACCGGAGGGAGTGGAAAGAGGCGGCAGCGCACTCACCGGAGTCGAAGAAGACGACGATGGCGGCGATGGTTTTTGGGGCTAACACACGAGATCGACAAAGGGGAAACGTGCGGTGGCGGCTAGGGAACTTTATAGGGGCGCAAAGAGATTGGAAAGTGCACGGGAAAGTTGCGGATTCGTCGCCGTTGGTTACGGACTCGGAGAAAGAGAGAGAAATGGCGGCAACGAAATTCAGGCGGATAGGGTTTCCTTAGATCGCGCTAGGCGCGGGGATGGATGCGGCGGCGCGGGATCGGGCCCGTCATGGGTCCGACGTGGCACGGGTTCACGCGGAACGGAGCGGAGCGGCGCGCGCATTGCGGGCGGGGCGTGGCGCGGGCCGCCGGGCGCGGGGACGGAGACTACAAAGCGGGGCCCACTTGTCGGTGGCCCGCGGGGCGAAGGGCGGGTTGCGGACTTGCGCGGCGCGGCTGGCGTCGTGGGCTTCGGCCCACGACCGAAGAGGAGACGGCGCAGCGCGGGAGCGGCTTGGGCGGGAAAGCCGGCCGACGGCCCAAGCGGAAGGGGAGGAAACCGTACGGTGGTACGGAAAAAGAAAAAGAAAAAGAGAAAAAGGAGAAAAAGGATTTTGGGGCTTAATTAAATTCCTGATTTCTTATTTAATTGGTTAAAAATACTTAGAGTGCTCTAAAAATTCCAGTAAAAATCCTGTTAGTGCATTTTGACATGCAGATTTCCAGAAAAATCCTACCATGTCGTTTTCATTTATTAGTTGCATTTTAAAATTACTGGTCGGCTCTAGATTAATTACAGAAATTATGATTAGTTCAGGATAAATTATTTAAACAAATTAGGGCAAAACTCAGGGTGTGACAACCTACCCCCCTTAAACGGAATCTCGACCCGAGATTCGAAGGTACGCGAAAGGTGCGGGTGCGCGGCCTTTAGCTCATCTTCTCTTTCCCAAGTAGCTTCTTCCTCGAGTGATGAGTCCACAACCTTGCAAAACCCGATAACCTTGTTCCGAGTCCTTCTCTCGCCGATCTCGAAAATACGTCTTGGTCTCTCTACGTAGGTCAAGTCCTCTTGAATTTCGATCCGGTCCGGACTCGCCGCTCTTCGGTACCCTTAAACACTTCTTTAAGCTGGGACACATGAAACACGTCGTGAATACCAGCCATTGGAGGGAAGCTCAAGCTGATAGGCTACTTCTCCTCGACGTTCCCGAATTCTGTATGGTCCCACAAAACGTGGTGCCAACTTGCCTTTGGTTGGAAACGGTGTACCCCCCAGAGTGGAGTAACGCGAAGATACACAAAATCCCCTGCTTCAAAAGCGAGGTCTCTTCGACGATTGTCTGCGTAGCTCTTCTGTCGGGATTGTGCAATCTTCAACCTTTCCCGAATCGTTCGGACCTTTGCCTCTGCTTCACTTATTACTTCTGTACCAAACAACTGGCGTTCACGAGTCTGATCCCAGAAAAGGGGTGTGCGGCACTTCCCTCCTCATACTGACCCACCAAAACTTTTCTTTAAGATCTTGATACATCTTTGTACTGCTTGGGTGAATTGAGTATTGAGTTTGGTGAACTTCTGTAAGGATCATTTTTTTCAAATCCTTGTCTTCTGTCACACACAATCTCTTCCCCATCCAGATTGTGCCGTGCTCGTCTTCCGTAAAGCCACGAGCTTTTCCGACTCTCATGTTCTTCTTGCGTTTGGCCATCTCGGGATCTGATGCCTGAGCAGCCCGAATTTGATCAATGAGAGTGGGTTGGGCTTCCAAAGCAGCCACAAAACCAAAATCCACCACTCGTAGATTTAGATACTCGAATTCTTGCTGCAACTGGTCGCACATTCCTTCGACATTGAGGGTGGTGCAGTAACTCTTTCGGCTTAGTGCATCCGCAACCACATTAGCTTTGCCAGGATGGTAATGTATCCCCAAATCATAATCTTTGATCAGTTCCAACCATCTTCGCTGTCGAAGGTTCAAATCCGGTTGGGTGAAAATATAATTGAGACTTTTATGATCCGTATACACTTCACAACGATTACCAATTAGGTAGTGTCACCAGATCTTCAGGGCATGAACCACTGCGGATAATTCCAGATCATGAGTTGGATAGTTGTTTTCGTGCGGGCGCAATTGACGAGAAGCATATGCGACCACTTTGCCTTCCTGCATCAACACACATCCCAACCCTTGGCGAGATGCATCACAATAAACTTGGAAGTCCTTTGCTGGATCTGGCAGTATCAACACTGGTGCAGACACCAACTTCCTCTTAAGCTCTTCAAAACTCTTGTTACATTCTGCCGACCACTTAAATTTCTCATCTTTCTTCAACAGTTGAGTCATCGGCTTGGCGATTTTGGAGAAGTTCTCAATGAAGCGGCGGTAGTAACCGGCAAGTCCAAGGAAACTTCGGATCTGCGTGACCGTTTTTAGTGGTCCACTTGGTAACCGATTCCACATTTGCGGATCCACGGCTACTCCTTGGGCATTCACAATGTGGCGAGAAACCGTACTTCCTTTAACCGAAAGCACACTTGCTAAACTTGGCGTAGAGTTGATGATCCCTCAACTTCTCGAGCACTATCCGAAGATGTTGCTCTATGTTCTTCCTCCATTTTAGAGTAGACCAAAATGTCGTCAATGAACACCACCACAAATTTATCCAAGAACTCCATAAACACCTTGTTCATCAGATTCATGAAGAAGGCCGGTGCGTTGGTCAATCCAAAAGACATGACCGTACACTCATACAGGCCGTATCTGGTGGTGAAAGCGGTCTTGGGAATGTCCTCTTCCCGAATTCTCAACTGGTGATAGCCTGATCGCAGGTCTATCTTGGAAAACACCTTGGCCCCTTTGAGTTGATCGAATAAATCATCAATTCGTGGTAGGGGATACTTGTTCTTGATAGTAACTTCATTGAGTGCGCGATAATCGACACACATTCTCTTGGTCTTGTCTTTCTTTTCCACGAAGATCACGGAGCACCCCGCGACGTACTCGGGCGGATATACCCTTTTTGCAACCTGTTCATCCACTTGCTTCTTTACTTGCCAACTCGTTGGCTCCCATCCTATACGGCCTCTTGTGTATTGGGGCGGTCCCGGGTACTAAATCGATTCGGAATTCAATTTCCCTTTCTGGTGGCATCTAAGTTAAGTCTTCGGGGAAAACTTCAGGGTATTCTCTGACGATGGGGATATCCTCTAACTTCATAGGGGTCTTTGCCGCCACTTCGGACGATCCACCGGCGGAAACATGATTCAGACTTGCTACGGTCTTGGCTTGCATGGGAGAACAAAAAACAATTCTTTCTCCTTTCGTATTGATTAAAGTAATGGTGCGACTAGCGCAGTCAATTACTCCCTTATGTCTGGACAACCAGTCCATCCCAAGAATGACATCTATGCCTTTGGACTGAAGGAGGATGAGGTTGGCTAGAAACATAGATCCTTGGATTTCTATGGTCACTGAGGGACAATACTGAGTAGTATCCAAGTGGTTTCCAGGGGTTTGAACCCGCATAGGTATCTTAAGTCCCACTACTGACAACCCATGTGCCCCAACAAACTGCTTTGAGATAAATGAATGTGTAGCGCCAGAATCAAATAATACTGTGGCAGGGGTAAAGTTTACAGAAAACATACCTAGTATAACTTCAGGAGTGGTCTGCGCTTCCTCGGCGGACGCATGGTTGACCCGGGCCTGGATGAACCTTGGCCCAGCGCGTCTTGGCTTGGGACACTTGTCTGCAAAATGCCCGGGGTCACCACAGTTGAAACAGACTCGGCTTTCCTCCAAAGTCCTTCCTTGGAGGTGGTGGCCGTGATCTTTGGGTGGCGCCCGGAGGACGCGGGGCTGGAGTGCACTGTTGTTGACCACTGCCACTACTGCCAGTTTGGAAATTCCCTGGGTGATAAGGTCGATGCTGACGAACAATCATGGTGGTGGGTCCACTTTGACTTCCAGGCATGAAACGCGGCCTCTGCTGATTTTCCTGCTGTTGAGGAGGTCGGGACTGGAATACTTTTCTCTTCTTGATCATCTTGTTGCGCCGATCTTCCGTCGAATGGCCTTGTCAACCAGCTTTTCAAAGTTAGCATACTCTCGGAGATTAGCTTGTGCGTGAGTTCATCATCCAAATCGGCCAAAAACTTTTCCCGCCTTTTCGCATCGGTGCGCACATCTTCTCGGGGCATAACGGGCAAGACGATTGAACTTATGCGGATACTCAGAATCGATCGTTACCTTGCTCAAGAGAACGGAACTCACGCTTTTTCGTGCAACTATTCCCGCAGAATGTGTGCGGTCCCGAAACTGCGACGGAACTCTTCCCATGTAACCACGCTTCCCCCGGGCGAGTAACCAAGTAGTTGTCCCACCAAGCGAAGCGGGACCCCCGCAACCGATGAGTGGCAAATGAGACTTTCTCATGGTCCGTGCACTGAAGATCTAACTTCTTCTCTATGGCATGAAGCCAATCATTAGCCTCCATGGGATTAGTGGTGCTGGAGAAGGTCGGCGGTCGGACACGAAGGAACTCGGCAACTTGGACTGGGGTGGTGGGGCGGCAAGCGATTGTTCTGCTGCTTGCTATTCTTTTGCATTTGTTGCAACATCTCTGTTGCATCCGTTGTATCATTTGCCATCATCTCGAAGCGAAGCAAGCACTTGAGCAATGGTGGGGTTCTCGGGTGGCGGTGGAGGAGCATTGCCATTGACATCGTGAGCCTCGTTGTTGTTGGCACCTGACTGCCCATTGTTGTTGTTCGCTCCGCTGGTCCTGGTGTTCACCATCTGAAGGAGGCAACTGTCACGCCCAGAAATTCACACCAGAATTTCCGAAGCTGAATGTGTATTTAAAAATACCCCGTCCAGACCAGCCGGGATATACAAACGACAAATTGTATTTACGTAACCACATCTTAAAAACATTAAAAAGTCTTACATATGCGGGAAAGACAAAAATAAACTTATGAGCTAGGCTTCGATTCTGGCGGGACAGCGACTCCATTCCACAGGCAACCCTTGACGGCAGTGACGAGCCTACTCGGCAGCATACTCATCGACAGCTTCATCCTCTAACTCTGAGGTGGGAAAAAGGGAAGCAAGACTGAGTACAACCACGTACTCAGCAAGTCATACCGAAAGAAGGTATGTGTGCAGGGTTAAATTTCAAGGATAGGCTAGGTTTGACTTTTGCATAAAACAGGCATTTCACAGCATTAAGTTGAAAGCATTAGAAATAGTAATATAAGGTAATTAAATAATATTTTAATACACTGCTCAACGCTACACCACGTTGAGTCAGGCCCAATCCTTCCAACTATTCTACCTCATTTCCACCTAATCAAATTATTACTTTAATGAGACTAATCACGGTGAATCTGGATGATCGCCCATAACCGTGGGCACGGCTATTCGAATAGTTTTTCTCTCGCCGAGGTGTACGTCGTACCCACAAGACACGCCCCACAACACGTGTTCGTGCGTCGACATACCACCATGGCATATCGAAAAGGAGTCTCGTGATGGACCATTCGCATAACCCTTCCCGACCAAGCGACATCACACCTCGGTTTCGCCCCTACCCGAATCCGGGTAGGCAGCCCCCTCTCGTGCCTAGGTGAATCCGGTAGCCGCATAGACCTTTCCCGGTCCATCCGTACTCCATCACGCTCACCCTCGCCTGGATGCGTCGGCCAGGAAAAGCTATACTACAAGCCCAGCCGTTGCCCATGCTGGCTTGTGGTACGCACTAAAAATTCCTCCAGGGTTTTCCGCGAACCGGTCCTTAACTGCCATGGGTGCGACTTGCAAAACCGGGCACCCATAGCCCACCATAATGGTCAAGTTTTAATTGATCGATTAACAGTACCAACGGTCAATCCGATCGGAGACCAACATTTCATGTGAAATAATTCTAATAAATTAGTTTTCCCTTTTATGACCTAGTTGTACTAAGCATAATAAGCATGTCCTAGCCCTGTTTCTAGTCAAATTAATTCCCAGGTGATCAAATAAACAGGTTAAACAACCTAGGCTTAAAACTATAGGTCCCATCCCGATTACATTATAAAATAAATTAATGCAACAGATAAAACAATAGGAATTTGCAAATTAGGTACAATATGTTCAAAGGGAAATGACTTGCCTTGATCTTGATCCAACGGAACCTCGGCGACAACCTCAAAATAAACCGGAGCGTCCTCGGAACCGATTCTACCGACAAACAAAGCACAGCAAAAACAGGCTATTAGACAGCTAAAACAGACAATTAAACTATTTTTAATATATTCTTGACATTTTTACGAATCCGCTGCAACTTGAACGGACCCAAACGGAGTTCGGATGAATTTTCTGCGAATTTTACAAGTTTTAGCCTTTTTACTAGTTAAGAAAAAGAAAAAACGATTTATGACGCAAGCGCCTCTAGGGCTGACATCACTGCGGGACCCACAAAACAGTGACGCGAGAGAGAGAAGCCACGGGTGCACGGTGGACCGAGTCCACCGGCTTGGGCGCGCCACGTGGCGGCACCTGAGTGGTCGGGTCGGGCCGGCCACACGGGGACACCCCGGCTTGGTCGGGGCTTGGCCGGGCGGCGGCGGCGGCTTGCGCCAGCGGCGACACGAGCGGTGGAGGCGAGGCCGGCTCGGCAAGGGAGAGAAAAGAGAGGAAAGGGTGGTTTTCTCACCGTCGGCCGAACTCGGGAGGAAGGCGGCAAATGATGCGGTTCGACGATTCAAAATTGGGGAAACAACAACGAGAGTGTGTTCCCGGTGATTGCGAAGGTGGAGGTGGTGGTGGTTCGGCGAAAAGAGTAGCGGTTCGATGGGAACGGCGGAAACCGTGAACACGGCAACGGAAAAAGGACGGCGCACGATGCGGGAGCTCGGGAGTGAGTGAACGCGAATGAGTGCGAATGTGAGACGTGTTCCGGAGTGCGAGGAAACTTATAGGCCGGCAAGGGAGCTCGGGCATGGCCGGGAGAAGCGGGGAACGGACGAAAACCGTCGGAGCTCAGCATTAATGGCGGCTGCGAGTGATGGAGTTTAACTCGGCCGTTCCGACGGACATGATGAATGGCGGAGTGGGAAAAGTGGGGGAAACAGTGGAGAAAAAGCGGGAACACATAATGACGCGGTAGTTGGAACGTGGCCGAGATGCTCGGGAACGTGGGCGGGATGTGCGGGCTTGCCCATGCATGCAGCCACGGCTTGAGGAAGACTCAAGCTTGGGATGACAAGCGGGCCCCGCTTGTCATCGTCCCTGCACCGGAAGGGGGTCAAATGGACTTAGCGCATGCGAAAGGAATAGTGTTGGGCCGGCCCAATTGAAAAAAAAAAAAGAAAAGAGGGAGAAGGGGACTTGGGCCGACCGCCGATTGGGCCACACTTGGGCCGGCGGGAAGGAGAGAAAAACAAAAAGAAAAGAAAGAGAAGTGGCGAGGCCCACGGGAAAAAATAAAGGAAAAAGGGAGGAAAAAGAAAAAAACCTTTTTCTTAAGGAAATTAATTCCAGTTAGCCTAATTTAATTTTTAAAATTGCTTCCGATGCTCAAAATTCCGATAAAAATCTCGTTAGCGTATTTTGACACGAGGAATTTAAGAAAAATTCCACCAAGCCTTTTCCAATTATTAAATGGATTTTTAATTTAGGATTTTGATTTTCTTTAGATTTTCCAGCAATTTCTTCTTTACAATTTTTCACCGGTATTTTTTAACTTAGAAAGAAAAGCGGAGCGTGACAAACCTACCCTCCTTAAACGGAATCTCGACCCCGAGATTCGGAGGTGCCGCGAAGAGATGCGGGTGAGCGGCTTTCACTCATCTTCTCTTTCCCAAGTTGCCTCTTCTTCGTGTGGTGACTCCACCGCACACGACAAAACTTGGTAATTCGGTTCCCGGTTCTCCTTTCACCGGTGTCGAGGATACGAACCGGTTTCTCAACATAGGTCAAGTCCTCTTGAATGTTAAGGTGATCGGGACTTGCTTGTTCCTCCCGGCACTCTTAAGCATTTCTTTAGCCGAGATACATGAAACACATCATGAATGCTTGCCATAGAAGGAGGAAGTTCCAACCGATAGGCAACCTCTCCGCGGCGTTCCGAATTTGGTATGGTCCCACAAAACGTGGTGCCAACTTCCCTTTTGTCTAGAAACGATGCACTCCCCGAAGTGGAGTGACGCGAAGGTACACATAATCTCCAACCTCGAAGCTCAACTCCCTTCGACGGTTGTCGCATAACTTTTCGACGAGATCGAGCAGCTTTTCAATCTTTCACGGATCGGCTGACTTTTTCTTCGGCTTCATTCAAGACATCGAGTCCCAAACAACCGGTGTTCTCCTCGATCCCGAAAAGTGGTGTGCGGCACTTTCGCCATACAATGCTTCGAATGGAGCCATTTGAAGACTCGCCCGATAAGCGTTGTTGTATGAAAACTCGGCATAAGGTAGACTCTTATCCCAAGCTCCACCGAAATCAAGTGCACAAGCTCTCAACATATCTTCCAAGATCGATTAACTCTTTCGTCGACCATCGGTGCCGAGGATGGTACGCGGTGCTAAAGTTCAAACGAGTTCCCAATTCTTCTTGCGGTTCGCGAATTTTGAGGTAAACCGACTTCCTCGATCCGATACAATCTTTTCGTATCCCATGTAAACACATGATCCTTGCCAAATAGAGCCCGCGCTTTCTTTTCGAGTAAGTTGTATGCACGGGTATGAAGTGAGCAACTTTTGTAAGTCGGTCCACAATTACCCAAACAGAATCATGACCGCGGAAGTTGCGCACGGTGATAAAGTCCATTCCAATTTCTTCCCATTTCCATTCCGGAATCCCGAGAGGTTGTAACAATCCGCGGTCGCCGATGTTCCGCCTTAACGCGCCGACGACATCACACAAAGCAACGAACTCGCGATTTCTCTCCTCATGCTAACCCACCGAATTTTTCCTTGAGATCTTGATACATTTTCGTGCTTCCAGGATGAATTGAGTACTGGATTGATGAGCTTCGCTAAGAATCGATCTTTCAACTCCTTGTTCTCGGTATACACAATCTTTTCCCATCCGGATGGTTCCGTGTTCGTCTTCGAGAAATCCTTGGCTCGCCGCTCATGTTTTTCTTTAACTCGGCTATGTCGGGGTCATTAGCTTGAGCCGACGGACTTGCTCCACGAGTGTCTGCCGTGTCTCGAGAGCAGCCACATAACCATGATTGACAATTCCCAAGTTCGACATTCAAGCTCTCGTTGTAATTCACCGCATAGTTCTTTAGTATGAGTGGCGTTGCAAGTAGTTCTTCCGACTCAAAGCATCTCGCTACCACATTGGCTTTGCCGGGATGATAGTGTATCCCCATGTCATAGTCTTTGATCAACTCTAACCATCTTCACCGACGAAGGTTTAGATCTGTGGGTGAAGATATACTTCGACTCTTGTGATCGTGTAAACTTCACAACGGTTACCGATGAGATAATGCCGCCAAATCTTCGAGCGTGAACCACCGCCGCTAGTTCTAAGTCATGGGTAGGATAATTAGTCTCATGAGGTCGCAACCGGCGTGAAGCATATGCAACCACTTTTCCATCTTTCATCAAGACACATCCTAACCCGTGACGAGAAGCATCACAAGAAACTTGAAAATCCTTGGTCCGGTTTGGCAAGATTAAGACCGGTGCGTTACCAATTTCGCTTGAGTTCTTCAAAGCTTCGTTGCACTCGCAGACCACTTAAACTTTTCCTCTTTTTTAACAATCGTGTCATTGGCCTTGCGATTCGGAGAAATTCTCGATGAACCGGCGGTAATAACCCACGAGTCCAAGGAAACTTCGTATCCGAGAAATGTTTTCGGTGGGGTCCACTTAGTAACCGACTCCACATTTGACGGATCAACAGCTACACCCCGAGCAAGTTATAATATGACCAAGAAACTGAACTTTCTTGAGCCGAAATCACATTTACTAAACTTGGCGTACAACCGGTGTTCCTTCAATCTTTCAAGTACTTGACAAAGATGTTGTTCATGCTCTTCTTCGACTTTGAATAGATAAGAATGTCATCTATGAAGACCACAACAAACTTATCCAAAAATCCATGAACACCTTGTTCATCGGGTTCATGAAGAAAGCGGTGCATTAGTAAGTCCGAAGGACATGACGGTGCACTCAAACAATCCGTATCGAGTAGTGAATGTTGTCTTTGGAATATCTTCTTCTCGATTCTTAATCGATGATAGCTCGACCACGGTCTATCTTGGAGAACACCTTAGCTCCTTTAAGTTGATCAAACAGTCGTCAATTCGAGGTAACGGTACTTATTCTTGATAGTAACCTCGTTGAGTGCGCGGTAGTCCACACACATCCTCTTTGTCTTATCTTTCTTCTCCACAAATATCACCGGGCACCCCAAGGCGACGTGCTCGGGCGAACGTATCCCTTCCGTAATTGCTCATCAACCTACTTCTTGACCTCGCCATCTCTTTAGCGCCATTCGTAAGGTCTCTTGTAGATCGGAGCGGTTCCGTGTACCAAATCGATCCGAACTCAATCTCCCTCTTGGGTGGCATGGTTGTGAGATCATCCGGAAAACTTCCGGTACTCCCGAACTATAGGTATATCCTCAAGTTTCTTAGATTCTGATTTTTCGACATTGACTCAACTTGACCGTAATTTGATTCAAACTAACCCCTTGCTTTACGTACAAAGGAGATCGGAAAATAACCACTTCTCCTTCCGACTAGTTAGGTCGATGGTGCGTCGCAGCTTTATCACTCCTTTGTGTCCGGTCAACCAATCCATTCCTAGGATGACATCTAAGTCTTTGGATTCAAGAAGGATGAGATTGGCTAGAAATCGTGATCTTTGAATTTCTATTGTCACCGAAGGACTATAGCTAACGACGTCGACTATTTCCTGGGGTATAAACCCGCATCGGTGTGACAAGTTTCTCTCTTCTTAACCCATGTTCCCCAACAAATCTTTTTGATATGAACGAATGAGTTGCACCGAATCAAACAAAACGTAGCAGGAACTGAGTTTACGAGGAACGTACCCAGAATGACGTCTGGTGCATCCTGAGCCTCTTCAACTGATGCATGGTTGACCCTGGCCTGTACAAATCTGGGTTCATTGCGCTTAGGCTTCGGACACTTATCGAAGTGACCAGCTCGTTGCGGTTGAAACAAACCAATGGTTTCCTAAAGCGTCTTTCGTTGGAATAGAATGAGCCGGTGCCCGGCGGCGCGGAACAGATTGCGATGAGACCGCCCACCGTTGTTGTTGATGTTGCCACGGTTAAAGTTGGAGTTGGGACGCGAGTTGGAATTCCCGGGTGAAAGGGACGGTCTTCGGACAACCATAGTGGAGGGTCCACCTTGTTGTCCAGACATGAAGCGAGGTCTTTGGACATTCCCCCGATTCATCCGGAACCGGCCGCCTTTCTCTTACGGACCATCTTGTTCCTCCGATCCTCCTGGCGAATGGCTTTATCTACCGCTTCTCGAAATCGGCATAATCTCCCGAGATCACTGATTAGTGAGTTCATCATCAAGGCCGCCAAGAATTTGTCCCGCCTTTCGGAATCGTGCGCACATCCTCCGGTGCGTAGCGTGCGAGGTGGTTGAAATCGTGGAGGTATTCAATAACAGCCTTGTTGCCCTGTTCCGAGCTCGGAACTCCCTCTTCTTCGTGCCACAATGCCATCGGAACTTGTGCCTTGCGAAAGTTGTAGCAGAATTCCGCCCAAGAAACTTTCGTCTCTGTCGGACGGTCACCAAGAAATTGTCCCACCATGCCAAGCGGGACCCGGAGCCGATGAGTGGCGAACGCCACCTTTTCCCGGTCATTGCACCGCGAAGGTTGAGTTTCTTTTCGATTGCATGGAGCCGCCGTTTGCCTCCATGGGATTGGTGGTGCTTGAAAAGGTGGGAGGGCGAACGCGTAGGAATTCGCGGCGCTTGACCGAACGGTGGGACTGGACCACTGCGGCATGAAGCGTGCTTGTTGCAACCGCCGAAGCATTTGTTGTTGCATCGCCGGTCTGCTGCCGCATTTGCGCATCATTGCAGCCATCATCCGAGTTTGACTCGTCAAGACTTGGGCGAGTGTCCGATTCTCTCGCGGCGGAGGGGGACCACGGCCTGCTGTATTGGGAATGGTTTCCGATTTCGATTGGTGTGTTGTTTCCATCACCGTTGCCCCTGGATGGCCCGGTGTTCATCATCTTGAGGGAGCGAACAGTAAAGAAACAAAGACAAGAAGAAAAACAGTTGCTCGAAACTCGAATTTATTATTAATTAACCGATCGATAGTTGACATTACGAAAAGTAAACGGTTCAACTCCTAATTAAGGACATCCATACCACAACCACCTGGTATGGTCCGCCACTACCCCAAGCAACACACCGAACACACAACTACCGGACAAAGACTAGACCACGAAGAACTAGGGGAAACGGTCTAGTGCTCGGAACGGCTCCCGCGGTCGTGGAGTCGAAGTCGGTCTCGCCTCATCTCCAACCTCCTCTCGATCGGCCGCGGAGTTCTCGCAGGTATGTCCCACCACCGCTAGGTTCACCGCCACCGCTCGAACCGCCGCCGAGCCGCGCCGCCGAGCCGCCGCCGGAGAGGCCGAGGGTCTCATCGGAGGAGCCGGACGTCACAGAACCATCCTCCACTACCGCGCCCATGGCTGCGCGGGCGTGCGGAGGTCAAAAGCGAAACCGAACGGGAGACGGTGGAGGCGCAGCGCACGAACACCGGAAACGGCTCGAGCCGGAGGAGGGTTCCGATGCGCAAGCCGGATACGCACAGAGCGGTGGTGGTCTTCCTGAGTGATGTGGATCCGGCACCCCTAGGAGGCGAACGGCCCCGGAGAATGGCATTCTCCTCTTGAGGCGGGCCACCTCACTCTTCAACCCGTTGATCTCCACCAACTTCGGTCGTTCGTGGCCTTGGCCGCCCTGTGCATTAGCATGCAAGGTGTCCACCCGCATGATCGCGGTCATTCGCCCGAAGGTTGTGTCATCTTCGACACCGCGAGCGAAAGGAGCCGGTGTCGTCGTTGTCGCCACGGCTGGGTGGTAACGGTAGGCGATGCGACGGAAATCGACGTCGTGACGCTCCCGAAGTCCGGTAAGCATCGTAGGCCGCTTCTTGACAAGCATGTTCAAAGGTGCCTCCAGAAGACTCCACCAACATGTTGGGCAACACGGTAGGAATGCCATGCACCTCCAAGCGAACTCGGTGCGGGAACTCGCCGTTGAGGTGGCGAATCTTCGTGTACTCCGAAGACCGGGGTATCCAACCAAAACGCCATCTTGCTTAGTTCTCGCCACAAAGTCACCCGGCTTCGGCCGTAGTGCGTCGGGAAAGGTCCGCCATCTATAGACGACAAAGGAGGGAAATCAATGTATGCTCGACCGCATTAAATAAAATCCAAAAAAATGACTCAAAGGAATAATCAAGTAAAAAGCATATTTTTATGCATAAAACAGTTTTACACGAGAGCAAATAAAATACTACAGACTCTAATAAATTAATGTTTTAAAAAAATAATTACATATTAATAATAATAGTGCAACCCGCAAATTCTAGACGCGACTTAATGCATAATCCCGACTATTCCCAAACGACATCAATTAAAAGTCAACTCGATTCCCACTTTGACCGTAAAATTTCTAAAACCCTAGTCTAACCATACTCGGAAAATCCAATTCATAAGGTCATTCATTTTTTTTAAATGGGAATTCCCAAATTTTCTTGAAACCGTTCCAAACGCAAGAGAGATATGCGATGAAATAGTTTCGTAAGGCTCTTAGGGTTAACCTGGGGCTTATCCTACGCCAAGGTCGGCTCGATACCAACTTGTCACGCCCGTAAATTCACACCGAATTTCCGAAGCCGAATGTGTATTTAAAAATACCCCCGGACCAGACCCGGGATATACAAACGACAAATTGTATTTACGTAACCACGTCTTAAAAACATTAAAAAGTCTTACATATGCAGCGGAAAGACAAAAATAAACTTATGAGCTAGGCTTCGATTCTCGGCGGGACGCGACTCCATTCCACAGCAACCCTTGACGGCAGTGACGAGCCTACTCCAAGCATACTCATCGACGCCTTCATCCTCTAACTCGAGGTGGGAAAAAGGGAAGCAAGACGAGTACAACCACGTACTCAGCAAGTCATACCGAAAGAAGGTATGTGTGCAGGGTTAAATTTTAAGGATAGGCTAGGTTTGACTTTTGCATAAAATGACATTTCACAACATTAAGTTGAAAGCAAGAGAAATAGTAATATAAGGTAATTAAATAATATTTTAATACACGCTCAACGCTACACCACGTTGAGTCGGCCCAATCCTTCCAACTATTCTACCTCATTTCCACCTAATCAAATTATTACTTTAATGAGACTAATCACGGTGAATCTGGATGATCGCCCATAACCGTGGGCACGGCTATTCGAATAGTTTTCTCTCTCGGCCGAGGTGTACGTCGTACCCACAAGACACGCCCCACAACACGTGTTCGCGTCGACATACCACCATGGCATATCAAAAAGGAGTCTGTGACAGGACCATTCGCATAACCCTTCCTGACCAAGCGACATCACACCTCAGGTTTCGCCCCTACCCAAAATCCAGGGTAGGCAGCCCCCTCTCGTGCCTAGGTGAATCCGGTAGCCGCATAGACCTTTCCCGGTCCATCCGTACTCCATCACGCTCACCCTCGCCTGGATGCGTCGGCCAGGAAAAGCTATACTACAAGCCCAGCCGTTGCCCATGCTGGCTTGTGGTACGCACTAAAAATTCCTCCAGGGTTTCCCGCGAACCGGTCCTTAACTGCCATGGGTGCGACTTGCAAAACCGGGCACCCATAGCCCACCATAATGGTCAAGTTTTAATTGATCGATTAACAGTACCAACGGTCAATCCGGTCGGAGACCAACATTTCATGTGAAATAATTCTAATAAATTAGTTTTCCCTTTTATGACCTAGTTGTACTAAGCATAATAAGCATGTCCTAGCCCTGTTTCTAGTCAAATTAATTCCCGGTGATCAAATAAACAAGTTAAACAACCTAGGCTTAAAACTATAGGTCCCATCCCGATTACATTATAAAATAAATTAATGCAACAGATAAAACAATAGGAATTTGCAAATTAGGTACAATATGTTCAAAGGGAAATGACTTGCCTTGATCTTGATCCAACGGAACCTCGCGACAACCTCAAAATAAACCGGAGCGTCCTCGGAACCGCATTCTACCGACAAACAAAGCACAGCAAAAACAGGCTATTAGACAGCTAAAACAGACAATTAAACTATTTTTAATATATTCTTGACATTTTTACGAATCCGCTGCAACTTGAACGGACCCAAACGGAGTTCGGATGAATTTTCGCGAATTTTACAAGTTTCAGCCTTTTTACTAGTTAAGAAAAAGAAAAAAGATTTATGACGCAAGCGTCTCTAGGGCTGACATCACTGCGGGACCCACAGAACAGTGACGCAGGAGAGAGAAGCCACGGGTGCACGGTGGACCGAGTCCACCGGCTTGGGCGCGCCACGTGGCGGCACTCGAGTGGCGGGTCGGGCGGCCACACGGGGACACCCGGCTTGGCGGGCTTGCGCGGCGGCGCGGCGCTGGCGGCAGCGGTGGCGGCTTGCGGCGGCGGCGGCGGCTTGCGCCGGCGGCGACACGAGCGGTGGAGGCGAGGCCGGCTCGGCAAGGGAGAGAAAAGAGAGGAAAGGGTGGTTTTCTCACCGTCGGCCGAACTCGGGAGGAAGGCGGCAAATGATGCGGTTCGACGATTGAAAATTGGGGAAACAACAACGAGAGTGTGTTCCGGTGATTGCGAAGGTGGAGGTGGTGGTGGTTCGGCGAAAAGAGTAGCGGTTCGATGGGAACGGCGGAAACCGTGAACACGGCAACGGAAAAAGGACGGCGCACGATGCGGGAGCTCGGGAGTGAGTGAACACGAATGAGTGCGAATGTGAGACGTGTTCGGAGTGCGAGGAAACTTATAGGCGGCAAGGGAGCTCGGGCATGGCCGGAGAAGCGGGAACGGACGAAACCGTCGGAGCTCAGCATTAATGGCGCTGCGAGTGATGGAGTTTAACTCGGCCGTTCCGATGCACATGATGAATGGCGGAGTGGGGAAAGTGGGGGAAACGGTGGAAAAAGCGGGAACACATAATGACGCGGTAATTGAGTTGGAACGTGGCCGAGATGCTCGGAACGTGGGCGGGATGTGCGGGCTTGCACGGCATGCACGGCCACGGCTTGAGGAAGACTCAAGCTTGGGGATGACAAGCAGGCCCCGCTTGTCATCGTCCCAGACCAGAAGGGGGTCAAATGGACTTAGCGCATGCGAAAGGAATAGTGTTGGGCCGGCCCAATTGAAAAAAAAAGAAAAGAGGGAGAAGGGGACTTGGGCCGATCGGCCGATTGAGCCACACTTCGCTGGGCCGGCGGGAAGGAGAGAAAAACAAAAAGAAAAGAAAGAGAAGTGGGCCGGAGGCCCACGGGGGAAGAAAAAAAATAAAGGAAAAAGGGAGGAAAAAGAAAAAAAACCCTTTTTCTTAAGGAAATTAATTCCAGTTAGCCTAATTTAATTTTTAAAATTGCTTCCGATGCTCTGAAAATTCCGATAAAAATCCTGTTAGCGTATTTTGACACGAGGAATTTAAGAAAAATTCCACCAAGCCTTTTCCAATTATTAAATGGATTTTTAATTTAGGATTTTGATTTTCTTTAGATTTTCCGGCAATTTCTTCTTTACAATTTTTCACCGGTATTTTTTTAACTTAGAAAGAAAAGCGGAGCGTGACAAGAACCGAACCGAAGAGAGAAAAGAAGAAAAAGAAGACTTAGAAACTAATCTTTATTAATTGAATTCAAATGCATTGTTTTGATCTTGACTATAAACAAGGAAAAGCACCAAACATCCTTAATCGGTCAGTCATATCACACTTGATATCGACGCCGGCTATCCCACACACAAGCCCTAACACACAAAGAACTACCAAGAAGATAAATTAAGCTAAAAGATAAAACTAAGGAGGGCAACTAGAACGATCCGCGAGGCGAGGAGTCAAAACCGCTTCCTTCGAAGATCCTCATTCTTGAACGCTCCTAGAGTCCTCGGCGTCACCTCGACTTCGACTCTTCCGAATCGGTTGTCGTAGCCCAACCAATCCCGCCTCTTCCCTCCGAGGAATCTCGAGTCTCTTCGAGTCCATGTCTTCACTGAATTCTCGAGCTTGAGTCACTGGAGATGGAGATCCAACCGCACGCCACCTCCGCCTTGATACGCCGAAGCCGGAGCAAAGGTGAGAGCAGAACTGCAGCAGAGGAACGGAAACAGCGCCGGAACCGGAGCGGGTGGAGCTAGAGTGGCCGGAGAAGCCGGAGGAGGCAAGGGAATCCGAGGCGCCACTGGATACGGACAGCGCGGTGGTGGTCTTCCGAGGCGTAGTGCGAATCCCGACACCAACCGGTGCCGGAGTCCCTTCAATTTAGCTACCTCCTTCTTAAGACGAACCACTTCGTCCTGCAGTCGCACAATCCTTAGCATCTTCTTGTCGTTCAGCTCTTTGGTTGCCTTGTGTAGGTCAGAGTGCATCTTGTCCAGCCCTTGATCACGGTGCACATGTGGCCGAAGGTAGAGTCGTTCTCCTCTCGTTGTAGACTTGAATGCACCGACCTGAGGAACTACCTCGACGGGGATGGTAGCGGTAGGAGGAGGTGCGAAGGTCGCATCATGTAGCTCCCTCATCCTGGCCAACATCAGGTAGGCGACTTCTTAACAAGCGTGATCCGACGTGCCTCCGGAAGCTGTGACCTCCATGTTGGGAAGACACGTTCCCACAAACCCGTGAACCTCCAACCGAACACGATAGGGCAACTCGCCACTAAGAGGCGCAACTATTGTATACTCCGGTGCTTCAGGATATCCGACTGCAAGGGCCATACGCGCCAGCTCTGCAACAAAGCCCGTCATCCCTTTTCCGCAGTGCGTCGCTGGGGAACCTGCCATCTATAGAAACAAAGGAGTGGGAAAATCAAAACATGCTCAAAAACCCACGACCAACACCCCATTTTCGCAATTCCTAAACCCTAGACCGACTCCACTTTTCAAAACACCCCTTTTTTTAAACATATGCAAATGAAAAGAATTAGAGGGCTCTCAAGGTTTCGAGTTGGCTTGTCCTACAGTCAAAGGAAGGCTCTGATACCAACTTGTCACGCCCAGAAATTCACACGAATTTCGCAGCCTAATTTGTGCATTACACCCTCGTCCGGGCATCGCCGAGGTACACGAATCGACGTTATTGATAATACGAATTCTCATCTTAGAAACAATATAAAAGAGTTACACAAATGCAGCGGAAAGGAAAATAAAACGACTTAAGCTAAACTTGACTCAAGCGAAGCGAAACACCAACGCCACACCTAACCCTTGACGTCGAACAAGCCTACACCTCCTCGGAGACCTCGATCTCAACTTCGACACCGAAGGGGAAAAGAAGCAAGGCTGAGTACAACCACCGTACTCAACAAGTCACACCGAAAAAGGGGACATGATGCAAGATAAATATCAAGGAAAAGGATAAGAGGCTCAATTTGCATAAACAACATTTGCGTAATATAATAATAATATTTGAAGACAAGAAAAAAGTAGTAATAATTAAGCAAAGTATTAAATAAACATTGTCCAACGTTAACACCACGTTGCAACAGGCCCATCCATCCACCTGCACTAGTCGCATTCCAACATTTCATTCAAGTAAAAAAAATGAAACTAATCAAGGTGAATCTGGTCGATCGCCCGTAACCGTGGGCACGGCTATTCGAATAGTTTTACTCTGATCAGAGGTGTACAACTGTACCCACAAGACACAATCCCACAACACGTTACCGTGCGCCGGTGCACCACCACGGTACCCCGGAAAGGAACTGTGACAGGACCCTTCACATAACCCCCTCTAACCAATCGTACCACACCAAGGTTTCGCCCTCACTCCCATCGGGCAATGGGCAGCCCCTCTAGTGCCGCAGCTGAATCCGGAAGCCGATCAACCCTTAAAACCGGGCCGACCCAACTCCATCACGCCCACCCTCTCTCGGGATACGTCGGCTAGAGACAGCCTACGCACATGCACCCACCATTACCCATGCCGGCTTGTGGTATGCACTGTACTTCTTCCAGGTTTCCCAAGAACCGGTCCTTAATTGTCATGAGCACGCTAACCAAAGTCCAACCATGTGCTCACGACCCACCCTTTTCATAATTCAATATTATTAGAAATAGAGTCACAACTTAACCTCATCTGAGAGTTAACCTCTAGTAATATACTTGATTAGTGTGATCCCCTTAAGTGAGCTAGTTGAGCTAAGCTTAACTAAGCAAACCTTAAGCTATCATCTAGTCACATTGAACCCCAAGTTATCAATGGTATAAGGTAAACAATCCTATGGTTGAGTACAATAGGTATAATCATCCCATGAAATGACATTCTAAAACATATGCAATATTTGAGAGAAAAGAGATATTTACATAAAATAGGTATAATATAGTCAATGTAAGGTATGACTTGCCTTGTTCGAGGCGAGGAACCTCGGCGACTACTTCGAAGAGAATGGGCTCGCCGAAAACTCGGGATCTACATGACAAACAAAGCACTCAACAAACACCCTAAAAGGTCTACTAAAACAGCACTTAAAAGTATTTTTAATGGATTCTTGATATTTTTTTGGATTTAATAAAATTTGAATGGACTAAAACGGAGCTCGGATTCAAAAGATATGGATTTTAGAAGTTTAATTACGATTTTTACACTAAACAGAAAAGATTAAAGTATTTATTGCGTAATTAAGCCCCTGGGTGACGCAAGCATGGTGCAGGCGGGTAGGGATGACGTCAGCTGGCGCAAGCGGCTGACGCAAGCGGCGCGGGCGCTCGGTCCACGGTGGACCGAGTCCACGGCGGGCGGCGGCGAGCGCGGGGACACACGGCACGCATCCGCGGGGAGCGGCGGCGATCGGACGGCGACGGCTTGCGCGGGAGCGAACGGCCCAGATCCGCCCGATCCGAAGGATCGGACGGTTTGGATCACGGCTAGGGTTAGGGTTTTGGCGGCGGCCGATGGGCGGACACGCGGCGGCCATCCAGCGCGTGGCGATCGGATCGGACGGCGATGGCTCGCGCGGGATCGGACGGTTCGGATCCACCCGATCCGACCGATCGGACGGCTCCGGAAGAGCGGCACTAGGGTTAGGGCACGGCGGCGGCGGCTCGAGCTCGCCCGCCGGCCATGGCCGCGCGGCGGCCGGCCGATCCCCGGCGGCATGGGAAACGGCGACAGAGGGCGATGCGGCTCGCGGGAGACGACGGCGGAGGGTGGTGCGGTTCGGGCGATGGTTCGAGAGGCGGCACGGGAAACCGGAGGAGTGGAAAGAGGCGGCGGCGCACTCACCGGAGTCGAAGAAGACGACGATGGCGGCGACGGTTTTGGGGCTAACACACGAGATCGACAAAGGGAAACGTGCGGCGGCGGCTAGGGAACTTTATAGGGGCGCAAAGAGATTGGAAAGTGCACGGGAAAGTTGCGGATTCGTCGTCGTTGGTTACGGACTCGGAGAAAGAGAGAGAAACGGCGGCAACGAAATCCGGGCGGATAGGGTTTCCTTAGATCGCGCTAGGCACGGGGATGGATGCGGCGCGCGGATCGGGCCCGCATGGGTCCGACGTGGCACGGGTTCACGCGGAACGGAGCGGAGCGGCGGCGCGCATGGCGGGGCGGCGGTTGGGCCGACCGGGCGCGGGGACGGAGACCGACAGGCGGGGCCCACTGCGGTGGCCCGCGGGCGAAGTGCGGGTTGCGGACTTGCGCGGCGCGGCGGCGTCGTGGGCTTCGGCCCACGACCAAGGAGGCGGCGGCGCGGAGAGGCTCTGGCCGGGGAAAGCCGGTCCGACGGCCCAAGCCGAGAGGGGACGGGAACCGTGACGGTGGTACGGAAAAAGAAAAAGAGAAAGAGAAAAAGGAGAAAAAGGATTTTGGGGCTTAATTAAATTCCGATTTCTTATTTAATTGGTTAAAAAATACTTAGAGTGCTCTAAAATTTCCAGTAAAAATCATGTTAGTGCATTTTGACATGCAGATTTCCAGAAAAATCCTACCATGTCGTTTTCATTTATTAGTTGCATTTTAAAATTACTGGTTGGCTCCAGATTAATTCCAGAAATTCTGATTAGTTCAGGGTAAATTATTTAAACAAATTAGGGCAAAACTCAGGGTGTGACATATGCCTTCGGGTATTTGGAGAGGTTGAACTCCTCGACCTAGCAGGTTTCTTTGTGAAGTTTATCAGATCTCTAATTTACATCAGGCTTGATCCATAGCCTTGATTTAAACTTTTGTGTGTACAGAAATACAAAACATCAGTTCATAGTACCCAAGATATTGTACAAATTTTTCTTTTCGATAGCTGAAACTTTGTGTGTTGCGCATATGTGAGAGAGATGGAATGGGATTTTTTCCCCTTTCTCACACTGTAATGCCAAAAGCTGGAACTTTGATGTAAACTTGATCCACTTCTATTGTGGTACTGATTGACACCATAACTAGGATTATAGAAATTCATGTTTTGCCTTTCTATCAAAGGATTTTGCACGTTGGTTTGCTGACTGAACTTTTGTGAACCGCATTTTTCATGGCGCATGAAATTTATTTTCATAGTCCAGACAGCTAGCATTTCTATGCCGTGCCAACTTTACTCTTATTTTCACAATTCAAGATTATATTTCCTACTGAGCCGAAACATCGTCCAAAGGACAAAACTGAAAATAAGAACTTGCGGCTTGCCCTTTTAGTTATAGCCGAGAGTGCGGTGTTGCAACCCATGGGCCCCAACATCACCCGCTCGCCCCTATGAGGCGGCACGTGCGGAACCCTAGACTCCTGCACCGCGTTTTCACACTCCTCCCCTCCATCTTGATGCTGCCAAAGTGTGCCCCTTGAGATCGGATCTGGCCTCTCCAGGGCAAGATCTAGTGTCTCTCAATCGGTGGCCGCTCGTGGGAACGATGGGTACGTGGCGATTGTGGCCAACGGTAGAGCAGCTATACACCTGTGTGTGCTGTTGTGCAACGCGGCTTGGCAATAACCGGTATATAGCATGTGTGGTGGCCAGTGCCGCAAGGGGAGAATGAAGCACGACAACTTGAATGGGTGGCCTCAGTAGCAGATCTAGAAATATTTTAGAGCTCAGGCAAACTTCACTATAGTTAGTATCTGCTACATAAATTCTATTTTAAAATTTCTAATTACATAGAGTTTTAATGGTTTATCCGTCAACAAGCCCGAGAGGCTGCTCGGGGTCGCTGGGCGATAGATCTGCCCTGGCTGGCCAAGTTCTCCTCGGAGCTCCTCCCCTCCTTTGGCATGGAATTGGATAGGGCTTCTCCTCCTCTGCAAGACAACATCGGCGAGTGAAGGCTCTAGGGAATCTTGGTCTCAAATGGATCCAGCCAGCGGAGGAGTCGGTACAGTGATCGGAGGCAGTGTTAAGGGGTGGTGCACATGCAGTTTTGTGGTGTCCTCGTGACAATGGTGATGCGATGAAGGTGACGCCATGTCTGGCTCTGCCAATACCAACGACAGTCACACCTTTGGGTGACATTATCCTCCTTGGAGGCGTCCTTGCAGTGCTTACGTACTATGTGATAGGCTTTGGGTGAAAACCCATTTCTAGCTAGACGGATGAGCGACGACGACGTGCTGAACAACGTATTTTCCTTGGAGGTGTCATCTTTAAAGGCATTCTCTGTGTTTTGGCTATTGTTTGAAAGTCACATTGGTTAGATATACAGATAGAATTTCGATGAGGGGTTGGAAGAGCTTGGACTGCTTCTGAAGATTGCCTTAGTGCATTTTTCCTGCAATAGGGGTTGTTAGGCAGTGGACCGATTTCTCATATTGAAGTTTCTAAATAAATAAATGATTGTCGTGCTAGATTATCGCCGCCTAAGAAAAGAGCAATTTTAAATCATGATAGAAGGTTATTTAAAGTTAGACTTGTAGTACTTTGTTTATTATTTTGGTGTTTCTCAGTAATGAGACCTCTAGAGTCTAAGCATTCATGTTGGTAAATTTTACTTGCGTGTGGATGTAGAGACCAGATTTTTATCCATATTAAAGAAAACAACCCATACATCCGTTCTCAAAATAGAAAATATCCTTAATTTCAGCAGTAAAAACTTAAAATTTTAAATCATTTTAATATGCAAAAAGGTATTAGTGGATTTGATTCGGAAAACACTTTCATTTTTCATTTAAGCATATGTTTAATAGTTTTACAAGTACATAATTAGAAAGAAAATAATGTTGAAATATGTGCATTGAAGAATGTCAATGTCCAAAACTCAAATAAGGAAACAGAGGTAGAGACTACTTACTACTACAAATTAATTAACAATTTTACCTGCAAGGACCAAGAACGTATACACACACATACGTAGTCAAGTACGTTTTCAGATCATCTATGGTCAATGTAGACATGAATGCACGATAACTAGTCCTCGTATAGGCCAGCGACGTGTAATTCTAGGCTAAAAATTATAAATTTTGGCCACCTGAAATCTAATATCCCATTTACAAAATTACATGAAAAAGATTCAAATTTAGATAAAAATAAACTAAAACCGCATATAACAACATTAATTGCAGTTTAGGGCTTAGCTTTAGCAATATATAATTTTAATCACTAATTTTATTAAATCTACCAAATCCCTATTCCTAAATATTTCATCTATGGGTAGCGATAATAAGAAGGAATGTCCTGTTCCTCGTTGTTGATGCATAGAAACTTGCCGCCCCAGCTCATGTAGCAAAGGAGCATCCAGACCACAGAGAATCCACTTATGATTCGTACGCCTGACCTTTCCTCAGCAATGCTTTCCCCTAAATTAGGGTGCACCGTGAAGTATACCATAATGCTCAACATGCTTACGATCGTGACGAAGCAGCAGACCTGCACACAATAATTAATCAATCAGGTGATCAGGAGCTAATTGATACGCATATATGTTTTTTTATTTATTTAATCATGAATATAATAATACTATCTCTATTTTTTAATATTCATTTGACTATTTGTTTTTCTAGAAACATTCATACAAATAGACAAACAGATAATATATTATATAAATTATTTTAATGATAGATATAGTGACACTCTTTCTTATTTAACTATAAATGAACAAAATTTGTGGAAAAATCATCTGATTTGTATATTATAAAACAGAATAAGTAGTGCATGTCGATGATGATAAATTAAAATTTTTTATTTTATATTATAAGTCATTTTGATTTTTTCAAACTTTATTAAAAAAATATAGTAACATACAATATTATTAAAATATATTTAATGTTATATTTAATAAAATTAATTTGATAGTTTAGATCTTGCTAATTTTTTATAAACTTAATTAAAATTAAAAAAATTTAGATAAAAAAATCAAAACGATTTATAATATAAAAAGTACCCCAAATATAAAAATGCATGTGCGACTACTTGGAGGAGGACGTCAAGGAGGTGGTGGTGGTTGTCGTCCCGCGCCCGTGAAACGCCGGCGGCGGCATGCGAGCCGCGCCGGCGCGGGTCGTCGCCGCCGTCGACGGTGGCGGTGGCGGAGCGAGGTCTTTGACGACATGGATGATAAACTCAGGCGAGTGGTCGTAGGCGTCGGAGTCAGCGTCGGAATCCATAGTTGCCATCGCCCGAACGCAAAATTAAGGACGACAGGTAGATCGATATAATCACGCAATTAAAAATGTATACCTAAACTATATATATAATATAACTATCTATAAAGCAAGTAGTGTTTCAACCTAAAATTTTCGTCCGCCTAACTATTTTGCGAAAACCCTTTGAGTGTTTATAAAATTAACCCTAGCCCCAATATCGAAAAGAAATGAAGGGCTTGGATGAAAAAAGACCTCCCGCACCCTCCCGCTCGTCCCTATCCGCGTTGCGCCCGCGCCCTCCCTCCCATTCCCATCCGCGCCGCGCCCGACTTCACCGTTGCAATGCACACGCACAATTGCTAGTAGAAAACAAGTAGTGTTTTCACCCAAAATTTTTGTCCGCTTGGCTATTTTGTAGAAAACCCTTGAGTGTTTATAAAATTAACCCGCATCGCTTGACTATTTTTGAGAAAACCTCTTGAGTGTTTACAAAATTAACCCACCGTCCGCCCGGCTATTTTGCGAAAACCCTATCACAGCCCGATTTTTGTTCGGAATTAAAAATCATTTAATAAATCATCTCCCATAAATTAAATAAAAAACCAAAATAAATCAAAAAAACTATTAAGGAAATTAAATTTTCCTTTAAAAATCATGGCTGAACATATTTTTGAAATATTCTCCATGCCCTAAAATACTCTCTAAAATTTTTCGTGAAATTTTGGAGATCTAGAAATAATTTTAATAATACAAAGAACATTTAAATAATTATTTAAATAAATTAATTAATATTTAAATGAGCTGAAGATATTTTTATTAAATACATTAGGTGTTCATATATTTTTAAGATTTTTCTTGGAATTATTTGGATATTGAAAGTATTTATAAAAATTCAAGGATGCTAGGACAGAAAAGTTTGTTTCACGTCCTTGCTACAGTGTCGTCCCTGACATTCTACATTGTCGAACAGTACCCAAACAGCAGCTATTTGTTTCCTCCACCAAATCCAGCCTAATCCTTTGCCCAAATCAAAAATTAGTTACGGGAATAGATTTCTCTCCATCTCCTCTACGTTTTCCTCAAGAAATCCCCATCAATACCGTGATAAATCCAACGAATTTCGCCCTCGTTCTTATCCCGACGAACTCGGGATAAACCCTACAAATCCAACACCAAATCCTCTTGTCCTGGTGCTGGACTCTGCCTATAAATAGAACCCCCATGATCTTCTCCTCGGTTTCCCCATTTTTCCCTAGTTTTTCCCATGCTCTAGCCACCTTCCCCGCGAGTTCCCATCTCTCTCCCGTCGGCCGCAACTCTGGCCATCTTTAACCGCGGCCTCGGCTACTCCCAGTCAGCGTCGTCGCCTCATTCGGCATCGAAGCAGTGAGGAGAAGCCCGGCCACTAGTTCCCTTCCGCCAAACACCATCGTAAGCCTCTCGTCACCGCGAAACCCGAGCGCCACTGCCACTATTGTGCCTCCAGCCGCACCTAGCCGCCGTCCCCGTCGTCACCGGGCTTTGCCGCAGCCACCGTCGGCATCGCTGAAGGGAGAGGACTCCTCCGCCAAAAGTCATCGGAAGGCCCTTGTCGCCGTGGACCCGTGTGCCGCCGCCTCCGTTCGCACTTCGGTCGTGCCTCGTCGCCATTCCTTTTGCTGTTTGTCATTGCCGTCTTCACCATCAGGGCCGTAGCAACAAGTCGAGGCTCGTCCATTACCCCTTTTCCTCGGAAGGTCGCCGAAAAGTCGTTGCCACCGCCAACCCGAGCTCGGCCGCCGCTTCCATCTCGTCGCCGGCCGTCTCCCGATGCTGCTCGTCGTTGTGTAAGTGTCGATAAGGTTCGCCACAACTTCCTCTTCCTCCCCATGCTCTCAGTTTCCGTCGTTGTGCTGCCACTAGTTGTCACCGCCATCGCCCAATGCTTGCCGGCGTCGTGCCGACGTGGCCGTCTATGTGGTCGCCTAGTCGCCCGCCACATAGCTCTCCCTGCTTGCGTGGCATCTCAGTCAGTCGCCACCTCACTGTCAAGTCAGTTGCCGCATCTTTGCAAGCTAGCTGCCGCGTCGTTTTCCGTCTACATGGCATCCATCCTATAAACACTAAATCTTTTCAATCTTGTTCGTCGGATCTAGGTCAAACCCTGGTCATTAAATCTGAGCCACCCATCCTTTTTTTCAGTTCAATCCTAGCCGTCTAAATCCTTGTGATCCCGTGGACTGATCGGAGTTGATGTCTTAAACATCCTTTCCCAGTTCAAAATTAATTAAAAATTACGTAATAAATTGTTTTAATTTCCAGAATTCATTTAAATGGTACAAAACTTCTAAAATTCATTTCTAATTCATACGAACTCCAAATTAGGCCATTCAAATTGCAAAATTCATCTAAAATTAAGCTCTACATGTTTGTTTACTTTTCATATATTGTTATTTAGTTTTTATTAGGGGTTTTTCCTTGTTTTGCGTGCCAACGTGTAGATTCCGTCGTTTTCAGAGTTCGCGCTCGTGAGAAAAGAGTCCAGAAGTTCGTTTGAAGACGCAAGGCAAGTCACACTTCCCTTGAAGCATATTGATCCTACTTTTATAAATGTTTTATGTTTGCAAATAAAATTGCATTGTTTTGCTAATTACATGAAATGATGGAATACCTATCTGCTTATTTGTGCCTTATCTACTTGATATCTGTCCGTTGTTAAACTTGGGTGATAACTTGACTAGATTTAGTCACTGATGTTGATTTTAGCTAGAATTATATGCTTAGCCATGCTTAATTACCACTAGCTCACTAAATGGGATAATTACTCTATTTATTCTAGTCTCTGATGAGCTGTAAGCTCAATACACCTGACCATGTTTTATTGGTCATAATTATCTCAACTAAAATGTGACTTAATGGTGGGTTATGGGTGCATGGTTTTGATGGTCGCACCCATGGCAATTAAGGACCGGTTCATGGGAAACCCTGGAAGACATACCATGCAAAACCACAAGCCAGAATGGGCAACGGCTAGATCCTTTTCCCCTAGCCGACGTACCCTAGTGAGGGTGGGCGTGATGGAGTTGGGTCGGCCCCGGTTTTACGGGTTGATCGGCTATTGGATTCACCGCGACACGTGGGGGGCTGCCCATTACCCTTAGGGGAGTGGGGGCGAAACCTTGGTGTGGTACCACTTGGTTAGGGGGAGTTATGCGAAAGGTCTTGTCATAATTTTCCCCTTTACAGTATCATGGTGGTACTTCGGGGCATGGTAACATGTGTAAAATCGTGTCTTGTGAGTAAAGTTGTGTACCTCTGATTAGAGTAAAACTATTCGAATAGCCGTGCCCGCGGTTATGGGCGATCGACCAGATTCACTATGATTAGTCCCACTACTGAATAATTTAATTTAATGAAACTGGTTTAGTTCAGGTGGAATGGTTGGGCCTGTTCAACGTGGGGATAACGTTGTTCAGTGAAAGATTAATATTGACTTAATTACTCAACTGTTTTACTTTTTTTAAACAATTAAATGTTTGTAAACCGTATTCATGCAAAATAGCCCCAAGCCACTCTTGTCTCCCCTTGCACGTCTGTATTTCGTGGTGTGGCTTGTTGAGTACGATGGTTGTACTCAGCCTTGCGATTTTTCCCTTTTCAGAAGTGTAGTGCTTCTGAGTTGAAGTTGGAGTTAGAAGACCAAGGCTCACACCCCAGTTGAGTTTGCCTGTGGAGTGGAGCTGAAGCTCCGCTAGTGTCGTCTTTTTTTCGCTGTAGTTTCTGGGTGTGAGGACTAAGAACCTTTTCAGTAAGTATTTTATTTTACATTTTGTTTTTACGTTTGAATCTGTGTATTAATTTGTCATTTTATATACCCTGGTTGATTCCTGGACAAGGATTTAATACATAAAATAGTCAGGAAATTTGGGATGAATTTCCGGGCGTGACAAACTCCTTGAGTGTTTATAAAATTAACCCTTAGTCCTCCTACCTATTTTGCAAAAACCCCTTGAGTGTTCATAAAATTAAGCCGTAGTCCACCTGGCTATTTTGCAGAAAACCTCTTAAGTGTTTATAAAATTAACCCACAGTCTCAATGTTGAAATAGGCCTCAGGTGAAAACATAAAGAAAAAATATAAATTAGAATTACAGGAGAGTTCAACTTTAAAATAATTATGATAAAATAAAATGACGTATGAAGTAATCCTAATAGGATTCGTGTAAAGAAAGAGCTTCTGATTCCTTTGAAATCGGCTAAAAGATATTAGCCGATTACTATGGGCTTCGTTTCAGGCCCAAACAATTGAGATCCCACCGGCCCAACCTTATCCACATGATCTACATGGCAAACGGTCCATTTCTTGCAGCCCACGGCGAAACTTCGCTGCCACTTTGCAAGTTGCAAACCACCGGAGCTTCCAAAGCAAAAATGAATCGAGGGTTCAAATCGAGGGTTCAATTGAGATCATATTTAAAACCAATTTGGTGTTGTAGGTATTGTTATATTTTTTTATAAATTTAGTGAAACCTAAAAAGATTTAATAAAAATTAAAACGACTTATAATATAAAATAAAGGAAGAAACAATTACTCTATCTATCTCAAAATAGAATTATTTTCTGGAGTTTTTTAGGGATTAAGAAATGTGTGAAATTAAATTAGAAGTGTTATGGTTGGTTGAGATGTGTTATATTTTGGGACATCCAAGTAGTTCTAAAATTTGCACAGTAATATCTGAAAAATCTTAAATCAGTGACACGTGAAAAGATATCGATAGATTTGTTCTGATAAATATTTTTATTTATTTATATCTAAACTTTTTTAAAAAGAAGTAGTGGTGAGTGATGAATCTCCATCAGGGTTACCATGCTACGAAAGCCGCTCGGCTTTCGCGAAATTCGTTGTTTCGCGGGATGCGGCATGGCATCCTCGCGGTTTTGTTTAAAAATTTTGTGAAAATTCAAAAAATTTGAAAAATTCATTTTAACAAAAAAATAGATATATTTTTTTATAAAAATAGATATATTTTTATAAAAATATAAATTTCGTGATGTTTGCCGCGAAAACCACGGTATATGGCGCATTTTCGTGAAATCCGCGCACGACGCGGATTTTGATTTGGTTCAAATTTAAATTACGGTTTTCGCGATTTTCGTGGTTTTTCATGGCTTTCGCGTGTTTTGCGCGGTTTTTGAGCGGTTTTCGCGGTACGCAACCGGCTTTCGTGAATTTCGACAAAATTCGTCGTGCCGTCGAGGGGCGGCATGGCATATGCCGTCGGCATGAGTAACCTGATCTCCATCACCTCCAACTATCAACTCACTACCTTTTTATAATAAAGAAAAACATGTGGGGCTAAATTTCTAAAGGCCACAGAGGTCAACCGTAAATGCCACTAACTCAAGGAACAGTAACAAATATGTAGAAATTATTAGGTGTATAAAAATAATGGTAATAGTTGTTTAATGATATTTTTTATCTATTAAAATCACGTTGTAACGTGCGGGTAATATACCAGTGCTTAAGAATTCTTATAAGGCGGTACTGTGTTTTGCTTTTTTTTCCAACTATAATTGTGATTTTTTTACCTTTTGACTACTATTTTTGCCATATTTTTTTAACTGAGGCTCCGGTTTGCCCCCCTCCCGTTTAGAGGGCATAACGATGTTAATTTATAACTATCTATATATATAAGTAGTGTTTTTATCCTAAATTTTCGTCCAACTATTTTGCGTAAAACCCGAGTGTTTATAAAATTAACCCACAGCCTCAATATTGAAAAGAAAAGAATAGTTTGGATGAAAAAAAGACCTCCCGCACCCCTCTTGCCTGTCCCCATCCGCGTCACGCCCGCGCCGCGCCCGCGCCCTCCCTCCCGTCACCGCTCGGAGCTCCCACGTTGCGCCCCCGCGTCCCTCCCTCCGGGCCCCCATCCGCGCCGCGTCCCGACTTCACCCGTTGCAACGCACGGACACAATTGCTAATTGCTAATCTATGTAACTTATACAATTGATCTCCACTTAATATAGTTAATGTGATTTTCCAGCTTTTCTCATGCTTCCACGTCATCTTAATAATTCTTGAACGTTGGATCTAAATCGTGAGGCAAAGAGAGCCATCCAGCCAACACTCGAACGTCCCAGATCAATCGGTCCAAGCTTAGCCCGTTCATTAAGCAGTAGAGCAACACCGATCTATAAACCGACGCGATCGGAGGGCATGACTTTCATTCGTGAGTCTAGATCTAATTCTTGGAGCGTTTTACGTTAGTTCGATCTCTGACTCTCTCTAATACCTTAGTCGATCAGTTTACCTTTAATATTTTTTTCATCTTTTATCAATGATGCTTTTGTTCGATCTTTTATCTTCGAAGTTTCTTGCAGGTTGTTCATCTGTTTTCACTGCTTTGCAGCAATTGATTTTGCAACAGCCAATTAAATTATTTTTTTCTCCAATTGCTTTGCTTTGTAGGCCTCGGTTAAGATCAATCCATGGATCTGGCCACCATCACCACCTGCACGGTTCATAGGATGGATTTATATGACTTCAAATGAGACAATCAACGATCTGTGTTTAGACGCAAATATCAGAATGATCTGCTTCGTGTTCACTTAGTCTTGCGTCTGTTCTTCTTTTTTTTACATGTTAATATTATGTGCAGAAAATACACTTTTTTTCTTTTCTGAGGGTATTCTGAAATTCCTGAATCCATATATATGTGTTTATATATATTTATATATACACATATATATAAGGCAGGGCTAGGTGCATTTTAACCAACCTGCATTTGCACAGAGTCACGCGCACAACAGAAATTCTTCGGACACTCTAAGGGCTTATTTGGTAGGGCTTCTGATTATATGATTCTCTGATTTTAGATTCTGATTCTCCAGAATTAGATTCTAAAGAAAATTAGAATCGATATAATAAAGTAATAATTAGAACAATATTTTAGGTGATTTTCAGGTAATTCTTGGGAGAAACTGGTTTCAGATGATTTTGGGAAGAAACTGCTTTTTAGGTGATTCTCACTCCCTATGTAAAATTACTGAATCACTTGAAATGATTCTTCTCAAAATCAGTTATAAAATAACCCGTTTGGCAGAGATTCTACTGATTCTGTTGAGAATTAAGGAGGAGAATCCCTATCAAACGGGGCCTAAATATCCTTCTGCGCGCGCTTGAACCAGACACAAAGACATTGGATCCCACTAAAATAGCGGATCTCATTAAACACTAAAGTTAAAAGTGCTTGGAAAAGAGTAACTAGGATGGGTGAACAAATTGCAACTGTTGTTTGCTATTTTTAGTTACACCAGTTGTGACACACCAATATCATCGATCACTTAGTTGCAACTCCAGTTGCGACACACCAATATCACCAACCATCCAGTTGCAACTCCAATTAGTTACACCAGTTGTGACACGCCAATATCATCGAACACCTAGTTGCAACTCCAGTTACGACACACCAATATCACCAATCGTCCGGTTGCAACTCCAATTGCGACACACCAATATCATCGACCGTCCAGTTGCAACTTCAGTTGCAACTTCATCTAAACACTAGTTGCAACTCCAACACCAGTTGCAACTCTAGTTTATTACACCAGTTGTGACACACTAATATCATGGACCGCCTAGTTGCAACTGGTTGCACTTCATCTAAACAACAGTTACAACTCCAGCTGCGACACACCAATATCATCGACCGTCCAGTTGCAACTTCATCTAAACAACAGTTACAACTCTAGTTTGTTACACCAGTTGTGACACACTAATATCATCGACCGTCTAATTGCAACTGATTGCAACTTCATTTAAACCCCTAGTTGCAACTGGTTGCAACTTCATCTAAACACCAATTGTAACTCCAGTTTGACACTAGCTGTAACTCCAGTTTGTTGGTACTACCAGTTGTGATACACCAATATCACTGTCCACAGCTAGTTGTAATTTCATCTAGTTGCAACTTGTGTTTAGAGGTTGTAACCTAATCTAAACACCAGTTGCAACCAATTGTAACTCCAGTTTGACACTAGTTGTAACTCCAGTTTGTTGGTACTACTAGTTGCGATACACCAATATCACTGTCCACAGCTGGTTGTAATTTCATCTAGTTGCAACTTGTGTTTAGAGGTTGTAACCTAATCTAAACACCAGTTGCAACTAGCGTGCAGTTTTGATGGTCAACCAATTGCAATATAATTGGTATGCTGGTTGCAACCTAAACTAAACACCAGTTACAACTCCGTCAGATACAACATAACATGAGGACTTCCCAGAAGGTCACCCATCCTAGTACTACTCTCGTCCAAACACACTTAACTTCAGAGTTCTAATGGGATCTGGTGCTTTAATGTCGATCGCGACGAATCAGCCGGTGGATTCGCATGCAGGGTGTCGGGACTGATTAGTTGGGTGGTTAGGTCGATTGGCCTAGATGCATTCTGTATATAAAATACACCTAGGTGTAACATAAACACACATTATATATATATATATATATATATATTATCGTTAAGTTTGTTTGGACGGTCGCTTATTGTTATGCAATCCTCTCTTTCATCAGTTAAGAACTGACCCTTAAGTTCAAAAAGTATCCATGGTTCCACATGATACTTGGGGTCACTGGATGACAGAAGACCAATAAAATCAGGATCACAACCAAATCTTTCAGCAACCCCATAGCGAGAAAAAAAGAACCTTTTTGTTCAAACTTTCCTCAAGCTACGACAATTATAATACTCCCATCAGACTGATAATACTTATTTATTTTAAAAAAAGCATGATATATTTTTAAAGATCAATCTATATATGATCATCATATTTCTAAAACCTATATTTTAGATTTTATTTATAGTCCAAAATCCTCTCCTCGCCACTGCTCCTCTGTTCATATAAATATTTCTTTTGCATGCATGGCGCCCACAAGCTAGGCAAATCATTTTAGTGGCTCTCAATCCATCAATCATCCCAGGCAGTTCTTTGTCTTGTTTTTTTCTCTGCATTTAATATATATTTTTGTCTTCTACTTAACTTGAGGTTGTTAATTATTAGTTTTCATATATATGTCCCTGTCAAAGAAAGCAATGCCTAAGTCTGCCTTATTAAAAAAAAGGCAATGGTTGGTTGTATTGTGCTCCGGGGTCCCTGGAATATGCCCATGAAAACAGCTGGGCATCAAAAGCAGCTGGTCTGATTGCTACTGTAATATTGATTTACTGAAGCTCAAGTCTGAAAAAACAATTTATTCCAGGGGAATTAGTATTTTTCGTGAAAACGGCCTACAGAAAATTGACCATTTTAATTTGCCTCCTGCAGGACTAACCTAAATGGGAACTTATCATGTACACAAAGCTTCAGGTACACTCATCGTCTATATCAACTAACAAGTATCATCAACAAAAATTTAAAAAATTATATATATTTTCAGTAGTATTTTACCTTGTAAAAAACCTTATTTTTAATTCATCGTTCAGAGAGAAAATACAAAATTCTGATAAATTTATACACATAAAACTATCGAATATTTTTTTGTTAAAGCTAAAATATAAAGTTTTTTTAAAAAATTGATAGGTGTAATACTATTGAAAATTGAAAGTACATGTATAATTGTTCTAGAATTTTTGGTGGCATTATTATAGTTAGTGTGTATACCGAGTACCTGATATATTAAAAATTAAACAGATCACTATTTAATTACTGACAAATAATTGTGAGCTGCAAGAAGAAGAAGAGAAGAAGAGCATAGAGGCCCTGAGAAAATCCTCTACCGCGCTCACATGTGGGGCCGGTGTGACAGAGTACATATGCATGCCCATCCTCCATGTTGACTCTTCCAGTTAATCCACATCAACAGACGGATATAACCACAGTAAAAGGCAAATTAATTGACATTTTAGTTTGGCCATAGGTTAATGAACATTGTGCAAATGGCAGGCCTGTCTCTTTCTCTTAATTTTGTGGCGTTTTCGTCGCGACGCATGGTGTAGATCGCTAGCGAATACCGAATCGAAGACATTTAAACTAATTTGGATTATCACTACTTTTTTTAAGAATACTTAGTTAACTTAATTTGGAGAATGGGAGATGTCATTGCGCCCAAAATTAAAATATACTACTATATGCCATATATATATCCAACGTTCATAACTAAAACCCGGTCTCTTGTGACATGTGGTAGACTAATCCAAGCAAAATCAAAATCGTCTTTCTCCGTTGCACGCTATAAGACATTTTAGTATTTTTCGTCCCTCATCTTTAGTAACATCTAAATAAATTTATATATATATATATATACGCATATAAATCTATTTAAAACCTATATATTTTATAATATAAAATAAAGATAATACCACAGAATTCTAATTTTTTAATTTGTATACAACGGATTTATATGTTGGATTGTGCATGAGAATTCTAATTTTTTATGAACATGACTTTTCTCTAATTAATTAATTTTGTGTGAACTTTCAAGTACAGTCAAAATTTATAAGTTGTTGAATATGATTTACCTGACACATATTTAGTATCGAGATTGGTTACTTTTAGCCAAATCTCAAACGGGTTTGAGTAGCTCGATCGAGTTATGAAAAAGTCTGAATTACCTTTGGACTATTGTAACGGTTCAAACTACTTAGATATTTGACACACTTTATTTTTCACACACACCTCTTTTTATTTTTAGCAGTTTGTATATATTTTCTCCGAGTAGCTCTAAAATTAAGACCGGTGGATATATGTTTTGCTAGTAATATTACTCAAAATATACTTTCACTTTTAGCAAGGGTTTCAAATAATACGCAATATAAATTACTCCTTAAAATCCGTATATATGTGACAATACCCTTAAAAACCGTGACAATGTCCACAACAACATGCTGCCGTATATTTGTGATGTCTCGGATGATCAGTACTTGTAGTCGCAGCTGCATTTTCTGGTCTTGTCTACTTACATCGATCGTTAATTACTTTGAAGTAATTGGCATGCAATGCGACAAGCTAGAATCTACTGATCCATGCATATGATGCGATTAGACTCCATACAGTCTGGCCATGTGCACTAACTTACTAGCTTTGCTGACCCTGCAAATCCATTAACCAAGACTTGAAAAACTGAAAACCACACACATATTATGCATATATATGCACCCAGCTCTAATTGGCTGAGTTAATTTACCATATGATATAAATTATGATTGGTCTATGTACCTGTACTAAAATATTGGAGGCTGCTGTGATTAACACATGCATGTTTAACTAAAAATAACCCCCTTGGTATGACATCTTCCTCCGTTTCTTGTTGGATTCTGTCATGGCCAGTCTGTCCATTCAGGATGCAGATTCAGATTTAGGATGACTTGAGTTCAAGAGAGAGAAAAAATGATTTAGGACGGCTCAATTGCAAAGGAGAAACATATCCTCAAATGTCCTTCCATATGCAACTACCTGGATTATCAAAAGATTCGAGAGACGTCATAGCAAGAAGATAATCAAATTAAATCAGGATTAACACACGTACTCTTTTCAGACTTTGTTATCAAATTAATCTATAACATATAGTAGTCACCAAAACAGAACTTCACCGACTACTAATTTTTATTGCTACGGGTTCAGGCATTCTGTAAAATATAGTAAATCCTAATAGTAAATAAATACAGTATTGCAAACACATAGTAGTATCTGGATTATAGCTAAATAAATACTGGACTATCTAACAAACTGCCGCAAATTCTTTAAATGAACTTTTATATATAACTATAATAATTATAATATAATTTCATCAAAATTATATACTATAACTACAACTAATATAATGTGTACAAAGTATTTAAACAATATATTACAATATAGTTACATTATAATAACACAACATAACTATAATATAATTTAATTATATATAGTTACATTTGAAAGTTTTTTTTAAAAAAATTTACAACATTTGTTAGCAGTCTCTTGTTAAAAAGAGGTCACTTTTCTATATGGACCTAGACAATATCCTATTTTTATACAGATAACGATAGGTATCCTATTTTTATAGAGATAACGATAGGTAGAGCATGCGAGGGAACGTATGAAGTGCAATAAATGTATACTAGTATATTTTTGGAGGAGTGCAAGAATGAAACATACACACTCTATGCATATCTACTAGCAAATATCATAAAAAAATTAGACATATACTCCTAATTGTATTATACAATCCACAAATTCTCATATTTAAATTCATTATATTTTAGCCATAACCAAAAAAATCTGATAGTTTTAAGAGTAAAAATATGTTAGAATTTTATCTTTTTTAGGCTAAATATAATGAATTTGAAGAAAAGATTTCATACACAAGTGTAATACTATTGGAAGTATGTATCCATTTTTTTATAGAATTTTCTGTGATATTTACTGCATGGTAAGCTTGTGTGCATGGCATATGTTCCTATGCAAGAAATACAATTTAGCACAAGACATATGTGAAAGAAACTCCAAATAGGATGCCCTTAGTTGACCATGACAAAGGTCAAATATTTCAATTGACCACAGGTAAAGCATTAAGTTATACATGATAAAACAAAAATAAGTCACCTGAAACATTTAAATTTTTTGTGAAAATTTTTTGTGAAACAGAGCAAATAAGTCACTTGAAACATTTAAATTTTTTTTGAAACAGAGCAGAGACACACATGTCGCTATCGTGTATGAAACGTTGAGTATTGACGGATTGAAACATATATTTTTTTCATTGGAATATAATCATGCGTATATCTTATTGTGAAGATTTAATTACAATGATAAATAAGTTAGGCGAAAAATCATTTTGAAGGTCGTGATATATATGCATGCATGGATAAAGATAAGAGAGAGTAGGTTCTGTTTATTGCATGAATTATGAAATGTGGTGAATATACACAGATAAAACATTGAGTTTTAACGGTTTGAAACATATATTTTTTTATTTTATTAAAATATAATTATGTGATATCTTTGTTATAAAGATTTAATTATAACGAATATAATAATATGATCGAATTATAATTTGGATAATTAGTTTATGAAAGAAAATATTTAAACAGAGAAGGAAGAAAGGATAAAAAACTAAGCTAGCTGTAGCTTCCTGCATGATCCCTAATTTTTATTCACTGAATCAGTATTACCGATTCTCTGATGTATGCGCCTGTCTGCCTTCTAGCCGGGCAGGGTGGGGCCCATTCGTTCAAAAAATGAAAATACGTCTACGTCTGAGTATGTTTTTGCAAAAACGACGCAAGTTCCACGTGGCACGTCAACCTCCTTTTCCCCACTCCATTCTTTCAATTACGTACCTTGATCAGTTTCCGTTTTCCCTTTTCAGGACACGTATTTAGCCTCGCTTCTCTCTCCTCCGGAGACTCCTCACCTCACCCTCCTGTAGAGAGAGAAAATCACACGGGCACGCGAGAGGAGAGAGAGAGAGGCGGGTGGAGCTTGGAGGCGGTTTGTCCCTGCCGCCGCGGAGCATATTCTCCGCCCGGATCCCCCCCCCGAGCTTATACGTGCGGGAAAATGAGAGGGGAAGAGATGGCGTAGGACAGCATGTGTTCTTGACGAGAGTTCTTCTTGGCTGAGTCCAATCCCAAGGTGAGTGGATGGATTAACCTAGCCTCTTCTTGTTTCTTGATTCTTGTTGCTGTTTGAGAGTGAGGATGATTGGAATTGATTCTAGGGGGGAGATTGTGGGATTGGGGTTAGTATGGTGGCAGATCCGTTTTGTTTTGAGGAAAGGTTAGATTTTTGCTGCGTTTGGTCGGTGGGATGGCGGTTTTTGACTGGTTGATTGATCCGATTTGTGCGGGATTTTGAGGATTGGATTGGTATGAAGGGAAATGTGTTTTTTTCCTGTCGTTGTTTGTGCTTGCTTCATGATTGATTGGTTGCCCCTGTTGCAGATTGATAAGTTCCAATGCACTTTTAGGTGCTATTCAAACATGAATTATTTTTCGTCAGTAAAATTTGTATGGGATGAATGGTTTGATGAAAACGCCGGTTTTGGGGAAAACATCTGATAATTCACTATTTCTATTCCATGTAATGTTGGATTCATCTATAGTCGCATATATGAAGGATGGGTGCAACCGTGCAAGAACAAATATCAGCGTCAAGGGAACTTCTATTTCTTTATCAAAGTTTGGTACATATTTAAATTTTTGTTTGGGTAGGTCAACTTTTGGATTAAAGGTTTTGTACGGTTAGATAGTCTCACTGTTTGATTCTTGACTTAAAGGCAAAGGCTCGTTCTTTCAAGCTGCCTTTTTTTATCGTTATATCTTGGGTTTTTTGCTTTGATAGTTAGCAATCTTGGCAATGTTGTTTTGTCACGTTAGTAGATAGTGAATCTAACTCTTGATGCAGATTTTTTTAATGAAGTTGTATCACTTGACATTGAGAAGATTCATGATTGCATTCAATTCCTTGCCAAGCCAGATTCATCACTCATATGATGAATTGTGGAGATGACAACGTACATTTTCATTTTCCTATTTAGTTCTTCACAGTAATCCGTGTAGTACTAACTTGCATCTGTTTGTTCATTGTGCAGATTGATCTATATTATATAGATGGCTCTTTATATAGAATGTTATCTTGAGATGGAATTATCATCCTAGCTTCATGGAACTCTAACAAGAACAATTTATTTCAAGATGAAGATCTAGCATCATGCTGTCCTAGGTTATTTTGGCAGTTTCTTTAGGTTAGCAAAACAGTTTTAGATAGTAGAGGTGATGTTTCATCCAGGCTTTGCACCAATTCTCCCTGAGGATTTGCACCATTTCTCCCTGAGGAGATAGAATTGTAATTACACCAGACTTGTAATCTTATTAGGAAAAACTTTAGCTGTACCATTAGAAGTGAAACAGCCCAGAATAGCATTGCCGTTGTGAAAGACTTGCACCAAGCAGTTCAGTAGTCTACCTGTTTTTATCAGGTAAGATGACATTTTATATTTATCTAATGTGGTGTCTGATATGATTGTGATGAAGTACTGATTCCCTCCGATAACATCACAGATACTCGTGAGTTCCTGAGCTCTCATGGAGGCATCGGTATCCCCATCAGGCTCATCAAAGCAAGCAGGTCTCCGTAGACCTTCTCCTGGAAACTCTCTCAAGGATCTGTGTCTTGTTTCTAAGCAAGGATCAATAGCTGATGTGGAATCTGCTTTAGCCTTGTTGAAAAAGAGTGGTGGAAACATTGATGGCAGAAATGTGTTTGGTCTTTGTGCTCTCCACCTTGCAACATGGAGAAATCATCTGCCAATTGTGAGGAGGCTCCTCGATGCTGGCGCTGATCCAGATGCAAGGGTATGTACCATACATTTATGTAGCATGTTTCTTTTTTGGATAATGGAACAATATCCTTGTGTCGCATGTTTCTTACAGTTACCTTTCCATTCAGTTCTATGTATTAATTTGTTAGCCAATATCATTCTCAATTTTATTGAACTGTTACCTTCATGGGCATTCCTTAAATTCTATATCTTGGTTGCTGGAAGATGGTTGTTCTGATGCCAAAAGATGAATTATCAAAATTGTGAATTACTTTGAACAAGTCATTAAGAAACCCTTAAATTCTAACCTCCCATGTACGAATCTCAAAACTGAATCCCTTATGATTAGAACTTGGCTTGCTTAGTGGAATTTGATCCTGGCCCTTAGGTGTTATCTGTAAATTTTAACTCAATGCTTGCAGGATGGAGAATCTGGCTGGAGCAGTCTGCACAGAGCACTTCATTTTGGCCACCTGTGTGTTGCTAGTGTTCTTCTGCAGTTTGGAGCATCCCTTGCTTTGGAAGACACCAAGGGACGTACACCTGTTGATCTTCTCTCTGGCCCTGTATCACAGGCCAATGGAGATTCTCCTGATTCAGGTAGTTATTTTCTGCTTCAGCAAACAGTGGTTTCCTATTTTGTTCAGTGCCTCAGTGCTTTGATGCTGATGACATTCTGACCATATTTCTTCAGGTTTTGCTTAATAAAATATCTTACCTTTTTCCATTTTAGTTGCAATGGAAGTCTTCAGTTGGGGAAGTGGGACAAATTATCAGCTGGGAACAGGCAATGCCCACATACAAAAATTACCATGCAAAGTAGATGCCTTGCATGGGTCATACATCAAAACTGTTGCTGCATCAAAGTTCCACAGTGTAGCAGTTAGTTCTGATGGTGATTTATACACATGGGGGTTTGGTCGAGGTGGTCGTCTTGGTCATCCAGATATTCATAGGTAAGCAATTGCATGTTATTCTAGAAGATTTGTTTTGTTTGGAACAGATGATGGAACTTCTTATTCCGTTATTTTTTACCTATCTCATATATGTATAGATTTATGCAGGCTATTAATAAAGCCACTAAAATTTTAGTTCTGAACTTTTAAATTTCAATATTGTGGAATTTTATTCTGTGAATTATCAATTTGTTGCAGTGGCCAGACAACTGCTGTGATTACTCCTCGCCAAGTAACAGTAGGATTAGGCCGTAAACGAGTGAATGTTGTGGCAGCAGCAAAACATCATACTGTGATTGCTACAGAGGCTGGGGAGTTGTTTACATGGGGATCAAATAGAGGTATATGTGATGCATCTTGAATGCAATATTGCAACTCACTTTCGGGTCTTACTGTTATCATTTCTTCCATTTGGTCTATAACAAAACTCTGACTGATGCAGAGGGCCAGCTTGGTTACCCTTCTGTGGACACCCAACCAACACCACGGCGCGTTAGTTCCCTGAAAGCAAGGATTATTTCTGTCGCTGCTGCAAACAAGCACTCAGCTGCGGTTGCTGATACTGGTGAAGTGTTCACCTGGGGTAGCAATAAGGAGGGCCAGCTAGGATATGGCACTTCTAATTCAGCATCCAACTGCATTCCAAGAATGGTTGAGTACTTGAAAGGAAAAACATTTAAATGTGTATCTGCAGCTAAGTATCATACTGTAGCATTAGGAACTGATGGCGAGGTAAGTTGATCTCTCTGAAATGTGACGGTTTATACACATCGTCTAATATCAAGAAATTTAACAGTCTTAGCAATGTTATCCTGTTTTTCAGGTGTTTACTTGGGGTCATCGTCTCGTGACTCCACGCCGTGCTGTAATATCCAGATGTCTTAAGAAGGGTGGAAATACAAACCTGAAGTTCCATCGTATGGAGCGGCTTCAGGTGATCTCAGTGGCTGCTGGAGTGATGCACACCACTGTTCTAACAGCAGATGGTGCTATCTTCTACTGGGTTTCATCGGACCCTGATTTAAGATGCCGACAGGTTTGTTTGTTACTTGTTGAGGTACTAATCTGTACAGCCAAGCTGTAGTTTCATGCTTATATTTTAAGTGTTTCTACAGATATTTTCTATGTGTGGAAGGAATGTTGTGAGCATCTCAGCTGGAAAGTACTGGACTGCGTTGGCTACCTCAGGTGGCGATGTTTTCATGTGGGATGCAAAGAAACATAAGGATGAAATCCCAATGTTTACTCGAGTGCATGGTGTTAAGCGAGCAACATCAGTTTGTGTTGGTGAAACACATATGCTTGTGCTTTCTAGCATATACCATCCTGAGTACCCACCCAAACCCAAAATCCAAGGCAAGAAAGCCATGCTAGAATGGAATGGTGGGATGGAATTGGATGAAGACATCATGTTTAATGATTTACAGCCTGACAGTGGTATATCTGGAAGTGATGATGCAATCAGAAAGGGAGCACCTAGTCTGAAGAGCTTATGTGAGAAAGTTGCAATTGAGCATATTATGGAGCCAAAGAATGCTATACAGCTTCTTGAAGTTGCCGAGTCCTTGGAAGCTAAGGAGCTCAAGAAGCACTGCGAGGTACCATACTTGTGTGCTCACTTTGCAAGCATTTTGTTCTGCTTATTGTGCTCCACTTATTCTGCTTATTGTGTATTCTGCTTATTGTCGTTATATGAAAACAAGCATTTTGTTATGCCTAGGTTATCTCTTTTTCATATAACGACTCCTGGTGGTTCCGTGTGATGCAGGATATAGCTATTCGCAATCTTGATTACATTTTCACAGTGGCAGCTCCATCAATTATGAATGCTTCTCCTGAAATTCTTGCAAACTTGGAGAGATTGCTGGATGAAAAATCCTCAGAGCCATGGAGTCATCGTCGCCTTCCCACAGTGACAGCTACTTATCCTGCTGTCATTGATAGTGATGAAGAGGGAGATGAAGCAGGAGGATTTCTTAGGTTCAGGGACAGTCAGAAGTCTTCATCGAAGTCATATGGAATGTCAAGTTATGGGAACTTCCTCGAGAAAGATAGCAATGCTGGACAAGCTGCCTCTAAGCAGATCAGGGCACTTCGCAAGAAACTGCAGCAGATTGAGATGCTCGAGGCTAAACAACTGGATGGTCATCAGCTTGATAATCAGCAGCTAGCAAAGCTTGAGTCAAGGGCTGCCCTTGAAGGTGAACTTGCAGAACTCGGCATTCCCACAGATTTAAGAACTCCAGTTTCTGTTGCGGAAGGAAAGACAAACAGAAAATCTAATGTTTCTAAGAAACAGAAGCGGAAAAACAAGCAGGCAGCACATTCTGATACTCCCTTGGTTAAAAGTGAGGACAGAGAGAAAATCTCTGTCAAGGGTCTTCAGGACGTCTTACCAGTCCATATTTCTGCAGAAAAGGTTAGACGGTATCATATTGACATACTAGTATTACGTTTTTTGTCTGGCTGCTTGTCTTTCTTAGTCTCTTGCAATATTATTTTTGCAGTACACTTATTCTGAGATCTCATGTCTGTGCTCAACTGTTTTGAGTATATGTTAGCAATATGTTCTTTGGGCATTTGACTACGATATTGCTATCTTTTGCTTTTATTGAGAGTGACATTGTTTTGTGTGGTCTTACAAAGTTCTGAGACCCAATGCTGAGAGGCTATGTCCAACTTTGGTCTTTTGATACCTGTTGTATGTGTTGCTTCTTGCTTGCATGCAAGGCAAAGTATTTTCTCCTTAACGGAATCTTCTTTCTTTTAATTAAAGCATGATGCTTTCTTTGTTGATATTTTTCTCTCTCTTAGCTTCTGTTGTTCTGATATGACTTGCATCCATTGAACATGCTTCAGTATTACTCCCTCTGTCCCAGAATAAGTTAATCTAGTACTCCTGTACTAGATTAACTTATTCTGGGACAGATACTAGATTAACTTATTCTGGGACAGAGGTAGTATTTAGACGTGTACTTTTCCTTTGCTAAAAACCAGCCTGGCAGCATTTGCCAAATGTATTATACTAAACATTTATTATACTAAACATTGTTACTGATAAATTCTATATTCAAGCAGGAAGCAAGTGCCGCTGATTCAATCAAACCCTCAGAGCATGTCACTTTCATTAACACAAAGGCCATCTCTTGTGCATTGGAAAACAAAGCTTCCCAGCCAACTTCGTCAAAGAAGAAGAATAGGAAAGGTGGCTTATCATTGTTTCTGAGTGGTGCTCTTGATGACACCCCAAAACCAAGCCCACCTACCCCCGTTGTGACTGTCACACCAAAGCATGAAGGTCCTGCCTGGGGTGGTGCTAAGGTAACAAAGGGATCTGCTTCCCTTCGAGATATTCAAAGCGAGCAGAGGAAAACAAATGAGCCGATCACAACCAAGGCAAAAGACCGCTTTGAGGACTCACCTGACAGTGCTGGGCGCGTGCGACTTTCTTCGTTTATACCTGATGCACGCTCAACACCGATAGCTGTCATGCCTGCTCGTGCCATGCCTGCCTCTGAAGGGGATAAGAGCACACTATCCTGGTCGTCTTCTGCTACCTCACCTAATGTGTCCCGGCCTTCTCTCAGGGACATACAGATGCAACAGGTGGAGCTCATGTTATTTTCTCTTTTACGAAAACACAAAACATAGAAGTAATTCCATTTTGAATGATCTGGTTCTGATTCAAAGATGATTGATTTTGAGCAGGAGAAGCGGCAAACTGGCATCTCCTACAGTCCAAAAACCAGGACATCGGGTTTCGCTATACCATCCCAGGGCGCATCACCTGAGGTTGGTGGCATCAAGGACAATGTTCCCAACCGCTGGTTCAAGCCAGAATCCAATGCTCCGTCCTCGATTCGCTCGATCCAGATCGAGGAGCAGGCGATGAAGGACTTCAAACGCTTCTATAGCAACGTGAGGATTGTCAAGCCACAGGTCCAGTGATGACCATGACCATGGCAGCATCTCTCAAGAGTTACTTGGTCTCTCTTAGGCTCACCATCACATTTTCAATGGCTAGATGTACATTCAAATGTACAGTCAGTTTCACCCCAACACTAGGTTTCCTTTAGTCAAATAAAGCTCAAACCTTTCTTTGCTTCCGTTTTCGCAGAAGTGATCTCATCTATAGCTGTGGCAGATGGATGTATAGGTTGTATGAGATCACCCCTGCTGCTTGCCTTAACTTGTGGCAATGCCTTTTTTTCCTGCCAAAATCTCTTTGGTTGATGCAAATCAAAAAGCTCATAAAACTTTGGTGCATTTGCACTCATTTACTTGCTATTTTTTTTAATTCATTTTAGTAATCCTTTGCTAATTTTTTGGTTAACTGGTATGTGAAATATTGAACCAAGATTGTAAAAACATTTGCTGCACATATACTGCTTCAACTTACTTTTGTCATGTCTGTATGGAGCCAATGCTTAGAAGTGCAAAAGCAACCATGCTTTGCTTTTCCCCTTGGCTCATGAGTTTAGATTTTTAGTAGTTTATGCATAACTGTTAACTTTTGCTCAAGAGTCAAAAGAACAGAAGCCTGCTTGTTTGTGTACTATTTCTTTGCTCAAAAGTGAAGACGGCTAGGCAGGGAGATGGCAGTTCATGTGCTCCCATAATCTTGCTCACTGATGATACCTAGGGGCATAAATTATCAGATGGATATTCTTTGCCCTCTGCCTAAGCTGAATAATGCTGAAGACTATTCATTTCTTTGTCATTTGCCCTCAAGCTACATGATCAGAATCTATAAAAGGAAAACAAAAGGAAAAGGGATATCTTGTATGGAAGTTTGTACGGGATGTACAACGTATGCCGATATTGCGTTGGCAAGAGGAATTTTTACGTCTCAAGTGTATGTGCACATATGTGCTAACTCATTGGATGTTTTATTAAGATTCGTGCTATACTAAAAAGAAGAAATACCATTATGCATTACTAAAACATAAATCTAACGGTAAATGCAAATCTAACGGTAAAGTATAGTTGCTCATGCACGTACATATATGTTATAAATTAACTTCCGCTGTTGTATTGAGCATCAGCATATGGTTTATATGAACTATAAATACAAGAATTTCGATACAAATCCATCGTAACCTAATATCAAACTATCATATATATATACTCAAACATTGTAGGCATCATAATTTCAATATATTTTACATAAATCTCCCAAGATTAACCTGACAAGGAGAGATTTTGGGAATATGCAGGGTGCTGATCATGTGCATGGCAGGTGTGGGTTGGCAGCAGGATGGTGACAAAGGAAAAGAAAATGGTCGGTGTGGATGGATGGCCTTCACCTTTTTCCTTTTCTTTTCTTCGCTTTTGTGACTCAAGCTTTGCCCATTTCTGATCAAGTCATACGCGGCCGGAAAAGCCAACGCAGAGAAAGCAGCCATTCTTCCTCACACACACTGCCTCTGCTCATTTCATGCACAAACAAGGAGGAGAGGAGAGGAGATCTGCTGGAATCTTGAATGATCTGGCCGTTGCCTCCTATCCTCATCACAAAGTGTGCCTCCGAGATAGGATATGAGGAGAAAGTAGTGGTAAAGTGTTCTTGCCTTGTAGATTCCAGATCTCAGTGTGGGGACTCTCTGCCCTTGCGTTGGTTTAGAAATTTTGCACCGAGTAATTTGGGTTGTGTTTGCGTAACAGGTTAACTCTTATGTGTCTATGGTACGTGAATCTAATGAAATTTTTAATTGTTATATGATAAACAGTTAAATATTTCACATGTATTTTACTTTATTAAAAAACAGTAACAAGGTGTAAGTAGTATTTTAAGTACTAATAAAAAATAGTAAAAATAGAGTACTTACGAATAATGTGTTTGTTTTTTCTAACTATTTATTGATTTAGGTTACTTATGATTAATTATTTTTTATGGTAATAATATTTATAGCTAATTATTATGCGACACTCTCGTAAGAGAAAACGGGTAGTCATTATTATGTTTAACTCGATTTGGAAATCTTTATGCATTTCTTTTACTACATATGAAAGGAACCTACAAACCACCTTGTTGCAGCTTTGCATGGTGTAAATTTTGCCTAACCTACGTGGAAAGACAAAGCAATGGTCAAATAAATTCAGCTACATACTCGACTCTACAGTATTATAAACATTCTTTTGGCAAGAATATAATCCTACACACTCAATTTTAACAGAGATATCTTACTTTACAATATACAACATCTACTTGCACATGAAGATAAGCACCTATATGTCTATATATACTTGGCAAATTAATACCCGACATTCTCTTTCATACACTCCTTTATTTGTTCACACTTGGAACAATAAGCAAGGAGGCATCATCAACTATTCCTCTTAACCTTAAAAAATGAACACATATATTCCTCCTCTTCGATGCATGAATGTCATCTTGACTCCCTCAGAAATTAAAACTGGTTCATATAAAATCCCATTGAATTCATGCGTTACAAAGGAGGCTTTATGACCCTTTGAAATGCAAGAATTTTTCAGAATTTTGATAGAAGTTAGTTTAATTCTCACAAAAGTCCTTCAAAATCTCAACACTTCAAATAAGGCCCTAATCATATTGTAGCTCTACACATCATGCTATGCTAGTGACACTTTAAAGCCGCTAACACACACGCAAGCTAGTGACACGCTCACTCTAGAGAGAATCCATCATCCATGCAAGTGAAGCTCACCGGCGACGTGGTAGCGTTGCACCGCCGGCCGGAGCTGTAGGTAGGAGAAGAAGTGGTGTTCGATCGGCGACCGCGATGGCGGCGGCCGAGACGGTGAGGAAGCTGGTGGTGGAGGTGGTGGAGGCGAGGAACCTGCTGCCCAAGGACGGCATGGGCACGTCGAGCCCGTACGCGCGCGTCGACTTCGACGGCCAGCGCCGCAAGACGCACACCGTGCCGCGGGAGCTCAACCCGGCGTGGAACGAGGCGCTCGAGTTCAACTTCCCCGGGCCCGGCTCCGGCGCCGTCGTCGGCGGCGGCGGCGACGTCCTCGCCGGAGAGCCGCTCGAGGTGGCCGTCCTCCACGACGTCCGCATCGGCCCCAGCCGCCGGAACAACTTCCTCGGCCGCGTCCGCCTCGACGCGCGCCAGTTTGTCCGCAAGGGGGAGGAGGCGCTCATCTACTTTCCCCTTGAGAAGAAGAGCTTCTTGAACTGGGTGCGCGGCGAGATCGGCCTCAGGGTCTACTACGTCGACGAGCCCGTCGCGCCGCCGCCGCCTCCGGAGCCACCTGCCGCTGATCCTGCTCCAGCCGAGGCGGCTCCCGATGCTCCTCCGGCCGATGCCGACGCAGCGCCGGCGCAGACAGAGCAGCCGACGCCACCGGCGGAGGCGCCGGAGAAAGCAGAGGAAGCACCACCAGCCGCAGCCGGCGACGATGGCGCCACGGAGAAGCCACCGGAGACTGACGCGGCAGCCACGACTCCGGTGCCGGAGGAGGAAGCAGAAGCACCCGTGATGACATCGGAGGCAGTGGCCGCTTCGGCGGAATCCGCGGCGGAGAAGGCGCCGGAAGAAGAGCAGATACTGACCCCGCCGCCTCCGCTGCCCACGCCGACACCAATGCCGCGCCAGGTGCCGGTGCCGGCGAGGCCGCCGCCGCCTCCCCCAGAGGCGCCGGTGGAGCGATCCAAGCACGACCTGGTCGACAAGATGCCGTTCCTGTTCGTCCGGGTGGTGCGCGCGCGGGGGCTCCCGGTGGGGGCGCACCCGCACGTGCGCGTCGCCGCCGGCGGCCGCCACGCATCCACGCGAGAGGCTCGCCGCGGCGCCTTCTTCGAGTGGGACCAGACCTTCGCCTTCGTGCGCGACCCGGCCACCGACTCGCCGGGCCCCACGCTCGAGGTCTCCGTCTGGGACCTCCCGCCCGACGCCGACGTGTCCGACGCCGACGACCGCCACTTCCTCGGCGGGCTCTGCTTCGACACCGCCGACGTGCACGCCCGGGACCCGCCCGACGGGCCGCTCGCCACGCAGTGGTACAGGCTGGAGGGCGGGCGCCGCCTCGCCGGCGCCGACCTGATGGTCGCCACGTGGGCTGGCACCCAGGCCGACGAGGCATTCGCCGACGCGTGGAAGGCGGACTCCCCGGCGTCCTCGGTCGCGGCCGCCGCGGCGTCGCGCGCCAAGGTGTACGTGTCGCCGAAGCTCTGGCTCCTGCGGCTCAGCGTCATCGAGGCGCAGGACACGCTCACGGCGCCGCCGCCCCGCGACGCCGGCATCGCCGTGCGCGGGACGCTGGGGTTCCAGTCTCTCAAGACCCGCACCACCCCGGTGGCCCGCAACGGCGGCCCGTCGTGGAACGAGGACCTTCTTTTCGTCGCGGCGGAGCCGCACGCCGACGACGACTGCCTCGTCATCTCCCTCGAGGTGCGCCACGGCAAGGAGGCCTTCCCCGTCGGCTCCGCCAGCATCTCGCTCGCCACCATCGAGAGGCGCGTCGACGACCGCAAGGTGGCGTCCAAGTGGATCGACTTGCTCCCGTCCGACGAGGCCATGAAGAAGGTTGGCAAGAAGGCGGCCATGCACATGCACGGCGGCCGGCTGCACGTGCGCGTCTGCCTCGACGGCGGCTACCACGTCGCCGACGAGCAGCCGTACGCGAGCAGCGACTTCCGGCCGTCGGCGAGGCAGCTGTGGCGCCCGCCCATCGGCGTCGTCGAGCTCGGCATTGTCGGATGCAAGGGCCTCCTGCCGATGCGCACCACCGACGGCAAGGGCTGCACCGACGCCTACGCCGTCGCCAAGTACGGCCCCAAGTGGGCGAGGACGCGCACCATCTCCGACTGTTTCGACCCGGCTTGGAACGAGCAGTACACGTGGCCGGTGTACGACCCATGCACGGTGCTCACCGTCGGCGTGTTCGACGATCCGCCGCCGCCGTCGCAGCTGCCGGACGACGCGAAGGACGCCGCCGCCTCGTGCTCGCGGCCGATGGGGAAGGTCCGGATACGGCTGTCCACTCTGGAGAACGGCCGCGTGTACCGCGGCATGTACCCGCTCATCATGATGCTTCCCACCGGCGCGAAGCGGATGGGCGACGTCGAGCTCGCCATCCGCTTCGCCGCGTCGGCGTCGGCGCTGGACGTTCTTCACATGTACGGCCGGCCAGCGCTGCCGCCGATGCACCACCTTCGTCCGATCCCGGCCGCGAGCCGCGAGGCGCTGCGGCTGTCCGCGGCGCGCATCTCGGCGGCGCACCTGGCTCGGTCGGAGCCGCCGCTGCGGCGGGAGGTGGCGACGTGGATGCTGGACGCGGCGGAGCCACGCGGGTTCAGCATGCGGAAGCTGCGGGCCAACTGGAACCGCGCCGTGGCTGCGCTCTCGTGGGTGGCCGACGCGGCGCGGTGGGTGGAGGACACCCGGTCGTGGCGGAATCCGACGGCGACGACGCTGGCGCACGCCGTGCTCGTCCTCCTCGCGTGGCACCCGGACCTCGTCGTGCCGACGCTCACGCTGCACGTGGCGGCCGTCGGCGTGTGGAAGTACAGGCGCAGGCCGCGCTCCCCGGCGCCGCACCCGTGCGTGCGCGCGTCCATGGCGGAGGCGGTGGACAGGGAGGAACTGGACGAGGAGTTCGACGCGATCCCCAGCTCGAGGCCGCCGGAGGTGGTGCGGGCGCGGTACGACCGGGCGAGGATGGTCGGGGCGCGGCTGCAGGCGATGGTCGGCGACGTGGCGACGCAGGCGGAGAGGCTGCAGGCGCTGGTATCGTGGCGCGACCCGCGCGCCACGGGGATGTTCGTCGCGCTCTGCGTGTTCGTGGCCATGGTGCTGTACATGGTGCCCATCAAGGTGGTGGCCGTGGTCGCCGGGTTCTACTACCTCCGCCACCCGATGTTCCGGGACCGGATGCCGGCGCCGGTGATCAACTTCTTCCGGCGGCTGCCGTCCATGTCCGAAAGAATCATGTAGGATATGCTATTCTGATCCGGCAAGCAGTGCCAGTCGATTACTTCGCATAATAACATGCCATTGCCATCTCATAATGTTGTATAACTGTCTATTTTCTTTGCTAGTAGAACAAAATAAACGAAATTAGTTGTCCCATGTAATATTTCATTCGTATTATTAATTAATGGATCTTGGTATGAACATTTTGCTTCACATTCTTGAGGAAAATTTGTGGCACAGAATGGTACATTTTGGACGAGAACAGGGTACTTCAAAAGAGCTATGATCTCAAGAGCAAACTCTGATTATACAATTGCACTGTGTTGTGAGCCGTTTGTCCTAATACGACAAGCAGGACAGAAATTTAAACTGCCCGATCGCTAATTTACACTAGAAATATCAGAACTACAAGCATTCAATTGGTAATTTATGATCAGAAAAGATCCCAGAGAGAATATGGGAAAATGGAGAAAATATAGCTGAAAAAAATGCTTTGATATGTGGAACCAGACTATTAGAGAAAGCATGAACTAATACGACTTCGCAAAAATTGCAACTTCCTCGGCTGGATTGCCAGTCATGAAGCATTTCTTAGCGCCCTCTGGCTGCTCGAACGGGAAGCATCTGATGGTGGCGCTGGTCTCTTCTTTCACCTTCAGCTCATCAGCATCGCTGAAGTATACCACAAATAAATCAAGTTGTCAAAAACATACTAACTAATATTAACACCGTTGGACAAACAGCGTATTTAAACTGCACCTACCTAGCTGACCATGGGCCTCTCGCCCATTTACCCTCGGCAATAGCCTCCTTCAGTTCTCCATATGAGCTTACATCAACTATATTACTGAAACAGTAAAAATGTGCCTTTTAGTTCAGAGGAAGTTTGTCTGAAAGAGAAGGAATTAAAAAAAGAAAACAGACGCTAAAATGATTCTTGCTAGGTGGAGCTAAAAAATCAGTTGCACTGTACTACTGAGCTCTATCAAGGAAAATAATCGAAAGATGGGCCCAATTAAGAGCATTTGAATTCAGAAAACAATCATCAGTGTACGATGAATTAGAAAAATATTCGCTAAGTTCTACTCTTATGCGTATGGGGAAATGGGTATGCGTGCACTATGCAATAAATAGGAGTTGAGACTTGAGAACAAACTATACTTCAGGACAAGTTAAATTCATTGTAAACAAATACCTATCACGGAATGCGATGGCCTTCTGTAGAAGGGATGCTTGGATTTCCTCAAGACGGCCTTTTATATGGTCCACCAATATTGATGGATCCATAGACACTCCAAACTCCTTTCCCTGCTTTCCAGGGACATCTCGCCTAGAAATAACAACACTTTTGTTTGTGACATCACGGGGACCAATTTCTAGTCTTATAGGAACTCCCTGTTCGAAGTTGCAACAATGGTAGAAGTGTCAGAAAGAAGCCTGCATAAACAGAAACAGAGAGCAAATAAGCTATACCTTCATCTCGTAAAAATTAAACTTCCATCCTGGTGTCCGCAACTCCGAGTCATCCACTTTGACTCTAATTCCTGCTTCTTTGAGTGTGTTTTGAACTGAAGCCACAGCTTCCATAACAGCACTCTTTTCATCTCCCTTTTTCCATATAGGCACTATTACCACCTGTGCTAAACAGAAACATTCTTAAATTTTACTAACATATGTATGCTTTCCGGAACTGAAAGCAGAAAATCAGTTGAGCAAAACTGCAGAATAAAATATGTAATCTTAGTCAACATTTTGACCATTATAGCTAGAGGAATAGTAGATATTGCCATAGTGGATACAAAGGAGAGGGTAAACATAGTTAGACAGAGGGGCCTCAGTTTTTATGTACATGAAAGCATGTATACAACTAATTGATGGAAAAAGACCTGGATGGGTGCAATATTCGGTGGAAGCATTAAGCCAGCATCATCACCATGGGTCATGATAATCCCACCAACAAAGCGAGTGCTAATAGCCCAAGAAGTCTGCCACACATGCTCAATTTGGCCATTTTCATCCATAAACTGCAGGCGAAGGAGAAAAAGAGCTTCAAGATAATGGATGTAACTAAAGAAAGTAGCAAACAAGAAATAATGAAGGTGAGACATCAAAATCAAGTCTCTGGGAGTAGTCTGTCTTACAGGCTTGCTGTAGAAATTGGTTATAGCAACTATAACATAGAAATCTAAATATTGTACAGAAAATGGTTCCAGTGCATGAAACAAACAAGAACATGAAGACAGTAAACACTAAACAGTAACCTGTGTTCCAAAGGCACGGGAAAAGTTCTGGCCAAGGTTGTGACTAGTTCCAGCCTGTAAAGCCTTCCTGTCGCCCATCATAGCTTCTATAGTGTAAGTCCGATTAGCACCAGCAAATGTCTCCACTCTTGATTTTCGACCGGGAATAACAGGGATTGCAGCTTGCTCGTAAGCAAATTTGGTATATACATCAATCATTTGCATTGCCTGAAAAGCAAGAAATGGATCAGATGGCATTACATTGGAGTCTTCCATTATTTCCGTTTTGTGCTATCAACTGCATGAAGGAACTTGTGCAATGATAAACAGTAAACAAACCTCCTTTTCTGCCTCTTCAAGGGTGGCATGAGCAGTATGGCCTTCTTGCCATAAAAACTCAAGAGTTCTGATGAATGGCTTAGTCCTCATTTCCCATCTCGTGACATTAGCCCACTAGAGTAATAAGAAATATCAATACAGTAAATGATACTGGACCTGTGTTGATTCAAGTCTGCAAATGGAGTTACCTGGTTAATCATGAGAGGAAGATCTCGGTAGCTCTGTATCCATTTAGTGAACATGTGGTTTACGATGGTCTCACTTGTTGGTCTTACCTACAAAGCCCTCAAGAATGGAAGTGCAAAAGGTTGAGCTTTAGAGGCAATCCAATCACAGAATTAATCATCTTGTATTCATAACCATTGCCCAAGGAGAATATCGTGGACTCGTGGTTCTATATCCAATATAACAGTAATACTAGAGGGAAGTATTACCACAAGCTTTTCCTCTAGTTCCTTTCCTCCTCCAATGGTTACTAATGCAAGCTCTGGACTAAAACCTTCAACATGGCTGGCCTCCTTCTCTATAAATGAGTATGGTATGAACTGATACAATAAAGAGGGTAAGCATAAGAAATTATAAATTGGAAAATTGCTATAAGACAGTCTAACTCAGACAAAGCATGAAGCAATCTCTAAGAGAAGAATAGATAAGCCAAGTACTGCAGAAGTACGAAAATATAGCTAAAAGGAAGACAATGACCACATTGGTGCATATCTACCTACAATGTTTAGGATGAAAGTCTTTGCATGATTCCACTGAATATAACCATATAAATCAAAGTAAATTTTACTTGCCAAGAGTCACTATGCTTAAATTGGAACTTAAAAACTAGCACATTATTTGGACATTCGCTTAGGATCCATGATTCATTGATCCATCTAATCCTACCAAATGCAACAAAACAAAATCTTCATCAAGGCAACACTGCAACCATGGTTGTCAAGGCGTCGCCATAGCGTCCCTATGGCGGTAAGGCGCTGCTAGGAGTCAGGGCGTCTGGCCCACCTTACCATATTGCTTATGGTGTCCACCTTATGCCCAAGGCGTCGCTATGGCGTCAATATCACGTCCTTAGGTGCTACAAAGGTTGAAGGCGATGCCACAGGAAGTTGAGGGTGAGGTTTTTGCCGCGATTGGTTGAAGGGCCCGAAAAAATTGGCGCCATGGGCTCCTGGGATCGAAACAGAACTAACAGAAGCACCAATTTTTGGGGTGAAAAGGTCCCCAGGCGCCAAACCCCACTAAATCAGGGAGAAAACAACAGAAAGAGGGTCGTTGGAGTCTGAGGCTGTGGCGATCTATCCCTGGCGACGTCTCCATCCCTGGCAGCAATCCCAGCTGTTGCCTGCGGCTATCCTATGCCTGCACCATCGTCCTGATCCTCTGCACCTGCGCCACCATCCTGGTCCTCACCATTGACACAAAAACTAAGCAGGCACACTCTTCTTTCTCCTCTTCCTTCCACCCTGTACTTTCCTCTGTTTCTTTCTCTGCTCTACGTGATCCTGCTTTGCTCCTTCCTCTGGTGCTCTGTTTTGGTGTTTCCTCCCCCCTCTTCTACATCCCTATCTACTCTGCTCCCTCATTTGCTACTATGTTGTGGTCTTTCCTCCCTCTCCTCTACACCTCATCTACTATACTCCTCCCTCTACTGCTCTGTTTTACTCCCTGCCCCTCCCCTACATTCCTGACTCCCTGTTAGTAGTTAGTACTTAACACATATTTACCCTGCTTTACTCTTCCTCCATGCACCCTCACTCTGTATTTATACGATGGAGTTCTTTTAGTTAATAAAATGTTATCTGGTTAAGTAATAATTATAACCATCTAGTGGGCTTAAGAGTTGCCAAGAACAAGGGGTTGTATAGGGGCATATCCAGTGAAAACCATCAAATAAGTAAAAACACATGAAAACCGGACCTAAAAGTTTTATAAATTCATGAAAAAATTACTAGAGACAGGTGTAGGCATGAAATACATTATCACCAAATTTCAGGTTCAAACTCAACTTTATTATGGAGTAACAAAAAAGACAAATTTCGGATGAATAGTAACAAGACACTATTCATCTGAAATTTGTCTTTTTTGTTTTCCTCAAATAAAGTTGAGTTTGAACTTAAGATTTGGTAGGAATGTATTTCATGTCTATACCTATCTCTAGTAATTTTTTCATGAATTTACAAAACTTTTAGATATGGTTTTCACTGGATATAATATATATATACACATATGTATATGTGTGTGTGTATATACATACATACATACATATATATATATAGAGAGAGAGAGATGGGCTACTGTGTGCGCGCCGCACAGCCCCATCCCGTGTGGCGTGGTCGAATCTCTAATTTGAAAACTCAAATTGAAAATCCGAACCGTTCAAATTGTTCTATATATTAATATTGCCTTGTATACCAAATTTTATATTTTTTTGAATTTTTTTACTATTTTATCAGATAGGTCAAAAATGCAATAAAATAGATACTCAGAAATCGTTGGATTATTGCTTTTTTGACCTATCTGATAAAATAGTAAAAAAATTTAAAAAATGTAAAATTTGGTATACAAGGCAATATTAATATGTAGAACAATTTGAACGGTTTGGATTTTCAATTTGAGTTTTCAAATTAGAGATTCGCCACGCCACACGGATGGGCCGTGCGCGCCACATAGCCCACTCCTCTCTCTCTCTCTCTCTCTCTCTCTCTCTCTCTATATATATATATATATATATATATATATATATATATATATATATATATTGTGTACTACTCTTAAAATGCAGCTTTGATTTGCTATCATATTAGATTATTTTGTTTGCCACCTAATTAGTATGGAGTGCCTAAGGTGTTGCCTCGCCTTACGCCTTACCGCTATGGCAATATTTTGCACTCATCTCGCTGTCTACAACTCTACATCTCAAAAAAGTTAAACAGCACCTCCGTCCTGTACTTCAAATATGAAGACAAACCAGCATTTCCATGCCAACAACTACACTGTAATTTTACAAAACAGAAGTAAAAGTTTCTCAAACTCCGAAGCTAGAACTGAACTGTTCCCACCTGATCTTCTATGAATGTGAGTAATACTAACTAATAGTAGCTGAATACCTTTTTTTATTAGACAATGGTATATCAGGGCTAAGGTCCTAAAGTTACAGCGTGGGGCTGAAGAAACTAATTCAGTTATTAAGCAATCAACACCATGTCATCACAATGAAAAAAAAAACAGATGGTTTAACCTGAGGGAAGTACATGTTGCTGTGCCCTGTTTCCTTGAACTTCACATTCAAATAATCCTACAACCAGCAGCAAAATGAGGAACATAATCAAAATAGTGCACCAAAGATAGCTCTAACAAGTATACTGAATAATGAGAGGATTCAAATTCCAAGGTAAACTAAACTAAATTTGTCATGCAAAGTAAAGCTTTCGAACATCAAATCATGATTTAAAGAGTTCAACTTGTCCCACACTTTACGCAAATACAAAATTCACCCCAGAAAAAACTGAACTCCATGTTTTCAGTTGCTCGCACCATAATCAAAAGGATTCATCCGACAAAGACATAAGTTGATGAGAAAACATTAAGATCGCCGCAACAGGACAGGCGGATCTACATGTCCACCATGAGTTTTAACTACTTAATTTCAACCGCTACCACATCCGTTCACTGGACAACTCGAAAGCACTCCCAAAACTGTGTACACACAATCCATTCTAAATCGTCCAGGCAGGCTTATGCGGATGCATTCAATGTGGTTTAGATATATACCCATTCCAAAATTTCAGGGCAAGCCACTGACTCCGGGAGTGGGAGCTTAAAGCTTCCAAACTAAAACATAAAAATGTACTGCTACAACTAGAGTTAAGTTATCGAATTGCACATATACGAAGCACAAGAATTAACTTTCCCAAAAATCGAGCTCCATTATACAGTGGCGCCAGTAACCATCATTCATTCTGATGTACATCAACAAATATTAATATCAACCCAAAAAACAGAGGCAGTAATGAGTGTCAAGACGCTGAGATAGCAATAGTAGGACAGAGCAGCAGCAGCAGCACAGGGCACTGACCTGGATGGCCTCCCAGATGGCGTAGCCGTAGGGGCGGATGACCATGGTGCCCCGCACGGGCCCGTAGTCGGCGAGCTCGGCGGCGGCGATCACGTCGGTGTACCACGCGTTGAAGTCCACCGACCGCGGCGTCACCTGCCCCTCCCTGTCACCCCCGCCGCGGGTCTCCGGCAGCGCGGGCGCCGCCGCCCCCGTGGTCGCCGCGGCGGCGTGGCTCCGCGAGGCGGACACGCTCGCCGTCGTCCCCGCGTGGAGGCCGCGGCACCGGCGGCGGAGCAGCGCCGACGGCCTAGCCGCCGCCGCCGGCTTGAGCAGCGAGGGGAGGCGCAGCAGCGACGCCATCCGAGGGGAGACGAGACGAGACGACTGGTTGGATTGGGCGTCGGGATTAACTAGTGCGTAGCGTTGGTTGGGCTCGCCAAAATGGGCTAACTTTTGGGCCTACATGGGCCGCCTAAGTGGCCCATGATATCCTTTCCGGCCTCGGCCCATTTTTACTCAGTATTCCAGTTCCGGCCCACTCGGATAGGTGTGTGGCAATCTCGTTCCGGCCCATGTATGTGGCAGCCGTCACCGCCAAAGCGGCAGCTCGCGGTGGTCGGCGGCGACGTGGAGAGCGCCCCGTGCAGTATTTAGCGGCGGTTCGTCGTCAGCCATGACGACAATCTGAAAACTACCCTACTAGGCTACACCTAGCCTCTGCTTAGCTCAGGCAAAGAAAAACTTGGGAGAAGTATAGTATTACCTCTAGTTTTTTATTTATACATGACATCGTTGATATTTTACATAATATTTAACCATTAATTTTATTTAAAACATTTAATATAAATATGTAAAAATATAGACTAGGTTAGAGTTTTCTTTGATGATAAAAATTACATTAAAATAAAATATTCTTTATATAAATTTTTGAATAAAATAAATAGTTAAGAAAAAGTTAGGTTAAAAATCAACAATGTCATATATAGAAATGAGTATAAACTTAAACCAAAGAACTACCTAATTACTCTCTTCGTCCTATAATAAGTTAATCTAGGATTAGATGAAATGCTACCTAATACAACGAAACTGTATACTCTCTCTGTCCTATAAGTTAATATAGGATTGGATGGAATGCTACCTAATACAACGAAACTGTAGAGAGGGTTGTTTAGATTTGTTGTACTAGATAGTATCCCATCCAATCTTAAATTGATTTATTCTGGAACAGAAATAGCAGTAGTTAAGACTTTTTGTCATGTCACAGTAGTGTTAACATCAAAATTTGGTATCATTCTTTAGTGGATTGAGTTAAGGAAAGAGCCAATCAGTATATGAAAGTTTATCCAGTTCAAACTGAATTCAATGAGAAATTATGAAGACCATAGCATGATAGTTTAATTTTGTCTATTAATTAGATAAGATTGAGTAATTTCATTTTATCTTTAGGGGGTTTATCTAGTGTCCGATCAGGACTTCTAGTTTTTCTTTTATCTTCAGAAAAATTATGTCGTATTCGATCCAGACTTGTATCAACTTGAGGTTATAAACATATACACCAAGGTCTTTGTAAACTATTTGTACATATCAATACAATTATTTTTGGCACATCACTAACCTTTTATTCCGACGAGTTCTTAGTTTCGAGTTGGGTTGTCATTTGTTTCGATCTTCGGCGAGAAAGTACGTTCCATCAACTTCACGGGTATCGACATGGCTAGAACTTTCTCGGTTAAGTCTAATATTCTATTCAAGTTGATGCAAGTGTTGCCTATCAAATATATCGATTCTATCTTTAACTGCATCATTGTTTAAAATTATATCGGCTTAGTTAGGGCTTTCTCGGTTAGGCCTGATATTCTGACTAAGTTGATATTTCTTTTATTGTACTGTTGTTCATATATATTTGTTATATTCATCACATTTGTGTAGATCTATCGGCTAAATAGGTTTTTTTATTATCTTCAATCTTATACTGTCTCGGTTAGGTCCGATCTATTAGATTGCTGCTAATCAGTTTAATTCTAGTAAGGCGATAGGTTTTTATGCAATGTTTATCGGAGTTGTAGCCGATGAGATATTATTATTGTGGGCTTAAGCTATCAGATCAGTTAGTTAGTCGATATACATTTTAGTTCACTTAGATCGAATCTACAGCCGATATATGCTTTAACCATTGGACTTATATCTATCATGCTATATCGCCGATGAGTTCATATTATATTATCTCATTGTAATCTTTGAGTTACATCGGCTCATACTCAAACTTATATAATTATTAGTTAAATATCTCTTTATCAACTTTAATCTTATATTGTCTCGATTTGGTCCGATCTATCAATATTATCTTTATAAAGAACGATTTATTAATGACTATATATAGTTTTATTCTAACCTTAACATGTATCTCCTTGTTAATCTAATTATTTGAATCTATAGCCGATTCATCAAAACCATATCAACATCGGCTGGCTTCGCTACACTACATCAGCTTATTGGTCAATCGGTTCTTTTATCCTATACGATCTGTATATGAACCTAATCGATAGAACCTGCACTGAATTGGTAGAACTATGCTTTTATGTGTGAACGACGGTTTTTACATAAAGTTATATATCATTGTTTGCTTCACTGTGAGTTATGTCTAAAAGGCACAATAGATATCTTTTAGCATCCAAAGATTATCGAACGATGAAAATTTTCTTTGAAAAAATACATTTTTTACGACTGATGAACTACCACTCCTCTAGTTAAGACTAATTCTGAAAGTGATTTATCAGTATAACCCACAACCGCGTAACACGTTTCTTTTAAAAAGAAACACACAACATTAAAGATCACCAAACAACCCAAGGCGGCAGAAGAAAAAGATTCCAACAGCTTATCTAGGAGACTAGGACTAACAAACAATAACTGACAAAAAATACCAATGTCCAATACATACTAATAAGCTAATCTTTAAATAATACGTAACCTAATACTATTTATTGTCCGGTACAAAATATGATATGGCTAAAAGATTTAACATGACAAACTGTAACCATCAACTAAGGCCCTGTTTAGTTACAACTAAAAAATAAAAATATTTTGGATTTTTATGACTTTTTGGTTTTTTATCTAAACAGGGGTTGAACAGGGGTTGAAAAGTAGGAATGAAATAATTTCAGATTTGGGACTAGTGGTCAAAAAGAGTGAAATTTTCTTTTGAGAGATGTGCATAAGAGTTACTTACATAAGAGCTCAAAAGATTTTCACATGTAACTAAACATTTACTCTTAACATCTACTCTTATAAAAAGTTTTTACCCAAAATTTTTTGGATGAAAAGTTTTTACTAAATTTTGCAACTAAACAGAGCATAAACAGAGCCTAAATATATCCTCACAACTATACTATACAAAGTTTTTATTTATTAAAAAGGATAACATCCCTATAGGTCATCGAACAACCGAAAGCAAAGAAAAACCATGAAAACATAGCTGATCCGGAACTGGCGACGTGTTCCGACTTGCTGTCGTAATCTGAAAATACTGTAACCGCATCGGTCAACTTCGCAGTAGAATCCAACCAAAAATTAAAAACATAAAACCCAAAGCCGAACCACCGTAAGCTCCGGAGGCGGCACGTGGCCGGCGGCGCATGCTCCGATCCCGCCGTCCATCGTCAACGCCTCATCCATCGCTCCCCACGCCGCCCCCCGCCGAAAAAAGCAATTACTCCATGCATCGCACGTGGGCCCCACCTCCTATAGGGCCCACCAGTCAGCGACCGAGCCAAGCCCGTCGCTTCGAGTCACCGCCACGTCGCCACGTCAGCATTTCCCCTGCCCCACAGGTCAGCGGCCGAGCGGGCGCTCGCGTCCACTTCGGTTGTCTCGTCTCGTCGTCTCTCGCGCCGCACGCACAGCACACTCGACTGAGACTGAGACTGCTTGGGTGGTAGTGTAGTGTGGTGTTGGTATAGATAGGGGAGAGTGTGAAATGGGGCTAGATGAGAATCGGATTCCTCCTCCACCGCCATGGATTCGTCGTCGCCGCCGCCGCTCGAGGTGGTGGTCTTCGCGGTCAACGGCGAGCGCTTCGAGCTCCGCCATGACGGGGGCGACCCCGGGGAGTCCCTCCTCGAGTTCCTCCGCTCCCGCACCCGCTTCACCGGCGCCAAGCTCGGCTGCGGAGAAGGCAAGGCGACCCCGACCACCTCCCTTCCTCCTCGGCTGCTTCCGTTCGATCGGCTCCGGCTAGCGCCGAAGCGCGTGCGTGGGTGTGGTTTTGCGCGTTGGAGGTTGATGGCGAATGCTGGTTTCGGTTTGGTTTTGCAGGTGGGTGCGGGGCGTGCGTGGTGGTGGTCTCGGCGTACGATGCGGATGCCGACGAGGTGACGCACGCGGCGGTCAGCTCGTGCCTCACGCTGGTGCACGGCCTCCACCACCGCGCGGTGACCACCACCGAGGGGCTCGGGAGCAGCCGGGGCGGCCTCCACGCGGTGCACGAGCGGCTCGCCGGGTTCCACGCCTCGCAGTGCGGGTTCTGCACGCCCGGCATGTGCATGTCCCTCGCCGGCGCGCTCGTCGGCGCCGAGGGGAAGGGGAAGCCCGCCACTGCCGTCGCCGCGACGAGGCCGCGGCCGCCGGAGGGGTTCTCGAGGCTCACGGCAGCCGAGGCGGAGCGCGCGGTGGCCGGGAACCTGTGCCGCTGCACGGGGTACCGACCGATCGCCGACGCGTGCAAGAGCTTCGCCGCCGACGTGGATTTGGAGGATTTGGGGCTCAACTGCTTCTGGAAGAAGGGCGATGATGCCACCGTCTCCAAATTGCCGCCTTACAAGGAGGGGAGCATCGCCACGTTCCCGGAGTTTTTGAAGAATGAGATCAAATCTTCATTGGGGATTGATCGATCCACTTCGTTAACATCTGTAGGGAGTGTGAGCTCTTGGCATCAACCTCAAAGTGTGGAGGAGTATTATAATCTGATAGGTTCTTTGTCATCGTCATCTGATACTGATAAAAGTAGAACAAAGGTGGTAGTGGGCAACACTTCTTCTGGTGTTTACAGGGATGCAGAGCTGTATGATAGGTACATAGACTTGAGAGCCATTCCAGAACTGAATTCGGTTAGCAAGGATGCTAAGGGTGTTGACATTGGGTCCGCGACGTCTATTTCTCAGGTAATCGAGATTTTACGAGGAGAAGGCAATAGCTACAAGGACGTGGTGTTTTGTAAGATTGCTGATCACATGGAGAAAGTGGCTTCTCAGTTTGTCCGGAACATGGCGAGCTTGGGTGGAAATCTGATAATGGCTCAGAGGGATGAGTTTGCCTCTGACATTGCAACGGTTCTGCTTGCTGCCGGTTCATCCGTGTGCATCCAGATATCATCAGAAAGGATGAATGTCACGCTGGGACGATTCCTGGACATGCCCCCTTGTGATTGCAAGACATTGCTATTAAGCATTTACATTCCTCACTGCACTCCAAGTGGCATCTCGTCAAGTTCTGAGTCTGTAAATACAGCAGGAGATAAACCAGCAAGTTCTGTGCTATTTGAGACATACCGAGCTGCCCCACGCCCTATTGGAAACGCTGTTTCATACCTAAATTCTGCATTCCTGGCTAAATTATCTTCAGATGGAAGTTCAGGAAACTGTATATTGCAGAAGCTATGTTTGGCTTTTGGTGCATATGGAACCCAACATGCTATCAGGGCTTCAAATGTTGAGAGTCTCTTACTGGGTAAACCCATCACTGCATCACTCTTACTAGAAGCGTGCACGGTTCTCAAGAAAACAATTGTTCCAGTGAAAGGCACAAGACATGCTGCTTACAGATCAAGCTTAGGGGTTGCCTTTCTTTTTAGTTTTCTTTATCCAATAACCAAAGGAACTTTTAAGCCTATAGAGGCAGTCCACCTGAACGGGCATATAATTTCTGATAACAATGGAAATCTGAGTCGTGGACCTGATGCACATGTTGATGTTTCACCTAAGGAGATCAATAATGTGAAATCTGATTTACATGGTAATGATCGCATACTTGAATCATCCAAACAGGTCGTCGAGATCAATGAAGACTATCTCCCAGTTGGCTTACCAGCCAAGAAAGTTGGAGCAGAACTACAGGTCTCTGGTATGTACTTTATGATTTTCTTCAGTCATATGGAGTAATTTTTAATTCTCTTTTTCAGAATGGCATATGTGGTGATCTTTTTATGTAGTAATTATACAGGATGGGTAGAAATTGGACTATCTACTGTGTTGTGTTTCCTTGCTTATGTTGTTCATTCATTTGCTTTATGCTAATTTTCTTCTAGTTGGAATTTATATATGTGACTATCAGTCATTTAAAATTTATTTTTAGTTTTCTTTATGTAAACTAATGGCCGGTAGCATTGGATTTCATCATATGCTCTTTTAGCAAATAAACAGTAATGCTGACACAGAAACCACTATATATAGGTGAGGCTATATATGTGGATGACATCCCTTCCCCAAAAGACTGCCTGCATGGAGCATTTGTATATAGCACAAAACCTTTAGCTCATGTGAAGAGCATAGAACTGAACCCTTCTCTCGAGCAGTTAAAAACTGTGGCAATTGTTACTGCCAAGGATATTCCTAAAGGAGGCAGCAATGTTGGGGCCAACACTATATTTGGACCTGAACCTCTGTTTGGCGATCCACTCACTCAGTGTGCTGGGGAACCACTTGGTATTGTGGTATGGGTTTTACACTGGTGGTTTTATTTAAAGAAAATTTCAAGTTATCCTTTTCTTTTTATGTTGCAGGTCATAACTTTCGCTGTATGAATTAACAATGAATTGTGCCTTTTACTGAAGGTTGCAGAAACACAAAAAATTGCCAATATAGCTGCCAGTCGAGCATTGGTCGATTACAGCATGGAAAATTTAGATGCTCCAATTTTATCAATTGAGGAGGCTGTGAGAAGAAGTAGTTATTTTGAAATCCTACCATTTCTTCTTCCCCAAAAGATTGGTGATTTCTCAAAAGGAATGGCAGAAGCTGACCAGAAAATATATTCAGCTGAGGTAAACATCATGCACTTATTTGTATGCTGCCCTTTAGCCATGTGCCCATGTTTTAATGCAACGTAGACAGTGGGAGCTTGGGCCAGTATTATAAATCATTAGTCGCATGAATATCTTCCGATGATTTTGCACTAGGCGTTTGGCCCTATGCAGGGTGGAATCTGACAAATCTGTAGTTTAATGTTTGCTACTTTTGTGTTGCACAATCATGGATGACTAAAGTGATTTTTCTTAAACAACATTTGTGAAATGTGCATGGCTTTTATTTACCTTCTCTTTTGATTTTCTGTTGCCCAATCTTGGGTGGCCTTTCTCTCATATACATAATTTTTGGACAATGGAAGTATATATATCTCTCTCTCTCTCATATATGACTCTGTTCAGCCTATTATCTCACCTTGTACATCCTCTATTGACCAAATTCCTACTTCTAATTATTTAAAACTTTCATTACCATGTTTCCCCTTGCATTACCTTGGAAGTTCACATTTTGGCGGTTAATCCTTTTCACATATCTTTGGCATCATCATACACTGCTACATGTCATAGCTGACAACACTTTATGCAGGTGAACCTTCACTCGCAGTATTACTTTTACATGGAAACACAAACTGCTCTAGCCATACCTGAGGAAGATAACTGTATGGTCGTGTATAGCTCAAGCCAGTGCCCGGAGGTAGCACAAGAAACCATTGCAAAATGCCTGGGTTTACCTTGTCATAATATTCGTGTTATTACTAGAAGAGTTGGTGGTGGCTTTGGAGGCAAAGCTGTCAGATCGTTACCAGTAAGTGTCATGACTGCCATTATTTACAGTGCTTGATGTTTTAAAATTCTGCAGACCTTTTTGCGTATTTCTCTAGGAAAATGTCGCAGACATTACACTGATACTAAAGCTGCATGGTCACTTTTATGTGTTCACTTTAATCAATCAAATATTCTCAGAGAGAATTCATGTCAAGTTTTAAGTGCTAAGTGAGTACATGTGGAAGGGATAATAGCAATCTTACTGATGCCTTAAGAGTCTTATTAGTCCATAGATGACCTTCTGACCTTGTTAACTTCGGTGCTTCATAAGTATTCGATCTGTCATTGTTTTACAGCTGTGTTTGGTTAGTAACTGTTAGGGAAACACATACTAAGTTTTTGTTAATTGTAGGTGGCAACAGCTTGTGCACTTTCAGCATTTAAGTTGCAGCGTCCTGTCCGAATATATCTTGATCGCAAGACTGACATGATAATGACTGGGGGCCGGCATCCCATGAAAATATGCTATTCTGTAGGCTTCAAATCTGATGGAAACATCACAGCGCTACATATAGAATTGCTGGTAAATGCCGGAATAACCCAGGATGTTAGTCCAATGATTCCTCACAATTTCATAGAGGCTCTGAAGAAATATAATTGGGGTGCCTTCTCCTATGATGCAAGAATCTGCAAAACAAACATTGCAACCAGATCTGCAATGCGGGGTCCTGGAGAAGTGCAGGGTTCTTATGTTGCTGAAGTTATTATTGAGCATGTCGCTTCTGTGCTCTCTACTGATGTTAATTTGGTCAGGCAGAGAAATCTTCACACAGTGGAGAGCCTCACTTTGTATCATAGTGAGTGCATGGAGGATGCCTTGGGGTATACACTTCCCTCTATCTGCAATCAGTTGATTACATCAGAAAATTACCAGCACCATCTTGAAATGATTCGGTCCTTCAACAAAAGCAAAAGATGGAAAAAGCGGGGGCTTTCTTTTGTGCCAATAGTGCATAAAGTTTCGTCTTATCCAACGCCTGGTAAAGTGTCTATTCTTAATGATGGATCAATTGCTGTTGAAGTCGGAGGCATTGAGCTAGGCCAAGGGCTTTGGACAAAAGTGAAGCAGATGGCAGCGTTTGGTCTTGGACAGCTTTGGGCTGATAGAAGGCAAGAACTGTTGGAGAGAGTAAGAATTATTCAAGCAGATACACTAAGTGTGATACAGGGAGGGTGGACCACAGGGAGTACAACATCAGAATCTAGCTGCGAGGCAGTTCGTCATGCCTGCAATATCTTGGTCAACAGGCTGAAACCACTCAAGGAACAATTGCAAGAAAAACAAGCAACTGTTTCATGGGATGAGCTGATTTCACAGGTTTTTAATAATTTCAGATTTTAGCAACTATTATTAGAATGATCGTTTCCATTTTCCTTTTGGAAATATTTCCCTTGGTCAGCTGTATTATTAAGGAACGTTTTTGTTCTTTCCCTCGATATATTATAATCTTCTGCATGCTACGTCAGATGAAAAAATGTATTCATAGGAAGTTAATCATTCCTCCTTCTAGCGTGGTCTGTTGCATGTTCACAAAGTAATTTATCCAATATCTTAATATGTTGCAATCTTTTATATGCAGGCAAAAATGGTAGGTGTGGACTTATCAGCTAGAGAACTCTACATTCCCGGGGCTTCTGGTTCCTATCTAAACTATGGGGCAGCTGCTAGTGAGGTACCCTGGTTAAAACTTCACCCCTGTTTTCAGAGTGACACGTTAGATAGTAGAAAACTGAAATATATACAAGTTTATGATCATGATCACTCAAAGGGAAATCTCTGGTGCTTACTAATTCAAATGGAAATTGGCCGTTGCAGGTAGAGATTGATCTTCTGACAGGAGCCACCACAATTTTGCGTAGCGATCTTATATACGATTGTGGACGGAGCTTAAATCCTGCTGTTGACTTGGGGCAGGTGGGTATTTTATGGGTTTTGTACCAGTTTCTTGTTTCTTCACCTTCAAAAGGTTCAATTTATTCCTTAAAGAACCTAAAATTTCGTTTTCCATTTGTTCTATTAATAAATTGACAAGTCAGAAATTGATGTCAGGTTTACAGTCTTCTAGCCAGTAGCAGGTTGTGCATTAACATTGAATGATTCATGTGTCATCTTCCTTTAGTTTTACTGTTATGGCATACTTATATGTTACCATGGTTGATCCTTTGCTCTCTTTTTTCAGGTTGAAGGGGCTTTTGTCCAGGGAATTGGCTATTTCATGAACGAAGAGTACGTGATGAACTCAGATGGGCTGGTTGTCTCGGATGGGACTTGGACATACAAGATTCCTACTGTGGACACCATCCCGAAACAGTTCAACATTAAGCTACTCAACAGTGGATTCCACAAGAACCGTGTGCTCTCTTCAAAAGGTATTTTGCTTCAAATCAATTCATAAATTTGGTTATGCCTTTAACTCATAAGATCGGTTTATTAGTTTCCCACTAACTATACAATTACCCAAACTTCTCGCACAATAATATTATAGTCTACTGAAATTAGAATTGTCTTTGCCACACCAAATTACAAACCTAGAACTACATATGCATTCAATCAATTAACACTGCTATAATTTGGACGCAACTCATGACCAACTTAGATACCCTCTTTTTCTCCAGTTAACGTGGTGATTTCAAGTCTGTTTGGTGTTAGCATCTGAGTCATAGTTAATTTAATTAGTCACCCTTTTGTTCTCCCAATTTTCTGTGTTACTGACATCTCCCTGTTTGCAGCTTCTGGGGAGCCGCCTTTGCTACTTGCTGCCTCGGTGCATTGTGCAATAAGGGAAGCAATTAGAGCAGCAAGAAAGGAGTACGATTCTTCCATGTCTGGATCTTCACCTCCCTTTTTTGATCTTGAAGTTCCTGCCATCATGCCCACGGTGAAGGAGCTATGCGGCTTAGACAACGTGGAGAAGTATTTGGAGAGTATTTGTTTTTCGAAATAAAAGCAGCCAAGTTGGCAATCTTACCAGACGGCATGTCTTCTTTTTTTCCTAGTCCTTTAGCAATGGAGATAACACTGCCAGGTCTGTTTGTCAACAAAGAGAAGAGATAATAGTGGCCAACATGAGCATAATGTGTATTAATATGGTGGACATGAGCAAAGAAAAGAGTACTTCATTGTGGTGAACATGAGCAGGCGTTGCATACTGTATATTGAGCGTATAGGAGGGGTTCTGTTTGAACAGAAATATTTTAACTGATATTTGTTCAATATATTTCCTGCAACTACAGCATACGGTTCTTCTGATGATTTGGCTGTACAATCTGTACTATTTGAATTCGAATAAGCAAATATACAAATAAGGCAACGAAACTGAGTTAATGATGATCAGATCCAAGCATACCTGTCACATGGTCAGGAAATAATGTGATTCATAGAACCTAGTTCAAATAGATAGCAACCACAGAAATGTATATGGAGCATATAAGAGAGATCTTGTTCGAGTATAAATGTTGACTGACATTTGTTCGATATTTCCTGCAACTACAGCATATGGTTTTTCTGATGACTCTACATTTTGTACTATTTGAGTTCAAGTGAGCACATATATATATATATATATAAGGCAGGGAACTGAGTTACGATGATCATATCCAAGCATACCTGTCCTGGTCTGAAAATAATGTTATTCATTCATAGAGCCATCGTTCAGACAGACAGCAACCACGAAAGATCTCTGGAGAGTATATTTTCAGAAGTGAAACACACAAAGCATTCTGTAGTAAGATCCTTTTATTCTCAGCCATCCGTATACGATATACAGCACAGGGCTATTTTCATGGACAAGGATACACCCCTCATATTCTTACACTCAAAAGTATGTGATATATCTATACTTTGCTGCACGCAGAGACCAAGATCACAATTCTTGTTACAAGCACAAAGCACAACTCTGAACATCCTTTAGAGTTTCAAAAAGATCAGGCTGCAGCAACAGGATTCTCTTCTTTTTCATTGTTCTTGCACTCCCTGCTCCCTTCCACTGTCTCTGCAGGCTTCTCCTCGATGGTCTTGTTGTGCTCGCTGCCCTTTTCCAGTATCTGTGCAGGCTTCTCTTCAGTGGTATTCTTGCACTTGCCTCCTTCCAGCTCCTCCTTCAGCTGCTCCTTCAGCTGCCTCAGGATTTCTTCCTTCTTAGCTTGCAGGTCTTGTATCTTGGTGTCAATCTTCTCCAGCTTCGCCTTAAGCTTCGCGGGATCATTCGTCTTCTCCTTGTCACCCTTTTCTTTCTTCTTCTCTTTCTTCTTACCTTCTTCCTCCTCATCATCATCCTTGTCTTTCTTCTTCTCTTTCTTGCCTTCTTTCTCATCACCATCCTTGTCTTTCTTCTTTTCTTTCTTCTTATTTTCTTCCTCCTCATCACCATCCTTGTTCTTCTTCTTGCCTTCTTCCTTCTTATCACTCTTATCTTTCTTCTTTTCTTTCATCTCCTTGTCTTTCTTCTTTCCCTCTTCATCCTCGTCGTCGTGCTGTTCATCGTGCTTGTCTGATTTTTTCTTTTCCTTGTCTTTCTTTGAGTCCTTACTTTTTATAGTGGACTTCGCGCCGTCATCTGAGTCAAGCTTCACCTCTTCCTTGTCCACAATCTTGGCTTTGACCTCTATCTCAATCTCCTTCTTCTCATCCTCATCACCTAAAGACTTATCCTTGCTCTTAATCTTGAGGTGTATCTCCTCCTTGGACTTCTTCTCTTCCTCCTTTGGCTTCATCTCGACTGCATCCACAGTTTCGCATTGTTTGTCTTTCCCCATCTGGAATATGACCTGGTCTGTTCGAGTTCCTGTAATTACCACTTCTCAGTTCAGTCTCACTATCAAATATGAATTTGCTAAGATATTCAACAAAGAGGACAAATGGCGTCATGCAGATCATAGTAACTAGTGATATGAAACACCATCTGTTCATCCCAGTGGTTTGTACAGCAACATTCTGTTTGGAACTCTGGTTGTACCAAAACTTTGACCCCCTCAAACAGATTTTAGTGCAACAACTTAAAATTTTGTATGGATCACATAACAAGCTTGTGGAGAATAGTATTGTCGTTATATGATGTAAAGAAATTTTTAGGTTGTCAAACACTAAAATCTGTTTAACAAAGTTGAGTTTGGTAAGACCAGAGATCCAAACAAACCCATTAGTAGAGTGGTAGTATCCTAATTTGGCGATTAATTCACACACCTAGTACTATAGTACCAGATAATCAGAGATTGTAGGAGAGATAATAATCATACGAAACACGGGAGAGATTTCCAAAACCACAAGTGATGAGTTCATCAGTGCATAATGCAGTCTCAGATCAGGCAAGAAACGATCTATTGATCTCTGCCCTGAGACGAGAGCTAGAAAGGCTCAGTTGCTGAAGAATGGAACTCGTAAACATGACCAACTCCTGTTCTAACTGATCTTCATCAAATCTCAAGATCAAGATCGCGATCAGCTCAAGCCAAGGCTAAAGTGGAGGCGGAGGCGGCGGCAATGCCTCTCCCTCGGTGGCGGTGGCCCTGACCTTGTCGGACGGCGGCGGAAAATCTGGTGGTCCTCGCGGCCGGCGATCTCGCGGCGGGGCTCGGGAGGATGGTGGTGCGACGAGCACGGGGTGGTGCGGATGCGGGTCGGGGAGATCGGGATCGGGATTTGATGGCAGCGGGAGCAGGCGAGGCGAGGTGAGGTGGCTGCTTCAAGAAAGAGGAGGAGAAGAAGAAGAAGGGAAAAGAGAGGAGGAGGGACGAGTGGAGGGCGACGTGCGTGCAGCGTGGCCGACTGCCGACACGTGGAACGCGGAATGGGAACAAACAAGAAGATCAACTTACGATTTACGAACGTCCACTCCAGCACGACAAAATCATTAACATATAATTACTTTAATGTTTTAAACACTTTTCAAAAATATAACCTCATCATATCTTCTATTATAATATATACAATAAATAAATATATTTTTATTTTTTATTACAGTATTTCATATTTTAAACAGTTTTCAAAAATATAACCTCATCATATCTTCTATTATAATATATTTAAACATATTTTTATTTTTTATTATAGTATTTCATAAGGTGCATTTAAACTTTGTATTTTAGTTATTTATGGTAAAGTTATAAAATTGAATCACAACCTTAATTATATAAAAAATGATTTATTTTATATAAAAATTAAAACAATGATTTTTATAAATTATATCATTTAACGATTTAAAAAACATACAAATCGAGACAAAAAATTTATCTGACCTGCCTCGCCTCGTCGGCCCTTTAGCTCTAGGAAGGTTGTGGTCGGTGAGGAATAAGTTCATCCGAGGTCCCTTAACTTTACACCAAATCTGATTTTCATCCTTGTGCTCCAAAACCATATACAACGAGTCCTAAGTGTCAAAACCGGTGCAATATAGGTCCTCGGCGGTTTGGAAGGCGGTTTGGCGACGTGACGCCTACATGTTGCTTTGACTCGGTCTTCATATGATGTGGCAGTGACGTGGTGCTTACGTGGTAATTTTATTTTAGAAAATAATAATTATAATTATGGGTCCACATGTCAGTTACACTAAAAAATTAATAAAAAGTGGTGGGGCTTACGTAGGCCCCACATGTCATTCTCACCCCTTCTCTTCTTTTCCCTCGTCCCAACTCCCTTTCTTCATCTCTCTCTCCCTCTCCTCTCCAACATGAGTGAGGAGGGGCAGCGCGCGGCGGCCGACGGGTTAGGAGGGAGCGGCGTGCCGCGGTCAGCAGGTCAGGAGGGAGCGACGCGCAGCGGCCAGCGGGAGATGGGAGAGGAGGGAGCGGCGCGCGGCGCTGGCGGAAGACGGGAGGGGAGCGGCGGCATTGGCAGGCGGCGCCGACGGGAGAGCGATGGCGACACGCGACGGTCGGCCGGCGGTGGGGAGGACGTCGCCAAGGCGAGGCGGGAACGAGGAGGTCCGACGGCCGGCGGCGTTGCGGCGGCGCGAGGCGACGGCGTACTGCGGGGAAGCAGGAGCGCGCAGCACGTCACGGCCGTCAACGGGGAGAGCGTGACGGCAACTCTCGGTGGTAAAGACAGCTGACGACCGAGGGAGACCGAAGGCACACTGTGTGGCCGGTGGCCGACAGGGGAGAAGAGCGGCTGCACTCGGTGACGAAGACGGGCTGAGGTTGTCGACCGGCGAGGGATGAGCGTCGCCACCGACGCTCAGCTCCTGTTCGCTGCTCTACTCCGCCTGCGACCCACCGTTGCTCCGCCCGCTCCGCCCCTCTGCCCCTTTGCTCCGTCTGTCGCCACTCTGCCTTGCCCGTCCCGCTTCACCCCTTGGCTTGTCCCGCTCTGCCTTCGTCCCTCTGCTCTGCCGCCGCTTCGCCCCGCCGTTGCCCGCTTCAGCCGCTGCCCATCCCGCTCCGCCAGGTGGAGAGAGAGAAGAGGAGAGACAGGATAGATAGAGGGGGGATAGAGAGAAGATGGTAGTGAGGATGACGTGTGGATCCACATGGGCCCACCATTTTTTATTATTTGTGTGTGCAACTGACATGTGGGTCCCACGAGCCACGTAAGCCCCACCTCGGCTAAAACAGGACACGATCTGTTGAGGGACCTCATTTAAACGGTTTCGTAAGTTGGAAGACCCGTCGTACCTAGTTTAACGACCAAAGGACGAAAATCGGATTGAGCGACATATTGAGGGACCCAAAGTGAACTTATTCCTTCCTAGTGTGTTCAGGAATTTTGAATTGTTATTTCCTCCATCTTAAAATTTATTAATTTTTAAATTTAAATTGTTTCAAATATAATAATTTAGTACTTACAGAAAGACGACTTTCACCAATAAACTGCATATATACTATCCCTAAATGTAATAAAGGATATTGTAAACTCTCTGAATGTTTGCACAGTAAATGAGCCAGCCTTGATCTAGGATACCTCATTTATGCGAGTCTTTTTACCCCCTCATACTGAAAGCTAAAATCTATTAAGTTTTGGAACAAATGAAGTACGTAGCATGAAATGCATTGAGGACTTGTTTTTCCTTTACCTTTTGTTACTGAGAAGCATTATCCAATTGACCCATTGGTTTCTCAAAAGATTATTATATTATAAGCCATAATGGCTTATTTGTGACTAGAAAATAATTTGTGTGTAAATTTTTTAAATTTAAATTGGCCGATGGGGCTGCAAATTTTTAGAGGTTTTTTAGAGTGGTGTGAGTTTGTAGTTAAAAACTGGTGGAGCCAGTAATTTTTGAAAGCTCGAGTAAATCTATATAAGTAAAACATTTGCTACTATAAATGTTCTGTTTTTCAATTATCCAATCATAACATCGAAGTTCTACTACGCGTTCGCCAACAAGCACGGACAGGGTGATGGCTCCGCCGTCGAAAAACGGTACATTTCTGGTAATGAAATGGAATTGTTCTCTCTCTTTCTTTCTCAAAAGAAAAGGTTAAAAAAATAAAAGGTATGGATGATACACTAGTTTACTTTGTTCAGAAAGACAATCTGGAGATGCAAACCTGCCTGCAAACGAGGGAATTGTTGAGGGAGACTAACAAGAATAGCTGTAGTAAAAATGAACAGCATTTTGAAATAGTTATTACTGAAAAATAATACTAATAACTTGATGCATGAGATGCAGAATGGCTGTATTGTACACCTGTTATTGTAAGAGGTCGCATTTGAAATTTAAAACTAACCAGCCTGTTCGCCAGCATAGCCAGGTGCACAGAGATGGATTTGCTCGCACAATGCAACTTACAAAAAGAATAACAAGCAAACAAGCAAATTAATTGTTGTGCAAAAAAGATTAAAATACCTATCGGGGCTATAAGCAGTGTAAGCACTTGGCTAAATGTGCCCAATTCCCTAACAACACAGAAAATGTTGCCATTAAAATGTTATTACACGTGAGAGAATCCAATTTAATTTAATATTTATCCATACTATAGTTAGTAGTATAACCATTGGTAGTAGTATAACCAAACGAGGTAATTGTGTTGTTGCCCTACTTTCGGATTTTGTCCTGATTTAAAATCAGGATTTATGATTTTGCCTTTTTTATGAAGCTCTAATTTTCTGATTTACCCTTACTGGTAGGTGGTTGACGGTGTTAGGTCCACGGGCATAAGACATGTATGCCCAAACATTTCACAAAAATCCTCTGTTCATATTTCTCTGTTAGCATTTTGCTTTGCCCTTTTCCTTATCGGCGATGAAGATGTCTAGTGGGTCAGGGTTTACGAAACCCTCGAGAAGGGTTATCGTACCCGGCGGTAAGTACGGTAACCGCAGTAATCGTAAAAAACCGTATAAAACTTATCAAAAATTTAAATTATTTTTTAAATTTATTTAAATTTAATAGGGTTATCGTGATTTTAGTCCTATCGTACCTCCTCGCAAGCGCGGTTACCGGTGGTTTATGTACTGAGCCAGCAACAGAGATGTTTTGATGGCTTTTGTTCTTCGGGGCTGTAGTCCTGCAGGTTCGTTGTGTCCCAGAAAATGTTTTGGTATATCTGCTTCTGTTACTGTGACAAGGCATGTGGTTTATATATCTCATCATGGAAAAATGCCCCTAATTTTTCATAGTTTAGTTGCCTTTTTTAATAATTTTTCATCATATTTGTGTTGGAAACGATCTGAGTCAATGCATGTGCATCTGTTCATCCAATATTTTCGTGCTGTAGGTATGTGAATAATAAGGGTAAAAAAATACCGTGAAGCACAACTGCTCCATGATGCCGTTGCTACATGTAATACTTCTTCCAAGCATCTCCAAGAGTGTTGTTATCCCACTCTTAAATTTGACAATTTTAAACTAAAAATGAACTCTAACAAACTTGCTATCCAGATGACCAAGTCATCCCACTAGCCAAACCAGCTTCCTCACTAACCAAATTTGGCCAGTCAAAGCTGGTTTGCTATCCATAGGGCCCATGCCTTCTTGCTGATAGAGCCTGCCCGCCACCGCCTCTGGGTCGCCGGTTCATCACCATGATATGCTTCCATCCCCTGTCGAGCCCGCACGCCGCCCCCTGCTGAAGCCACCTCCCTCCTCCCCCGAAGCCGCCTCCCTCCCCCACCCTGTCGAGCCGTCGCCGTCGCTGGCCTTCACCGTCGCCAGCCCCACGCGGATTCGCTTGTGGTGCGGGCGTGCCGTAGAGAAAAGGAGAGAGGAAAGAAGGAGAGAGAGGAGAGGGTGAAGGAGAAGGAGGTGAAATAGTTGAGATGCTGACAGGTGAGACTCAAGTTTAGATTGGATAGTATAATAGAAAGACTATTGAAGTGAAATGTAAATTAGACTAACCATTTGGTTTGGTAAATTAGCCAAACATATATTTAGAAGGTGAGATTTAGATATTTAGAGGGTGAGATTTAGATATGTTGTTGTAGATGCTCTTAAAAAAAATTTAGTAGTCGATATAATGGACAAGTCAGAACTTTAAATGATGGTTCAAAAAGACCGTTCCTACCAAAACAATCTCACGTTATACAAAGATAGCATAAAGCTTCATCTTTCTAGATGTACAAACGATAATATCACCAAGGATCGACAAAATTAAATTCTAGTTGTCGTAACGACACAGCAAGCATAACCACTTCATCGTACCTTGAAAACATGGGCTCTGAACAGGCTTTTAGTGGATTCTCTGGCATTTCCACAAAGTTCCATACTTCCAATGAACAAAATATTAGTATCTAACTACAAGGCCACATAAATGAGCCAATCATTCAAGGGTCAAGCGTACATCGCATATTGCTATCGAAATTACATCTTCAGCAGCACAAATAACTGTTAGCTTCTAAATTGTCTCGTTGTCTGAAATAAAGGCCTATAGAGAGAAGAAAATTCTGAAGATTACTCTTCCCTTGCAAACAATGTTGTCCTTAAGTTGACCAGCATTTTCCACAGCTTCACTAGCCCATCCTGCAGCACAAGAAAAACAGTATATCAGTCATATCGAATTGTTTTATTGAACATAAATACCATACTTCCAAGCTCGAATCATACAGAACAGGCGCGAAAGGAAATAAGCTATTGTAGCTACATGACATGCTTCAAGTTTAGGCATTTCAACTGACTACTCAACTTTCAGTCATAACAATCCTACCGTAAACCTTGTGCTCATTGTTGACAAAATCCCAGAGAAATCCTGACTGACTGGCCAACCCCGTTCCCGCACCACATACAAACACACAACAGGAGAGGGAGGGATGGAGAAAATAAAAGGAAAAACAAAAAGGATTCCTCCGCCCATTTTTTTTCAACAAATCACAATTCATACCAAGGAGGAGGAACAATTCAGTTCTCCTGCAAAAGCACATTGAGAGCCTCAATCATCTTTCCTGTGTAACAGAAAAGAGGATCTTCATAATTTAGATTATAAAACAGCTGTAATTCCATTTGAAATATATCTATACTCCTCTAAAAGATAATAGTGGTAGGGGTGAGCAGTGAATCTGCCACCGCTTACCACCCCCACCAACTCCTACTTTTTTGAAGGAGAAAAAAATAAAAGTGTGGGCCAAAGGGCCCACCTGTCAGCTCAAAGGTATATGGAGAATTTAAGGGATATGTAAGTGATAGCAAAAAGGGTTGGTGACGTTTTTTTAAAAAAAAATATGTTGCAACACACTGGCAATATGCTAGTCAAACTGAAATAAAATTTTGTTCGCCTAGACAGAAAACAACTCACAAGGCAAAATATCACCGCACAGAGAACTAATAACTTCAAGAGAGAGGAACGATTGTAAGGGAAGTGCATACTTTCTCTTTCTACCACCCTGTCCACCCATGACATTTCTCATGTCGTTCTTTGGAATATTGGTGCCAGGAGTTCCTGCAAACTGCATAGGAGATATTGCAGATGCACCAGCTGCTGACATAGGTGGCAAAGATGATGGTGGTGCAGCAACAGGTGGAACCACAGTCGACGGCACTGGTGCTGCTGGTGCAGGTGCTGGCATGGGAGTTGGTTCAGGAGGAGGGCGGGGTAAGATGTGCTTTAGCCTATTGTTCCTATAGTTTTTCCAGAAGAAATATTGCTGCCTATGAGCAACTTCCTGCGAATAATTGGATGGAAGGAATTAGTTTGTAATACCAATGCTAATTAAGCACAACAGACAAAAAAATATGAATATGTGGTACAACATGAACAAGCTTGATATCCTTGCAATTTGTTTAGTTGCGCCCTAACAATTCATAAACAAATAAAGACGCCCATTCATAAGTCTGTAAGAACATCCATAGTAAAGTTTTAGCTCATCCCTATTCAATAACAATCTACAGTTAATACATTCCAAATAGACAATTAATAAAAGGTAAATTTGAAAGGATGTTATAGAACAGTACTATAAAGGGTTGAAAAATGGTGCATGTGTAATTCTAGGAAAAAGGGTTTCAAAGGATCACCTTGCTTGCTGGATGTGCCATTGCATTCCGGAAATTTGCATTTTGGAGGAGCTCAAGAAAGAAAAGGCAGTGTGGATACCTGCATCGTCAGCAACCACTATGAACAAAGGAATTTCGTCACAGCAGGCACCTACTTGCAGACAAATCTAAATTATAGGGCCACACACATTATGTACTTGATGTACTCTGGACGCTGCCAATACTTGAGATACTTGAGATAACCGATAAACGCCTCATCCTCAAAGTATCTGTTCTGCGCTAGATCTGTTTCAACATAAGAAAATTAACAAAGCCATCCTACAAACAGTATTCCAATTTGGTACACTCATTTTAAAAGTTTGATTCTACTGAAAGTATCAGAAGCATTGAGAGTAATGGAGCATAAGAAAAACATAATCCAGGCATCCATACCTTCCTACTGACCAACGCACACTCCAATTATGCACCCTATCTGCGGTACTAACAAACTAATTACTCTAGGCAGGCTATCACACTTGCTGACCATGTTTTTTTTTCTTAAGAACATCAAGTCAAAATTAAACATCATGCCAGTGGTAACACCTGCCGTAGTTGTTCGAAGAAAAGCATTATGTTTGCATTACCAACACCCCAATCCAGATTGGTTACGAAGAAACGAAGTGGCTATGTGCTATCGCCCAAAATTTGTTCCAAAATTAGCCTGATCGTGTTTGCATTACGTACAGTGGATGTAGGTAGGGTTGGCGAGGCACTGGATGAACTCGAGCTCCAACAAGAACCGCTGCCTCGCGTCGTTGGGATCAGGCGCCGTCCTCGCCTCCGGCTCCATCATGCAGCAAGCACCTGCAAGGGTTGGAGAGAGAGAGAGAGATCCAAGCAGAGTTAGCAGCACTGCTCCGGCTGGATCCCCAATCTACTCTGGCTCAACAGAGCGCGCGAGGGGGAGGAACACCTTGAACACCCTGGATGTGCCCTTGGACGGGAAGGGGAAGGCCCGCCGCCCGCAGCGGCAGCAGAAGGGCAGCTCCCCTCCTGCCCCGGCCTCTCCCTTGGAAGAAGCCTAGAGCAAAGGCGGGCAGCGGCGGGGACGGCGGCGGCGGGCGGCGGGCGGCGGTGCCGTTCCCGTCGGCTAGGGCTCAAGCGGCGAAGGCGAAGGGGGGAGTCTGTGCCTCTGTGGGATCGAGTCGATCTCGATCAGGGGCAAGAACGTCAGCTCACGTGGAAAGAAGGCTGACGTGGCGGGGACAAGAGCAGACCGGCGGTGAAGACGGGGATGACGACGACGGGCCCGTTCGTTTCTGCTGTAGATCAGCATACAAAACGAGATGGAAAACTATTACGCCTGATTAATTAAATTTTAATTATTATAAACTTAAAAATTTTGATATATTTAATATTTTAAGATAAATTTTATATAGAAAGTTTTTATATGAAATGATGACGTATAAAACTGCTAACGAAAACCGAAATAAAATACTAACATGCAATAAGACGAGGTGTGTGCCAATTAAATTAGGTCTTGTTCATTTAATATCTCTCTTAGGCCTTGTTCGTTTGGGCCGGAAATGGCCGGGGTCATGGGCCAACCCCCGTGGATCAACCTGGTGTGGAAAGAATCCTGGCCCATGAAGAATTTTGTGTTCGATTAGGCCCGGTCAGAGATTTCAACCTGGCCCACCCTGTGGTTTCTCTCTTTACTAGGCCCGGAAAAAAATCAGCTTGTGTTGTCGCGTGGAAAAAAACCTCGAGAGGAGGACGAGCGACGTGACGGCGGTGCGACTCGAGGTGGCGCTCCGGCAAGGGCGTCGTGACTCGGAGGCGACGACGACTACACACTCTCTCCTCCGGCGACTGTCTCCTATGGTGGCCACCTTCTCTCCAGTGAGTTTTTCCCTTCCGCCTCTCCCCTCCTCTTCCATGTCTAGGGTTAGGGTTTCTCGTGCACGCTGCTGCTGGTACGGCGACGGCGGGCACCATTGCCGCATCACATCGCTGTTGCTCGTTTAGCCCCAATCTTTTCTCCCCTTTGTGTCATAGTAGGGTAGTATGCGTGAAGTTGTAGATCTTGGGACTTGAGTAGTAAGAACCAAGGTCAGGTCATATCAGTTCATGACTCAAGAAACTGCTGCACTATGCAAGCTGCATGCAATAAATTTTGATTTTCGATTGTACCCTGTCACCGAAAAATTAAAGTAGTATAATATATGAAACACGTCTCTCTCTTTATTTATATCACTCTGCTATCTTTTCTTGTCTCATCAATGCTATGATATCCTTTTTCTTTTCTACGAAGGTGAATGTAGAAATTAAGGAGAAAAAGAATCTTCAGTTGGTGTCAGCACGTAGTGTCATCCTCCTCTTTTTATTGAGCAGGAGATTGTGTAATATCACCAAGCATCTTCAATGCAGGGCAGAAGATTGTGTAATGTCACCATTTCTATTTGATAAATCAACATCAAAGATACCTGATTATGGATAAATCAATTGGAAGAATGGGCTGACAATCAACATATAGAAATTCCAGCTCCATCCTGAATCATTACTTTACATGATTAATCAATAGAAATTGCATGTAGGGGGACAATCTAGTGTTACTAGTGCAAACCACAATCTAGATTCAAATATGCCAGCTGTTTTGGTTTGAGCATTAAATCAATATGAGAAGCTCTAAAAAATTGAGCAAAGTTTATGGAGCATTGTCTAAAAATTTGAAAGCGAATCAAAAAAAGAAAGAAGTTCAACAACTTGTGGCCTGTTATTCTTTGCCGTCTCTGAACCCTGTTTAGAGGGTTTGGTTTTTTTAGGAGTTCTGCCAATTGAGATACATGGCATTGTCATGGTTTTACTTAAAGGAGTTGGTTTGACCTTTTTACGTCTACGTGGATATGTACTACTAGCTAGGTAGCTAGGTGCCAGTAGAAAAATATGGCAGATGTCCCATGGGCATCACTTTCACCTTTTATTTGGGAAGGATGTACTAGAATAAGGGTATAGCAGTACTAGGAATTATTATGGCATGTTTGCAACTTTGCATGCTTTGGCATATGACACTCTGATTTTTATTGATTTTAGATTTGCGTTACATCATGTTTCTTAATATTCCTTTGTTTTACAAATAAAATAATACAAAACTATAGGAGCATTATATTTATAAAAGAAACAAAAGTGTTATGAAGCTTGTGACTGGAATAAAAGGAATGATATTTCTAATTGACACAAAACAGTAAATCAAAACAGATAGTAGTATGAATTTGCAAGAGATGGGGAAAAATCTTGACCTGCTCTGATGTCCTGTTACCTTATGCATTTCCATGTTTCTAGCTAGTTAGTGGACTGTAAGAGACTACTTAATTGGATTGGAGTAATTAGTAGGATTCTAAGAAACATACATGGCTGTTTTTGCCTGGGAACTAAGTTTTTACTTTTTTTTCAACACTTTTTTATAGGTCTAGGTCTATTTATTCTAGTCCTTTTTATAGCTGAGCAACTTTTTTAAGTTTTTCTTTTATTTCCATACATCTTATCTCTTTGTTTTATTAAAATGAATTTGTTTATCAATTCAATACAGGTGAAGTATATGAGTCTGATAGTGGAAACTGTTGCAACGACACATTTGGAATATGTCAATATGGATTGGGTACCCTTGCCTGCAGGTATGCTATCTTTTTCACAACTTTTAATTCATCAAGTTTAGTTCTGTTCTTTCTTTAGATTATCACTCACATAAACAATATATATTCACCTGTTGATATGGTCCTGTACTCCAGGGTCATTTTTTTTACGCGTTCCGTGATAGTCATGATGCAATATATTTGACATAGGATCGTCGGTTCCAGATGCAAGACATGTTTTTGTGTAATGATTAAATGGTGTTATGATTTATAATATGAAAGTACTATCAACTACAGGAACACAAAAAAAACTCGAGTTTGTAAACTGTTGGTGCTCTATGAATTTATTCTGTTTGACATATTATAATTTTAGTGTCTAATGACCAAATTGTGTGTATGCTTTTTCATACAGATCGTCTGATTCATGTGAAGATATTTTGCCTGATGGGAATGTTGCACTGTTGATACTTTTTAGTGTTGCTCTGGTCCTAGCATTCTGGCACTAGATGTTATGCACATCAGTAACATATTTTGTTTCTTCATATCAAACATTTCATGAGACAATCAATAAGTCTTCAGCTTGATAGAACTTTCATATTTCTATGGATTAGGGAAGGAAATTTCTATGGATTCAGTTTATTCCAATTCCTAATGTTCAGCTATTATTTTTGTTTTTTATGTTTACAAATGTGTGGAGTCATGCACCCTAAAGATGTATATGTGCTGGTTATTACAGAATATGCGACCTGAAAATTTTGCAGAATGCCAGTTTATATGCAGATGATACTCGTCGAAAAGTGCAGCATATGTGTTTTCAGAATGCCGAACAATTTATGCATATACAGTGCAGAATATGTGTTGTGTTTCAGGAAAAAGGATTATTTCCCGGTGCTAAACCAAACACAAGTTTTAGGAAAGGGATTAGAAAAGTCAACGGGAATTCATCCCCCACAAGGATTAAGTGATGTGGGAGGGATTCACTCAATCCCTTCCTAGATAAGTTCCTCTTGGGGATTTAATTCCTAGGAACCGAACAAAGCCTTAGAGAGGATGTTGAGGGTTTGAAGGGGATTTTTTCATTGATATAAACTATATTATCAATCTTTTTTAATCTATCACTCTTGGGGATTAAACGAAGAAGACAAATCCAACACCCAAGCCTCGCCGACGAGTCTAACCTGCGCCATTTGAGCTACGCTCTAGGCTCGCACACAGCTCGAACACTCACCGCTGCCACCCGAGCCATGCCATGTGAGCGCTCACCTTCATCGTCTGCTAGGTCGTCCTCGAGCAACGCAACCACCAAACATGGCTCCCTTGCGAGCCCCGCCAACGTCGTCCTTTTACACCGCTTGAACCGCGCTCACAACGCCTAAGCTGCCCGTGCTGGCCTGCTGCTTGGACGCTTGGTGGCGAGTGGGGACTAGGGACTGGGGGCTGCTTGGTACGCGTGTGCACGACCTGGCTGCTTGGTACGCGTGTGCACGACCTATTGTCGTATGAACTATTCCTTTAATCTCCTTCAATCCCTTACTTTTAGGGATTAAACAAACAAGGCAAATCTAACACCCCTAAGCCTCGCTGATGAGTCCTCCTGTGTCGTCTGAGCTGCACTCTAAGCTCACACAGCCGAGCCATGCCGTGTGAGTGCTCACCTCCACCGCCTGTTGGGTCACCCCCAAGCGTTGGGTCACCCCCAAGCGACGCAACCACCAAAGTTGGCTCCCTTGTGAGCCCCGTCGGCACCATCCTATTACACCGCTTGAACCGCGCTTGAAACATCTGAGCCGCCCGCGCTAGCCTGCTGCTTGGTGGGGAGTGGGGGCTGCTTGGTATGCGTGTCCACATGATTTTCTCCTCCAGAGGTACAATGGTCTTAGGGTATTTTCTAAAATCATTTTTGTTTTTTAATTACACGGTACATGCACCCATACCCTCACATATGTGCCCCTTACACACTTTTGATCTTTCTAAAACCCTATTAAAAAGTCACATGCATGATATTCGCACACATGAGGATTTGAATCCTGATGGGTGAAATCATACTCACGACTCCACCACCACAACACTCCACTTTTTGCTTTCCTTTTATATTTCTTTAACTCAACAAATCTAGGTCCACCAAACAGCCATCCAAAACACTGGTAAGCAAGAACTTCATTTTAAAAAGCGATGGCAAAATCATAGGTCCTAAAGATGAGCAAACTCGTAATTATACCTTAAAATAGGGTTAAGGATGTAATTGTCCCTCACTAAATATACAGATAATAAACTTTTTAAAAATTATTTTCAAAATCTAAATATTTGGCCACGCCAACCCGTGCAGATTTTGTTACCAAGCTTTGTTTTGGAAAAAAAATTGACTACTCCTGAATCCTTTTTCCAGTTATGATAACTTGATAAGACCTTGGATTGCGGAAGATCTTTTGTGAAGATGCGTCAACATGGTCTGAGCAGACTGTTTTGCAATTAATTAGCCTTGATATAGTTTTCAATTACTTTTTAAAAAAACACGGTACAACTCTCACACAAAATTACTTCTTTGATGTAAATTTCTCAAAATTGTGGTCAGATTCATTAGTTTACCGACAAAATGATGATTCTTTGGCTAGTGGATGATCAAGTGTTAATGAGTAATTGACCTAATAATTTATTTAATTTATATCTGAATTGAACTGTTAGATCTAACAGTGAGTCTCCTTATCAACTGTACTCCATCTAATCCTTTGTTTAATCAGCAAAACATGTTGCCACTTGTTGCAAAGCAGCAGCACAGTACTTTTGGTTTCTCCTGTAACGATTGAGTGGTGGAGTTGTAGGTTTGGCACAAAATGGTACCAAATACTGAATAATTAGCAATAAGTGGGAAGCATGCTTCACAATGAGATGAGACATTTCGCTCTGATCATGGAAAACATTATACGAGTCATGCGGCATTGACAATCAATTCTCCCTTTTGCAATATTTTATTACCTTCATGCAATATACGAATACTACACGATGGCCTGATAGCCTTAACGATATATGAGAATGCTCTTGATGAAGCGTAAAGTGACTAATAAGTCTGTTGTATCTTTTTTATGCATTCTAAAGGAAAATATAGTTAATATGTGTTTTGACAATGTTGGTTAATTTGCACCTTTTTAAGTAAAAAGTATGAATTTTAAAAATAACTTTTCAATATCGTTGTAGCATTACCACACGTATATTATATTTGTCTAATCCAATAAGTTATTATATTTTAAAATAATCCAATAAGTTATTATATTTTAAAACAGGAACTAATAAAACAGGAACTAAGAAGATAACATGACTGGGATGCTGTTGTGGTCGACCCTTTTTTCCTCCGCAGCAAGTGGATTATCGAATATGTAGAGATGCTTATTTCATATGGTTGGTACTGCTGGAGATAAAGTTAGCATACACAAAAGGAAAAAAACCATTAGCTTAACTATTATAAACTTCAAAAAATAAATTTATTTAATATTTTAAAACAGCTTTTGCAAAGTTTTTGCAACCTTTTATAAAAAAAATATCGTTAAACAGTTTAAAAAACATTCTAATAAAATTCTAATAAAAACCAAGATAAAATCTATCAGAAAAGAACGATGGGGCCTAAGAGTGATTTTGCATGGCGATTTTCTAATATATTGTTAGAAGCACCTGTTCTCCTCTGGGTCTCTTCCGTCCCTGCTGGCTGTTACTACTCCTTACGGATATATTGTATCAAATGGAGGCTACCAAAGTGGCGAAGACCAAAAGGACAATTGGAGTAGTATTTTTCACGGACAGAGATGACATGAGAGCCAATCATCAGAACAAAAACAGGATGACGAATCAGAAATATAACACCAAGAGCTTTCAAGGGTTCGTTCCTTCAATCCAGGCATCTCCAGCTTCCTCGTCACCCCCACCACTCCAGCCATGGCCACATAACCGTCCAATACCAGGGCTGGGGAGAGGCTAGGGTCAAATGTCATTCAAATTTCAAAGTAATTTACCCTAAATTCGGAATCATGTTCAAACCTTTGGACAAATTTGCCCTAATTTTATCAAATTTTCATGTCCTAACCGGAATCGATTTCCCTGGCCAACATGGCCTGAATTCTGGTTTCTAGTGATCATAAGTGGTAAATCATGCAGCAATTACTATCATCTGTATCCTCCATGTGCAAACACATTCATCCTTTTTAAAAACAAATCAATTTCATTACAAGGGAACACACCATGTTACAATGGTATAGTGACATTAGCTTTCAAAATTTTGGAATTTGGATCATAGATCCTTCTTCCTACCTACTGATCTAGAATGGGAGTCCAACATCCATTGCTTATAATTGGTGTACAATGTCAAAATGACAAATTGGGAAAAGCACATGAACATTATCAGTGCATCAAAGAGGAAAGGGTACCTCTTGGGAGGCTCTATTTGCAGGTACAAAACTTGAAGTAAGAGCGAGCATAACAATGCCAGACTCAGAACTGCCTTGGCTCCAGATGGAATTCTTACCCCCTTTTTGGAGGTTCCACCAGGAGAGTAGTAAATAAGAACGAAGAGACCAAGAACAGCTATATATTGTAGAAGAAGGTGATCACGGCAGATAAGTGGGTACATTGAGAAAAGGCCAAAGTACATGAGCCATCCATACAACTGAGGTTCTTGTAGTGCTAAGAGGCTTGCAGGCAAAAGAGGAAGCAAAATTGATTTCTCGTGCACTGCAAACAGGTATCCAAATGAGATTAATGAAGCATTATATATCTTCAATAAAATCAGAACCTATGAACTTAGTGAGGTTCAACATACCTTGGTATGAGAATAGATAGAACGAAATTGAGCTGTTCAACAGAGAATAGAGAAAGCCAAGATTACTTGGTGATCTGACTTGCTGAACCAATGAAGGCAGGAAAGCCAAGATGGTAGCAGAGAGACTCATGAGTTTCAGCGGTTTTATTGCAAACAATCTCTTCCACTTAATAAGGACTGAAGTGCTACACCAAAAATTGGCAACATAATCCTCATAGATACCTCGCTCAAATGGAGCTAATCGAGAGATCACCTAACGAGATATAGGTAATAAGATTAATATTGCTTGACAACCGTACAAAAAAACAAGTTGCATATGAAGGATTAGTGGTAGATTCAAGAAAATGCTACATATTACACTAAATTTTATACACTACAGAATATGGCTTGCTTGTAAAAAATGGGATGGTACATATACCATTACCTGCATAGCAGCCTCATAAGAATGCAAAAATGGCCACCAAACAAGAGTAAAGGTTCCCAGTACAACAAAACCAAGTTTCATGACCTCAACAATTGGATACTTCCGCTTGAGACATTTCCCCAAAAGATGTCCGAAAAAAGCCGGTGCAAAGTAAAGGCTCATCTGCAACATACAGCATATTTATAAGAACCTAACACTGCGTCTCGGATTATGCAAAACGGCACAGATTAGTATATTTATGTATCTTTGAATTTCTCTAATCCAGAGGGATGATGTGCACTGCAATTGGCATTTACAGTGAACGTTCTTACAGGAAGTTGGTGTGGATATGAAAACACGGCATTATTTAGGGAATACAGGTTTACACATTTGGCCACGGCACATAAGAATCATATAATAGTTCTCCAGACAAAAGGGAAACCTGTTTGTGGTTGATTGAAAGACTGAAGAGAGTAGCAGCAACAAGCTCGTTCCTTGACAGAACACCCGCAATCGCTCCAAGCGTCAATCCAAGGCTAATGCAATTATACTGAAACATAGTAACTGTTTATCAACAAATGAAAAGAAAATGCCATACAGCCCACTCCAATTCACACAGGTGTTCCTTGTCAATATTATTCCAACCTGAAAATGGCCGTGATCAATCAACACTAAACATGGGTTAATCAGGCAACTGGCAAGCAACCACGTCCAACCCGCCATTCTCTCCTCCCCAGTTCCGCCAACTCCACACTTAAAGTACGTCCAGACGAACCACAGCGCCGCCGGGAAGAACACTATCAGATCGGACGACAGCACCGTCCAGCGCATCAGCAGCTTCCTGAAAGCAGACACCAAAAAGGCATAAATAATAATGCATCAACACGCACAATTCTACGAGAGATTTGATAATTTAACACTCTTCAAAATGGAAGTAAAACTGGAGGAAACTTACGATTCAGGAGACTCAAAGCCGCGAGAGGAGCGGAGGGCGACGGCGTCGGGGAGCGAAGCGTTGAGCAGGAGGCCGTGGAGGCGGCTCTGGTAGGCGGAGAGGGGCGGGTAGTCGAGGCCCCAGTAGGCGAGGTCGTTGCCGGAGGTGTTGCGGTACCAGTCGGAGGAGGGGAGGTGGAGGGTGAGCTCCATCCAGTGCCGCTGGGCCTCGTAGTCGCCGAACTTGGGCGCCATGCCCTGGCCGGAGTAAGGGCCGACGGAGACGAGCACGCGGACGAGGAGGGCGGCGAGGGAGACGAGGAGCGCGGTGGAGACAGGCGGTGCCGACGGGTGGTGCCATGGAAGGTGCGCGGCGCCAGTGGGGGGATCTGGGGCTGGGATCCCCGGCTTCTTCGGCTTCGCCATTGGTTCCCCTCTGCGGATCGGGCGGTGCAAGTGGCGCCCGGATCTGCCGCCGCCGCCGCGCGAGCGCTCACCTCCACCGCCTGCCGGGTCGCCCCCGAGCTGCGCAGCCAACAGACCTGGCTCCCGCCCGAGCCTCGCCGGCGCCGGATCGGGCGTCCTCGAGAGCAACTGCCGCCGGATCTGGCGCCGACGAGTCCTCCTGCGCCTCCTTCCTCCTACACCGCTTGAGCCGCGCTGCCCTGCCCGCATGCGTGCCGCCCGAGCAGGCGAGCACTCACAAGTCTCACCCCGACCGAATTTGCTAATGGGCGATCTGACGCGCAATCGGATCAGCCCACCACACGTTTTCAGTCTTTTCCTTTTTATAAAAAAAATTTCTTATGGGATTCATCATTTTTCAGAACGGTCCAATTCGTTTATCGGGCCAAACCGAACTTTTTTGAGCGCGCCATTCCCGTTTAACCTAAATGTATAAAGTTTACACGTATAAACTCTCTATGTACATACATATATATCCGTAATACAGATAAAACATACAGTGTTAGACTCGACAAGATTATACTAGTTAATCATGTCTCTCATACATAAAACGTATTCCGTGTAAGAAAAGGAACATGAGTTCTATTTGAGCACAGTAAGAACGATTGTATTCATACTTGATTCTTTAGTTTAGTTTTACTTAGATAACAAAACAATTGATGATATAAATATAAGAACCTTCAAGAGAAGAAAGGAGATGAGAGATGAAGACAACTCAATACAAATCTAGACAAACCAATACAAGACGACCTCAATCTCGCTGAGTTCATATTCGAAGGAGCAAAGACTAGATTAAGTCATCTTAAATAGTCTATTTGTGTGATACTGATATATAAAGGCAACACCGGATTCAACCAACAGGAGTAGGACTATAATTTGTCGGTTAAGGGCCCGAACCTATATAAAAATCCTTGTCTTCATTTTTTATGTCTCAATCTTGTGAATGCTGACAACAATGATTCTCATACTTTACAAATTTTGTTCATGATATACAAACTTTATATACATGTATACATATACAAATATCAAATATTGCATATGTACGTATAAAAACTTTATATGTAAATATATAGTTTATACACACATTAAATTTGTGTGTCGTGTGTGTGTATATATATACACATATATACATACATACACGCACGTACGTACGTATGGCATGATAGGGTGTCACTGCCCATGCGTGTGCGGTCGAACGCGCATTCATGCCCCTCCCTCGTCTTCACCCTCCCCCACCGACTGCTGCTTGGTAGGAACTGGCCAATGTGTGCACACAGTTTCTTCTCTAGGGGAACAATGGCCGGGTGATTTCTAAATCATTTTTGCTTTTCTTTTCAATTTTTTAACTCAACATATCCAGGCCCACCAAACAGCCATCTTGTAACAAGGACAAACTAAAGTTTCGTCTAAAAGATGAGCCAAAATCACAAACCCTACAAATAAGGGTAAATATACAATTAGATAAAAACGGGGATAAGAACATAACTGTCCCTAACCAAATACGAGGATTTTGTATTATCTTTCGAACCTTTTTAATTTTAAAAAAGATTTCAAAACATAATTTCAAAATCTTAACCTTTTGGCCAACCCATATCGCCTGGCGGGACGAAACAATACGATCATGTCACCTGGAGTGTGTGTGGCAATTTTTTTCTACACCAACCAAGATGATGTGACAAAATAATGTTGTCACTAGCGGACAAAGGGTTCGGATTTGGAAATCAGTTTTGGATGCATTTATTTTTTGAATATAAAATTTAAAGAGTAAAGTGTACGGGCAATCTCTAAACTTATCATTTTATGCCATATAATGACATATAGGTCCCAAACTCTAAAAATGCATATTTTATGTCTCTAAACTTGTCTCAAGTGTCGTAGTAGGTCCAAACGAGCTTCAACCTATTTCACGCGTTGACGTGGCATGCTAACGTAGATGCCACCTTCCCTCCTCTTTCGTTCCTTTTTCCTACTTTATTTCTCATCTCTCTCTACCATGTGGGGCCACTTTTTCTTCCAATCTTATTGAAAGTGCATCTAGTCCCCTAAGTGGATTTTGGTAGTTAATGATAAATTAGTTAAGGGACTAATGAGTTCAATTGAGATAAGTGCATGTGATTAGTCCCAAATGCTTTAGGTGCACTAAGTGTGCTCGAAAAAAACCCCCAACAATAATTGCAAAGTGACGAAGATTCAACAACTTGTTTAAACTTTCTTTTTTCGTTAATTTGAGTCTTAGGAAAACCATACTATTAAGAAGGGTTTCAGATGATGGCTTGAGATGATCTAAGTGTTTAAAGTCATATTCTTGAGGAGTGAGATTTTTTTCTAGCCATTTTCAGCTTTTTCCCCTTTTCAAGACAGAGAGTCCTGACCGAATGTTTCGGGGTTCTTGTCCAGAACTTCTGGGTGTCCTCGTCAGCAATTTCCTAAGCGTTGACCGGAAGTTCCGAGGTCCCTGACCGGAACTTTCGGACACCTATCCAGTTCAAATTGTGAGTAACGGACACATGATGTCAGCACACGCCTATTTATACCTGTTTCCCTTCACATCCCATTTTAAGCCATTCACTTTCGTTTTTATGTTCCCTAGCATCTCTTTGAGTATTCTAAGCCTCCTCCACCTTGATCTTGAGTGTACCAAGTAAGACTGAGAGAGATTTGAAGGTGTGGAAGAGTCTTGGTGTGTGAGAGAGCTAGGATGACTTGAGCATTTGGAGATTATTATTTGGCTATGTTTGATGCTTATTACTCTTAAAGAGTGATCTTCTAGACGGTTAGGTGTCTCCCGTGAGTATCCGGTGATTTGCGGATTGACCCGGGAAGGTTTGTGAAGGTTTTCCTCACCTTCGCAAAGAAACAAGGTATGCATAGTGAAAATTTGAGCTAAGCTTTAGGAGGTTGTCTTGGTAGAGCAATCCTCATCTGTGGTGCTTGCTAAAGAGTCAAGTTTGGGATCTTTTGTGGTCACTTGATCTATAGCGAAGAACCTATAAACGTTGGGTTGAAAACCGGAGACTTCTTCCTATGACTTTGCTTGGTGAAACAAGGGGTTAATTGAGACCCAACTCTTATGAGTTCCTCAACGGAGAGTAGGATTCTTTAAATCTGGACTTCGGAAAAAAAAATTCTTGTCTCAGTTGTGCATGTCCTTTACTTTTTGTTGAGTATTTCTGTTTAGAAGTTATTCCTCCAGGTCACCTGTGATTAGACTAGTCTTGAAAATCACCTACGCTCGAGATCAGAACCTCAAAGTCCCAAACACACCGAAAGTTTTGAATCAGAACATCGAAAGTTTCGATCAGCCTAAGATGACCGAAAGTTCTAGAGTTCAGAACCAAGCATGACTCAACGTTGTGGCTTGTTGGCGAGGCAAGGAGCGACAAGCTTTCCCATTGTCGCCCTCAACGCACCATCGTCGATAGCCATTGTCATCGGCTTGCACAAAAAAGGAAGATGGAGAGTTGGATGGAGGATAGAGGGAGAAGTTTTTTAATTTTATTTTTCACGGCGATTGATGTATAGGCAAGTCCACGAGGGATTCACATCGGCATGCCACGTTAGTGCGCGAACCGGGTTGAAACCCGTTTGAACCTGCTATGGCACATGGGACAAGATTGAAGACCTGAAAATGCATTTTGAGAGTTTAGAGTCCTAGATGACATAACCGGACAAGTTTAGAGACCGCTCGTAGACTTCACTCAAATTTAATATGGTTTGAAAAATAAAAAAAGAATGGATTAGCAATATCATTAGATAGGTGTGTTTGGGTTCAACATCACAATAAGTGGTGAATGGTGTGTGTAGCGAACAGTCGGAGCTTTAACGTCCTCTCGAGCTTTCACGAATCACCGCTATAGTAGACTCGCTCCTTCTTTGACCCCTCTTAGCGGCAGCCATCTCCTCTCGTTTAGTAGTGTAAGCAGTAGTCATGTTTTCTTGTTAGGTCAGGTCCTCCCGTTAGAGCAAGTTCTTCTCGTTGTCCCCTATCTTTTGGTGCTTGAGGTTTCGTCAGCTCTGACACTCCTTGTGCTGGTGGTGTAGTGAGCATCGCCGGTTTTTCAGCCGATGATTGGTCACCCCTTCGCCGAGTTTCTGCTCCTAGCCGTTGGATGAGATACTTCTAGATCTAGGGGCAAAAAAGGTTGCGCTGACCATCCTTGATTTCTTCGACGAGTTCTATCCAAAGGAGGTGGTCTTCTACTTACCTCCAGCAAAGATGAATCACACAACTGAAGGCTTCAAGTTTTATCGAGATGGTCTCGACCTCCCATGCATGGAGGCCCTCATCAGCATGCCCTCGTTTCTTTTGCAGTTTGTGATGTTTCTCTTGCTATCCATGCTGGTGGTATGGATGGGGCTGGCTTATTTGGATGATCTGCTTTGGCATCGACCTCTATCAAAACTTCTAGTGAATTTGTTATTTGGTATGGCTGAAGTTGTTATTTGTTCGCCATCTCCTCAACCTCCATACGCGCAAGGCCCCGTTACAGATCATGTGATGGCGTCATCTTATACTGGTCACTTGGATGCAACCTTTGTTAATGTCAGGATTCAAAGTTTCGTAGTAGACGTTGAAGACATAGGCAGTTCGAGCAGGAGGACCCGATTGCATTTCTCTTTTTTCATAAGACATTTTCTGTAAAATATTGAGCTGTATAAGACGAATAAATAAGTGTAATTTATTTATTGCTGTAGCTGCTTGGCTACGGCTACAAGCCAGACAGTGTGTTTGTGCCTTGCCTGGCTACAGCTAAAGCCACAACGAGGCTTGTGAACTTATTTAAATAAATAAAATAAATACATGAGTCTTTTAAAAAAAGGACATCACACCAAGCAAGCAAAACATCCGTTGGTGGTAACCACGCAACATCCGTTCGTGGTAAGTGGTAACCTCGCCGCTGTCCTCCAGCTCGGACTTCTCATGGGTGGGCCCCACCCTGCGCACCAAACGGTCCAAACGCCACCGCGTCAGCGGGCCCCACGTCGAGGAAGGCGGCAGAGAGAGAGAGAGAGACCCGCGGATTTCCGTCTAGCCGGCTCCGTCGAGGTCGCCGACAGGCTGGAAGCCTGGAACCGAAGCGCCGCCCTGGAAGGAAGGAAGCCCCCGCGCACGTGGGCCCGGACACGGCCGCGAGTTGTTTTGTCCGGCAGAGTGTGGCAGCCGACCCGACGCGGTGTTCCAGGTAGGTAGCACAGCAATATAAAACCTCGCAAAATGGAAAACATTAGAGCATCTCCAACAAATTCTCAAAAAACAATTCTTAAAAAAGCTCATTTAGAGAATTTCTAAAAAGTTTAGAGAATGAAATAAAAAATTGATAAGAGAATTTCTAAAAAGTTTAGAGAATGAAATAAAAAATTGATACGACATATTCTCAAAATTGATTCTCTATTTTCCCTTTTCCAATCACAAAACTCGTGTTTGCATCGTATTCTACATCCATAGCGGTGAAAAATAAATAGGCTTGGAGATTTCACTATGCAGTGTAGCAGCACCAATTTTTTTACATACACGGGTGACTAAAGAGTAGCCACTGATGCGAGGCGGTGGCATGCGCCAAGATGCGGCGGCAAGTTTTTCGACGAGATGTAGGATGGCGGCAGGCGGCGCAGGCACCAAACGACGCAAATATGTTTTTTTCGTGTAGGCCTCGCAATAAAATAATTCTTACGGTGATATGAGCTATTTTAGAGAACCAAGACTCTATTCTCAGTTTTGAGCGTGAGATTTTGATTTTAGAGAGCACTATAATTTTTGAGATCCATATTAGTCTCTGTTGGAGCTAGTTTTTAAAGAAAATTCTCTAAAACAAAATTAGAGATTCATTTAGAAACACTCTTGGAGATGCTCTTAGAAGGCGGTAGAAACAAAAGTTGTGCAGTTGTGCTACGGCTACATGGGCAGTGACTTCGCTATCACGGTTAACCGGTGTGTCAAATAACTTAGGTCCCATTTTCTGATTAAGATATATATTTTATTTTGATTTTCGTTAGCATATTTCTTTAAATGCTAAACAGTATATTTTATATGAAAACATTTTATATAAAAAGTTATTTTAAAATATTAACCTAGTTTTAAGTTTTAAATAATTAAAACTCAATTAATTATACTCTAATGACTATTTTGTTTTTAATTTTTATCTTAAGCTACCTCAAACATGGCTTAGATGATTAACAAGCTAAAATTTATAAATTCGAGCTCATGGGCCATTGCACAAATCTAATGATTTTTTTAGTGGACACTGGTCAATAAGTGCTACATGAGCGTCGTGTTAAAATTGCAATGAAATTGACAAAACAAAAGGAATTGGCACTTCGGTTGTTAGTACAGCTTACAAAAGTTCTAGCTCAAAGTACAAAACAAACGAGAGAAAATGACATAAAAAATCAATATACTTTCAAAAGAAACTGTGCATGCAGTTTAGAAGTTCCTTTTCTTAGGAAAATTTTGTAATGCAAAATTGGTGAATATTTGAACCCGTGTTATTATCAATTTAGAACATATAGTTATTGATATAGTTTATGATATATAAATTCATTATATATTGTTATAATATCATTATTGTGAGTCCAAACTATGCCTAATAAAGCTTTAGGCCTGTTCTTTTCTTTAATTTCCTCGTTTTTATTAGTATGCATTTCAAAATATTAAATGATATATTTTTAAAAAAAGTTTCTTAAAATATCAAATAAATTTATTATTTAATTATGTGCTAAGGAACTTAGTGTGTGATATATCACTTCTCAAATTTGATTTATACAGGTCATTAAAAGACAAATTTGACTATAAACATATGCATACTAATTTTAGTTAAATTTGTTATTCTTATTATAACTTGTGAAGATCAAATTTGAAATTGTATTTTTGAATGATATGTTATATATTAATCTATTTTATCAATTTATTTTTAAAAAACATAACTATTCGAATGACTGCAATAATGAGGCATTAGAAATGACAGATCAGCAGCAGAACCATCTTGCTCGATTGCGAGTATTGATGATGGCCGAACATAAGCAATTATAAGAACACACGAGGGTAGTTTTGCTATTTTGTTTAAAAACTGACGACGTCAAAACTTTTTAGATTTGACTAAACTTATAAAAAAATTAGATCTATAGCACAAAATTAATTTTATTAAATATAATATCAAATATATTTTAATAATATGTTTATTTTGGATTAAAAATATTATAATAATATTGTACAAAATTATAATATGAAATTGATGTAGCATATTCTTCTCTTCTTTCACCTTTGAAAAAAACCTTTTCCATGTCAACCAGACTTCATTCTGCCATGGAAAGCCGGTTGATGTTCCGGCCCCACCTGCAGACAATAACAATTTAACAAACCCCAGTGGGACCCACCTGCCAGTGGCATAGCTGCCAGCTTCACCCCCACCACCTCCCTTAAAAAGTATCTCCTCCTCAAGGGCCACGCCTAACTCTCTCTCTCTCTCCCCCTCGCCGCCTGCACGTTTCTCTCTCCTCGCCGCGCCGGCGACGTCGCCGCCATGAACAATCTCCTCACCGTAAGTAGCACCCTCCTCTCCTGACCCCTCCTCCCTCCTGATCTCCTCGCTTTCTTCTGCTGCTAGCGATTGGTCCGTCGAGTGGTCGGGGACACGGGATCCAGTCACCCCAGTGGTGCGCGAGCTCGAGATCTGCGCGGGCGTGCCGGTGGGTAGCCGCTTCCCGTTCCTGCGGGGGCTTCGGTAATTCGCAGAGGAGGTCGCCGCCGGTGGTGCTGCTAGGAGCAGCTGTGCTTGATTGGGTTTTTCTGCGGTGGTGGAGGAGTGGTTAGGAGGTGGAAGGCGGGAAGGGATTGCTTCGGCGTGGCGGGGAGAATCGGAATGCGACGGTAGGGGCGGGAAGGAACCGTCTGGGTTTCTCTTCTGCGCGGCGAAAATTTGCAGCTTTCGGGATGATCAGCTTAGATCTGCTGGTTTTTGTTCCGAGGCAGATGGGTTTGTGAATTGTGTAGGAGCAATGGGCTGGGTGTGGTGCTACTGGTTTCGCCATGGTTGCCGTGGAGCTCTTCTGGGCGTGTAAGGGTTGGGTGTTCTGTTTTTCTCCGAGCTTTCTGAATAGGTTTTGATGTGAAGTGATGCATTGATTGTTTGTTGCAGTCACTATCGAATTACACTTGTTGTATCAATGCTATTAGCTGTTGCAGTTTTAGTAACTCGTAGGGTTCGAATTTCCGCGGGTTTGATGTGCTGAAGAACTCCAGAATGTTTCCTTTTGCAATCCAGAGCACATTTCGTTAGGAATTATGCGCACTTCATAATGGGAAGTAAAATGAAATAATAAAATACCTTTTTGGGGGATTTTATCTGTTTTGTTGCGAATACACTGGCTATAATTAATGTGCTATTCTTCATTGGGCCTCAATCCTGGTATTTACTTATTTTTAGCTGGTGCAAGTAGCACAGATGGCTTATTGCATTGTTTTATAGTCCAACCTTCTTCTTGTAAGCAGTGAGGTACATTTGTCCATATTATAACATTCCAGTTTTACAGGATTCGTTTGAGCTCCCTCGGGGAGGCTCTTCAAGAGATGGGGATATCGAAATGGGAATGCAGGCTGATCCTTCAGACAATCTAAAAGGTTTCTTGAAAAAGGTGCTGTTTACAAAGCATTTTGGTGTGTGCATCTTGCATTTTGCAGCAACATTGTATTATCCACTTACCACACTTCATATTATTGACATGTTGCTTTGATACATCAGGTCGACGCAATTGAAAGCCTAATTGCTAAGCTGACGAATCTCTTGCATAAGCTTCAGGTTTATTTATCCCACACTTCCGTTCATTTCTTGCTGTTTCTGGTCCTTGTCTTGTTCTGATGATATTGATTTTCGTAGTCCCAACAATATACTGTTGTGTCTAAGTTTTCATGAATTCATTTAGCACCTTGCATTTTCATATACACCTTACTTTTACTTGTAGGCTGCAAATGAGGAATCCAAAGCAGTTACAAAAGCTAGGGACATGAAAGGTGAGTACTTAGTTTAGTATATTTAACCTTGTCTAAAAAGCTCTTGTACACTTTTGAAAATCCATTTTACCTATTCTTGATGCAACAATTCTTTTTCCATAGCAATTAAACAGAGGATGGAGAAAGATATTGATGAAGTGGGGAAAATTGCTCGCATGGCAAAGACAAAAGTTGATGAATTGGAAAAAGATGTATGTCACTAGGCCCTGCTAGCTAATGGCATTGTCTTAATTTGCCATATCTGTGTAATATTCTGTTTTTATTTAATGTGTCTGCACTCTATATACAATATATATAAATCAACAGTCATATAGGACTGCAGTGAATAATAAATTGACCATGTCTATCCAATATATGCATTATATTTTCATAAGAGCATTCTTCGCAACATGTATCACAAGGTTATGATTTAGTAGTGCCCCTAAAACAAACTGTAGGAAATTGTAGGATTTGCTACTCTTTTCACTAAGCCATCTCATGTGCCACTGTCATTTGTCAATAGCAACATTGAGTTGTCTCTCACTGTTCGCTGCCATGTAAAACAGAACTTATCAAATAGACAAAAGCCTGGATGCGGGAAAGGATCTGCGGTAGATCGATCAAGAGAACAGACTACTGGGTAAATTTACTGGTGATTTTTTTTCTGGTTCTGTAGAGTGCATAAAGCCATGAATCAGCTGTTCATCCACTACGCTTGCTAAATTATACAGAGCAGTGAAAAAGAAATTGAAGGAGCGCATGGATGATTTTCAGGTACTGAGTTTCCTTATCTGGAATGTCTAACTTGCCATTTATGTGGTGATTCTGCTATTCCGTTACTTAATGTCTGTTATTAGGCACAACGATCATCACACAGTTAAACTACTGCCATGTTTCATTTTCAAAATACATTGGTGAAGTATGTTATGGTTTGTACTTTCATCAGCTGTCTCTGCTGCTATGATTCGAAAAAGTCATGTTTCTTAGTCACTATGAACACCTGCTAGGACTAGTGCACTGCCCCTAAAGTGGTGACTTGTGAGTAATGCCCCTTTACCCTCTGATGTAGGTTTTGAGAGAAGCAATCCGGCAGGAGTATCGTGATGTTGTTGAAAGAAGGGTGTTTACAGTAACTGGTAATCGTCCTGATGAAGAGGTATACAACGACAGGATCGCTGCAGTTCTGACTTACGGTTAAATTTGTTTTCTTCATGCTTTTGCTTTACAGTGAAAATTTTGATATGTGGTCTGATGATCTTTGATTTACACTATTCTTCATGTTGTTTCTTTGTACTATGTAGACAGTTGATAATTTAATAGAGACTGGAAGAAGTGAGCAAATTTTCCAAGAAGCTATCCAACAGCAGGGAAGAGGCCAAGTATGTTATCCAATATATGCCGTTTCTTACTGTATGGGATATGCCTTTTTGGGGACCAACTACATTTCTGCGGTTCTGCCTGTTCACAGTACTAAATTCTCAACCATATTTATCTTTCCAGATACTGGATACTGTTGCAGAGATACAGGAGCGTCATGATGCTGTAAGAGATCTAGAGAGGAAGCTTCTGGAGTTGCAGCAGGTGACTTTTTTGACATAAGCACTTATTTACTAATCTGATTTATAATCCATATGAGTTAATGTGCCTATTACTCCATTCCTTGTTTTTGCCTTGTAGATATTCATGGATATGGCAGTTTTGGTTGATGCTCAAGGAGACATGATCAACAACATAGAGACACATGTAAGAATTGCCCACTTTTTATACATGTTCTTGGAAGAAGGACAAACTGAATATCACCAACAATTCACCTTATTTTCATTTTCTCTGCTTCAAGGTTTCAAATGCTACCAACCACATACAACAAGGCGTCAGCGCTCTACAGAACGCGAAGAAGCTCCAGAAGAACTCCAGGAAGTGGATGTGCTATGCCATCATCCTCCTGCTCATCATAGTGGTGATCATCGTCGTCGCCGTCATCCAGCCATGGAAGAAGGGTGCTTGATCGTAACTTGGAAAAAGAAGATCGTGGGATATATTGTTTTTTTTCCTGTTTGTGCAATATGTGTAGTTGTGTCTCCGATTCCCTCCTACCCCTGTACGTATGCTTAACAAAACAAGAAGATGAGATTGAGATTCGTTTGCCCTCAGGCGCAGTGTTATTCATCTTCATACCAGATTTCCTATGCAATTCACCATACCAGTGGTGATGTGTGAAACAATGGTTCCATCAGTCTCAACAACAATTGTGAATTCCTGAATTTTTTTACAGCATTGCAGCTGTGCACCTGTCTAACAATCGATCTTGCATGCTATGCTGTACTGTAATGCTGCTGCATTAGCAGCTCACTCATCTGGTGATGCAGTGTCGTCTTCGTCATCAACGTCCAGTGCCTTGAAATACTTGCCGTCCAACAGGTAGGTTCCAATGGCGAGCCGCACGGCCCAGACGTCCTTCGGCTTCCGCGCCATCACCCTGCTCGAAATATGCACACGGATGTCAGTGTAATTTAAATTCCTGTATAATGTTCTTCGTTTTGTTTAAATTTGTTTGGAATTCTCTTAGAGTGGGTTCTTTTCTTCTCTTTCCCAACGGTTTCCTTAACCATTAAACGATGCATTTTTTACAATTTTTTATAAAAAAATTGATTTAAAAACTATATTAATTTATTTTCAAGTTTTTTAAGCTAATATTAATTAATCATGCGTCAATCCGTCGTCCCGGTTTACGTGTTGAAAGAGAAGATTCCCAACCCTGTTGAAAGAACACAACCTTAATATTGGATGCAAATTCTTGCAACATTTAAATGCTAAAGTAAAAAATCACTAAGCATTGAATTTCTCTTAATATTTCTATACTAGTGTAAAAGCGCAGTCTTTCTCCTGACACACACTCTCTCTCTCACGTTGCTCGCACAACCATTCATCCTCAAGGAAAAAAACCAAACTGTTGGTTAAAAAGAAACCAGAAAGAACCAATTGGTTAAAATAACTGGTCAGATTGTTTTGGTCTATGGGCTCATGAACACCGGGCCACAAAATTATCATGAGTTTTATACTTTCAGTGCTTAAAAACATATCACTACGCATTGAATTTCTCTACGATGTACTTAATTCATTTTGTTCAAATTTCTGTGAGTTTCTCTTAATATTCGCTGCACAATTCCCGCGAAATCCCTGCTTCCTCTTCATAAAAAACACATCACTAAGCATTGGACAGAATCGAAGTAAGTGTAGTTCTACCTCCCGACGTCGCCGGCCTTGACCTGGCCGGCGTTGTGCCTGAGCGACGGCACCGACGCGGCGGTCTTGAGCATCAGCGGCGCCTCCACAATGACGATGGGGGACCCGACCTTGAGCATGCCTTTCCTGGTGCCACCGCCGCCGTCTCCACCTCGCCCGCTATCCGGCGCGCACCGGACGGCGACGCCGCGTCGTCGCACGAACGAAGCCGCCGGCGACGCATAACACGACGGCGACACGGCGGCGGCGGAGGCGGCTGCCGGCGCCGGAGCTGGACCTATCATCGTGTTCATGCTAGATAAAGATAAGCGTGCGTTTTTAATTTGCTCGCCTCTTCGCGCGAGCCAAACCTATGGACCCGCATTTGGGTTAGGCGAAACTTTTCATTACGACCCCTAACATTATCATTATTTATCAATTAGGTTCCAAAGTGTCCTTTCCAGTTCAAAAACTGAGAAGTTAAATAGAATTTTGCGACAGTTTAGGGTTTAAGTGAAAAAAATGGCAGGCAACCCGACCAGCCGAGTAGGCGGACCACTTGTGCCGAGCACGAAGTACGAACCGCTCTTTCACAGTCATCCCGTGGCCGCGCCGCGCCCCTCCAAAAATCCAATCGCGAGAGGCGGGCGCCGCCGCCGGGATCGCCCTCCAGGTACGGCCGCCTCCGCCCCGAGGTCGCTACGACGATTTCTCTCGTCGGATTCTTCGATTTCGACCGCGGTTTCACCGTTCCGGGGAGAGCTAGTGGAGTGTAGGATTTTATTTTCCGAGGGAAGGTTTTGGATGGTGGGGGTTAGGGTTTGGTTGAATCGTTTGTATCCGAGTTTTTCGCGTCTCGGATGTTCAATCCGGTGATTTCGTGGTAGCTTTGCCGTCCGGGCTGCGAGGTAGCTGTAGCGTGCGGTTGAGTTGTTTCTGGTGTTTGGGGGATGGGGTTGCAAAGGTTTGTATTCTGAGGAATCTATGCGAGGAAGAAAAACCAAGTGAGGTTGGCGGTGAGGTTCTGGTACGGTTTATGGATATTGCAGTGCAGAGTTAGTAGATGCGATGGAAGAGCTCTGAGGTTTTGGAAGGGTTTTGAGCAGATAATGCAGTAGCTTCAGGAGATGCATTTCGCCGCATCCCCATTTATAGAAAGTACCTCTGCCCTCTGCGAGCATAGTGCTAGGATTGTCGATGCGCTTCATGATGAGATGTTGAATTTGGAGGCTAGCGATGTTGATGCATTAACTGCTTTCTTATGGTTTTGTGCGTAACGACAATTTTGTGGATAAGGCACGAGTAAGTTTGGCATGTACTAATCGGCTATTAATAATGCTACTGAGATTTGGCATGTGCTAATCAGATATTAATAATCCTTGGGGCTCCCTGTTGGAGGTCCAAATTCTTATCCACTCTTTTGTTACTCTGCTGATCTTTGTCATATTACAATTGCAGATTGTGCTGCATGCTCTGATGGCGTCTGATATGAGGTCACTGAGCAGCCAAAAGGGAGAGAGTTGTGGAGTTTCTGACCAAGCTTGCCATAGCAAAAGCAAAAACAGCAATGATGGAAAACCATCACGTGCTAAAGCAAATGGCGTTTCCTCGTTGAGCGGGAGTCATAATGATGAGAAAATTTTGAAAGAGAACTCTGGAGCATGCAATTTAAATTCCGACCATGCCAATCCTTTATCAGTAGATGGGACCAAAGTTTCTACAGCAAGGTCGGAACTTATTGACAGTTCAGATCATGATGGTTGTCTGCATGTCAAGAATGAAAGCTGCATGGCTTGTGATGATCTGCTTCAAGAGTCTGACAAGGAACAACCTGGGGGTACACTGGAGGATCTATTTTCCTTTAATGATGAAGAGGACGATGACAGTGACTGGGAACCCTCTGCTCGTGTTGCTTTGAACAGGTGGTTTTGCTTGAACTGTACAGTGCCAAATATGGAGGGGTTTACGCATTGTCAGGTAAAAGGTTTTTACTTTGTCAGTGTATTCAGGAATGCCATATGATTTCTTAGAAATTTTACTTCAGATCATCTAGTGACATTATTTTGACTTTGGTTTCTTGATGTTTATTCTCATACTCTAGAATTGCGATGAGCTTAAGGGATCTGTGGTAGTTGGATATGATGCTTTCAAAGCTCATCTTGCACAGGCAGCGTTGTTATCTGCTGACACAGGTGCTTCTTTACACTTGTAGCTATGTTATCTGTTTTGAATATTGGTGCATGCTAGTTTCTCTAATAGTCAAATGTAGCGTATAACTTAAAAGTGCTATACTTCATCACTCAATTTTTTGTGAGTGCAAACAAAAATTGGTATACCAAGGAGGAGCTTGGTGTCAATAGTTTTAAGAAGCAACAAAAATATTCCATCAGTATTTTAAACCAGGTGGAATGACGAGTGTGTGAGGGGAAAATCAAACGCTTGGTGATAGGGCGGATGCCAGCAGCCCCGCCACTGCTCTTTGTTGACAAAGGGTATGCATGGATGCCAGCCAAAATTGGCAACATACTAAACAGCACATCTTTCTCGCAAAATCCTTCCAAATGGGCACCCTTTGATCCATAGATGATAGGTATTAGCTCTGTCGATCAATGTTTGAGGTAAACAAGAACGATACTCTTTATTGCTGCCCTTTCTTTCTCTTTGCAAATATGTGGTTGCCTGGCCTTGTGTCCTTGAGTTTGAAGCTTCCTCTACAATAAACCTGAATCGTGATGTTGTACAGATAGCGTTAGTTGCCTGCATGAAATTTGCTATTCTGTCTAAATAGAAACAGCATGAGTGAGCCCTACTGGTATAACTGTATGAATAATTCTTATTTCCTGTAAATTGCAATGCTTCAATAGAAGTCATTTCGGCAAATCATCTAAAACATTATATGATAATACAGAAGGCAGTAGAGTGGTGTAACACTTATCCAACATGTTCATGTTTAGCATGGCAGTTTGACGCACAGAATGTGTCCCATTACGTCGGTTGTTCCTATGTTATGTGTGTTCATGTTTAGCATGGCAGTTTGAAGCACAGAATGTGTCCCATTACATCGGTTGTTCATATGTTATGTGTATCCAACAACTTCTTAATAGGTCACAATCTCACTATTTTATGCAGCACTGCCATCAGTATCTACAGCTGTCGGTTTTGATGAAAGAATGTTGCTCCATAGTGAGGTAAGCTATGAACTTCCGATTATTTTGTATAAACTAGCAGGTAATATGACATGTGTTTGGATCTGACATCCTACATCAAAAGTGGCTATTGCTTTTCTCTCTTTTTCCCATGTGAATAGCAAGGATGATTGCATAATCTTAATTGCTCCTTAGTGTGCTCAGTTAACCTTCTTGTTTGATTCCTTATGAGTTGTTTCATCTGAGAGATAATGTTCAATACCGTTGGAGAACAAAACAGAAACCTGCAATTGCAAACTCATTTACATTGCTACTTTGGAATCAAAATAAATATTCCTTTTCTTTGCTTTTGTATAACATGACAATATTGAAGTGTTTCTTGTTTCTGTATCTGCTTCTAAACAATGTAATTTATTCTCTTTGAACATAGATTAAAATGATTCTTTCTCAAAACTAGTTGCATTTAACAAAAAAATATTTTGAAAGTACCTTTTTCCGGCCTCCTAAATTTCTCTATCAGCACAGAGCCACTGTAATTCTGGACTGATATCTCATTTCCTATGTTATCAGATAGAGATTAAACCAAATCCACATCCAGAAAGGCCTGACCGCCTTCGTGCAATCGCTGCCAATCTTGCTGCTGCAGGTACTCTATCATTAACTTTGAGATATCTTTTCTATTTAGTTATTCAGTGAAAGCAACTGTGATAAAAAGTCTCTCTGCAAAACTTTTGTGATTGTCGATCTTGTTTAAATATTTAATCTAGGTCTTATGGTTTGATGATTGCTTACTGTTGCAGCCGTGTTGCCCAATGTAATCCAAAAGTATATACGGTAGCAGATAGCTAATCTAAAAGGTGTAGCTGATCTTGTTGAAAGCAAAGACTTTAATTTGTTACTTCTTGTGCTCTAGCAGATTTATACAATCTTTTCCAAAAATACATATGGTAGCTAATCAAGTAATCAACACTAAAATAGTTGACTTGTGCCGTAGCAAATTCATAAAACTGTTTCCTTGTCAACCATGTTAATTCAAATGGGTTGATGAAATAGTCTTGCTATGCCACTGCTTATCAAGTTTTACTTTAACTCATATTTCCAATATCTCAGGTATCTTCCCCTCAAAATGTGTCATGGTACCTCCTCGAGAAATCACTAAGGAAGAACTCCTAAGGGTATGTAAGAGTTTGGCATGTTAATTATTTTTGCTGCCATACATTTCCCCAGTATACTTGTCCATGGCATAATCTTTTCGATAATCCTAACACATTCAAAATTGTGGCTACTACTAGGTCCATACTTCAGATCATATTGACAGTGTTGAGCAGACAAAGAACATGCTTTACAGGTACTGTGTTTAATCCATACTTAAAAGCCATCTTGTAGTTACCTTGCTTTAGTTTTGTACTGTTCTGTTTGTTGAGTATAATTACTTGCATGCTGATGACATTTTATTGGCTGCTTGTGTGTTCTAGTCTTGCTGGAAAGATTTTTGTTGTCATAACGTCATTTTGGGATCGATTTGTAGTTACTTCACTTCAGATACCTATGCAAATGGACACTCAGCATGTGCTGCCAAACTTGCAGCAGGGATATGTGCTGATCTTGCTAACTTGATAGTATCTGGGCGTGTTCACAATGGATTTGCAATGGTACTGTGCATATCATCTTATATTTGCAATTCTTGGTCTCTTTTTTGCACAGTACACCTAGACACCTGAGAGTTATTATTTTGATATACTTTGCATGTTGATACTGACTGTGTCTACTGGAGAACAGGTGAGACCTCCTGGTCATCATGCAGGGGTGAAACAATCCATGGGATTTTGTCTTCACAATAATGCAGCAGTGGCTGCATTAGCTGCACAAAGAGCTGGTGCCAAGAAAGTCTTAATAGTTGACTGGGTAATGCTAGTTACAAGTTTGCATTTGAACTTATACCATTGCATTCTGTTGGCATCATGAATAAAACAAAAGATGGGCTCAAATGGATGTTAATCCATCTCATCAGTAGTGCTTAATTGTTGTTGCAGGATGTCCACCATGGCAATGGAACACAGGAGATATTTGATGGGGACAATTCTGTGAGTTATCATCTTCCTTTTGTGTTGCTAATTGCTTTGCAGTCCTTTTAGAGTGTCAGGAAAGGGAAAAGAGGAAAGGCTAATCCTATCATTTAAAATTTCGCTCCCTTTTTATCTATCACATAATATTGGGATTATTACATTTTCTACTGTTTCCACCTGTTTTTCTACTCAGATTTTTGGTTTTCTTTTTTTAATTGCCACATATTGTTCTCGGATTCACCATTTATTAATGTTTTTTGGTTGAAGAGTAGGATGCACATTTACTGAACACAGAGGGGGTACTGAGCCATTTTAATGGACTATGTGGAAGTTGTACCAACTCCAAAGTGGATTCAATAATTAACTTATCCCCTTTTGTTTCTAAATTGTATCCATCATTTCATTTGTTCACGAGGGTTGACTATCCTTTTAGGAGCTCACACCTAAAATAATTTGCAATTCTAAGTTCTAATCTCTTCAAGTGCTAAATTCTTCCTTTTTCTTAATCACAACTTGGTATGCTAGTGCTAGAGATTTAGCATTTTATAATTTATACAAGATTACTAAATTCAACAGTTTATTAGATCATAATCTATTACACCCATGCTGCTGACCTTATCGGAGTAATAGTTCATATTTTCAGAACAGGGACCAATCTCTGTTCTTCTACCTGCTGTTCCTTGTACTATACTTCCATATGCATGGTCACCAATTGACCTGTTTTCTTTCCCAGAGTTCTCATTTCTTACATGGAGAAGTTTTTTTTTCTTTCAGGTCTTGTACATATCATTACATCGGCATGAGGATGGAAGCTTCTACCCTGGAACTGGGGCAGCACATGAGGTGATTTTCTTTATCATTTGAAGATCATTTATACAAGATCATTCATACAACACTACATCTGAACTCTGAACTAGTGAACTACATCCTATTGGAGCCAACCGATGCTGGCTAACCGAATCTGGAATATTTGGGGCATCTCCTTTGACAGATTGCATGACTCTTTTTTATCAGAGTTTCTGACCTGACATGTGGAAACTTGAGTTCTATAAGATGATTCGTTTTATATTGTAATTTCTTGCATCGGCATCACTTCAGGTGGGAGTTATGGATGGCCAAGGATTCTCGGTCAATATACCTTGGAGCCGTGGTGGTGTTGGAGACAATGACTACATATTTGCTTTTCAGCATGTGGTGCTTCCGATAGGTAATAATTGAATAGGGACATTTGCATATGTGCTAGTCAAATTAAGTTGCTAATAACAATATTTTCTCACCGTAACCATACCTATCTTTAATTTGTAAAGTCAAGAGCAGCTCATGCGGACTCCTTTGAAATTTTTTTGTGCTTTGTCTTCTATGAGACTTAGCATTTTAGAACTTTAGATCCTTATTAGAAAGGGCACAGACAAAATATATTGACACATTGGAACAACAACCTGTTAGTTTAGGTCCTGTTTGGGGGAGCTTCTAGCAGCTGCAGCTTCTCCCAGAAGCTCCAGCTCCCCCAAACAGGGTGTCAATATTCATTTGGGTAAAACATGTCTGCCTAAAGTATTGGGTCACAGGCACCTTGTTATGTAGATTACATTATTACCTGATATTACCCTCTTGTGTTTCCGTATATTGCTTTTGCATATTCAAAGTGTGCATTGCATGTTCACGTTTCAACGAATTTTCTTTCATGAATGCAGCTGCAGAATTTGCTCCAGACATCACCATCATATCCGCAGGATTTGATGCAGCGAGGGGTGACCCTCTGGGTTGTTGTGATGTAAGTTAGTAAGACTAACACATGATTGTTGTCAATCATGAACCTGTTTTTTTCCACTTTCATGTTTGCATCACTTTAGATCTTTGATGATTCTAGATTACTGGTGTATGCTTGTACCTCCTAACTGGCTTCTACATAGAAATGAACGTTCAGACTTTGCAGAGGATTTCTTGTCGTGAAACTTAGGCCAACCTTTCATATGATATCATATAGGAAAGTTACATGTTATTTGGGCTCCTTAGAAGCTAATTTTAACTGCACTACTCATGTTTGGACTTTTTCTTGGACCACATTGAAGCGATATTCAGGCTCATACACAGTTGCTTCTTTAGGGATGCACTCATTGAGTCAGTGGTACACTGGTATGGATGTGAGATGCATAGCTGTTCTGTTTGATTTGTCATATATGTTTGTAAATACTAGAGCTTAGTCAAATATGAAGATGATGACTGTGCTGATGTTCTCACTCACAAGTTAGACTGAACTATATCATCCACGCAACCCTCAACTTTGATACTATTCGTGTTTGTTTGCTAATTTATTCTTGTTGTGTGCCTTTTTGTCCTGGTTGATATTCCAACGCACTCCATGTCAGTCTGATAATTTTGACCAACTTCCTCTTTTATTAATAGGTAACTCCTGCTGGATACTCTATGATGACGTCCATGCTAACTGCTTGTTCACAGGGAAAATTGTTGGTTATACTTGAGGGAGGGTAGGTACCCTGATGTTCTATCAATTTAAGATAAATATATATTCAAAAGGTAGGCAATGCCTAGAAATTTGATCCGCTTGAGATGATCACCTGTCAGGCTGTCATCTTGGACGCTAATATACACAGCATCCTGCTTAGAGTTTTTGGATTTGTAGGCACTAAATCTTAATTTTTTTATTTTTATTGTGATCAGCTAACTAAATTCCGTGTAAGTATATTTAGTTGAGATTTGAGAACACCACATCAACACTTATGCGTTGTTTTTCGTCTTGCCTACATTTGGTGCAGATACAATCTTCGGTCTATATCCTCATCAGCTACTGAAGTTGTTAAGGTATGCATTCTTCGCAATAACATCTCATTCTTGTACAATGGAATTTATAAATACCATTAGGAGGTAAGGAACTAAAACTATGTATGATCAACTCCTTAGCATTGTAACTCTCCTTGGCAGCAATTGTCCCAATATCTCTGAATGAAAACTCTATTTGTGGCATAAGTCAAGGATTCAATTTATTTTTTGTTGCCTAACTGCCTATGGATATCAAAAGCTCAAGGACCACATATGTAGCAACTGGTTTGATTTTTTTTCTTTTAGTGCTTGGCAGATAAGATGCTAACATGATGGATGGCCTTCTGCTGTTATATAACCATTTAACTATTCAATTAACTGCATAATTGTATTTGCAGACGATTCAGCATTTTATGTATATGATAGAATGCAGATATAGAAATACAGGCAGCTGCTTTAATAATTTCAGCCAAGAGTTGTTATGGGTTTAATGTTGACAAACTGTAGTTGACCCATCTTGATGATATTTGACACTTGCAGGTCCTACTTGGGGATAGTCCTGTTTATGATACAGATGCAACTGAACCATCAGAGGAGGGCATACAGACTGTCTTACAAGTCCTGAGTATCCAGCAGCAATTTTGGCCAGTTTTAGTTCCATCCTTTGCATCAGTTCTGGCACTGCAGCGGTCGGTCTTTTCCAAATATAGTGAGTGCCAAAAGTGCAATCAACATTGCCACTAATTAAACTAGATATATTAAGATCTTGATTAGTAGTTTATTTATTGTGGATACAAGGATTAGAATAATCAGACTCTTGACTTCTGTGCTAGTTTCTGGACACTAATAGCCACATGGTTTGGGGGACAATGCTTCTAACTTTCTGATTATTCACATAACCAGATTATGGGTTAGATTTTACAACTGAGTTAAGGCTTAAAGATCATGCTTGATCTTTTAACTTTAGCTCTGACCATTCTAAATTTATCTTTTCCGGTGGACATGCTATTCTCATAACATTGTTTGAGTTCCATGTTAAACAACCCATAATTTCTATTTCTTCCTGCAGCTGTCTAGTTGTGAGGTCCCAAATCTGCCATAGTGTTCCCAACAGTAGCTTGCCAGAGACCTGTTTATAGTAAAGGTGTAGTCTCACTGAGACCAAAGAGGTTTTGCGCTGTTCCTTTTGGTGAGAATTACTTGAGAATAGATTTTATTTTGGAGTCAAAACGATAAACGACGCTAAAGTTCACCTTCCCTTGCAAAGGTTCAACTCGTTCTCTTAGGTTGGCTTTGCCCAATTTGCTTCCCACTTCCCCACTGCTGAAAAAGATAGAAGATTGAGTGATCTCATGTTAGACCAGCCATGTTAGCTCTTACGAATTTGAATTGCGCTGATATTTATAGCTGTGCTGCAGCTTTTTATGCTGATATTGTAATAAGTAATACAGTGAGTGAATGATATGGTTGGGAGGAATCAAGGGAAATTTACAGCATGCATTAAAATACAACACCTTCTATACTAATTTGGGTACTCACGTAGACAACCAAAGCAACAGAACAAACATGTATTTCAAACTTTTAGTAGATCTTGAAATAATATTTGATCTTGTTCTTTCTTATGTTGTGTCTTGTTTATCTAGATAACTTGATATTTGATCTTGTTCTGATTTGTACTGCTAGATTTGTATTTTTTCCTCAGGTGCACTAGAAACTATCTACTGTTTCGCTTACGCTTGTTTTCTGCAGTAAAGTGATTAGTATGTTTTTTGATATAATCTCTTTTTTGGGATGTGTAGCCACTGAAGTAAACAAGATGAAAAGGAAGCATGCAGGAGGGGCAGGGCCCTTCTGGTGGAAATGGGGGAGTAAAAGGCTACTGTACGAAGTGCTATTTGAGGGCCGCTGTCTGAGGAAAACCAAGGATACAGGCAAAGAAAAATTGAATGATGAAGCAGAGCCCTAAATGTGTTGCTGCTGAGTCCTGACTGCTGATCTCATCAACATCAAATAGTGTAGTGGGCTGACTGGGGTCCCCTGAAGCTTTGTAGCTTGCATATACCGAGCCAAATTTTGACTGGAGAATTAAGATGGTAGTTTGTGTTTTTAGGTGAAATTTGTGAACAATCTTGACATGTATTGGATGTTCAGTTGTCCTAGCAAAAGAGTGAAGTTTACCATCCCGTCGTCTGTCGAATGATCTTGATGTTCATTTCACTGCTTCATTTCTGTTGCCTCGTATCAATTTTTATGTTAAAGCCTATTAGCAAACCAGCTTGATTGATTTTTTTTGCATTCCTCTACTAGAAATTAGGAACTCAATTGCTCATGGAGGGAAGAGCTCGAAGATTTGGGATTCTAGCGAACTTTACAGACGGCGTAATTGATTTTTTTTTTGTGTGTGTTTGTGTTTATATGACTGGAAGGTCTTGTGTTAGGCGTCCTTGGAAACAATTATTTGCACCAAGAGATCTGACCCTCCTTTTGTAAAGTAAGGGAATTGATCTAGGATTTTTATGCAATAAATATGAAAATCTGCCAGTCCAAGCTGTTTAGGATCCTCTGTTGTAAACTGAAGGGTCTCTCTGCTGGATGTTACTATTAAAGAACTTCATGTTCTTGATCTGCAACACAGCAGTGCAGTGTTGATGACTCCTCTCACACACCATCTTTAGTTTCTTTTGATCTTCACATACTCATCAGCGCTATAAAGTAGAACTCGGAGTATTTCATTCTTAACTTCTATAATTAGACAACAGCATCTCATTACATGGTTTTGCTTAACATGGTCGTGGTTTTTATTGAGGTAAACTCATGTTAGTTGAGTTTCGTTAATGTAAATCCAACCAAGCAAGTGTATGCATTCGCAAAAACCATTTGAACAAGAAAAAGGAGCCACTGTAAAATAGATTAGTGTTTAACATACTACTCCTTTCGAATCATTAATATTTAACACTATTAATATTTAACACTAAACTTTCGATCATTAATATTTAACACTATTAATATTTAACACTAAACGTAGGTTTTGTTATGATTTAGCTTTTTTAACTTTTCAGCTTTTTCAGAAGCTGAAAAGCTAAAAAACTGGTTGAAATGAGCTTTTACTTTTTATGTGTTGAGAAGATAAAAATTTATTAAAAACTAATAGTAAAAAATCATCAGCCAATACTGGAAAACATAAGTTCAAACAGATAATAACAAAATAAACGATACTTTTAATAAAAAAAAATGGTTAAACTTTATGATGCGTCAAATATTTATCTACAAGTAAAATTGACGTTATTTTTGTCGAATCTCGAAAGAATATAGCAATCGATTTTTACGGGACATAGGCCCGAGATTTTCTAAGGGACACTTTACCCTCGAAACAGATTCCGCTAACGTTCACAAGAAGGCGTATTTTTGGAAGCAGCACCATCAAACCTTCCCCCCCTTCAGGCCTTTGTCTTTCACACGCTCCCCTCGCTTCCCTTCCCTAAACCCCACTTCACGCGACTCCTCGAATCCTCCTCGCCTCGCTTCCGATTTTTCTGGCGGTTTAACGCCTCCCCCAATTCGGCGACCGCCCTTCCAGATTCAGCCTCAGTTCCTGCGTCGATCGCTTGCGAGAAATCCCCTTTCGTTACCAATCGCATTTGTTTTTTTTTTGGGGCGTTTAATGCCGTTGCGGTTGAGAGGCGGCGGGGGATCGAAGCGAGGGATGCTCGCGCCGCCGACGGTGACGCCCAAGGCGGTGATCCACCAGAAGTACGGCGCCAAGGCGTGCTACAGCGTGGAGGAGGTGCGGGAGGCCGTCGACGGCGGCTGCCCCGGCCTCGCGCTGCCGCAGCAGACCAGGAGCGTCTACCGCTGCTCGCTCGACCTCCCCGGCCTCACCGTCGTCACCCCGGGCACCTTCGTCAGGAAGAAGGACGCCGAGCAAGCCGCCGCGCAGATTGCCCTCGACAAGGTATTGATGAGTTGTGGTGCCATGCAACTTCACCTTTTTTTTTTTGCTTTACATGTGTAGTTGCAAAATCCATGCGTAGAGATTTATCACATAGCCTTTAAGTTTGTGATTCTACGGCGATAAGTGCAATGTCACAAGTGCAAGGTGAAGATCTCCCAAATATTCAAATCTCAAATCTCACCTTAGTTCGGAGAATCTATTCCTGAGTGAGAACATAATTGTGTTGCTCATTATTTTCATTACCATTTCTGTTGATAGTATCCTTTGATTTCTGTTCTGACAAACAAGTGCTAGGGAAGTTAGTGATCAAGCTGCACAATAACCTATCTCCTTTGTATTTGTCTATTGGATAAGCTATGTACCTATGATATATGAAATATCATTACGATATGAAATGTTGTTCATGCTGTGGACCTATGGTGATTACCGTTTCTTTTATTATCTTTGCTGTAGCTTGGTATTCAGCCCACGGCAAATGCTCCCAGTACTCCTGAAGAAGCATGGGATGAACTTATTGCTCGCATATCTGTTTTTTTCGCAGATGAGGTTAGTATTTTCCGCTTGATCTTGGTGTTGTGTCATAATAGTTCAGGAATTAAGGTGCACACAACAGAAGGCCACAGCAAAAGGAAGTTTTCATATTCATGATGTTACATATTTGAGTGGAATGCTATGCTCTGCTGGCAATTGAGGAGTGCAATAGGGATATAGGATCCTTATGCTAAATGCTAGGCTGTGTATGTGTCGTAGGGTTGTATGATCATAACCATTGCAAATCTTATAATAGGAGTTAACAAGGACTCCATATTACTGGAATTAAGAGGTCATGGGTATCTATGTGGTAAAGAGCCCAGACCATCGAACTTACTATGAAAAACATTTCCCTTAAGACTTTGCTTTCTATGTTTTTGCAGTTTCAACCTGCTTTGGTACACATTCTTCTTTACATAGACATGTCCCTATATGATTGCCAAATACTAATATTGAAGCCTGAATCATTTTGTGTACACAAAAATACAAGATTGTAGTTGAAGCATGTGTCTATATAATCATATTATCATTCAGAGCATCAGATGTAACTTAAAAACAATTAATTTGTTCTGATCTACCTTTTCTAACATGTCTTTTTTTTTTCTATACTTCTATTCAGAACTTCCCCTCGTCGTCTCATCCTCTTATTGGCCACATGTGTGTGACATTCAGAAGAACTGGGGACCGCTTTGGTATGATTCCTATGTCAGCAATTGCTGCATGTGATGTGAAGGTCAATGGACTGTGTAAACTTATTGACCCCAAAGCGGAATTTGATCCTCTCTTGGTTTTATCATTAATCTATAATGCTGCCAAAATTTCCCCTGGTGTCTCTGTCAGTGATAGCAACTTCTGGATTCGGAGTCAGAAGCCTTATTCCCCTGAGGCTGTTGATGTGGCACTTCAGCGTTGGTCTGGTATAACGAATCCCATAGAAGTAGATGGGATTTTTGTTCCTTGTGCGATGGAGGATGAACCGAAGACAATAAGACTTACTTTATCACATAATGAACATTACATGGGTGATATAGTGTCTAAGCTCTCTGCAAGTGATCCGTCCCATGCTGTTGTTTCAAGGCCAGTATTATGCCGAGCCTTGTCTTCTGACCATTGTCGGTATTTCTAGTGTGCTGATAATCTTAAAATTTTCTCACTGCAGAACTGTTGGCAAAGCATCTTCTGAGATAAGGCTATATTTCTCAGCTCCAAATGTGCAGTTTGTTTCTGAGATATCAAACAATGTGGTTGCTTCTCTTGGAGATGGCTATATGGAGAGCCTAATAAATAAGCGAGCTTCCTACATTTCTGGTCAAACAATTTATGGAGATGCAATTTTGGCTAATGTTGGATATACAAGGAGAGACTCAGAGCTTCATACTGAAGATATCACCTTATCCAACTATTACAGGTATCGATTCGTTGATTATGTGACTTGTATGAGATGTATTTTGACTTTGTTTTAATTCAATATGCGTACTTCATTTTTTTGTAGGAATCATCTGGTTGTAGATATATCTTGATCTGATTTTTCTTCACACTGCCATCTACTCAACTACTACTCTTCCATTATTTGAATTGATTTCTCTGCTGTTTCGGCACACCTCCTGTTCTCACCTTAGTTTCTAATTCTTCTGAATAACATGCTTTTTGGTAACTCAGGATTCTTGTTGGAAAATCACCAGATGGGAATTACAAGATGTCCAGGGATTCCATTCTGGTGGCAGAGCTTCCATCTGTGTATTCTCGTTCTAGTTGGAAAGGTCTCTCTCCACGAGATCTTCTTTGCTCATTTTGTCGCCTTCACAGACTAGCAGAACCCTACTTCGCTGTCAATAGGGTAAGCGCCTCTTGTAAAGTGTTAGGATCACCTGTAAGCTCCAAGGAGATGGATGTGCTAAAGAATACTGAAAATCAGTGTGCTAGCGATGGAAAAAATGACAAGGAAAACCCAGATATGTTCAAATGTGATGTCAAAATATATTCAAAGAAGCAGGAGCTTTTACTAGAGTATTCGGCAGCTGATATTTGGAGCAAGGAATCTGATGCCATTCACAATTCTTCATTGAAGGTGTTGATTTGGTTCCATAGTTATTTCAAGCAACCAAACAAGCACCTTCTGAAGCTCTCTCATTCTAAGAGCACTGATGGCTTCACGATATGTCCAGATAATTTTTTGCATGAGTTTTCCATGTTCTTATCTATTTATGGTAACACAGGAGGAGATGACTCAAGTACATGCCGTACAGTTGGATCGCTTTCTATGGATACCTCAAAACAAAAGCTTGAAAATAATGCAATTTTAGCACACATTGATGGTCCAGATTCTGGTGTTTTTCCATCCCCTGGGTCATTGACTTGCATAAGCTATACTGCTTCCTTGGTGGTGAAGGACAAAGCAAAGAGATATATGCTAGAAAGCAACAATGAGTTTGAGTTTGAGATAGGGACTGGAGCTGTTACGAATCAGCTTGAATCATGTGTAAGTCAACTCTCAGTTAATCAAAGTGCATGTTTCATAGCTGAATTGCCTCCTAGGGATTTGATCCTGGCTGCAGCTAATGAGTTTTCTCATGACCTATCAAAGATATCTAGAGGTGAGGTCCAATCTTAACACCTCAGTCTGGGAATTTTCATTACCTGTTTGAATTGGGCTGAAGCTCTATGCTCAAGTTTTAACCATCCTTGCAGACAACTGCTTCTTGGAGTTCTCTGTAAAGGTGTTGCAGGTAACTGAACCATTAGAAGATAGAATGGAAAAAGCCTTGTTTAATCCTCCTTTATCTAAACAAAGAGTGGAATTCGCTGTTCGGTACATCAATGAGCTGCATGCTACCACACTGGTGAATTTTCTTCTCATCCTCCTTCCCTATTTGCCAAGCATATCAGTTTATCACTATTGAAGTAAATTTGTTCAGGTTGATTTTGGCTGTGGATCTGGTAGTCTTCTTGATTCACTGCTAGAGCATCCAACAACTCTTGAAAAAGTTGTCGGTGTTGACATTTCTCGGAAGGGTCTCACACGAGCAGCAAAGGTACATAACAGAGCCTTGATGACTGTTGATATTCAGTTCACCCTTTGAACCATCCTTTTGTCCTCTCCAATGTTTTGCAATGACTCCTTTCATCTCTCTGAAATTACAGAGCCTTCATCAGAAGCTGAGCAAGAAAGCATTGATGCAGACAAGTGTTCCAACAGCTGTGCTCTATGATGGTTCGATAACAGATTTCGATTCTCGCTTATACAGATTTGACATTGGCACTTGTCTCGAGGTCAGTTACTCCTGAACTGTTTCTGGTGCCTTTTCAATTGCCTCTAGTACATGGATACCATGATTAGTTAATTGGATCAAGAATCACATGACTTAGGGTGTTAGCTTGGAGGTCCATGGATGCAGATATGCATAAACTACGTTTGTGATCTAGTTAACCTACTATGAGATAAGAATGTTTTGTCATTATTTTGCTCATAATGGTACAACGGGAGGTTCATCCTGAGAAATGCTGATGTGGATTTCACCTTGATCTCTCAAATGTTAGTTTTAGTTGGACATGCTATTCGATTGACCAAAGTTACTTGCAGGTGATTGAGCACGTAGAGGAGGACCAAGCAAGTTTATTTGGCGACGTCGTCTTGAGTTCGTTCTGCCCTATGGTACTGATTGTTTCAACACCTAACTATGAATACAACCCTATCCTCCAGAGATCAGCTATGCCAAACAAGGAAGAAGAACCAGAAGAAAGCGCTGGTCCTTGCAAGTTCCGAAACCATGACCACAAGTTCGAGTGGACAAGATCCCAGTTCCAGCACTGGGCTACCGGCCTCGCGGAGAAGCACAACTACGCCGTCGAGTTCAGTGGCGTTGGCGGCTCCGGTGACGAACCTGGCTATGCTTCCCAGATCGCTGTCTTTAGAAGAATGGCGTCGAGTCAAGAGGAGGTTTGCCAGGAGGGAGAGCTGCATCAACCTTATGAGCTTCTCTGGGAATGGCCAAATGCATCGTTGCCATCTCACTGAGTTCTTGTGCTAGGGAGACACGGCAACTCTTTTTCACTCTTCACCATGCTTGCAACTGAGGTGGAGATTCATATTATTACTGTGTAGTTGGTACTAACTTATCATCAGTAGGGAACTCAACCCAAGATTGTGTCCCTGGATGTTGGTGGGTTAATGCCTTAATAAACTTGGTTCAATCTGCAAACAACTCGGAAATTTTCCATGTCCTCTTCATTCTCCAGACTTATTTTCACCAGTAATCGAATTCCTTCGGTTCGATTCGTTAAGGATTCAGTTTGATTTTTATTCTCATCCGAAGACAATGTGTTCCTCATGCATTTTGTCTGTCCGTTCGAACGAATCTGATTGGTTCAAACTGCACATTTACAAATTGCAAGGGGCTGATAAAATCCTGAGTGGGTCAATCAGCACCGTGCGATCGAAATCAGACGGTCCAGATCAAGTACGTATAAATCAACTTTACTTCTCGAAAGGGAGAAACCGCGGTAGATTGAGTGTATTAATCATCCGTTCTTCCATGCAGCTCGGCGCGCCGCCGCCGGCGGCGCCGGCGGCCGCCGTCCGGCGAGCCCCCACCTTCCAGGCCCGCTGCGCCGCCGAAGCGAGGGAGCTCCTTGGGGCGCTGCTGCCGCGGAACCCCACAGTCCGCCAAGTCCAGCAGGCGCACGCGCGCCTCGCAGTCCTCGGGCTCGCCGCCTCGCGCGCCATGCTCCACCTCCTCGCCGTCCTCCCCCGCCTCCTCCCGGACAGGCCGCGCGACCGCGACGACGACGACGGCGACGACGGCGACTACGCCTACCCGCTCGCGCTGTTCCGGCGCGCTAACTCCACCTCCGCCTTCGCGTCCAACAACCTCCTCCGCGTGCTGCCGCATCCGCTTCCGCTCACCCTCTTCCCTCGCTTCCCGCGCCGCAACCCGCACTCCTTCACCTTCCTCCTCGCCTCCATCTCCAACCACCTCAACGCCGCGGGCCCCCCCGCCTCCGCCTCCGCATGCTCCTTCCTGGGTTCCCACGTGCACGCCCTCGCCGTGAAGGCGGGCGCCGCGGGCGACCTCTACGTGCGGAACGCGCTGGTGCACTTCTACGGCGTCTCCGGCGACGTGGGGGCGATGCGGAGGGTGTTCGACGAGCTGCCGCGCGTGCGGGACATCCTGACGTGGAACGAGGTTCTCGCCGGGTACGGCCGAGCGGGCATGATGGTTGTTGCGCGGGAGGTGTTCGACGAAATGCCAGTGAGGGATGAGATTTCTTGGAGCACGCTGGTGGGCGGGTATGTGAAGGAAGAGGAGCTGGAGGTGGCACTGGGAGTGTTTCGGGACATGGTGGAGCAGGGCGTGAGGCCAAATCAGGCCGCGGTGGTGATGGCATTGTCGGCAGCAGCACAGTTGAGTTTGCTTGAGCAGGGGAAGTTTGTGCATAATGTGGTACAGAGCTCGGGGATGTCGGTGTGTATGAATGTAGGGGCAGCACTTGTGGACATGTATGCGAAGTGCGGGTGCATGACGGTTGCGAGGGAGGTTTTCGATGGCATGAGGAGGAGGGATGTTTTCGCGTGGAACGCCATGATCTGTGGCCTTGCTGCTCATGGTTTGGGGCAGGATGCAGTGGAGCTCTTTGAGCGGTTTATCAGTGAGGGTCTGTCCCCTACAAATGTGACTTTTGTTGGTGTGCTCAATGGCTGTAGCCGTTCTGGTCTTGTTGCTGAGGGGCGGCACTATTTCAAACTGATGGTGGAGAAATATTGCATTGAGCCAGAAATGGAGCATTATGGCTGCATGGTTGATCTTCTGGGTCGTGCTGGCCTTGTTCCGGAAGCCATTGAGTTGATTGAAGGAATGCATATTGCACCTGATCCAGTTCTCTGGGGCACAATACTCTCTTCTTGCAAGACACATGGCCTGGTGGATTTGGGGGTCTCTGTTGGTAACAAGCTAATTGAACTGAATCCAACTCATGCTGGCTATTATGTCCTCCTCTCAGGTATATATGCAAAGGCAAACAAATGGGATGAAGTCAGGGAAGTCAGGAAATTGATGTCTAGTCGCGGTACCAGCAAGTCAGCCGGCTGGAGCTTGATGGAAGCGCAAGGGAAGGTGCACAAATTTCTAGTAGGAGACACTTATCACAAGGATTCTGTGCAGATCTATGATACACTTGACATGATCAACAAAAGGTTGACAGAGGCAGGGTATGTACCGGATGTGTCATCTGTATTGCATGACATTGGGGATGAAGAGAAGGTGCACGCGGTCAAGGTGCACAGCGAGCGATTGGCAATTGCTTATGGCTTCATAGTTGTTGAAGCTGGCAACCCAATCCGTATCGTCAAGAACCTTCGCGTCTGTGGGGATTGCCATGAGTTCAGTAAGATGGTGACAATGGTTTTCGAGAGGGAGATTATTGTGAGAGATGGTAGTAGGTTCCATCATATGAAAGAAGGGAAGTGCTCTTGCCTTGACTATTGGTAAATGATCAGTTGATTCTTTTATTGCCAGCTATACATGTTAAATTTACCCAGATAAATCAACTGCTTGACTCATCTTGGTGGTGGTAGTTGCCGGCGACACCGATGAGCACACCGTGGTAGAGCAGGTCCAGCCACGGATCCGGAGGCCGGCAGTGAGGTTCTCCGTGTAGATTATGGTGGTGGTGGGGAGGAGGCGGCCTGCTAAGCATGGCCGAGCAGATTGGGGCTAAATTACAGAGGGTCAGTTTGGCTGCTTTGTTCAATCGCCGTTAGGGTCAGTCATCTCAACTTGTCTGCACCTAGCACCTAGGTTATGGACAGACAGATTGCTCGAGGCTCCTGACAAGCTAGGTGCAACCTCCAGTCTCCTAAACGGATTCCTCAATCGTGATCTGAGTCAGACTTTGTTGTGGAAACAGTAGAATACTAACTGGTGACCGGACGAGGTGTGTGCCGGCTAAATTAGGTCTTTGTTCGTTTAATTCCTCTCATAAAAAGATGAAGAGGATTTAAAGGGGATTTATTTCACATCTATTGTAGCATGAAGTATTTTTCTCAATCTCCTTCAATCTTTTAATTTTTAAGGATTAAATGAACAAGACAAATCCAACATCCCTAATCCTCTTTCATACGAGGATGAAGGGGATTTATTTTATATCTATTATGGTATGAACTATTCTTCTCAATCTTCTTCAGTTCCTCATTTTTGGGGATTAAGCGAACAAGGCAAATCCAGCACTCCCAAGCCTCACCGACGAGTCCTCCTGTGTCGGTCGTCTGAGCTGTGCTCTAGGCTCGCACACAGCTCGAGCACTCGTCGCCGCCGTAGCCACCAAAGTTGGCTCCCTTGAGAGTCAACGCCGATGCCATCATCTTACATCGCTTGAACTGTACTTGCAACGCCTGAGCCGCTTGGTGGAGAGTGAGGACTGCTTGGTATGTGTGTGCATGTGATTTTCTTATCTAGGGTTAACACGGTACATGCACCCACACCCTCACAAATGCGTCCCTCATGCACACTTTTCATCTTACTAAAACCCTGTTGAAAAGTCACCTCCATGATATTCACAGACACTAGGATTTAAACCTAGGTGAGTGGGAGTTATAGACTCATGACTCCACCACACCACTTCACGTTTTGCTTTTCTTTTTTATTTCCTTAACTCAACAAATTTAGGTCCACCAAACATTCATCCAAAACATTGGTAAACAATAACTTCATTTTAAAAAACGAAAGCAAAATCATAAATCCTAAAAGATAAGGGCAAATTTATAATTGTACCTAAAATAGAGTTAATGACATAATTGTCCCTCACTAAATACACAGATAATAACCTTTTCAAAATTTATTTTTAAAATCTAAATGTTTTGGCCACGTCACCCGTGCAGATTTGTCAGATTGATTTGTTACCAAGCTTGGTTTTGGAAAAAAAAGATATATTTCCAACTCCTGAATCCTTTTTCCAGTTATGATAAGACCTTGGGTTGCGGAAGAACTTTTGTGAAGATGCGTCAACATGGTCTGAGCAGACTGTTTTGCAATTGATTAGCCTTGATATAGTTTTCAATTACTTCTTAATCTTAACTATATATAAAGCCAGTAGTAGTATTTCTATCCAAATTTTATTTTGTCTGGTTATTTTGCAGAAAATCTTTTGAGTTTTTCCAAAATTAATCCACAGTCTGTCTGACTATTTAAAAAAAGGATTATTTTGTAAAAAAACCTTTGTTTATAAAATTAATCTGCAGTCCCAATGTTAAAAATAGAGAACTTGGATAAAAAAAAATTTCTGCTTCTCTCTTTCGTCCTCATCCGCGCCGCGCCCCACGCCACGCCTACACCCCTCCCTTCCGTCGTCGCTCGGAGCTCCCGCGCCGCCACCTGGATCTTCGCCCTTCGTATGCTTCCCTTTCTACGTCGTTGTCCCGTTGTAATACACGGATATTTTGCTATTCTTTTCTAAAACACAGTACAAAACGCTCGGAATACTGCCATCGCTGCCGCGTGACTCGAGTGTAAGCAATCTCTAGGACCCACGCCCACGCCAGAGTACGCATGGGTCGAGGTCCAGGAGGGTCGTGCGGGGACGTCGCGATGGAAAAGAGAAATTGCACGGGCGATGAGACGGACTACGGAAACACAAACCACCCGATCCATTTTCTAAGGCGACCCTCTCCGTTTCAAAATTACTATAATCTGAAACGGATTAGACATATCATAGTAATATAGTAATGCGGATACGGTCTTACTATATTTTAAGACGGAAACGAAAGGAGTACGTCATACGAAACTTCTCATAACGCCATGTCGAGGATTCATGCCCAAAAAAACAACTCCAGCATGGAAGATCAAATTTGACAAAAGCAACAGCCTAAGGCATCGTTCGAATTGTAGCCCACAAGGCCTTGTTTGGCAAGGACGAAATACAGGCTTTTTCAAACTTGTCGCGCGTGCATCAGTCGGAATTGGGGTCCATCAAGAACAGAGCCTAAAAGCCCCGAAATGTCCAAAGACGAGACTTAGGAAAATGTTTACTTAAAAAACGGTCATTCACAGAATAGCCAATCCTGTACTCCAAATGAGCTCAGTAGATAACAAAACTGCGCCCACAGATAAAAATATGTGAGAAGAGGCAACAATATATTTTATATAGCTGGAATTACAATACCGTGTTGACTGTCGTCAGAGCAAGAAAAACACTTGTACATGGATAATTTACAGGGCAACAGGTATCAACAGCTCGGCGTCCCTAGTACAACTGCAGAAACCATGTGATCAACGAAAAAAACTTGAGCTATTTTAACTGTATAGCTACTGGAAAATACTGCCTTATCTACTGAAAGACCATCTCTGCACAACTTTATATATCCAGGGCAAGTCGCGAAAGATGAGAACCTGCCCCAGATACTAAAAAACGTTTCCTCAGGAAACACCATGCATGCTTTCTAGCTCCGTCGAAAAACCTGAGCAACCCGTCCTACCATCAATTATGGTACACAATTTATTCAAGCCAGCACTTTTCAGGCCCTTGCTTGGTGTTGGATGGCGGCACGTCACTCGAATTTCTTACGTCTAGTTATAGATCTTTACAGGTCTCTCAAATGAATGGCGGTTCTGCATGAAGAACATGCAATTAGCAAACGTTCCAGAAAACAGGAAATAAATAGTTCTAGTGGTAGGCTACAATTCTCTCTCGGTTTTGTCCAACTAGGGGCAGACATCCAATGACCATCTCTATTAATCTGCCAAAGATGTACCTGATTAGCATTGTGTGTCTTTCTAGGAGCTGTGTCTGGATGCTCCAGTCCAAGATATTGCTCCCAAGCTCCATACATGTTTCGCTAAATAAGCAAGGCAAAAAAGTTCAAATGTGAACCAAATTAAGCACTAAACAGTGATTGTTTAGCAAGCAAGAAAATATTGTACCTGAAATCTTGAAGCTACAGTGTCTGAATCCTCAAAATAATCTGGGCGACCAAGTGATATGTAGGCAAATTTCCACTACAAAGGACATGAGAACATTGCTTAGCGGCGTATGTTTACATTAAGCAAACACATTACTCAAACCAATCTAACCACATTAATCATTAGCAAATCTACATCAAAGATGGAAATGCATTGCACTAGCTGTCACAGTTCACAACCAGAAAACCATCAGAAAGCAAGAGCGCACCAGAAGTGACATATGCATGTTTGCCATAGGTCACCCGCCACCAGCCAAATAATTAATCACAATCAGCACCAAAGATACGAAAAGGACTAGTAATTATCCTGGGAAGAGAGCTCAGTTCCCTCTAATTAACCACTAACAATAATAGAGAAGTATCAGCCATTCCAAATACATCTGGGGTTGCTCTACCTATTAATTAACATTGTTCATTTGGCTAACAGATAAAATTGTCAGCTGCAGGTTATGTCTGATAGCAAGCTCTTAAACAGCTAAACCAGTAGAGGCAACTGGCGAACATATCATAGGAATTTCTAGAAGAGCAGAGTGACATCATGTTTGCGTGATATCGAACAATACAATTTTCGCAATCTGAATGCACCGAAGTAGAGAAGTACCAGGACTGCAGTTGCAGTTGAGTTGTTCCATTAAACATATTCTTTCCATGCAACATTTAAACTGAATATTAGAGAGATCAAACTAGCATGTTGACTGTCAGATAACAAAAATGTAGGCCATTCAGTTTATTTCATGATCAAAACGGAAGTCAACAAAAGAATAAAGATAAAACCAAGTGATGCATCTGATGTGCCACTTCTAATGCGAACTAGGGATAGAAGCAGAGAACTTGGGAACACCACTGATAGTTCTAATTGATGTTCTTATGATGTTAGGTAAATAAACAACTGGCAGGTAACATGTTCCAATTACGTCACTTCTATAAGATTCCAGGAGAACGCTATAACATAAAGGCAATCACAAATTTAAAATTATCTACAAATGTGGAATAGTAGAGCACCTTTGAGAAATCCTCATCTGGAACTTTTAGTTTTTTCTGTATCCGTTCTTTAATAGAAGATAGGGTTTCATCCTCACGAATAACCATAAAGAAAGGTTCTCCAAAGTTCTGAACTTGCTGTAGAAATCAGCATAAAATATCAGCATAAGTTTTACTAGATATAGAAGTATGCTGGTAGATGCAGAACTGATTAAATTGACTAACAATATTGTGTTCCCATCAGTGCCAGTATTTATGCTGGGTAGCAAGTGAAATACATCCATGTCCAAAAGCTGAACTATCTATCATGTTATAAAACCTATAACATTCTTTTCAATAAATTCATTTAAGGATGAAAAATGGAAAATACAAGCATAACACGACGCAAAAGCAGAAAGTATGACATGACAAAAGCAGGACTACAGGAGCCTAATGCTGCTTCTTGCAAATACTTTTCAAGTGGGCTTCTGCTTCCTACAGATATAGGAGTATTGATTTTGTAAGGACTCCTTTAATCATTTTGACGGTGAAGATTAGTTAAATATAACGAAGTGAAGATGAAAAATATGCTGTTAATAGGCAAAATATAATCATTTTGCAAAGCCACAAAGGAACTACAAACAATGAAAAATAAAAAGGGAAGCAGCCATAGCTCGATACAAAAAGAACACATGGCTACACTTGTGTTCAGATGATTTGACTTGTAGAGAGCCTGCTGAAGTTTAGATAGTAAACAGATATAATAAAAAAACTCAATTAAACAAACCACAACACAGTTCAAGTTCAACTGGAATAAAATGTATAGGACATGATACTGATGCTGGCAAGCAGTTGTAATAAAGAAATAAAAACAAGAGAGTTGAATCCAATAAACACACCTAACCCGGATGAGTTTCTGTCAGCGACTAACTTAGAACTACAAGCAACAAAGTGGCTAAAATTTTGTAACAGTGCATATGGAGTTATCCATTTCAGCTATATATGTAGATAAATTATTAGCGGAATTCCATTACCGTCTGATTTTGAGTGTCTTTGGTAAAATGGTATACATGAATCAAGCGGTCAAAAGGACCAAGATTTTTCTCTTCCTCCGGAACCTAGAAAGAAAACGAAATGGTATCCATCAATTCTTGTGGGGTTGGGGGATTAAACCTCTTAACAAATGAAAATTGATCTTGTTGTAAAACCGGACATAAAAGTAATATACCTCCTCTGCACGCAGGGTCCAGTACTGATCATTGATGTTTTCAATCTTTTCATTCGGTGCAAAAATCTGAAGGAAATACAAATTAGACGATGATATAGTGTGGAACCAACTGCAACTAAGAGGGCATTAAAAAGAACTGTTGTTTGTGTCACCTTGTATATCTTGTGATAGAAAACCTCAAGTAGTCTAAGCTCAGCATTAGGATGAGACAGCTCAACCTGGTTTGGTAATAGCAGAAGGCATACATAGGGCATAAGTTAAACTTTGAAAAACCAACAAATAGAATAACTGGAGAATGTGGAATACAGACCATAAATAAGGGGTACAAAAATATACCTTCGATTTTATATCATTTAGCACATCACCAACAGTGCTGTTCTTTGGCAACCTAATACTGTGAACTGACACCTGGTAAAACATGTTTTAAGATTAAAAAGCAAAAACAATCTATTGTTAAGTTTTTTCCCCAAAAAGAAGGTGTCAAGAAAATAACCTCGTCTTTTGTGCCATGATGATATGTAACTTTTAATGTCTTCAGAGCTTGTAATTCTGGGAGTGGTATATCCAATACTTCATAGTAAAGAATATCAGAAGTCTGTACAAGAGATGTCAATAGGTATGTCACACTTCAGTTCTTCGCTTTAGTGATTAAACAACAAGTGATCATAAAGATGAGAGTCAGAGTAACAACCTGGTTATAGTGAATCAGCATGTCCAGCAAACGCTCAACACCTCTGTATTTAATAGGTTGAGGTTTAGGTTGTTGAGAATAACAGTTATGTGATGTAAGCCGAATTTTAGTTGGGTCATCAACACCAAGTTTTTGAGCCACTTTTTCCACTACTTCATCATACGTGAAAGCCTTCGACCTATACAGAAAACAGCAAAGAAAAATATCAGTGGTAATATAAAATATTAAGATTCGCTAATCATAGCATGTCGAGATGCTTACATCTCTAAACAAAAATCATCCTCTTTGGGCTTCTCCAATGAACGAAAATGGACCACCTGAAGAATCACACAGAAGTTAATGCAAAAATAATATATGGTGATGCTGTCAAGATGTACATCACAATGCATATCGAGCAGGACTACTGCAGAAAACTTATATGAAATAGGACAAACAAGACAACAAGAGAAGTAGGCAAAAATCACAGAAAATGTGTTGCTCTCTTGTTGGGAAGAGAAATATTGAACTGTCATCAATGAAATTCCTTGTAATTAAACATGGACAAAGAGGTAAACTAGTTCCTCACTGAAACATTGCAGCGAGAAGTTGAGAAAATGTAAATAACAAATGGCATAAAGTTCAGGGTTGGTGAATGGGGCACCCTCAAGTACCTGCCGGTTCCGTATATACACCAGAAAGGATGGGACGTCAGGGTATCTATATTGATCGGCAGTATCTGGCTTTGGAGATTTTTGAAAACAAACGATGTCACCATCTTCAAGCTGTACACACAAAAGATTCCAGGTAAAGATAATATCATAGAAACAAGAATGTTATTGGTTCAAGAAAAAAAACATCAGGCCATACCTGGCAAGCTCGAAATAGAAGCCTATTGTCAATATATTCACACATTACATTGGGCTCAAACTTGATTTCCTAGTATTGGTGGAAGGGAAAAAAAGTCACATACTGATCCAGAATGGTATGCATATCTTGCAGAGACAAGCTTTTTTTACATGATAAAGAAAGCAACCTCATAAAGTTCAATTTCCTCATCCTGTGAAAAACCAGCCATTTTCCTCAGTTTTGGCAGAATGTCCTGAGGTTTTCCTGAAGCCTTAACAAAGAGCCTACCAACATACCTGAAGAACTCATTCAGGGTATAAGTAAGAACCTCAACACAAATCAATGATGATACATTTGGCTGTTCGAAACTATGAGAAGTACCGCAGTTGTTCCTTTTCAGGATCATAGAGTTTGAAGAAAAGCAATATATCTTCTCTGGTCTTGTCAGGCAGAGGAAGAGGTTTAAGGTCCTACATTGCCAGTAAAAATTTAAAGCAGACTCCCTTTATAATTTGAAAGTAGATGAACAGATTGGCAGCCAAACATAAGAAAATAAAGAAAGAAATGCAGAAAAGTGTGAGGGAAAAGGCTATTACCAGTCCAAGTTCAACCTCCAAGAACAATTTTAGTTCTGCGTTGTGAGCCTTATTTGCCGCTTCTTTTAGCTGTCCAACCTACACAAATTTGTTGACCTTACTATCCACATGTTTACCCTTACACAGAATTAGATCACTGCTTAAATATATGCTGAATAGAAGGCAAGGAAGTATTAGCTTGACAAGAAATCCCAAAACAGATCAGGTTGGCCTAACAAGGACAACAACATAATAATAAGATCTTAACTCCAGTGTCAAATCCGAATAAGCAGATTCTTATTAACAATACAAGGAACAGTGAACCTTGATCAATAAAAACCAAATTACATAGCAGTTGCCAGGAAAAAGAAAAGATACAGCTGGATCAACAAAATTAAGATACTCAAATATGCATCATTTGTGGGATGTTTCAATCAAAGTTCAAAGGGCACAGACTAAAGGTATCATACTTATAAATTCCTAATTTTAGCATCCAAGAGAAGCACCATGACAAGTACAAACAGGAACCGCCATGAAAAGCATATAATATATCAACAAAGCAACTCAATCTATGTACAAATTAGTACCAATTGTGCAACTTTTTCTGAACTTGGCATAAATGACACAAAATGCCATTGTATTTTCTGTATCCTGCTAATTAAATTCGTCATCAGATTATCACAGCACAATGCATATACATAAATGAGCACTAGAAATCAAGAGCATCAACTACGACTGTGCATCATTTAATCAATGCAATATGTCATGAATTCATCTTACTGTGTGCATCTCTTCTTGAGGAGTCAGTGGACGGTTAGGCCGGTATGTATGGTTTTGTCGCTTGGCCCACAGCCAAAATCTTTGAAATTGGGTAGGAATACCAAACTCTTTTGCTACCTCTTCCTGTAAAGCACTTCATATATGAGTAATCAGTTTGGCAACTGCAAAACTCTACTCCGGCAAGTAATACAAAGAAAAATAATAAAACATAGCTGTGCACATGAGCTGCGTCAAGACTCAAGAAAGAAATCCCTGCTTTATATGACTCAAAACCATGCATGATACACATGCTCTGCGTGTACAGCTAATCATGAAAGGGTGAGAAGAAGGCGTGCAAACAAACTGCTTAATGGAGAATAAATAGACTGCAGAATAATAATCTTACTTGCATTTCTTGCAACTTTGTAAAATACAAAAGGCAATTGATCTACTCAAAATAAATAAAAGCTTGATTTTGCAAAACAACGTGCCACTAATAGGCACACCTGGGTCCTCGAACTATATGGTTTTGTACAGGACAACTAACAACATGTAGCAATTCCAAACAATTAGAATATGGCAAGATGCCATCATCACAAGAAGCAAATAGTCTTCAACCCATGTAATTTACCTTGAATTGAGTAAAAGGCATCTGCTTCTGGATGCGGAAACTTGGGACCTTATCATGATCAACAAGATCAAAATATATGTCCTTCCCTATCTGAGTGGTCAAGTCATCATCCCTTGCAACCTTTACAGCACCAAAACATGTTAGATAACTAAATAGAAAGTAAAACAAAACCGACGGAAATAGGAGGAAAAAAATCAATTCAACATGCCCAGCATGTTGACTAAACACCTTAATGATAGTATATAGGTGGGCCTCAGCTTTCTCCTTCTTTCGACGCTCCTTTTCCTCACGATCCTTTTCTAATCTAATCTGAAAGCGGGCAGAAGAATTAGACTAAACTAAAATGAAGAATTGAATAACTAAAAAACCTTAGGTAGCAACTTACTCGAAGGTGCTCTGCTATGTCCTTCTCATCCACGTTACAAATTATTTTATCCTTGTCACTTTCGCGAATGTACACAAGCATGTACGCGTTTGAATATTTAGTGAACTTGAAAGGAGTATTGTTTAGACCAGGATTAGTCTGAGGTAGCTGCAAAAGGAAATTGATCAGCTCAATGTTTCTACAGCAACATACATAAGCACTCAGACTTCAAAATGGCAACGAACCTCCTCCTCACCACCATATTGCTCTTCCAATGCCCTCTTCGCATCCTCTTTTGTTACACGCTCATCATCAAACTTAAACCTGGAAATGTTTTGTTCAGCAAATAATAAACATGGAAGTAGCAACAAGCCATCCAAGAAGCATACAAGTATGTAACGAAAAGGTAGCTGACATGCATCATGCTTACAGAACAAGTATTAGTTCCTACTTGCTAATCTGGACTCAGGGTGAGTTTGGAGGGGCTTGTGAACTGAGCTACTACCTCGTTTTCTGTGAGCACGCTTCCCGAACTGACTGCTAAACAATGTGTTTCGTGCAAAAAAAAGATTTTTTGAAAAAAAATCAAACAAATCCATTTTTCAATTTTATAGTAGTTAATACTTAATTAATCATTAATTACCCGTCTCGTTTTGCGGGCAGCTGATTAGCAGAGCTAAGAAGCACTACCGAACTAAGCTAAGAACCCTAAACTAGGTCTAAATTAACATTTACAGCGAACTGAAAAGGTAATTCAGAAGAAGACATAAATGAATTAACAGAAGTACTCGAAGGGCCACTTCAAATCATGAGAGTTCGAATAGTCAGGTGTATAATCACAGAAATTTACTAAAATAGTCAGGGCCAACCTCACGAGCTGTAAGCAGCAACTGGTTAATAACAGATGAGTAACAATTAACAAAGTTTACAAACCAATCATATGAAAGATATACCAAAGATATTGTTGTTTTTGTACAAAAGCATAGCCAATGATACAGATATACCTAAGATATTGTTGTTTATGTACAAAAACATTGCCAATGATAAAAAGAACCAAAATAAACGTACCACTGATCAGAAAGAGTAGGCCGTATGAAAGCATAGTAATGCCCACCATGAACACCACCACTATGGACGAGAACACTGCAAGAAATTAACTGTTAAAAGCCAGCAGTAACATAAAGATTATAATAGAACTACATCATTATTAAATATCAATCATTATGCACAACTTGTGTTCATATTTAGTTGGTAGTTCATTGCATGGGACATTAGAACTCAACTCTTCCACCACAATTGCTGGCCTGGTAGTATTCAGCAATCACTCATCCAGTTACAATTACTTAGCTCAAAATCTTTTGCACATAAGACAGGCTATCAACACCAGGTAGCATGAAGGCAGCAGATATATTATTATCTGCTGATCAGAATCTTCTAATTGATTAGTGAAGTCCAGGACAGGTAAAATGAGGCCAGAAGTCCATCTCTATAATTGTTGGCAGTTCAGCCATGAACATGAACACTCAGCATCTAACTATTGAACCTTGAAACCTTAAAGCACGAAATGAAACACAGGTACACAAGAAATAATGGTCAATATCTAACTGACCTGTGAAGAGTGTAAAGATTCCGCACATTCCTATCTGCATCTGGAGAGAGGTACTTTCCATCATCTCTATCAAGATCCAACTGAATCGGGAACTCATAGCGGTCGTTTATCTGAAGTTCACAATGGAGCATAAACACTCTTAGCAGGATAGAGAACTAGGAACAAAAGGATAAGCATTAAAATAAAGCAAGAAGAATGCACTTCCATTACCACAACACTGTTCATTCATTTCACCAATAAAACAATAATGGATGAAGGAAACTTCTTAGCGGATGGCACTGATACAAACCTTTACCATTGTATCACGCATGAAATCATATTCGAAGCGTTTTAGCTGAAGTTGCAAAACAGGAGGGAAGTCGATGAAAAGAACACCTTTCTTTGCATCCTGAAACCAAGAAAAAACATCTGAATAAAAACCCATATAGTACAATGTTTTTCTTTGTTGCCAGATAACATGAAATGTTCATCCAGACAGGCCTCCAAATGCGCCTAAAAATTGTATAAACACTAAATAGCTTCCCATCATGTTCTTTCTTTGAATTTGAAATTCCCAAGATCCCTTTAATCCATATTGAGAATATTGTTCATTTCAACTTCCATATGCTATGGTTTGAGAAAGTAATCACAAGTTTGATGTTTGTGCTATTAAGTTGAGCACAATGAGTTGCTCTGAAACCATGTTAATTCTTATTCAAACAAGTTTACTGAGGTTCTAATTTTGCTATGAAATAAGAAAATGCATGTTCATCCGGTTAACAGTCTTTTCATTTCAACATCTGTCCTAGAACCTAAACATACACATAAAGATACCATGGTGCTATAACATACATGGTGTGTGGCTGTCTGTGTGCATATATGTGAGAGAGGGGGAGAATGACTCTGTAGCTCTGGCGTAAAATGGTTTAGCTATCAGAAGCTCCCAAAAATCTAACCTGCAGTCCATATTGTTCTGCGTGATACTTGTTATCTCCTTCCAGGCGCTCCACCTCTACATACTTATCAAATGAAGCATACACATCCTGACAACCTTTGACATCAAGCTGCAGATCTGCATTGGAGTGTACACCAATTAGGTCAAAGGGGGCATGTTTGGACATAATGACCATGACGCGATAACACAATCACTTGCCATAGAAGGATTCCTTTCTAGTCGATTTCATATCCACATTGATACACTCGATATAATTCATGTGATGCCCTTCAAATAATTGTTGTATTGTGCCCTCCACAACAGTTCCCTTGAATCAACATTTACAAGCATAATTCAGTCAGAGTTACACTATTCGAAAAGCAACACCGAGTACATAAAAGGAAAGACCTTACAGATGTCAAACCTTCATCTTATCTTCCAACTTCTCAGAAAGAACTCTATTTAGTTCTTGCACGTCATGTTGCATGAATGAATCGTGCATGTCCCACCCAAAAGATTTTGTAAGTTCCTTTGTAGAGACACTGCTGTCATTGTACTGCAACTTATAAAAGAGACTTTGCAGAGCTAATGGAATGCTTCCCGAGGGCATGTCATTCTCAGTTGTGGGCATATGATAAACAGCCTGACAAGCACTATCTACTGTTAGCACCATTCAAATATATTATGTAGAAGAGCAAACAATCAGTAAAAGTACATTATGTACCTTTCTGAAATATGGAATGTGGTACAGAGTCTGAAGAAGAGAATTCATATAGCAAGTAGCACCTTGATTTTTCAGACCAACATAACCAGTTTCCTTTTTAGAGTCATAGCTCCAATAATCAACCACCTTACATACAGCAACTTCGGCCTCCACTATACAAGTATCATTTACAAGATAGCCTCTACTGGGGTTGTAAAGTTCACCCAAAGGCATAAAGGAAGTGAAACCCCAATCACTTTCTCGAGCAGAGAATTGATGTTGTGTTTCTGAAAGAATTTGGGATTAAAATACTTTTCGTAACCCAATGGACTAAATAAAGAAAAGGCATAGATGATGAATGCACCTTTTCTTATTGTAAACTTGTTGTGCATTTGATTGACCACAGAGAGGCTGAACTGCGCATATCTAGTCCACCCATAAGGCAGGACTGCTGAATCAGCCACATCCAAATACATAGACAAGAATTCAACATTGTTTCCCCTTGGGAAAATCAAAATTCGCCTGCAAAAAGAACGACTTTCCATCAATCACCCGACAGTAACCCCTTGGATGGGTACAAATCAACCTAGAATGTAAACTCAGACAAAAGAAGCAGTAGGCACTCACCACTTGTAGCCCCCGACAACAAAAATTTCAGAGTAGAGTTTCTTTGTGCTCACTCTTGATAGGTTCTCAATGGTCCAAGTAAATCTAGAGATTGGTGGATCTTCAATCTGCTGGTTTTCCACAGTAGCGGCAGGCTCAGAAGGCACAACTGGCATGACAATTCAGAGCAACATGAGATCCATCAAGTGTAATCAGCACATATGGCAAACAAAGGGCATTACTGAACACATTTTACTTGACATACACATTCCAACAGCTGCATACAGTGAAATGCAATCCATCACAAAGAAATGAGAGCAAGCCTTGAGGTCATCATGTTTGCATTTTTTTTAAAAAAAACAAAATTACAGCAAACCCTACAGCTCATATAAAACCAAATTGACATACCAAAAGAAATATATCACCAACGTGCATGCTGGAATTGTGCATCCACGGAGAACATAGATCGGCAGTTTGACACAGTACAAATTCTGAGAACATAAAATACTAACTAAATAATGATCCTTATACGCAGAAAGACAAAAGCATGTCAAGTAATCGTGAGGCGAAATGACCGAATCGAACCTTCCATTGGCTGCGTTCCATTGGGCAACTCCTGGCGCGGCACGAGCACCTCCTCTTCCTCCTGTTGCTGCTGCTGCTGCGCAAAAAATAAACATGGGAGACTCGTCTCAGATCCACACTACCAAGCCGAGGCAAGCCTGCAAAACCACAAACCCTAAAATTCCGTACGCGGACACGCCCGTCCCCATACTCCACATCACAACCCGGACCCAGAAACCAACCCGAAGACCTACAGCAACCCACCACCCGCCGGCCCGCATCCACCACGCCACCCACATCGCCGTCCGATGCGGCAGCGAGGGGACACACGGGAGGCAGCGGGAAGCGCGAGGGCAGAGAGAGAGAGAGAGAGGAGGGAGGACTGGGCACACCGCGCGCGCGCGCGCTTACCTCGGCGGGCGGCGGTTGCGGGGAGAGGTCGTCATGGCCGGCCGGCCGGACGCGGCGGCGGGAGCCGAGGAGAGGAATCGCGGTCGCCGGCGGTGATGTGGGGCCCACCTTGGGGGTGGGGGGTGGAGATCGCGAGGAGGTGGGGGAGGTGGAGGAGAGAGAAAGAGAATGAGAACGGGGAGAGGAGGTTTTTGGGTCGTGGAAAAGTTGGTCTTGTGAGGAAGCTTGCAGGGAAAGGACGGTGGGCGGATCGACGGCCAGGATGCAGCGCTTCTGGATGATTGGACGGCTAGGATATTATGCCTCCATCAATTGCGTGACATGTCCTATGTGGTGCGTGTCTGGTGCGGTGGTGCGCGCGTGGACGGGAACGACCGACCAAGAGACGGGGCCCGACCGGTGTTTTGTTCAGTTTGAGAAAAAAAATTGGATCAAATCATACAAGCGTCCGAATAAATCGCATCACCGTGTATGGTTCTACTACACACTTGATTGGTGATCCAGATAATAAATTAGGGTATAAGGTGATCCAAGACTCTCTCTATCCAAAATATAACGGATTTTAGATGAATGAAACCTAAAATATTTTAGAATTTGTTTTATCCGTCTAATTCTTTTTATATTTTAGACTGAGAAAGTACAATAAATCTCTTTAAACCTATCTTAAGATATATATGTCAATCGTTTTGCATTATTAAATAATACGTTTTTACTTTGACCGTTGCTAAAATTTTAAATTTGCATTGGCAAAGATATCCATCTGAACATCCATCCATCTCCATAGATGTGAGAGCTCACCCTAAATTGGTAGCATCTGTTTCAATCACCATGAGATATACCACCATAGCTTGTTCCAATCCTCATAGGTGCTGCTAAAGCCATGGCATGTAGGACGCTAGACACTCCAAGAGAAATGTGTTGACGAGAAATTTCTTTCACACGCTAGCCTGGGAGATCTGCTTAGCTCCAGTGCAGATCCTTTTTGGTTGCCTATGCTGTGCAAGGCGTGCCAGTTGGTTTGATCTGTTAACCAACAAAAAAAACTATATATATGCGTTAAGTGTTAGGTTAGATCCCCATTGGATCGGTTGAGGGAATCCATGAGCATATATATGTTATCCTAAAATATATTTAAGCCAAATGACTGGAATGGATCGGCTATACCGAGACAGCATCAACAGCTTAACTCAAATACAATAAAGGATTAAATATATGTATTGATAACCTAGCCGATACTGGAAAGCTAACTATGGATCGGCTAGTACTCCGATGATTCTTATGAAAAGATATCACTCTTGAACCAGATACACTTAGCCTAGGAAATCAGCAGTAGGCTATTGCTAGCAGGCCGATTTCGGCTTATAATGTCCGACAAGAATAAGATCTTAATATAAGAGGCAGTCCTAACATAAATCTAGTAATAAATATTCTAAAAATATATCAGGGCAGGTAAGGCTGAAAGAAACCCCGGCACTATCCCTAAACATATAAATCTAACCGAACATATCATTGGAAATTCTAAAAACGACTTAATAGTTTAATGTTGATGCACATTAAGTATAAAAGAACAACCGGATCTATTGTAGCTGATTTATACCTCTCAAGACGGTGGATATCGCATATAAACTAGTTTAACCTTTAGATCTAGCCCTATCGGCTGCGGGTTCTTGATAGAACTGGCCGATGGCAGGATAGATCTAAACATTGCTCCACTTTATATGCGATATATGGTAAATAGTGCAGTATAAACCCATGAGTCTAATGTGTCATTACGATGAAAGCATTAGAATCAATAGAACATACCATTAATGACAAGTATTTACCTGGATTTGGGGATAGAAACGATGCAGCCCAAAGCCAAATCAATTGCTCGTCTAAAGAAAAGGTTTGGCGATGCGCCGAAAGTTGTTTGACTGATTGTGATTAATTTTACAGGGGGTCTCGGGTCCTATTTATACCCAAGATAGCATTATATGTACAAACCCTGGACTCTATCTAAACTACTAATTGAAATACGACGATATCCTGGGAATGACTTACGCCGTATTACAATAAACAGTTTAAACAAATTCCTAATTTACAGATACAATTGTCGTTACAGGACTCTATCCATAGATGGCAATATCTTTTAACGCGTAAACTGATAACCGAATCTTTCACTTTATCTCCAAGCACTTTCATCGGAAACGGGTTTATCTTCTCCTCTGACTCAGCATTGGCTATCGGCTATCCTCATCCGATCCAACCTCAGCCGATTGACCCCGTAGCCGATCGTTACTCAGCCGATTTGAGCATATCCGACGCAGCCTCTGCTTCTCCGCCAGCCGATCCGATTCTGTTTTAACCTCGCTAGAACTTAGGGGTTCGGTTACCAAATTTAGGCGTTAACAGAATGTTACCAACACTGGCTTTTAGAAACTAGCGCTCATCTTCACACTCAATGAAAAACCATCCTCCTCTTCTAGTAGTCATGTGGAATGAGTCACCCACGTTCAGCTATATGTATCAAGCGCTGAAGTAATCCAACCAATAATTGGACCTTTGTCAAACTCTGCACTACCCTTTATTCTTTTTTTTGGAATTGGTTTTGTTACAAGCCAACCACCATCTCCGAACTAAACAAAGTTTTTGTCTGCAGTTTGGAATCCATACCACAAATTTTCTATACTGTTGTGATATGCATTGCTCTAACTTCACTCGGGTTCCATGAAGATCCATGGATCACTTCTCTTGCATTTGAAGTATATAAATCTTTGTGGTTCTTGTCAAATTACACACTGGTCAAACAATGTTTAGCTCGATTTGAAGGGTTACGTGGAGGCTACGCTAGCCGAAAACAAAAACTTTTCTACCGCGCGAACCAGGAACACTTGCAAGTAAGGGCCGATAGATCATTACCGATTGGAGTATGCAGCGGAAATAGCCAATCAGGGCTATCCGATCTGGAACTGTGCTGGCCGATGACAGCCGATTTGCCGACAGCCGATTTACTAATCAGCCGATTCGTAGATGTCGCAGCCGATCCGAGTCGTCGATCTGCCGCAGTCGCCTCGCTCCGATTGCAGCCGATTCATAGCCGATCAACAACGTGCAACGTAGCAGCGCCTCTACCGGTATCCACACGTCCGGGAACAAAACGCCAAACACCCGTGTGCTAGCACGCGATACAAGGCTAGGGTTTTGCTCGAAAGTGGGGAGGGTTTCCGTGGAGATTGATCTCGCCGACTTCTGTTGCGCCAAATCAGATTGATTCGGTTCACTTCGATACATTGACATGCAGCAGCTCTCCACCCCTCCCTCCTTTATATAGAGTTGTCGGTTGGGCTTAGAGGTCCATCGGGACTCTATTTTGAATCGGATCCTATCCGAATCTCATAGAGTTGGCCGACCGGACTTCGTAAGCCCATAGGACTCTATCCAATCGGATCCCTATCCGATCGAGCCGTATCCGAGTCCAACTCGAATGCCTGTTATTATCCCCTTAAGCGTGCGATCCTTTAGGTTCAGGTATACTTGGTTTCGGCTATAGTCTAACTTAGCCGATCGTCGGCTCGAGTCCAACTTAGCCGACCTGTCAATAGCGGCGTCTAGCAGCACATATTGACATCATAGTATACAAGAATATAATATCGGCTCTGAACCTGTAATGTGTACACAAATCTCTTTGCCTCACGATACCAATTAAGCTATAGGCAAGATGTGTGACATCCCTTCAATAGCTTAACCATTCACTCGAACCGTATTGGATTATCTGTCTGTTGATTGACTCCTCAATCAACTTAGCATGGCCATGCATTTCCATAATCCATTACCTCGAAGGGCCCAGAGATATCTCTCCAAAGGAGGGGCAAATTCCATCTTGATCACTCGCATCCCACTTCATGTTTCATAGCAAACCCGAAAACTACCTTTATAACTACCCAGTTACGGAATAGCGTTTGGTAGTCCCAAAGTAGGCTACTACACATGTTGGAATCCATGGTGATCTCAGGTCTAAGGACTTTGTACCAACGCTACCTGAGACCAACTAATGGCACATTAGTTCCTGTAATGTCTCATGATGGGTCTATCCAACAATGTGTTCTCTAACACATGTGTCCATGTTTATTGATTTGGTATCTCCATACCCATGATCTATGAGACATGATCATCAATAAATAAACATGCCGATCTTAGAATCATATTAGTTCCAATAATATGATATATGATCAGGGATCATTTAGAAATAGATTCATACATATAGAGTCTTATAAATAAGTCACGTACTTATTGATCAATACAATATGTCTATTTCATGGAACTGAATAACACTTTATTCATTTATAAATAAACATTGACAATGATATCCAACATCTCCATGTTGCCTCTAGGGCATATCATTAACACGATTCCTCTCCACCTATCGATGTCGGACATCGACACGCGGGAATCCGAGGGACCCCTTTTTGGTTCGGCACGGGGAGCGGTGAATCCTGGTTTAAACTCGCGGTGAGGATAAGATGATGCAGATGAAGCGGGAAAAATCAAGACTGCAGAGACGCGGGGCTTATACAGGTTCGGGCCACCTACGAGGTGTAATACCCTACTCCTGTCCTGTGTGTCCTGCGCTCGTACTCTCTCTCCCACGCGGCCGCCCAATGCATTAAACGCGACTAGACGGGGCGTGAGGGAGGCGTGCGCGGAGTGGGTGCGCTGCCATACCGCGGTCACAATCAAAGACTTTAGGCCTCTTTTGCCTCATGACAGGCAAAAAGGGGTGATGATGAGAGCGACTGACAGGCGCGTCTCACATCTCATTAAATGCAGCGGGGCAGACGCTCAGCCTCTCTCTTTTTGGGCATTAAATGGGTTAGCTGGCAGTTGGACTCGCCCCTCTCTCAGAGAGATGCAGGGTGAGGGATGGGGGCTCCGGGTAACCCCGGACCCTACCGTCCGAGGTCCGGGTGATCCCGGACCCTGCCGCTTGGGAGCACGGCGGCCTCCGGGTAGCCTCCGGGCCAGGCCCCTCTTGGGGCAGCCACGTGGCCGCCCGTGGCCGGGACTCACATGGGCCATTCAGGACATATGTTTGACGCGCCTTGATGGACAAGGGCGCCTTCCTTTTCTCAGGTGTCATACCTCTGACATACCCCCGGACCCATATCATCGACAGTAGCCCCCGGCGTTGACCGGGATCGAGTCGGGCTCGGGCGCGGTTGTCGCCATTTTCTTGAGTGTGTGGGCCCGGCACTGGATGTGTTTTGCTATGGCAAGAGGCCGTACGCGACCACCGATGCCACGGCAGGCTAAGTTTTTCTCAGGACGAGGGGCGACTTTATTCGGGCCACGTGCGCGGGGGCCCATTCAAACCGCCCGGCTCTCTCCGTCCAGCGTAGCGCGCCTGGTGGGCGCGAAACCCCAGGCGGCGCGAAATCCAAGCGGCGCGGGAACCCAAGGGGATGCGAAAAGGAAACGAAGGGGCGCAGAGGCAAGGAGGCGCGTAGTGTGGTAGTGGGGCGAAATTAATGCCGTGGAATCCGAGGGGGCCGTGGTCGCTTATAAAAACGGATCCGCATGGAGGGGGATCGGTTTCTACGCTTCCCACAGCCATCGCCTCACACAGCTTTTCGCCTCTCATCTTCCCAGCGCCCTTTGCTTCTCCACTTCCTTCCACTCGCCGCCGGCTTTCCTTCGCATTTCAGCGTCCACCCTTGAGATGGCCCGCGATTCGCCTCTGGAGCCGGGGAGTGTGCTCCCCAAATCCTTGGTCCGCACCGCGGAGGCTCGCAGCCTCTTCAACAAGTACCTGCCGCGCGGCACGCGCAGCGGCGGTGATGTCCCGAAGGAGCGGCCCTCTACGAGGATGGTGTTCTTCGCCTCCTTCGCCATGGTCGGGCTGGTGCCGCCCTTCTCCCGCTTCTTCCTCAACGTGCTGGAGTTCTACGACCTTCGGCTGCACCACCTCACCTCCAACGCCATCTTCTACCTCGCCATGTTCGCCCACACCTGCGAGATGTTTGTGGGGGTGAGGCCCTCGCTGCACCTCTTCTAGCAGTTCTTCCGAGTGTGCCGGACGGGCTCTCCCGGCGCGGTCGGGTACGTGGCGATCCAGCCGCGGAACGACAGGACGGTCGGCACCCCCTTCATCGACATCCACCCTCGCTTCAGGTGGGAGAACCGGAGGGCGTTATGGTTCTACACCAGCCTAGGCGACCACCCCCGCCTATCCCTGCCGATGGGGATCCCGGTAAACCAGAGGAGCTGGGGGGCGCATCCGCGAGCCGGGAGGGAGCTGGATGGGGTGCTGGACCGAATCAGCTATCTCCGAAGGGGGGCCTGTCCAGCCACGCGGTCTTCCGCGACTTTCAGATGAGGCGCATTGCGCCGTTGCAGGAAAGGTCGCGCCCCGCTTACATGTACACATGCCCCAACGACGACATGCGGACCCATGTGGGTGCCGCCTTTGACTGGGACGAGAGGGACCTCGAGATCCTGGTCCGCCGCACCCTCGGCGTTACGGCGATGGACCTGATGCAGCTTCCGCCTGGGTTGGTGCCGCTGTGCCAGGACTCGGCGCGCGCGGAGATTCTGCACGCGCTGCAGGTGGTGGGCGATGGCATGGGCTCATCGTCAGCAGCGTCGGAGGCTGCCCCGATGTCACGCCCAGAAATTCATACCAGAATTTCTGCAGCTAATTTGTGCATTACATCCTCGTGCAGGAATCAGCCGAGGTACACAAATCGACGTTATTGATAATACAGAATCCTCGTCTTAGAAACAATATAAAAGAGTTACACAAATGCAGCGGAAAGGAAAAAAAACTGACTTAAGCTAAACTTGACACGAGCGAAGCGGAACACCAACTCCACAGCCAAACCTTGACGTGAACAAGCCTACACCTCCTCGGAGGCCTCGATCTCAACCTCTGGCACTGAAGGGGGAAAAAGAAGCAAGACTGAGTACAACCACAGTACTCAACAAGTCACACCGGAAAGGGGAATATGATGCACGATAAATAACAAGGAAGGGTCAAGGGCTCAATTTGCATAAAAAAGCATTTGCAATATATAATAATAATATTTGAAGACAAGAAAAAGAGTAATATTTAAGCAAGATTAAATAACGCCGCCCAACGCTCAAACCACGTTGCAACAGGCACATCCATCCACCTGCACTGGTCATGCTTCAACATTTCATTCAAATAAAAAGTGAGACTAATCAAGGTGAATCTGGTCGATCGCCCGTAACCGTGGGCACGGCTATTCGAATAGTTTTTACTCGATCGAGGTGTACAAGCTCGTACCCACAAGACACAATCCCACAACACGTTACGTGCGCCGGTGCACCACCACGGTGCCCGGAAAGGAATTGTGACGGACCCTTCACATAACGCCCTCTAATCAATCGTACCACACCAAGGTTTCGCCCCCATTCCCATCGGGCAATGGGCAGCCCCTCTAGTGCCGCGGTGAATCCGGAGCCGATCAACCCTTAAAACGGGGCCGACCCAACTCCATCACGCCCCCCTCGGGATACGTTAACTAGAGACAGCTACGCTACGGGCCCAGCCATTACCCATGCTGGCTTGTGGTATGCACGACATTTCTTCCAGGGTTTCCCGAGAACCGGTCCTTAATCGTCATGAGCACGCTAACCAAAGTCCAACCATGTGCTCACGACCCACCTTTCTCATAAATCAATATTATTAGAGACATGCTCACAACTTAACATCATCCGAGGGTTAACTTCTCGGTAATGAAACTTGATTAGTGTGATCCCCTTAAGTGAGCTAGTTGCGCTAAGCATGGCTAAGCAACCTTAAACTATCATCTAGTCACATTGAACCCCAAGTTATCAATGGTATAAGGCAAACAATCCTATGGTTGAGTACAATAGGTATAATCATCCCATAAAATGACATTCTAAAACTTATGCAGTATTCGAAAGAAAAAGAGATATTTACATAAAATAGGTACAATATGGTCAATGTAAGGTATGACTTGCCTTGCTCTGGAGACTGAGGAACCTCGGCGACTACTTCGAAGCGAACGGGCTCGCCGGAAAACTCGGAATCTACACGACAAACAAAGCACTCAACAAACACCCTAAAAAGTCTACTGAAACAGCACTGAAAAGTATTTTTAATGGATTCTTGACATTTTTCTGGATTTAATGAAATTTGAATGGACTAAAACGGAGTTCGGATTCAAAAGATATGAATTTTAGAAGTTTAATAGCGATTTTTAAACTAAACAGAAAAGATTAAATTATTTATTGCGCAATTAAGCCCCGGGTGACGCAAGCATGGCGCAAGCGGTAGGGCTGACGTCAGCGGCGCAAGCGGCTGACGCAAGCGACGCGGGCGCGGTCCACGGTGGACCGAGTCCACGGCGGCGGCGGAGAGCGGGGCACGTGGCGCGCATCGGGAGGGTGGCGGCGATCGGATGGCGACGGCCTTGCGCGCGCGAGGGGACGGTCCGGATCCGCCCGATCCGAAGGATCGAACGGCGCGGATCGCGGCTAGGGTTAGGGTTCGGGCGGCGACCGAGGGCGGACACGCGGCAGCCATCCGGCGTGCGGCGACCGGATCGAACGGCGACGGATCGATCGCGATCGGACGGTGCGGATCCGCCCGATCCGAAGGATCGGACGGCGCAGCGGGAGCGGCGCTAGGGTTAGGGTTTGGGCGGCGGCGGCTCGAGCTCGCCGCGGGCATGGCGCGCGGCGGCCGGCCGGACTCCGGCGGCACGGCGACGGCGGCGGGTGCTGCGGGCGCGGGAACCACGGGAAGGGCGGAACGATGCGCGCGGGAGCGGTTCGGGAGGAGGCCCGAAAACCGAAAGGAGAAGGGCGGCGGTGCACTCACCGGCGACGGAGACGACGACGATGGCGACGGCGGGTTTTGGGGGCTAGCGCACGGGAACCAAAGGGAAAACGCGCGGCGGCGAAAGGGGAGTTTTATAGGGGTACAACGGGGCCGAAACAAACACGGAAACGGCGCGGATTCCTCGCCGTTGTTCACGGACTCGGAGAGAGAGGGGAAACAATCGGCGACGGATTTCGCGTGGATAGGGTTTCCAACGGCACGGGGTCTGCGGGGATGGAAACGGCGCCGCGAGATTGAGCCCGGCACGGGGCCGACGTGGCTCGGATTCAAACGGAAAGGAGCGGAAAGGCGGCGCGCATGGCGGACGGCGGCCGGACCGACCGGGCGCGGGGACGGGAAGCCTGACAGGCGGGGCCCACCCGTCAGCGACTCGCGGGCGAGGGACGCCCCGCGGACTTGCGTGCGGCGGCGGCGTTGCGGGCCTCGGCCCACGACCGGGGCGCGCGCGCGGGGAGGGGACCGGGCCGACGGCCCAAGGAAAGAGCGGAGTACTGCAGCCCGTACGGAAAAGGAAAAGAAAAAGGGGAAAAGGATTTTGGGGCTTAATTAATTCCCGATTTCTTATTTAATTGCTTAAAAATATTTAGAGTGCTCTAAAAATTCCAGTAAAAATCCTGTTAGCGTATTTTGACATGAAGAATTCAAGAAAAATCCTACCATGTCATTTCCATTTATTAATTGCATTTTAAAATTATAGGTTGACTCGAGTTAATTTCGAAATTCCGATTATTTTGGGTAAATTATTTTAAATGAATTAGGAAAAACCCAGGATGTGACGCCTACCCCCTTAAACGGAATCTCGACCTCGAGATTCGGAGGTACCGCGAAGAGGTGCGGGTGCGCGGCCTTTAGCTCATCTTCTCGTTCCCAAGTAGCTTCTTCCGGAGTGATGAGTCCATTGAACCTTGCAAAATCTCGGTAACCTTGTTCCGCGTCCTTCTTTCACCGACCTCAAGAATACGTGCTGGTCTCTCTACATAGGTTAAGTCCTCTTGGATTTCAATCAGTCCGGACTCGCCCGCTTCTTCGGTACCCTTAAACACTTCTTTAACTGGGACACATGAAACACGTCGTGAATACACGTCATGTTGGAGGAAGCTCCACTGATAGGCCACTTCTCCTCGACGTTCCGGATCTGTATGGTCCCACGAAACGTGGTGCCAACTTACCTTTAGTTTGGAAACGATGTACTCCCGAGTGGTGTAACGCGAAGATACACAAAATCCCCGCTTCAAAAGCGAGATCTCTTCGACGATTATCCGCATAACTCTTCCGTCGGGATCTGCGCAATCTTCAACCTTTCCCGAATCACTCGGACCTTTTCCTCTCGCTTCGCTTATTACTTCGTGCCAAACAATTGGCGCTCACCCGTCTGGTCCCAGAATAGGGGTGTGCGGCATTTCCGTCCATACAGTGCTTCATACGGTGCCATGTGAATGCTGGCCTGATAACTGTTATTGTAAGAGAATTCTGCATAGGGTAAGCTTGTGTCCCATGCTTTTCCAGATCGAGCGCGCATGCTCTCGCATGTCTTCCAAAATCGATTCACTCTCTCGTTGACCGTCTGTTTGCGGATGATAGGCCGTGCTAAAATTCAAACGGGTACCAAGCTCTTCTTGCAACTTCCTCCAGAACTTGGAAGTAAACTGACTTCCCCTATCGGACACGATCTTCTTAGGCACGTCGTGCAAACACATGATCCTTGCGAGATAAAGCTCTGCTAGCTTCTTCCCTGAGTAGGTAGTATGTACTGGTATGAAGTGGGCCACCTTGGTGAGTCGGTCTACCACGACCCAAATTGAGTCATATCCGACGTTGTGCGGGGTAAACCCGTGATGAAATCCATTCCAATTTTTTCCCATTTCCATTCGAAATCAAGTGGTTGCAACATCCGTGACCGTTGATGTTCTGCCTTCACTCGCTGACAAACATCACAAAGTGCAACAAACTCAGCTATCTCCCTCCTCATGTTGACCCACCAAAACTTTTCTTTAAGATCTTGATACTTCTTTGTACTGCCCGGGTGAATTGAGTATTGGGTTTGGTGAACTTCCGTAAGGATCGTCTTCTTCAAATCCTTGTCTTCTGGCACACACAATCTCTTTCCCATCCAGATTGTGCCATGTTCGTCTTCCGTAAAACCACGAGCTTTTCCGACTCTCATGTTCTTCTTGAGTTCGGCCATCTCGGGATCTGATGCCTGAGCAGCCCGAATTTGATCAATGAGAGTGGGTTGGGCTTCCAGAGCAGCCACAAAGCCAAAATCCACCACTTGTAGATTTAGATTCTCGAATTCCTGCTGCAACTGGTCACACATTCCTTCGACACTGAGAGTGGTGCAGTAACTCTTTCGGCTTAGTGCATCCGCAACCACATTAGCTTTGCCGGATGGTAGTGTATCCCTAAATCATAATCTTTGATCGGTTCAACCATCTTCTCGCGGAGGTTTAAATCCGGTTGGGTGAAAATGTACTTAAGACTTTTGTGATCCGTATACACTTCACAACGATTACCAATTAGGTAGTGTCGCGATCTTCGTGCATGAACCACTGCGGATAACTCCCGGATCATGAGTGGGGTAGTTGTTTTCGTGTGGGCGCAATTGACGAGATGCATATGCGACCACTTTGCCTTCTTGCATCAATACACATCCCAACCCTTGGCGAGATGCATCACAATAAACTTGGAAGTCCTTTGCTGGGTCGGGCAGTATCAACACTGGTGCAGACACCAACTTCCTCTTGAGCTCTTCAAAACTCCTATTGCATTCTGCCGACCACTTAAACTTCTCATCTTTCTTCAACAGTTGAGTCATTGGCTTGGCGATTTTGGAGAAGTTCTCAATGAAGCGGCGGTAGTAACCCGCAAGTCCAAGGAAACTTCGGATCTGCGTAACCGTTTTAGGCGGGGTCCACTTGGTAACTGATTCCACATTTGCTGGATCCACGGCTACTCCTTGGGCATTCACAATGTGACCGAGGAACTGTACCTCCTTTAACCAGAAAGCACACTTGCTAAACTTGGCGTAGAGTTGATGATCTCTCAACTTCTCGAGTACTATCCGAAGATGTTGCTCATGATCCTCCTCTGACTTAGAGTAAACCAAAATGTCGTCAATGAACACCACCACGAATTTATCCAAGAACTCCATAAACACCTTGTTCATCAGATTCATAAAGAAGGCCGGTGCATTGGTTAACCCAAAAGACATGACCGTACACTCGTACAGTCCATACCTGGTGGTGAAGGCGGTCTTGGGAATGTCCTCTTCCCGAATCCTCAACTGATGATAGCCCGATCGCAGGTCTATCTTGGAAAATACCTTTGCCCCTTTGAGTTGATCGAATAAGTCATCAATCCGTGGTAGGGGATACTTGTTCTTGATAGTAACCTCATTGAGGGCTCGATAATCCACACACATTCTCTTGGTCTTGTCTTTCTTTTCCACAAAAATCACCGGAGCACCCCAAGGCGATGTGCTCGGGCGAATATACCCTTTTTGCAACTGTTCATCCACTTGCTTCTTTACTTCGGCCAACTCGTTGGCTCCCATCCTATATGGCCTCTTGTGTATTGGGGCGGTCCCGGGTACTAGGTCAATCCGGAATTCAATTTCCCTTTTTGGCGGCATCTGAGTTAAGTCTTCGGGGAAAACTTCAGGGTATTCTCTGACGATGGGGATATCCTCTAACTTCACAGGGGTCTTGGCCGCCATTTCGGACGATTCCCCGGTGGAAACATGATTCAAACTTACTATAGTCTTGACTTGCATGGGAGAGCGAAAAACAACTCTTTCTCCTTTCGTATTAATTAGAGTAATGGTGCGACTAGCGCAGTCAATTACTCCCTTATGTCTGGACAACCAATCCATCCCAAGAATAACATCTATGCCTTTGGACTGAAGGAGGATAAGGTTGGCTAGAAACATAGATCCTTGGATTTCTATGGTCACTGAGGGACAATACTGAGTGGTCTCCAAATGGTTTCCAGGGGTTTGAACCCGCATAGGTATCTTAAGTCCCAGTACTGACAACCCATGTGCCCCAACAAATTGCTTTGAGATAAAAGAATGTGTAGCGCCAGAATCAAATAATACTATGGCAGGAGTATAGTTTACGGAAACATACCAGTATAACCTCGGGAGCGTCCTGCTTCCTCGACGGACGCATGGTTGACTCGAGCTGGATGAACCTTGGCCCAGCGCGTCTTGGCCGGACACTTGTCCGCAAATGCCCCGGGTCACCACGCTTGAAACAGACTCGGCTTTCCTCCCGAGTCCTTCCTTGGAGGTGGTGGCCGTGATTGTTGCTGGGATGGCGCCGTTGGAGGGCGCGGGGCTGGGGTACGCTGTTGTTGACCGCTGCCACTACTGCCAGTTTGGAAATTCCCTGGGTGATAAGGTCGATGCTGACGAACAATCATGGTGGTAGGTCCACTCTGACTTCTAGGCATTAAACGCGGCCTCTGCTGATTTCCCTGCTGTTGAGGAGGTCGGGACTGAAATACTTTTCTCTTCTTGATCATCTTGTTGCGCCGATCTTTCGTCGAATGGCCTTGTCAACCAGCTTCTCAAAGTTAGCATACTCACCGGAGATAAGCTTGTCCGTGAGTTCATCATCCAAACCACCAAAAACTTTTCCGCCTTTTCGCATCGGTGCGCACATCTTTCGGGGCATAACGGGTAAGACGATTGAACTCATGCAGATACTCGGTAACTGATTTGTTACCCTGCTCAAGAGAACGGAACTCACGCTTTTTCTGTGTAACTATTCCCGCAGGAATGTGTGTGGTCCTGCTGCGACGAAACTCTTCCAGTGTAATCTTGCTCCCGCCGGCGAGTAACCAAATAGTTGTCCCGCCAAGCCGAAGCGGGACCCTGAATCGATGAGTGGCAAACGAGACTTTCTCCGATCCGTGCACCGCAGCAGATCTAACTTCTTCTCTATGGCATGAAGCCAATCGTTAGCCTCCATGGGATTGGTGGTGCTTGGAGAAGGTCGGCGGTCGGACACGAAGGAACTCGCGCTTGGACTGGGTGGTGGGGCGGCGAACCGATTATTTCGCCGTTGTTGCTGCATTTGTTGCAAGAATCGCCGTTGCATCCGATGGTGTTGTTGTTGCATTTCTTGCATCATTGCAGCCATCATCTGTGTCGTGAAGCGAGCACTTGAGCAATGGTGGGGTTCTCGGGTGACGGTGGAGGAGCATTGCCATTGGCGTCGTGAGCTTCGTTGTTGTTGGCACTGATCGCCCATTGTTGCCGTTCGCCCGCCGGTCCCGGTGTTCACCATCCGAAGGAGACGACCGTCCGAGAGAGAAAAGAAGAAAAAGCATGCAGACTTAGAACTAATCTTTATTATTTGAATTCAAATGCATTGTTCGGTCTTGACTAAAAACAAGGAAAAGCACCAAACATCCTTAATTGGTCGGTCATATCACACTTGATATCGATCGCCGCCTATCCCCACACACGCAATGACCTAACACACAAAGAACTACCAAGAAGACAAACTAAGGTAAACAGTAAAACTAAGGAGGGCAACTAGAACGATCCACGAGACGAGGAGTCGAAAGCGCTTCCTTCGAGATCCCCATTCTTCCGAACGGCTCCCGGAGTCCTCGGGCGTCACCTCAGACTTGGACTCTTCTGAATCGGTTGCCGTAGCCCAACCGATCCTGCCTCTTCCCTCCGAGGAATCTCGAGTCTCTTCGGAGTCCATGTCTTCAGCCGAATTCTCTGAGCTTGAGTCACTGGAGACGGAGATCCAACCATTACTGCCACCTCCGCCTTGATTCGCCGAAGCTGGAGCAAAGGTGATGAGGACATCACCGCCACCGATACGTCCACCCCTCCACTTGGTCCCCTTACTCGTGCTCGTGCTCGACAACTTAACCATCAGATAAGCTCCTTCTTAAGCACTTGTCGATCTTGTTTAGACAACGGAGACACTTGCACCGTTGTTTTGCTCGGGAATGAAGAACAGGAGCCAAAGGGGAAAGGATTCACAAGCTCCGTGTTCGGGCAGCAGAACAACACCAACTTCGACGGGTGCTGCGACTTCATACGGACTCCGATTGGGGTGATCTTGGACTTCCTGGAAAGCCTATCAAGTCTATTTTCAAATGGATTTGGAATCACCTTCAAATTCGCCCTGAGTCAACGGGAATCGTCAAAATGGTCGTGACTGGTACCGTGTTACCAGAACTTGGGCTGATGGGCCTTGTATCAAGTTGGGCCCATTAGGGGCGCGTCCTAGGGTTTGGGGAGACATCCTGGTCGTCTCCAACCTCACAAATACCCCAGCAGCCGCCACTCTAGGGTTGGGTTTTGTTGAGTTGCATTCTTAGCCATTGTTGCTAGTCGCTTGTCGGAATAGCGCATGCCGGATAAGCCGCCCTACTTCCCGCCTTTGGAACCCCACATATTGTATCTTGGATTCGAATCCCTCATTCCTATTTGGTAATTTCAATACCTGTTATCTTGTTCTTGCAAGTTTCTTCGATTTGCTTGCGGGATTGAGAGCCCTAGTGGTCGGTGTCGTGCTCCACAAGGTGCGGCATCCTTGGAGGTGGTGTACGGTTGCTAAGGCGCAGCACTTGAGAGAGCCGTAGTCGGACCGCCAACGTCATCCCCCTTCCCCCAAATCGAGTTACCCCCGCCTCTCATCGAAAGATCGGGCACCAACCCTAGCGGGTTCACATCATTTGGTATCGAGCTCAAGGTTTATCGGTGAGAGATTTCGTTTCACCCTTTGAGCCTTTGCTAGTACTACTTGGTTAGGGCTTGCTGAGTTTTTGGTTGCTTTGGTTGTGTCAAGTTGCTGGTTCCTTTGGTCTAATCCACTAGAGTTTCGAGTTCTTGTCACCCCTTAGCACCAAGTTACCAATCATTGCGTTTAGAACTCGGATCCGAATGTTGAGTTCGAGTTGATTCGGAATCGATCTCGTATCGGTTTCTTGAGTTACATATCTTCCACATACGAGCTCGGATCTTGGTGTTTAGATACAGCTGGAAAGGCTACGAGTAGCTTTACAAGATTGCTTTTGGCCACAAGTTCTAATTCGGCCTCATTCCCGTTGTAACTCGCCCATCAAGTTTAGTGCCGTATTTGTTACTTGTGTTGTCCAACTCGCACTAGTTGTCTTGTGTGCTTTGAGGACCTCCCTCTGCATATTTGCTAGTCCGAAAGGGGAGAAACAAAGAGGAAAAAGGCAGAAAGGTGCAAAGAAAGAATGAAAGAAAAAGCCGCACCAAAGGAAAAAGAAACCACAACAACATTGAGCTGAATTCGACCAAGAAAGGTTGTGTTGTTTGCAGTAGTCAGTGTCATAGGTACTTGATAGCTTGTGTCAATTGGTCATATTAGGTGCTGTCATTTGTGGCTAGGCTCGCGTCTCTAGCTTGGTTTAGCCTAGGACCAGCACTTACCATCATTTGAACAATTATTCACTTGCTTGAGACTAATGTGGTGCTAGTATTTTCCTTGTGCAATTTTTCATCCTTCCTACAACTCCACACACACAACTACTTCTCCAAGTGCTTGTATTGCTGCTGCACCGATACATTGCTTCCTAGGTGCCTCCCTTGCTGGTTGCCTTCACATCCCGATTGGCAAGGTAAGAACTTGTAAGAGCTTGCTTAATAGGTTGAGAGTGAGCGACTCCACTTGAACACAAACCCAATAGGTGTAGGGCCTGTTTCCTTTCACTTGCTTGTTTGCTCTTGTCTTTCTTACTATGGCGGAACCGAGGAAGAAGACGATCGTCGACATTCTCCCCGCACCGGTGCTCTTATTCATGATGTATTGCCGAGTGAGGCTGCACACCGAAGGCCTTGATGCAGATTTGCGACCACAAATGAGAAGCTTGGGCAATTGGAGGATGCATGATTACTACCAACAATCGGCTTGGTACCTTGGAGGCATCCATTCAACGAGTGGACGCCGCCTTTGTGCTGCTCTCTTGAGGCGATTCGATGACTTTGCGGCTCGAGGCAATCACAACCGTCACCCGGATCACCACCATGATCAGCACCATCTTGAAGATGAAGGGGATGAGAACAACTACCCCGCCGACACCGAAGATGAAGAAAGACGCCATCGACGCCTGAACAGACACGTCGTGGTGTGGGCGGAGGACACCGCCGCCGTGAAGTGCACCATAACAACAACAACAACAACGAAGCTTTCCACAAGATTAAATTGAAGGTACCACCCTTTGATGGCAAATATGACCCCGATGCTTACCTTACTTGGGAAATTGCTGTTGATCAAAAATTTACATGTCATGAATTTCCGAAAACACTCGTGTTAGGGTCGCTACTAGTGAATTTACGATTTTGCTTCGTTTGGTGGATTGAACATTGCAAGAAAAATCCTAATAACATACCACCTACTTGGGATGCTTTGAAAAGGGTCATGCGGGCTAGATTTGTTCCTTCTTACTATGCCCGAGACATGTTGAATAGGTTGCAGCAATTGAGACAAGGAACTAAAAGTGTAGAAGAGTACTTTCAGGAATTGCAAATGGGCATTGCGTTGTAATCTAGAGGAGGATGAGGAACCTGCTATGGCTAGATTTTTGGGTGGATTAAATAGGGAGATTCGGACATTCTTGCCTATAAGGATTATAACAATGTCACCCGTTTATTTCACCTTGCTTGCAAAGCTGAAAGAGAAGTGCAGGGACGACGTGCCGCACTCAAGACTAACATTTCGCAGAAAGACTAGCTCGTGGCAGCCACGCACAACTTCTACTTCGCCACACGTGCGCGCACCATCCTCTTCATTGAGTAGGGCAACACCTCCTCCATCCAAGGACAAGTCCCGTGCCGCTCCATCAAATTCAGCAGCAAAGACCGTCCAAAACCCGTAGAGAGCTCTTCATCCGTTGCCTCCACGGTAGAACAAGAGACATTCGGTGCCACCGCCGCAAGGGCTATGGACATATGATGCGTGATTGTCCAAGCAAGCGCGTGATGATTGTTAGAGATGATGGTGAGTACTCCTCGCTAGTGATTTTGATGAAGATACACTTGCTTTGCTTGCGGTGACCATGTAGGTGAAGAAGAGGAGGAGCACATTGGTGCGGACGATGCAAAGCACACTATGAGAGCCTTGTTGTGCAGCGTGTGCTTAGTGCACAAATGGAACAAGCGGAGCAAAATCAGCGGCACACCTTATTTCAAACAAAGTGTGTGGTTAAAGAGAGATCTTGCCGCATGATCATTGATGGAGGGAGCTGCAACAACTTAGCTAGCGCGAGATGGTGGAGAAATTGGCACTCCCTACACAGCCACATCCTCATCCATACTACATTCAAGTGGCTCAACAACGTGGTAAGGCGAAGGTAACTAAACTTGTGAGAATCAACTTTGCCATTGGATCCTACAAAGATGTTATTGAATGTGATGTTGTGCCTATGCAAGCATGTAGTATCCTCGCTAGGTAGACCATGGCAATTTGATAGAGACTCCATGCATCATGGTAGATCAAATCAGCATTCTTTTCATACCATGAGAAGAAGATTGTGTTACATCCTATGTCCCCCGAAATGATTTTAAAGGATGAACTTGCTAGAGCTAACAAATTGAAAAAATTGGAGCATGCTAAGAGTGAAAATCAGATTGTAGTAAATGATCTTGAGAAGCATAAACACAAGAATAGCAAATCTGCTCATGATAACAAGAAGGAAATTAAGTTAAAGGGAGCTTGCTTGATTGCTACAAAATCTGAAATAAATGAGCTGATTGCTTCTACCTCCCTTGCTTATGCTTTGGTCGTAAAGAAGCATTGATTTCACTCCATGAATTGCAGCCTACTTTGCCTCCTGCCATTGCTAACCTTTTGCGGAGTATTCGATGTGTTTCCTAGTGAGATTCCACCGGATCGCCACCTATTCGAGGGATTGAGCATCAAATTGATCTCATTCCCGGAGCTTCATTGCCCAACCGTGCGCCATACAGACCAATCCGAGTAGACAAAGGAGATTCAACGCCAAGTGCGGAGCTACTCGACAAAGGTTATGTGCGTGAGTCTCTTAGTCCTTGTGCTGTTCGTATTACTTGTGCCAAAGAAAGATGGAACATGGCGCATGTGTGTGGATTGTAGGGCTATCAATAATATCACCATTCGTTACCGTCATCCTATTCCACGCCTAGATGATATGCTTGATGAGTTGAGTGGTGCCGTTGTGTTTTCTAAGGTTGATTTACGTAGTGGGTACCACCGATTCTTATGAAATTGGGAGATGAATGGAAAACTCGCTTTTAAAACAAAGTTTGGGTTGTATGAGTGGCTGGTCATGCCTTTTGGTCTCACTAATGCACCTAGCACATTTATGAGATTGATGAATGAAGTTCGCGCGCTTTTATTGGCAGATTTGTAGTTGTATACTTTGATGACATCCCGATTTATAGCAAATCACATGAGGAACATCTTGAACACTTGCGTGCTGTTTTTGATGCATTGCGTGATGCACGTTTATTTGGTAACCTTGAGAAGTGCACATTTTGCACAGATCGGGTGTCTTTTCTTAGCTATGTTGTGACACCACAGGAATTGAAGTTGATCAAGCCAAGGTTGAAGCGATACATAGCTGGCCGGTACCTACAACCGTTACCCAAGTGCGAAGTTTTCGGGACTTGCTGGTTTCTATCGTCGCTTCGTGAAGGACTTTAGCGCCCTTGCTGCCCCGCCGCATGAGCTTACCAAGAAGGGAGTGATCTTCAAATGGACAGATGCACATCGGACGCCTTCGACATGCTTAAAGATAAGTTAACACATGCACCTTTGCTCCACTTCCCGATTTCAATAAAACCTTTGAGCTTGAATGTGATGCTAGTGGAATTGGTTTGGGAGGTGTCCTTTTACAAGATGGCAAACCCGTAGCATATTTCAGTGAGAAATTGAGTGAGCCTAGTTTGAACTATTCTACTTATGACAAGGAATTGTTTGCTTTAGTTCGAACTCTACAAACATGGCCATTATTTGTGGCCCAAGGAGTTTGTCATACATTCGATCATGAATCTTTGAAACACATTCGTAGCCAAGCCAAACTGAATCGTAGACATGCTAAATGGGTAGAATTCATTGAGACCTTCCCTTATGTCATCAAACACAAAAAGGGAAAGGAAAATGTGATTGCCGATGCTTTGTCTAGACGTTATGCCATGTGTCAGCTTGATTTCAAAATCTTTGGCTTGGAAACAATAAAAGAACAATATGCACATGATGCGACTTCAAAGATGTATTGCTGAATTGTAAAGGAGGAAGGACTTGGAACAAATTCATCCTCAATGATGGGTTTGTGTTTAGAGCTAACAAGCTATGCATTCCAGCTAGCTCCGTGCGTTTGTTATTGTTGCGGGAAGCACATGGAGGAGGGCGATGGGACACTTTGGTGTGAAGAAAACAGAGGACATCCTTGCTGCTCATTTCTTTTGGCCCAGATGAGGAGAGACGTGGAGAGATTCATAGCCCGCGCACGACATGCCAAAAAGCTAAGTCACGTCTTAACCCTCATGGTTTGTACATGCCTCTACCTGTCCCTAGTGTACCTTGGGAGGATATCTCTATGGACTTTGTTTTAGGACTGCCTAGAACCAAGAAGGGGAGGGACAGCGTGTTTGTGGTGGTAGATAGATTTTCTAAAATGGCACATTTCATACCGTGTCACAAAACCGATGACGCTACCAACATTGCTGATTTATTCTTTCGTGAGATTGTTCGTTTGCATGGTGTGCCAAATACAATTGTTTCGATCGTGATGCAAAATTCCTTAGTCATTTTTGGCGAACCTTGTGGGCTAAGTTGGGAACCAAGTGTTATTCTCCACTACTTGCCACCCTCAAACGATGGTCAAACCGAGGTTGTAAATAGAACTTTATCAACCATGCTTAGGGCTGTCCTAAAAAGAACATTAAAATGTGGGAAGAATGTTTGCCTCATATTGAATTTGCGTATAATCGTTCGCTGCATTCTACTACAAAAATGTGTCCTTTTGAGATTGTCTATGGCTTCATACCACGAGCTCCTATTGATTTGATGCCCTTGCCAACTTCGAAAAACTAAACTTTGATGCTAAGCAACGTGCTGAATTGATGCTTAAGCCGCATGAAACAACTAAAGAGAACATAGAGCGCATGAATGCTAAGTATAAGTATGCTAGTGATAAAGGTAGGAAGCATATGCATTTTGAACCGGTGATCTGGTTTGGTTACATTTGAGGAAGGAAAGGTTTCTGAACCGAGAAAATCCAAACTAATGTCTAGAGCCGATGGCCCTTTTAAAGTGCTGCAACGTGTTAATGAAAATGCATATAAGCTTGATCTTCCTGCAGATTTTGGGGTCAACCCCACATTTAACATTGCAGATTTGAAACCATACTTGGGAGAAGAAGATGAGCTTGAGTCGAGGACGACTCAAATGCAAGAAGGGGAGGATGATGAGGACATCACCGCCACCGATACGTCCACCCCTCCACTTGGTCCCCTTACTCGTGCTCGTGCTCGATAACTTAACCATCAGATAAGCTCCTTCTTAAGCACTTGTCCATCTTGTTTAGACAACGGAGACACTTGCACCGTTGTTTTGCTCAGAATGAAGAACAGGAGCCAAAGGGAAAGGATTCACAAGCTCCGTGTTCGGGCAGCAGAACAACACCAACTTCTGACGGGTGCTGCGACTTCATATGGACTCCGATTGGGGTGATCTTGGACTTCCTGGAAAGCCTATCAAGTCTATTTTCAAATGGATTTGGAATCACCTTCAAATTCGCCCTGAGTCAACGGGAATCGTCAAAATGGTCGTGACTGGTACTGTGTTACCAGAACTTGGGCTGATGGGCCTTGTATCAAGTTGGGCCCATTAGGGCGCGTCCTAGGGTTTGGGGGAGACATCCTGGTCGTCTCCAACCTCACAAATACCCCAGCAGCCGCCACTCTAGGGTTGGGTTTTGTTGAGTTGCATTCTTAGCCATTGTTGCTAGTCGCTTTTGGAATAGCGCATGCCGGATAAGCCGCCCTACTTCCCGCCTTCGAACCCCACATATTGTATCTTGGATTCGAATCCCTCATTCCTATTTGGTAATTTCAATACCTGTTATCTTGTTCTTGCAAGTTTCTTCGATTTGCTTGCAGGATTGAGAGCCCTAGTGGTCGGTGTCGTGCTCCACAAGGTGCGGCATCCTTGGAGGTGGTGTACCGGTTGCTAAGGCGCAGCACTTGAGAGAGCTGTAGTCGGACCGCCAACGTCATCCCCCTTCCCCCAAATCGAGTTACCCCCTGCCTCTCATCGAAAGATCGGGCACCAACCCTAGCGGGTTCACATCAAAAGGTGAGAGCAGAGCCTGCAGCGGGAGGAACTGGAACCGGCGCTGGAACTGGAGCGGGTGGAGCTGGAGAAGGCGGTGGAATCCGAGGTGCCAGCTGGATACGGACAGGCGCGGTGGTGGTCTTTCGAGGCGTAGTGCGGAGCCCGACCCCAACCGGTGGCGGAAGTCCCTTCAATTCCGCTACCTCCTTCTTTAGACGAACCACTTCGTCCTGCAGCCGCGCGATCCTCAGCATCTTCTTGTCGTTCAGCTCTTTAGTCGCCTTGTGTAGGTTAGAGTGCATTTGATCCAGTCCTTTGAGCACAGTGCACATGTGCCCGAAGGTAGAGTCATTCTCCTCGGCCGTAGACTTGAATGCACTGACCTCTGAGGAATTACCTCGACGGGGATGGTAGCGGTAGGAGGAGGTGCGAAGGTCGCATCATGCAACTCCCTCATCCGGCCAACATCGTAGGCGGCTTCTTGACAAGCGTGATCCGACGTGCCTCCGGAAGCCGTGACCTCCATGTTGGGAAGACACGTTCCCACAAACCCGTGAACCTCCAACCGAACACGGTAGGGCAACTCGCCACCGAGAGGCGCAACCGTTGTATACTCCAGTGCTTCGGGATATCCAACCGCAAGGGCCATACGCGCGCTCCGCCACGAAGCCTCATCCCTTTTCCGCAAGGCGTTTGGGAACTTGCCATCTATAGAAACAAAGGAGTGGGAAAAATCAAAACATGCTCAAAACCCACGACCAACACCCCATTTTCGCAATTCCTAAACCCTAGATCGACTCCACTTTTCAAAACACCCCTTTTTTAAAAAAACATATGCACATGAAAAGAATTAGAGGGCTCTTAAGGTTTCCAGTTGGCTTGTCCTACATCACGGAAGGCTCGATACCAACTTGTCACGCCTGAAATTCATACGAATTTCGCAGCTAATTTGTGCATTACATCCTCGTCCAGAATCACCGAGGTACACAAATCGACGTTATTGATAATACTGTAATCCTCGTCTTAGAAAAAATATAAAAGAGTTACACAAATGCGCGGAAAGGAAAAAAACCGACTTAAGCTAAACTTGACACGAGCGAGCGGAACACCAACTCCACACCCAAACCTTGACGTGAACAAGCCTACACCTCCCCTGAGGCCTCGATCTCAACCTCGGCACCGAAGGGAAAAAGAAGCAAGACCGAGTACAACCACAGACTCAACAAGTCACACCGAAAGGGGAATATGATGCACGATAAATAACAAGGAAGGGTCAAGGGCTCAATTTGCATAAACAACATTTGTAATATATAATAATAATATTTGAAGACAAGAAAACAAGAGTAATATTTAAGCAAGATTAAATAACGCTACCCAACGCTCAAACCACGTTGCAACAGCCCATCCATCCACACCTGCACGGTCATGCTTCAACATTTCATTCAAATAAAAAGTGAGACTAATCAAGGTGAATCGGTCGATCGCCCGTAATCGTGGGCACGGCTATTCGAATAGTTTTTACTCCGATCGAGGTGTACAATCGTACCCACAAGACACAATCCCACAACACGTTATCGTGCGCCGGTGCACCACCACGGTGCCGGAAAGGAATTGTGACAGACCCTTCACATAACCCCTCTAATCAATCGTACCACACCAAGGTTTCGCCCCATTCCCATCGGGCAATGGGCAGCCCCTCTAGTGCCGCGGTGAATCCGGAGCTGATCAACCCTTAAAACCGGGCCGACCCAACTCCATCACGCTCACCCTCTCTGGGATACGTTAACTAGAGACAGCTACGCTACAGGCCCAGCCATTACCCATGCTGGCTTGTGGTATGCACGACATTTCTTCTAGGGTTTCCCGAGAACCGGTCCTTAATCGTCATGAGCACGCTAACCAAAGTCCAACCATGTGCTCACGACCCACCTTTCTCATAAATCAATATTATTAGAGACATGCTCACAACTTAACATCATCTGAGGGTTAACTTCTGGTAATGAAACTTGATTAGTGTGATCCCCTTAAGTGAGCTAGTTGCGCTAAGCATGGCTAAGCAACCTTAAACTATCATCTAGTCACATTGAACCCCAAGTTATCAATGGTATAAGGCAAACAATCCTATGGTTGAGTACAATAGGTATAATCATCCCATAAAATGACATTCTAAAACTTATGCAGTATTCGAAAGAAAAAGAGATATTTACATAAAATAGATACAATATGGTCAATGTAAGGTATGACTTGCCTTGCTCTGGAGACTGAGGAACCTCGGCGACTACTTCGAAGAGAACGGGCTCGCCGGAAAACTCGGAATCTACACGACAAACAAAGCACTCAACAAACACCCTAAGAAGTCTACTGAAACAGCACTGAAAAGTATTTTTAATGGATTCTTGACATTTTTCTGGATTTAATGAAATTTGAATGGACTAAAACGGAGTTCGGATTCAAAAGATATGAATTTTAGAAGTTTAATAGCGATTTTTAAACTAAACGTAAAAGATTAAATTATTTATTGCGCAATTAAGCCCCCGGTGACGCAAGCATGGCGCAAGCGGTAGGGCTGACGCGCGGCGCAAGCGGCCGACGCAAGCGACGCGGCGCGGTCCACGGTGGACCGAGTCCACGCGGCGGCGGAGAGAGCGGGGCACGTGGCGCGCGCGACGGAGGGGTGGCGGCGATCGGATGGCGACGGCCTTGCGCGCGAGGGACGGTCCGGATCCGCCCGATCCGAAGGATCGAACGGCGCGGATCGCGGCTAGGGTTAGGGTTCGGGCGGCGACCGAGGCGGACACGCGGCAGCCATCCCGGCGCGCTGACGAGATCGGCGACGGATCGATCGCGATCGGACGGTGGGATCGCCCGATCCGAAGGATCGGACGGCGCAGCGGAGCGGCGCTAGGGTTAGGGTTTGGGCGGCGGCGGCTCGAGCTCGCCCGCCGCCATGGCCGCGGCGGCCGGCCGGACTCGGCGGCACCGGCGGCGGCGGCGAAGGTGCTGCGGGCGCGGGAACCACGGGGAAGGGCGGAACGATGCGCGCGGGAGCGGTTCGAGAGGAGGCCCGAAAAACCGAAAGGAGAAGGGCGGCGGTGCACTCACCGGCGACGGAGACGACGACGATGGCGACGGCGGGTTTTGGGGGCTAGCGCACGGGAACCAAAGGAAAGCGGCGGCGAAAGGGGAGTTTTATAGGGGTACAACGAGGCCGAAACAAACACGGAAACGGCGCGGATTCCTCGCCGTTGTTCACGGACTCGGAGAGAGAGGGAAACAATCGGCGACGGATTTCGCGTGGATAGGGTTTCCAACGGCGCGGGTCTGCGGGGATGGAAACGGCGCCACGAGATTGAGCCCGCACGGGCCGACGTGGCTCGGATTCAAACGGAAAGGAGCGGAAAGGCGGCGCGCATGGCGGACGGCGGCCGGACCGACCGGGCGCGGGACGGAAGCTCTGACAGCGGGCCCACCCGTCGCCGACTCGCGGCGAGGGACGCCCGCGGACTTGCGTGCTGCGGCGGCGTGCGGCCTGGCCACGACCGGGCGCGCGCGGAGGGACCGGCCGACGGCCCAAGGAAAGAGCGGAGATCGCAGCCCATACGGAAAAGGAAAAGAAAAAGAGGAAAAATGATTTTTGGGGCTTAATTAATTCCCGATTTCTTATTTAATTGCTTAAAAATACTTAGAGTGCTATAAAAATTCCAAGAAAACTCGTTAGCGTATTTTGACATGAAGAATTCAAGAAAAATCCTACCATGTCATTTGCATTTATTAATTGCATTTTAAAATTATAGGTTGACTCGTGTTAATTTCGTAAATTCCGATTATTTCCGGTAAATTATTTTAAATGAATTAGGAAAACCTGTGATGTGACACCCGAGGGGCGGGGGCGGCGATCACGATGACGCCGACGACCATATGCCAATCGGGCGGCTAAACCGCCGGGGTCCGGCCGAAGCGATCTGGGGCCCTGGACCCTGGGAAGAGGAAGATGTCGAGGAGGATCCCGCTCCTCCCCATCCCCACCATGCGGTGGCGGCGCGAAGCGCGCTGCTCCTCCCCGCAGATCGAGGGCTCGCGGGCGGCGGGCTTGTCCCGAGGGGTCACTCCGCCGAGGGCCAGGACGGCCACAACGACGGCGACGACGACGGCAGAGGAGGCCCGGGGCACACCCACGGTGAGCACGCCGTCGGCGGGGCGTCCGCGGGGCTCCAAGCATCGCGGATGCGGCGAGCGACACCCAAGCAAGCCCTCCAGCGGCCCCGCAAAGAAGAAGGGCCATCTCGCGGTTTCTGGGACTTCAACCCTGCCCGCAGGTACGCCTTGTCGACGCGCACATGCTCATTGGGCCTTAAGTTTTTGTCTTGTTTTATATCCCTTATTATGTTCATGTTTTGCTTTCAGCCGCGAGCACAGGCATTTTCGCCCCAGGGTTATACCGAAGGGCGGTTCTGCCTCGGGCTCGGGGGAGGAAGCGCAGGAGAGGCTCGAGGCGCTTGAGCCCTCCGGGTCCGGGTCGCCCCTTACGGGTTCGGTCCCGGATCCGGTGCGACCCGAAGATGAAGGGTTACGCGGAGGCTACGCTAGCCGAAAACAAAACTTTTTACCGCGCAAACCAGGAACACTTGTAAGTAAGGGCCGATAGATCATTACCGATTGAGTATGCAATGGAAATAGCCAATCGTGGCTATCCGACTGAACCGTGGCCGCCGATGATGCCGATTCCCGCAAGCCGACACCGATTCCCGGGATGCCGATTCGCCAACCGCCGACTCGCCGATGTCGCAGCCGATCTGAGTCGTCCGACCGCGTTGTCGCGCCTCGCTCCGATGCGCTCGACCGCAGCCGATTCCACCACAGCCGATTAACAGCGTGCAACGTAGCAGCGCCTCTACCGGTATCTACACGTCCGGGGACAGAACGCCAAACACCCGTGTGCTAGCACGCGATGCAAGGCTAGGGCTTGGCTCGAAAGTGGGGAGGGTTTCCGTGGAGATTGATCTCGTCGACTTCTAAAGCCGCGTGTGATCAGATTGATTTCAGCGTAATGCAAATCAATTGACGTGTAGCAGCTCTCCACCCCTCCCTCCTTTATATAGAGTTGGCCGACTGGCACTAGTGACCGATCAGGACTCTATTTTTAATCGGATCTCATCCGAATTTCATAGAGTTGGCCGCCCATACGTCGTAAGCCCACAGGACTCTATTCGATCGGATCCCTATCCGATCGAGCCGTATCCGAGTCCAACTCGAATATCTATTCTATCCCCTTAAGCGTGCGACCCGTAGGTTCAGTATACTCGGTTTCGGCTATAGTCTAACTTAGCCGATCGTCGGCTCGAGTCCAACTCACCGACACTGTCACGACGGCGCCTAGCAAGCACATATTGACACCATAGTATACAAGAATATAATATCGGCTCTGAACCTGTAATGTGTACACAAATCCCTTTGCCTCACAATACCAATTAAGCTATAGACAAGATGTGTGACATACCTTCAATAGCTTAACCATTCACTCGAACCGTATTGGATTATCTGTATGTTGATTGACTCCTCAATCAACTTAGCATGGCCATGCATTTCCATAATCCATTACCTCGAGGGGCCCAGAGATATATCTCCAAAGGAGGGGCAAATTCCATCTTGATCACTCACATCCCACTTCATGTTTCATAGCAAACCCGAAAACTACCTTTATAATTACCCAGTTACGGAATAGCGGTTGGTAGTCCCAAAGTAGGCTACTACACATGTTGGAATCCATGGTGATCTCAGGTCTAAGGACTTTGTACCAACACTACCTGAGACCAACTAATGGCACATTAATTCGTGTAGTGTCTCATGGTGGGTCTATCCAACAATGTGTTCTCTAACACATATGTCTATGTTTATTGATTTGGTATCTCCATACCCATGATCTATGAGACATGATCATCAATAAATAAACATGCCGATCTTAGAATCATATTAGTTCCAATAATATGATATATGATCAGAGATCATTTAGAAATATATTCATACATATCGAGTCTCATAAATAAGTCACGTACTTATTGATCAATACAAGATGTCTATTTCATGGAACTGAATAACACTTTATTCATAAATACATAAACATTGACGTGATATCCAACATCTCCATGTTGCCTCTAGGGCATATCACTAACAGAAGAGAGGGCCCACCCAGAGACCGGGGCGACGGCCGCCCACGAGGAGCGAGCCGTGGGCGGCCCCGGCACGGAGGGGCAGCGGAGGGCGGCGGAGAACAACCCCAGGGGTCTCCTCCGCGGCAACCATCGCCGCCGCCACAACAGCCATCGCCCGCGTCGCGCCAAACGGTGTCGTCACCCCGCCGCCACCGTTAGCTCGCCGGCCGCCGGCCTGCGTGAGCCCCCAACGCAAGGAGCCGACGGCTCGGCCATGGGGGTCTTCACCGCCCACCCGCACAGTGGCGATCCCGGCCGAGCTCCGACTCCGAATCCGGGGCACTAGGTCCGGTTCGTGCCCGCCCCGGACACCGAGCCCCTCGTCCTGGCCGCAAGAGCGGCGAGGGAGGTTGTATCCAGTGGCGCCGGAGGAGGCCAACGTGATCTCCCTGGAGGGGCTCCGGGCCCAGGTGCAGGCCTTGGCCGCCAGAGAGGTTGCGGTGGCGCGGCGGGAGGCCGAGGTTGAAGAGGGCCGTCGGGAGCTGGCGGCCACAGCGAGGGTGGAGGGCCTCGTCCGCAGGCGGGAGCTGGCGGAGATCGAGCGGCGCAAGGAGGAGCTCAGCTAGGTGTTCGAAGACACCGTCGTTGAGCGGCACGCCGTCGACTTCTGCGAGCAGGTCGCCGCCGCCGCTGAGGAGAGGGTCCGCACCACCGCCGGGGGGTTCCTCCGCGACCTCAGGGAACACGCCCAGGGCCTCGACGAGCACGAGCGCACCCTGTGCGACGCTGAGGCCGCCGTCGCTAGCACCGACGTCGACCTCCAGGCCCGCGAGGCCGGCCTGGTGGAGCAGGAGAGGGCTCTAGAGGCGGCGTGGCGGGCGGTCGAGGACCGGGAGGCCGCCGTTGCCAGGACCGAGGAGGACTCCGCCGCGCTGGAGGCTAACGTGCTGGCCCAGGAGAAGGCCATCGCGGAGCGCGAGGCCGCCATGGAGGGGCGAGAGGCGACGGTGCTGGAGACCCAGGAGGAGGCCTCTCGGTGCCTGAAGGCCGTCTGGGAGCGCGAGCAGCTGCTCGCCGCCGCCTCGGGCCACCGGCAAGACGAGTTGGAGCGGTGGGAGCAAGACCTGGCCGCCCGGGAGCAGGTGGTCATCGATGCGCAGGCGCAGGTGCGGGGCTGGAACTGGAGGAGGCGCGCCGCCGGATCGCGGAGCTGAGCACACCTTGCGCCTGGGGCTTCGGGTCCTGGCCTCATCCGTCGAGCGCCTTCGGGACGCAGCCCGCGAGGTGGGGATCATCCGTCCCCTCACCGGCGTCCCTACCTTAGGGGGGCTGGCCACTCACATAGATGAGCTAGCTGAGGGGATCAGGAGGATGCCGGAGGAGGTCGACGAGGTGACGAAGGAGTCGTCATACGACTTGTCTCGCCAAGTCGCTACGCTTATCCTGGCGAGCTATCAGGCTCGTGACCCCGGCTTCGACCCCTACATCCCCACCGAGGACTTCCCCGAAGGCACCGAGGAGGCCGCCCGTCTTCGGGTCCAAGACGCCATCGACTCCATCATGGTGGGCTTTGATGGCACCCCGGCGGCCTTCCAGCTTGCCCTCCGTGAGGACTCGCCGGACGAAGACCTCCCGGCGAATGCCCCCAGCAACCCGTCGGCCACTTAGGACTCTCTCGCCCTCTTTTTGCTTCCATTTGTACTTGTGCACAAAGACATTCGCAATATTGTTTATAAAGTCAGTGAACTTGCCTTTATTATGTTGGACTTGCACTGTAACAGCCCATCGTGGCTGCTTCTGATGATTCATATATGTATGTATATATGTTGGGAGCCCCCGGCCAACTTAGCGCACACGTAGTGCGGTTGGTTGGCCCGAGCCTCTGCCTGTTTGCTTTCTTGCAACGGTAGTTCAACTCTTAGTTAGCTTAGTCATTGCAAGAATGCAGTAGCGTGGTCCTCCGCCATGATTTGTCCCATGTAGCTGGGGGCTGGTCCGGGTTCGGGCAGCATGCACTGGCCGTTGGCTGGTGCCTTTCTCGGGGCTCCGGGTAGGAGCGAAGGCATAAAAAGGACAGCGAGGGCAGCGGCACAGGGGGCCGGGACAGGCGTGTTAGTACGCACCCGAACCCCCAGGCGTTGACTGCCCCAGGCATGGTAGTATGCAGCGTCGCTGTACCCTCGACGACCTTAGGGCTCTCAGGCTAAGGCGGGCAAGGCCAGGGAACCATTGAAAAGCCGCATCCGCAGTATATGCTCCAGCACATGGAAGAAAACACACTACAAACATGTATTTTGCAAGAAAATCATATGGGATGTAACAGCAAACTTATTGTCCATGCCACCGGAAGCAGTGGATGAACTTCCATATATGTTTCAGCGCACCATGCGACTTATGGGTAAAACCTACGCAGGTGAGAAATGTTCCACGGGTTCGGCAACGGAGTGCCGTCCTCTGTGGCTAGGCGAACTACTCCCGGACGCGGGGTGCCAATAACCTTGTATGGCCCCTCCCACATCAGGGATAATTTGCTCAGTCCCGCACCCGTTTGCACGCGGCGTAGGACCAGATCATTGACTTGCAGCGCTCGGGTGCTGACTTTGTTTTGATGGTAGCGGCGGAGGCTCTGTTGGTAGCGGGCCACGCGAAGCGCTGCCCGGCGTCGTCTTTCCTCCAGGTAATCCAAGTCGTCACGATGCATCTGCCCTTGATCTGCTTCGGTGTATAACGTGGCTCGAGGCGATCCCAGGGTGAGCTCGGAAGGCAAAACCGCCTCGGCTCCATACACCAAGAAGAAAGGTGTCTCCCCGATGGCACGGCTCGGGGTTGTCCGATTGGCCCAAAGGACCGCAGGCAGCTTATCAGTCCACGAGTCCCCATGGTTCTTGAGCACGTTGTAGGTCTTAGTCCTTAGGCCTTTCAGTATTTCTGCGTTTGCACGCTCGGCCTGACCGTTGCTTTGGGGGTGGGCGAGCGAGGCGAAACAGAGCTTGATGCCCATGTCGTCGCAATACTCGTCAAACAGCTCACTCGTGAACTGGGTGCCGTTGTCGGTGATGAGCCTGTTGGGGATCCCAAACCTTGTCGTGATGCCTCTCATGAACCCCACAGCCGAATGCTTATCGATGATGCTGACTGAATAGGCCTCGGGCCACTTGGTGAATTTGTCGATGGCGACATATAGAAACTTGCAGCCGCCCCGTGCCTGCTTGAACGGACCCAAGATGTCCAGCCCCCAGACCGTGAATGGCCATGAGAGCGGGATGGTCTGAAGGGCCTGGGCCGGCAGGTGCGTCTGCTTGGCGTGGAATTGGCACGCTCGGCACCGCCGCACGAGGTCTATTGCGTCCTCCAGCGCGGTGGGCCAATAGAATCCTTGGCAGAATGCCTTTCCCACCAAGGTTCGAGAGGCCGAGTGCGCCCCGCATTCACCTTCATGGATCTCGGCTAGGAGCTCGAGACCCTGTTCCCGAGCAATGCATTTCATGAGCACTCCGATGGCACCGCGTTGGTAGAGTGTCCCTTCTACCAACACGTACCTCTTGGAGGTCCGGGCAATGCGTTCGCTTTCCTCGCGTTGCTCGAGCAATGAAGCATCTTATAGGTACGCTTGGATTTCCGAAATCCAAGCCACCTGGCGCGTGATGTTGATCCCAGCAGAGCCAGGCTGTGGCTGGCCTGCCAGATCCAGGGCGTCGGGACCAGCCGATTCCTACCTCTGGGGCGGTTCGGGGTGCGCCGACGGCTCTGTGAGACTTTCTTCAAACGCGCCTGGCGGGGCTGGGTCTCGCGCGGACGCGATCCTAGATAGCTCGTCCGCCAGGGTGTTATCTCTTCTGGGAATATGGCGTAGCTCGAGGCCATCGAAATGGCGCTACATACGCCGTACTTCCTTGACATAAGCATCCATTTGGGGGTCGGTGCATTGGTACTCCTTGGAAACCTGGTTTACAACCAGTTGGGAATCCTTGAGGACAGCAGACGGCGGATGCCCACACCTGCTGCCGCTCGCAACCCCGCTAGAAGCCCCTCATATTCGGCCATGTTGTCGGTTGCCCGGAAGTCAAGCCGGACGATGTACTGAAGTACGTCGCCCGCTGGGGAAGTTAACACCACGTCTGCCCCGACCCCGTGCAAGGTGAGTGAACCGTCAAAGTTCATCACCCAGTGTGCGGTTCCTTGGCCACGATCCTCCGTACTCTCGGGTTCACCCGGGGATGGATCTCTATCGGCCGTTGGCGTCCATTCTGCCACGAAATCGGCTAAGGCCTGGCTCTTGATCGCGTGTCGGACTTCAAAATGCAGATCAAATTCCGACAACTCGATGGCCCACTTGACTACCCGTCCCGTGCCCTCTCGGTTATGCAGGATTTGCCCGAGAGGGTAGGACGTAATTACCGTTACCCGGTGCGCCTAGAAATAATGGCGTAGCTTCCTGGAGGCCACGAGCACGGCGTAGAGCATTTTCTGGGCCTGCGGGTAACGTGTCTTTGCGTCCCGTAGCGCCTCGCTGACAAAGTAGATCGGCCGCTGCACCTTGGTGCGGGCCTTGGCTACTTTGTTAGGGGCGACTGGTTCGGGTACACCAAGGCGGGTTACCTCGGTGTCCGGGGCTTCCGGGCCATCGCCTCCCCCGGGGCCCTCAGGGCCGCTCTGGGTGGAAGGAGCCTCGGAAGCCCCCGGACTAGGGGGCCGGGCGGCTCCCTGAAGCTCGGGGGGCCAAGGGCCACCTCCGGGCTCGGGCGCTTCCTTGGGCGGCACCATTCCGAGGTTTCCTGCCTCGGGTGCTTCGAGGCGGGTTATCTCGGTGCTCGGGGCTGCCGGGCCATCGCCTCCCCCGGGGCCCTCAGGGCCACTCTGGGTGGAGAGGGCCTCGGGAGCCCCCGGACTAGGGGGGCGGGTGGCTCCCTGAAGCTCGGGGGGCCAAAGGCTACCTCCGGGTTCGGGCGCTTCCTCGGCCAACACCGTTTCGAGGTTTCCTGCCTCCGGGTTCGATGGGGTTGGGGGCGACTGAGAGTCTAGCTCGTCGTCACGCTCAACAACCAAAGCCACACTAATCACTTGGGGGAGGGTCACCGCTAAATATAAAAGGAGGGGTTCTCCTTCCCGGGGGGCTACCAATACGGGCGGTGAGGAGAGATAGCGCTTGAGCTCGCCCAAGGCTTTCTCTGCTTCGTCCGTCCAAGTGAAGGGGCCGTTTCGCTTTAACAGCTTGAATAGAGGGAGCGCCCGCTCTCCTAACCTAGATATAAAATGACTCAGGGCAGCTACACAACCAGTGATTCTCTGCACGTCCTTGAGTTTCCTAGGGCGCATTTCCTCTATCGCTTTTATTTTTGCGGGTTGGCCTCAATGCCTTGGGCGAGACCAAAACCCTAACAGCTTTGCCCGGTACCCGAACACACATTTCTCTGGGTTCAGCTTCATGCGGGAGGACCGGAGGTTATTAAACGTCTCGGCCAAGTCCGGGAGCAAGGTTTTTTGGTCCCGGGATTTGACTACGAGATCATCGACGTACGTCTCAACATTGCGTCATATTTGGTCTTTCAACATGATGCGGACACCATGTTGAAAAGTGGACATGGCATTCTTCAAACCAAAGGGCATAGACGTGTAGCAAAAGGTACCCACAGGGGTAATAAATGAAGTTTTCTCCTCATCCTCTATAGCCATGCGGAATTGATGATAACCAGAGTATGCATCTAGGAAGCATAAAAGGTCGCACCCCGCAGTGAAGTCGACTATCTGGTCTATTCGAGGTAGAGGATAGGGGTCTTTAGTACATGCCTTGTTGAGGTCGATGTAGTTGATGCACATGCGCAGCTTGTGGTTGGCCTTCAGGACGACCATCGGGTTCGCCAACCACTCCGGATGCAGCACCTCCCGGATGAAGCCGGCCTCCTGGAGCCGTGCCACCTCTTCGCGGATGAACGCCTGTCGCTCCGGGGCCTACCGCCTCACCTTTTGCCGGACTGGCCGTGCATCCGGCCGTACTGCAAGTCGATGCTCAATCACCTTCCTGGGGACTCCGGGCATATCCGACGGCTTCCAAGCAAACACGTCGGCGTTCGCCCGCAGGAAGGAGACGAGCGCGTCTTCCTATTTGGGGTCCAAGTTGCCACCAATGTTGGCGGTCTTGGACGGGTCGTCACCCAATTGGATAGACTTAACTACCACCTCATCGGTAGAGGTGATACGTTGTTTTGGGGCCCGAGAACCCGAGGTCTCCCCTTGAGGGCCCTCGGGTTCAACGCGGTCGGCCGCCGCGATGTCGTCCATGCGCGCTTTCGCACAGTCTAGCGCGGTTTTAATGTCGGCGTGGATGGTGATGGGGCCTCCGGGGCCCGGCATCTTAAGTTGGCGGTAGGCATAATGGGTAGCCGCCATGAACTTCACCAACACCGGCCTCCCGAGCACGGCGTTGTAGGGCAGATTGAGGTCCGCCACATCAAAGTCGATCCGCTTGGTGCGAAAATTAGCGGGACCCCCAAAGGTGACCAGCAAAGCGATCTGCCCAAGGGGCCACACTTTCCCGGGCGTCACCCCAATGATGGGGTAAGACGGCCCGAGCACCATTACCGGGGCCTTGATTGCATCGAAGGCCTTCGGGGACAGTATATTGAGGGCCGCACCCCTATCAATTAAGACTCGGGCGACCTTGACGTTGCAGATGGTGGGGGAGGTCACAAGGGCCAAGTGGCCGCTACGTGCGATGCTCTCGGGGTGGTCGGTCTGGTTGAAGGTGATGGGCACCTCCGCCCAGCGCGACCTTCGGGCCGCCTCGTGGGACGGCACAGCCGCGAGGAGCTCGCGCCTCATGGACTTGAGGCTCCGGCGGGACACCTGGGCGCCTGCACCACCGTCGATGGTGGCGACGACGTGCTGGGGATCTTGGTAGCCCAGGTTGTCATCGTCGTCCCCGACGGGGGCCGCATCTTTGGCCTCCTCTCGCCGGTTGTCCGAACGCTCCGCGGGGGCCTTGCCCTTGCGGCGGATTTCCTTCTCATTCTCCCTCCGCTCCTGCTCGTACTTTTGCACCCGTTCGGCCAAGTTCTTAACCGAACGACATTCGGAGAGGTCGTGGTGGGAGGTTTGGTGCACCATGCACCATTTGTCCCCGACCCGGCCCTGGGGGCGAGGGTCCGGGGACCGCCTGCGGTTGCCCGCGGGCTTGCCCTTCCGCGAGGGATTCTCTGCACCGTCGACGGCGAGGACGTGACCCTCCTCGCCACCACGCGATGGCCTGCGCTTCCGCCGCCGCTCGTGTCGCTCTTCTCGGGACGCGGAGGGGGCAGCGCCGGTGGAGGCTGGGGCAGGATTCCTAGGATTCCAAACCCAAGCCTCCTCCTTGCGGGCCACCCGGTCAGCAAACTCAAAGAGCTCCGTGGTAGTCCGAGGGGCCTTGGACTCGATCTTCTTCAACATAACGTTGTGGCATACACCACTCCGGAAGGCGAAGATCACTGCATGGTCAGCAATGGAGGGTATGGTATTGCGTACCTAGCAAAAATGCTAGATGTATTTGTGCAGGGACTCGTCCTCCGCTCGTCGAACCATGTGGATGTCTGCCTCCACTCCCGGGCGTGGGTACGTGCCCTGTAAGTTGGAGGTGAACTGTCGGCACAGGTCGTCCCAAGAAGTGACCGACTGGGCCGGCAGGTTCATCAGCTAGGAGCGGCCTGGCCCTTGAGCGCCATGGGAAAGAAGTTGGCCATGACGTGCTCGTCATATCCAGCAGCCTCAATGGTTGTGGTGTAGATCTGAAGGAACTCGGTGGGGTTCATCGAGCCGTCGTATTTCTCCATAAGGGCCGTCCTAAACTTGTTAGGCCAACACACATTACGGAGGCTGGTAACGAAGGCCTGGCAGTTGCTGCCGGCCGGAGGGGGCGACGATGGCTGCGGGGCCCTGTTGGGCGTCGTGGGGCCTCCTGCTCGCGGTTGGGCCATCACGGCCGCTCGCCGTCCCATGAGGGGCTCCTCCTGCGGGAGGGCCGTTGTGGCCGCTCGCCGAGTGGTTGCGCCTCCTGACGAGGAGGTGTAATCCGGTGCCCGCCCCATGCGGCGCTCGTCACGGCGCTGCTCGATGTGAAGGCGGGCGTCCCGTTCTGCATACAGCAGATCTCATGGCGCTTCTGGTTGGGCTGCTGCCGAGAGGCTCTCTTCCGCCCTCGCGGCAGCCGCTGCCCTTCGAGCCCGTCACCGAAAGGACGAGCTCACCGCGGCATGTGAACCGCGCAGTTGGTGGCTAGAGGAAGCGAGGTCAGCGGCTAGCTGACGCTGGGTCGTGCCTACCAGCTTCGCCACGTCGTCGAACCAACGCTTGGCGTTGGATCCCTCGCCCGGGGTGAACGGGGGGTGGCGCAAAAGAGCTTCTGCCGCCTGGAGGGCACCCTCAGGCGTGCCAAACTCCAGGCGACGATGAACGTCTCCCCGGCGAGGTTCGCCGGTACGCCGCTAGGGCGTGGCCTGGATCCTGCAGGAGCATTGTCACCCCGCGGATGCTCCGCCCCCGCCCGCAGCCCGCCGCTTTGGCCGGGGGCGAGGAGATGGCGCGGGCGCCGCCGCCGCTGCCATCGAGGCGGCGAGGAGACGAAGATCCTTCCCCCTCGAGCGGAGGTGGCGAAAGTTGGGGCTGTGCCCGCCCGTGTCAACCTCCTCCGCCGCCTTTGTTGGCCAGGTCGCGCTCGCGCGTAGCGAGCGAGCCTAACACGGACCGTGGGACGCGGCCGTGAACCATGGCGATGACGGGGAGAGAGGGTTTCCAGCCAGAAAATGGAAGGAATACGGGAGTTTAAATCAAAACGCAGTGCACTCCCCCTACCTGGCGTGCCAGCTGTCGATGTTGGAGATCGACACGCGGGAATCCGAGGGACCCCCTTTTTGGTTCGGCACGGGGAGCGATGAATCCTGGTTTAAACTCGCGGTGAGGATAAGATGATGCAGATGAAGCGGGAAAAATCAAGACTGCAGAGACGCGGGGGCTTATACAGGTTCAGGCCACCTACGAGGTGTAATACTCTACTCCTGTCCTGTGTGTAATATGAGGGACGAATTACAGGGAGCAATGAGGATGTTCTTTTTAGGAGTCAGAGGTGGACAAGGAGTTGCTAAGAACTAGCTGTCGCTCAGGGGACTGATGAACCGAGTCGAGGGAACCGTTTTTATGATAGACTTGGGCCTCCTTTTATAGTACAAGGGAACACCACAGTAGTCCCGATCTCATCTACCTCGCTCCACGTGATGGAGCGGCTCTTGTCTTGTCTTGTCGGAGAAGCCACTCCATCTTTTTTCCTGTTTGCTGCATCATGGGGGTAGGCGGAAAAAGGTGGTCGTCGTGGTAGCCATGTCGCTGACGCGGTGATGGCCTGCCTACCTACTCCGATGGGACCCACTGGTCAGCGGCCCATCTCGCGAGTAGACACTGACATAACGCCTCCTGCGCTCGTACTCTCTCTCCCACGCGGCCGCCCAATGCATTAAACGCGACTAGACGGGGCGTGAGGAAGGCGTGCGCGGAGTGGGTGCGCTGCCATACCACGGTCACAGTCAAAGACTTTAGGCCTCCTTTGCCTCGTGACAGGCAAAAAGGGGTGATGATGAGAGCGACTAACAGGCGTGCCTTACATCGCATTAAATGCGACAGGGCAGGCGCTCAGCCTCTCTCTTTTTGGGCATTAAATGGGTTGGTGCGGTTGGACTCGCCCTCTCTCGAGGAGGTGCGGGGTGAGGATGGGGGTCGGGTAACCCCGACCCTACCGTCCGGGTCCGGATGATCCCGGACCCTACCGCTGGGAGCACGGCGGCCTCCGGCGACCTCCGGGCCAAGCCCTCTTGGGCGGCCATGTGGCCGCCCGTGGCCGGGACTCACTTGGGCCATTCTGGACATATATTTGACGCGCCTTGATGGGCAAGGGCGCCTTCCTTTTCTCAGATGCCATACCTCTGACATACCCCCAAGTCCATATCACCGACACCACCCAATGTCATTGAGCTCGATTCCTCTCCACCTAACGTCACGATGTACTCACATAAGTACAAGAAGGCTATTGTGAGCAAGGCACTATATAAAAATTATTAACTCAAACGGAACAGGATAAACATATTCCTCAAACTAAAGAGGATAAACATATTCATTCCACTGGCCGAAAATTTGGCAAATCAAGCTTCCAAACACATTGCTATGTTCTAACTTAATAAAGTAAGATATAGGTTTTACCTTGATTATTTTGTTAATATGTTTTTCAAACAGTGTATTTTGTGTGAAAATCTTTTATATGAAAATTGTTTTAAAATATAAAATAAATCTATTTTTAAGTTTATAATCGTTAAAATTTAATTAATCATGTTTTCATGGCTTTCTTTTTTTTTCCATCGATTCATGTTCATCGTCGCCTGATTCAAACGGGCGAGGATGGACGGATCGACGGTCCGGATGCGGTGCTTCTGTCGTGTTGGACGGCTGAGACGTGGTGCAGAGGATGGTTGGCTGGCTGTGCCGGGCCGTCCGCACCCGTCGATGCGTCGGACCCAAACCCGACCACCAGACCGCAACGGAACGCAACATCGCACGTTAAAATGGCCCCCGACTCGTCTCCCCTCTTCCACTCCTCGCTTCCACCCCCACACACACGCTCCTAAGCCTCCAGACTCCACTCCAGTGCTCCTCCGGTGACCGGTGCCCTCGCCGCAATCGAGATGTCGCGGTCGCACTCCTCCTCGTCTCGTCGGCCTCCTCTGCCTCGGCGTCGGCGTCGGCCGCCTCCACCGCGATGTCGGCTGTACCATCGGCGTACGAGCGCCCCGGAGGAGGACCAAGAAACATGGGCAATCTGCGTTGGTGCAGCACTCCTCTGCCTACCTCGTCGGGAAGGCGAAAGCCCTGCCTTTCGATGGATCGTCGGCCAACAAGTCCGCGGCACCGTCGGCGTACGAGCTACCCGCCGGTGGGCTGACGGGCAACGGGTCCGCGTCGGCGTCGGTGCCGCACCCTTGGGCCTACCCTGCGTCCTCATTGTCGGGAATGCTAAAGGCCCTGCCTTTCGAGGGACACGCCGAACAAGTCCGCCGCGACACCGACGACGTTCGAGCTCTCCCTCTTCGCCGCAGTTCTGACGGGCGACCTGTCCGCGTCGGTGTCGGCGTCGGCGTCGGCGTGGGCTTCTGCTTCAGCGCGCACCTCGCTCGGCCTACCCATACGCCCCAGTCCCGTCCTTTGGTTGGGAAAAGCCAAAGGCCCAGCCTTTCGACGACGGGTCGACGCCCTTCAAGTCCGCTGCGTTCGAGCTCTCCGCCGCAGGGATGACGGGCAACTCGCTCGCATCAGCGTCGAGTTCTGCTTCCATGTCACGCGTCTTCCACGACCCCGCCCCGGCCTCGGCCTCCTCCAAGGCGTCCAAGGCGCTCACCCCACCCGCGCTCTCGCCGCCCATGGCGTTCCCCCCGTACGCTGCCCCTCGGGATCCCTGGGGTCGTCATCAACTACTCTCCGACTCCGCTCCACCGGGGCCTCGCTTGTCCGGGCGCCTGGACGCCATTCCTTTCAAAGGGGTCGCCAAGACCAGTGTGGGCGCACACATCGTCTTGGACCGCGGGGTGCTCGAGTGGCGTTGAGCCTCCTGTCTCCTGGACGGGGACGAACTCGGGGGAGTCGATCGACTCTAAGGCAGCTGCTGATATTGATCCTGTTTGTGATGACCAAGATGTTTTCGTTGACTCATGTGACTACCTGCTTGAAAATTTTGATCAGTTGATGGTCGTCATCCCAAAGTTGATGCAATGGTCGGTGAGGACATAGGATGCTTGGATGCCAAAGAATCGCAGATGTTTGTTTTGAATCAAGATGAATTGGCCTGAACTTGTTTAACCATGAGACTATCTTCTGCAAAGTGAAGGAAGCTGATGCATTGATAAAGAGGTATACTTCAAGACTTTTGCATTTTGTAACAAGTGGATTGTCTTTTTTGTCATGGTATTAGCTGTTAACACACTCTAACTATATAGATTACATGAGCTTGAGCAATTCTCCGAGAACATTCAGCAAGCGATTTCCAACACACAGAGCTTGATCTGTAAGATCAAAAGCGAAGGTCCTCATCTGAAGGTTGACGATTCGGATTATGGATTCCCCTGGTATGTGGATTACTTTTGTAACATTTCATAACTCTTAAGTCAATGCTTGCCGTTGTAACATTTACTCTTGATTCATAGTTCCTTAGCGATATTATCAGTAGCTATCCTATGAAGGAACGAGTAACGGAAAATGAGCTGCAAGGCCTAGTGGATAAGTCCAAATATGCTGATGTACTGTCATAGGAGGATCACCGATTTCTTATATCGGTCCTAGATACCAGGGTGAATATTCTTCAAGACCTGCTGGTTGATTTTCGCAATGAAGTAATTCAACCCCTTCTTTGGTCCATGTTCATGACAGGTATTACTCTTCAGTCTTCACTGTCCTCTTGTCTTTTTTTCTTTTAATATTTTGTTATGTGTCTAGAGTTCATTTTTCTTTTGCATGCAGATGTTGACTGTACCAATCTGCCAGCTAAAGGCAAATGAGGAACAAGACCGGGAAGCTAAGGAAGGTGTTGATGTTGGAGATATTGATGATGATTGGGTGGAATGCTCTGGGTTTTGACTGCAGCTTATGCAGCAAGTGATAACTATTTGCACCTGTTGTTCCTAGAAACTGTTTTCACGAAGTTGTTTTTGTCAATGAATCCTTTGCACAACACAATGGCATGGATTTGTCCTAGGTGTCTTGTGTGTGTGTGTTAATACTTCGGTGACATATTGGGTAGCTTGGTTACTGCACTGGTATTTTCTTAATACTATGAATTGAGCTGTATTATCATTTCATAACAAACAAAATGTATTTCCTAATCTGCCCGCTGTCAGTACTTGTTTTCAGTTTCTGCTCTAGTGTTATTCAGTATTTGGTTTCTGCTGCAGCTGAAATCTTGCCCTATCAGTTATGTCATGCCCACAAAATGAAACATGTACTGACTAGATTTGTTGACTGATGATATTTCTTTAGTTCCCTATTATATGGTTTGAAATCAGTGAAGTACTAAAAAATTGGCAGGCACACTCAAAGGAGTGTTTGGCAGAGCTCCATATCGTAGATCCTGGTGGAGTGGAGTTGGAGCCTTGCCAAACGCTTAACCTCCAAACAAATCTGAATGAAACACTCCAATAAAATAAACTAGCAAGATGGAACTTAGAGTTGAGCCTTACTAAACACATCTCAGTATTTGTAACTTGTGTATGCAGCTTAGGGCCCACAAGCGAAACTGTATAGAAACCCAGCTGCATGCCCTATTCGGCCCAATCACAGTGGATTTTCCGGAATGTTAGGCAAACAGTTGGGCATACTATTTTCAGAGATGTGTTCTTCTTCATATGTACATATATAGGACTACATGTTTTTTGAATTTTAGATACAATTGAAAAAACGATGTAAAGTTGGGAACTAACGGGTGCACCGTGCTCATAGTGTTATATTATGAGGAATGGAATGGCCTTGTCATTGTGCTTATGCTATTTTCTTGATGCTTGGATTTAGAGTTTTTGATAGTTTGCTATCTCATATTGCTCCAAATCAGTTTTATAGGACCTGAACCAACTTTGAATCTTTGTTTATATTTGTTTGTTTGTTTTTGGGAGACAGTGACATCATAACGAACTACTCTTATGTGGTAACCTTGCAATAATCTAAAAATAATCCAAAAGAGGAATAATCTAAAAATAATCATAGTGCATATGCATGTGCGGCAAAAAGGTACTGCAGCCACCCATAAAAGCATATCAACATTACTACGTCTTTGCTGGTACCTTTGGGGTCAGATGTTTTTTTGTCTAGGGACTAAAACCTTCCATTTTAATCTTTTTAGTCTCTAAAATTCTAAATAAAAGAGACTACAAGGGATTAAAATACCATTAGTCCATTAGTCGCTTTTGGAGGTATTAATTAAAACTAAAACTTTATTTTTCAGTGGATGCTCTTCTCCCGCAGCACAAACGAGATGTGAATGAATAGAGATAACATGGTCTTTATATAATATAATTAATGAGTTTTAGTCTTTTTAGTCTCTGTAACCAAACATAATGAGACTAAAATTTTTAGTCTTAAGACCCAATGACTAATCTTTAGTGTCCTGACTAAAATACCAAATAGGACCTCAGATTATTAGATCACTGTTTGGATGTTGGACAACAGGTCGAACAGCTGCAGCAATTTTTCTCACAAAACATTTCAGCAAGATTCAGAAGAATTTACAGAGTTGCAACTTGGAAATGATGCCATTTTTGTTGACTGCTTAATGTTGGGTTGGTGACTGGGTGTACAATGGTACGGTAATACGGTTGGAGTACTCTCAACTCACAAGCACGGTACAGTTGCCGTCTTACCCTCACTGTCCCCACATGAAGTTGAACAAGTGCAGCGGATGGACGTCCGTGGGTTCTACCAAATCAGCTCCGATCAACAGCGATAGGCGTCGTGCATTAGTATGATTATGATTAGCGATAGGCTGAGTGAGTTTGTACGTCTAAAACAAAACACGAAACAACTCATTAGTATGATTATGATTAGTTATTTTCTAAAATAGATTAATATGTTTTCTAAAATAATTTTTTTATATTTTTTATTACAAAAGTTTAATTGTTTGAGAAGCGTGTACGAAAAAAATAAGAAAAAAGAATTGGAAACATCTAAGTAACTAACTCAGCCTTACTGTAATGCGATTAGTACAGCTTGCGAAAAAACTAACACAACTTAAGAAGCAGGGGCGGGCCCATTTCAATTCAAGGGTATTCAGTTGAATACCCAAGATTTTTAGACAAAAATACACATATATGAGATACATATTTCATATGTATATATGAAAATGTAAAAAATAAATCCTATTGATCAAAAGAAGCCTAACAAAAAGCCCGCCGTGGCAGCCGGCTCCCTCCTCCCACCTCTCTCATCTTCTCGCTATGCATGCCCAATAGCAAAAAAACTCAAAATCAACCCTAGACCACTCCTGGTCATTGTTGGTGGTTGCAAGTCGCAACACATCCCTCCGTCTTACTCAATGACGCGGCGCCCGCGACGCTATCGTGCACACGCAGATGCGGAGTAGCCCGTGGCGCGCGGATGCCCATCGAGGCCTCGCCCTCAACCAGTCATGGACGCCCTTTCCTTGCTCGGTTAGCCCTCTCTCTCGTCATCTCCCCCGCCTCATGCCACCGGCACCGCTGATCGCGTTGCCACCGCCGCTCCCACAAAACGCACTGCGCACACCCTACTGTCCCTACCAAACCGCCTCTTTGAACAGTTCCAATTCGATTCAATAGGTAACCCGTTCAATCCCCATTTTTCAATGTGTTGAATGTGAATATGTGAACTAATTTGTTTTTGTTATTGCCTGCTCAACTCAAGTAGTCTAGTCAAGACAAAGGAGATGTCGAATTTGAACCCAATTTGTTGTCTAATTCTATAGACTAGATAAGTGACAAAATTTGAACTTCAGCAGTGTTTATTATAGTGCATGGCTGCCTAATTTTGTGATGGCATGATGCTAATCGATATATTCTTGATAGATTGTACTGCATATGTTTTTTTTCACAAAGTATCACAATAATTCAAGGAAATTGCTAAAAAAATATCACAACTTCTAATTCCATAAGTAGCACTAAAATACTATATTGTTGATCATACATACCAAATATTAGGCTCGTATTGTAAAGAAGATTTATTTTTATCCCTTCTCATTTCGAATACCCAATCTCAAGATCCTGGGCCCGCCCCTGTTGTTAAGAAGGAGGCAGTGCAGAGATGACAGCATCTCATAGCATAGCATTTTCGTATTTCTCCTGCTATGGCTTACCAATTACGAGGGCCGGTTCTGAGGTTTTTTGACGATGAATCTAAAATTTTGGACCTATTTATATATGAACAAGATAATACTAATAGTACTAGCCATTAATAATATATACACGCGTATGTACAAAGTATTACTTATAAGACTTTAACTGAATAAAAAATAATATTCGTACAAAAATTACGAGGGCCCTGCCGTGTATCGATGTCACCTGCTGGAACGCTGGAACACCGAGCGACGCCGAGTCGCCGAACCGCCAAAGCCGCCGCCCTGCCGTCGGCCCTCACGCGCACGAAGGAACGGAAAGATCTAATCACGATCACGCCGCACGCGAAAAGACGTGGAGTCGATGACAACTGGCGTGATCTATTGACGTGGAGTCGACGACAACTGACGTGATCTATTTTTTCTATTGATACTGGTGTATAAAGTTTACTTATACATATATGGGGGCCCTCCAATTTCTGGGCCTGGGACGGACGTCCCTCCCGCCCCCTAGGGCCGGGCCTGCCAATTACCAGTAAAAAAGCAAATATTTACATGAGCAAAATAACCAAACGCATTTTTAAGGAATGAAACAAGAGTTCTTGCCATCCTTTTTCTCTCCGTTGGGCTTAAGAAAGCCGGTTGCCTAACGGACCTTCATGGCTAATGAAGCTCAAACTTAATTTAAAAGAAAACTAATAAAACATTCTACAAATAAGATATGATAGTCTTTTTCAAATAAATTTTCTTTTTCCAAAATAAAGTAAGATATATTTAAATCCCTTAGAAATTAAAATATAATGTCAATTCAACTTTAATAAACATAATAAAATTAAATATATAATGAATTCTTTACATAAGTTTATTTTAAATTAAAATATTAAACATATTTAAAAATACTATCTTAATAATAATACTTCCTTCGATTGATAATGCTTGTCGTTTTAGACAAGATTACAGTCTTAAAAATAACTTTGACTACTATTTTTTATTTATAATATATATAGAAATAGAGATCAATAGTTATGTGATTTTAATTATGATTTTATTGAAGTTACTAAGCAATACATATGGTCATAATATATGGTCACAAATATTATGGATGTTATTCATAGTCAAAGTTTTTGAAATTTGACAATAAACTTGTTTATTTCCAAAATGATAAGTATTACCATTCCTTCACTCTCAGTAGGAAGAAAGTACTATCTTTTACCTATTCGTTAAAATATCCATAAACACAACTTATCACATTGTGATTCTTCTTCCACCTTTTACAAATACAAAATAAGGATGCTACTCACGAGTCTTTTAATGTAATAGGATCTTAAAAAAAACTTTTTACATTACAAAGCACTCCTAACAGTAACAGCGCATACGGGTTTTAAATTATTGGACGCGTCATTTGGCGCGTCGATTTTCCAGTACTCATAATCTAACTTCAGCAGCATATTGGAGAGTAATCGAGAACTGTTCATGTTAAAAAGGTTAATCATGCAAGGAGCAAGGAAGTTTGTGAAGACCATGAAAGAATTCGATAATGACTTTTTTTAAAAAAAATATCGATAATGACCTTTCGCTTTGTGTTGACCCTAAAAAGCACATTAAAGTCTGGCAAGAACCAGTTTATACAGATGACTGATGGTTCGTATTTGACCTTCCATTTCATATAGGAGTACGAAGTATATCATGATGAAATTTTGACAATTTAAGAATTTTAAGAAACTTATTTTAAAAAATAAACCATGACAAAAAAATATTGAAAAATTGGATCATCGGTTCATTGTCAACCTCAATGACGTCGACTTGTAACCTTTTTTAGCGTTAGTATTGACGCTGAGACCTGTTCAAGATGGCATGGAATCTAAGATACGCATTATGTTATGTTGTCAGCTACTGATGGAGACGGCGATGCCAGTGATGGATAATTAATTTGTCTTGACACATGGTGAGCAAGAAGAGATTAGGGAAAGAAATATGAGCCGTCGGATGGTTTTGAACAGTGGATACGGGCTACTGCACGCTCTGTGACTTTCCTCTTGAACGTCAGACGATCCGGATCCCAACGGCCAATAATGGAGCGTGATTATACCTTCACCCTCGACTTTTCAACTATAATGTGTGCAATTGTTTGTTCCATGCATTGTTTTATGTATGTACAGTTATTGAACCGTTACAACGCACAGACATACATACATACACAGTAGACGTATAAATGAGTGTAACAGTTGCAATGTCCTGCACACACGAAAATGGAAATGGCACTCACTACTCTGACACGCCCAACTTATATCTGGAAGTGGCATCTCTCGTCCAAATCAGGACTAATCAAAATTGGTAATTAGATGGCAGGTTGCCACCGTCAATGGTGACTGCTGAATCTAACTTGAAACTGTTGACTGCAGAAAAGCGAGCCGATTCTTGGTGAGGGAGATCTTCTCTTCTGCTTCTGATGCTTTTTCACGAACTCCACGAACAATTTCTTCAGGGGCTTTCTCTACAAACTACAGCACGAAAGAAATGCATGGTTAAAAGGATACAGAAACTGGTTTCAAAGGGATAATATAGCTGTCATGAAGATGAAATATATGCGTACACTTCCTGAATTGAGACGGGCCAGCAAAGAATCATATTCCGACTGCATCTTAGAGAGGCGCTTTGACAGCCGCTTAACTTCCTCAGAAACATCCACCATATCAGCCAGGGGTAGATAGGCCTCCAGACCCTCATCAGCAACAATGTGGACCGACTGATTTGCATCACCTGGCAGCAACAGAAGTAGATGATTTGTATTGGCCAAGTGCATCAAGGAAGATTATGTTTTGACAGGTTAAAGGCACACACCTGGCGGCAACTCGCTAAAATGTATACTCTGCACGTCAAGCTTTGAAAGTAAAGCCAGGACCTGCTTCTCCTTCTGCAGGCATCAAAGTACAGATCCATAATGCTGAACAACTAAAGGGTTTTCATAATGTCAATATGCAGGGAAGTTACTGCTAAGAAAGAAAGCCCATATCACACATATGCACCTCTAGGTTCCAATAGTGAAGCTTATGCATCTAAGAACTATGCATATGTTTTCTAGCAATGAAAAGCTTTAACTTGAGTACTGCAATAAGATAAAAAAATAGCACTTACCATTCTTGGTAATAAACAAGCATGCACATTAAGTTGATTCTCAGATTAATAGATAAATAAAAGGCCATACAATATACATACAATGAAATGCCACCCAAGAAAAAACATAATTTCAGAAGACACTCACCGATATGTAATCTAGGACATCCGCGGCAGCAACAACAGATGCAGATATTCGCTTCGCTGGCTCAACAGAATACTCTGCTCGAACATTTCTGATACCTCTTATCTGTTATCACATTTACAATGAAACAAAATGGTCACCACAGGCAATGTCACCACTTGAAGTATGAGCAGCTCAAGTGAAATATTTACCAACGATTGTAAATTCTGAAATCTTTTGATCGAGAGAGAATTCTTAGGGAGGTCAGTCGCAGCCCAAGGGGCAACAATAATTGCTTCTTTTCTGTATGGCAATGCCTGAAATAAGAACAATAATGATATGCTATTAATGGTCAAGGTGAAAGTGATGCATTACATTGCAGGGAATAATAATCAACAGTTAGGTTTCATTACCTGCCATAACTCTTCAGTGACAAAGGGCATGAAGGGGTGCAATAGCTTCAGTGTGTTTTCAAACACATACAACAGAACACTTTGTGCCATAGAAGAAGCTGAATCATCACCAGAGTGGTAAAGACGTGTCTTGCTAGCTTCAATATACCTGCAAGAGAATTAATTTGGTTGACTGGCTGAGACAGAAATCTACTAAAATAATGCATGATGCATCATGGTTGCGCCCTCAGGATATGTTGGCTGTGGCTGCAAAACATGGAGCCTGATAGGCCATAGTCGGTGTTCCCAATTCAGGTGCATGACTATGTCCGTGCTTTCTTTTTCATAGCAGTTGAGACCGAGGTCCGCGATGGTGCGCACGCCTTGTTCTGGAAAGATAGGTGGCTACAAGGGCAGCGGATCGCTGACCTTGCCCCTAAACTGTTTGCTCTGGTTCCTACAAGAAGAGCCAAAAGGCGCACGGTTCTTGAGGCCCTACAGGATTACAGATGGATCCTGGACATGCAAGGTGCAACCACTGTTGGCGCCTTTGCCGAGTACCTAGATCTCTGATTCTAGGATCTTTTCTGTGAGCAGGGTGTGGAAGACATTCATTGTTAGCAGCTATCAGCTTTGGGGCAATACTTGGCCAAATCTACATATGAGAATTTCTTCCAAAAGGTGAAATCCTTTTTTTATGGAAAGGTGCTGTCCAATTTCGACCATGGGAGTGTATTTGGAAATCATGGGCGCCGGGTACTGCAACTTCTTTCTTTGGTTGGTTGCGCACAATCGGTGCTGGACTGCAGATCGCCTCGCTAGGTGAGGTTGCCGCACCCTGCTTGTTGTCCTAATTGTGATCAGGACAAAGAGACTATCCATCACCTGCTCACTACATGTGTTTCTGTGATACAATTTTGGTTCAGTCTCCTGCAGGCTGCAGCAGGTTGGCCTCCCTGCCTTGTCGCCATCTCTGGGGGATCAGTCCTTTAACAATTGGTGGAGCAGAGCTAGTGATGCCGTTAATGGCCTTATGCAGCAAGGCCTTAACTCCCACCATTCTTGGTGCTTGGACTCCCTGGAAGCATCCTAATCGTTGTGTTTTTTATGGTGCTACCCCAAACCTGGCAGGTGCTTTTCTGCTTGCCAAGGAAGAGGCACAGTTTTGGGGTTTAGCTGGGGCTCATGGGCATCTTTTTTTCATTTGCCCCAGCACTTGCAGATTTGGCATAGGTCGTAGACGTTTTTGTTTTATCAACAGGCACGCATGTGAACTAATGTTGGTGTGAGTGTGAGTGTTTATAAGGGTTTTACCCTTTTCTCCTTTAATACAATGATACACAGCTCTCCTGCGTGTTCGAGAAAAAACAGGAATAGTATAATGCAGAAAGGAGCATAGGACTAGGCAACAGTTATTCTACTAGATGAGTAAAAGGTGAGGGAAATACACAGAAAAAGAAAAACTTAGCACAGAAACATGAAGCAAATTTCTACATTGTTGTATATGCCGATGTTCATTGTATATGAATATCCTGTTTGTCTGGAAGGCAGATATATACCCATGTTCATCATAATATGAATACCCTATTTGTCTGAAGGGAAGATAAATGACATTATCTCATAAAACATTAATCCACAAAGGATTTCTACATTTGAGAAACAAGTAAAAGATGATAAAGATGTAATACATAAACGTTCAGAGGCATAAGAACTACAAAAATGGTTTGACGGCATAGGGGAAGCCATTGCATCAAACTTGTCATAAGTTTTAGTTTCATTTTCTTTTAGAAAAACTGCTCATGTATTGTCTCCTTTGTTAAGAAAGACCTCAGCTTTCCATTAAAGCTCTTAACAATTCTTAACCATTTGAATATAAGCTCAGATTAAGAAAAGCAGACAAAAGTTAAGCACATAAAAAGATTTTAGTTCTTTTAATCCCATACAACTAGCATATTTCTTCCCATCAATGGGAAGGGGTGTAATCAGAATTTAAACAAACAGAACTATGTAAATTAAAGGAAACATCAAAGAGGGCTCAAATAGGAAATTCTTCTCTGTTTTGCATGGTGGCAGGTCTACCAATATGAGAAGTCATACACCTGGTTACTCAGGCCCCCTCTGTCTCCTTACATTGTCAATAGGGCTGATAGTCTCCAGATTAATTGAGGCATAAATATTAATGTGCTCTTAATAAAAAGACCTGGCCTCATATTCTTAGTTAATAAAAAATCTTACCAATCAGCAAAGTCCCCCCAAAAGAAATCGTAGATTTCTCTAGCCGCATCGCCAAAGAAAAACTTGTCGTAGCTTGTGCTGACCCTATCGATGAGTTCGTGTAATCCTGTCACCTGGATCATAGTGTATTCTCTTCATCAACAAACTGAACATTAGTCAAATAATTCGAGATAGTAATGTACTCTGACTCACCACCCAGGATTCTGGCAGTGGTAGTTTCTGAAGTGACGCTTCTGTATCAAACTGCGCAATAGGTGCAAGGTGTTAGCAACAGTTCTAAAAAGAACTAAATTATGTCAATGCATCATGTGCAATTTGAAATTCAATCAGATACCTTATTTGCTAACAAGGCATCCCATGCAGTGGCATCACTTCTATCAGGCAAATTCTGCAACAAAAATTTGCCTGCATTCCAGAGTTTGTTGGTGAAAGCCTTGTTTGATGTCAATCTTTCTGTAGAAAGATTAAGGTCCTGGAGCAAAAAAGGGTATTAACAACAGAAAATCAAACAATCTTGATAAATACAAAAGCAACAGACTGTATAAGCAAACCTGGCCTGCGGTACCCATGGAAAGTGTAAATCTCAATGCATCTGTCCCGTACTCTTTGATGGTATCTAGAGGGTCAATGACATTCCCCAGTGTCTTAGACATTTTTCGACCCTGCAAATTAACTTGCTAATTAGTCCATGGAAACTGAGAGCTAATATGGCAACAGAAACAACTCAGATGAACACAATGACTACGGCCTACACAACAGATTTCACAATGGCCCACTTAGCAGTTTAACTGGTGATACCACTTCTATATCAGAGAAAAGGAGGCAGTGACCTCAAACTTGAGGTAACGTGTAGTATGTGACTAGCTGCGCTAGAGCATCATACAGCCAATTAGCATATAAAGCATGAGACCCCAATCAGGTGCAATGTTTGATCTGAGAGGGTTCAATCCCGGTTTAAAAGAAAAACAAAATTTTTAAGTTATGAGCCTTTTATGGTGGATGCCTTGACGTCATGGGTGGACATGCCACAAACAGGAAGTGATACAACATTAATAAATAATTATGCCATGTATTTTATATGTAACTTGATGCCTTTAGAAGTTCAATCATGTCATAATTGATGCCTTTAGAATTTCAATCATGTCATTTACAACTACAAGAAAAGTTTGTTTAATCGACTCTCCCTCAAAAAAACTAGTGATTAAGGTGCTCATCTCTCACCTCAGAGTCCCGGATGAGACCATGAAGATAAACATAAGAAAATGGAGCAGTTCCTGTAAACTCAATTCCCATCATGACCATTCGTGCAACCCAGAAGAACAAAATGTCATGGCTGACAGAAAAAAGAAAAGGCTATAATATAATGGAGGTAAATGGAAAAAATAAATAATCAATATAAAGATCAGCGCAACAATACATCATTGGATTGAAAGATGAGAAGGTAAATAAAGTTGTTCCTGAAGCTAACATACCCAGTCTCAAGAACAGTTGCAGGATAAAAATGCTTAAAATCCTCACTGGATAGGTCTGGCCAACCAAGTGTACTGAAAGGCCACAGAGCACTGCAGGACAACTGCAACAAGTCAAAACAACAAAAACTATATGCAGTTTTCCTAATACCTGTAGCAATTTATACTTCCACGTAGTACAGCACATGGAAATAAGGTTCATACAGATAATCCAGATGCCAATCAGGAACTGTAAGGAAAAAAGAAGAAACGAATAATGCAGTATAGGAGCTCCATTAACTATTCATCTTACTGCAGTTGTACATGGCAAATAATACAAGGTGATGGCCAAAACCTATTCAGAAGCATCAAATAGGAGAAATTTCACAACGGACTTTGCTTTACATCTTAATAAACACATTTCTGCTCTACAGTGCAAGTCGTAAAAACTATTTTAGGCCCATGTTATGAACAGAGAAAAAAACAGAACTTCAGGAAGGGGACAAGTAGAGGAAAGATATATTACCATTATAGAACTGGATGCTCAGTCACAAAATAAAGTATTTTAGAAGAACAATCACAAGCATACAGCTTTACAGATGAAGACAAACCTTGAGAACCAAGTGTCAAGAACATCAGGATCTTGATATATTTCAACTGATTTTCCATATTTTTCCTGAGCCTTTGCAAGTGCTTCCTCTCCGTTTCTAGCAACAATATAGTCTTCCTCACATTTCTTTCCAACGATGTACCAAACAGGTATCCGATGACCCCACCACAGTTGCCTACTAATGCACCAATCCTTTATGTTTGTCAACCAATGATTATATATCTGCAGCAGCAGCGCACAAAAAATATTGGAGAGCAGCAAAGCCAGTTCAAAGAAATTATTTCTACAGGAGTAAGATATAACCAGAGATATTAACTCTTTATTTGGCATATGCATAGTTTTACTGAGACAGAGAGTACAGAGACAGATTCCTGCCTAGCAGTTTCATGTGTGCTTACTAGTGAGCAGAAGACTGGTGCATAGAAAAGTTAATGATTCATGTATTACCTTTTCAAATCTCTCTGGAAGAATAGTTAGTTGCCCTTTTTCAACAGCACGGAGGGCCTTTTCAGCTAATGGATCCATAGTGACAAACCACTGTTTACTAATCAACGGCTCTATTACCTAGTGACAAACAAAAGTTAAGTTCATTAATTTTTATGGTAAGCATCGTTAGCCTACATGTATCAACAGGTACAGGATAAAGATCTCACTTCACCACCCCGTTGAGATCTAGGAACTCGAAGTGTATAGGGTTCCTTCTTTACTGCCAAGTTAGTCTCAACAAGGTCAGACCACAACTTCTCTCGTGCCTCAAAACGATCCATACCACTGAATAAAGATAGCAAAGTCAAGGTCAAGAACATGTCAAATACAGAGGGCTCTGCAGCTGTGTTGCCTACGGAGCAAGTATAATTGAACAAATATGAAATAATTGAGGTTGAATTGACTGTTTCTGTTTCCACTAATTGTGATGGCTTAAAGCCACAGAATCTCTTAAAATTTCCAACAGCATTTTACTAAGCTCCAATTTCCATGTTATAATAGAAGATAAATACTAGTAGTGTTGCAAAGAGGATACAGGGGTTTATAAGCAGCACAAACTACAGTCCCTAGATAGTACATATGATGCAACATGGAATAGAACAGAGAAATCAAACAATTAAAATTGCAAGCCTAAACAGATTCAAAGACGAGAACAAGTGAACAGGTTACTTAACTTGAGGTTTGAACAAAAATTGATACCTGTATAATCCAGCAACATCATTTAGTGTACCATCTTTGTTCATAACATTAAGAATTGGCAGCCCAAGTTTTCGTGCAATATGATAATCGTTATGATCATGTCCAGGGCTAATCTTCAGCACCCCTGTTCCAAATTCTGGATCAACATACTGTAGATCATAAAACCGATATATTGTTAAAGGGGATAATCAAAGTCTATTGATTGTATAAAAGAACACTTTTCTTTATCAACCGGGTTCATCTTTGCAATCTAATGCCTGCCTACCATTAAGTGAAATTCTTGAGCCAGGTGAGATATACATGAAGTCATACAAAGTATGTTTCAGATCAAACCACAAATGAGGGCATACAATTGTGAAGCCCTTATACAAAAAGAATGTACATCTTGTGTATGTATGTCTATTCATCAAGCAAAAGCTTTGGTCAGCTCAGCAAGCAAAACATTGGCATTTTAGCCCCAGAAACAATGTCAACGGTGAAGTTTGCATCAACAGGAACAGCAGCTTTCCTGACATGAACTGATAAGCAATGGCATCACATTTGCATGTACATGTGCCATTGGGACAACACAATAAAGATAAGAGGACACCAACATCTAGTGAATACGGTACTGTTGCATTGCTTTACTTTGATCCATGTTGACATACTTTCTTGATTATTAGAAACATACAAATATTACAGGTAATATTAATTCTTACCCGGTCAGCAATAATAGGAACATGTCTCCCAAATGTCAAGGGAACAATAGCCAATTTTCCCACATATTTTGCATAACGTTCATCCTGCATTGCAGTTAACATAGAAAATAAGATTCGTTGTTCAAATAAATCAGTTCGAGAAATAGAACAATTTGATGCAGTTCCTCCATCCCAAAATATAAGCATTTTTAGGTTTTGCGTGGAGATCAAGAAAGTAGGTGGATTTGAATGAGGAATGATTGTGATTGATTGAGATGAGAAAGTAGGTGGAGATATTAAATGGAGGATGGTTGTGATTGGTTGAGAGGAGGGAGTAGGTGGAGAAGTTGCTATATTTTGGGACAAATTTTGAATGCTAGAAGTTGCTATATTTTGGAAAGGAGTAAGTTGTAACAGGACACAAGAAATGCATTTTTTTCCTAATACCTCTGGGTTAACAGCAATTGCAACATCGCCAAAGAGAGTCTCAGGCCGTGTTGTTGCAATAGTCATAAAATCATCCCTGCACCAGAGACTTAGGTTTTAAATACATTTAAGCAATTTTCATCAACGTACAGTGTCAACCATGCTGTTAGATTCCTTGTAATAGAATGCAAAAAATAAACCCTATAGCACGCATCATACAAACTCATTCACTTTTAAACATCGCGAGAATGAAAAATGATAACATCAATATCGATTAAGAAATGACTAATGATGAAACATATAGCCACAAGATTAAAGATGAGTCGACAAGTACCTTGATCCACCTGCCACACGGTACTTGATGAAGTACAAATTACCAGGTTCTTCCGAGTATTCCACTTCCTGGTTAGATAAACCATTTCAGGATCAAATCTTGAGTTGGCTCATGCAGCCATGAAGTATTGAAGAGTGTCAGCTTCTGTATGTAATATTCTCAAGTTTTATTTTTTTGCTTTGATTAGATATCTGCACAGATAGATGTGTGCAACTATTTGTTAAAAATGAGAGGTAATATTGTAACATACTAAATCAGATACTGCAGTCTGCAGGTTCGGAGACCAGTTGACCAAATAAGATCCTGTGAACGAAAATACAATAAATTAACCAGTATTTACCATCAAGGTCACATGAGGCAAAAGTAGACCCTCAAATTCAGGGAAAACACAAGAACCACATGAAGAAAAAAAATCCTAAATTTCTGTTCAACAACGCAATTATCACAAGAGAAAATGGCATAACAAGCACGGGCATCATGGACATGACCTCAACCAAGTGTACCACAGAACATATTAAATACGTACAGCAAAAGGCATCATGATACCAGTGATGAAAGTAACAAATTGCTAAGGAGGACATAATTTTAGTAAATTTTGCAGCTGCTCCTCTCTGCTTGTAAATTCCAGTGATAAGAGAACTAAATCTCCAGTAAGCAACAATAAAGCTCATAGCCAATATATCCTATAATTCTGATTCAAAAATTTATGACGTACATTACACCACAGACCTATCCTATCAGCAAAATAAACAGATGCACTTGATACAGTTTGGGACTAAAAGTTTAAAGTTTGTTCCAGATAGGTCCTTGGGAAACTTCTGAAACTTGTGCTGTAACTGCTACAGTGATAGTACATTACATAGAAAACAATGATATTACCCACAGCCCCAACTTCATGTATCTCTGTTTCACTACTGTTCAAACTATTGACACTGATTTTTTTTTTCAAAATCAGTTAGTACTAAATCTATCAACAAATATGTTAATATCGTCAAATTGAAACAACCAAGAAAATTAGGTTATACTGACAGAAAAAAAACATAAGGAGAAGATTAAAAAAAACTGAAAACCATCACATAATATCAACACAAGATTATGCACATTTGCTTCCTTTGTATAAGAGCAAGTAAATGATTATATTAATTGCCTTGATATATAAGCCCTTTTTCATGAAGCCTAACAAATGCTTCAATAACTGCACCTGTAAATAGGAAAAAAAATAGTGAGACATCAGTTGTACAAACCACCACCAAGCACTGATGATAAGCTTGAGTGAGGGGTTGATCTACCATCACTATAATGATGCATGTACTGCCTTATGCAAATTGCATCATTTGGAATGGAAAATAAAGGCTACACTTACGACTTAATTGTTCATCGAGAGTGAAACGCTCACGACTCCAATCACAAGATGCACCCAATCGCTTAATCTGATTAGTGATAGTGCTCCCGTACCTGGAAGGAAAACATCATTTGGAGTGATAACAAACTAGAATTTGTAAAATATGTAAACCTTCTTGAATCATGATTTTTTTATCAACTAGAATATTATTCTATCCCAAGTTCATGATAATTTAACTGGCAGTTCAGAATAATAACGAAAGGCTATTCGGTCATCTAGATGATCAAAATTATTATGACATATACAACCTAACATGATAACGTTACCAGAAGATAGTAGATAAACTGTAATGCACATGAGCCTTCATGGCAAACACAAAAATTGGAAGTAGGAGCAAGGGTACATATGGTCAATAGTAAATCCAAGTAACTATTAGCAATGATCACTTCATATCAGAAAAAAAAATTTATAGGAATTCCAGGTGTATAAAGAAACAGTGCAGACAAATTGATCTAGCTTCAGAAAAAGGGCTGACTTTTCTTTCCACTCCCAAACTCTTTTAGTGAACTCCTCTCGGGTCAGATCTGTTCTTTTGATTCCTTCAGCAGCTAACATCTTTTCCACAACCAACTAAAATGTAATGCAAAAAATTAGTAAATAAAAACCAGCCCATCACTTCACAAAGTCGTGCTGAACACAAAATAGATTTTATCATTTTAAATAAAATGTGCAGTAAGATCTACAAACCTGAGTGGCAATCCCAGCATGGTCAGTACCAGGCAACCAAAGTGCAGGCCTTCCTTTCATACGGAAATACCTTACCATTATATCCTGAGTACTTACACAAAAAAGGGACAATTTAGTAGTAAAAGGATTACAGTGACTAAAAAATGGGGAGAAACAAAAAAAAATCTTTGTCAACTTAGTGCTGTCACAAATAACTATCTACAAATTCAGACCACAAAATAAGCTAGTTTAACTGAAACATGTCAGTTCACAGAACCTCTAGATATTATCAGATGATGTCTAACACTTCTGCTTAACATAGCAATTGCAAGTACTATTCAGTTTCTATCCATGGCACAGTTTGATGGGTCCGGTGCGAGAAAACTACATTGCTAGTGTGATAAAAAAAGATGTTCTTGTCTTCAAGAAACAGATTAACCTTGGTAAGTACATCTATAGCAGCTTATGCTCATGTTAACATGCAAAATCACTTCAAACGCATAAAAAAGATGAAACTCATATGTCATGATTCAACAAAGTGAATGTACAAATCATGAAATTTACACAATGATGATCTGCTAGTAAAGTACATAATCAGTCGATAGTAATACAATAGGAGAAGATAGATCTTAAATTTTCAATCATCATACCTACCTCAAGGGTGACAAACATAGCATGGCCCATATGCAGTGATCCGGTAACATTTGGAGGTGGCATTGGGATGACAAATGGATCACCTCCACGGTCGAAGTTAGGCTTAAAGAACCCTTGAGATTCCCACCTACAAAGCATAAAGTATATATGGTATAAGGAAAACTTATTGTAGGGCCAGAAAATATGGTAGTGCATTTCTACATGAACCTGAAGTGAAGAAGGCAAAGAAAGCAAGTAGAAAAATAAAACTAGACCTGTTAACTTAAATCTGTTATAAATGCAATTCATCAGTTTTTACATTTTTATGTGTCTACTAGAGCAGGTAAAAAATCATATCAATGTAATCTAATGCAACAGCAAACAGCATATAGTAAAAGGCAGCATCCAGTCTCGAAATAAACAGGTTTAACACCACAATATGTGGATATTTTCAGTAAAATAAATATGTACACTTAAAAATGGAAATGGACCAAATCATGATACATTTATACAGACTATGTTCAACCTAGGTCCTAGAGTTGTACTTTGCATTTAGAAAGCTACGTCAGTCAAACACTCACACACAATAGCTGAGTCAAGTAATAAGAGTATTAATCTACTAACAAGACAATAGTTGAGTCAAGTAATAAGAGTATTGATCTGTCAATCTAGGTCATAATGCTAAACCTTGCATTGGCATTTGGCAATGCTCAAAGGTGGGTCACTAACTCACTAGCAAGTCTAACATAGATCATAGAAAATGAATTGCGAAAAAGCTTGTTGCAGCATACCCTTTTCTGTTGTTGGAAATCACTTTTAGTTCTGGAAACTTAAAATTGTTTAGCTTAAAGGCACTAAGTAGAAGCATTACAGGGCACAATTACATTCTATACATTCTATACAATGGGAGTATAAGGAGAATTTTGCTCGTCCAGATACAATTGTCAATGTAATGGTTGAAACTTTATCAAATATACCAGAAAATCACCATAACAGTCTAAAACTGCAAGGAAAAATGACACTAAACTGCTTCTACGTATTATGAGTATCACAAATTAACTTATTGGTGAGTATCCAATGTGAGGTAACACACGTTTAAGTTTGACAAATTACTGGGCAAATCATCTCGGCCATAGTTCCATTACCTCATGAAAATGGGAAATAATGGATTACTCGTAAAAATGCTAGCTTACCACTTATAAATCCGCTCCTCATTGGTGAAGTCGAACGACTTGGCGACCTCCGGGGAGGTGAACACATCTCTCTCCGAGGCAACAGCAGCTGCAACGGAACCAATCCAACCAACGGATAAGCCAACCTTCATCGAATCAACATTAACCAAACAGACCAAAAGGGGCAGTGCAAGCAGAAGACGGCAGCTACCTGCGCAGAACCTGCGGGCGGCGCGGCGCGGGGTCCACGCGGGGCGGCGGTGGGCGGAGAAGAGGAGCGGGTTGAGGCGGCGGAGGCAGGCCGACGAGGAGGCGCCCGCGAGCGCCATTGGAGCGGCGCGTGGGCTCGGGATAAAACCCTAGATTGCTATCTAGGGGAGGAGAGGAGCTCGTGGGGTTTGGGTTTGGAAGAGGATGGATAACGCGGGAGGGTGATGAACTGATGATGACGATCACCAAAAGCGTATTCCCCACTTACGCTTTCTGACTGGAGTATGCGGTTTCACATGGCATTGCGCCACCACTGATTAGCAGGTAGTAAGAAGCTCTCTCCAAGTCCCACCATATAGCAACTTAAAACGGACACATCTATAATCTATAATCTATAGCTATCTATAAAATCCAAAATTTTTATCCGCCTGATTATTTTGCAAAAAAACATTGCTATTTTATAGAAAATCCCTTATTATCTATAAAGCAACTAGTGTTTCTACCCAAAATTTTTGTCCGCCTGGCTATTTTGCAAAAAGCCCTTGTTATTTTGCAGAAAACCCCTTGAGTATTTATGAAATTAACCTGCAGTCCCATTGCTAAAAAAAGAGAGGACTTGGATGGAAAATGACGTCCGTTGCTACGCACGGGCATATCTATAACTATCTATAAAGCAAGTAGTGTTTCTACCCAAAATTTTGTTTTACCTGACTATTTTGCAGAAAACCCCTTGAGTTTTTTCGAAATTACTCGTAGTCCCAATGTTGAAAAGAAAGGGAGGACTTGGATGAAAAAAGACCTCCTGCGTCCCTCTCTCCCGTCCCCATCCGCGTCGCCCCGCGCCGCGCCGCGCCCTCCCTTCCGTCGCTGCTCGGAGCTTTCGCGTTGCACCTGCGCCTCTCCCTCTCGTCCCCATCCGCGCCGCGACCCGACTTCACCCGTTGCAACGCACGGACACAGTTGCTAGTCCTATTAACACAGATTCATTGATATATTTTGAGACAGAGGTAGTAATATTTTTTAAAACGAATCATAGGTTGTGTGACATTTTATATTGAAATAGCAAGACAATAATCCTACGAGGCTACAGTTAGGAAAGGAAATAAAAAAATGACCACCATATGTTGACAATGCTATAAAACTAGCGTCGTATCGGCTACAACCCTAGAAGGCTACAGTCAGGAAAGAAAATAAAAAATCACCACCACACGAAATCACCAACATACGCTGCGTCGCATCAGGCGCTGCTATGCGTGTATGGATGGTGCTAGACCTTCTACGAAGCAACTACCAAGCCACCCATTATCTCCAAAAAGTTGAGACAACAGTCTCCAAAACTATGTAAGAAATGGATGTAGAGAGAGGACGAGACAAAAAAAGATCCACTCGTCCCTCATATAAGCCCGCTCTTATCCATAAGTGTTGACCCAAAAGTCTAGAGGTGGAATAAGTGGGAATGAAATCTTTTAGATGATGTCTCTAGGAAGGACACGACGCCATACTGTTGTCATCGTCCGTTCAAGGAAACTGGACGCGACTTTCATCAAGAGAGTTAGTGAGGCAACTCGACAACGCTCTTTAAAGGGGACACTGACACTCAACAGTTTAGTAGTTGCAAATGTGATCTTTGTATATATAAAGAGTTTAGTACCCTTAAGCAAATTATACACAACAGATGCTCTAAGATACCTTCATTTGCCGTCCACCATGTGATGTCATTGTTGGTCATGGTGACAGGACACGTAGATTTTGTGCTTTCCTTGCATCGGGGTACAGGCCTGTAGAGCTCCCGTCTAGCTTTCTCCACCCTGCTTTAAGTCAGGAGAGCATGCTACGTGACCGATGTTGGGTTAGACAAGGACCACCTCCAGTTATCCCGTGCATAGCCACGTGTCCACTCTCGACGAGAGATGTCGTGTCCTCTTGAATCCTGGACATGGGCCCTGTTTGGATGAAGGGGCTAATTTTTAGCCCATCACTTTTTAGCCTCAATTAGCTCATAGTGATCCAAACAGGAGGGCTAATTTGGGGCTAAACTGAATTAGCCCCCCTCAAAAAATTAGTCCCTCTAAGAGGTGCTAATCTGGGCTAATTTGAAGTGGGACCCACACCTTTCACGCGTTGTCTCCCTCTCCACCGAAAAAATTGCGTTCTCTCTCTCCAACCGCGCGGCCCTTCCTCTCCCACTGCGCCGCCGTGCCCCTCATTTACCGCGCCGCCGTGCGCCTCTCCCACCGCGCCACCGTGCGCCTCACTCGCCGATGGCGGTCGTCGTCCCCAGGTGCGGCGCCGCCTCTTCCTCTCCCACCGCGCCGCCCGAACATCTCCCCACGGTGCAGCACATCATCTCCCCAGGCGTCGCCCCATCTTGTCTTGTCGCGCCGCCGCATGGCGACTCCGGTCCAGCCCACCGCGTTGCTTAAGTCGCAGACGGCGGTCATCTCGTCCCCAGGCGTTGCGCCGCCCCTCATCTCCCACGGCGTCGCCCCTCATCTCCCACGGCTCCAGGTCCGGCCTCCCCACGCCTTGGAACTCGCAGATGGAGGTCCTTCCTCCCCAGCCGCCGCGTCGCCCCCTCCTTTCCCACCGCGCTACCGCCGTCCACCGAGGTGCCATCCACAGCCACCGTCGCCGAAGGTCCTCTCCCTCTGTGTGTGCGGCTCCCGGTTAAGTTGGCAAAATTTCATACTGCAAGCTTGAGTTAAATGGAAGTGCTATGCTCCTAGTCAACTACTGTGGATGAGTATGTGTATTTGATTAGGAGTTTAATACCTTCTGTCTAAGTATTTGTCCATTCCTTGATTCCATTTTTCCTCTTTAGTTTGATATGATTATCTTTTAAATACAGGGAATGTGTCACTACTGTTGAGGAACCTGTGGACTGCCCAAATGTCTCAGGAATTACCTGCAAATATGCTATAGATATTTCAAGAATTTTTGCAGTCGTCAAGCTTGCCTGTGTGGAACAGAATTGATAATTGTGGATTTTGGCGTCAATTCACAGTATGACCTCTCAAAGCTTTTCAACTCTTTCAGTGGGTGGCTGGGTGCTTATATGTTCAGTTCCTCTTGGTATATTATACACTTTATTTCACCATTTTTATATGGGTTAATTATAAATGTGCAGTGCAAATGGAGGGTGACGGTGGATTCAACCTCTTCAACTTCAACTCTCAGGCTTCATCGAGCGGTGCTGCCCATGCTCCCCGTGCGGGCCTTGACGGACTCGATCTCAACTCACAGGCGGCCGAGGAATTTCCTTTTATGGAGGAATACGAGAATTACCTCCAGTCCGGCAGCGACCAAGGAGGAGGTATTGCGCGAGGATCCGGTCTCCCTAACCTGCGCGCAACGAACACTGAGAGTACGCCACAATCGTGTTGGCAGAGGAGGAGGTGGCAGGGTCCCACGAGCTGCAGGGCGTGCTAGGCAGCTGTAATTTGACGCGTCGGCGTCGTCGCCTGCTGGACATGGAGGAGTCTTCCTCGGTGCATCATCCTCTGGGCAAGCCCGTCGGCGTGGTGCCAATGCAACTGGCCGTGCTGGCGCCCCCCGAAGTGACATGGGTCGTGGTGGGCGTCGAGTGGCTAGCACTGTTGGGCATCCACAAGAACCAAGCGACGACTACGTCAACCTTGACTATGAATAAGATGACGGGGATGACATCGAGGACTTAGGCAGTTCCGGCGGCCCTCCGGTGAGCAAATTAAGAGCCAATTGGTCCGACGCAAATAATGGTAAATTGTTAAGGTTGTGTATTCAGCAAGTAAGAGTAGGAAATTTTCAAGGAGGACAAATGAATGGGGCAGGTTACCAAGCAATAGTGAAGGCTATTATGCGCAAACTGGATTGAGGCATGATAGGAAGCAGATAAAGAATCAAACAGGCCAACTGAAAAGTCTTTACTCTTTCTGGAGAGTTTTGTAGACACACACAGGTTTAGGAAGGAAACCTGATGGAAGTATTGATGCAGATTCTGATTTTTGGACTAAACAGACAGAGGTACATTTTTATCATGTGCTAATGCTCTCGTAATTAAAATTATTAGTTCAGTGTGGCTTATATGACTGTATGGTTTACTGCAGGGCAAACCATGGCTGAAGAAGCTTAAGAATGGTCCTCCTGCAAATTTAGCTGAGCTTGAAGAAATGTTCCATGGTAACACTGTGGATGGAACCACGGCCTATGTGCCTGGGCAAGATTATTTTCAGGAAGATGAGCCTGCTGAAAATGATGCTTCAGACGACGTCTTTGCAACTCCGACGAGTACAGGTACACGCAAGAACAAGAGATCGATGGGTAGTACTACCAGCACATGTGAAAGTCCTTTGAAGAAGAGCAAAAGCCCAATGGTTAGGTACATGAGGCAGATAGGCACTAAATTTTCAGAGTCTGTGGATATCAGTCAACAAGTGATCCAACAAGCGCAAGTTGCAAAAATGGAATCCAAAAAAGAGAGGGATCACTTTTCAGTCAAGAAGTGTCAAGAGCTTGCTTTTGAATGTGGGGTGGAGCATGACAGTGCGGAGGTGTATGGAATGGGCAAGATGTTCCAAGATCCATTCCAACGTGAATTCTTCTGTGGTCTACCTAGTGCCTCTGCAAGGCTCAACTACTTGAAGAGATATACATATGATGGACTAGGCCTTTTGTGGCGTTATGATCCTGTTATCTATTTGTTGGGATGTTATTCTGTGATGGACCTTTTATGTTATCATGTTATGAGCAAATTATGTGGTGTTGCGATGAATCTTTCATTTGTGATGATGTTTATTGATTCCATGTTTATTGTCTCAATTGAACGTTTCTTGCATATTAATGCGCTGATTTTTTGTTATAATTTATTGATACAGGATGGGTACAATGGACAAATGAATGAAGCAGAAGGTGATGATGCCCGTGGTGATGGAGGCAGCACATCATCAAGTGAGGATGAGCTTCTGTCGATGGCCGTCAACAATTTAAAGATGCACTGGGACCTGATTGTGCAGGTAACCCCTATGTTCGGTATGTACTTCGACAATTACTTTGTCAAACAACCAAGAAGGGTAGCTGGTGAATCCGGATTGCAATGGGTTCAGAGGACACTGGCTCGTGATAATTCTTGCTACAACATGTTTAGGGTTGAGAGAGCTTTATTTAATAGGCTGCATAATACGTTGGTCCACTCATATGGCTTGAAGTCAACAGCAAGAATGACATCGATATAAGCTTTAGCAATGTTTTTATGGATAGTTGGTGCACCACAGTCAGTTAGACAGGCTGAGGATCGTTTTATTCAATCCTTGGAGACAGTAAGCCATACATTTGATGGAGTTTTGACAAGTGTTCTCAAGTTAGCAGCTGACATTATTAATCCAAAGGACCCTGAATTTTCTACGGTGCACCCATGCTTAGAAAATCCAGATTTTTGGCCACACTTCAACGACTGTATAGGAGCATTAGATGGGACACATATAAAGGTTGTGGTGCCAAAAAGTAACGTGATTCAACATATTAATAGACACAACGAAACCTCACAGAATGTGCTTGCTGTTTGTGATTTCGACATGAGATTTACCTTTGTGCTTGCGGGGTGGCCTGGATCAGTACATGATATGAGAGTGTTCAACGATGCAGTTACGAGATATGGTGACAAATTTCCACATCCACCTGCAGGTAATCTACTATGTCCTTCATACAAGCTCTTTGTGTAATTTCCGTTGGTCACATATGTCACTTTATGTACCATAAACTGTAGGGAAGTATTACGTCGTTGATGCGGGGTACCCAAATCGTCCGGGTTATCTTTCACCATATAGATGTACAAGGTACCATGTGGAGCATTGGCAAAACGGCCCACCACCACAAGGTATGAAAGAGACATTTAACCATGCACATTCCCAAGTTAGAAATGTCATAGAGCGGTCTTTTGGAGTTTTGAAGATGAAATGGAGGATGTTGTTGGATATGCCAAAATTTTCCGCTAAAAAGCAAACAATAATAATTGTTGCGTGCATGGCTCTCCATAATTTCATTCGAGACAGCAGAATAGCGGATAGGGAATTTGATATGTGTGATGCGGATGCAAACTATTTTCCAATGCCACATTCATCGCAAGAAAATTGGCCATCAAATGAACCTCTCGTAGAAGATACCAATATGAATGTTTTCCGTGATGAGTTAGCTAATGCTTTGTTCTATGGATTATAAAATATGTATGTTTCGATTCACAATTAACTTGTATGTTTTGTATGAGACTTCAATTGTATGGACATATTGTACGGAAATTTTATTTTTAGGAGACTACTTTATTGTATGAGATTTGTATGTTTCATTCAATTGTATGGACATATTGTACGGACATTTTATTTCTATAAAACATTAATTGTGGGAGATTTGTATGTTTCATTTAATTATATGGACATATTGTATGGACATTTTATTTTCATACATTGTATGACATGTGTATGTTTTAATCATATACACATGATTAATTTCTATTTATTACATATAATAAATGAGGTAGTTGGAGCCAATGATTAGGTCTGGATAAATTAGCCCTCAAATTAGCCCTGAATCCAAACAACTTAAGAGACTAATTTTTAGAGGGCTAATTTGAGAGCTAAAAATTAGCCCTCTAATTAGCCAAGAGGCTAATTATGTTTTTCTTATCCATCGAGCCTTTAACTACCCATAAATTTTTATTGTTCTTCATTCCTAAGTCGTCTCCCAAAATCTCTTATGGTGGCTAGGGGAATAGTCTGACGTTTTAACTTCATCATGTGCGCTTGTTAGTATGTGGAACCCTAAGTCCATGACGCTGATAAACATGTATTATTCTCCGATATATTGTCGTCATTACAATACCAACTAGTATGCTGATATGCCGATCTCTTTGGAAACTGATGCTCCGGTGTCTTTTTCTTTTGACCGGCAGTCATCCGGTTTCTCAATTGATCGATGGCAAATTGACTGGCAATCGAGTTGGAGTTTGTTATTCCCTTTGGCCTTTTCTGTGCGTGTGGACGTGATTTTCCCAACCTGCTTCTGCTTGGATTTTATTTTGTCCAATGGTGTTCAAATCAGATCATGCCACACTGGGCATTTATGTATACCTCTTTCAAAAACTTGTTAGTACATGACATAAGAACAAGAAGACTACCGGTTGGTAATATACTTCTATAAGAAATTATCAGAATTACAAATTTAAAATTCCAAATTTAAATGCACATATAAAGTATTCTGGCCGTTTGTTCCGACAACTAATTACTACTAGTTTTTCTAAACCCTGTTATAGGAAGGCAGAGAAATTTCAACGTGGCATGCCATTATATTTATCTCCAGAGTCTCTATTCTTTCTCTGTACAAACTATTATCTCCGGTGACCAGTGCAATAAGGGTGAGGGCCTGTTTGGTCTGAAGGATTTTCACCAAAATTTTAAAGGAATTGAACTATTTCATATGAAAATCTTGTAAAATTTTTGTGTTCCGAGGAAGCCTTACGTGTCTACCGTATTTCGAAATTTAAGTCATACGTTTACGTTTAAAGTATATGAACATTTATTTCGATAATTGGTCTTTTAAACACTATTATATTAATCTTTAGAGCCTTTGTTATTTCCTGTACTAATTCGTGTGTATATATATAACCATTTGCATGTGCATTTTGTTATAAAAAATGCTGAATTTTAGTGTCCATGCATTACTCCCTTTTTTAAAACAAATCTAACTTTTTCCATTTCTTTATTGAGAAAGTCAGGTTTAGGACCTATGAGGCTATGAGTACTCTGCGTTCAACGAGAGCTTGTTAAAACACCGCTCTCAACATAAATCCGCCCTTTGGCATTGTGACGCCCCGATCCTTGCCAATCCGACTCCCAGGATTGACTCGGACCAAGGTGTCATATCATACCTATAATACTAATATCAGTTCCAAGATACACTAACTGGTACATATAAAATAATAGTGGATTAAAGTATCTAGCTTTATTACATTACTTGTGATTTTTACATGTTACCATTATGGACATTCCTATATGGACAACACCATAATACAAAAGATAGCAAAACATCACAGCGAAAAGCAACTGAGCAACTAAATGCTAAGCTAAATGACTAAGCACTAATTTATTCCACAGGCACGGCTTAGAACTAGGCCTGAAACCCTAAAAGTCTTTTAGTGTGCTTGCTCCTGGAGGTACTCCTCGATGGTTGGGTCATTGTCTTCACCTTCAAATTCTAATATATTTATATAGAGCAAGGGTGAATACTTTCGTACTCAACAAGTCAATGAAAAGGTGTTAATGCAATATTCAACGAAGGAGGTATGGATCTATTTGCAAAAGCAACCTTTGCATAAATAGTTATGTTTCGCAAACACTAGTGTGTCATGTTTTAGTTTTTGGGAAGAGACTCATGCCTCAACCTAGTTCACAAGTTGCATTTGCTACAACTTGTAGCGGTTGTTAATGAGTCATAAGGTTTCCACTTTCATTTTCTCTATTAGTTTCTTAGTGGCTTCAATCCATTCATTAATTCATTATCACCTTTCAGCTACAACTGGTTTTCTTAGTTCCTTTTCGGGTTCAACCATTTCTAGCCTCAACCAATCATTATATTTTTTCTGCCTTCTGGCCTCAACCAGAGGGATTGTTCTCAACTTATTTAGCAAACACTTATCCTCATCGTAGTGCTTAGCAACCTAGGTCACATAGTCCCGTTTTAGACCATATAGGCTTTTCGTTTGCCACATAGGCTAACTATGGAAACATTTTCCCCTCTCCCACAAATCAAGTTCAGAAAGCACATACAAACAAAACTATGCTAAGAGAATCACCTTACATTCGTCCTTGACTATGGGCATGGTTGTTCGAACAGTTTAGCTAAACTCTGCAGAGGTTACACACGCTTTACCCGCACGACATGAGCTAACTCCAAATACCCAACATGTGATGATCAAACACGGCCAGTAAAGGGAGGTTCATGACAAGGCCTTTCAATAGCTAACCCAGGGTTGTTTAATGCCTCTAGAAGGATCCACGGAGGACCGATGTTCAGGGCAGGCTACCACCGCTGTTCACACTGGAAACCACGAGCAGCAACTCAGATGAGTCCACTCCTATTGACACTAACTTTCCTAAGCCAACCAATTACTTAGCCAGGGATACCCCATAGTACCCGTATGGTCGCACTATGGATGTTCGGCCCAAAGGAAACGGTCCTTAACGACAATACGTAGCCAAGCCAAAAAACATTGTATTTGTATCATCAAATTTCATAAACTAGTTTTATTTCATAACCGTGCCGATATACGGAGTATCGGATTTTCAAATAATTAAGTAAAAGTCCATGTTTCCCGTAAACAGTACAATCACAATATGGCTAAGCCGATCTACCTCGGTAGTCGTATCTAGAAGATAACGACAATGGCGCATCACATGTGGGGTTATCTTGATGTTATGTGATTCTTGTATTCCTTTATAGCCAATTGAAAAGAGAAAGAGGAAAACCTCAAAAGAAGACCTGCATGGACAAATTATGAAAAGGAAGAAATCGAGGCTTCAGTTGAGCAACCTACTCAAGGTATGAAATATCAATCTCGAATTTAGTATCTTGGTCCTCCTCACATGATGATGATGTATATATTCAGCCGTCCCGACAAAAAGATGATGCAAAATGCCTCTGGTGGAAGAATCTTCCGTATCTCTGTTCACTAATCTATATATTTAATCTATTCGTATTTACTGCAGGATATTCTCTACATTGTTGTGTCAAAATTACCATTAAAAGAAGCTGTTAGGATGAGCATATTATCTAGACAATTGAACCGTACTTGGTGCAGCCACACAAACCTTGACCTTAGTTCTCAATCAATAATGTCAAGGCGCTACATCAAAAGAGACATAACACCTGAAGGCATGAAGCTAAATGCTAAAGAGTTTATCAGGAGGGTGGACGCAATCTTGCAGCAACACAGTGGTGGAGGGGTTGAGAAAATCGAAGTTATAGGCCTTCTAGAAAATGAAAATGCGTATCACATCGATTGATGGGTGAACTTCGCCATCAAATCGAAGTCAAAGCAAATTGTTCTTGATTTCAGATCTTTGCACTGGTCCATCGATGAGCCATATAACTTTGCATTTCAGCTTTTTGATGCTACTAACATGGCAAATTTGCAATCTTTGAAACTTGGTTCCATTTCTCTAAAGAAGCCTGTAGATTTTAAGGGTTTTCATCACCTTAAAAGGCTTAAGTTAACCTACTAGATGTGGGTATTACTGATGAAGATCGTTGTCCAGCTGCAACTGTTTGGAGTTTCTTGGAATGTCTCGCTGTAACCTGATTACAAGATTATGGACTACTCATCTTTCAACCCAGTTTAAGCATTTGTATGTCTATGAATATCCCTTTCTTGAAGAGATAGAGCTAAATTCTGGCCTGACCGCACTTGAGTACATTGGTCCATTGATACCGTTAGCACCTCCCGGAATTTGTGCTTACAAATTTATGCATAAAGTCATGGGACATTTCTGATTCTCTTCAATATATTTTCACCAAACTTCCTAGTACTATTCCGCTTCTCGAGATGCTGACTTTGGAATGTCATGAACTTGAGGTTGCAGAAACATGACTTCTTTATATTCCCAATTTACCTGTAGACTTTCATCTTACAGATTAACTGAAGTTACACTATTTTGTTCATTTTTATTTATGTGCATGTTTCGGAGGATTACATTGCCAGACAAACCAATCTAATTTATTCATCTAAAACATCTGAGTTTGGAATTGACATTTTCTGGCCCAAGGAAATGGGAGACTAACATCCTAGATTTTGCCTACATCTTGGAGGCTGCTCCCTTCATGGAAAAGCTTGAATTTCACGTAAGTTTCAAGTCTTAAATTATGTATTTTGTCGGCAAACTATCAATAAACTTATTAATGTGTTTCGTTAGTTGTCGTTGAGGATGCTGAAATGAACAACTCCATTGAATTATGAATTACCGTATACTGATTATCGAGCAATTGGCAATGCATCGAATTTGATACTGATGTTGGCTTGACCATCATATAATCATATATCAGCTCATGTGTTTAGTTTATTACATGTTGCTCTTCCAAGGTCTACTTTTTGTTGTATTTATACACGTGGATGAATTGCCGTGATCACCTCCGATATCGCAAAGCTCATGGTAAACTAAGAACTCTTCCTCCATGCCCCCACTACTATCTCAATGTGGTCGATATCACGGGATTTTATGGTCAGAAAGACCAGCTGGAGTTGGCATGTCATATTCTTAGAAACTCTGTTGTGCTCCAAGCTGTTAGAAACGATAGGCAGATAAACGATGAAGAAGGCAGATCAATCACAGAAGACACGAGATTTTAACGTAGAAAACCCTCCTAAAGTAGGAGAGAAAAAACCACGGGCGCCAGCCAGCAAAACTCTACTATATCAGATGACGTTACAGAACGCTGGGGATTTATAATCTATAACTCATACCTCGTTCGACGACATACAAGAAGTATATATAGAGATGGAAGACGATCCGGATCTTTCAAGAATTGCAACTCTTGAGGCGTTCAACTTTGTGGATGGATCTAAAGTTGCCATGAAATATCTCTGCAAAGCATACCACCGCAACGTCATTCATGTTTTAGAGTTGTCGCGTAAGGATGTCGAAAATGTTTCAACTTACCGGTTGATATCTCCATTTTGGATTGTGTTTGATAAGGCCAAACGTTCTGGCTTGTTGGGTGATCTTGACATCTGGGATTAAGCTTCATTTAGGTGAAATAGTTCATTTTGAGTTTGTTTCACTTTGACGTTGAAATGGACCTTGAAGGAAGCCTTGCGATGTAAGAATACACATAATTTCCAGTTTATTGGGGTTTTTTCGTGTGTAAATTGAAGGGTTACGCGGAGGCTACGCTAGCCGAAAACAAAAACTTTTTACCGCGCAAACCAGGAACACTTGCAAGTAAGGGCCGATAGATCGTTACCGATTGGAGTGTGCAGCGAAAACAGTCAATCAGGGCTATTCGATCCGGAACAGTGTAGCCGATTCCCGCAAGCCGACAGCCGATACCCGGGGATAGCCAATTCGCCAATCAGCCGATTCGCAGATGCCGTAGCCGATCCGAGTCGTCCGACTGTGTTCTCGAGCCTCGCTCCGATGCGCTTGACCGCAGCCGATTCCTCCACAGCCGATCAACAGCGTGCAACGTAGCAGCGCCTCTACCGGTATCCACACGTCCGGGGACAGAACGCCGAACACCCGTGTGCTAGCACGCGATGCAAGGCTAGGGTTTGGCTCGAAGGTGGGGAGGGTTTCCGTGGAGATTGATCTCGGCGACTTCTGTTGCGGATTCGGTTCAATGCGATGCCATTGACGTGTCGCAGCTCTCCACCCCTCCCTCCTTTATATAGAGTTGGCCGACTGGGACTAGTGGCCGATCAGGACTCTATTTTGAATCGGATCCTATCCGAATCTCATAGAGTTGGCCGCCCATACGTCATAAGCCCATAGGACTCTATCCGATCGGATCCCTATCCGATCGAGCCGTATCCGAGTCCAACTCGAATGCATGTTCTTATCCCCTTAAGCGTGCGATCCTGTAGGTTCAGGTATACTTGGTTTCGCCTATAGTCTAACTTAGCCGATCGTCGGCTCGAGTCCAACTCAGCCGACCTGTCAATAGCGGCGCCTAGCAGCACATATTGACACCATAGTATACAAGAATAATATCGGCTCTGAACCTGTAATGTGTACACAAATCCCTTTGCCTCACGATACCAATTAAGCTATAGGCAAGATGTGTGCCATCCCTTCAATAGCTTAACCATTTACTCGAACCGTATTGGATTATCTATCTGTTGATTGACTCTTCAATCAACTTAGCATGACCATGCATTTCCATAATCCATTACCTCGAGGGGCCCAGAGATATCTCTCCAAAGGAGGGGCAAATTTCATCTTGATCACTCACATCCCACTCCATGTTTCATAGCAAACCCGAAAACTACCTTTATAACTACCCAGTTATGGAATAGCGTTTGGTAGTCCCAAAGTAGGCTACTACACATGTTGAAATCCATGGTGATCTCAGGTCTAAGGACTTTGTACCAACACTACCTGAGACCAACTAATGATACATTAATTTCTGTAGTGTGGGTCTGTCCAACAATGTGTTCTCTAACACATATGTCTATGTTTATTGATTTGGTATTTTCATACCCATGATCTATGAGACATGATCATCAATCAATAGACATGCCGATCTTAGAATCATATTAGTTCCAATAATATGATATATGATCAGGGATCATTTAGAAATAGATTCATACATATCGAGTCTCATAAATAAGTCACGTACTTATTGATCAATACAAGATGTCTATTTCATGGAACGGAACTGAATAACACTTTATTCATAAATACATAAACATTGACGTGATATCCAACATCTCCATGTTGCCTCTAGGGCATATCACTAACATAAATTAATTGTGTAGAAAATTTTGTGGTTTATCATTGGAGGAATAATTATCTTTGTTGTCCAGAATGTTATGTTATTTCAAATTTTTGTGCAACCGCATATCTTTTTAAGAAACAAATCCAAATTAAGAGCATGTCCATATACCCAATATAGCTCCCAATGCAAACATTTTGAGCCTCCAAGTAAAAACTAGGCTCCAACAATTCTCCTAAACAGGTGCCTAAAAATTGGATTCCCCAACTCGGGCAAATCACTCTTCACAAGGTAGCGCTCCCAATTTGCCATCCCAAATATTGTTTAGTTCGATTTGAAGGTTGTTGATTGACGAGCAATTGCCATATTATGTATGATCTTTTCGTGAAATAATCTTTTCGTGAAATATCGAACTCCCAAATATCAGAATTGAGCAGAATAGCAGTGTTTATCTGTGACATGTCTGCAATCTCCTTCCAGGAGTACACAAACATGAATAATTTAAATGTTTGTATTTCAACCGTCTCTAATGCCAGTTCTGCAGCTTGAATGCTTGAACAGTTGAACATGTCTGCAGATATTGGCTCTACTGTACACTTTATTTTTCTGAAGATATATATGTTGGGGTTTTATTATATGGTTCAATTTGAAGTTAAAGGAGGAACAAATGCATTGTAATTGAAGACAGTTGTATTAGGATTTTGATAAAGTGAGGATTATTCTATTGGTACGTATAGAATATGTAAAACAGTTATTTTAGGACGGGTAGTATAACTCAAGAAAGGAGCTAGTTCTTACATACTATTTGAAAAATTTTAAATTTGTATTTGAATTGTGGTTTTTGAAATTGTGAATTTGGATATAACTTAGCACTGCAAATTTATGTTTAAAATATTGTGATGTTAAACTAGATATAGACAAAACGATGCCTATTGAAATAGAAGAGAATAACGAATAGGGCTAAGAATTACTCCAGTGGTTATTGCTAAGGGAAATATCTAATAAAAATTATCAAATAAATGAAAATCCATAAAATAATATCTAAATTTTATAGAATCATAAAAAATAGTAGATATAAGAAATATATTCATATCAAATCTTAATTCCAAACCCAACTTTATCCAACTTTATTTAAAAGGAAAAAACACTTTTCAGATAAATAGTATCCTTTTACTATTTATTTGAAATTTGTTTTTTCTCCCAGATGAAGTTGAATTGGAGTTAAGATTTGATGATAATGTATTTTATGCTACACCTATCGCTAATATTTTTTTCATAAATTTATAAAATTTTTAGGTTCGGTTTTCACAAGTTTTTACTTTGATGTTTTTCACAAGTTTGATTGCTAAAGTTGATGATATTTTTGAGGTCTACAGGAAATAAAGGGTAGCTCCCATTTAATCTTTTGAGGGCTCTAAAATGGAGTTTAACAAAAATAAAAGAAAGGATGTGCTTGACAAAAACGAAAAATTAAATTTTCAGATAAATCTTAATACTTTTCCTCAAAGGCTGTGTAAATGTGTTTAACCAAAAAAACGCAAGAACAAGAGAGGTGGCATTTCAAAAAAAAATAAAACTGCAATTGCGTTTGCCGGGAGTCGAACCCGGGTCTATTGCTTGGAAGGCAATTATCCTAACCGTTGGACTACAAACGCCTTTTGTTCGTAAAGGTATACTATAACTAACTATAAAAGGTTATACTTCTTCCATTTCAGTAGGCGACGAGGGCACACGCGCTCCAACGGCGCCGTGCCACTCACCACCACAAGACGACGGCGACGGCCACGCAGACCGATCACGTGCCGCCCGTAGCATACTTGCCCGCGCTGCCTGCCCACCCCACGCGCCCCCATTCCTCATCATCCCTCGCGGGCTCTCTCTCTCGCCCACTCCGCCATGGCCGCCGCCGCGCTCCTCCGCCTCTCCCGCTCCCGCCGCGCGCTCCTCCCCCTCTCCTCCATCCGCTTCCCGCCGCCGGCCCCGTATCACCACTCCCACTCCCAAACCCCACCCTCCTCCGCCCGTGGCCGCCTCGTCTCCTTCCTCGCCGCCGCCGCTGCCGGAGGAACGACCGTCGCCCTCTGCGACTCCGGCGTCGACCACCGGTGCCCGCCCGGTCGCCCCACCACCAATCGCTCGATCGATCGATCGATGCTGTGGTTCCGTATTGACGCGTGCTTTTGTCTGTGCTTGTTCTGCAGTGTCGGGGGCAAGGAGAGCACCGAGCTGGTGGTGCGCGGGGAGCGCAAGCGCGTGCCAAACGAGTTCATCGACGAGCTCGCTTCCTTCCTCGGGGTGATCTCTCGAGCTCCCAGCCGATGCCTTTGTGTCTTACAGTGGAGATGCTTTCGCCGGTGAGCTGACTGTGTGCGGGTCTCGCAGGAGAACCTGACGGTGGACTATGAGGAGAGGCACTACCATGGCACGCCGCAGAACAGCTTCCACAAGGCAGTCAACGTGCCCGATGTCGTCGTCTTCCCGAGGTATAACCTGATCTAACATAATACTGAATACTGATACTGATATCAAAGTTCATCTTGTGGGGTTATGTGTCGACCTGGTCCTTATCTCAGAGATTGTAATGCCTTCACAATCAAATCGCAGGTCCCAGGATGAGGTACAGAAGACTGTGATGACTTGTAACAAGTACAAGGTATGTCTCATCAATGATCAATGTAAAAACCCTCTGGGAATGTTTTTGGTTAATGGTTCTTCCCTCTCTATTAATGCAATGCCGTGCGAATCTGTTGCATTTTCTTTAGAAAGAACCGCATCAGTTATCTGTTTGCTAGACTAACTGGATTTGATTGTGTGAATTGTGAAAATCCACTTTCCATCACTATGCTAAGCTAGATGTTTTATATTTCAGACTACTTGTATTGGTTGTTTTAGTTTATATGACCTTGGTACTGCTGCTAATCACGTGTGATGTAATGAATCTTTCTGGCTTCTCGTTTGACTCTTATACTTTGTTACAGGTGTCATTTAAAATCTATTTAGAAAATTGGAAATCTATGTTCACCTTGAGAATGCCATATTCTCAGTAAAGGAATTCTTTGCCTTCATTTGCTGGCTCCTGCTGTAGTCTATAAAAGGAGCAGACAGTGTGGATGTTCTTCCAGTTTTTTCATGATGGCTAATTACTTGTATGAGGGTTCCACTATAAAACTGAATGATGATGCCTTTTTCTTCGAGACAGGTGCCAATTGTACCATATGGTGGGGCTACATCAATTGAGGGTCACACGTTGGCACCTCATGGTGGTGTTTGCATTAACATGTCTTTGATGAAGGTAAACATTGATAAATGTAACTAGAGACCATATAGTTGTAGACACTAACAATTTCGTGGAAATTAAATCTTTCTGAATTAATTACCCTTGTTTCTAATTCTTAAAAGGTGCTACATGTGTCATCAATTTCTTTTTTCCATGGTTTGATTGTTTGATACTTCCATATGCCAAACAGACAAACAGTTACTAGCAGTGAGCTCTTGATGCAGGATAGACGAGATGACACAAAGCTGTTTCTCTGTTAATTTCACTTTCTTCTAATTTGTAGTTTGCTATAAATCGTTCGCAGAAAATCAAATCCCTGCATGTTGAGGATATGGATGTAGTTGTTGAACCAGGAGTTGGATGGATTGAGCTGAATGAGTACTTGAAACCATATGGCCTTTTTTTCCCTCTTGACCCAGGCAAGTCCATTGTTTCTTGTTTATGTGAAACATAATCTGTCCACTAACTTTGCAAGAGACATTCTACGAACCTCAGATTGACATAACACAGTATGAAATTGTACTGAATGACATTTGGTTGCTGTTAACTAAATTTAGTTTCTGATAATTTTGTTTAACTTGTTGTATCCTCTAGACATTTGGGTGATATGTATATCTTTGTGCCTGTGAGATGATTCTGCATGCTTATGCTTATAAAATGCAATTCATGCTTCCAACTTCACCCATCGTTTTGGGCATTTGATAACATGACATGCAGTATAATTTTGTGCTAGATCGGTGGTTTAGCTCAAGTATTCTCATCTGATTTGCAGGGCCTGGAGCCACTATTGGAGGAATGTGTGCTACTCGCTGTTCTGGTTCACTAGCTGTGAGGTAATTCTCCTTATATTTCTCAGGGTACTTTCAAGCTTTTATAGTGCAATGGTGACCCCATCAAAAAATAATGTACAACTGTAATCCACGTGATGGTGCATTCTTTTATGGTTATCTTTATTATTTACTGTTAAATGGCTTTGATGATTTGCTTATTAGTTTGTAGGTACGGAACAATGCGGGACAATGTGATTAACCTCCAGGTTCTTTTGGCTATCCTTGAGTCAGCTATTTTCAATTGACTTCACATACAAATAGTAAAATTTTCTCAGTACTGCAGGCTGTTCTACCTAATGGTGATGTTGTCAAGACAGGTTCTCGAGCCCGAAAGAGTGCAGCTGGGTATACAAGATCCCCTCCTGAATAAGTTTTTTTAATATAGCTTGGGAGTGAATCATTGTTTCACTGGTTGCTATGTCCATTTATGTGTTAAATACATGTGAGATTTACATTTATTCTTGGCATCAATGATGGGTTTTTGTTCTCTTCCATTGAATGTCAGATATGACCTTGCTCGTTTGATCATCGGAAGTGAAGGAACTTTAGGGGTAATTACAGAAGTGACTTTACGGCTTCAAAAGCTTCCATCTCATTCCGTGGTAGGTCTTGTATTTTCATCTAGACACTGTCCAAACAATGTTTTGCTTACAGTGTGTACTGGACTTGAATGCCGTCAACTCTCTGGATATTGGTGTGTGTAGTTGTTGTGTTAGCATATGCACCATTATGGCTCAATTACTTTCATTTGCTCATAGATCTTTCTTTTTGGAGAAACTCTTTATAATCATGCTATGGCATGCCACTATTGTCTTGCATATTGGAAAATGGAGAACATTTGTGAGTGAACAAATAAAAGATATTCTCTTCTAAGCACCTGCTATGTGCTCTGCACTGGAAAAATAACATGGTCTGAAGCCTATCGGCGTGATCTACTCCCTAAGTTTCTAAACATAATACTGTTGAAGATTTATGCATGCACACACACTGGATTTCTATGTTCGTTTTGCTGTACGAACTATTTCGTTTTACCTATCTATTTTTTCCCTTATTTTACTGGTGAAGACACTCCTAGGTGCTCTGCTATTTCAGGTTGCGATGTGCAATTTTCAAACAATTAAGGATGCTGCTGATGTTGCTATTGCAACAATGCTTTCTGGTATACAGGTTTGTCTTTTTTCTTCTGATTTTATTTAGTTACAATGACATTTTGAAGCTCATATATGAGAATATGAGATTGTTACACCTCTGTTTCAGATTGGGCAAATGCACTTGTCTCCATAGGCAAGCGTTAGGTTAACTAACTAGGGAAATTTGGTTCTATGAACTAGAAATATTGAAATGCTTTCATAGAACTTCTGCAGGTGTTTCAGTGAGCAATTTGAAAAGGTTGTAGGTTATGATTACTTGTACGTTTTGCTTGACCAGGTCTCAAGAGTGGAATTGTTGGATGAGGTTCAGATAAGGGCAATAAACATGGCAAATGGTAAAAACTTACCTGAAGTACCAACCTTGATGTTCGAATTCATAGGGACAGGTAACCTAGCTTTTATTTAAATAGTTCACACTTCACACTTAACTTTGACAAAACAGTCTACTTTATACTATATTGTGCATCTATGTTTGGCAGTACAGTACTGAATCCTCTAGGGTTAAGTGTTTAAATCTATACCATTTTAAAAGACACCTCTGTCACTGACGTGTGGGGCCCATTAATGGCCATCATGCATTCCCTCACCCCCATTCGCGCGAGATTCCGCCCCGGGAAGAGAGCAGTGGGCATGGGCGGCCTGATCCCCAACCTCATCAACCCAAGGGATGCAGCGGCGGCTGCTTGGCTCGTAGGAGGTCAGGGTTGATGCCTCTGCCGTCAAGCCCATGTTCGCCTCCCCTTTGTTGTCTGAGAGGTAGGTGGTTTGGCCGGATTCGATTGTCTTGGGTTCGCGACTGCAAGATCCAGCAGCCGAAGAGCTCACGGCGGGTGGATCCGGCGGCCCTAGTCTTGTGGTGGTTAGATCTAGCCTTGAGCTTGTCGCTATGGAGGGGGAAGATAGAGGAATATGGGATCGACCGCAGCAACGCCCCATCGACATTTGTGCGGTCAACTTGCAGCAGCCTATGCAAAGCTTCACGGCGGGGAGATTGAAGTGCTCACGACAGCGTAGAGGCTGTGCTCGTGGAGGCTTGGAGGTGGCCAGGAGCCCAGGAGGCTGGTCCCTTGCCGCTGCGTGGAGGCTTCAGGCCACCCTGGATGAAGAGGCAGAGCGAGGGTGCCGAAGGAGCTCCTCACGCTGTGATGCAATCGCACGGGCTCCGGCGATGCAGCCTCCACGCCGCCGCTGCCGCAGCTTCGCGGCAGCCGTTCTTGCCTTTGCAGGCTTAAAAGTGTGAAGCGTGGCACGATATCTGAACCTGCCTCTGCTGCCGGAGCTCCTGCTTCCTTGGCCATGCGGCATGAGCTCCTGCGGCCGCATGCGGTGCCGGAGTTGGAAGAGGGTGAGTGTCAGAGTTGGGAGAGAGATGCAGTGGGAGTACTGGAGAGCCTTATCTACGAAGCTTCGCTTCATCATCTTGCTTGCTTCTGGCGAAGCTTAACGCACTGTATGGTAACTTCCGGGTTGAGGATCCTCTGCACTAGCACGGGGCAACCCAAGAGACCCAAGCAAAAGGCTGGCACATAATTACTGTCCCAGTATAGGTGGCCAGATGGGCTGGACCGTAGTGGGCTGGCACGGGCACGCGTATACTGTTCATGGCACGGGCACGGCATGGCACGGATGCAAATGGGCCGGGCCGGCACGACACGATTGGGCGTGTCGTACTTGGGCTGCCGGCCGAGCCCGTGGGCCGGCACGACACGTCATGGGTATTGTGCCGGCCCGGGCACAGCACGGCCCACGACCCACGGCACGGCCCGGCCCGGCCCATGGGGAGGGGAGCTAGCCATCGCAGGGTTAGGGTTTGGTGGACGACGTCGGCGCGGAGGCGGACGGCGTCGGCACGAGCTGGAGTCGGCGCGGAGGCGGACACCGGACGGCGTCGCGCGGACGGAGCGTCGCGCGGGAGCGGGCGATGGCGGTCGGCGGCACGGGGTCGCGCGGAGAGTGGATGGCGTCGGCACGGCGGGCGGACGGCGCGGAGGGCGGACGACGCGGCGGCACGGACGGCGTCGCGCGGGGGAGTCGGCGGCTCGGTCGGCGCGCGTCGGCGCGCGCGCGGTTGGCGGCATGAGGGCGTGGGCGGTCGGCGGCGGGATAGGAGGAGAGGATGGGTAGAGATGAAGGGAGTTAGGGTTAGGATGGAGATCAATCAAGAAATATGTGATTTTACCATAATACCATTAGTGTATGTAGCATAGTTGTAAAGAGTACGCGTATAAAATGGTAATTTTGTGTTCCCGGGCCAAACGGGCCGACCTCAGCCCATGGGCCGTTTGTGTGCCGTGCCGACACGGGCACGGCCCGGCCACCCGTGGGCCGTGCTTGGGCCGGGGGCGCGGCACGTGGGACTGCACGGCACGGCCCGTCACAAGTAGCCGTGCCTAACGGGCCATGCCGTAACGGCCGTGCCGTAGCCGTGCCCGGCCGGCCGTGCTGTGCGGCTCATTTGGCCATGTATATGTCCCAGTGAACATGCATTGCTTCATCTTATCTGTACCATCTTGTCTTATCCTAGTGAATCTGCCATCACCATCCCTGTCACTGACGGATGGGGCCCATTAATGGCACGCGTGCATTCCCTCACCACCATTCACGCGAGATTCCAGGAAGAGAGCAGTGGGCATGGGCGGCCTGATCCCCAATTCGTGTAGGAATGAGTATTACCATAAAAATTTTTACCCGACTAGTACTAACATGAAAGTAAGAAGTACAGACGGTTAAAATCTGTGCTAGCATATTCAAAATCATATATTTATACTGTTAGGATAGAAAATAAAATATAGAAATAATGTGTGAGCTAGCAGATCAGAAAAAAAATTTACATCGGTTAAGTATGATACTTTTAATAGCATGGATAATTATATCCACTCTTTGTCATTAGAACCTCTCTCTCTCTCTCTCAAAACAAAACCAAATCCTCACATTCTAAGGAGGTGGATTTAGTGATAAAGAAAAAAATACAATACCCCTCATTAATGGAAAAATAATATAGGTTGGTGGTAATTAAGAGATATCGAAGGAATAAAAACTTTTCGATGAATGATTTATTTGGAACAAAGTTTGAACTCTAGAATTGGTTTATTTTGGATGGAAGGAATATGAAGCTTAGCGATTAGCTAGACACATCATCTGGTGATTAGACATGATAATGTTTTATTTCGACTTTGGGGCTTTAAAAGTGTATGATGTAATCTTTCTAAAAGAACCCGATGCAACGCGTGGGCATTTAGCTAGTAATAAATAAAAGATGGAACAGGAACTAATAGTCATAGAATATCTTAGTTTTTCTCTAGATATGTTAACACTATAATTGACAAATACAACTCCACAGTTTTATACTTTTACCGTCAACTAGTGTCTATGAGTTTGATTGATGATCAACGGTAGTGAGTAAAGAACTCTCGAATAAAACTAAATTTACTGTGCACACTGTTTCTGTCAAGAAAACTTTTTGAACAGAACGTATTAAATAGCAGTCAGTATGTAGTCAAGTTTGGTTTCAAGGAGTGAAATAATAGTCTGGGCTTGTGGTCTTCCTGTTGTAGGGACAAAACCAACGCATTTCAAGTAACATAATATCTGGGTTTTGTTATCCACTTTTGAGCAGTTCCACTCAAAACTCAAAGTTCCTTCTCAGACAAAACTTCTTAAGAATTGCAAACTATTTTTTCAGCTTGAATACCACAATCTATTTTTTATTTGCTAATATCTCTCCGTTGTGAATATCCAGAAGCCTATGCTCTTGAACAAACACTATTGGTTCAAAAGATTGCCACAGAACACCATGGATCTGATTTTGTTTTTGTAGAAGAGCCGGATGCTAAAGAGGAGTTATGGAAGGTCAGCCGAGCTTTTCATCTGAACTTGTGTAGATTTCCTAGTACTCTTCTGAACCATGATAGATTTCCTACTCTCTCCGTCCCAAAATATAAGGGATTTTGGATGAATGAGACATATCCTAGAACTATAAATTTGGACAAGGAACGTATCTAGATTCATAGTATTAAGATGTGTCTCATCCATCTAAAATCCCTTATATTTTGGGACGAAGGGATAAATAAAATAATCTTTGTTCCGCATAATCTTACACATGCCTGAATATGGTATCAAACCATCAATTTGCATCCACCTATAATCTGGGTAACAGTGGCAGTGGCAGTACTGAAGTATGTGCTTCTCCTTTTGCTGAAACATATTTATGATAGCATTTTATTCTTATATGTGCAGATCAGGAAGGAAGCACTTTGGGCTGGTTTTGCCATGAAACCTGGTCATGAGGCTATGATAACGGTCTGTTTACTTATAACTTGTCAACATATATTAATTAAGCATAGTCAGTGTACTTTGATGTTACACATCATGCTACCTGATGTTTGATTATGTAGTTGCAAGTCTTTTTTTGCCGGGCCGGCCAAAGAAAAGGCTGACCAAATTTACTTAAGATTGAGGGTATGTACAAATGTAGTTGCGAGTCTCAGCATCTTCCTTTGTAGTTATCATCCTCTTCATAAATATGAGAACAATTATGATCTCAAAATAAGTGCTGCATTCAGAAGGAGGACAGTTGGCAACCAAACATGTTTCAATGATTGGTCTTGTATTTTGAATCAAGATAGGACTTCTCCATTAGCAAGCTGGTCTACTTTTTGTCACCACTATATTTATAGGATAAATCCATAATGTGCCACTCACTGTGAGGATGACATGTGCCCCCCTCCCTAACTTTTTTTGATCTCATATGCTTATAAAGATTGTCCAAAGGTCATCACAATCATCATACCCTTACAAGCTTTCAATTTTCAGTGGACTGACTCTATCAAGTCCTCTAATACCACATACATGTTTATTTATGCAGGATGTTTGTGTTCCTTTATCTAGACTTGCAGAATGCATATCTGTCTCAAAGGAAAGGCTTGATGCATCACCATTGACTTGGTACACGTTCTCTCTTATGCAAAGCTACTGTCTAAAATTTTGTTCTCATTTATATCTAATGCAAGGCATAGTCATGTGTTCCGTTATTTAATATTTGAAGTCTGCATAAAGTAGCTTCAATCATATTATTATTGTCTTGCTATGGCCCCAAGAAAACAATATGCTATCTTCTTTTTTATCATCCCTGAATTCCTTACCCCTGATTTGTGTATGTTCCAGTTTGGTTATCGCTCATGCTGGTGATGGAAATTTCCACACAATAATCCTATTTGACCCTAGTCAAGAAGACCAACGACGTGAAGCAGAGAGACTAAACCATTTTATGGTTCATACCGCTCTGTCTATGGAAGGTATGATTAAAAAAAACGGAGAATCAACATGTAAAAGCTGTCTAAAATGATTAATGTCGAGTCTGATGATGAACAGGTACCTGTACAGGAGAGCATGGTGTAGGTACAGGGAAAATGAAGGCAAGTGTCCGTCACCCTTTTTTAAAATTATATTCTGCACTTCTGCTAACAGATGCACTGATGCAAGAGTGATCTTGCTGATACGATTGTCAAAACGGTCGCACAAGTGCCAACTACTAACCATTCTGTTAAGATATGAAATTTGCAAGATGCCTTACCAGAACATTCATGATGATTGAACTGCCAATAAAATCTCATATGAGTATCTGACTCACAACGTACCTTTAAAATTTAAATTTTCTTTGCCACCTAATTGTAAATTTGTAATCCTACAGGTTATCAAGCTGTAATTTATTTTGAATTGCCTCATGGGACCTCTTATTATATTGCTAATGGCCAGTCATCACCGCCATTACTGACTATTATTTGTTTTCTATGCATTTTGGCAGTACCTAGAGAAAGAGCTGGGCATCGAGTCGCTAAGGACAATGAAAAGAATAAAGGCTGCGTTGGATCCCAACAACATCATGAATCCAGGGAAACTGATTCCACCTCATGTCTGCATTTGATGATATTGACGTTCCCAAGTTGCTGGCTGACTCACTGGCTGATTCAGTGATTTCCACTCAAGTTTAAGGTTTCAGTCCAGCAATGGAGCAAGGCAAGTCGTGGCGTTACCACTGAATGCGCATTGAACGGCGCAGAGATTCAGAACTGTTATACTACACGAGTTTAATGGAAAAACAAACATGAACGCTAGAACTATGTTAATCTGAGCCAAACTGATTCATGCCGGAAATAAATGAGCAAAACTTCGTTCGAGAATTTGAAATGGTTTTGACGGAAAAGTTGCTATATGAAATGAATGAGAGATCCTCATGTGTTATATCGAGGGTCCATAGTCTCCAAATCTATATTTTAATCTGAATTTTTATAGGACGAATATTTTAATCTGGATTTTTATGAGACGGGTTAACAAGTCCATCCTAAAAAGATCATCTTTGTCTCCGTTTTGTTTGTCCAAAATTAAATTCATTTTTAAGCGAACATTGTATTAGAGTTTGTGTAATTAGAAGATAAATATATTGAAATCAGATAAAAAATAATTATATTAGGATTTGATAAAGGAAAAATATTTTTATTTTTTTCTTTTGTATTGATATGTATGGGATAATGAAAAAATCAAATTATTTTAGGACGGAGTAAGGATTTTTTTCTCTCCTCGCTTCCTCCTTTGGACATCAGTAAAATCTGTCTAGCAGGTAAGTGGCAAGACGCAGAACAGAAGGCTGCATTCACTCTCCCTTCTCGAGTCTCGACTGGTTTGGTACATGCAACGAAAGAGCTCCTGCAACGGTTTTTGTACCCTAGTACCGGCCGGGCCGGGCCGAGACGGCAGCGCAACCACCTCCACCTCCCCTATCTATATCACCACACGTCACGCTTCCACCTTCCACCCACCACCTCACCTCACCTCACTGTCTCCACTTTCGATCGCCATGGCTCCCGACGCACCCGCGCCGGCGGAGCGCGTGGTGGTCGACGAGTGCCGCGGCGTGCTGTTCGTGTACAGCGACGGCGCCGTGGAGCGCAGGGCGGAGCCCGGGTTCGCGACGCCCGTGCGGGACGACGGCACCGTGGAGTGGAAGGACGCGGTGTTCGACGCGGTGCACGGGCTGGGCGTTCGCCTGTACCGTCCAACGGATCGGCGCGCCGCCGGCGGGCGGTTGCCGGTGTTCTTCTACTACCACGGCGGCGGGTTCTGCATCGGGTCGCGCACCTGGCCCAACTGCCAGAACTACTGCCTCCGGTTGGCCGCCGAGCTGGGCGCCGTCGTCGTCGCGCCCGACTACCGCCTCGCGCCGGAGCACCGCCTCCCCGCGGCGTTCGAGGACGCCGAGGCGGCCCTGCTCTGGCTCGCGTCGCAGGCGGGTCCGGGAGGCGACCCGTGGGTCTCCGAGGTGGTCGACTTCGGGCGGGTGTTCGTCTCCGGCGACTCGGCCGGTGGCACCATCGCGCACCACCTCGCCGTGCGGTTCGGCTCCGCCTCCGGGCGCGCCGAGCTGGCGCCCGCACGCGTCGCGGGGTACATCCAGCTCATGCCCTTCTTCGGCGGCGTGCAGCGGACGCCGTCGGAGGCCGGGTGCCCCGACGACGCGTTCCTCAACCGCCCCCTCAACGACCGCTACTGGCGGCTCTCCCTGCCGCCGGGCGCCACGGCGGACCACCCGTTCTCCAACCCGTTCGGACCGGGGAGCCCCGACCTCGCCGCAGCGGAGTTCGCGCCGACGCTGGTGGTGGTCGGCGGGCGCGACCTCCTTCGCGACCGCGCCCTGGACTACGCGGCGAGACTGAGGGCGATGGGGAAGCCCGTGGAGGCGCTGGAGTTCGACGGGCAGCAGCACGGCTTCTTCACCATCGACCCGTGGTCCGCCGCCGCTGCTGACCTCATGCGCGCCGTCAAGCGCTTCGTCGACACCGACGGCGCCGCCCGCCTCGACGATTGATCAGCCGCCGCGTGCTCCTTCTTTCGTGTGTGCCTTGTCGGCAATAATAAGTCGATTCGAATTTCGATATGGGGAACTCTCGGGAAAGCGGTGTAGCGGTGAGTGGACTTTACAGTCTAAATTCTGATATCTACGAGTATTACGCACATACATAATATTAAACACGTGTTAGAAGAGATGTGAAGGTGACGTTACGTGTTCTGTAGTGATGTGTGTGTGCGTGTGCATCTGCCATACAATCTCAAAGAAAGCGGGAGGTACGAGAGTGGTTTGTTACGAATGTGTAATGATGTATGTGCGTGTGTGTTTGCCGTACAATCTCAAAGAAATATGGAATTTTTTGTCGAAGAAGTGGGAATCAGGGTCCCATCACTGGCTACTCATGATATTTCTATCACCAATCCTTGAGTACGATCCCTTGTGAGCTATGCTCGAAGTATATCGTCCTCCAAGCATGATTGCTAGGGTCATACCTGTCCTCGGGAGCAGCCCCCATGGGTTGTGTCCGGGCAGATCCGTCCTTCGAGCTGTGCCACGTCCACATCGCCTCAATGCATTCCACCTCGCCACCTCGCAAGAATTGACTGGTGAGCCTTATGGTGACCGAGCAGAGATCACTTGGTTCATGTGTCATATGTCAACCGGAGAGCAAGGTTGTCACATCCGGTCAGTTTGTCATAGGGGACATAGACAAGACTAAACATATCCAACTATTTGGAGTAAGGTCTGCTTCTGAATTCATGTGTTGATACTGTGAACTCCCTTTGGACTATAAAAAGAGGATCTATGCTAATGAATAAGGGGGTTGGACTGATAACATTTAAAACTCATATAAGTCTCATATCTCATTATAACTCAAAATCCTCACAGATAACTTACAACACATAGTAGTAGGATATTACATATCTATGTAGCCTAAACCTCTGTAATTCTTTTTATCTATCAGCTATTTGAGAGTAACTTAGATCCAACTCGTTCTTCGGCCGAATCTTTAAAGGGACGCCCTCGCTTCCTTGTTTGTAGGGATCCCATCCTCTGGTAATTTTATTTACCAAAAGTTCAAATTTCAGACGGAGTATATGATCCAAGGCCCGTTTGAACTGTCATGATTTGTTCGTTGAACTAGTCTAAGCGTCTATTGAAGATTTGCAGTTTGAACTATCACGAGTATATGTTTATATTTTCCTCGTATAATATTTTGAGTTTAAATACAGTGCAAAAATAGGTTGATGGCCGACGCTGATATGGGCCGTCCATCAAAGTGCCCGACGGGCCTTTTCTAATCGGGCTAGGCCAAGCCCTGATGTTTGATACCGAAAATGCGGAAATACCATGCCATAGCCCATAATTCCCCCCAAATTTTGAAAATATTTTGAATCGGACGTCCAATCAGACCACTTCTACGCCTTGGGTACTATATACATGCTTAGTTTGTTTCTCTGTATAAGCTGTATATGTGTGCTCAACTAGCAAAATTTTAAAATATATTTTTGCCAAACTAATTATCGGATCCGATTATATTATATTATTTAATGAATTAAATATTTACAACAACTCGTATCAAATGATTATATTTTGATTGAAAAAATGTAGGGTTAAGTAGTTGAAAATGGGACATGGTAGTGACACTACGGTGCTCTATTGTTTTGCGTTGCGTTATCAACAACATCCTTTTCCATTCTTTCTCATCATCAAAGAGAATCGTTCGGATTTAAGTAATTACAAGACGTGTCACCGTTAAAAAATTGAAATTACAAGTATGCCAAAATTAAACTTATTATAAAATGCTTGTTTGGATTCACCTAAACCGCATGTTGAATGATATTATAGATTGTTACTGCGAAGATAGGAGCAACTAGCGCCAAAACAACTAAAATTACCCTATCATTCACAGTTAGGTCCAATACGAAAGCCAACACAAGGCAAGCGACGAAGATCCCAAGCGATATGCACATAAGAATTATCTGAAAAGGAATGAAAAATAAGTAAGAATATGCATGGCATATGTATGGGGAAATTTGTAACATCAAGTAGTTTGAATTTTTGTGTTTTCGATCGGTTGTTGTGAAGAAAAGACACTTTTTCCATAGGCAGGCAACAGGTACATTGATTTTTGTTTTTCTATATAACTTTTTGAAATTATTCAGCATTAATAATTACAGCAGATCGATCGAGTTCCGGCGAGACGAGAAGAGCAAAGGCTTCTTGTGCTACAGGTTGATGCAGGCAGCATGAATGAATATTGCTGCTCTCCTCTCCATTTCGTATTAAGTCATTTTAGATTTTCTTTTGTCAAACTTTTTTTAGTTTAAATTAGTTTATAAAAAAATTTAATAACATCTACAACATCAAATTAATTTTATTAAATATAACATTAAATATATTTTAATAATATATTTATTTTGTGTTAAAAATTTTATTAATTTTTTTATAAACTTGATCAACTTTACATTTAAAAAAAATAAAAATGATTTATAATTTATAATATAAAACGAAAAAAACATTAGATATAGCCATACAGGGATAAGGATAGGAGAAGATGCGGCAGAAGTCGGATTGATCAGGACAATTTGAATATGAATTTGCTCGTACGATTCAGATCCGAATTCTTTTGATTATATGATTCGGATTTGAGTTTGATCATTGTTAGTGTTAATTCCGATACGGTAAAGATCGAGCATGCAGAGAGAGCTACGATGGGCTGAAATGTGGGCCTGGCACGATGGCCCACACGTATGGGCCTGATTATGAGCATCGAACCAAGGGCAAGGCCCAATGGTTGGTTCCGTATAAAACGACAAGTTGCCATCTCCACCTCCAAATTATTGCTCTTACTTTTTGTGATTTTCTCAACACCAAATTACGATTTCAAATTTGTTGAGTCCTCTGATCAAAAGTTTTTTTAAAAAAATACTCCTTTCGATTCATATTATAAATTATTATGACTTTTTAAACATATAAATTGTTCTGATTTTTAAACATATAGATTATAAAAAATTAACAATATCAACATCACCAAAATATCTACATAAAAAATTAGTTTCATTATAAATATATTTTAATAATATATTTGTTCTGGTTGAAAATGTTATTATTTTTTATAAATTTTATTAAAGTTAAAAAATAAATAAAAATCAAGACGAACTTGTAATATGAAATATGAAATGAACAAAGTAGTAAGAAATGCTGTACAAGTGCGTGAAAAATATGGCCATCGATAACTACTTAGCTATATGGCCGTATGTAAGCTCTATTTCACATGTAAAATGGCTCTCTTCTTCTTAAGCGCATATTAAGGGTCTTTATATGCATATGAGCTATTCACGTGATGATGTGTGTCTTTTATGTAATTAAAAAATGTCAAATTTATTGTTCGATTGCATAATTCTGTTACATAATTGTCACTTGAGTATCATATGTAATGTAATAGTAGTCTATTTCTGCAGCTTCAATTTCTCTTTAGTTAATCAGCCACAACCAAATTCTAAAATTTAAAATTTAATTTTATAGTTGATTTTAATTTTTTTATTATAGGTTATTATTTTAAATCGTTAAGACCATTATACACATAAATAAGTTTTTATCACTAATAAACGTTACTTCTTATAATCAACAATGGATTGTTGATATATAATTGTCCCTTCAGTATTCAGATGTGATGTTCGGGGCTTAACAATATAATCGTCTCTTTGGTATTCAGACGTTCAGGGCTTACAAGAATCTTTACGAACACACAAAAACTTACACATATCGATATATTAGATAAAAACAAACAAGTTATAACCGACCACCTACTAGCAGCAGGGACCTCAAAGGTTGAAATTTATAAAAATTTTGGTACAGTCAAGAAGATGCTACTAAGCAAACGGACTCCAGCTCATAGGATCGGGGAGAGGAGGCTGAATCACGAAGAAACGAGGGTGGCCAGCCGGCTTACAAGATTCTGAATCCGTAATAATCAAACAAGTTTTTTCCCCATCATTGTAATCTCCATTTTTCCCTACCATTGCTGTGTTTAGTGATGAAGACTCTAGAATGGTTAAGAGGGTGTGACATGTTGTCATACTCGTTAAATGTCCAACTCACTGTTCTCCTTTTCCAGATTTTTGTTCTCCCTTCACCCAAAAAGATTGTGTCATATTGTCACACATGGCTTCAAATCTTGATCTGACCAATGGGGCTTCTGGTTGTCAAAATCTCAGTGGAATTTAAATCGTGAGAAGAAACCTTATCTCATTCAATCTTTTTCGTTCTGATATCTGGATTTGGACATCACAGCAGATATATTCTACCTGATGGTCCCTGATCCATCTCCAAGCTAAGATTCATATTTCTTCGCCTTTTTTTCGGTTTTGTGATCATCTCATGATCCATCACCATTTCTATATATCTATCCATTTATCTATCTCTTGGATAAGTTCATGACGTTTCTTCTACCTTCCATCACTGTCAGCTGTCATAAGAGCAACAGGACCAGTACAGCCTTTGATATTAGATAATGCAAACGTGTGGAAGAATTGTCGCATTGAACTGTTCTTGTTAATTGATTAGCTAGTTCCATAATGCAAGATTTTTTTTGAAGTATGAAAGTAATTTTTTTCAGTGTGCCATCATGCATGAATTGATCTTCCAGAAGTTGTGTTTGATGCAATCTTTAATAATTCGAAGTCTTAATCCATTCAATTTAGATATAAAATTTTTGTCAGCTGTCGCCCGGATTTTCATGAAAGATTTGGCTCTTGTCATTAATTATTAACTAAAAAAGAGATGCGTCTGCCTATCCGAGATTACTCTGACAACCATCTTTTTTCTGCCACGGAATCTCTACTCTGACCAAACTTTGCAATGTTATCTTTTTTTTCAGTAGCACATTTGGCTTCTTTCTGAATTTTTCAAGATCAGGTTGGAACTGAACATTCAGTCGCCTGTGCCACATTCATCAGAGCTGCTGGCAGTGGTCGCTTGCTTGAAACAGTTGCAGGGGTGTCATCTCTAAATGTTTGTCCTAATTTTTCTTTGAAGTTTACAACTGAACTAAAATTTTGTGATATTTCAATTCAATGTGTAGCCGTTTAATGTGCTGGACCTACTATAGCATGCAGTAGAGTGTGCACGCTTTGAATTGTTCTTCTCACCATATAAACGCACCACCATTTCTTGTTTTTAATAGTGCACTTGATCAAGTGGCAAGGGGTTGCGTGATTTCAATCTTGAGGTCCGTGTTTAATTCTCCACATGTCTCTTCCTCCAAATCTTATTTTTTATTTCTTGTTTTTAATGAAGATGTCATTAATGCAAAAGAAGTCTGTTTGGCCTTGTCATTTGGTCAAATACGAATAATATATCATACGATATATTAGAAAAAATAATTTATGAACAAAATTTATATATATATGTTTTAGCGACTTAAATGTCGATGCTGTAAAATAAACTTCAATAAAAAACCTTAAAATTAAAATTAAAATTTTAAATTTTAACAACGATCTATAAAAAAACAATGGGGGCCTCAAATTTTAGGTTGTCTATGGAATTGACAGAAAATATCACGGCCCACAAGCTTGCTCTGAAGTCTGGTAATATAAAGACACAAAAAGAGGCAACAATGACCTATAAATTGACACTAGATTGGAGATAGCATGCATGTCCATGTTGGATGGATAAATCCAGTGACTTTGTGAGTAATAATGACAATAAATAAAAAAACAAGTTAAAAAGTTATCGAGCTGAAGTCAAGAGTTCAGTTAACTTGCTACCACATCACAAATTACCACACGGACTCAACTATATTTAATTAAGGATCACATTTAAGCTAAAGATGAAGTGATATAAGGCTATACAACTATGTATGAAAAGTGCTTAGTTACTTACATGATCAGTCCACTAATGGTGGCCACTAATTCACCAGTGTCAGTGTGTGCATGCGCCACTAGTAACACTCAAGCTGCCATGGATTGACTCAACTCCAATGTGTCTGCAACTCAAGCGTTGCTATCAAACTAAAGAGATTTTGTACATATATGTTATGCTGATATATATTTGCATATATAATGCGTTGTAATCTCATGGACAGGATGCAATTCGCCAAATTCAGCCAACTCATAAGGCCATGACACAAGTTGGACATTGTCGAAACCAAAATAAGCAAAAGGTGATGGGGGCCATAGCCTCTGATCGATCAATTCGATACTCAACTAATTAATCAATTATGCTGACAAAAACAACTAAAAAAGGACTCATCACCACAAAATCCTAGCAAATGATAGTCACTTTGAGTACACATTTTGAGAGGATATGGTTCAGTTAGTGTGCTCCAATGATTCAGGTGCTAGTTTCTTGTGCTGGTTCAGAGTTTAGTGTGCTCCTCCTCCCAAAGGCGTTGTCATGTCATCTCATCCTCTCTAGCGGGTGGCCGAGTAAAAGTCGAGACCTTGACGGACGGCAACGGCAATACTCCGTTGCTTATCTCCTTGGAGATGTTGTCTAGACAGCTTCTTGTCGAAACCTCCCAAACAACTGGTGCAAGCTCGCTCTAGATTCACGTCCTCTTGTGTCAGCATTCTAGTTTCGGCAAGTTGACCATATCGGAGGACCTAGGGGAGAGAGCGGTTTCATTTTTCTCTCTCACCCTCTTTTTCTTAACCCCAAAGATGTGGATAGAGCAGGGTTTCTTGTCGGTTGTAAGGGTTGTGTTTTGGGTGATCTCGACTGTAGTTTCTTTGTTGGCCTAGCGGTGGTCGGTCATGCTTAGCAGCGGGCGGTCCGATGCTAGCCTTATCCTAGGTCTGTGTGTTGAAGCTATCAGTGTGTGGGTGATGATATTCTTTCGTTTTTCTGATTATGATTTTTCAAGATTTCAATGTTGTAATATTTTCCTGCTCTATCAATATGAACTTCGTACTGTCTAGTGTGAGTCTGTGAGTCGTTCAAAAAAAAGTTTCTTGTGCTGGTTACTGAGCAATTACTCTTTTGGTTACAAAATAAGGTCTTTATATATCTTTTTCTATGTAAAAAGGCACAACTTTGGTTGCTAAATTATCCTGCATAAAGTCTGAAATAATTATATGTGTAATATTGTGAAAGCATCTATTATAACAAGCTTGGTTATATAATTTTTAATGGCTCAAACTCTAGATCAAAATTTACACCGATTTCGGCCTACTATATCTTTGAAAAAACATTTTTGGTTAAATAAATATACATTACAAACCTTCATACCTTCATGAAATCATCCATTGGACAACCTAGAAGGACACCTTGACTTATACCACCTTCTGATGTTACTGTGACCAATCAAACGATATTATGTTGAAGAATTAAGTGAACTATTGGTCTTTTTCTCATCATCCTAATGTTTGAGGTAAATGGAAACTGCTACGATGAAACATATACGATTTAAGTACCATACTACATGGGTAGAAACATCCTGAGCCTCATATTTGCCGCATGCACAAGAGAATAAAGCTATTCGTAGTGATGAGTTTCATAAGGTTTCATACACATTATTTATTATGGCACGTAGAATTGTTTGATGACATGACATTAAATTAAAAAAAGAAACCAATCTTCATGAGTCATGAAATTAAATGTGATTTTGATTTTATAAAACCACATCATAAAAATATGCATTACTAAGTATAGTTTTAAACACTATTTTATTTTATTCATGATGTTTTGAAACTTTTCAATAAAATTAGCCTAAGTATCCTATGCTCTGATCATAAGAATTTTTTTATCGTATATATAGCAGTGCTCTAGGATGCACGTAGCGCAAAATATTAATTGGTCTGTGCTCTCTTTTTTTATAATGAAGATGAAGTTTTCGCAGCGGCTTTCTCTCTAGACACCTACACCATACTTAACAGTGTTTTAAATATAAGAAATGCACCATTTTTTAAGATTAGGGAATTTTCACCACGGCTGCTATAAAACATACCTACATCATGCTTGATAGACTCTCCGGTATATGAAAGTTCACCATTTTTTGAAGTTTTGTGTGACAACATCAACCTGAAGTGTAATTCAGAATATTCTACCTTTTATCACTCCAGCCACTCTAACTTTGATGGGTTGGTTAAGATTTAACTTGCATAAGTCACCCTTGAATCAAGTACTAACCACTACTACCTTTTAATTTGGACACTTATGGAAGAACATAACAATACTAAGAAGGTTTCATTTGTTTGGATTTGGATGAAAGGCATTTGAAGACATTGGCATACGTGAGCAACGATTTTAATTTCACGAGTACAATTGGATGCAATGTATCGTTTCTGTAGAAGTGGTATCATTTCTTAGAATTTATGATTTTAACTACATATATAAAATTTGATTTTTCTAATTTTTATCAACGTCATAAAGAAATTATCACTAAATAGTTAAATTGATAAATATGAAATCTCTAACCTACCAAGAACCATTTTTTTATCCCTAGATGCCAGTGACGAATTCATAAACTTAGTTCATTGGTGTCATAACGTGTCTTATAATATATGAATAAACAGTTTAACAATACGTTTCATCGAAAGTCGTCGATGTCACCTGACGTTTACACCGTAATGCACAACACATATCACCTATCCATCTAAATTCTAACCACGGATCAACTCTGTTTGTACAGCGGCAACAAGGACTCTAGCTCGATTGACTGGCCGTTACCCAATTGAATCAACTATTTTTTTATGTGCATGTGTGTAGATTGCAACTATTTATTTCTCTTGTCCTGATATATTTCCTGTTTTTCAGCAAGCAGCAATTGATTTTTGACTCCACTGTTGACTTTGATCGACGTTCATGCCGCTGTTGATCTGAGCAACGGGCGTCGCCTTGTCGACCACCGGCGTCGAACTTACCTTGGACTGTGAAAATGGGATATACACTAACGGAATGATCTTTTTATGCTATTAAAGTAAGAGCCTCACTACGATGATGTTATCAGTACTAAAAAAAAGCAATCTGAACTGTTTGATCTCATTTAATCAAAAAATTCAGATCTATTTATATTATCATCCTAATAACGATAGTAGAAATGTGAATGGACATTATTGTAAAATACAAGGTGTGAAGAGTTATAATTATTTAGCAGCGACAATTTTTTTTGATTTTTTCGATGAAATATAAAAGATGTCAGCCCATGATCATATATCAATGCCATGAAAAAACATAAATGACAACGTTATTCCTAATCACTACATTAATAAATTATTGATTTACCTATTGTTCAGATCATTTCTACTGCTCTTAAAGTAAACCGGGTGATTTTTGATGTTGCAAAAACTAAGGCTACATTTTCTGAACACGTTTTGAAACTGCTAAATGATATATTTTTCTAAGTAAATATATCAAAATTTTCTTAAAAATTAAATGATTCTGTTTTCTAAATTTATAATAGTTACTACTCAATTAATTATTAGGCAATGAGTTATCTCGTTTTAGCGTGGTTGTTCGTCAAAGCCAAACACCTGGAACGAACTCATCCTAAAATCGAAATCTTTCAGTGCTATATAGAACCAATTTTACCTAAATACATCACTAATGAAAAGAAATATAAACTTAATCCAATTAGGAGCAGGTACATTGTGTGGCTGTATAAATGAGATGGCTATGGTGTGATTACATTCTTGCTAGCTCAAGAGTTCGCAACAGCTTGTGGACAGAAAAATGCCAACCATGCCGGACGTCGTGGCTGCCGCCGGCGCCGCCTCTCCGTGCGCAAACGTCGTCGAGGACCTCGTCGGCTTCCTCCGCATCCTCAGCGACGGCACCATCCTCCGGTCGCCGGCGCCGGTGTTCTGCCCTTCCACCTTCCCCGGCGAGCACCCGTCCGTGGAATGGAAGGAGGCCGTCTACGACAAGACCAAGAACCTCCACGTCCGCATGTACAAGCCGTCGCCGGCCGCCGGCGGCCGCGGCGGCGTTAGCGAGCGGGACGGCGGGAAGCTACCGGTGCTCGTCTATTTCCACGGCGGTGGCTTCTGCCTCGGCTCGTGCACGTGGGCCAACGTCCACTCGTTCTGCGTCCGCCTCGCGGCGGACGCCGGCGCCGTTGTGCTCTCCGCAGGGTACCGCCTCGCCCCAGAGCACCGCCTCCCCGCGGCGGTCGACGACGCGGCTGGTTTCCTCCACTGGCTCCGGGAACACTCCGTCGACGACGCCGACGGCGACGGATGGCTCGCCGAGGCCGCCGACTTTGGCCGCGTGTTCGTCACCGGAGACTCGGCCGGCGGCACAATAGCGCACCACCTCGCCGTGCGCGCCGGCTCGGCGGCGCCCAATCTCGCCGGCGGCGAGTCGCTCGACCCGGTCAGAATCCAAGGCTACATCCTGCTAATGCCGTTCTTCGGCGGCGTCAGGCGGACGCCGTCGGAGGCGGAGTGCCCGGCGGACGTGTTCCTCAACCTGGACCTGTTCGACCGGTTCTGGCGGCTGTCGCTGCCGGCGGGCGCCACGAGGGACCACCCGATGGCGAACCCGTTCGGGCCGGAAAGCCCGGCCCTGGACGGCGTCGACTTCCGGCCCTTGCTCGTCGTCGCCGGCGGCCTCGACATGCTGCGGGACCGCGCCGTCGACTACGCCGAGCGGCTGTCCGCCATGGGCAAGCCGGTGGAGCTCGCCGAGTTCGCCGGCGAGCACCACGGGTTCTTCACGCTGGGCCCCGGTCCGACGCCACCGGCGAGCTGATCGCCGTCGTGATGCGCTTCGTCCACAACACCTGCGTCGTCGACGTGGCAGCGCCGCCACCAAATTAGTGGAGTAATCGGGTGGTGCATGGAGATTCGTGCAGCCCACATTTTCTTTTTTTTCTCTCTCCTTTTGGTCGAGTGCGACATGTGCCGAGAGACGGATGTTCGTGACGTGTCAATGGTGTGATGTGATGTGTGTTGATCTGAAACGAGGCTACTCTTCGGGCTAAGCTGCTAATTTAAATAAAAACAATATAATCTTATTTTCTGAATGTTTAGATTATAGTTTTTATTAAACACCGTATTTGTTAAATGGACATTACGGGTTCGCTCTGGGCTACAACTTGAAGAGCATGAACCCTAGATCTGCTCTATGTGTTGTCACGAGATATTAGTGGAGTAAAATGAACCGGATAGATGTCCAAGAGTGATTTGCATGTAGAATCTTGCTTTTTAAGTCAGTCCTGTAAAATATGGGTGATACATATGATTTGCCAAAAGGAAAATGGTAAAATTCGGATGTTTGGGTTAAAGTTAAGTACTACTGGAGAATGTTAAATACTATAGTGCCAGATTTTATGGGTATTATGTAAGGTAGTAGCACCAAAAATCTTCAAAAACTCCATTATCAGCTGAAAAGGATAAGAAAAATAAAATCTTCTAAACATATCTTTTCGGCTTATAAGCAAACGATATACGCTCTTTCGCGCCACGCGAAGGCCTAACTTTTTTTTTCTATATTTTTTCTGGTAATTTATATATCAATGGTTTATATGTCTTATTATATATGATTTAGAATTAATTTTTTATTCTAATTCAGAATTAAATTTTCTATCTAGAATCTTTATATATCTAAAATTTACAGTCAACATGTGGCCCAGATCGAATGTGTTTGCGTGCGGTTTGGGCACGCGGATGTTCATCAATTAGACCTACCCCACTAAACCAGCATCAACATTTAAATAAAATAATAAAATGCACTAAATGAATAACTATTGGACTTCTTTCAAGGATTTCTATCATGAACTATACCAATTTATATAAGCTTCATATGTTTCAAAAGTGCCCTACAAGGAAGCAAAAGAAAAAATAAAAATATAACTGGAGACAAAAAAAAGAAAAAAGTAAAAGAAAACAGGAGATAGAAAACCAAACTAAGAGATCTTGGCCACTCAAGCCACTCAAGTTAAGGCACATGAAAGAAAGCTACTTAAAAGGGGCTATGCTCCACTAAAGCTTCTTCCTTTTCGGATTTGATAGAACACCTACCGGACTAAAAAGTTTTAAAAGTAACATGTTTTCTTATAACAAAGTGTAATTAAATGAAATATGCTTCTGATCCTCCCCACATTTTTAATGATGTGACCAATGAAACTTTTAGTAGTTCTTATCTTGTCCATAGACTTTGACAATTACTTTAAAAAAATACCAATCCTAGATACGAATGTATGTATACAAATTCATAGCTAAGATTAGGTTTTTTATGGGACAAAGAATGAAATTAAGATGAGGCAAAAGCATCCAAGCCATGTAACGACTATCATATAGAAAAAACTTATATTTATATAATTGCAGGTATTACTTGACATTAAGAGCATGAATAAAAATTATAAATTATGTATAATCCATGTTTGATGAGTCTATATAAAAGTTGATTTTTTATTTGTGTTGACATCTTTGAACATATTAAAAAAATAACGAGTCTGTGCGCGTTTGGCTATAAAAAGCCCATGGAAAACTCGGGATAAAGGGTTAACAAAAATACATATACAAAATTTGTTAAAAAAATTATTATTAGGATTAATAGAGATATACAATATCTGTTGAAGATGCTCTAATTACAAACAAAAGTGATAAATTCAACTATATAAGACACAATACCACATGTTAGACACTCTGCAGCAGTCTACTACTATATCATGAACTGCTTACATGTACAAACCATATGCACCTTCATGTCATGTTGCTAGGGAAATCTGTGGTGTGAGTGCAACATACTTTGACATCTGTGGTGTAGATTAATCAGACTAAGAGCAACTTCAAGGAATTATGTTTAAAATTTCCCAATAACCATTGTTTAGATAGCTTCTTTAAAGTTTATTATGTATATTAGATGGTATTCTTCAAGAGATTCAAAAAAATCAATTTCCAAAAATTTAAACTGTGGGCCTTCATCTCTATTGGACCGGGCCAACCTGGTAAAGTATCATGCATGTGTTGAGTTGTTGGTAATTCACAAAGAATTATGCTGTAGGCCCATGACCGAATATGATGCATGCGCTACTTGATCAAGCTCATGTAGTTGCCGTCGGCTACATGCACCTACTAGCAAGGTCCATCAGCCTTCATGCATATATATATATATATCTTATTCACTCGGAATAATAAACTATATTGGAATGAAAAACTAAGCAATTTGGAAGCCCTCTTTACAATAAAATAAATTGAGTTCTGACAAATAAAAATGCCATAATTTCACAAAGCAAGTAAGCTACCACCAATAAAAATTCAGTCTTTGACAAACTAATAGAAGAATATCTTGATATGTACCACATAAAATCCTTCGCTAACAAAAAGAGAACAAACTAGTATGGAAGATAACTCTAGTCTTCTGTTTATCTCTTTTCTTCTTTTCTTGATTGTGCATACTTCTGACTTCCTCCTGAAGAAAAAAATCATATGAAGAAAATAAAAAAAGGATTCAGAGCAGATTTTATGAATCCATCATGGTAAAAAGTAAAGGCATGCAACATCGCCGAAAAGATAATTAGTACAATGATGCCCAATACTTAGCAATTTAGTCATATGTAATAAAGTAAACTAGTTTATCCAGATCCAGAGAAATTTGGAGTAAACTTTGATTTTTTGAACACACTTATATTTGCTAAAGGAACAAGTATCTAATTACTCTTTTATTATTTGGTCCCCATGATTATTCAGTAACTGGCGGACAATGATACAACTTTTGGTAGTCCCACACGTCACTTTCCTTCAGTCCTATTCAACTATCACTGCAGTGGGAGCTAACTACACATAGCTTTCATTCTTTTTCTGAAGTTGAAATAATGTTTACTTTTCTGAAAATTTCATTGTATTGATATCATCATCAAATCCAGTATGACATGCCCCAAACTAAGGTAAGTTCCATACTTTTCAGGTATATAGTGCTAACAAGTAACAACGCAATGTCGCCTCAGCAGCTTCGGATATATTTATGCTTCATTCTCATGTCTCTTTTCCTTAAAAATGATATGTACATCTGGATAATGTCGCAACTAGAAAACCGACAATCTGGATATCTTCAATAGTACCACATTCTTTAATAATGGCTAGTTCAGCCACTTCACAAGCTACAGCAGATAGCAAACTGGTTCGGTCACTTTTACCAATTTGGAAGGTATCTTTCCTGCTTTGTCTATATGCATGTATGCTAGAAAATGTGCTAATTGCCTAACCTTTCCAATATCTGTTTTGTTCAGGAACTTGAGCACTTAAGATTGTTGGAGGTAGCAAAACCTATTGATATGGGCAGACCATTGCGGGATTCTGTTCTTAGAAGTTCTAAATGACATGCCTCAACAAGAGGATACCATGCCTCGTAATGCACCAAAATGTTCTTTTCTGGATAGTTTTGCTCTGTCTGTTTAAGTAATATATGCATATTGTGTAGGTGTTGCAGCACAGTAAACATTGTAGAGTTTGCGAAAATAAAAAGGGAGAAGAGTACCTGCAAAGGGAATAAATTGGTCATGCTCCACGCAAACGACGTTCCAATATTTCATCCTGAAAGCTCTTGTAGTACTTCTGTCTAGCCTCATCCATGGAGCTAGTGTCCATATTCATTATCCTCTCTTCTTCTAGCATTTTGTTAACAATCTTGGCATCCTTTTTTATCGCAACCTTCTCACGTTCTATCGCTTGGTCATCCCTTTGTATCGCCATCATCTCGCGTTGTATTCTGAAGAATTCTTGAACCCTCGCCTCCTTGATCTCTTGTTTCTTCGAATCAGACTCATCCTTCTTCTCCCAATATCTATCCACACTCTGTGTACCTTTCAATTGTTTCAACTTGTCTTTCTCATGCTTCCTGCCTCGAGGCCTTTCCACATTGTATTTTGGTGAAGTTGGATCAACTGCATCTGTAGGAGTAGCATCAACAGGCAATTGATCTGTAGGAGTTGTTGTACCACATGTCTTCTGCTTCTTGTTGCTATTTTTGGTCCCCCCATTACCATTCTTGTCACACCATTTTTGGTGGTGATGAAGGAGATTCCAACAATCAGAAGCATGAACACCTTGTTCTTTTTATCTTCCACCTTGTACATTGTGCGCGCTTACATAATCTGTTCAAAAAATTCATATGGTTAAAAAAAGGGAATGTCACATACAAAGAGCTGTAAGTTCAAGGTTATACTATAAACAAACCTTGTCCTATTCAGTAACACCGCTTTGGTTTCTCATTTCAATCTGGCTTAGGTATCTGCAAAACCTGTTCACACTTTCTTGGATGAATGACCATCGGTTAGTGAGGGAGCCTTCCGTGCGATCCGAGACAAATTCCTTGTTCGAGTGATAGTAACTGGTGATTCTCTGCCAGTATGTGTCTTTTGATTGATTTTCACCACGGACTGCATCAATGCTAACATTTAGCTATGCGGATACCAAAAGCTTATCCTCTTCCTCACTAAAGTTTTTAGACCTTTTCTGGTAAGGCCTTTTTGAGGACGAAACATTTTCTTGTCCTCCTGGCTGCACCATTTGTGGACTCGCCTCTTCATTTTCTGATTGTGTCTCACCTACTTGCATCATCGTCGTGTAGTATCCATGACCATCTTCAGATGCTGACATGCATTAGATTCTTTAAAGATTGAAATAATTTGATAATTAATCGACTAAACAACTTGTACCATAGATGACAGGAAGGTATATCACTTGATTTTAGTATGTACAACTAGTACCAGAATCTTATAAAAATGGGAACATATGGATGGTGTATGTATTTTTTGTTTCAAAACAAGAATTTCGTATCAGCATTCGAAATCTGTTGTCTCGTAACAATAATGTCTTGCTTGAGAACAAGAAGAATTTCATGTGAGAATTCGAGAAAAACCTTGTTTCGAACAAGAAGAATTTCAAATCAGCATTCACAGAAATGTCTTGTTAGACAAGAAGGATTTCATGCCATCATGCATTCAGAGAAATGTCTTGTTTTAGAACAAGAATTTCAGATGAGTATTCGAGTGCCAGAACAAGATGCTCCCTTCGATGAAACATTTCGTACTCGATCACAAAAGGGTGTTTTGACAGGAATACTCAAATTTTTCATATGGTTGGTTTTGGAACTAAGAAATTATTTTTTGATGTCAAGTTAACTTTATTTTCACACACTGGACAATATATGCTCGATATATTAATTGAGTTCTTAGATAATACTAGTGATTAGATCACAGAATTAAAGAAAAATATCATCAAACAGGGGGCATTCTTGAAATATAGGGATGCCAACAAGTTGTTCCTAGGAAAAGAGCCGAAGGATGCATCCAACCAACTAAACCAAATCTTTGCTTAACCAAACCCAAAACACAATTATACTCCAGAAAACAGCTAGGAAATGAAGGGAAAGGACAAGCAAAGGCATCTATTTAATTAATGAGATATCATGGTAGTGAAATGGCTGACATCATGCATCCATGCATGCTTTGGAACTAATCATGCAGTGCTTGGTTCATGTAGACATCATACATCTGTTTTATGCCCAAATTTCTCTGTCCATATTTGTCTGAACTAATTGCAATTTGAGTGGATTATCAGGTCTGGCTACACACTATAAATTCATCTCATCCTACACTTGTTCTGTTTTGTTTGTTCAGATATTCGATTTTTTCTGAAATTATTCCATTATTTCAGAAATTTTAGCTGGTGTGGATTTGCACTCAGCCGATTCAGACGTTAGAATTGTTAGAATCTACTACTTCAAACTTGAGTGTTTGTGCATGACAGCATGAGAAGAACATTTGTCCTCTAGATTTGTACTAGTGTTTTTCATTAAAAAGTACTGAAAACAAATTGAAATTCAAATTCAAGTAGTAGTACTCTGTAGTCTGTACCATATATAGTGCTAAAGAAATACTCCTAAAATTCAAGTCTGTGTAGTACTGCGTGTTAGGATTTACTACAAGATCATCAAACCTCTTTATTTACTGAGAACTGAGACATCCATGCAAGACATACAATTTTAGCTAGAACCCACTCATTCTAGCTTGTCACAATAGTACATTAGAAGATTAAATTGTCAAACAAGGCAATATGGATAATTGTCAAACAACATTTATAGATTCTCATGAATCAAATTACCAAACATATCGTTGTTGCCGATCACTGAATCTTCATGGGAGTAGCTGGTTCCATTTCCCCAACCCAGGAGGCTTCCTAGGAGCCAAGGTTGAAGCCGTCAACCATGCCGGTCTAGAGGTGAAGGGTGCCGTCGGTGTTGGGTTGAAGGCTGCCGCAGGTCTTGGGGTGGCGACCGCCGCGTGTCTTGAGGCAGCCGGCGCCGGGGGTCTTGCTGCTGCTCTTGGGGCCGTCGGAGGTGCCATGTGGGGTTAAACGGCGGAGGGGGAAGGTGTGGCGGTGGCGGTCACCTCGTCAGCAAGATAGCGAGGAGGACGGAGGTCGGGCATCCAGATCGATGAGAGAGCAAGGTGGCATCGCAGCAGCAGCAACAACCTCGTCACAACAACGACAGAGGGCGTGAAGTTGGCGGCAGCGGCAGGGGATGGACGGGGAGGATGGGGATCAGATCAGCAGAGGGCGAGGAGTTGGCACCGGCGGGGGATGGCGTTGAGGCAGCGGCGACAGGGGAAGGCGTGGCGGCGGGGAAGGCGTGGAGGCGGCGCCGGGAGATGCCGTCGCGGTGGGGGATGGATTGGCGGCGGCGGCGAAGGAGGATGTCTTGTGTCGGGGGAAGTAGTGGAGGCGACGGCGGAGGAAGGCGTGGAGGCAACGAGGGAAGGAGTGCGGAGTCGAGGCACGGGGTGGGGAAAAATCGGCGCAGGATAAAGAAAAAAATCGCGCGCGACGAGATAGCGACTCACGGCTTCGTTGGCTAGAAGAAGCGACCGAAAAAATAGAGATAGTGGCTTAGAAAAATAAAAAGAATCATACATAATCTATTGGAGACTCATTTTAATGTAATATTATCTATTATTAAAATTAACAGATGTATACACATGCTCCAACACTAGCATATTTTAGGCTTGGTTTACGGAGGTTAGGCTGTGCTTTTATCAACTGCACGTAAAACAATGCGAGCGATTATGACATAATTAATGGAGTATTAATTATAAAAAATAAAAATGAATAAATTTATCTATTTCTAAGAAATGTTGACATAGAAAGTTTTTATAAAAACCGTTCAAAAACATACTTACGATAAAATAAATAAGAAAATATAGGAAGTAGCTTCCTGCAGTAGCGAACGCTTGTTGGATCATCACCACACAAGACCAAAAACTGACAACTCATATCTATTAGGTACTATTAGCCGAATACAATGTCTCTCCTCATGCGGTCTGGTCCAAGAAAATCACAAGTGATTAGCATGAAGATGTGCACATGTAGCAGTACATAGTACCTTCGTACATCAGCTACGTGCATTAAACTGTATACCTGCCGGGTTTTGCTTACCGTTTCTAGGAGGTTATCATCCCCGCGCTAAAATAGATATCGTGATAACCATGCGCTAATTGTCATAAATTTTATCGGTAAATTTTAAAACAGTTACTATACGATTTGACGTGGTTACCATGGTTTGACATGATAACCACGGTTTAAACCGTATTATGCCTTATAAACATTATTGCTTTGGATTTATAAGTTTTTTTTAATTTTCTGATCTAATATCGGCATTTTTAAAAAAATCACCATCTAACGCTAAAATTTAAAAACTACCTCCACAAATTTTTTTGATTTTTTTAAAATTTGAATTCGGATGAAATTTATTCAAATCTTGTCGTCGATAACCCTTATCGTATCTCGATAGTAAAAACAGTTATCATAATAACCATATGATTACCGACGATAAATCAAACCCTACCAGCTCACGTGAAACTGCATGTTTCCGTTATATATGCAGGTCGACCTACAGTGCTATACTGTATCTCTCCTGCTACTCACTTTCTCAAGTCTATAATCAATTAAGTCTACATTAACTTAATTTGACAGATACATGCGGCATCATTAATTTTTCTCAAAAAGATCTTATCATGGACGAAAAGAAGTCCCGCAAAAAAGAGAAATGTGGTCAGGTCCTATGTAATTATCTTCCTCAACAGTCTCCTGCTGAAGCAAATGCAAATTAGGCCAACTAAAATATAAGTTTTTTTTTAAAAAACTAGCTTATAAGCTTATTATAAGTTGTACCAGTCTAGATGATTATAGCAAAATTCCGTAGCATCTACATGGATAATCGGACAAGATTGTTAGGCCAGTCTCAATGAGGAGTTTCGTTTCACTGTTTCCAATAAGCCATATCATGTATAGCAAGATGAAACAATGATTGGAACTAACCTTCACAATGGAGCATTTCATTTACATGGTTTCCAAAATAAAATAAAGGAATTAATTGAATTCGGATGCATGTTAACAGCCGGATCATATGCACCATGTGATTTTGTTACCAGCCGGATCACACACAGATGAACAAGCACACATAGCAGATAAGTTCAAACCGATAGCCAAACATATATAATTAACTGACGAACTGGGATATCTGACGATAACCAACTCAATGTTTGGTGCATAAGACGACCACTAATCTGGTATACTGGACCAGATTGACAAACATAGGTAATATAGATACAAAAAAGTTCAAATAGATTTCAGCCTTGCATACTGCAGGATCAGATTGCCTTCAGCCACCGTTTCAGATTGCCTAGAACCTTGCTTTCATCCTGCATAAACAAAAAAAACAGTTCAACATGAGCTCTGAGCATTGACTAAAAAAGAGTGAAGGATCATATCACATATAAGTAGTTAAAGTCTTAAGAGCAATGTACCAGTTCTATTTCTACGAGCACTAAACTTATTCCAAATATGTTCCACCAAATCATTTTTAAGTCGATGATGAGCCGATCGATCTCGAATATCAGTATCCTTTTGTAAAACTCTATCCAAAGGAATTTCCTGATCCGGAGAGAATTCCGGTTCTTGAACGATTGATGAACTAGGAGCCACATTTAGATCTAAATTTTCTTCAATAAGTTCAGGAGTTTTCTCATCTTCAACTATCATATTGTGAAGTATGATGCAAGCTAGCACAACATCACGGAGCACACGTCTATCATATAAACGAGCTGGTCGTTTTAAGATACACCATCGACGCTGCAATACACCGAAGGCTCTCTCGATATCCTTTCTTGCCCCTTCCTGTTCCTGTGCATACAATTTTTCCTTCTCGGTGATAGGGAGTCGAATTTTTCCTTCTTCAATGACTCCATTGCAGTAGTCTCTCCTATCTTTAAGTATTCATCTAGTTCATCTGCAACACTACCAGTAGCCAATTGGCGAATAGCTGCAGTACACTTCTGTAGTGGACTGAGCCCTTGTCGATTAGTAGCATCGGCTCTTTGAGTAAAATAAGGAGACCATTGGCCCAACTTATCAACAATGCGCTGAAAAAGTGGCCTAGACATACGAAACCTACGGCGGAACATGTTGGAAGGATATAGAGGATTTTCTGAGAAATAATCATTCACTAGTTTTTGATGTGCTTCCTCTCGTGGCCTCTTGATGTGCTTCCTGGGATTGGATCGGTGGTCATTAGCCTCTGTTTGAAGACCTTCGATTGTGGACAGCACGACCGTCGTGGCTTCATCGAGAGCCTTATCTATGATTTGACCTTGAGCGAGAAACTCATCCAACAAATTCAGAGAACGCCGACTCGCATCAGGGTGGTCAGACATCTTTGCAGATGAGAAAATAGAGAAGGTGAGGAGGGAAACCAATCGAGGCATAAGAAAATAAAATAGAAATATTGTCACCTCAAAGAAGGAAGAAATATGAAGAAGTGAAGAGGCCTTCGTGTGGATCAGGAAATGAGAGGAGGCATTCGTGTAGTTATATAGGTGAACAGGCATGTAAATGTGAAACTGAATGAAGAATGTGAAGCTGCCAGGAAGTCATATGGGTGGCCGTGAGCAAGCCTGTTGGGTTTCCACACATAATGTGAAACTGCCAGACACTAATATATTTCAGTTCACACTAATATGTTTCAGTTCACACAACAACATATGTGGTACAAATATAATTGAAATGAGTGCTGATGATCAAATGGGAATAAGCTTCGGAAAGTATTCCAGAAATGGCAGATTTGGTACCAAACCAGAATGGCAGAATCTTCTGCCTAGGCACTCAACATGAAACCTCTATGGCTGCGATGCTTTGAAAAGGAATTTTTATTTTGTTTTGTTTTTCACCTGCATTGATCACCTCTACATATCAGTGATAGAATGGGGTTGTACTTTGTCTACCAAATCGAGTTAATCTACAGTGCATCAGATTGTTGCTTATATTTCAGTTCACATAAATATATTTCAGTTCACACTAAAACATGCAAATTAGATATATTGGAGATTTCAGTTCACAGAACACACCTTAGTCTCCAAATAGCTTCTCTTCAATCTTGTGCATTGCCCTCTCATGGTTAGCCTTTTCACCTTCAGTCATGTTGCTGGTATCTTTACTAAGCAGAGTATTGTAGACCTGAAGCATCTTTGCTTCCTTCTCCTCTTGTGCTGCCTTCAACTGTGTATTTGAAATCAGAAGTTGTGCTTCAGTGACCTTGGCGAGCTCCACGTTCCTATCTTGATGGACCTTGGCAATTTTTTCAACGGTGTCCCCTAGGCTGTCAATTACTTCCATACCTATTGCCTTCTTGCGCTTCCCACTGCGCTCAGCCTTTGCAGCTTCTCTACCAATGGGATGCATCTGTTCATCTGGAATATCAAGTACTTCAGCCTTGTCTTTCTCTGTCTCAAACAATGCACACCATTTGGGTTCATCTTTTAGTATCTTCCACCAATGCACCAATGTAAAAGGCTTTCCAAACCTGTTTACATACATCTCCTGTGCCTCTTTCTCCAGCATGTCATCTGAATACCCACTTGTATGTATTTGAGTTACCTTAGTCCAATAGTCATTGAAGTCACCGATCGACGACTTGAGGCGACACCAGTGAATCTTTAATTGGTTTGCTTCTCTTATACGCTTCCCTTCCCCTTTCTTGTTAAACATGTCAGTGACTTCCTTCCAAAATGTATCACCTTTCTTGTCATTCCCATGAATTGGGTCTTTAGAAGCATTCAACCAAGCACTAGCCTACAAAACATAAAAATGTCAATGTGAGCATCCATCCAAGAACTAACCCACACTAAACATAAAAATATAAAATTGTATAGTGATTACCAGTCTTTCTTCCTCTTCATGAGTCCAATATCTTTTGTTGTTCACCTTTGCTGCCCTAATGGCCTCCATGTTTTCAGATTCATCAATGTTAGTTGAAGTCCCTTGTTTCGTAGCTTCGGGAGTTGGTGTTCCATAGACACTTGGTGATGGTGGGCACATCGGGTTGAAGGACATACTCTGACCAACCAAATGAAAATTTTCACCATGTTGTTGTGGCTGCGGCGGATGGTTTCCACGAATCATATTTAAAAACCCTCTGGAGGATATACATTGAAAACATCGATGCAAATATACATTGGAGTTTAGAGCACGCTCATTGCTTTCAGCGCACGAACTTTTGCCAACAGAGCTGCAACAGCTTTGCAGCATTCATACTGTTTTTCTACTTAAAACCGATTCAACAGAACTAGGAACCTATTTCCAAATAAGAAATAATTGGCTAGTGCCCAGATAACATAAACAAGAAAAATATCAGACACCATATTGCAATTTTCAGACTAAGGAACCATGGACAAGTTCCTGTTCCCTACAAACATTGGGGTGAACAAGATAGATAAATGAATTTGTACAGATTCAATTTGTACACATAAATCAATATCGAAATGAACTATATCAAATAACAATCCCCATTTGGAATGTTGCCATGGAAATCAACTAGCATCACAAATCGAAACAAACATACCATGAATTTGGGTCTTGTGGGTTTGCATGAAGAGATGCAAAATTTGGGGGTATTCCCCCCCATCCTGCTCCTTGCGGCGGCCATGGCGGCATGGTGGATGCCGGCACAGCTGGGAAGGAACTCGCCGGCGCAGCTAGAGAGGAAGTCGCCGGCGCATCTGGGGAGGAAGTCGCCGGCGCAGTAGGGGTGGGAGTCGGCGCAGGTGGGGAGGAAGCCGCCGCCGGCCGAGAAACAAACTTGTAGCACAGGTGGGGAGGTAGTCGCCGGCGCAGGAGGTGACGGCGCAGGCACGGAGGTCTTCTTCAATCCAAGGCGGCGTCCCTTTCCTCCACTGCCGGCTGAGCGCCGCCTTGAAGCATCCACCGGCGGCGGATCCATGGCGGCCGGAGCTCGTCCCATGACCTAGGCGTGGCGGGTGAGGGAGCAGGCGGGGTCGAGCAAGATGGAGACGGGGGACTGGATAGGGCCGGGCGCGCGGGAAGAAGAGGGCGATGCGCGCGGGAAGATGGCGACGATGGCGCGGGAAGATGGCGACGATGGCGCGCTATGCCGCACGGGATCGGGGGAATCGGGGGGGGAACGAAATGAAATGACTCAACGGGGGTTTCACCCGGTTACCAAGACCTGGGAAACGACGCTATATCGTTTCACCATGGTGAAACGAATTTCCTCTCTCTCTTCCCCATTTCATGCAAAGTGCTACAAAATGCTGATATGGCACTCTATAAATGTGCATAAAATGCTCATGAAATCCCCATTGAGACTGGCCTTATAATGTAATTAGAGATAACAGAAATCATGCATGCGAGTAATGGCGAATCTTGATAGTATAAATAGCAAGGGGTAATTCACCAAATCATGCTCTAACAAATCCTATCAATTAGTTTCCAACATGTTATTCAATTTCTTTTTCTTGTGCAATTCAAATTTGAAAGGAGGGCAATTGCCTATTTTTGTCTCCACTACTGCATGCCATTATGCAAGTAGAATAATCGAATTGATTACTTAAACAGCAATAGTATACCTATTTAATCCAGACTACTTATGTTCTCTACTTTGTTTTGTGTCCCATATGACACAAGGACCACATATGAAATTACATTGATTCACAGAAAAACAACACTGCTACAAAACAATTCATAGCTAGGGATCGGATGATAGGTGTCGATTTATTTAAAACCAATATTTATTATTGTTTTTCATCTCTATAGGACAAAAGAATCTAAATAAAAAACATCTATAGTATAAGTGACACTTTTTTAAAAAGTCGAAACGTATACGGTTCTTTAATAAAAACCGACACCAAACAATGTTGGTACTGTTTTTTTTAAAACCGGTACCTATAATAAATTATAAGTGTCGGTTTTTTAAATCGGCACCCAAGCCGAGCAGAGGAGAGCCCCACCAATATAATCGCCCCTCCTCTCTCACCTTATCCATTCACCCTATCTCTTAAACATGGCAACGGGCAGAAAAAACCCACGTACCCGTGGACACCCGACCCGGCAGGCGCAGATACGGGCGCGAACCTGTGCCCGCGAGCAAGGGCGTGGGCATAGGGTTGCGTCTAACAGGTATTTGTATACGGGTAAAAATTGAGTACACCCGCACCCACAATCCCGCATACCCGCACTGACACGTGGAACCACGAAAGAAGAAGTATATAAGCTTAATATATGGTTTCCAATTCCCCACCCCCACTCCGCAGGCTGCAGCCGCTCCTGGCCCCCTGCCGACACACCGCTCCTTCCCCACCCCACAGCCCGTTGGCACACCGCTCCCCTACCCCGTAGCCCGCCGACGTGCCGCTCCCCACCCGCAGCCGCTCCCGTCGGCACGTCGCTCCCCCATCCCACAGTCGTCGCTGTTGGCGCAACGCTCCCCCACCCCACAGCCGTCGTCGTCGAGCCTCTCCTCACGCCGATGAGCGCATACGCCGACCTCCCCTCACAGCTTTGAGTACTTCTGGCGGGTATGCGGGCATGTTTTGCGGGTATGCGGGCATGTTTTGCCTGCGGATAGCGGGCGCAGGCGAATGTTGCTACCTGTGGCGGGTAGCGGGCGCGGGCACAAAAAGTTCTCACGGGTACGGGTTTGAGATACAGATATCCGCACGAATTTTATCTGTTGCCATCTTTACTCTCTCTCACACTCCTGTCTGTCCTTCTCCTCCCCACCCCCTACATCCACCGCCTCTTCCCTGCTTATCCTCCCCATGCGGTGGTGGCCTTCGCCCCGTGATGCCTCCCCCTCTCTCTTCACATCCCAACCCACACGTTGAGGGGCAACGACTGCCCTCGCCCTCATCTTGCGCTCCTCCTTCTCTTCTTCGTCGGCCGCAATTGGACTAGCGTTAGAGTGGAGATCCTCCGGGCTTTGGGTTGTTTTCTTTTTTTTCTTTGGATTGTTTCGAGCTAGGGTTTTGTCTTGGCCTTGTATTTCTCGTGGACAATCGAACTAGAGATTGATTGTTTTTTCTCTCTAGTTTATTGTCGAAACTTGGTTTCGGCAATAGAAAAATTGGGGTCGCAGTCGAGATCACCAAGCACGATGGGTTAGAAGGAGAAGAAGATTTAGACAGGTTCAGGCCCTCTCGTGAGGTAATACCCTACTCCTGTTTCGGTGGATTCGATCCGCCGAGTGTCTTTATTGATCTTGTGATCTAGAATCGATGGCTAAAAGCTTGTAGAGCGTATGATCTCTGATCTAGAATCTGATCTGATCTGATATCCCTCAAGGGACGCCCCTTACCCCCTTATATAGTCTTGGGAGGAGGGCTTACAGATCGGAAAACCCTATCTTATTCTAGTTGGTTTCCTCAATCTTACCAAACCGTGACTATATGCCGATTGCCTTATCTCTATTGGCAATCGTAACACCCAAGTCATGTTTGGTTTACAGATATGGCAGGCACAATCTATCCCTACCTCCAGTCGGATAAGCTTGCCATGTAGATACCAGATTGCCATAATCTCCACAGTAGCTCCCGAGTCCTTTTCAGTCGACGAGACAACTCAGCTTCAAACCAAAACAGTTCGCAACCAAAAAACCTCTTTGGCCGAGTGCTTCTGGCGCCGAGTGATTTCATCATCTTTGCCTGAATCTTCCAGAGTGGCTCCAAAGACTGTGAAGGGCTGGAAAATATCCAAAAAATTCTCAAAAATAAATATCTAGGTGCATCTCCTGATGCACCTAATTAGGTGTAGCCCCCGACTATATGGTTAGTAAAAAACAGGCTAAGCATATAGTCAAGAACTATAAAAAATCATTCTCATGTAAATGCCTAGCTCATGCTAAAGCAACCATAGAAATCTCATTACTCGGTAAGTTCATACTCATCCGAGTGAATTTGCCCGAGTCATCTCAAAACAAATAATTCAATCGGCCCTCATGGGTAAAAAACACTCGGTAAACTCATGCTTATCCGAGTGGTTCTGCCCGAGTTACCTCGGAGCTAGTATCTCAATCGTCCCTCATGGGAAAACATGTTCTTTCAATCGTATGAAAAAATATGACCAAGTGATTAAACAGCTTATGCCATAACACTGGTCTCAATCTGTAAAGATCTTCACCAAGGTGGAAAAATAAATAGGCATTGATAAGATAACTTGATCAAACGCCAAGAAACCAAACAGCCCTTGTCATCAAGGCAGCTATAAAAACTTAGCTGTTGGTCACCTTCCAAGTTGCATCGTGCCAGCTTCTCATGAAGTCAAGCAAACCGCGGTTTGAAAGGATCTTTAAAGGTACAGGGCACTCGGACACGCGCATATTGCCAGGGCAAATCTGCTTAAGCACATCCGCTTAAGTCCCTAAGGACACGCGTCAGGCCACACCTTAGTTGGGCCGTAGATTATCTCATGGGCTCGGCCCAATCCCGAGAAACCTAGCGCAACCCTCAAATCTTTCTATAAATGATCGAGGTCGTCCCCCCTCTTCATCTTCCAAAAAGATTCCCCTTTTCGCAAGATCGTTCACCGCTTCCCTGCGGAGAACCCTAGACTCGCGCGTTCCCAAATCCATCCATCCAGGAACTCGCTACTTGCAACAACCAGCTTCCGCAGCCAAATCTTCCACGTTCCCTTGTCAAAAACCCGACCTTTTCCGGCCAGATCCACTCCTCATCAACACCACACTCATGGCGGAGGAAAAGAGGATTCCGTTCGACCAATGGGCCGCTTCAGATGTGAGGGAATCCACCCTCAAGGAGATGGTGAAGCACGGGGTGCTTCCGCCTAAGGAGATCGTGGGATGGCGCCCGGCGGCGGGGGAGGACTTCCCCACCCCGAACACCGGTGAGCTCGTCGTCTTCACTTCCTTCTTCTATTGCGGGTTCAGCCTTCCCACCTCGGAGTTCTTCCGGGGACTTCTGGATTACTATGGACTTCATCTCTACCATCTAAACCCCAACTCAATGCTTCACATCGCTCTCTTCATTCATGTATGTGAAGCCTTCCTTGGCATCCTCCCCCACTTCCAACTCTTCCGTCGCATATTCTATCTCAAACCTCATCCGAACAAGGACCAGCCTTGCGTCGTCGGCGGGGCAGGTTTCCAACTCCGTGGATCTCTCCGCAAAGAGTACTTTTCTCTACCTTTGAAGTCTTCGAATAAGGGATGGCACGCGGGCTGGTTCTACATTAGCAACATAGAACCTGGCCTGCCATCTTTCGTCGGTCTTCCCCCTGTCCCTAGGCCAAATTGGAGCACTGTTCCAGTAGCTCAAGATTGGGACGAGGCCAACAAGCTGCTCGCAAAGATCTTGGCGATGAAACAGAGTGGTCTTCGCGGGGAACAGATCACTCGGCACTTCATCAGGTGCCGACTGGCGCCGATCAAGGAACGGTCAAAGCCGGCCTTCGAATATGAAGGCAGTACGGACCCCAATCGGGAGGATCTAGATCCACTCAAGTTCGAAATCCTGAAGATCCGGATGTACAAACTCTTCTCGACTGGAATTGCAGTTGAACGGGCTCTCATTCTGCCGGTTCTTCCCTTCAGCATCCACCGACCTCCTCCTCCGGTAAGCCGACTGGTTGCTTCATAGTATCTTTCAATCTTGACATCTTGTCTCTTAACATTGCACTTTCTTTCTTCTGCAGGAAAATGCCTCTATCTCCTCCAAGCCATACAAGGTGTCCCACGACGACGCGCCGCGTCGCCCCACCAAAAAGCCGGCTGGCGGGGTCAAGATCCAAAGCGACCCGGTCGAGAAGCGAGCGGCGCCGAGTGAAGACTCGAACAAGCGTGCGAGCAAGAGGAGGCTGATTATAGAGGACTCGGATGACGATGTCCTGGCTCCTCCCATCGAGACCCCGCCTTTAAGGCGATCGCCACGGACAGCGCCGAAGATTCGCCGATCATCCAGGCATGCTCTGAAACCGAAGTCTTGAACTTTTCCGTTGAAAACCTTCCTTTATCTTTACCCCTGCTGTGTTTACTTTCGTAGGAGGCCCCAGGACATAGATCCTGCCGGGGGAGGTGAAGAACCGATCCCAGCCACTGCTCCGGAGGTGCCAAGGCCAGCAGAGCCAAAGCCCCAGAGCCCACAACCAAGCACGAGCGCTCCGGGGAAACAACCTTCGCCTCCGAAGAAAGATGCCCCAAGGAAGGAGCCCCGGCGCGGCGGGATATCCCGACCGGAACCGCGGCCGGCCGGAACCCGAGGCCGCGGCTCAAGCGCCCGACCGGGGTCACTCAGGCGGAAACGAAAAGAGGCCGGCCCGGGCCGCTCCACCTAAGCAAGCGGCCGCCGAAACTGGTGAGATTTGTTTCGAAGTATTCTTTCGTCCTTTTAGTCTGAATCTTTCAAGTCCTCATTTGTCCTCCTCATTTGTCAGCCACGGTAGAGGAGATCCCCAGGCTGCAGTCTTCTGAAACCTGGGTTCCTCCAATTAGAATTGAATGGCGGGACTCGGAGGGCGAGAGACAGGGCATCGTCCTGGACCGGCAAGCCGAAAAAGATGAAAGGGATGCCCTTGTCGAGAGCCTGAACGAGGCGACCCGGCTGCTCAACGTAAGCCTTCGTCTTTCTCTTTAATTGTATCATCACTGTCTTTCAATCGGTCACTCTTCTGCTATTGCGCGCAGAAGGAGTATTGCCACTCTATGGCAAAATCTGAGGTGCTGGAGAAGTTGGTTCCCCACCTGAACTCCTTAGAGGACGTTCAGCGACAGCTGAAGGCCACTCGGGAGGAGGCCGCGTCAAGGGAGGCGGCTTTAAGGAGGGAGGTCGCAGAACTTCGGGAGGCGAACCTCGACCTCCGAGGGTCAATCGGGAGTAAGCCCGCCTACCCAAGTTTCTTCATGATTCTCATGCTGATCTCGGTTGTTGACGATCTTCTTTTGTTGTAGAAAATTCTTCTGAGGTTCATTCGCTTCAAGTCCAACTGAGGCGTCGCCTCGACAAAGCTGAAATAGAGGCTGAGTTTGAAGGTAAGTCTCTTTGAAATAATCATTCCTTGTGCTGCCTTATTCCCGAGTGCTTTTGAATAATCCGAAGCTTTTGGCAGCGTACAAGGTCAAGACCCGTGCACAATATGACGTCTTGCTTGGGCGGGTCAAACAAAGCGACGAGGTTTGGGAAGAGGTCGCCAATGCTGCTACGCCAATCTTGCTGTCCTTATTCCATCAAAGAGTTGGGACCAGTTCGCTGGATCCGGTAGAAATATTCGACAAGCTGCGGCTGGCTCCCGACCGATATCTGGCCAATATCACCGAAGCAGCCAGCATGGGGGCTGGTCTGGCTCTTGCACAGACCAAGTCCCTTTACCCCCGAGTGGACATCCACTCGGCCGAGGAAGGCTTTGCTGACGGAACGACGGACGAGCAGGCCTTGAACATGCTGAGTGAGGCGCAAGAGGCGACGAAGAGAATATCCCTTGATGTAGTAAACAATTTCAAAATCTGATTTGTTTTTCTGACTTTGTCTTGTAAATATCACATAACCGTAATGCTCTGATGTAGAACTTGTGATATATTTAGTTTATTTATGTTAATGCCTTGATCCGAGTTTTTGTGTGAAATTTTTTAAGTAGTTTTCGTCTGACTGTCACCAAGCCTAGGCTTGATTAGGTCATCGGAAAACTCTCAGTCCTTAGACACTGAACTCGAATCGAAGACCATTAAACAATGATAAACCAAATCATACACAGAAGTTGATGAGGAAAACTTAAACTTTATTGACATGTGTACAGCCCCCGACTGCTAACTCAAGAAGTCGTCTTGCTTGAGGTTGGCAGTCAAGGAAAACAGAAAGCCTTAGCCGAATTAGGCATAAAATCGTCGAAGATGCTCGATGTTCCAGGAGTTCTCCACCATAGACCCGTCTTCGCGCTTTAGCCGGTATGCACCGGGTCGAGTCACTTCAGCGATTATGTATGGTCCTTCCCATAAGGGGGATAGCTTGTGTCGGTCTTTGGTGGTCTGGATCTTGCGTAGGACCAGGTCGCCAACAATGAAAGCTCGTGCTCGCACGTTGCGACTGTGGTATCTTCTGAGCCCTTGAAGGTATTTGGCCGACTGGATGAGGGCTGCCTCACGGGCCTCCTCCAATCGGGTGAGGTCATCCACTCGGTCAGGGTCGTAGCGTTCATCATTGAAGCTGTGGACCCGGAGGGATTCATACTCCATCTCGTTTGGCAACATGGCTTCTGCGCCATAGACCAAAAAGAAGGGAGTTTGGCCGGTAGCCCGACTGGGTGTGGTCCGCAGCGACCATAAGACCGAGGGAAGTTCTTGAACCCACTTGCTCGCGTAAGGGTGAAGGCGGTCGAACACGCGGGCCTTGATGCCTTGGAAGACCATGCCGTTAGCTCGTTCGACTTGTCCATTGCTTTTGGGGTGGGTTACTGATGCGTAGCAGATCTTGATTCCGAAGTCCTCGCAGAATTCCTTGAAGATGCCTCCCGTGAATTGAGTTCCGTTGTCAGTTATGATTCTGTTTGGGACGCCGAAGCGGTGCACAATGTTGAGGAAAAAATCTCGTGCCTTGTCAGCAGTGATGGTGGCGACCGGCTTTGCTTCAATCCACTTGGAGAACTTGTCGATTGCGACGAAGAGGTGTGTGAAGCCTCCTGGAGCCTTTTTGAAAGGGCCTACCATGTCCAAGCCCCACACCGCGAACGGCCGGGATAGTGGTATAGTTTGAAGCTCCCGGGCGGACATGGCTTTGTCGGGCAAAACCGGCAGCCTTCGCAGTTCGTACGACTTTGTCCGCGTCGGAGACCGCGGTAAGCCAAAAAACCTTGCCTCGTAAGCTTTACCGACAGTGGTGCGTGCCGCCGCGTGGCTTCCGCATATGCCCGAGTGGATGTCTTGGAGTAGCTGCTTCCCATCCTCGGGTGTGATACATCTCATCAGGATTCCGGAGGGACTTCTCTTGTATAAATCGGAGTCGACCATGACATATGCTTGACAACGACGCCGGACGCGTTCTGCTTCATCCCGGTCATCCGGCAGCTCTTGCTGGGTTAGGAATTTGATGAGCGGCGTCCTCCAGTCAGCGTCAGCCATGGCGACTTCGTTCGAAGCTTGCTCGTTGAGGGCTGTCTTTGCCGTGATGGTTGGTTCGTAGAGATGTTCGACAAAGACGTCTGTTGGGGCAGCTTCGCGCTTGGATCCGAACTGGGCCAGCTCATCGGCCGCCTCGTTGTTGTGCCTCAAGACGTGCGAGAGTTCGAGCCCGTCAAACTTGTCTTCAAGCTTGCGGACCTCTTGCCGGTAGGCCTCCATAGTGTCATTTAGACAGGACCAGTCCTTCATTACTTGATTGACGACCAGCTGGGAGTCACCTTTCACGATGAGCCGACGTATCCCGAGTGATACTGCAAGTCGCAGTCCATGTAACAGGGCTTCGTACTCGGCAACGTTATGAGAGGCGGAAAAGTGGAGATGAAGGACGTATCTTAGCCTTTCTCCAGTCGGCGAGATCAGCACAACTCCTGCTCCCAAGCCGGTGATCCTCTTGGATCCGTCAAAGTGCATAGTCCAATGTTGGAGGTCTTCCCGAGGTGTGTTGTCTTGCTGCTCAGTCCACTCGGCCAGGAAATCCGCCAAGGCTTGTGATTTTATGGATGTCCTTGGTTTGAAAGTCAAGTCCAAAGGCATCAGCTCTAGAGCCCACTTGGCGATGCGCCCGGTTGCTTCGCGGTTGTGGATGACATCGCCGAGTGGGAAGGCAGTGACGACGGTGACCGAGTGGCCCTGAAAATAGTGTGCCAATTTCCTCGCGGTTATTAGAACACCATAAAGCAATTTTTGTACCTGAGGGTAGCGAATTTTGGCTCCTGCCAACACTTCGCTAACAAAGTAGATTGGTCTTTGAATCTTCTGAGCCCGTCCTTCTTCTTCGCGTTCGACCACGAGGACCGTACTGACCACTTAGTGAGTGGCTGAAACGTACAACAGTAAAGGTTCCTGGGGCTGAGGCGAGGCCAGGACGGGTGGTGTTGTAAGGAACTCTTTGAAATCTTCAAAAGCTTTGTTGGCTTCCGCGGTCCACTGGAAGTCATCCGTCTTTTTCAGTAACCTGAAGAAAGGCATGCCTCGTTCGCCGAGTCGGGATATGAAGCGGCTTAGTGCCGCCATGCAGCCATGAGCTTACGGACGTCCTTCGGTTACTCGGGGCTTCATGCTCAAGATGGCGTTAATCTTTTCGGATTGGCTTCAATGCCGCGATGTGACACCATAAAGCCGAGCAGTTTGCCTGATGGAACGCCGAAGGTGCATTTCTTCGGGTTTAGCCTCATTCTGAAGGCTCGGATGTTTGCAAAAGTTTCTTCAAGGTCGGCGATCAGGTCTTCTTCCTGCTTGGTCTTGATGACAACATCGTCGACGTAGGCTTCTACGTTCTTGCCGATCTGCGTCTGGAAGCATCTCTGGATCATGCGTTGGTATGTTGCTCTGGCGTTCTTCAGGCCGAAAGGCATTGTGACGTCGAGCAGAGGCCCCAAACGGTGTGATGAACGACGTCTTGAGGCAATCGGATTCTTTCAAGCTGATCTCGGTGATAGCCCGAGTAACAGTCCAGGAAACTCAAGAGTTGGCAGCCGGCTGTTGAATCCACAACTTGGTCGATGCGAGGTAGCCCGAAAGGATCTTTGGGACAGGCTTTGTTGAGATCGGATAATCTACACACATGCGCCATTATCCCGCCCATTTTCTTACGGACTAGGACTGGGTTGGCTAACCAGTCGGGATGGAGGACTTCTTTAATGAAGCCGGCGGCTAAGAGCTTTGTGAGCTCCTCCTTGATAGCGTCTTTTCGATCCTGAGCAAATCTGCGTAATCGTTGTTTGATTGGTTTAGCGTCATCTTTGACGTGCAAAGAGTGCTCGATCACCTCCCTAGGAATTCCAGGCATATCAGATGGTTTCCAAGCAAAAACATCTTTATTAATTTGAAGGAAGATGACGAGCGTGCTTTCCTATTTAGGATCTAGGTTAGCGCCGATTACGCAGTTTTTGAGGGATCCGACGGATCAAGGGAGATCTTCTTGGTCTTGGCATCGCCGGACCCCGATTTGGCTATCTTCTTCGCGGGACTTCGCCCTCCGCCGAAGTTGAAGCATAATCGGATTTCTTGTTGGCCACGCAATCTCTCACGAGATTGGGCCATGTCGCAGCCTCTCCTTGTCGCAGTGAAGGCTTGCTTCACGTCGCTGCGAAGAGTGATGACGTCATTGGGACCCGCATCTTCAAGCAGAGGTAGGTGTAGTGCGGGATCGCCATGAACTTGGCAAGCGCCGGTCTTCCGATGATGGCGTGGTATGCTTGTCTCAAAGTCGGCCACTTCAAAAGTGACGTTCTCCGTCCGGAAGTTCTCTCGAGTCCCGAAGGTGACAGGAGGGAGATGTGCCCGAGTGGTGTGAAAGATAGCCCTGGATGACTCCGTAAAGGGGCTGAGCTTGCCTTTAACTCGGCCCTCGGGATCGCATCTCATCCATGGTTTTGGCAAACGGGATGTTGAGGGCACCGCCCCATCGACGAGGACGCGCTTGAGCCCGATGTTGCGAACCACGGGATCCAGGACGAGTGGATATCTCCCGGGTGGATCACTCGGTCGGGGTGATCCGAGCGATCAAAAGTGATGGCCACTTCCGACCATCGCAGATACGAGGGACCTCAGCCGGGCCGCGTTGACCTCTCGGTCGGTTAGCTTTTGCTTCCTCTTGGATTCATAAGCTTGCGGCCCTCCGAAGATGTGATTGAGCTCTCCCACTGGGTCTTGGAAAGGTTCGACGTTCCCAGCCGTGTTGTCTTTCTTGGTACCCGACGGACCAGCCTCGTCGTTGTCTTCTTATTGAGCTGCGCCGCGTATTGTTCGCGAACGCTTGTAAATGAAAACAGTCCTTCGCCGCGTGCTTATGATTCGGATGATGGGTGCACTGGGCGTTCATGATAGTGTCGAAAGCGGCGACTGGGGACGGCGTGGAGCGTTGGAGGTTGCGGCTACTGTGTCTTCCGACCGGCGCTTGCGATCCTTCTGGCCTTGGTTGCCGTTATCCTTCTTAGGATTTCGGCTTACTCCTGCCTGTTTGTCTTCCCTCCTGTCGGGACGGTCTTGGCGGTCAGCCTTGATGGCGTCGTTTGACTTGGCGTAGGAGTTCGCCGTGTCAAACATCTGTTTCACCGTCTTTGGCGGCTTGCGTCCAAACTTGCCGATTACGCTCATCACGGACTCCCTTTTGGAAGGCGGCGATGATAATGTCATCGGTAATGTTCGAATCTTGTTGCGCTTCTCGGAGAAACGACGGATGTAATCCTTCGAGGTTCGTCCGCTTCGGATGACGTTGTATAGATCGAAGTGCGTGCCGGGCCTCTCGAAGGTTCCTTGGAAGTTGGCAATGAAGTGGTCCCTCAGCTCACTCCACGAGCCGATTGAGCCTCTTGGCAGGCTTGTGAGCCAGTTTCTGGCTGAGTTTGCGAGGGCCACTGGGAGATAGTTGGCCATGGCCTTGCTGTCGCCACCTGCCGCGCGAATAGCGAGAGTATATACAGTGAGCCACGACTCGGGGTCGGTCTTGCCGTCATATCTCTCTATTCCTGTAGGTTTAAATCCACTTGGCCATTGCACTCGGCGGAGCTCCCGAGTGAAGGCCGGTACTCCATCATCACCGCTGTCGGGTGATCCCCTCCGATCTTCCCGGGAGCGACGATCTCGCTCCTGGTAGCGGTGATCAAGGACTTCCCGCAGATCACTCGGCGGGGTCTTCCGCTGGCTGGTTGGAAAGCTGGAGCTGGCGTTGTGGCGGATGCGATGGTGGACGGGTGGACGTCCGTGTCTTTTGCTGCGGGAGTCGGTGATTTGGTCCTGGTACTTCTGAGTTGACTCGCGGTGGGGGCCTCTCGGCCTTGTGGTCGATTGATCCGGCTCAGGCCTCTTATAGTCTCTTGACCTCAGAGGAGGAAACCGGCTCCTGTCTGGTGTTTCAGCCACAGATTCAGTCGGCCTTCGCGCCGAAGTGGTCGGATGGCCATTGGCCGTGGCCGCGACGATAGTTTTGATCTTGTCCAGCAGCAGAGTCACGTTGGCGGGCGCCGTCTCTATGACGGTGTCCAAGAGCGTAAGTGCGGCAACAGCGTTCTGCTGTGGCGTCTGGAAAATGTTGGCGTTGCGAACCCGTGTCTGAAAAATGGCTTCTTGGGCAGATCGTCCGGCAGCGCGTAGGTCTTGCTTCCTCTTGTCAGCTTCATCCTTGCGCTGCCTTTCTTCTTCGGCCGTTTTGCGCTTGTGCTCAATCCGGCTCGCTCTTCTTCAGCAAGCCTCCCGGCCATGGCCGAGTCGGTCTCATTCGGCTCCGCCATGAGGACATCAAAGCACTTCGGCTCGTAGTCCATGCGGCAATCGGAGTTGTCCGCTTCGTCGAAGGGATGCCGTAGAGGTTGTCAAACCCGGTAGAGCCGAGGTATTCATTAAGTTCCGAAGATGGGCAGAACCGAATGATGGGAGGATGACGGCGACCTCCCTTGAGCCTGGGTAGCTCAGATCTGGATCGTTCCAGTCCGAGTCAGAGCTTGAAGGCGCGGACTCCTCTGAGTGGGTTGTAACCGACTCGGGGGAGAGGAGCTTGCTGTAGATCTCGGCGGCGTTTGGTAACCCAAACGGTACCGAGAGGTCTTCGTCCGAGTGGATCGTCTCCATAGGGGCGGCGAGTAGGTTGGCGCAAAGTTCAGCGGTATTCGGTAATCCGAATGGTGCCGAGTGAAGACCGTCGTCGTAGAAGGTGGATTGCATCTTGGTCTCCAAGATGCTGTTGTAGATCTGGGCGTGGTTCGGAAGTCCGAACGGTGTGGAGTGGGCTTCTTCTTCCGACTGGTCTGAATCCGAGTCGAAAGAGGAAGCGTTGGTGAAGTAGGCGGCGAAGTCGTCGAATGTTGAAGGGGATCCCATCACGCTTGTCGGCGAAATTATTGAAGAAGTCTCGGCGCGTGTGCCCCTACCTGGCGCGCCAACTGTCGAAACTTGGTTTCGGCAATAGAAAAATTGGGGTCGCAGTCGAGATCACCAAGCACGATGGGTTAGAACGAGAAGAAGATTTAGACAGGTTCAGGCCCTCTCGTGAGGTAATACCCTACTCCTGTTTCGGTGGATTCGATCCGTCGATGTCTTTATTGATCTTGTGATCTAGAATCGATGGCTAAAAGCTTGTAGAGCGTATGATCTCTGATCTAGAATCTGATCTGATCTGATATCCCTCAAGAGACGCCCCTTACCCCCCTTATATAGTCTTGGGAGTAGGGCTTACAGATCGGAAAACCCTATCTTATTCTAGTTGGTTTCCTCAATCTTACCAAACCGTGACTATAGGCCGATTGCCTTATCTCTATTGGCAATCGTAACATCCAAGTCATGTTTGGTTTACAGATATGACAGGCACAATCTATCCCTACCTCCAGTCAGATAAGCTTGCCATGTAGATACCCGATTGCCATAATCTCCACATTTATCCATTTTAAGTGTTAATTAGCATTTTTTTAAAGTAAGTTGAGGGCTCAGATGCACTGCACACTCACGTTTAGATCTGGCCCTCTTCTATTGAATTCCAAAACTTGTTTTTTTGGTCGGGAGCTCGGGATCTGACTAACACCAAAGAGTGATTTGATTTTGTTCATAAACACCGCGACTGTCCAAGTCCAAGTACACTTATTTATCTTTTTCTCCGTGTTTAATTTATCTTGATCCAGGTTGAGAAGGGCAGGGGAGATTCTTCGTCCAGATGAGAAGGATCATGCTCAAGTTCCGGTCGATTGCACCCAAGCCGGCGACGATGGCGATGGTCGCTCCGCCCCTGCAAGCGCTGCTACCAGCCACGGCGGTGGTGACGGTGAAGGACGTGACGAGCGTCCGACGCGACGATAATAGCTCTATCGAATTTTTTATTTCATTGAATATTATAGGTGGGACCTATAGGATAAAAACTGATGCCTATAGAGATTATAATCTCCACGTGCTGATGTGTCAAATGGTGATCCGTTACCTATGTGGCGCAATGATTACCACACCTTTTACAGTCATCAAAATGGTTAACATATATCCTAATATCCCTATGGCAGAGAAGTGAAAGGACACAATTTGATGTATCCTACTATCCTCCTACATGCATGCATAATGCAGGTCATGGTTTGTAACAATTAATCTTAAGATTCCCCTTTTCAATTTTCTTGTGAGACAAAGTCATGATTGTCTTCCCTGCATCGGCGGCGAACCATGTCTAGCCATTTCGAGCTTCTTCCACGAGGATCAACAACTCAACATGGTGAAAGATATTGTGTTAGGCATCGTTCAACTTCCTCATCGGTAATACCACCACTCATGGTATACATAAGGTTTGTTTGGTTGGCAGTCATTGGTTGTCACGCCAAAACTTTGGCTATCATCTTACCGCAATCCCACGTCCATGCCCTAGTTCCCATCGACGGCACCAACATATGTACTAGCAATTGTACCTGTACGTTGTAACGTATAAAGTCGAGGCGTGACATGAATGAAAACGTCACAGAGGGGTGAGGAAGCTCCAAGCAGCGATGAGAGGGATGAGTGCAGTCGCGATGCTGGGCGCGGCGTAGAAGGGAACGAGAGGGAGGGGCGCAGGGAGGAAGAAGCGAAGGGGTCTTTTTTTCATCTAAGCCCTCCTTTTTTTCAGCATTGGGATTATGGGTAGGGCTGACGAAATACTTGTGGCTCGCTAGCTCGTTCGGCTTGTGGATGGCTCGGCTCGGCTCGTTGAGAAATGCTAACAAGCTGCGCCAAGGGTTTAGCTCGTTAGCTATAATGAGCCAGCTCGAGTCAGCTCGCAAGCTGCTCGTGAGCTCAACGAGCCAGATGCAATGTATAAAGTAGGGCCTAATGTTTTGCTTGTTTTGCAATTCTTTTGCTTGTTTTATTGTTGATGTGACAATAAATCAATAATTTTTATAATTTTGTGATGGTCAATATGGATCTAATGCTTTAGATTATAATAGTAATAATATCTAATCTAGTTGCATCATTGCATTTGCATGGGTAATTATCAATGGACAAGTATTATTACGTTAATTATGGACTTAATGTATCACTTTTTATTTTGTTTCAATTGTATATTTGTATGTTTAATAGACTAAAAAAATAAAATATAATTTGTACATAAATTGCACTGTATTAAAGTGGCTCGCGAGCTAAACGAGCCGGCTCACGAGCCGAGCCTCCTAGCTTGGCTCTCTACCGAGCCGGCCGAACCGAGCCAAGCCGAGAGCCGAGCCAGGACGAGCCTCCTGGCTCGGCTCTCTATCGAGCCGAGCCGAGCTGGCCAAGCCGAGCCGAGCCGAGCCGGTATCCACCCCTAACTGCGGGTTAATTTTTGGAAAAAATCAAGGTTTTTTTTGCAAAATAGCTAGACAGAATAAAATTTTGGATAGAAACACTACTTGCTTTATAGATAGCTAGCAAAATGTCCGTGCGTTGCAATGGAACGACGATGCAGGGAGGAAAGCAGGCGGAGGACGAAGGTCCAAGCGGCGGCGCGGGAGCTCTGAGCGGCGACGGGAGGGAGGGGCGCAAGCGCAGTGCGGATGGGATCAGAAGAGAAAGACGTAGGAGGTCTTTTTTTCATCCAAGCTCTCTCTTTCTTTTCAACATTGGGACTGCAGGTTAATTTTATAAATTATCAAGGGGTTTTCTGTAAAATAATACTTTTTTTAATTGGGATTTTTTAAAATAGTCACACAGACTATAGGTTAATTTTAAAAAAAACTCAAGGGGTTTTCTACAAAATAGCCAGACAAAACAAAATTTGAGTGGAAACACTACTTACTTTATATATAGGTATAGATATATAGGGAGAGTTGGGCTACTGTGTGGTCCCATCTCATATGATATAGCCGAATCTATAATTTGAGAACTCAAATTAAAAATCCGAACTGTTCAAATTGTTCTACATATTAATATCGTCTTGTAAACTAAATTTTATATTTTTTTGAAATTTTTTACTATTTTATCGGATAAGTCAAAGATGCATTAATCCAACGATTTCGGAATATCTATTTTATTACATATTTGACCTATCCGATAAAATAGTAAAAATTCAAAAAAATATATAAAATTTGGTATACAAGGCGATATTAATATGTAGAATAATTTGAACGGTTTGGATTTTCAATTTGAGTTTTCAAATTATAGATTTCGTCATACCACATGTGATGGGGTTGTGCGGCACGCCACATAGTAACCAATATATACCCACGCGTGCACACAAAATCTAATAAACCTCATCGACATTGGTTGGTGCAAATAAAATCCATCTGGCTCATTAGACCGTTGACAAGTTAAAACTTAACTTAATTACAAATTTGTAAATGATTTTACCAAACAAGTTTGGTAGCCATAAGGAAGAAATCCAATACGAATCAAACATATTTATTACTGTAATTTAATATTACCTCTATTTCAAAATATATGACATCATTAATTATTACATAACGTTTTGATCATTCGTCTTATTAAACAAATTATATAAATATTATTTATGTTATTGTGATTTATTTTATCATCAAATAAAAATATAATCTTAATTTCTATTTTTACATATCTATATAAAATTTGTGAATAAAACGAGTGGTCAAATATTATATGAAAAGTTAATGGCGTCGTACATTTTAGAACTGTAAAGCGCTTGGGTTATGGACCTATAGATGGCCAAATAGCCCGCACGGCCCGGCACGGCCCAGGCCCGATCGTGCTCGAGCCAAGATTTGTTAGGCCAGCACGGCCCGACCTACATGCCACGCCAGGCCATGCCGACCTACGTGCTCCATCTATGGCCCAGGCACAACCCAATAAGGGTCGAGTCGTGCCGGTCCGGCCTGAAGGCACGGCAGCCCATCGTGTTTCTTTGAAATAAGTCTATTTCCATCTCTCCTCTTTGGGCGATGACATATATATAGCTAAAATAAGTCTATTTTACTTTTCTACTTTTGGTCGTAACAAATAATAAGTTTATTTTTTCTTCCTATTTTTTGGGTCGTGCTGAAAATAAGTCTGATTAGCCTTCCTAAACTTCGTACCGAGCTGTGCCGGCCCACTATGTTAAGGGAGCAGCCCAGACATGACCCGGCTATCAGGCCAGGCCGACACGGGCACGACCCTAATCGAATCATGCCATGTCTGGGCTGAGCCAAATTGTCGTCTCTTGGACCGGACCGTCGGGCCTCAAACCATATGGCCATCTATATATCTATATATGGACCAATGGTTGCAGCAAGGGAGGAACTCTTGTTGTTCACTTGATATAGGCCAGCATTGATCACTTGATGAGTACATCGATCAATAGTATCCACTCATCCCCCGCTCCCGCCTTTACTTTGATTGTTATACATGCTAGCTTTTGTTAAAACACTGAATAATTCAAATTCAGCCTTATCTTCTCAGCCTAATGTTCACTTCAGCAGCAAATTAAGCAGGGGCAATTTGGCACGTGATGAAGCTGAAGTGGCACAACCATGCACACACAATAGTCAACTGGAGTACTAGCCAAAGATAACAACAACGGCATGCCACGTGGCAAGATATCGATCTTCTTAATCTGCCCCAAAGTCAATGGACTCGATCTGCAGGGCTGATGTGGATGCTCACAATGGATCACTGACTCGTGGGCCCGGATATCCAGTTCTATACTGATACTGCACGTCTCAACTGAGCTTAGCTTACTATTTATAGGCGTCAGCTGTACAGTTGTGCAGCGACAGCTAGCTAAGCGTGCACCACCACCATGTCGTCGTCTTCCTCGCCGGCGCCGGCGACGCCGCACGTCGTCGAGGACTGCCTCGGCATCGTGCAGCTACTCAGCGATGGCACGGTGACGCGTTCCGGTGACTACTCCAGCATCCCGCTCATGTGCAACGTCCCGACCGACCTGCCTGTCCAGTGGAAGGACGTTGTCTATGACGCTGGCCGCGGCCTCCGCCTCCGCATGTACGCGCCGACGAGCCACGGAGGCGAGGAGGGGAAGCTGCCTGTGATCGTGTACTTCCACGGCGGCGGCTTCTGCATCGCCAGCTTTGAGCTGCCCAACTTCCACGCGGGCGCGCTCCGCCTCGCCGGCGAGCTCCCGGCCATCGTGCTCTCCGCCGATTACCGCCTCGCCCCCGAGCACCGCCTCCCCGCCGCGCACGAGGACGCCGAGGCCGTTCTCTCGTGGCTCCGCGGCCAGGCCGTGTCGGCGTCGTCGTCCGCCGACCCCGTGGCTCGCCGCGTCGGCCGACTTCGACAGGGTGTTCGTCTGCGGCGACTCGTGCGGCGGCAACATCGCGCACCACCTCACCGTCGGCTGCGGCTCGGGCAAGATCGCGCTCCACCCGGCGAGGCTCGCCGGGTGCATGATGCTCTGGCCGTACTTCGGCGGCGAGGAGAAGATGCCATCCGAGGCGCCGGCGGCGGCGGACGACTCGTCGTCGGCGGTGATGAGCATCGTGCTGTTCGACCAGATGTGGCGGCTGGCGCTGCAGGCTGGGGCGACGAGGGACCACCCGGCGGCGAACCCGTTTGGGCCGGAGAGCCCACCGCTCGACGGCGTGGTCTTCCCGCCGGTGCTCATCGTGGACCCCGAGCAGGATGTGCTCCGCGACCGCGTCGCCGACTACGCAGCGAGGCTGGAGGCCATGAGGAAGCGCGTCGAGCTCGTCAAGTTCGAAGGGCAGGGCCACGGCTTCTTCGTGCTCGACCCCATGAGCGAGGCCTCCGGCGAGCTGGTCCACGTCGTCAGGCGCTTCGTGTACGGCAGCTAGGAGTTCGTCCGAATCATGACATAGAAATGGCTTGATCATATACCGTCCTTAACGTCGAAAATTTAGGATTTACCTCCTATTTCACTTTAGGCACAGTTTGGATTAGAAAACAATAAAAACACTGTAGCAAAGTGATTTTGAGCTTTGGGGTGCAACTATATTGCTATTACTCCAGTTCCATAATTTAATTTTTTAGTGTTTTGGATAATAACACAATCTTTAAAATATATTTTTATATTTTTAATAGTATTTTATAAGACAAATATATATATATATATCATTCTAATATCACAAATATATATATATATATGTTATTCTAATGCCTGATAATTAAAGTTGTGAAAGTTTGACTTTAATTTTGATCAAACCATCCATAATAGAACCGGAGGGAGTAGTTTAATTGCAGGGCAAGAGCATATATTCAAATGCTACTGAATTTTAAACCTTCAGAAAGAAATGAAATTGGGCAGAGACAACCGACGGTATTCATATGTCATTTCGCAATATATATTGGACACAGTTGTTTCCTATTTTTAGGTTATTTTCTTCTAATTGATTTACAATGATGATATAGACGGTTGGAAAATCCGATTAGTATTTTTTTTGTTCAGTCCTTAATACCCGACATGAAAGAAATGCTTACGGCTCGACATAAATACAAGTCCTTTTCGTATTGAAACGCATAATGGCTCAGCAATGGGTTGTTGATGGTCTGTGGCCCGTCGTCCTGCCTCCCTAGTTAGGCCTCCACTCATTACATAGGCCGCACTAACAGCCCAGAAGAAAGCCCATTTTCTCTCCGAAATATATTTAATCAAACTTCTGTGGCAAAATACCATCCATCTCCTCTCTCTTTCTTAAAGAAAACAACACACACTAAAAACAGACGCTTATAGCACGTGCACATTCACCAAACCCTTATAAACATCTTTAAAAACTAAATCATTATATCTTGAAATTGAAAAAGTTAGCATGGACACATAATGAACGCATATGGTATACTATACTCCTATAAACATCCCACTCGTGTCAAGTTCAGAAGATGAATCTTATGAACGCATATGACATACTATACTCCTATAAACATCTCACTCGTGTCAAGTTCAAAAGTTGAACCGTGAGTTGGTTTCATCGTAAGGAACTTAACCGGTTAAACTACACTTAATTTATCCTCATTTTTTATACAATGATATGGTTTTTTAATAAAAATTAAAAGTACCTACTGTTTTTCCGGACAAAAATGAAAGAACTCCATTTTTATAACTATTGCAACAGGCCCATACAAAAATGAGTTGCATGGCCCATAAACATGGAATCCAACCGGTTGTTTTTTTTAACCAACCCCGTTTTCTAGTTTTTTTATATTTAACCAATCGTTTGATATTTTTTTCTGGTTTTTTCAAAGATGAGGTGGTTGTTTGTGCAACATGATGCGAAAGGAGAAGGACAAATACGCTTTTGTATAGTATTTTTTTCGGTTCTATAATATTAACATTATCAATGATAATAGTCTATTAAATATATAATATATATTATTTTGGTTTGTAAATTTTGAAAGTTATTGATAGCGAAAGTTACGAAAATTTGACGAAGGCTTGAACCGAGCGAGTAGTAGTAGAGAAACTGCCTACCGTCGTTCTACGACATCCACAAGGACCACAATGGACGTTTTGTTTTTTAGCTTTTAGCCGCAATCGGATCGTGGTGGATTGAGCTGATATTGAGCTCTCACCCACGCATGGCTCCGCTCGCAGCCAAGCAAGCATACGCGCGCGCGGCAATGGCGTCGTTGTCTGACCTGAACGCGCGGCCGCCGCCGTCGCAGCAGCAGCAGCCGTACGTCGTCGAGGACTGCCGCGGGGCGCTGCAGCTGCTCAGCGACGGCACGGTCGTCCGCGGTGGGCCGCCGCCGTTCGCAGTCGACCTCACCCACGACGATGGCCGTGTCGAGTGGAAGGACGCCGTGTACGACGCCGGCCACGGCCTCGGCGTCCGCATGTACAGGCCGGCGGCGACCGGGGAAGGGGAGAAGCTCCCGGTGGTGGTGTACTTCCACGGCGGCGGGTTCTGCATCGGCTCCTGCACCTGGCCCAACTTCCACGCCGGCTGCCTCCGCCTCGCCGCCGAGATGCCGGCGGTGGTGCTCTCCTTCGACTACCGCCTTGCGCCGGAGCACCGCCTCCCGGCGGCGCACGAGGACACGGCCGCGGCGCTCCTCTGGCTCCGCGACCAGCTCCTCTCCGACCCGTGGCTCGCCGACGCGGTCGACCCGCGCCAGGTGCTCGTCTCGGGGGAATCCGCCGGCGGCAACTTCGCCCACCACCTCGCCGTGCAGTTCGGCTCGGCGGGGCTGGACCCGGTGAGGATCGCCGGGTACATCCTTCTCATGCCGGCGTTCATCTCGGAGAAGCCGACCCGGTCGGAGCTGGCGGCGCCGGCCACCGCGTTCCTGACGCGCGACATGTGCGACCGCTACTGCCGCCTCGCGCTGCCCGCCGGAGCCAACAAGGACCACCCGCTCGTCAACCCGTTCGGGCCGGAGAGCCGGAGCCTGGAGGCGGCGGACGTCGGCCGCATGCTGGTGGTCGCCGCCGAGGGCGACCTCCTCAGGGACAAGAACGTCGAGTACGCGGAGAGGATGAAGGCGATGGGGAAGGACGTGGAGCTGGTGGTGTTCCCCGGCGAGGAGCACGCCTTCTTCGGCGTGAAGCCAATGTCGGCGGCCACCGGCGAGCTTGTCGAGGTCATCAGGCGGTTCATCGCCGCCGCCGAGTAAGTGATCGAGCGAACGCCGGCGAGGTGGTTGCCACGTGCGCCTCGTGCTTGTCTGCATATTCCACAGATGCGACCGGATCGGCACTGTGTCCTTGCAATAATAATTGACTCTAGCTTACTATATTTGTGTTTTTTGTGGCTACCAAGTGGGCACAATGGCAAGCAAGAAATCTTGGCAAATTTATGTCACTGTTGTGAAGTAGTGGTCGCAATTTATATGGCTGCGAAGAAAGTGCGACAAAAACGGGACCGTGTGCTCTTAAGCAGAGACAATAAAAGTAAGTAGAGATTGTTTGCAGTATTATTGATACAGTAAAAGTCATTAACGTGTGAATCTAGATTCACACGTCAGCCACTGATAATGTACCAACAATAATAGAAGTCAACGAGTATGGTAACTGTCCTCGCAATAAAGTTCGTGGGTTAGCTATTTATATAAATAGTATCGAGTCAATTTAGTTGTTGGATCATATAAAATTAGTGGTCAGGATATATAGTACCTCCTTCCTTTAATGATCTTAAAAAATCTCTTTTATTATTAACTTTTTATTATAAAAAATCTCTTTATTATTATTATTAAAATATAAAAAACGTAGTTTTTTTTACTTTACGAGTAAGGAATATCGTGGTGTGTACAGTGTACTTATTGAGTACGAACATTCGGGAAGAGGGAGGCAAATAGAACATAGAGCGAGATGAGTTCGAAAGGAAAAGGTGCAAAGCTTCCTTCTCCAACATACTATATGCTTTTCACTTAAGTTGTGATTTATCTTAGATAAACCTTCCTGTTTCGTTTAATTGAGACTAGCTTACAACATTTTGTGATTTTGTGGCTACAAATTGGGCACAAATGGCAGGCAACAAATCTTGGCAAATTTTTGTCCCTGTTGTGAAATAGTGGTTGCAGTTTATATGGCCGCGAAGGGTGATTAGTTAATTAAGAAGAAAGTGTGACAGAGACGTGACAGTCTGCTATTAGCAGCGGCAAGAAATTCCAGTCAGCGTGCATTATTTTTTACTTACTAAAATTCAGTTTATACGCCGAGGTCTGTATTTTAGTTCTCCAACAGTTTATTAGTAAGGTTTATATCGATTATAATACACAGCTCCTTCAACATTGACATCCTAAAAAAAATAAATTTTACAAAACAACATATACGTCAAATTATAAAATTATAGATTTATCATAAAACATCGTAAAATATATTTAAGGCTAAGTATCATAAAATTATAAATTTAACAATAAAATTATCATAAAAATAAAGATTATAAAATTAAAGATTGTAGGGTTTAAATCCTTAGCATTATTTGAGTTATAAAAGTTTAAGTTTTATGACTAAATTTACTTTAAAAACTATGATAATTTTATTATTAAATATTTTACGATATTTCAACTTAAGTATGTAGTCATGTGATAGATTGAATGTCAAATCTATAAAATAATGATACATTATTTTAAATTTATAGTTTTATTATAATTTAATCAATGAATTTATAGTCTTGTAAAATTTACTTAGAAAAGTTTGTGTGTATTAAAAATCATGTTTTGCTTAGTTGCAGACCAGTGATCCACTCATTTGACCTAACCTTGGTTCTAGGGAATTTTAGGGAATATTACGTTTCATTTAACATGTATGTTCTTTTGCAACATTTGACGACTATATATTATATTAAAATACTTTCGGAATAAGTTAATCGGTAACGGATGGTGACATTCTTTTAGCCGTAGGCTTCTCTCTTCAACTAGCTTTATGTGGGGCCCAATCTCCTGATGTTCACATATGTTCTTGTTGTTGCCTCTTTACACCATTTGTAAGTTGAAGTACATAAAAACATATACTACCTTCGCTCAAAATATAAAAAACTAGCACCAAATAAGAAAGTTTACAGAACTACGAATCTAAAAAAAAACATGTACTACTTTTGTCCAAAATATAAAAGTTTAGTATCGGATTATTATGAATCTAGACAAGCTTTAAAATAATCCATCCGATCGTCGGTTCTTGTTTTTTAGGACGGAGGAGTAAGTATATAAATGGCAAGTTAAACTATACATATCTTCATGAGCAACTCACAATCAAGCTCGGCTGCTTGCGTGCCTCCCCTTTTCCATACAACAGTTGACTTCTCTACACATTAGGATGGGTAATAATAGGCCACTTAGTGGCTATAGGTACTTAATTATTAACTCTAATTCCATAAAGTTGCCGACGGGAATACTGTATTTGGAGGTATAGAAAAATTTAGAATCAAGATATACGCATGATTGATGTAAAAGAGACGAAGACAAGGATTTTTGGATTTTTATTTAGGTTCAGACATCATAACTGACAGGTAATAGCACTACTTCTATTGACCGAAGTCGACGTTATCTTTATATATTAATATCATACGAGTATAATATTTGAGATGATCTATTCTAGTCTCTGTTTGCTTGAATATAAACTCGACAAGATTAAAATCATCTTGTATTAAAATCGTCTTGTATTGGGCTGTTGTATTGGTTTGTTTTCGTCTCTGTTGGTCTGTCATCTCTTCTTCTGGGAGTCTCATATTTATATTTCGGGTGGCTCCTTGTACAAATAGAATTAGGGAGTCAGATATGGATACGATCCGAGTAGTCCTTGTTATGTTCAGGTTGTCATGTTCAAGTAGGACTTTGCTTCTTTCTCTTTATCCAAAACACTTTTCGTATATGAGGTATAATTCCATATAAGACTTGGTATGGTAGGCCTTATCGAGCCTAGCACAGAAGTATTGGGTACGTATTATCTATAGCACTATCAAAAGTCGACTAAAACATAATTTCTAATTTATTATATTAATAATTTCTAATTTATTGTATTAAACTAGCTTGGGTAGATGAGTATCACTGAGAAGTCATACCTGTTCGTAAATACTGCAAACCTTAAGGGCATGAATAACATAGGTGTGGTCACAGCAGGGATCTCACGGCCTGTTAAGGAGAGGGGATTTGGAGTTTGGAGGAGTTAGTAGAGGGATTGGTCAGGGAGTTTTATTTTAGTTGAGATAAAGAATACGAAGACTTCGAGTAGAAATTGAATTTTAAGTAATAATGTAAGTGTCGAAATTTGGTTTCGGCAATATAATTTCTGGGGTCGCAGTCAAGATCACCAAGCACAATGGGTTAGGAGGAAAAGAAGATTTAGACAGGTTCAGGCCCTCTCGTGAGGTAATACCCTACTCCTGTTTCGGTGGATTCGATCCACCGAGTGTCTTTATTGATCTCGTGATCTAAAGTTGAAGGCTGATCTAACTTCTCATGAAGCATATGATCTAAAGCCGATATCGCATATCCCTCAAGGGACGCCCCTTACCCCCTTATATAGTCTTGGGAGGTGGGCTTACAGATCGGAAACCCTATCTTACTCTAAGTCGGTTTCCTCAATCTTACCAAACCGTGACTATGAGTCGTTGCCTTATCTAATCGGCAACGTAATACCCAAGTCGTAGTTGGTTTACATATTTGATAGGCACAACCTATCCCTAACTCCAGTCGGATAAGCTTGCCATGTGGATACCCGATTGCCATAATCTCCACAGTAGCCCCCGAGTCCTTTTCAGTCGACGAGACAGCTCAGCTTCAAAACAAAAACAGTACACAGCCAAAAATCTTTTTGGCCGAGTGCTTCTAGCGCCGAGTGATTTCATCATCTCTGCCTGAATCTTCCCGAGTGGCTCCAAAGACTGTGAAGGGCTGGAAAATATCCAAAAAATTCTCAAAATAAATATCTAGGTGCATCTCATGATGTACCTAATTAGGTGTAGCCCCCGACTATATGATTAGTCAAAAACAGACCAAACATATATACAAGGACTATAAAGAATCATACTCATGTAAATGCTTAGCTCATGCTAAAGCAATCATAAAAAATATCATCACTCAGCAAGCTCGCGCTCATCCGAGTGAATTTGCCCGAGTCGTCTCAGGATAAATAACTCAATCAACCCTTATAGGTGGAAAGCACTCGGTAAGCTCATGCTTATCCGAGTGGATCGCCCGAATCATTTCGGAACAAATATTTTAATCATCCCTCATGGGTAAAAATCAATTCGCTCGGTAAGCTTATGCTTATCCGAGCTGATCTTCCCGAGTCATCCCGAAAATTTGCCCGAGTCATCTCGAAACAAATAATTCTCATATAAATGCTTAGCTCAAGCTAAAGCAATCATAAAAATCACATCACTCGGCAAGCTCATGCTTATCCGAGTAGTTCGCCCGAGTCGTCTCGAACAAACAATTTAATCAACCCTCGTGGGTAAAAACACTCGGCAAGCTCATGCTCATCCGAGTTAACTTGTCCGAGTCATCTCGGGACAAATAATCTAATCAACCCTCGTGGGTAAAAACACTCGGCAAGCTCATGCTCATCCGAGTTAACTTGTCCAAGTCATCTCGGGACAAATAATCTAATCAACCCTCGTGGGTAAGAAATTAATTCACTCGGCAAACTCATGCATATCCGAGTTGATTTGCCCGAGTCATCTCGGGACAAATAATTTAATCAACCCTCGTGGGTAAAAAAACACTCGGCAAGCTCATGCTCATCCAAGTTAACTTGTCCGAGTCATCTCGGGACAAATAATTTAGTCAACCCTCATGGGTAAACAAATTTTCAGTCATCGAAAAATACGACCAAAATATTAAATAGCTCCTGCCATAATATTGGTCTTAATCTAAAAAGATCTTCACCAAGGTGGAAAAAATAGCATTGATATAATCATTTAATCAAATGCTTTAAAACCAAATAGTTTCTGTCATCAGGACAGCCATGAAAAGCTTAACTATTTGTCACCTTTCAAATTGCATCGTGCCAACTTCTCATGAAGTTATGCAAACCACGGTATGAAAGGATTTCAAAGGTATTGGGCTATGTGACACGTGCATATTGCCGGGGCAAATCGCTTAAGTCCATCCACTTAAGTCCCTAAGGACACGTGTCAAGCCACACCTTAGCTGGGCCGCAAGTCTCTCATGGGCTCGGCCCAATCGCGAGATAACTTGGCAAAAACCCTCAAGTCTTTTTACGAAGCCTCGAGGTCATCCTCGACACTTCACCTTCCCAAAAATTTCCTCGTCGCAAAGCCTTGTTCACCGCTCTCCGTGGAGAACCCTAAACTCGTGTGCGTGCAAATCCATCCATCTAGGAACTCTTGTTCCATCACAAGCCATCTTCCACATCCGGCCTCCAAGATTCCCTTGTTGTCCGAGGTTGGTCGGGAGTAAGTTTAATCATCTTGGTCTCTTTATGCCTTCGATGTGAACTTGTAGGTATCTAGCTTATTTATGTTAATGCCTTGACCCGAGTCTTCATAGAAAATTTCTTAAGTAATTTTCGTCCGATGTCACCAAGCCTAAGCTTGATTAGGTCATCAAAAATTCTCGATCCTTATCTATTAAACTCAAATCAAGAAATATTAAACAATGATAAACCAAATATAAACAAGTTATCGAACAAAACCATGCTTTATTGACACGTATGCAGCCCGACCGTCAACTCAAGAAGTCATCTTGCTTGAGGTTGGGTCAAGAAATAACATGAAACTTACGGCAATTTAAGCATAGTATCGTCGAAGATGTTCAATATTCCGAAGTTCTCCACCATAGATCCATCTTCGCGCTTTAGTCGAAATGCTCTGGCCGAGTCACCTCGGCGATTATGTATGGTCCTTCCCATAGTGGAGATAATTTGTGATGGTTCTTGATGGTCGGATCTTGCGTAGAACCAAATCATCGACAATGAAAGCTCGCGCCGAACATTGCGCGTGGTATCTTCTAAGTCCTTGAAGATATCTTGCCGATTGGATCAAGGAAGATTTTCTTCGTTTTGGCGTCGCCTTGTCCCGACTTGGCTATCCTCTTTGTAGAAATTTCACCCTCTTCGGATGTTGATGTAGCCGATCGGATTTCTTCCGGCCACGTGATCTCTCATAAGATTGGGCCATATCGCAGCTTTCTTCGTCGCGGTGAAGGCTTGTTTGACGTCGCTGCGCGGGGTGATGACGCCGTTAGGGCCGGGCGTCTTCATGCGGAGGTAAGTGTAGTGTGGTATCGCCATGAATTTGGTGAGTGCAGGCCTTCCGATGATCGCGTGGTAGGCCGTCTTTGAAGTCGACCATCCCGAAGGTGGTATTCTCCGTTCGGAAATTCTCGCGAACTCCGGAGGTGACTGGAAGGGCGATGTGCCCGAGTGGTGTGGGCGACGGCCCGGGATCACTCCGTGGAAGGGGTGAGCTTGCCTTCAACTCGTTCTCGGGATTTGTATCTCATCCAGGTCTTGACGAACAGAGATTGAGGACGCTGCCCCCATCGATGAGGACGTGCTTCAGCTTGATGTTCTGAACCACCAGGTCAAGTACCAAGGGATACTTCCCCGGGTGAACCACTCGGTCAGGATGATCCGAGCGATTAAACGTGATGGCCACCTCCGACCATCGTAGATGTTGTGGGACTTTGGTTTGTGCCGCGTTGACCTCGTGGTCCATCAGCTTTTGCTTCCTCTTGGACTCATAAGCCTGCGGCCCCCGAAGATGTGATTCAGCTCGCCCACGGGGTCTTGAAAAGGCTCTGAATTTCCAGTCGGGTTGTTCTTCTTAGTTTCCGATGGACCGGCTTCATCAGTCGGCTTCTTTTTTAACCGTGCCGCATATTGCTTGGCGAATTGCTTGTAGATGATGCGTGCACTGAGCGTTCATGATCGTTCATGATCGCGTCGTAGGCCGCAACTCGGGGACAATGTTGAGAGCTGGACGTTGTGGCAACCAAGTCCTCGGCCCGGTGCTTGCGATCTCTCTGGCCATGATTGCTATTGCTGTTATCCTTCTCAGGGTGTCGGCTTCCTCCCGACTGCTTGTCGTCCCTTTCGTCAAGCTGATCTTGGCGCGTCGCTTTGATCACGTCGTTGGATTTGGCGTAGGAGTTCGCTGTCTCGAACATCTGCTTCACCGTCTTCGGCGGCTTGCGCCCAAACTTCCTGATCAACAGTTCATCACGGACTCCCCATGTCATCGGTAATGTTGGAGATCTTGTTGCGCTTCTCGGAGAAGCGCCGGATGTAATCCTTCAGAGGCTCGTCCGGCTTCTGGATGACGTTGTATAGATCGAAGTGTGTGTCGGGCCTCTCGAGGGTACCTTGGAAGTTGGCGATGAAGTGGTCCCTCAGCTCGCTCCACGAGCCGATTGAGCCTCTTGGCAGGCTCGTGAGCCAGTTCCTGGCTGAGTTAGCGAGGGCCACGGGAAGGTAATTGGCCATAGCCTTGTTGTCGCCGCCCGCTGCACGGACGGCGAGAGTGTACACAATAAGCCATGACTCGGGATCGGTCTTGCCGTCATACCTCTCTATTCCTGTGGGCTTGAAACCACTCGGCCAGTGCACTCGGCAAAGCTTCCGAGTGAAGGCCGGCACTCCGTCATCGCCGCTATCGGGTGATCCCCTCCGATCTTCCCGGGTGCGTCGGTCTCGCTCTTGGTAGCGGCGATCGAGGACTTCCCGCAGATCACTCGGCGGGGTCTTCGGTTGGCTGGTTGGGTAGCTGGAGCTATTGTTGCGGCGGACACGGTGGTGGACGGGTGGACGTTTGTGTCGTTTGTCGCGGGAGTCGGCTGTTTGCTCCTGGTACTTCTGTGTAGACTCGCGGCGTGGGCCTCCTGGCCTTGTCGTCGACCGGTCTGGCTTGGGCCTCTTATAGTCTCCTGACCTTAGAGGCGGGAGTCGGCTTTTGTCGGGCGTTTCAGCCACGGACTCAGTCGGCCTTCGTGCCGAGGTGGTGGGGTGGCTGTTGGCTGTGGCCGCGACGATGGTCTTGATCTTGTCGAGTATTGGAGTCACGTTGGCGGGTGCCGTCTCCATGACGGTGTCCAAGAGCGTGAGCGCGGCAACAGCGTTCTGCTGTGGCGTCTGGAAGATGTTGGTGTTGCGGACCCGTGTTTGGAGGATGGCCTCCTGGGCGGATCGTTCGGCTGTGCGTAGATCTTGCTTCCTCTTGTGAGCCTCTTCCCTACGTTGCTTCTCCTTTTCGGCCGTCTTGCGCTCTTGCTCGATCTTGGTTCGCTCTTCCTCAGCGAGCCTGCGGGCCATGGCTGAGTCGGACTCGTCCGGCTCAGCCATGAGGACATCGAAACACTTCGGCCCGTAGTTCTTGTGGCAGTCGGAGTCGTCGGCTTCGTCTGAGGGGATGCCATAGAGGTCATCAAAGCCGGCAGAGCTGAGGTATTCATTGAGCTCCGAAGATGAGCATGAGCCGAACGGCTGGAGGATGACGGCGACATCCCTCGACCCTGGGTAGCCCGGGTCTGGATCGTTCCAGTCCGAGTCAGAGCGTGGGGAAGCAGGCTCCTCCGAGTGGGTCGACCTCGACTCGGGGGAGAGGAGTTTGCCGTAGATCTCGGCGGCGTTTGGTAACCCAAACGACACCGAGAGGTCTTCTTCCGAGAAGATCGTAGTACCCAAGTCGTAGTTGGTTTACATATTTGATAGGCACAACCTATCCCTAACTCCAGTCGGATAAGCTTGCCATGTGGATACCCGATTGCCATAATCTCCACAATTAGGCTTAGATTTATCTAATCATACTTAGAAAGAGAAATTCTTTCTAATTATATGTCTACCTATGCATTAAAAATGTAAACGTTTGCTCTTAAACTTCCTTTCTCAATCCCTTTTAAAAATACCACGTCCACTAACCAAACAATGAACTTCCTCAAACTCCTATTCCCTCTTAACAATTTTCACCCACTAAAAACAGACGAAACCACCATGTATGCCTCTCTCTCCATAACGCGTGATAGCCCCAACACGCACATAAACTCTTTTGCATTTTAGTCCTTCGATCGTGTTTCAGCCCCTACACTATATGTTAATTTGTACTTTTGTCCAAACTTTACAATAAGGACCACATTGCAGGAAAACATATCTCATAAACACCCTTTGACCCACTTGTCAATCTATAATCTATAACTCTATAACTATTTATAAAGCAAGTAGTGTTTCCACCCAAATTTTGTTTTGCCTGGCTATTTTGCAGAAAACCCCTTGAGTTTTTCCGAAATTAACCCACAGTCCGCCTGGCTATTTAAAAAAACCAGTTAAAGAAGAAAAATAGGTTATTTTACAAAAAAACCCTTGAGTATTTATAAAATTAACTCGCGGTCCCAATGCGAAAAGAAAAGGAGGGCTTGGATGAAAAAAGACCTCCTGCGTCCCTCTCTTCCGTCCCCATCCGCGCCGCGCCGCGCCTCCCTCCCGCACCGCTCGGAGCTCCCGCACCGTCGCCTGGACCTTCGCCCTCCGCCTGCTTCCCTTCCTGCGTCGTCGTTCCGTTGCAACGCACGGGTATTTTGCTAGTATCTATAAAGCAAGTAGTGTTTCCACACAAATTTTGTTTTGCTGGCTATTTTGCAAAAACCCCTTGAGTTTTTCAAATTAACCCGCAATCCGCATGGCTATTTTTAAAAAACCCGGTTATACGTACGAAAATCTATAACTTTTCAATCATCAAATCGTTTTTCCTCCAAATCTATGAAATTTTCGATCCGTATAACCTCTCGCTCCATTGTTGCCTCACTTTTCTCACCTCCAGCAGGCGAGCCCGATTTACGTGCCTCTTGCGTCGCCGTGCATTGACTGCGTGGCGGCCGAGCACACGCTGCACACGTGAGCTAGCGCGCCGCCGTCGATATACATGCAACTTATCTTATTCATCAATATACTTTTTTAACTAATAATATCCGAGTCATAAATATTTTAAACTTTTACCAAATTTTTAATCGGTTTAAAGTATCAGTAAGTCAATATCTATTTTTATTATATTTTTGACTTAATTTGGTGAAATTAAATTAACTTAAACTAAATGTCTATCTAATACTATTTCTTAATCAAGGTCGAGTGGTACATAAAGTTAAAGATACCCTTGCTTTCAAAGTTATATATATGTATATATATAACTATCTATAAAGTAAGTAGTTTTTTTATCCAAAATTTTCGTTCGTCTCGTGTTATTTTGCAGAAAACCCCTTGAGTGTTTATAAAATTAACCCGTAATCCCAATGCTGAAAAGAAAGGGAAGGCTTAGATAAAAACCCTCCTATGTTCCTCTCTTCCGTCCCCATCCACGCCGCGCCCGTGCCGTGCCTGCGCCCCTCCTCGTCGCCGCTCGGAGCTCCCGCGCCGCCGCCCGTACCTTCGCCTCTGCGCCTCGCTTCACCTCGCGTCGTTGTTCCGTTGCAACGCACGGGCATTTTGCTAGTCTAAATAAATGCAACAACATCTCTTTCCTCCTCTTTCCACCTTCCCAATCCCCATGTCTTTCCTCCCAACCATAGAGACGACGTTGTCGCTAGGGAAGCCTAGATTTGATGTTATCTTCATAGGAATCATCGACATCATCTTCTATATGTAACAGTACGTCGTCTTTAAGGAAGCTTGGATTCGATGTTGTCTTCCTTAGGACACTCCCAATGTAGAAACTAACTATAGTTTCTAGAGCTCCAAGACCTCATAACAAAAAACTATCCTCTTCAATGCATAATCATTAATAATAGTTTCTATAGATTAAGAAATTTAATATACAACACAATCATAGCTCATTAGGTGTGGCATATCTTTGTGATCCAGAGTGCTTTCTACTTGAGAATACACCCAAAACATCATTTACACCATCTGTCGAAACCACCACGGCAGCGTACTTGAGCGGCGAGAGGTGCGACGAGGAGGCAGGCGCGGTCGAGCTCGGCCTTGGCCCTGCCGCCGTCGACCCGCACGGGGAAGGGTGCGACGGCTCGACATTAGGCTCGATGGACGGTGGTCGGTGCTGCTCAATGACGCTGGGGCGTAATTCGTGGAGACTGCCATGGACATGCCGCGACGCTGGGACAGTGTCGTTCAGGCCGTCGCCGGAGGGTTCACGTCGCACCACCGTATCGCCGACGAGCAGGCCACAATGAGCTTCCTGGTGGCGTGGGGGCTCGCTACGCGGCGGCTGCCAGCGGGTGTCACGGCTCTACCCCCTCCCTCCGTCCACGACCGTGCCACCCGGTTTGTGCCATAGGGCCTGCCGCTCATCGAGTTCCCGTACCAGGAGACGGAGTACAAGGCGTTGGCGCCACCCAAGAAGAACGACGCCGGAGACGACGACGACGTGGATGAGGAGGAGCTCGTCCTTGGGTCTGCATCACCGTCAACGGCCACGACCGCATGCGCCCGCCCATCCTACACGACTACTTCGACAACCTCTCCTCTTGGTGTTCCGGCGCTGTGACGCCTGCGAGCTCGTCACCGCCCGACGTAGCATGCCGCTGAGCTCATCCATCGCGTCGTCGCGGGTGTGGATAGCTCCTACTTCTGCTCCTTTGTCGACTTCGCCTCCTTCGGTGTCGTCGAGGTCGAGGGCCTCATCCCCCGTGTGGAACTCCCGCGGTTGGAGGCCGGGCAACGAGGACGGGAGCGCTGGGGACAGGATAGTTGGGACCGAGGAGGGTACCAACGCGGGGAGGGAAGGGGGCGTTAGGGGCCGGGCGGTGGGGACGATGGGGTTGGATGCCGTATGAGATCAGAAGAAATCAGGCTGCCATCCGGTTTCGTGTGCTTCGATACTATTAGTGTACATGGCTTAATGGCTCATTAGTGTACATGGCTTAATGGCCCATTAGTGTTGTTGGACTCTCCCCTTGCCTCATTTACTCATTTTCTTTTTCTTATTTTAACTGGGGGCGATTCTATGTTATGCTTCCCTGGTACCTACAACACAAAGTAAAATCTGCAACTCCAATAATAATTCACAATAATCAGAGTATAAGGTGGGATATAAGGTTTATAAGTATGTACGAAATATAAGATAATTTTTATTCTAAATTTCATCACTGATTTTAACCCTAGAGGCTCAGACCAACCACATGGAAAATATGAGTGCTTCTAGAAGACAAGGAAACACCTTTGCTTACCGCAAGCGCAGCAGAAACAAGCGACGTCATCGAGTGCGTCTCCCACGGGCAGTACGGCCCCGGCGGCCACACCCTGCACAACAAAAGACAGGGTCTACATCCATTCGTCTGTGAATTAATTATCTGCTGACCATCCAGAAGCTTAATAATACAAAATGTCAATATTGTTGAGAATATTTCTGAACAAAGTGTAAATACCATAGTAATCCATGCTTACAACTCGAGTTAAATTTAATCATAAATTCGCTTAATATAAAATTGTCGTCATGTTTCTTTTTGTTTCGAGCTTTCGGCTACAACTCATAAGCCACAAACAGTTTCTAATTTTATATGTATTATTTGTTTATGTGTTTTTTATTGTTTTCAATCGTTTAGGTTGCGTTTGTTCGAATGAGAAATAAAGAAGAAAATCCTCCGTTTTCACGTGCTAAACGGTATATTATTTTAAAAATCTATAAAAATTACTTAAAAAGATAATGTTAATTTATTTTTTTACACTAATAGCTCATTTTATTTTATGTACTTCCTTCATTTTTTTCTACTCAGACCCAGCCTTAGGCTTCTAAAACTTGAAACCGGTAATAAGAATAGAAATGTAAAAGTTTTGTTCTAAGATTTTTTTTCTGTTTTGGCAACGTTTATGTGTCTTTGGCTTATAAACCGTACTAGAAAAGAAGAAGAAGGAAGAAGAAGCTTCTAAGCTTGCCATTGTTCTCACGTCTCCGCTTTTGGACTAGAAGAGTAAAAGCTCCCCGTTCTAGAAGGCATCTGCTTCTCTTCCGAGTCATCTCCTCAATTCCCCTATATAATGCGCTCCACGTCTCGGTTCTCGCTCTCACACCGCACCGACACATCAGCTACCTTGTCCGCATTAACGCAAACACGTACACGACACAAGCAATGGCGCCGCCGGTGGCCGAGCCGTACGTGGTGGAGGATTGCCGCGGCGCGGTGCGGCTGATGAGCGACGGCACGGTGCGGCGCAGCGCCGAGCCGGCGTTCCACGTCGACCTGCCCGACGACGCCGACGCCGCCGTCGAGTGGAAGGACGTGACTTACGACGCCGAGCACGACCTGAACGCGCGCCTCTACCGGCCGCGCCACCTCGGCGCCGCCAACGACGCGCGTGTCCCCGTCGTCGCCTACTTCCACGGCGGCGGCTTCTGCATCGGCTCCGGCCGGTGGCCCAACTTCCACGCCTGGTGCCTCCGCCTCGCCGCTGAGCTCCCCGCCGTCGTGCTATCGTTCGACTACCGCCTCGCCCCCGAGCACCGCCTCCCGGCGGCCCAGGAGGACGGCGCCACGGCCATGGCGTGGGTGCGCGACAACGCCGCGCGTGACCCATGGCTCGCCGACGCCGCCGACTTCTCCCGGGTGTTCGTCGCCGGCGACTCGGCCGGCGGGAACATCACCCACCACATGGCGGTCAGGTTCGGGAAGACCGGCCTCGGCCCGCAGGTCCGGCTGCGCGGGCACGTCCTCCTCATGCCGGCCATGGCCGGCGAGGCCCGGACGCGCGCCGAGCTGGAGTGCCGCCCCGGCGCGTTCCTCACCACCGAGATGAGCGACAGGTACGCGCGCCTCATCCTGCCGGACGGCGCGACGAGGGACTACCCGGTGCTCAACCCCGCCGGGCCGGAGGCGCCGGGGCTCGAGGCGGTGGCGATGGCGCCGTCGCTCGTCGTGGCGGCGGAGCACGACATCCTCAGGGACCGGAACGAGCACTACGCGCGGCGGATGGAGGAGGAGTGGGGGAAAAAGGTGGAGTTCGTCGAGTTCGCCGGCGAGCAGCACGGCTTCTTCGAGGTGGATCCATGGTCGGAGCGCGCCGACGAGCTCGTCCGCCTCGTCCGCAAGTTCGTCGTCGAGCACATGGATTCGGAGTAGCCGTAGCTTCATGATTAAAGATTCTTCAAGATAATTATTAAAAGTGATTTAGACTTATCTACATAATTGAGAGAGCGATTTGTATTTGTTAGGTGTGTTTTGATTTTATCTTAATTATTGGTATGTTTCTTGGTAATTTGAGAATGAATCAATAATGGAATGCCACATGGATGGCTGGGCTTCTTGATCAAATTTATTCGAGTGACGTCGATTCTGAAAATCAGCATAAAAATGAGATAACGCACGAGATCTGGAAAAAATAAATAGATACATAAAATAGATATTTAGACTGATTTAAGCTCTAAGAGGTAACACCTTACTCTTATGCAGGATTATATTTGTCGGATGTTATATTGATATGATGATTTAGTTATAGTTTATCTTGTTATGTTCTTGGAGAGGTGCCTATTCATCTTATATAGAGGTTGGGGGACAGGAAATTAACCAGATATGACATCATTTTTTAATTTTTAAACTTAATCAGGACTTTTAGGCCATGTCACCTAAGACAACTTTTAATATATTAATCCAAATCACTTTCTATTTCTACTCGAATATGTAGGGCCGGATATCCAGTACCTATACTTCACAAGTGAAAAACAATATTTCTTCTTTTTTTTCTATTAAGAGAAACTGAGCATCTGGCTTGTGGAGTGGTAATTATTTTGTCGGGGCACTCACTAGTGGACTTATACATAAAGTTGTTTAACATGATTTAGACGTAGTAAATCAATCTCGGAGAGGCATGTAATTAAACAATAGGCGGATGCTGATTCCTAATATTCTTTTATAAGAACACTAGTGCATAGAAAGAGTAAGAATTTCTCAAAAAGTTATTTCGGTGTCAAGGTAGTTAATGAGGTATAAAGTGTCAACTGGGATATGAGAGAGGCAAGAAATGAAATTTAGAAATTTTTCTTTGGATTCCCCCTTTTTTTTGAGTTTTGATGGGATTATATCAGCATTATATGAAATTATGAAAAGTTCTGGTCATACGGAGATCAACAAATTATGGAACTTTCTGGTCATACGGAGCTCATTACTGTCAAAAAGCAATGATCTTGTGGGGCCTATGGATCTATAGCATGCCTAAGGATCTAGTGACGGATCCAGAAACGAGCTTCGTCCCAAGCTAACTGATACAAAACTAAAATAATTTATCTTAAGCTATTATATTATCATGTATTAGTTAAACTAAGGGTAGGGTGATGTGAAAGAATTGCTTTGGTTTTATTTTGGTTGATCCAGGAAGTAAAGCTAAAGTAGTCCAGTAAAGGCTGATCTGTTTGGTGTCTCTATTATCTCGTCTCGATTATACATGCGTGTTGGCTTGTTGAGTATATATTCTTGCGTGGCAAATCAAAGAGAAGATGAAATTTAGTAGACATATAATACAATAATAAACACTTCAGTCTACTCTGTTCCTTCGAATCTTGCAGTAATAACCAGTATGATCAGACTAGGCATCGTCATTATCAAATTAAGGCCGAAAGAAGATTCAAAAATAAGGTGTGGATTAGTACTTGATTTTGACAATAATGAAAGGACCGTCAAATTAACAAGCAAAGCAAAAGCTTAAAGGAAAATCAAAGCGGCTGTCTGAGATAAAGACGATGATTCGTCATATAGCACAACATGGGTAGCCCAAGACGTGGATCCGCCCCTGTCTATATCATTCACTCATAAATTAGAGAACATCTAGTATGTCACCTTTAATATATAAATACTAATGCCCACATTCGGTCATGGTATTTCAGAATTTTTTATTTTACATTTTTATTAAAAATATTTTAAAAAATAATTTTTCATTTCGAAAATTTACATGTCTAGATGTCTCACGAGAAATTATTTTTGAGACGTCTAGATTTGTAATTTTGTGAAACAATATATATATATATAACATTTTAATTAAAAATATAAAAATAAAAAATCTGATATTCCCTTTTTCTTTTTCTTTTCTTCTTTTCTAGGGTATAATTACGTTGGGATGCCCATTTCGATGGCACAGCAAACTTGTGCCCGTCCCATTAGGCCACCCCTAGGAATTTCAGATGTTGGCTCTAGCGGTATGGGCTTAATATGGTTAGACAAGTCTGGAAAAAAATAAACATTAGTTTTGCATAACACTGGGTAATCAACCAATTCAATCTCAAATTTTATTTGAGAAACAACTGTCAGTAATGCCAAAATTGAAACAAACTCAAAACAGAGCCATTTCGCCTGATCGAGCTTAATCCCAAATGTCAACATCACCCAACGAGCCAAAACATTTGGCCTTATCAAACTCAATCCAAAATGGAGAGATCATCCAGTAAGCTAGAACATTTTCAAACATCCTTATGAAACGTCTCAGAAACATGAGCGGTGTTGCGGTGGTCTGCATTGCGGAGATATTTCATGGCAACTTTAGATCCATCCACAAATTTGTGAGGCAGTTGTTGAACGATTACCGGCTACTACTATTTTGCCAGGACGGCTCAAGAGAGGCCGGCCAAAACTTAAGATTGAAAGGAGTAAAAGCTTTTACAATCAACGACACCAAAATGTTGCACCAAACTAAGCTTAACTTAAGTCCGGTTGATCAAAAACAACAAAAACTGAAAAACTGAAGAAAAAATAGATCAGGAGCCTAAACTTCGGCCTGCCGCTGAACCTAAACGACTACTCGCTTTCGTGGGAAAGATCCAACTTCAATCCACACTACAATCTCCTCGTTGATGACCTCCGCTAACTGCGCATCCGTTTTCGCCAGTTGCTAAAAAATCCTTCGATTCCGTTCCTTCCAGACAAACCAGCAGATGAGCATGAACAGGTTGTCAAACCGCGCCCTGTAGGTCGTCCGAAAACGACGGCCCACATCTATCTACCACTCCGCTAACTCCCTATCGCCCTCCGCTGGGATTGGGAAACTGAACCCACACCAACCCCAAATATTGCGCCACACTGCAGCTATGTAATGATGTCAGCTCTCTGCTTCAGTTTGACACAATGATCAAAGATCATTGTGCGGCCAGTTTCTTTTAGCTAGGTTTTCCGCCGTTAGACAACACTCTTTTAGCATGAGCCACATGAACAATCACACGCGCGACGGAGCCCTAGCACCCCACAGCAGTTTCTCATAGAGACAATCCTCAACCGCCATGAAGAACAAGCCATAAGCTGAGGCCACCGAGAAATTACCATCCGTCGCCTGCCTTCCATCTGATTGTATCAGCGATCGGCCGCAAAGACACACCCTGGAGCCACAAAGACCGGCTACTACTATAGGCTTTGGATCTATCTTCATGGCTGGATCACAACAGAGTTTGTAAGAATATGATGCGCCAACTCCAGCTGGTCTTTCTGACCATAAAATCCTGTGATATCGACCACCTTGAGATGGTAGTGAGGGCATGGAGTAAGAGTTCTTTGTTTACCATGAGCTTTGCAATACCGGCGGTGATCACGGCATTTCATCCACATCTATAGGTGGCCATATGGCACGGGCACGGTGGGCTGGCCCGGGCACGGCCCAGGAACGGCCTGGCCCGACTAGCTTAGTGCCCGTGCCTGCCACGGCCCGACCCCCGTGCCATGCCTGGGCCTCCATGACGGCCCGTAGTGCCGGCCCGGGCACGTCAAGACTTATTGGGCCGGCACGGGGCCGGCACGGCTCCCCGCCTCCCAGCCGTTGGATGCCCCTCGGCTCCATCCGACCGTTGAATCCAACCGGGGGGCACTATATAACGCGGCCGCCGTCGTCCCCATCGACACTCGAAAACCCTAGCCTCATTCTGGATCTGGAACCCTCTCTCGTTGTAGCAGTCTCGGTCTCGCCGGCGCAGCGCTCACGCTTCGGCGGCTCCGCTCCGCCGGCGCCGCCGCCGCCCCTATCGGCACCCGAAAACCTTAGCCTCATTCTGGAACCCTCTCTCTTGCTCTCGCAGTCTCGGTCTCGCCGGCGCCGCACTCTCGCTCTGGATCCCTCCCCCTCCTCTCTTCTTCTCCCCCTCCGGTGGCTTCTTGAGCCCGGCACGGGCAAACGGCACGATACAGAACTTCTTCCCTCCTCTTGATCCCGCAACGTCGATGTATCCTTGTCCTCTCCTTGTCCGCTTCGTCTCCATCTCCGTCCATCTCACCTGGATCTGGTGCTCCGGATGAGAATCTGTTGAGGAACCAGGGCTCTTGGGCTCGCCGGCGATACTGGTGCTCCGGCTGCGAAGGTGGGTGACCTAACCCTAACCCTAGATCTGTTCTTTTCTTGTGTTTGCTTGTCTGTCTCAATCCCTAACCCCTAGATCTGTTTTTGTTCTCTCTGTTTGTGCAGCCGTTGAGGAACCAGGACGCTGATGAGGGACCATGGCCGCCTCCGCCTCCGTCTCTGATGACGAGACTGTCTCGATGGACGCTAATGATGAGAGGTGACTGTGTGGAATGGCCGGAGATGACAATGAAGAGGACTGACAGAGGACCCGCAGGCTCTGTTCGGCCGTAGCCTTCCGGCTACGACTCCGATCGAGATCGACATCGACGATGGCGGTGATCGTGGAGGCGAGGAAGCTGATGCTCCTAGAGAGGTTGAGAAGGAGGCCAAGTGTGCTCGTCCCTCGACTTCTGCAGTGTGGCAAGATTTCCAAAAGCTATTCAAAATGGTGAATGGTAAGAAGGTCAGGTATGCTGCTAAGTGCAATCATTGTTTTAGGCAGTACTCTGCTCTCTCTAGTGGTGGCACTGGTCACCTCACTCCGCATAGGGATAGATGCCCCAGGCGCCGTGAGAAAACACGCATGGCTCAGTCTCAGATCTCTTTTAATTCTGATGGTAGTATCCGTAATTGAGAGTACTGTCCTATGCGTGCTCGAACTGAGCTTGTTCATTTGCTTGCTAGGCTAGATCTTGCTGTTGGTCTTGGTGAAACTGCTGCATTTGAGGATTACATTAGAGCTGCTCATAACCATGCATTTGTTGTTGTCTCTAGACAAACCACCACTAGAGACATGGTTAAATTTTTCACTGAGCGCAAGTCTAAGCTTGTTGAGACCCTTAGTTCTTCTGTTGTGCACTGTGTGTGTTTGACTGCTGATATTTGGTCTGGTAATGCCAAAGAGGACTACCTTAGTATTGTTTCTCATTACATAAACTCTGATTGGCAACTTGAGAAGAGGGTGCTGCTTATTGATGTGTCCCACAGTGGACAGAATATTGCTGATCGTGTTTCATCTGTGCTTTCTGATTATGGCTTGACTGATAAGGTTTTTGCTGTTACTTTAAACAATGCATCATCTAATGTTGCTGCCATGAAAAAACTTAGACATGTGCTCTCTAAATATCTTGGCATTGATGTCATAGATGATCCAAATGAAAATGATGCATGTCCTAATCCTGTTAATTCTTTGTTCTTGCATCAGCGTTGTGCATGTCATATCATAAATCTGATTGTTAAGGAGGCTCTTGATGCTCTTAAGCCTTTGATTGAAAGATTTAGAACTGCAATCTCATTTATTAACTCATCTAACCAAAGAATTGCTGCATATAAAAGTTACTGTTTGGTTTCTGGTGTTAAGCCTAGAAAGTTTCAGCTAGACATGGAGATAGGTGGAACTCTACAAACCTTATGCTTAAAAAATTTTTTCCTCATAGTAACATATTGACTACTTTCATCCATGCTCATTATCATAGAGTAGAAGGTGGTCAATTGCTTTTAACTGAAGAACATTAGGAAATTGCAAGTAAAGTGCTTAAATTTTTTGAATTGTTTTATGATGCTACTGTTGCATTGTCTGGTGTTTACTATCCTACATCTCCTCTAATGCTTCATTATCTTGTTAAGATTGTTATACACCTGAAGAGCTATGCTAATGACTGTCACATAAGAGTTGTGGTTCAACCTATGATAAACAAATATAATAAGTAGTGGAGGGACATTCCTTTGCTTTATTCTTTTGCATTTATCCTTTGTAACATCCTGAAAATCGGAGGACCGAAACGGGACGTAAAAATCGGAACTTTCAAAAACCTTGGCTTATTGCTTCTTCTCGGGTTTGTTGCTTCTTATTCGCGGCTCGGTTGCATAAATTTAGTCGTGGTCAACTCCCTTTCGGTGTATTTGGAGGTTTCGGAGTTGTCAAAACGGAGGTGCGAAAGCCGCATCGGGGTTTTAAAAAAGGAATTCGAGGGAAAGTGCGGATTTGCGAAAACGCGTTTTGGGAAATATAAAATAAAATTTTTGGTTGGGAAAAGATAAATTAAGCCACAAAATAAATAATAAAGTTTTCGGGAGTCGTACTCGAAATCCGGGAAAGTTTTGGAAAAATATGGGAAAGGATATTGAAATTTGAAAGAAAAGAAAAAAAGGGGATTTTTTTAAAATAAATAAATATGGAAAAATATTATGGGAAAATAAAAGTGGAGAAAAGTTGAAAATATTATGTGAAAAATTATTTTGAATGAGGGAATTTATTTTGGAATTTTTAGAGGAGAGAAAAATGGAAATGGAAAATAGGAATTTAAAATCGGGAAAAAGAGAAAATGCACTATTCATTGCGCTAGAGGTGCTCGACACCGCACGGCCCCCGCGCGCGCGCGCGCGCTGTCGCCCGCACAAGGCGGCCTGCCACAAGACGCTGGCTGCGCCACGCGCCCGCCGCGCGCCTAACCAACCGCGCCCGGCCCACTACCCGCGCGCGCCACGCGCCGCGGGCGCGCGCGCGCGCGCCGCGGCTGGCGCCGCGCGCCGCGCAAGCGCTCGCCGCGCGGACCCCGCGCGCCCGCCGCCCGCGCCCGCCGCGATGCGCCCGCCCATACCAGCCGCGCCGCGCACCGCGCGCCGCCGCCACGCGGCCGAGCCACGCCCGCCCTACACGCGCGCGCGCACGCCGCGCGGACTCCCGCCCGCGCCGTGCGCTTCGCGCCGCGTTTCGCCCGCCGTACCCGGCCCTCCCCGTGCGCCGCCGCGTGTCACCGCCCGCGCCGCGCCGAGCCGGACCCCCTCCTTCCACCCCGCGCCCGCACCGAGCTCCCTTGGCCACGCCTATAAAAGGCGGTGCCCCGCCGATTTCGCCGCACCGCCACCGCCATTCCCTCCTCAAGCGCCGCCGTCGCCGTTGAGCCGTCGCCGCCGTGCGCAAGTCCATTTCCGTGCCCCTTGCTCCTCCCCGAGCCGCCGACGCCGTAAGCCCCTTTGCGCCGCCCTTGTTCCTCACTTGCCGCCGCCTCTGTTTTGAAGTCCCCGGTCGAACACCTTGCGAGCGGTGAATAGTGCATTGAGAAAAAGAAAAGAAAAAAAAAGAAAAATAGGGAAAATTTTGGGAAAAATTTTGGAAAATTTGGAAAATATTTTGGGATGACTTGAGTAAAATTTTGGGCAAAAATAAATTATTTTCTCGCATATTTTCTCGGTGCAAAGTTTGAAAAGTCGAATCGGACGTTTCCGAATTTCATTTCGCATCGTTTTTAAATCCGGATTCCGTTTAATTCCTTCCCGCCATCGAAATAGGTTTCGCTTTTGTACTCAAACCCTCAAATTTCGAGCACGAATTTTCTTCGCTGATATTTTCAAACGTAATTTCCAAATTTATTGCGATCGCCGACTTTGCGAAAACCCTAGGTCGTCAACTCGATTCCAAAACCCGGATTTTCCCCGCAACCCTTGTTCTAACTCGAGTAGAATTTTCGGCAAAACTTTCAGGAGTTGTTCCCATGGCTTTTATGGTTCTTTTCAATCTCTCGATATTTTGTTGAATTCTAACTGAATTCAATTAATCTTTCGCACGTACGGGTAGCGCTTGAAGAAACCGGCAACGACCCTGCTGAAGACCCCACCCCTCAAGTGTGCGAGCAAGGCAAGTCTTCACACCCTTTGAACATATCGATCCCAATTGCGAAATGATGTTATTTTAAACTCTAAACATGCACGCTTTACAGAATTACCTACACTTGCTATGCCATACCTTGCTATTGATTACCTTTAGAATTACTCCTTGTAACTTGCGATGTGATACAAACAACCGAAGAATAACTTCGGTAAACTGCTTAGCCGTGCTACACTTAGATTATGCATACTCATGACTTTATGAAAAAGCTTTGTGCTTGGGCAACTACCTTAGGGAAGGTAGTTGAGATTCGGCATGTGGAGACATGAGCGCCACATGGCCATGATGAACTAGGTTTGATGAAAATTGAAAGTACTATACAAATGTTTTAGACTGGGGCGGCCGGATGTTTTGGGTGGATTCCGGAAAAGGCAAGTGCCGACCCTGGTCAATTAAGGACCGAGCCATGAGATAGCCGGGAAACGAGCCAGTACAACCATACTTCTCGAATGGGTATAGACCTAGCTGACTAGATAGCCGAGCGGAGGCGGTATCCTTGCATAGATGGTTCTCTATGATGTGGTTATGGGATGAGGATGAGGCTGCGGCCGTTGTTATGAATGGTGGGATTAAGCGATGTTAATTAAACTTAAAGATTTGGAAAGTCTTCCCTTACCCCGGTGCGCTGAACTCCTCTCACCGCTAGAAAAGGACGGCTAGAGTGCATGAGGGCTTAAGTTCATGGAGCGGGTACGCCAAAGCGAGGTTATCGAAAGGCTTTGCCGTGACCGTCTCATGTGTTGAGGCGTAGGCTCATTTGTTGGGTGTCGCGGAGTACGGGTAAAGTGTACATCCACTGCGGTGTGAGTGAATCAATCTATTCGAATAGCCGTGCTCGCGGATATTGAGCATCGTGACAAGACTTTCGCTTGGCTAGATTTTAAACTTAAAACGCTGGGATGGGTATGCATGATGGTTTCATTCTGGTGGATCAACTTCTCGAGAATGCGAGAAGGGGTGGACTCCCGAAAATCATGACGAACCGGAGGCGGGAAGCCATCCTTGGAATCACGATGGATGGTAGACAGAACCGTCGCCGGGTTAATGAACTATGAAATTAAAACTTGATTGGCTAGTCGATAGGCTTGTGAAAAGAATTGTGAAAACTGGCTTTACGCAAAAATAACCCTAGCCATGTTCTTTGAATAACCCTATCATATGCATCAATTCTGTGTTGGCTTGCTGAGTACGGTTGGTACTCACCCTTGCTATACGCACAAACCTCCAGCTGATGGAAATGAAGAGCCAGAAGACCCCTACGCGTACTACCCGGAGGGCGAAGGAACCGACGGCGCATACTAGACCTTAGCCCCGGTCGTTGCTGTGGCGATTGACGAGCCGCCGCCTCTTTCCATTGCCTTATCTAAATTCGTTTTTATGTTGTATTCGGACCATATGGTCCTGTGGGATGAACAATGCCTTCGGGCCTATTAATGTAATAATGGTATTGTAAGACTATTCGTGCATGCGCACTTGATTATCCAGTACTGTATTCGTGGGTACCAACTACTCGATCCAGGGAAATGGTACTATGAACACGAAAGATTCCCGTTTCAAAAACGGGGGTCCACATCCTTGACCCTAGAGCTCAAATGAAAGGTTTCCATAGAGTGCTCAGGAGGTTGGGTACCCTTACTAGTACAGATTACACTTCTTACCAGCTTGTAACTAGAGCTAGATTTACAGATGTTTATAACAAGTATGAGAAGAAATATGGAGCTATAAGGTTGAGGAGGACTGACACTCCTAACCTGTCTGGTAAGAAAAGGTCTGCTTGGGATAAAATTTATGATGATGATGGTGATCTTGATTCTGGTATGAATACTCTAGCTAGTACTGCACACTTAATCATTTCTAGAGATACCTCTGCTACTTCCCTGCTGCATGTTGCATCTTCTACTTCTAATACATCTGAACTCATATCTTACTTGGATTGTGACACTGTGAACCAGTTAAATGATGACTTTAACATATTGGACTGGTGGCATCAGCACAAACTTACATACCCAGTGTTGTCCATCATGGCTAAAGATGTTTTAACTGTTCCTATCTCTACCATATCTTCAGAATCTACCTTAGCATGACTGGCAGGATCATCGAGGAGCGGAGGAGAAAGCTGAAGCCACAGATGGTGGAGATGCTGACCTGCCTAAAGGATTGGGAGGCTGCTGAAGCAAGGCTGCAGCAAACTGTGGAGGACAAGGAGCTTCAAAAAGCATTTGAGGAAGATGATGAATCCTTTGAGTAGTTTACTCTCTTAGTGATCATTTGTGTAATGTGGACTTTGTGGACTCTGGACCGTAATATGGACACTATAAATTATAATGGAGCTTGGCTATACTCTTTTTCCCTGTCTAGGATTTCTCACAAGGATGGGTGAGTTTTACCTAGACAGGTTGTTAATGAAGCAGCCATTGCACAAGCTCCCAATAAAATGATCTTTTGATATATGTGTCTTGTATTTCTACTTTCTTTGATTCATGAACTCATTTGTATTTGTAGTTGTTAAGTTGTTACATGGAAAATTGAACTTCAATGGACTGTAATGTGGACTTTGTTTAGTGCCAGTGCCGACACTGGCACTGCGGTGCTGCCGTGCCCAGCAGCACGGCACAGCACGCTCCAGGGCTCTTAGTGTCGTGCCTTGGCCTAAGTCTCGGCACGGCGGCACTAAGAGGCACGGCACGGCTAATCGTTGTGCCCAATAGTGTCGTGCCAAACCGTGCACGTGCTCGTGCCGTGCCAAATCGTGTCTGTGCTCGTATCGTGCCGTGCGGCCCTTTTGGCCACCTATATCCACATCTATAAATACAGAAAAAATTAGACCTTGCAAGAGCAGCATGTCATAAAACACGAGATATGATTATATGATGGTCAGACCAATATCAGCATCAGATTCAAGGCATTGTGCTCAATATATATAGGTAATTCATTATACAATGGAGCTGTTCATTTCAGAATCATCAATGACAATTAACAAGAAGCATGAATAAGTTTAACAACAGTTAAAATACATAATTTAGGACTTGAAACTTACATGAAATTCAAGCTTTTCTATGAAGGGAGCGGCCTCCAATATGCAGGCAAAATCTAGGATGTCGGTCTTCCTTTTCCTTGGGACGGAAAATATCAATTCCAATCTCAGATGTTTTAGATAAATAAATTTGATTGGTTTGTCTGGCAATGTAATCCTCTGAAACATGCACAGAAATAAAAAAACGAAAATAATGTAACTTCAGTTAACTTCAAAGATGGAAGTCTACAAGTAAATGTGGAATATAAAGAAGTGCATGTGTCCGCAACCTCAAGTTCACAACATTTTAGAGTCAGCATCTCAAGACGCGAAGAGTACTGGGAAATTCGGTGAAAATAAACTGAAGAGCACCACAAATGTCCGATGACTTTATGCATTTTATGCATAAATTTCTAAGCACATAAAGTCCAGGAGGTTCTAATGGTATCAATGGACCAATGTACTAGTGTTGTGATGCCAGAGTTTAACTCTATCTCTTCAAGATAAGTCCATTCATGGACTTGCAAATGCTTAAGCTGGGTTGAAAGATGAGTAGTCCGTAAGCTTGTAATTGGTAAACAGCCAGACATTCCAAACTCTAAACAGTTGCAGCTGGACAATAAACGTTGTAGATGTTCATCAGTATTACTACTAGTACGGAGTACTGTTTGCTTCTGTGTTCTACACATTCTTAGATTTCAAACGGCGTGATCTACAGTCTCATACGCTTTCTGAACCCATGAAAGCGTGAACATTTCTCACAGATTTCAAAACGGCGTGAACATTTTCTCTTGGATTTCAAAGGACATTTGTTTCTCACATGTCACGAACTGAGGCATAGATTCATCCAAACCTGGAAATTGTCCGTATAGCATGCGCTACAGAATGTCAAAATGCTCATTACCTGATTCAGAATTGATCCTTCGAATTCCTTTTTTAATTGATGCATAAACAACCTTTTCTGCTGATGCTGGAGAGCAAAATAGTCGGCTCTTATTACTGAAACCAGAGTACAAAGGAAACAACTCATCTGGCGTGATAAGTGTAAATGCATAGCTGAGGACAATATAAAAACAGTATGAATTTCATAAGAGTTCCATGCTGCAAGGGATTATATTCAATTAAAAAATCATCTTCTTCCAATTGCATTACATTCGTAAAGGCGTCACATTTCTACTCTACCGAAAAGTTTATGATAACTGAAAGTAAATTTTATAACTTGACGGTATTGAGCATTGTTGGTTGACACACAGATTGACTACCGCTTGCACTTGGCTTTTGCCATTTTCTTCCTCTTTTTCTTCTCAGCCTTTGGGATCTTATCTTTGCGAGCTTCTCTCTTTTCTGCTTTTACTTTCTTCTTATTCTCCTTCCGAGCAGCCTTCCTTTCCTCAGGTCCCACCTTCGATGTCTCATGCCATGAACCGTCTTCATCGGAACTAGTGCAAGATTCACTATGTTCTAAGGAGCACTTATTTTGCAGATCCAAGGGTTCTTCTGATTGTACTTGCTGGTTTATGGTAGGCTCGTTTTTAGTCCGCACAAATCCTAGCAATGGTTGGTTGTAGAGCTTATCCGCTGTTGGTTCATGCGCAAAGGATGGGCGTTGCATTAATGACATATTGACAATATCAGCTTCGCATTGCTTTACATAATCCAGCGTCTATGAAATGGAAATAACAATCAACCATCAGTAATTCAATCATACGCCACCATATACCATGCAGCACAAACATTAAAAAGAAACAAAATGAACACAACATAATTACGAAAGAGTGTAAGAGCCATAGATCTGGCAAAGATCACACCCTATATATACTGTAAAGCAAAAACATGTAGAACCAACAAAATAAATGTAGAGTTAAATATTCAATTCTCCATGATTGATGAGTAATATAACATGCAGTAAATAGAAGGATTTTTTGGCAAAGCTGTGCAAACGTTGATATTAACTTATTCATAATCTTACCTGAACCAAGACTGTTGGGGTAATCTCATCGTCATTTGCAACCATATCTCCATTTTCCAACATCTTTTGCTGAATCTGACATCATAATGAAATTGTTAATCCATCAGACGTTCTGCCCATCATAAAGCAGCATGATCAAGGCACATATAGAACTCAGTGGCTATAGAACGACAGAAAGGTGAAATTAAGAAAATACCTTTTCCAGGTAATAATCAACATCTTCATCAGCAATATTTTGATCAATCACAAAATTAAATAGTTCTGTTACTGACATGACAGCAACACCACGTTTTTTAAAAAAGTCCTGCAAACAGCATCATACACATTCGAGCGTCACAATCTATGAATGTCTATGCAATGTCAATTCAATTTCTACTCACAGTAACGTGCAAGCAATCTTCCTTCAAGAATTCCAACGCTGAAGGATGATCAAGGTCAACAGACTGTGAAACATCAATGATATACAGGTGTCCCTGCACAAGGAGAATAAAGGGTGGGAATCAGAACCATTTATCTGAAAAAATGATGTTAAAAAATATTAATTAAAAGAGTTCAACTACCTCGAAATAAAGAATATTGTATTCACTCAGATCACCATGGACCAGTTTGCATTTTTGGTAGAGTGTCCGCATTGTCGTAATTAACTGAAAAAGAAGTTGCATGGGAAAACTGAAGATGTTACACACACCATACATACACCTAATAGATCCCTTAGGAAACAAAGCAAGTACATACTCCAGGAATACTTATGGTCCCATCGTTCTAGAGGTAAGATCTCAACCTGCCGAACTTTTCCGACATACTTAACACTAATGAAGATATAATAGTGTTCATGGGCATGAGCAAATGAAGGATGGTTGGTAGGATATCAAGGGGAAAAATGTAAAAAGGTTTTCACACATGAACATTTTCACCACACATTTTGCATGGTAGAGCATCAAAATAAAGTGGTCATTTAATTAGGTTCGCGCCCCCCCCCCCCAAAAAAAAAAAGAAAAGAAAAAAAAGGCTGAACATGTTGCTCCCAGAGACTCTCCTGGATTCATGGTACTACTCACTTAGACCTTTCCAGATTTCAAGGGACTGAGGAAAATATGGCCAGACAGCCTACAGCGCTGTCTTCAATTGTCACATTATAGCGTTCACAGTAACGCATGGTTATGGATACAAATAATCCTTTCTGGAGTACATGACATCGGGACATGATGTGAAGAATAGAATGTCAATGCTGACTATCAAACACAATTGATGCCTGCCGCTGCGTAGAAATTGTTGTACATGGATACAGCAAGTTCTCTATCCTGAGTAAGATGCAATGATATGGAGTAGACAGATCTATTACAGATTTATAGTTAATAAGAACTACAGAATTATCTTTATCTTCGTAGGATGTCATGTACCTCAAAATAACTTTCACGCAACTTGTCATCAGATAAAGCAGCATCCTTGAGACGAGGAGCAGCCCAACCTCCTTTTCCTGAAGGAGAATCAAATCAGATTACAAGATGTACTGAATTGCTGATAATTCCATAGGAAGTACTCTGCAATGAAATTATTTTGCGAACGATGTAATATTGTTCCTAAACAGCTATTAATTAATCATTTTACTGAAGAAGTTGACAAGCAACCAATTGACAAATGTTAAAACATAAGTTTTACCTATAAATTCCATCACCAGTACATGAAGCCTCAGGAGCAATGGTTTTGGGCATCGGATTCCAGCTGCTCCAACTCTGAACAATGGTGACAATAACAATAAACATACGAAATTCAAATGTTCAATTATTGCATTTGCTTCACTGGATTGTTCTTGTTGAACAATTGAAAACATTTGGCTAAGTTTGTCAGAACAAGAGAACATATAGGGTGGATCAGAATTTAATGGACTAAGAGATAAACTAAAATCAAAACAGAACAGAAATAACTTGTCTCTAATTGCATCGCTTTATCACACAAAAATAATTCAGTGCAACAGAAGAATCCCGTTGAAATAAGAAAAATTCCAATCATTAGATTGACAATTGTGAATAAAGCATGACTGATGCAAAAATGAGAATAATCTCACCGTAAAAGATTTCTCATTTCCTTTTCAGCCCAGGTCTTCACCATTTTCCGAGGATTATGCTTGCAGTAACCATGTCTAAAGCGGTAATCTCCTTGGACATATCGGTCTCTATCCCTGCAAGAAGAAATTAATGTAGTTTGTTCACATGCAAGCTATTTTTAGAACAAGTTATTTTAGTAGTACTAGAAAACACGACATATCCATAATCAACATATCTGCAGTAGCTGTCAACAAGTAACCAGTTACAAAAGAATACGTAAATAGATCTATGCCTTACTTAAAAACAAGGACAGATGTTTTATAGACTTTGATCGCTAACTCCTGGCCATCAGCCTTTGATGCATGATAGACATTTGCCTGCATAGAGAAAAAAATGCAACTTGCAGTCTAGGCAAGATTCTATATCTTTTGTATACGGCTAAAAGTGCTCTATATTATGTATATATTCTCAGTTTTTTTATTAACCACATATGAAAGGGAATTGTGAATAGCAGAAAGTCATGTCAATAATATATGTAGTGAATCTTAAAAAAATACCTCTTTCCCTGTAGAAATGCACCCATTTATGTTATTAAAAACACCCCGGTTTAACATCTTGAACAAAACCATGCGTGTTCTTGGATCAATAGCCTGCACGTGAACAAACAAAACCCCATCTAGTTCTGAAAAGATTACTTCACTAAAATATCATCAATCATATAAGTCAAAATCATAACTTTCGCTACATAGGAAAGAAGGGAGACATGCGATAGCTATAACCTCTGAAAATTTCATTGAATCATAAGCTTAAAAATAAGCAAATCACATGACCAAGTGATCATTCTTTTGGATATCCAAGCACACAAAAATTTTAAATATTAATGGACGACATATAACGGAGAAAAGAAACATGAGATATAGTTATCAACATTATAGCAAATGCCCTTGAGTGAAGAGTAGTGTTGTTCAAGCCTAAATAAAGAACTACTGCTTCCCAACCTTGTGAACGCAACAGGCCATAAAAAATACATGTTGGGAACTTACTACCAAAGCAGTCAACTGCATTACAGTGATTTTTTCTATATAGTCCAATTTTTTATTCATGCACAGCTAAACAGAGTGTTATATATAATATTTAACATGTAGAGTTGTTGTACACATAATAAGGGGTAGAAATTTTTTGAGCTAGCCACCTGCCTCTTAACAGAAGAGCAAACTAGGATGAACAGAGATGGATTTCGTTTTAGTTTGCTATTGAACACAAAAGGGAGCAGAAGTGGAGGTAGAACATAGTAAATTTAAAGCACAGGATGACATGAACACAAACTACGGAGATAATGTGCATACCTGTTCTACTGTTGCACGGTCTGCCTTCTCCGTGTTCCTTGTTTTCCCAATTGCCGTCTCCCTTATGCTGTCCCTTATCGCAGTTGTGACCGAATTTGACATGCCCACGTTCATTCTACCTTCCCATTCCTGGACAATTCAAAATTCACCACATTGAATTTCAGCACAAATTCAGAAAATATCACAACGCGCCCGCGCGCAAGTGCTTCATTCCATTTTTTTGGTACAGGGTTAAACACCGCAGTTTATTTTACTGCAGAGTTACATCAAATCAAGTTGAACAATACGGGGTTTCTAGGATGAATGGATTGTCTAAATTCCAAAATAATATACTCCAAAATTTATAACGTAAGTACATAAACTAATCGCTTGCAAAGTAAATTAAGCAAACTTAGGATCATCACATGAGCAGACCAAGTGCAAAATTGGAGTATACAACCACCGCAAAGCACGAAGCACCAACTACTACGAGGCGATAGAGGAGTTGGGAGCTGCATACCTCCAGGGGCGTGGCGCGGATGTGCGAGGCGAGCTTCTGCGTGCGGTTGGAGATCGGCTGGAAGGGGCGGGAGAGCACCCCACCGTGCGCGTTCGGCCTCCGCGCCGTGGCGGCGCCTCCTGCCGCCGTGAACGCGGCGGCGGGCCGGCCCGTGCCGCCGGGGCCCTCCGCGGCGTCGAGCCAGTCCAGCGCATCGGCCACATCGGAGTCCGACCATTCCTCGTCCTCTTCATCGTCTTCCTCTTCCACCACCTCCTCCTCCTGCTCTTTACTCTCGGCCCCCTCGACTGGCGCCACCGTCGTTTCCTCTTCGTCGGCGTCGGCGAAGCGGCTATCCACCTCGTGAAGGTACGCGGCGGCGGCAGCGGCGGCGGCGGTCGCCATGGTTGAAGCAAAACCCTGGAACGGTCGTGGCAACACGCGGGGATTACACATATGGGCCTAACTACTTATCGTGGCCTTGTGGTGGGCCCTCACGGGTTACGGCCTTTCTCTCGTGGGCCTTAATCTCAGCCCATCTATATATATTTGAGCTTAATTTTTTTCAAACTAATTTCACCAAAAGTTCATGAAAAATAAAAGAGGGCTGCTATGCTAGTATCCCGTCCGGACGAGGAATTTTTTTGCATTTTTAATTTTTTTTTAAAAAGATTTACAAAAATAACATGCGAGATTGAAAAATTTCAAAACTAATCTCCTCCCGCCCGGGAGGCGTGAGGGAAAAACGCCTCCCGAGGCGAAGAATCCGACGTGGCGACGGCCCCGCATGGCCGTCTCCGCGCGCGGTGGTTTTTTGCGGGCGGCCCCTTCCCGCCCTTGGGAAGGGCGTTTTTCACCGTGCACGGGCGCCGCAAAATGCGCAGGAGGCCGCCTTTTGCGGCGGCCCTTCCCGCCCTTGGTAAGGGCGTTTTCACTGTGCACGGGGGCCGCCGCAAAAAGGCAGGCCGCGCGGCTTTTTGCGGCGGCCCCTTCCCGCCCTTACCAAGGGCGTTTTTCACCGTGCCCAAACCCTAATTGCCCCGATCGACATCGACCCGCTCTCGTGTTGTTTGAGATGTAAAATGTTATCGTCGTATTTTGTGCTAATATAACAAATCCATTGGATTTGTGGTATTGTTGGAAATGTAACCGTCTTCGTGATTTGTCGTATTGTTTGAAATGTAAATGTTATCGTCGTAAGGATGCAAATGTAAATATTGTTGCAAGTGTAAATGTTCGAGGTATCGTACATATGTTGTTTGCATTACTCGTGAACATATTATTTTAACCAAGTTAACTTAGTTGCAATGGTTAAGCAGTTGTTTGTCACAAGTGTTACATAACCCATTAGGTACGGATGATGCAATACAACTAACTCATCCCCCACGAGCGAAGGCTCGGCTACCTACGAACCGTTCAAGGGCGATAAGCTTGTCATCAATTTTCTCTTTCCTTCTCGGCGTTGTACTCCTTTTGAGTTTCACATTCGGTTACTTTTAAGCCGTTATATTGGGAATGACATTGTCGATCCACCTAGTGAATCCACACCTTCTTTGAATGCCCCGGTAAAGGAACACATGTAATCGGTTAGAGAGCCACTAGAGCGAAGACGTTTGCATAATTGATAAAATGAAAGACGTACAACGAAGTCGTTGTCTAAGTTGGGGCAAATGAAGTATCTCCGACCATATGTTCGTGGTTCAAATGAGGTAGCCATCTTGCAACGATCCCTACAACCGCACATAGGACGCTCCGACCATTTAGGGAAACCCCAATGGTTGTTCCTCCATGCTAAGCTTGCGATTTCGACGCGACGTTCATACTCCATCCAAGCCTGAATGAATTGTTCGGTGGACTCGGGTTGTGTTACCGTCCGACCGATCGAAGCGTGTTTAACCGTATCGATCCAATCTTTGTATGGACACCGACGTACATCCTCTGGTTGCACATTTTTTATGGTCGGAGTTAAAAAATGGAACAAGCGAAAAGGTTAAAGAAAGAAAAATTATACTCACGACAAAATCGTCATCCACAATCTCGGGACACACGAAGCATCTTTGTCCTCTAGTTGCTTGTCTTATGGATCTTACCACTTGGCAACGTAGACCACGGTGGCATTCGGACGTTCCCGCCATGTGGGTAGTGCCTGATCCATAGGCCACCAAAGCTTCGCGCGAACTCGACGTTGGTACTCGCCTTCCGTTGAAGGTAGTCCGACATTGTTTCGCTAAGTGGGTAGTAACGTGTTCCGTCGGTTCGTGGGTTCTCCGTATCTATCCACTCAACGAAGTTGCACACCCGACGATATGCCCGCATGAGGTGTTAACACGATGTACAATCAAGTTAGCGTTTCGCGTGAAGATTTTGTAGATGAAAGCGGTGCGAGATAAGCCATACCGATCAATGTTGGCGCATTGGAAAAATCGTCTCTCCCGGTTTCGCGAGGAGGGACGACGTAAGTATGCGCCATCTCCACAATGGCATAACGGACGGTCACACCATGGTGGAATAAAACCGCTCAAAGGATGGAGTCGCCAGTGCAGACGCTCAAGGAATGGATGATATGAAGATCTCATTGCAGGAGTAAATGTAGAAAAGAGAAAGCAGATTTGAAGAGCTCGTATTCGGAGCTAGGCAATATATAGTGCGGGAGGTGACGGTTCGCATCTATGTATCGTTTATGTCCGTCACGGGGCAACAGCTGATCGAGACGTATCGTGTAGGATTGTCACGGGGCAAAAGTTGATAGCGACGTATCGTGCAGGACTATCACGGGGCAAAAGTTGATAGCGACGTATCGTGCAGGACTATCACGGGCAAAAGCTGATAGCGATGTCTCGTGCAGGTCTAACTGGGCCGAAAGTTTTTTTGTCGTTAGTAAGAGTATCATGCAATAACGATACGGAAGGATCTCGTGACATGTGAGTGCGACGAACGACATAGATATATACAAACATCAAACACAAAATAAATATTTACAATTTGTACAAACTGATGCACACAGCAGCTACTGACGAGGCCTCTTACCCCTATCCCTCCTAGGCTGTGCTCTGACGTGCCCCTGAGAGTACGTCAGCCTGTCTGGGGGCACGCCACGACTAGCACGGACATCCGGCGCGGGCGTCTCCTGTGGCGGGTCCTGGCTCTGTGGTAGAGGTGCTCCACCGAGCTGAGAGGAGGCGAGTACGTCCCGATCTGGGTCCTCCAGTCGTCGAAGTCGTCGCCCGTACCTCGACCCCCTCGTCGCCTCCCGGACCCGCCCGCCCGCGTCGACGAAGTCCCCGACCGGAAAATCCCCGCCGAGTAGAATCCTCCTGTATGTAGGCAATGTGAAGCATCAGTGACTTCAACTAAAACGTGTGAACTAATCATCGGACGACGCTTGCTCACCTCCCGGCTGACTGAGGGGACGAGGAACGGAGGATCCGCTCGCTCCAGCAAAGCTCGCAGTGCTGGGCCGAGTAGCGAAAGGCCGAGGAATCGACGATCCACTCGCGCCTGCCGTATCCCCGCTCGGTAGCGTCGGACCTAGGCGACATTCGGTTTGTTAGATCACGTTGTAGGGTTGACACAATGAAAATGAGTGGAACTAACCTGTGGAAGGACCAGCGTCGTGTGGTGACCATCCGGGTACTGGACCGCGTGGACGAGGACCTGTAACACCCTGTGGAGGAACCGCGTCGACGGCAGAACGACACGAGAAGATCCGCAAGATCTTCCGTGCCGTCGTCTGCATCCGCTCGAAGGTCATCCTCTGTTCCACCTCGTTCAGGTGAATGCCTGCGTCCAGCCTCAGCATCACCGAGTGCCATGAAGGATAAATTCCACAATACCTACCAATGGAAGCCCCCCTAACTCCTCGCATCACCCAGTTGTACACCTCGGCCAGGTTCGTTGTCATTATACCATATCGAGCTCCGTCAGTGTCATACAACAGAGACCACTTTTCTTTCGGTTCATTCTCTATCCAGTGGGAGAAATTACGTATTGATGGTGCAGACCTCCTTCTCATTGTTGGCGGGTCATTATGCAATGGACCAAGAGGTACAGCAGGCTCGTCAACCTGTGGCAAACGAGATTGCTCGTCGGTTTGCTTCGTTGTCAGCTCATCCAACCTTTTCCACATCTCATTGAATTTTTTCTCTTGATTTTGACCACATAGCCTCTTGAATAGATCCATCGGTGCTTGTTCTTGAATTGTTTGTAGAAATTGGCTCCCATATGACGCATGCACCACCTACTCCGAACATCACGCCACCTAGCCGGAAGTCCCTCTCGGGCCAACCATTCGAAGGTAGTCGATTGCCCTCAAGCATGCCGGCATGACGATCATGTATGAGACAAACATTGGGCCTCATACGAACGACTTGGCATCGAACTCTCTCCAAGAACCAATACCAGCTTTCGGTGTTCTCACTCTCGATAAATGCAAACGCCATAGGTAACACCCGGTTGTTCCCATCTGCTCCAATCGCCGTCGCATCGACCTCCGTATTTTCCATCGAAAGGTTCCATCTATGCACAGACAGGCGACAGTGAACAAATGCGTTGATGCAAGCACCAATCGAGAAAAGGCTCTTTGCAAGCACGCTCTTGCTCGAATCATTAGATGATGGAAATGTCCGAATGTCGTAGTAGGTATTGGGGTTTCTCGAGCAATGGTGGCTAATAGACGAGGTAAATTGTCATACGATGCTTCAAATGTGCCATACCTCATCTCCAATATCTTTTGTTTCGCCCTCCAAGCCTTCGCATAGCTAATAGTATACTTGAATTTGTTCTCAATGTGCTTAATAATGGAGCCGGTTCAAAATCCGTGTTTTTAACAACATGGTGTACATCTCACCGGCAACAAACGCCGAGGTGATGTTGCGGTGGTACTTATCAACCCCAGCAACGCATGTGTGCTCACCAACAATGCTCACTTTCCAATAGTCATTCCATTTTCCCTTGTATGCATGAACGCGCCACTGACAATCATCCTTCATACACTTCACATCATACACATAGTTCGTAGACTTCACCACCCTAAACTCTCTATGCAAAGACACCGCCCAATGCTTCACCGCCTCTTTCATGTCTTCCTTATGAGCATACCTAGCACCCCTGGATGACCTCGTTATCTTTGTATTCAAATGAAACATGCGCCCTTCCGAGATAACAAGCCGAGAGAAATCGCTTGTTCCCAATCGACGGCATGACATCTTCTTCCTCGTCCGATGATTCATCGCCCTCCGCCTCGCTCATTTTCAGAATCCTCCCTCTCCATTTCTTCAACAATTGTTTCGATTCTCTCTCCCTCGTCCGCCACGCCAATCGCCTCCTCTAAGCTTGCTTCATTGCTTGGACCTTCGCCATACTGTTTGCATTGTATTACCGCTATCGATTTCGTGCAAGGCAACAAAAATAACAAGGGGCCAGATCTTTCAAGTGCCATGTCGACATAACGTCTCCACGACTCAGTGTTATCAATAGGCATAAGTTCCCAATAATATCCTTCTTGCACGACTAACTACAACGGATAGAGACATTGTGTTCACTCTTGTATCCACTTTAAATCCACGTAGCAACCAACTATACACCGACTCAAATGTTTTCTCGCCCGGCCTATCGATGCCCTTTGATTTCATCCTAAATTCGACAAATCTACACCTTCCGGACCGTATCTAACGTTGCCTTCACCGTGAACTATCTCGAAATATGATCTTACTTGCCATAGTGCCGACAAATAAATTGAAACGAGTTTATTCCATACTACGAATATATTTCCTAGATGATTCGTGCCTAACTTAATTTCTTTAACAATATGTTCTCTCGGTCTACATCTTAAATTTTCCCAAATCGATTTGTTCGTTCCATCTACCGCCAATCGTAAATCGTTCATTTCAGTTTGCCAAATTTTATAAACTAAATTTAATTCACTCGTAGTTTATATCTAAACATATTTTGATCATCAACAAAATTATACGTACGATTTTCTATAGTGCTTACCATCTCCTCACATAATTTACACTTACATCCAAACACATTCTACCTAAGTTGATCTATCTATTCTACCTATGTTAATGTCCATTAAATATCCTTGTTGATCTATCTATTCTTCCTATGTTACTGTCGATTAGATTATCTACATTGATCTAAATTAAACCATCTGTTTTACAAATCTATAACAAATTATTCAATACCTATTCAAATATTACACATTTATATTTTTCTATTATTTCATTTACATACTAGCTAACAAACAAAATAATGCCGAGATATTGCATTTACCTCCAATGAAGTACGCAATCCAGCAGGCTTCGCCGCGCTCCTCCTCTTCCTCACTCTCTCTCTCGTTCGTTTTCCGGATCCGGAAAGGTGTAAATGAGGCTGAAATGATTGAGAGTCGGCTTATATACGCCATGGGTAAAAACGCCCTTGCGAGGGCGGGAAGGGGCCGCCGCAAAATTGCCGGGCGGCCGTGGCAATTTTGCAGCGGCCCCCTTAAGCACAAGTGAAAAACGCCCTTGGTAAGGGCGGGAAGGGCCGCCGCAAAAAGCCGCCGCGGCCCGCCTTTGCAGCGGCCCCGTGCACAAGTGAAAAACGCCCTTACCAAGGGCGGGAAGGGGCCGCCGCAAAAGGCCGCCTCCGGCATTTTTGCAGCGGCCCCCGTGCACGTGAAAAACGCCCTTCCCAAGGGCGGGAAGGGGCCGCCCGCAAAAAGCCACCGCGGCGGCACGGCCGTGCGGGGCCGTCTCGCCACGTCGGATTCTTCGCCCTCCGGGAGGCGTTTTTCCTTCACGCCTCCCGGAGGGCGGGAGGAGATTAGTTTTGAAATTTTTCAATCTCGCAAGTTATTTTTGTAAATCTTTAAAAAAAATTAAAAATGCAAAAAATTCTCCGGACGAGATACTTTTAAGTGATGATGTCCATGCTGACATCACTTTATACGTACGTGGTATCATGTATGATACCTATTAATACTGAATATGATACCTGAGTATCAGGTCTGATATCTTATTGGTACCACGTTAATATTAACGTCACTATATACATACGCGGTATCATGTATGTGTTAACGCCAGAATTTGGTAAGTCCCAGATTCTCAATCGGCTGGGTTCATATCGACTCAAAGCTAGTATCGGCTTAGAGTTTTGCATCAGCCGATAGGAAGTTTTTCTGTTATTTGCAGCAGTCGGATTCTTGTTAGATTCGGTTTGAGAAGATCTTATCCAAAAGACATCGAGTTCAAGAAGGATACGGCTTGTATCTATTAATTAGAAAGAATTTGTTAGCTTTCTATTTTATCTTTAGGAAAGTTTGTTAGTGTCCAATAAGAACTCGGTTTGTTTCATTTTATCTCTAGGAAATATTGAGTCGTAATATGTTACGATCTTTGTTAGCCCGTGGGTATAAATATGTAAGCCCGGGGTTCATGTAATCTATCCTCATGATCAATACAACTTGACGCATCGCCACCTTTTTATTTTTGGCTACTTTGTTCATCATCCGGCGGAACTTGACACCCAACACGGGGCTGCATCGGCTTTGATATCTGACGAAGGGGTAAGTCCAAGGTCCCGTCGGCCTAGATCTATCGTATCTATCTTTAGTTTCATTACCGTTCATAAATACATCGACTTAGTTAGGACTTTCTCGGTTAGGTCCGATATTCTGATAAACGTAATGTCGCTTTAGGTAGATTTGTTATATCTATCACATTAGACAGATCTATCGGCTCATCGAGTATTATATTATCATATACAATCTCGTGCTGCATCGGTTAGGTTCAACCTATTAAGTTGTTATTGATAATCTAAGTCTTGGTAAGCCGATAGATTGATGCTAATGTTGTTAGTGATATGCCCTAGAGGCAACATGGAGATGTTGGATATCACGTCAATGTTTATGTATTTATGAATAAAGTGTTATTCAGTTCCATGAAATAGACATCTTGTATTGATCAATAAGTACGTGACTTATTTATGAGACTCTTTATGTATGAATCTATTTCTAAACGATCCCTGATCATATGTCATATTGTTAGAACACATATAATTCTAAGATCGGCATGTTTATTGATTGATGATCATGTCTCATAGATCATGGGTATGAAGATACCAAATCAATAAACATGAACATATGTGTTGGAGAACACATTGTTGGATAGACCCACCATGAGACACTACAGAATTAATGTGTCATTAGTTGGTCTCGGTAGTGTTGGTACAAAGTCCTTAGACCTGAGATCACCATGGATTCCAACATGTGTAGTAGCCTACTTTGGGACAACCAAACGCTATTCCGTAACTGGGTAGTTATAAAGGTAGTTTTTGGGTTTGCTATGAAACATGGAGTGGGATGTGAGTGATCAAGATGGAATTTGCCCCTCCTTTGGAGAGATATCTCGGCCCTCGAGGTAATGGATTATGGAAATGCATGGCCATGCTAAGTTGATTGAGGAGTCAATCAACGCAGATAATCCAATACGGTTCGAGTGAATGGTTAAGCTATTGAAGGGATGGCACACATCTTGCCTATAGCTTAACCGGTATCGTGAGGCAAAGGGATTTGTGTACACATTACAGTTCGAGCCGATATTATATTCTTGTATACTATGGTGTCAATATGTGTTGCTAGGCGCCGTCTGTGACAGTCGGCTGAGTTGGACTCGAGCCGACGGTCGGCTAAGTTAGACTATAGCCGAAACCGAGTATACCTGAACCTACTGTGGTCGCACGCTTAAGGGGATAAGAACGGCATTCGAGTTGGACTCGGATACGGCTCGATCGGATAGGGATCCGATCGGATAGAGTCCTATGGGCTTACGACGTATGGGCAGCCAACTCTATGAGATACGGATGAGATCCGATTCAAAAATAGAGTCCTAATCGGCCACTAGGCCTAGTCGGCCAACTCTATTTAAAGGAGGGAGGGTTGGAGAGCTGCGACATGTCAATTGCATCGCGTGCAACAGAAGTCGCCGAGATCAATCTTCACGGAAACCCTCCCCACTTTCGAGCCAAACCCTAGCCTTGCATCGCGTGTTAGCACACGGGTGTCTCGGCGTTCGTCGGCCCTGGACGTGTGGATACGGCAGAGGCGCCGCTACGTTGCGCGCCGTTGATCGGCTGTGGAGGAATCTGGCCGCGGTCGAGCGCACGGAGCGAGGCGTGAGAACACAGTCGGACGACTCGGATCGGCTACGGCATCTGCGAATCGGCTGTCGGCTTGCGAGAATCGGCTACACTGTTCCGGATCGGATAGCCCTGATTGGCTGTTTCCGCTGCATACTCCAATCGATAACGATCTATCGGCCCTTACTTGCAAGTGTTCCTGGTATGCGCGGTAAAAAATTTTGTTTTCGGCTAGCGTAGCTTCCGCGTAATCCTTCAAATGTTTCATCGAAGGTTTAATCGATCTTATCTGATATGTTAAATTTTTTCTTGATGGTTTTGCCGTCTTGGTTAAATGTAACACATGACCACTTTGATCGGTGTCATATTGGCTCGTTTAAATCTATCAGGCAATCATCAACCTTATGCTGCATCGGTTAGGTGCGACCTATGAGGTTGCGATTGTAAGTTAGATTTATGTAAATCGGTAGGCATCAATCATTGTTTCATCGGAGTTTCAACCGATGAGTTATCTGGACGTTGCAATCGGCTTACAATGATTATATATAAAGTTAGTTTTAGCCGATTGCAGCAAAGGTTTCTAATCACATTGGATCTAATGCCATCGGACCCCAACCAGTGTGTGCTTAATATTCAGATCAATATCTATGTTATCATGAGATCGGTTTATGCTATTATATCATTGTGTTTTCGTCAGCCAATCGCCTTTATATAGACGTTTGCTCGGCACACAGCCGATGGATCAAAAACCTAACTGCATCGGCTGACATCGACATCGGTTGGAATCAGTCGTTTCGGTTATCGACTGATATGCTTTTATACTTTGTTGCTTTATCTTGTCAGTGACATGATCAAACTGACTGGCACACCCGCGCTTCAACGATTTTACGACCTACACTAAAGCTAAGTAGATCTCCCAGGCTGCGTGTATGGCACGTAAGATCCACGTCGGTAGTATGGATTTGGTGTCAACAATATGATAGCTATTGTATCAGACGGAAACGTATAGCACATGTAGAACACTTCAAAATTGAACCCTAGAACAATCTAACACAAGAGCTTGAGGCCGCGAGCCAAAATCTGAGCTTAGAAATCCACACCTCAAAAAACCTTGTCCTCGATGACGATGACATCGTCGATGATGGTCACCTTTTGGAACGTGGTGACCAGCCACCCCCGTCGCCTCCGTGCTCATGGAGATGGTAGTCACATAGAGAGAGTGAGGGGGAAGAAGAGATAAAAGGAGAGGATAAGATTGAATAGGTGGACTATATAAGAGAGAGGGGTGAAATGAAGGGATAGTCTGTGAGGCAATATTTTTAATTCTTCTGTTAGTCCTGTAGTATTTTTGAAAATAAAAGAATATATATTGAAAATTTTAGGACTTCCATGGAAAGTTAGAGACAACTAGTCTCTTTCTCTTCTGCTACTACTACGTGTCTAATGCCAAACATTTTCATTGAAAGTGAAGGAGACCTTTTCTTTTTCTCTTGATTTGTTAAGCGTGTTTGAATTACAAAATTACTTGCTAAGTATTTTTTGAGGTGGGTAGCGGGTATGTTCGTGTGCCATATGTTATCTCAATGTGAAAATGACGATACATGACAAGACAGCCATACTTTATGAAAATTTGAGATGAATTTGATAGTGTAGTGAAAAAAAACATGTGGTTTCAACCTCAAAATTCTATGTTTAATTTTTAATATGCTCATAATTTTTTTAAAAAATATTTGATGAAACGTCTATTTCTTCAAATATCGTTTTCATGCTCTACAAAAATCCACAAGACGAAGATAGAAATTTGTTTGGCTCGTATTCTATCACTGAACTGAACTGTACTGGATTTTCATTTACACATTTTGGCCGAACACTAATAAATTCTACCTTTTTTGAAAAACTGAAATTAAACCAAGTCAATTTACCACCTCATGTCTGTTACTGCTGTAATAAATACGGAGCACACCAAATCATCCAATTTTAAATCTAATCCGTCCCGAGCTCGAAAGCTTAACCCGCGTAATTCCATTAGCTCGCGCGCGCGCCGCGACCAGCGGCTTCACCTGCCCGCTCCCATGGCTCCTATCGCCACCACCTCTTGGGCGTCGACGTCGGCGTCGTCGTGCTCCCGGTCGGTGAGGCGCCGCGGGCCGGAGGCGGAGGAGGAGAGGGAGCTCGGGCGGAGGGTGGAGGAGATGGAGGCGGCGGCGGAGCGGCTGCGGGCGGAGAAAGAGGAGGCCGAGGCGGAGGAGCGGGACCTGCGCACCGAGCTGGACGCGGAGCGCGCCGCGGCGGAGACGGCCGCGAGCGAGGCGATGCTGATGATCGAGCGGCTACAGCGGGAGAAGGCCACCGCGCTTTTGGAGGCCCGCCAGTTCCGCCGCCTCGCCGAGGGCCGTGCCGAGCGCGACCGCGAGGTGCAGGACGAACTCGCATCCCTCTCCGCGCTCACCGCCTCCTACCTCTCCCTCCTCCATGCCCACGGCATCAACCCAGACGACGCCGGAAACAGGCAGCAGGAGCAGCCTCCCGTCGAACACCTGGACGCGGAGGCAGAAGACGAGAGCCGCTGCAGCTGCGGCGACTCGGATTTCAAGGACACGGTGGCTGTCGTGCGGGCGTCGCCGTCGCTGCCTCCTTCGGAGAAGGTGTTCGCGTACGCGGCACACGTGGGCGCAGCAGCGATGGCGCCATCCGAGGAGGACATTTCGGAGAATTTGTACGCGAGGGTGGAGGCGCTCGAGGCGGACTGGTCGGCGATGCGCAGGGAGGTGTCGGCGCTGCGGGCGGAGCGCGCGCAGGCGGTGCTGGCGAGGGAGGTGGCTCGGAGGCTGTGCCGGGAGGCGGTGGCCGGCGAGAGCGGCCCCGTCGCCGTGGCGGCGGGAGAAGCCGAGGTTCTCGGTGCTCGCCATTTGCAAGGTAGAAATTCAGCTCTGTCCATTGCTATTGGATCAAGCTTGTTTTGCTTAACTAATGTTCTGAACAATGCACTTTCTCTAGCTCTAAAATGGATAAAAACTTGTTCAATTTTGGGCCGATTTCATTGAGCTGTTATTCTCCATTTTGTGCACTTCTTAATTTTTTTATGCACACTTTTAAAATGTTGGCCTCAAAAGTTTTTTCTCCCTTTCGAACTCAAATCAAAATAATGTACTAACTAGTTTCTTCGTTTCAAAATATTACTATCATGAGATGTAACTCATCCTACAACAAACCATGTTTCTGTTTAAATTCGTTGTAGCAATATTTTAGGATGAAGGTAGTATTAAACACGGAATTGTTAACTGTAATCACTATTCTATCAGCAATGGTATAGACTATAGACGTGTTGACTGTCAAGCTGATGTCCTCAAACAAATTTTGGTTGAATTGTTCCAAAATGCATATAGACTGTCAGGGATTATTCATGTTGTTTAGTTCACTTTGTGTGTCCTAATGCCGAGTCATAGATTTTGACATAATCTGAACAGGATCAATAAACAGGGTGCTGTGTGCATGTTGGCTGAACAATTATCCCCAAGATTATTTCATGTATTTTCTGAACAAGTCTGTCATAGCGTTACGCAAGTACGGTTCATTTTACAGTGGATATCACTTTAAGGCCTTGAATTTCGTTGTTGTTCTGCTAATGTTGAAATGTTCAATATACTTGATGGATTATTATGCTATATTGCTCTGCAAACCAATGGTTTCTGAATTTTTCAGTTCATTTCCTATGCTTCAGTTCTTGCAGATTCTTTAGTTCAAAGTATAAACTGATTATTCCACCGAAGCATCCTTACTATTCCCAATTCTACTATGCAATAGTTCAACATTGATAAGGAAAATGCTCTTTGCTGCTCTCTTTTCTGCATTAGAAATGTGTTCTTGAATTGAATTTGAACTTGTACCACATCTAGAATTTTTCAAGCCTGACAACATTTACGATTCCATCTCTCTAATACTAGTCACTCCGTTTCTCCGTTTCATATTACAAATCATTTTGATTTTTTTCTAATCAAACTCAAATTTAATTTTATAAAAAACATAACAACATTTTTAATAAAAAATAATTATATTGTTAAAATATATTAAAGTTAATTTTTAATGAAACTAATTTAATATTGTAAATGTTGTTAAATTTTTTATTGATGTGGTTAAATTTAAAGAAATTTTAATTAAAAAGTCAAAACGACTTGTAATATAAAACTAAACAAAGTATTATCACCTTTTGATATTCACTGTCCTATTAATTCATTTTCACTTTTTACAGTGGATGTCCTTCATAATCTTCAGGAGAAAGAAATGTTCTACAGCCAGGTAAGAGGCTTCTATCACTGCTGTTTTTGCCTGTGTTCTCTGTACTTTGTCTCTGCTTGTCAGTAGCAGTCTGGAGAACATCTTGAGCTTATCATGCAAAGCACATTTTGTCAAATCTCAGGTTTACGTTTGGCTTGTCAACTATGCTCCTCTGCCTGCTTCTACTCGTCGACAAATCTGTCGCGCTGCATCGACGACGACGGCCACATATGTGATTACATGTACATATAGACAACTAAAGGCTCATTGGTTTAAAGGTTTTCCGTAATTGTAGGAATAGAAAGATTAGGATTTTTTCCAATATGCATCATTCATTTCATAAGAATGAATCTTACCGATTTCCTAAGAATTATAGCCTTATAATCTTATTTCGTAGAAATCTTAGCCATGATGTGAGATCTCTTGAAAAAATTCTTAAGAAATAGAGTGAATGTGACATCCTAACCTATTTCATAGAAATCTTAGCATGATGTGAGATCTCTTGAAAAAATTCATAAGGAATAGGAATGAATGTGACATCCTAACCTAAAAGCACTGGTTCGATTCGTATGATTGAATAAAGTTTTGATTCATTGGCTGCAATGTGTGACATCGATCGTGAGACCCACGTAGAAAAAGAATCTCTAATCACATGCATACATCCCTCTCTTGTGCAGCCAGCCAACGGCTACACCCAACCTTTTCATCGCTGAGTTCGACTCTTCTTCTGTGATCGATTTTTCTCTGATATATAACAGTCGGTTGTTGCAGTGTGTTGTATTCGTTTTTTCAAAGCATGGTTCGATTTTACTCATACACTGAATATGTTATACTCTCTACTTTTTATATTCTTTTGATTTAAAAATCCTATAAATCAAATAAGCCCTCAAAATATGACGTAGTTCAAACGATCAAAGTTCATAGGAGTTCTCTCAATTGTAAAGTCAAACTGAACTCTTTTGAGGACTTTTACAGTGCAATTTGTCATACCAGTAAATTATATAAAAAATTCTCATAAATTTTTTGCTTTCTAGACGATAATTTACTGAAAAAAGCCTGAACATGACTTGGTCGATTTGAAATACTAGCATGTCTTACTATGGGTCTAGTTCAGCTTTTAAAATTGACTAGATTTAAAAGTGAAGTTGTGAAATATCTTAAATGTCGCTTCACTTTCCTATTTATTTTACGAGAGTAGTTCAACCAGTTACATATTCTCTTCATTCATCGTTTACAACTTCCAAAAAATAAAGCTAGAGTTAAAAAAAAATAAAGCTTAGAGCTTAAGCTTTACGAAACATGCCTTTTACCATAAAAAGGAAGTTTAAAATTTGTAAACCCGAAAGTACTGAACAGTACCCACCAAAATTTGTATTTGGCTCGGATCGCGCCACGTAGCATTTGCAAGCACCTGATCTGTTCATGCGTCTGTGGCCGGCCGCGGCGGACATCGCGACACGTGGCGAACGCTCACGTAACCAATATACCACGCGAAAAAGCACGGATCAAACAAGGCAAATTCCTCGTGGCGGCCGCGTTGCGTCAGGACTCAGGGGGGAGGATGTGGTGGTGGTCGCCGTTCCTGTACCCGCCGCCGGCGTCGGCGTTCGTGGCGGCGGCGTCGGTGGCGCAGTTCGCGTCGATGGCGAAGGCCGGCCTCGGGGAGCTCCGCGGCGAGAACATGGCCTACTCCAAGTTCTGGCAGGTTGTCGCCGGGAAGCAGAAGGACGGCGGCGGCGGCGGCTGCGCGTTGCTGCCCAGCCGCCAGGGAATGCTGGTGGCGTACGTGCCGGCGCTCGTCGCCGCGGCGGCGTCGTTCGCCGTGCCCCGCGCCGTGGTGGGCGCGCGCGCTCAGGTCCTCAGCGCCGCGCTCACCGTCCACTTCCTCAAACGAGTTCTCGAGGTAAACTAAACGCCTTGAAATTGCCACCGTTTTCCTTTTTCTGAGAAAACGATAGCATGAAGAACAACTCTCCGAGCAGGCGAGCACATCGATTCATCTTTTCTGCGAAAAGTTACATATGATTAATTATGTTTTAACTACTGTAAACTTAAAAATAGATTTATTCCATATTTTAAAATAATTTGTATATATAATGTTTGATATTTTCTTTTAAGTTTGATCACTTGTCTTACTTAAAATAAATATTTGATTATTATTTAATTATTATTTATTTTGGTGTAGCTTGATTTATTATTAAATATTTTTTAAGTATGATTTATATTTTTTATATTTGTAACAAAATTTTGAATAAAACGTTTCTAAAAAAATAAGTATGTTTTAATTGAAAAGGTCTAAGGCTTCTTTTTGAGAATAGAGGTATTTCGAAAGAATTTTACTAATTACGTGAAATTACCAATGTTTCAAAAAAGGTCTAAGTATAAAAATGGTTTTATTTCTATGAAGCTACACGACAATTATATGTTCAATGTACAAGTATACAAGAATTGTTGAAGTATAAACATTTGTTTATAACGTTTTTGCTGTAAAATTACTCCACAACCACAAATTATATTGATCAATGTTGAAGTATAAAAGTCTCTTCTTTATATCAGCAGCCACAATTTGCTAAATGCTCAATGCATTATTAAGTTGTTAATTGTGTTTTAGGTAGTGTTCATCCATCAGTACAGCGGAAGGATGCCACGCAACACGGCGGCCACCATCTCCTCCAGCTACGTCCTCACCGCCACCTCCATGATCTACACGCAGCACCTCACCGCCGGCCTCCCGGACCCGCCAATCGATCTCCTCTACCCCGGCGTGGTCGTCTTCGCCGTCGGCATTGCCGGCAACTTCTACCACCACTACCTCCTCTCACAGCTGAGGAAGGGCGGCGGCGACGGCGGCGACGGCGGCGAGAAGGAGTACAGGATCCCCACCGGCGGCCTCTTCGGCCTCGTTGCCTGCCCGCACTACCTCTTCGAGATCGTCGGCTTCTTCGGCTTCGCCATGATCGCGCAGACGGCGCACGCGCTCGCCGTGGCCTCCGGCGCGGCGGCGTACCTCGCCGGGAGGAGCTGCGCCACCCGGAGGTGGTACGAGTCCAAGTTCGAGGATTTCCCTGATAGCATCAAGGCGCTGGTTCCATACATTCTGTAAAAAATTTCATTTTCAAGAGAAGTTATGAAAAAGTAATAAATTCTACAAGAAAGTTATTAATTAGGCTTTCGTTGCTTGTTTTGAATTTAGAGTAGTTGTGAGTTGTGACCATAGATGTAATAAAACACTTAAAAAAACCATGTGCTGCAACGAAATATTTTTAAAAAACAGCTCGTTGCATTATATTTTAAAGCCCATAAAAATATATCATTTTCTAGCTACGTGCCATAAAGAAATAAGTAAAGTCTTAATATTTCATTGTTTATGAGCCCCGCAAGATAAGTGGTGGTAGTTATAGATTTACCACACCCATATTAGTATAAAAACAAGGTAAATTTGATAATTTAATCTTTTTCTTGTGGTTCCAAATCATCTAAAATCTGGTCCGAAATTTTAAGCTGTGTTAATTGCACTAGAAGAACTTCTTTTAAAAAAAATGAAAACACGAGAAGAGTTGTTAACCTTGCCCTTAGGTTAAGCTATGTCGTTTTCCATTTCAAACAATTTCAGCAGACTATGCAGACTTTCGGTTATTCAACATTTTTTAAGAGAAAAAAAGGGTAGGTTCCCCCCGTATCATATATAGATTAGATGACACAAAATGAAATTGACCCTCATTAAACATATAATGTTCCATTGCGTGTACCATAAACGTTCTTCAAAATGAAATGGTATATTAGACTTTCAATTGATTGTGATTTCTTAGTGTTCTCAACTATGACTGACTGAATTAGGATTCGATCGGATGTGTCAGATTCATGAATAGTATCTGATGATTTGGTCTTTGAATGTTCGAACGCGCTGACCTTTTAAGCTTGATAGTGTCATCTCATAAGCACTGCAATTGAGAGGCATGTCAAGTTGCAGTTAAATCAATTGACAAGGTCTAGAATCCTACCTATATGTATTGGTCACGGAAATCATGAGATCAACCGACGTCAAAGTCATCAGAGACTGAAGAAATATGCAAATTAGTTGAGACTGGAAAGGTATTACAACATGTAAATTCTCATTAAGATCTTTCTTCAGAAGTTCATAGATCATGATTGGGCTGTCAAGGATGAAATTATACTCTATTTCAAGTTGTGCTCTGAGAAAAAGAGGTTACTTTTTTTTGGATAATGAGAAAAAAATAAAAAGGTTAATTAATTAACTAGTAGGTCATATGCTTCTTGCAGGGATTATTTGAAACTTCTCTGGGTGTTTCAAATGTGTTCTGACTTCTGAATGTTTGTTCAGAAAGCATTTTCTTCGTATCACATGAAAATGGTCAAGAGAACCTTCTTGGATGAGGATAAAATATTAATCTTTTATGAAAAATAAAACACCTTCAAATCAAATCTAGAAACACTCATAGAACATCCATCCACTGTCACTCAGTTCATTTGACTCCGTCAGAATGTGATCGAGGCTGACATGAGCAGGATGGACAGTAGAAGCTTACTTGGACCTTATCATGTCTGATGTGAATATATAGTTGGCATTTGGTAAAATTAGTCCGTGTGGTTAGTGAGTCGTTTGCAGTCAGGTGAAGAAATCCACTCTTGACAGTGCGTTATCGTCTTAATTATCTGATGCTGACATGTCGAAATGCTGTTTTGTCCGATCAAGTACCAAGAATGAATGACTCTGCAATACAGTCTTATCATGTGTTCATGAGAAAACATGCTTTTGTAAAAACCAGTTACCAGTTCAGAGGTGAATTTTTGCACCTTCAATCCAAAATTGATTTACACATTGATAGAGAAATATAAAAACAGAGTACGTCGTGAATTCTCAGATATTATTAGAGGGATCTGTTCTTTTCTTTGAATTCATATTAACTACGCGGTAATTTATTTTCAGTTTTTTTAACACAATTTTGTTTTCAGGATTTGCTTTCAGAGTTTTGCATGATCATTTAATTTATATGGCAAGACAATGACACATGCCCTGGTGTCAAATGAATTGCCCTGATCTCAAGTTCAGATAATGCCTGGAGCTTAATTTTCAGAAAGAAAAAAGAAGAGGAAGTTCATAATCTTTCGGTACAAGAAGCAGTTGAAGATATGCAAAGTAAAATGCAAGTGCTTTTTCACATGGAGATAGTAATCACTATGGCATGGAGTATCTGGATCACAAGGAACAATATGATCTTCAGAAACATACCTCCTCTACTTCAGATCTGTTTCTCTAGTCAGGAATTTGCATTGGTTATCCAACGTGCAAAGCAATCTTACCTCCCAAAGATCCAACAATGGACCTATGTAAATTGTGTGTGTGTGTGTATACACACACACACGCTGTAGGATCCTTTCTACAGTTTTTAACTTCAAGAAAGAGAGAGGAAGTTCAGATAATGCAAAGTGAGAAGGCTGATATATATTGGTTAAATAAAATCAACAAATGAATTGCACTTCCTGTGTTAACTATCAGAATGATCAAGAAATTACAGTGCTGAAGAATAGAAAGAAAATGCAGTAGCATTCGAAGGAGTAAACTGAAACAAGCTACATGCATCGATTGGTTGTCACTTAGCGGTGCGCGCAACTGTTCGTACCAAAATTTTCACCCAGGCGAGAAAATTTTCGCACGAACTGTATAATCTTATCCCAACATTAGAACTCTAGACATAATTAGAACAAAACGCCCAGCTCTTGTAAGGCCTGCATCGTGGTCCGCGAGAAGAAGAGGCCACTCGGCGACAGAAGAAAAGCGGCCGGCGCCGGAGATGGAGGAGGAAGTGGCGCCGAATGGTCGTCGTCGTCGTCAATCGCCGGCGGAGCAGGCTGACGCTGCTGCCCAAGAACGAGCACCAGTCGGTCGGCGGCCGTCGCCACGGCGGTGGCAGTCTCGATCACCAGCTCAGCCCCCGGCCACGGTTGAAGCCGACGGCGCCGTCGCCGCCTGCCTGCCGATGAGCTTTTCTGCGTCCTGAACTCCTCCGGCCGGGCGTGGACGACCCTGGGCGTGAGCTCGTACACGATCACCGGTCCCATGTCGCCGCCGCCGGCGACACGATCAGCGGCTGCGCCCGCGGGCCCTGGATGCTGCAGCCTCCTGGTCTCTTTGCCTTCGACGGCGACGACGACGTGGATGCCGACGTGGTTCGATCTCGCTGCAGTGGCCGCAACGTTGTTCTCGTCAGAAGTTGCTGCTGCTGCGTGGTAGTAGAAAACAACACACGCGAATGCTTGTATAATGGCGCGAAGCAAAACAATGACGTCAAAAAGCGCGCGAAAAGGTCAGACATGGTGTTTTTCAACACACTCTTTCTTAATGTGATTATATTGCCCCAGGCATGCTGCTGTGTATCATTAACTATGTAGATCAAATCATGAGACACAATCATAACCTTAACAAATTAAGATCCGTCATTAGACGTGGTTGGTGTTAGCTTTGTTAGATTAGAGACAGAGATATATAGAGATGTATAAAGAGTCAAACACAAAAAGTACAGTGATAACATTAAATTCTAAAGATAAATTTACTTACTTCGAGTCTTCCATCTTTTTTACTCTGTATATACTTTATAAGAGACTTTATATACATTCCAAAAAGAATTAATGTAATATAATATAATACTTTTCACAAGCTTAACGATCTAATTAACTTGTTAATTAATTAGTAGTTGCACACTTCCTGGACAGTGCATATATACTTCTCTGACAGCTGCATGGGTGCTTCGTTTCAGGTGATCAGAAAACTCAGATGATCAGCAGCTGCATCTGCGCATATGAACTTACGAACTTAATTAGCTTGCTTGTTTAACATGAGTTTCAAAATGAGACGCTTGATTAAAATTAATCAACGAGAGAGCCAGAGAGCGCGGCTGAGCGAGCTTTTGCGTACGTAGCAGATGATGCTCGCACGGAAGGGTAGCTATATTTGACTATGCTAATTAATTAATGCGCATGCAAATCTCTCTATCTAGGCAGGGCAAACAATACATGCACATGATGTGTGTTTATACGCACAGGCCACTGGTACAGAAATCCCAACAAAAATCTGGCAGTTGAGAACCTCTAATAAATATCGATTTTGAACCGAACACCTATTGATCAGCATCAATGAGGTACCAACACTTAGATGTCGGTTTTTAATATAAACCGGCATCTATTGGGTCTAATAGGTGCTGATTCCTATATTTTTGTTGGCATCTATTAGACCGGCACTTATTGGATCTAATAGTGTCGGTTTTCATAGTAACCGACACCTATTTTCCTAAAAATAAAAAAATAATATTAAAATGACAAGCAGCTCTCAAAAAGATACAGACAAATCTGCTAAGGTTTCCAGCTTTCACTGATTACAGCAACAGAAGCACTGGTGGCACAGGAACACGGCCTAGCCTAATAGATAAGGGCAAATGAGATTTAGCAACAGAAACAGACAGGCTCTAGGCATCATCTAGAGAGATTCACTCCTTACATCCCATGGGTATTAGCAAGCAGTGAGTCCTTTAAAGCATCCACCCCTCGCTAACTTAGATGGCACCAAACGTCTTCACTGTTGCAAGAAAGATACAACTCTATAAGTCAGGTAATGAACATCTGTAAGCAATTTATTGTTAAAGGCCCAATCATTCCATATTAGCCAAATGTCCCAGAATCCTGCAGAAAAGAGATATAGAATGAAATATTCTGTTATGAACTGAATTTCTAATGTATAAGCTGTAAAGGCACAGGCTTGATTTTTAGCTTCTGGAGCTGAAACAACAAAGAACAAACGATTTAGTTTTAGATGAAGTTGTAGCATGTCATGAGAACACCAAATATACTTCACTTAGAGAAAAACCTGATCAGTGAGTTCAATTACAAAGTAATCTGCAGGGCCACCAACCAAGAAAGAATTTGGAAAAGTAGGAAAATGCTCAAGGAAACTTGCAAGCAAGTGATCTGCACATGCAAAATTTGGATCATTTCAATAGCAAACAGTTAGGACCCAAGAATGTGGAGAAAAAAAATATACCTTGATCATAGAACAACATAAATCTTGAGAGGAGGAGGAAAAGGCCTCTACCAGCCTCTTCAAAACATCAAATTAATGACAACAAATACTATTGTACATTATATAATTAGAGAAAGTGTCTTGTATTGGTTTGGATGTCAATCCTGTCAAAAAGTAATTCCATCAGATCTATGTAATTTTCACATAAGCAAAAAAGAACATCAGTGCAACAATCCCTCTGTTAACTAAAAATTTTGCAATAATGATTTTAGGCCCTGTTTAGTTGCTCATTTTGGATGTAAACTTTACACCCAAAAGTTTTTGGGTGTAAAGTTTATACAAGAGTTGATGTTTAGTTGTATGTGTAATTTTTTGGTTGTTGTAATAAAGACATATTTGCCCTAATAAATGCATGATTTAGTTCATTGATTGGGCTGCATGCAAATGCATGCATAAGTGCATGCTGCCATTTTTTCTCCTCTCTACTAACCTTCACCAACAAACAACAAAGTATACTTGAACAAAGTATAATAAATCAGAAAACCTGTACGCTCTGTATTGCCAGAAACCACCATTATTTACAAAAATAAAAGGTACATGGCCATGAAGCTGGGAAACATGAGAACAACACATTTGACAGAAATGCATCCCATGGAACAGAGATCCCCACTGGAAGGATCACAGCACAAGACCCCACAGTTCACCTAGCAAATTATGAGCAGACTACTCGATTGTCCACCTAAACGTCGTAATGACTCAAGATTTTGGGGAAATTAGTCGGTGAATGAAACCCACCGCATGAAGCAGTTATCCACAATCCAAATACAATAACTTCAGTATTCGGATATAACATTGGTTTTTCAGACCAAACTGATAGAATACAACAAATTCGTCAAGCACAAGCACACCAAACTAGAAGCATCGCCATTGCAAGAAGAAAGCGACGGGCGCACGGCCCCGAAGATCGGGGCACGCGCGGTTGTAGTGTAGCGGGGAGCAACAAGAATCGGAGCAGCAGGCGAGAGGGGAAGGGAAGCGGGAAATTGGGGGTACTGACGACGAGGAGGGTGCGGGAGAGCGGCGCCGGGTTCATTGACTGATCCTCCGCGCCAAGCCTTGCTTCCTCGCCTCGCCTCGCTCGCTCCGCTCGCGTGGGCGGCGCGGCGCGCGCGGTGGGGTGGGAGAGAGATCCGGGACGAGACGAGAGAGAAGGCGAAGCGAGTGGAGTGCGAGCGGGGCGAGTTGGGGGCTGGGATTGCGACCGGCGGCAAAGCCGGGAAGGCAAGCGACAGCGGTGCCCGAGGGAGATTCGGGGGGCGGCCTGAGTCGGCCGGGGGGGAGGGATGGCGAGCGGCAGATCTCAGTGCGGCCGGGAGAGAGCCGGCGTGGGGTAGGGACCGTGCGGCGGGGTTAGGGATGGGATGCGTGCTACCGAGAGGAAATTTCGCCTTTTTGGGACAAGACCCTCCCAAATCCAAAATCTTTACCTGCCCTGTTTACACCTATCTACCTATCTGTTTAGTTCCAAAAACCCAAAAAGCAACCCAAATCCCAAAAGTTTACATAAGTTTACAGCAACTAAACAGGGCCTTAGTAGCGCCTTGGACAAGAGCAGAGCTGTATCTCATTGACACTTCCTTCCCATCAAGAGGGACTTCAAACTAAAGTAGATATAAAGGACAATATAATTTGGATCATTCTTTTATACAAGACCAAATAAGTAAATAAACAATAGGGTATACAAGCCTTTACAACATTCTGTACTTAGCTTGTTTAACTAGCTATTTGCAGTAAAATGGTGGTCAGAACAATAGGCAGTATAAGCTTGATGCTGGGATACAAATTCCCAAGTAAGATTTTCTTCCTTTTTGAAATAATATATACATTACTCAAAAGACTGACTCCAGAGTTGCACTATCAAGTCAAGTATACGTGTGCCACTTTCAGGTACTTTAACAAAATGGTTAGCAAGAATCTCGTAGAAGCCCCATTGAGTATCTTCTCGTTCATCTACTGGAGAAATTCCATCATCATTCGTGCTTAAAATCACATCTGGTCAACAGAAATAAGTAACATAACTAGTCACTTCTAACAAGATTGAGTAGTATCTATGACACAAACATGACCCAACATTGATCATAAAAGGAAACAAGGAAAGAGCATGTGCAGAAAAATAAGTAATATACTAATGTAAGAACAAAAAAAATTTACTGTCCAAAAAATCCAAGCAAGCAAAACTTAATACTCTGCATCTAAAAGAAAAATGGATTGAATTTATTTTAAAGTATAGCGTTGCTGCTATGCACAATTAAGTCAAATATCATGTTTTTCGTTGTCGCTGCCTCCCTTGCCAGATCCGGTGGGAGGAGGGCTCCTCCATCGCCACCGTCGCCTCCTCGCCGATCCGGCGGAGGGAGGGCTCCTCTACCACCGCCGCCGCGTTCCTCGCCGCCGCCGCCATCCCTCCTCCCGCCGCGTCCTCTCCTCCCGCCGCTGCCCCGACGAGATCCACGAACCCCGCCGCCGCCCGGCCTCCCGCCACCTCGGCTCCCGTCGCCGCTCCAGCCTCCCGCTCGAGAAGAGATGGAGTGAGAACCAAGAGATGGATGAGAAGAGATGAGGATGAGGATGAGAGTGACCGAGATAAAGGAGCGTCTAAAGGAGCGTCTGGTTCAGTGCACGGCTTGGCTCGGTTTTTAGGTTTCGATTTTATTAAAAAACTGACACCTATAATATATTATAGATGTCAGTTTTTTTAAGAAAATGACACCAATAGAATAGGTATTGGTTTTTTAGAACCGACACCTATAGTATATGTGTCGGTTTTTTTAGAACCGCTACCTACTGTTTTAATAGGGGTTTGCTTTTGTTAAACCGATACCTATTAGACCGACACCTATGCATGTTTTTGTAGTAGTGGGCAGTGAGGGCGGCGCATAGGGGTGGTCGGGTGGATACCGAGCCGGCTCGGCTCGGCTCAGCTCATTCTGGCTCATTAGCCAAACGAGCTGGCTCGGCTCGACTCGTTATAGAAACGAGCCAGGAGACCGACTCGGCTCGGCTCGTGAGCCGACTCGAGCCACTCGTTTGGATCGCGAGCCATTTCAAAGCGGCTCAGCAGCTGTGCCTTATTCTGCATTTTTGTTGTTTATTTTAGTCTGTAACCAACTAAATTAGCCGGCAATTTACTAGTAGCATACTATATGCAGGTCAATGAATAAGCCAAGATCTGGTGGCAATAACATGCACTGAGCATAGTATCAATATTACCTCAAAATTAGATATATATATATATATATATATATTCAAGAACTAAATACATCACAAAGCATAATTTGGAAATAAATGGTGGTTAGCATCATTATCAGACAAGAAGTGAAGGAATAGCTCAAGAGAAACAATTCAATATCATTGAAGTATTAGGAGTTGGGAATGCCTTGAAATGGTGCTGATTATGTATGTCTAAAATACACATAGATTTTGTAATTGCGGGATCACAAAAGGATATGTCAGTGGAAAAAATTACCTTAAACATCGAAGCTAGTTCTCTGCAGCAGCAGCTTCCTACATAACTTCAACAGCGGCCATTTGTGCTGCATCCCTATGCAGACACATTGCAATTTATGTTTGTGTTCTGCTCTTGCTCGCTTGTCTTCTCCATGAGTGATGTCTGGCCTTGTTGAGATGCGCTGCTGCCCTTGCCGCCTTGGTCATGTCATGGTGCGGCGAGGAAGAAAGGAAGAGAGCCGAGACGAGACGAGATGGGGCAGCCGGGCGCGCGCGCCGACGGATGGGGTGCGCACACCGACGGATGGGGCGGCGGGCGCCGACGGATGGGGTGCCGACGGATCGGGCGGGCGGCGCCGACGGATGGGGCGGCGGGCGCGCACGTGTGGGTGGTGGAGGATTTCGGCGCCGACTAGACTAGAAGCAGAGAGGAAAGAAACCATGTGCCAGCAACAACTAGGGTTTTTAGTGTTTCTAATTGGGTCGGGCTTTTGGTGGGCCATCCGACCATGGCTTGGCTCATTCAACTCGTGAGCCGGCTCGTTATAGCTAACGAGCTAAAACCTTGGCTCAACTCGTTAGCATTTTCAAACGAGACGACCCGAGCGAGCTAACGAGCCACGAGGATTCTGCCCACCCCTAGCAGCGCACCCTCGGGAGGGGCAGATCCGCCATCCTCGAGAGCGGTTGCGGCGACGGAGACGACGGGCGGCGATGGTGATGGCGACTGTGGGCTAGGGTTTCAGATTTTTTTTCAAAATTTTATTTTTTATCGAATTTATTTTCGTATGCGATTAGTATAGGTGACCCCATACGAAAACAAGATTTTTGCATGCGGTTGCACGGTCACATACAAAAATTCGATTTTCGTAGACCTTTGGGCATAGGCGGGCCACGCGTCCACATGCAAAAATCATTTTTGGCCGCATAGAAAAACGATTCCATAGTAATGTTAGACCATTGATACTTCGTACTATATATATATCCCATATCCAATCCAAAGTTACTATATGTATATTATAACAAAATGAGTATACTTATAGTTATATGATAAAGAAATGTTTATAAAAATAATAAATAATTTTGGATTCGGACACAACTGTAATCGGCGGGAAAGCGGTAGAGTAGAGGTTGTTGCGTGCACACGTGCGGCCTATATATTAGCTAGGGCAAAACGGTACTTTGGCTCACCTGCAGCTTGTATAAGAGTGCGCACCTGCCTCATACGGTGGGCTTCTAAGGCGGTGCCCTCACCGAGCTCTTCACCGTGGCATTTCTATAGGTTGCACCTCTAAGGGAGGGAGACCGAGCACTGCTGTCAAGCCCACAGGAGGAAGGACGACCACCACCACAACCTTCTGGATAAGGGCGACAATAGTAGCTCAAGAAGAGATTGAGATTATAAACTGATATGAATTGTGATAGCAAATTAATGTTAATTGGGATTGTAACTCAATACTGAATGTGATGATTGATTATCTTTGCCAATTTGTTGTCAATGTGAAATGTGAAGACTATAATTGTGTCAATTTTCGCTGTGGCACTTGTATCAATATGAGAATGTGAAGGCTATAATTGCTTCGAACAGATGAAATATCACTTGCGTTTGTACAGATTGATACCAATTTTTGATGCTTGAAATGCCACTTGTGTTTGTATAGTCAACTATGCACATATGCCAAGTCAATTGCAGCAAACATTCGGGAGCAAATTTGTATAAATGTTCAACAATCACATGTTCAACGCAGCAAAAACACATTCTAATGTTCAGTGTTCACCGTCCAATCAAAAAACAAATGACATTCTTTTGCTATATATGCTGAATACATGAAGTCTCAATCTCCCATACTGAATTGACAAAAATATGATGCAATTACAATCTTCACATTCTCAAAATAACACGAATCAGTCTCAAATTAACAAACACGTTCAATCATCACATTCCACATAATTTACAATCTCAAATGGCTTCTCAACTCTCAATTGGCTGCTGTCGCCTTCCTCCAGAAGGCTGTGGTGATGGTGGTGGCCATGACCCATGGCTATAGTGGTGCGGGCATGGTGTCAGTGGTCGAAATCCCTCCCATGGTGGTGTGGCTTCAGGAGATGCTCTGTGGTGAAGTGCTCGGCGAGGACGTTGTCGTGGACGGTGGCGTCATTGAGGCAGACCCCGACAAGTAGGGCTCGCTGGGGAGGACATGGGGGCGAGGGATGGGAAAGAGAGCAGTGGTAAGGAGAGGGCTTCCTCAGGATCCACTCCAACCATGCCTGAGCCAAGGAGGCGACGAGCGGCTGCGGCCAACGGCAAGGAGGAAATCTCTTTCTTCTTATGGGGCGTTCCAGTTTTGCTAGGTTGGGTCGTGCACGAGCACGTTTTGCTGCCAAACTCGATAAGTGCATCCGTCCGATGCAGAACGGGCAATGCAACGCACTAGACATCCCTCTAACATAGCAAGCGCTACGTTAGAGGATCTGGATCCAAATCGTATCTCTCAACCTTAAAATCAGGTCTAACGTCTTCCATCTTTAAAAACTGGTGCGAATCAACTTATCAGTGGTTTGAAAAACAGTTCCTACAGACAAAGTCCATATGTCAGTGAGATATATTAAAACATATACGGTGGGCTTCACATGTCAATTCTTTTCAATTTCCCCATTTCTTCCTCTCTCTCCTCGCGTTCTTCTCTGCTGCGAAGGATGCGTTGGCGCCGGCGCACGCGAAGGCGATGTGTGAAGCGAGAGTGCGGCGTGTGTCAGATTGATGAATAGTGGCTGCTGACTTCGTTCTGAATGATCGAACATGCTGACCTTTTATGCTTGATAGTGTCATCTCATAGGTAATGCAATTAAGAGACATGTCACGTTGTAGATAATTCAACTGACATTGTCTAGACCCTGCCTATATGTATTGGTCACGGAAACCATGAGATCAACCGACGTCAAAGTTATTAGAGCCTGAACAAATATGCAAATTAACGAGTTTGAACTGTTTTTACTAGGTATTACAAACCGTGTATTTTCACTGATAGTTTCTTTGTAGAGAAATTTTAATGATACAGTATCTGCTGTAGAAATTTTGGTATCTGACTACGATTTAATTCATACCTCTCTTTCTCAAGGACCATTAAAAAACTCTTAAAAATATGATATCTTCCGTTTGGTACATCCCGATACCTTTTGAGAGACAGTGAAATTACCCTTCTTCAGAAATTCAAATATCATCATTGGCCAGTCAAGGATGAAAATCTACTCTATTTTAAGTTGTGCTCTGAGAAAAATAGGTTAATTAATTTTACTAGTAGGTCACATGCTTCTTGCAGGGGTTAGCTGAAACTTCTCTGGGTGTTTCAAATATGTTGAATGCTTCTTCAGATAACATTGTCTTCATATATCATCTGGAAAACAGTCAAAAGAACCTTCTTGGATGAGGATAAAATATTAATCTTTTATGAAAAAATAAAACACCTTCAAATCAAGTTTAGAAACTCTCATAGAACATCGATCCCGCCACTATCACTGAGTTAATTTGACTCTGTCAGACCGTCACACGGCTTAATTAATACACCCTGTTAATTTCCTACCAAATGGCGATTGACAGGAGCATGATGGTAGCTTACTTGGAACTTGTTGTCATGATCGATATAAATAGTTGGTGTTTGGTAAAATTAGTCATTATGGTCAGTGAGTCGTTTGCAGTCAGGTGAAGAAATCCACTCCTGATAGTGTGTTATCGTCTTAATTATCTGATGCTGACAAGTTGAAATGTTGTTTCGTCTGATCACGTTCCTCTATCTATTAGTAGGATATATATAACCTGGTTGGCTAATACCATGAATATTGACTCTGCAAATGCAGTCTTATCATGTGTTCATGAGAAGAGAACATGCTTTTGTAAAATAACCGTTACCAGTTCAGAGGTGGATTTTTGCAACTTCAGTCCAAAATGGAGTTATTCATTGATAGAGAAGTATAGAAACAAAGTACGTTAAACTCAGATATTATTGGATGGATTTTTTTACATGTATAGATTGAATTCATCTTAACTATGCGTTGATTTATTTTTCAGATTTTTTAACGCAATTTTGTTTTCAGGATTTTGCATGATCAGTTAGATTAGATGGCATTCAAAATACAATGCACATGCCCTGGTGTAAAATGAATTTCCCCAATCTCAAGTTCAGATAATGCCTGGAACTTTTCGAAAAGAAAAATAAGTTCAGATAATATGCAAACTTGTGTTATCTGAATTGAACTTCATGAATGATCAATAAACGAATTGAACTTATCAGCAAATGAATTGAACTTTATAAAATGATCAAGAAATGTACAGTGCCGAAGAACAAAAGGAAAATTAACATCCGAAGGAGCAATATAAACTGAAACAAGCTACACAGATCGATCGGTTAGAACTTAGCGGTGCGACTGTTCGTGTTAAATCTTCCCCCAATTGAGAAAATTTTTGCACAAACTGTATGATCTGATCCCGACATTAATATTAGAACTCTAGACGTAATTAGAACACTAGACATAATTAGAACAAACCCAGCTCTTGTAAGGCCTGCATCGTGGTCGGCGAGAAGAAGAGGCTACTCGGCGACAGAAGAAAAGAGGCCGCCGGAGGAGGAGGAGGAAGTGGATGCGCCGAATGGTCGTCGTCGTCGTCAATCGCCGGCGGAGCAGGCTGACGCTGCTGCCCAAGCGCGAGCACCAGTGGGTCGACGGCCGTCGCGGCGGCGGCGGCGGCGGCGGCGTCAGTCTCACCGGTCACCAGGTCTGGCAATAATGTCACGGTTGGATCGGACGGAACCGGCGCCGCCGTTGCCGTCGCCGTCGGCTGCTTGCCGGTGAGCTTCTGCACGATGGCACTGAACTCCTCCGGCCGGGCGTGGACGACCCTGGGCGTGAGCTCGTACACGATCACCGGTCCCATGTCGCCGCCGCCGGCGGCGACACGGGGTTTCTTGGACGGCCGGCTCGCTTCCGCCGCCGCTAAGATCAGCGGCTGCGGCCGCGGGCCCAGGATGCAGACGCCTGGCCTCTTCGCCTTCGACAGCGGCGACGGCGACATGGTTTCGATCACTGCGTGGCCGCGACGTTTGTTATCGTCAGAAGTTGCTGCTGCTGCATTCGTGGTAGAAAACAACACACGGGAATGCTTATATATTGGCGCCAAGCAAAACCATGACATAAAAAGCGCGCGAAAAGGTCAGACGTGGAGTTTGTGATTAAATTAAATATTCCTCTAAGCAACCTGTATTGTATAATTAACTATGTAGACCAAATCATGACACACAAATCGTAATGCACTAATTAACTACACCTTAACAAAGATCCGTCATTAGATATGGTTGGTGCATGCTAGCTTAACGATCTAATTAACTTGTTAATTAATTCGTAGCTGCACACTTCCTGGACAGTGCATATATACTTCTCTGACAGCTGCAAGGGTGCTTCGTTTCAGGTGGTCAGAAAACTCAGATTGATCAGCAGCTGCATGTCTGCATGCAACGCATATGAACTAATTAGCTTGCTTGTTTAACATGAGTTTCAAAATGAGACGCGTGATTAAAATTAATCAGCGATTGCCAAGAGGGAAGAGTCGACATGAGGAGCTTTTGCGTACGTAGAGGATGATGCACGCACGGACGTACGTAGTATGACTCTCTTTGTTTAAATTTGATTTATTGATTTAAACTTTTAATTAAGTCAGTATTTTGGTTTATACGTTTTATAAGTTGATATAGATTTTAAAGTCTTAATTTTATTGGTGAATTATATCTCTTTATCTCACATAAGAAAAAATCTTTTTCAAACTAGTTTTTGTTTTACAGTGTGTAAGAGTGGTTTATGGAGCCAAACGAAAAATCAAAATCTATTTGTTTAGATTTAGATTTTCTTTTTACTCATAAACAACTTATATAGACCTAAACGAGGAACGTATAGTGGCTGGCCGGAGGAAAGAAGGAAGACAGTAAGCTTAAGGTAGTTTTATTTGACTGTGCTAATTAACGCGCAGGCAAATCTGGCTAGGCAGGTCAAACAACGTATACGTAAGCTGCGCAAAAGAGAAACAACGTATATGCAAATCCTGTTTGCATTGTTACGTAGTATATACTTCTAGTCATATGATTCCTAAAAAATTGCTTACACAAATGATAAATATGTTGGAAAAATTAGACATAATTGGGGAAGACGCAACGTACGCAACAAAATATATAGTAGAGGTTTGCAAGTCCCGTGTGTGTGTATATATATATATATATACATATATATATATATATGGTTGTACGTTGCAACGAACGTCATTCTATTTTATCATAATTATTTCGAAGTTGGACGGTAGGAGGGGCGCAGGCGCCGCACGGGGCATGACGGCGGGAGCTCCGAGCAACGAAGGAAGGGAGGGCAGTGCGACACGGATGGGGACGGAGGAGACACAAGATGTCTTTTTTCCATCCAAGCCCTCCCTTTTTTCAAGATTAGACTACATGTTAATTTTATAAACACTTAAGGGGTTTTCTGCAAAATAGTTGGAGAACTGCGAGTTAATTTTATAAACACTCAAGGGGTTTTCTGCAAAATAGCCAGGTGAACGAAAATTTTAGGTAGAAACACTACTTACTTTATAGATAGTTACTAGCAACTATGCCCGTACGTTGCTACGGGTGAAGTCGGGACGCGACGCGGATAGGGATGGGAGGTAGGGGCGTAGGCACGACGCAGAGCTCCGAGCAACGACGGGAGGGAGGGCGCAGGCGCTGCGCGGTGCGGATGGGGACGGAAGAGAGGGCGCAGGAAGGGATGACGGAGGAGATCTTTTTTTATATCCAAGCCATCTCTTTCTTTTTCAGCATTGGGACTACAGGTTAATTTTATAAGTTTTTTACAAAATAGCCAGGCAAAACAATAGAAATATTAATTGCTTTATACATAGTTATATAGTTATATAGTTATAGTTATAGATTATATATATATATATATATATATATATATATATATATATGCGTACATGTGCGACCGGTAAGTTACTTGCATTGAAAATCCAGAACTATATAATGACAAACGACTACCCATCGGACGTCCGATCAAAAATAAAAAAATCGAACGTCACTCTTCTACTACTATCATTGCAAAGCTACAGTTTTTAACCACTAGTTGGGCAATCTGCTCATGCATGCATGTCCTTGTGCATCATCTCTCTCTCCCCTCTCTCCTCTTTCACACTTTATTAGCAATCTTTAATTCATTTTTTAAAATTACTTATCTCAGATGCAATCTGATTGCATTATTATTTTTTACAATTAAATCTTTACAATAAAATCTTACTTTGTTTATATTTTAGATAAAGTATAGAACTATAATTATAATAAAATCTTACTTTGTTTATATTTTGGATAAAGTATAAAACTATAATTATAAGACACATGAAACATCAAGTTGAGACCGTAGAAACATCACACGACATTTACTGAAACACTCAAATGACACAATATTTACATGAATTATGTGAAACATTTATAAACGAGCTAGTAAAATATTCTAAATACTTATTGCTTATCTAAAAACACCACATGTAATATATGCATTTGAAACTAGTGAAACATCATAAAATACTTACTGAAACATCAAAATAACACCATATACAACACTAAAAAGATCCATTGCAACAAAATAAGTGCAACATAGTGAAATCCCAGTTGAAACACTTGCTTTTTATATGCGAAACATCAAAATTAATGATTGAAACAAATATGTTTTTTCGTCGGAACCAGTGTTATTCTAAACGGAATTAAACGACCGTCTAAACGGAATTAAATGGTAAACGAAGGTTACCTGTCCTGTTTTGCACATAATCGGTGTCCTAGACGGTTGACCCGTCTAATTGACCCTGGACGGCAAAAAAGGTGTACAAAACCTAAACAAGATGGTTTTTAGGTGGTTTGAACCGGTTTAGTGCACTGTTTAGGAGATAGCAAGGGGAAAGGGGAAAATTACTATATTACTATTGTATTACTATGAACTCAGTTGTTTGTATGAACTTATGTGTGTTTAATTTTACTGTTTTAGTGTCTTGGTTGATTGTAAGAACCAAAACAGCTTTACGTGTATGTTTAATTATGTCTCTATGAATGTTTGAATGCTTGCTAGCTACTGAAATTTTTGTTGTTTGAAGTTTGAACACATAAAGGATTGTTCAAATTGGTATGATATGAGCTGACATCAAAGATTAGAAGTTTAATTTTGTTATTTATACATGTAAAAGTGTGCTACAGCAGCACGTTTAGCCCGTCTAAACACCGTCTAAATTCGTGTAGACCCTTTAAACGCTAAACTCTAGGTCACCGACTGTTTAGCAAAACCTCTTTAGGAGAACACTGGTCGGAACATAATTATGTGAGATCATATCATAAAGTTTTAATTACGACAAATAAAAGGGTATGATTAGATTATACATCAAATTAAATAAAAAATTTAAATGATGCTAAAATAAGCTACTCCATGAAAAGAAGAAATGGGCATGAATGAGTCCGGGAAGGATGAGGACATGTGAGTAAGTTGGGCTTGGAGTGTTCGATTTTTGGTTTTTTTACATCGGACGTGTGATGCTAAGTGTTTTCCGTATAATGGCATATGTGTACGCATTCACTAGTTTATGGTGTCAACTTAAATGGTTAGATTTTTTAAAATAATATTAATATAAACTATTATATGTATAATATTACTTTATAAACATGCAAAATTATAAACTCAAATTTGACTTTAAACGAGTTATAAAAAACAACAAATTTAACCGTGAAAGTTATATAACTCGATCGAATTTGAACTCATGTTTGTGGAGTATATAACATATTTATTTCTTTTTTATTTTTAAAAAATCATAACCATTCAAGGAATAAAAAGTAGACGTACACTCAAGCGATTAATTAGAATCCCTCTTTGAGAAAAAGAGAACGCGACGCCATGAATACAAGACAAAGTCGCGCGATCGAAGACCGGGAATGGGTTGCCGGCGGCGATGCACGAGCGGAGGTTGAGCTCGAGGCCGCCACGAAGTCTTCTCTACCGGCGCCGGCCTTCACCACCCGTCGTCATCGACGCCGCCGCCAAAGATAAACGATAGAATGGACAGAAAGATGCATCGTCCAAACGCGCGCAAGATATCGATCACTACGGGAGATTCCCTGTTTGCCGAGTACCGGAACACTCGACAAAGGTTGTAAAACACTCGACGAATGCTTCACCGAGTGTTACACTCGGCATAGCTCACACGGTGAAATTTGGGTCGGCAAAGAGCTCTTTGCCGAGAGTTTTCTCGTTGGACACTCGGCGAAATCCCTTCGACACTCGGCAAAAAAGTACACGTTAGGTTGGTTTACGGTGACGGTACACGGCCGGGGTGGGGCCGCGTTGGCCGGGCGGCGTGCGCGGCCGGGGCGGTGTCGGCGGGCGCGCGCCGGGGGCAGCGTCGGCGGGGTGGCGTCGGCCGGGAGCGCGCGGCGGGGGGGCGTCCGCCGGACAGCGTCGGCCGGGGGGAGGCGTCGGCCGGGGGGCGGCGTCGGCCGGTGGGCGACGAGCGGCGCAGCTGGGTTGGAGGGCCGGGGCGACGGGTCGACGGCAGATGGGGCGCGAGGAGGCGGCGACGACGAGTTAATTCGCTAAGTCCCAAAATGAATGGCGTCGGGAGGAGGCGAGCATATAAAAGAAATTTGCCGTGTATCGACACTTTGCAAAGTGCCCGATCCGGGCACTCGGCAAAAACAAGCTTGCCGAGAGCCGATCGAGGGCACTCGGCAAACACAAATTTCGCCGAGTGCATGAGGAATGCAGTCGGCAAAGCTTGTGCATTGGCTCTTTTTCCACAATTTTGTCGTGTGTCACGTTTTTGCCGAGAGCTACACTCGGTAAAAATATTTTTTTAGTTTTTTTGCTTCTAATAATTTAAAAATTATCAAACGGATTCAAAAATTTAACAAATTTTTGCATAAACCCATATATGCTATTTATTGCCTAGGAAAAAGATTTGAAATCAAACGACAATTCGGCCGTCACTTCTCTCCAAATCTAACCAATACTTCTCAACACTTATAATCTACTCCGGAGAATCTTCGGTTTTGTGAGCATCATACCCGATAAAATATTCGAAACCTTCTCGATTTGTTACCACGGTCTCAATGTATGATATCATGACATCCTAACAATTTTTATGGTTTTTCAACTTTGTTTGCTATTTTTACAATTTTAAAATCATTCGCTCAATAGGTTCCTAACCATGTTTCGTGAAGAAAAATTTTGAAATTTCTGTTCATTAACCACGTAATGACTCAAAAGGGTCTAAATAACATGTATATAATTTTTTCACTAATTTTATTTCTTTTTTTAATCACTTGCAGTTCTAATTTGAGACTAGCTAAAAAATTCATGAAAATACAATAAATCAAAGAAATATAGAAAAACCAATCGAAAATTACCAAATTTTATAATTAGGGATTACATGTTTTATTTACATAATAGAGAAAGTTTGGAGGGTAGATGAGGAAAAATCATCACAAGTTTGCCGAGTGCCGTGGGAACACTCGACAAAAATGAACATCCGCCGAGTGCCTTTGTGAGACACTCGGCAAAGGTCTCATTTTGCCGAGTGTCTTGCCTTGGCTCTCGGCAAATGAGATATTTTGCCGAGTGTCTTGACCTGGCACTTGACAAAGATGTTGACAAACGGCTGTTGCGATGATTCAGCGACGGCCGTTGCAATTTTGCCAAGTGTCCCATCGGTACTCGGCAAAAATGTCTTTTGCCGACAAAAATAACATGTTCGCCGAGTGTTTTTGTTCGCTGAGTATTTACTCTCGGTGAAGTGTTGATTTTGCCGAGTGTTTCTTTTTGCCGAGAGCCCGTTTGGCAAATATGTGATTCGTCGAGTGCCCGATAAAAAGCACTCGGCAAACATTTTTAGACTCGATAACCCTTGGCTTTCCCATAGTGGATGAATCGTGTCTTTCTTTGCGTACATGTGGTGGTGTGCTTGGGTTATTAATTAGACTGTCACTTAGCCATATAACGATCAATTAACATGCAAACTGGGAAGGCCGATTGGATATATAAACAAATTGAACAACTGAAATTTACTTCTTGTGTACGCTACCGAAGAACAAATGAATTTTACTTCATGAAATTAAATGTCTGAAGGACCAAACTGAAACAAGCTACATACGCAGATCGAGCTAAATGTTCCCTTAAAGCGGAAAAAATGCACCGATTGTATGAGTATGATCTGACCCCAAGATTAGAAGTCTAGATCTAGCTAATTAATTAGAACAAAGCGCCTAGCTTTTGTAAGGCATGTATCGTGGTCGGCGAGAGGAAGAAGCTACTCGGCGATTGAGGACAACAAGCAGACGCCGGAGATGCAAGAGGAAGATTCGTCGAATAGTCATCATCAATCGCCGGTGGTGCAGGCTGACGCTGCTGCCCAAGCGCGACCGCCAGTGGGTCGGTGGCCGTCGCCGCGGTGGTGTCAGTGATCTCAGCTCTGCCTCCGGCGGTCATCTGATCATCTGCAGATGTCACGGTTGAAGCCACCGGTGACGCCGCCGTAGTCGCCTTCGACTGCTTGCCCGTGAGCTTCTGCACGACGGTCCTGAACTCCTCCGGCTCAACGTGGACGACTCTGGGCGTGAGCTCGTACACGATCAGCGGTCCGGCGTCGCCGCCGCTGGCAACTACACGAGGTTTCTTGGGCGGTCGGCTCGCCTCCGTCAGCGACGACACGATCAGCGGCTGCGGCCTCCGGCCCCGGATGCTGCAGCCTGGCCTCTTTCCCTTCGACGGCGGCGGCGACGACGACGACGACGACGACGACGACATGGACGACATGGTTCGCACCCCGCGTCAGATTTTGCTACTGCGTTGCAGAAACCAACACACGCAGATGCTTATATAATGGCGCCAAGCTAATTAACAGATAATTTCAAAAGGCGCGCGAAGAGAGGTTTCGCATGGATTTAATTAATATTGTTCCAAGCAGCCTCTGCTGCGCATTTATTAATGAACTATGCACCAAGTCACCAACTAACCTTAAAAAAATTAAGATCCGTCATTAGACGTGGTTGGTGTTAGTTTAATACGATCAAATTGCCTATAAAATAGTATATATATAGCTAACTGAATATTTTTTGGATGATGCTTCCTTCCCGGACAAACGCTGCTTGCTGCATAGCTGCTTCGTTTCAGATGGTCAGAAACTCAGATTGATCGAGCTGCATCTGCATGGATGCATGTACTTAGCTTGCTTGCTTAACATATAAGTTCAAAATGAGACGCATGATTAATCTTATTAATAGCTGATTAATAATAATAGAGAGCAACTGAACGAAGCTTTTTGCGTAGCGGATGATGCACGCAGGGATCGATGTACGTACGTACCGGCAGATCGACCGGAGGTAGGAGGCAGACAGTAGCTAGCTGCAAGGTAGCTATATTTGACTATGCTAATGCGCAGGCAAAATCCATATATAGGGAGGTCAAACAATGCATGCACATTTGTGTTTATACGCTGCATGCGCAAAAGAGATAAACAAAAGCAACTTGTCATCCTACGATAAATTTATGTTTACACGAAAATGCTACATATATACGGCACATTTTTTTTACTGATACTGATGGAATTAGGGAAGGAAGTGGTGTGCAATCCCGCTATCCACGTAAACATTCGCTACTAAAAAATGGTTTTTTTTTCGGCCAAAACCGATTTTCATCGGCGGTTAGCGATTTTCGCTGAAGGTTTTTCGCTAAAGGACCGTGACCGTCAGCGAAAATTGATTTTCACTGTCACAATCTCTGAAAGACCGCTAGCAAAAATTGATTTTAGCAGGCGGCACCACTAAGAGGACCATTTGCAAAAAGTTATTTTCCCTTAAAAATCAATTTGTTGCAACATGCACACATCAATTCAAATCCCACATCCAGATTTAAGTCCACATCAATTTTACACTGCATTTTCAATATGCAAACATCAAGACATGAAACAACATTAATAATTGTCGTTGTTGTGCTGGTCATCGTCATCGCAACCGCCGTCGTCGTGCTAGTCGTCGTCGTCACATGTGGAGTGAGAAAGGAGAGAGAAAGGACTTAGCTCCGCCAGATACGGAGCCACGCCGAACCAGGGGCCGCCGCCAAGCTGTGCCCTCTCCCCGCGCCGCCATCGAGCCACCACGATGGGAGAGAGGATATATTCAGTCAGCGTCACCACCGAGAGAGGCCGCCTCTACCACACCCTCTACCGCCGGGAGGGAGAAGTCGTTGGTGGCCTCCTTTCATCCGCCAGATTTGTAGACAGAGGAGCGGACACTACCGCCATAGACCTGTTTGTTGCCACCATGCATGAGCTCCCCTTGTCAGCATCATGGATGAGGATCCGGCATTGGAGCCCGCCCACGCTTGAGCCTGCCCGAAGCCCATGCGACCGCTGAACGCCGAATCTACCGTCGGAGCCTGCCCGCGCCTTAACCCCGTCAAAGCCCGTAACCGTCGACCGCCGAATCCGCCATCGAGCCCGCCCGTGCCCGAGCCCGCCGAAGCCCGTGCAACCGCCGAATCCGCCACCCGCTCCTCACCCCTGCGTGACCGTCACTAGATCACCATCGAATCAAGAGAGGGGACTTCGAGAGATGGCGAGAAGAGGGAGGAAGGGGACTTCAAGATGGGGAGGAAGGAGAGAGCGATGTACGGTGAGAGAAGGCTTTTTTTTCTTATATCTGCCGACGCGTATTTTTATGGCAGCTATCTAAGAGGACCGCTTGTCAATATCTATTTTCACAAGCAGTTGTCTTAGACGACCGGTAGGGTTATTTTTACAATCGGTTACATTAAGATGACCGTTTATAAAAATTGATTTTGGCAAGCGGTTAGACCTTTGGTTGATTTTTTACTCGCGTTTTTAGATTTATCCACCTGAGAAAAAAAGTGTGACGCCAGGAAAAATCTTTTTTTCTCGTCTGCCGTTGCAAAAATGGACATTTTGGGAGCAATTCGCAAAGTTCAGATATAATTGAGGAAGGACTGCATCGTGTTGCTCCCATCTCTCTGTCGCTGGCAAGTGGGCCCTGCTCCTTGATCATGCCACTCTCCTCCCATTGAACTAAAACATGGCTTGAAAATGAAGAAGTGCTGGCGCTGATCGACGCCGTGGTCGCCATGATCGTGGTAAGAAGTTATACATGGAGCCTATTGGTAACGGTCCAATACATACAAATTATTAAATTATTGAGTGATATAGCTAGAATTAAATAATTTACCGGGGACTCGTGACCCGATAAATCCTAACGCCCCTTAGCCGCTGCTGTGTGTGGCGGATCGGAGGGAGGCTAGCTGCCGCATGCCATCCAGTCCGTCATGGATGGGAGGCGGCCGGCGCCAGAGCACACCTAGTGCACAACGTGTTGAAAAGTGCTTGTCGTCAGGTTGCTTCCACAGCCAGTCACACTCCTCGTCGTCGTCCGTGCCTCCACGGCGTGGCGGCGATGGCTACGTCGGTCGCCTGATGTGCCAACGCTGCCACAGTGCCACTTGGTCGGTCTCCATTTCAGTTGGACCGATACGTTTATAGCGGCCAAAGTATGACCCATATACTATTTGGGCCAGAACTGTATTGCATAACACGTACATTGACATGAGAATCTGAAAAATCCAACTTTTCCAACTTGTAGCTTCTAGTTTATTTTTGAATTTACAAATACATATTCTTAAATTGTAGGTAAAAATCTAGCTATTTAGAGAAGTTTCTGATAGCGAGAACTAAAAGAAGCTGCAGCTACCAAAAGCTATCCAAACAGACCCGTAGTAGTGTGAGATAGACTGTCCACGGACTACAGGGTTTGCACGTGAGGTGCTTGGGTTAATAATTAGTCTATCACGTAACCATATAGTAACGATCAAATTAATTAAGTAGATTTGTTAATTAAACAAAATCAACAAATGAATCGCACTTGAGTTGTGGTAGTAATCAGAATAATCAAGAAATACAGATCAAGGAAAAGCGCTGCCGAACTGAAATCTCCCAGGTGGAACAATTTTGCACAAACTGTTGTGATCTGATCCCAATTCCCAACATTGGAGGATTAGAGCTGACTACCACAAAGCAGCAGCCAGCTCTTGTAAGGCATGCATCGTCGTCGGCGAGAAGAAGAGACTACTGGTACTGGGCGGCAGAAGAAAAGCATCCGCCGGTGGAGAAGGAGGCGGCGCCGGATGGTCGTCAATCGCCGGCGGAGAAGCCTGACGCTGCTGCCCAAGCGCGAGCACCAGTGGGTCGGCGGCCGTCGCCGCAGCGGTGTCAGTGTCATCCCTTCCTCCGGCCACCTGATCAGCCGGCAATGTCACGGTTGATTCCGCCGGCGACGCCGCCGCCGCCGACGACTGCTTGCCCGTGAGCTTCTGCACGATGGTCATGAACTCCTCCGGCCGGGCGTGGACGACCCTGGGCGTGAGCTCGTACACGATCACCGGTCCCGTGTCGCCGCCGAGGACACGGGGTTTCTTGGACGGCCGGCTCGCTTCCGCCGGCGGCGACAAGATCAGCGGCTGCGGCCTCGGGCCCCGGATGTTGCAGGCTGGCCTCCTCTTCCCCTTCGACGGCGACGACGACGTGGACGACATGGTTCGATCGCTGCGTCCTGCGTGGCCGCGACGTTGTTCTCGTCAGATGTTGCTGCTGCGTAGTGGAGTAGAAACTAGAAACCAACATTTCAAGAGATTATATAACGTCAAAAAGCGCGCGAAAAGGTCAGACATGGAGTTTTTTTCCTGACTAAATTAAATATTGCTCCAAGCAGCCGTCTACTGCGTATTAATTATGCAGATAAAATCATCGGACACAATCGCATGTGTTTTCATGCCAACTAATTAATCCTAAATTATAAGACTCATAAATTTCTAAATTTATAATTACTTTAACCATTAATTTATTTTATTTTATGTTACCAACAGATATAAAGCTAACATTATAGAAAAGTATTTTAAAATATAATACAATACATATAATTACTTAGCATATATATATGTTATTAATATAATTATTAGTAAAACCCTATAATTCAGGACGAAGGGAATACTGCTGCTAACATTGACAAGATCTATCATTAGATATAGTTAGTGTTAGTTTAATGATCTAATTACTTGTTAATTACAGTGCATACATGCTTCCCGGACATACGCTGCTAGTTGCATGAGTGCTTCGTTTCAGGTGATCACAAACTCAAATTGATCAGTTGCAGCCGCAATTCTGCTCGGCATGCGTGTTTAACACACGAGTTCACAATGAGAAACTTTGATTAATTTGCGATCGATACTAATAAAAAAGGAAGTCGTCAAGCCACGTGAGCTTGCGTAGCAGATGATGCATGCGTCCATCGCGCGGCCGGAGGAAGGAAACAGCCAGGTAGCTGATCAAGGTAGTATATTTGATTATACCACTGTGGATTTGTGGTGAGAAATCTAATACTAATAGGCAGTTCATAAAAGAAAAAAAATGTATGCACGTGTCACGTGCAATGTGTTCACAAAGTCGATGTCACTAATCGGTCGGCTTGACTAACGATTAGGTCGATTAGTCGGGAATTAGTCGAGATTAGTCGGTCGACTTATCTAAATATATTTTTCATTAGTTTGTGATGTATTTTTTCACAAATATTGTATTTTGATCACTATACTCTATTTTTAACATGAGAAGACAATAAAAATATAATGTATTTGTTACCTTGTGATGATTTTCCATATAATCATCATTTGATACATCAAATTCTCACATTTGGTTATATTTGTAATTTTGAATCTACTTCATAGATGATATCAATGATCATGATAAAATTAGAAGATTACAATTTACAAGAGTCAAGAACTAAAGATCACAGAACAAAAGAAGATAAAACTGAAACTTACCGATATAGGGGAGAGCAACAGCTAGCCAGTGCCCAGTAGCAGCGTGAGGAAAAGGACGGCGGCGCACGCGCGGCCTGGCGACGGCACGCGTGGCAGAGGGCGACAGCGCATGGGGGGCTGTTGGTGGCGCACGCGTCGACTGGAGGTGGCGCGCGTAGGGGGGTCGGCGACGGCGCGCCCGTTGACTGGAGACGGCACGCACGCGGGCTGGAGGCAGTGCTTGCGACGGCGACGCAGGGAAACGGGAGGGATATCGGTCTCCCTCGGTGTCTCGGGTGAATTACGAATGAATGCAACCGCAACGCTAAATTATAGAGAAACCCTAAGCTGGGCTAGACCGCTAGAGTCCACGGGTGATTAATCGTTGATGTAGTCGGCAAAAAATGGTCGATTAACAGGCCGTGTTGACCGACTAGTCGGCCCAGCCGACTAGGCGACTGACTTGGGCCAAATTGTGTCGGGACTAGGCCGAGGCCGACTAGTCCCAACTAGTCGACCGACTTTTTTCGATTTTTAGCACACTGATCACATGTGTATGTATATATGCCGCAAACGGAGAAAAAAGAAGCTGAGAACATCTATCCTAATTGGATTGTTCATGTACTTTTTTTAACGATTGAAGGTACAGTATGAAAAATTATAAGATTACAGGTTTAGAAAAAGAGTATTATGAGCATGACAGATACCCAAGTGCTTGAAGACATTTTTTAACCAGATATGCTGATGGAATTGGACACAATTTGCAAAGTTTGGACATAGTTTAGAAACTAACGACACAGGAAACCTTGGTGGCTCGGCAGGGTATCGCCTTGCTCCGATGTCTCTATGGCTGGCAAGTGGGCCTCGCCTAGCTTGAAAACCATTTCAGTTGGGCCGGACTGGTATTCCTGAGCACGTGCGCCCCATGTATACATGGACCGTAACGTTGCTGTGGAACACTTGTGGCCCAGAAACTAGTTGGGCCGTCAGCCCATAAGTAATGGCGTGCCCCCGGCCCATAAACTAGTTGTCAGACTGTCACTTATAGCTGTATAAATAATCCTTACCCCGTTAGTAATCACGTTATGCGTTACAATTCTCAACTCAACGAATGACGAGTGAGCTTTGCTTAACGTAGGAACTAGTCTACAAAATTAAGTTAATGCACGTAGTGAAATTGATACGACCACGTCCAAGATTTCTACACCTACTTGAATCATCACATGGTACGCAAAATACAAAACCCAGTCAAAAATGTCAAATGATGAAGCAAATTGCATGTCAAGTGGCTTAAAAACGAAGAGCGATCGGATAAGGGATCCCTTCGGTAGAGGGAAAAAATTCTGCACAAAATTATAGACGAGATGACTTGTTGCAGCAATCAGTATCGTACGTGTCATTTATTGCAAACAAAAAAATCTTCACTAAACTCTTACTAATAAAAATCTTAACCGTTGGATTTAATTACTAATAGGTATTGTTGTTATGAAAAATTGTATCAGTTTCTAAAAATGTTTGTAAATAAATTTTTATAGGTGTATTATTTTTCAAAAAGAAATTTATCCAATCACGTAGTACGTTTCACGTAAGCTTCCGATCTGGCGCGCATCCATATCCTCTCCTGCGGGCGCCGCTGCTCTCACTGACAACTGGGCCAGCGATGCTGATGTGGCCCACATGTCAGTGGGATGTGACCCTGCTCACCTCGTCCCCCTCCGGTCATCTCCCCTCTCCTCCACCAATCCTTCTTCCGATCCAAATCTCACCATCCTCGCCGCCGCCGCCCCATGCCGCCGCCGTCGCCGTCGCCGGCTGCCTAGGGTTACGGCGGCCGCCGCTCCCCCTTCGCCGGCGCGATGGGGAACACCTGCGTCGGCCCCAGCTCCGCGGCGGACCGCCACGGCTTCTTCAACTCCGTCTCCCTCGCCGTGCTCTGGCGCCCAGGGGGCCGTGCCGAGCCCTCGCCGCAGGATTGCCCGCCTCAGGAGTCGAACCACTCCTCCGCCACCTCGTCCACGGCCCCCGAGCGCGTCACCATCGCCGACTCCGACCTCTCCTCCACCCCCAACTCCAACCCCAACAAGGCCAAGCCCAAGGTGAAGCGCGTGCAGAGCGCGGGGCTCCTCGCCGACTCCGTCCTCAAGCGCGATTCCGAGCGCCTCAAGGACCTCTACACCCTCGGGAAGAAGCTCGGGCAGGGGCAGTTCGGCACCACCTACCAGTGCGTCGAGAAGGCCACGGGGAAGGTGTTCGCCTGCAAGTCCATCGCCAAGCGGAAGCTGGTCAGCGAGGAGGACGTGGAGGACGTGCGCCGGGAGATCCAGATCATGCACCACCTCGCCGGCCACCCAAACGTGGTCTCCATCGTCGGGGCGTACGAGGACGCCGTCGCCGTGCACCTCGTCATGGAGCTATGCGCTGGAGGGGAGCTGTTCGACAGGATCGTACAGCGTGGGCACTACTCTGAGAAGGCAGCCGCGCAGCTGGCACGGGTGATCATCGGGGTCGTCGAGGCGTGCCATTCGCTCGGGGTGATGCACAGAGACCTCAAGCCGGAGAATTTCTTGTTTGTCAACCATAAGGAGGACTCGCCACTCAAGACAATCGATTTTGGGCTTTCCATCTTCTTCAAGCCAGGTCCGGCCTCGATCCTTGCTGCTGTGTTGTCTTATAAGGTGCAAGATTGTTGGCAATTGCGGATTTTACCCCCACCATAGGCAATGCTAGTTAAGCTGAGGTTTTTTGCCAACTTAGCGAGATAATGGTGGTGCATTGCGACCCCCTATAGGCTATAGTTTTGAGTTCTCGATTGGGTTCTAGTTACAACTAGATGGACTTCTTGCATATAACTGCACATATATTGCAATGGATACGTTTGTTTTTTCCAAATAGATGTGTATTTGACTATCTGTTAAACCTTTTTTGGTCCAAGTAGTATTGCGAAATTGTTTTTTTGATTTCCTGGGTTACAAAGAAAGAGACTGAGTTGTTTATCGCAAAATGCCAAAATCTGCAATCAAACTCTTGTGTAGATAAGTTTCATATCCATTCGCTATGATATATGCTTCTTAATTGAATGCATGCTGTACTTGCGGTGATCCTGAAATTTATGTTGCTGAAATTGCCAAGGGAATGGGATGGCATTCCATCTTTCCTTTTCATTTTTGGTTGTGAATTAATGCATTGATGTGACAGAACCTTAATGTACTGAACTAGTGTAATTTGAACTCTAATACACTGCTGTCTCCTTTTTTTAGAACACTGAAATACTACTGATTATGCACCTTTTCCAAACTCTAATGCATTCAGAATTGACTTTACAGGTGAAACTTATTCGGATGTCGTTGGAAGTCCCTACTATGTTGCACCTGAGGTTCTGATGAAGCATTATGGCTGCAAGGTGGATGTATGGAGTGCTGGTGTAATCATTTATATCTTGCTTAGTGGAGTTCCTCCATTTTGGGATGGTGGGATATGTCTTATCATTTATGCTGCTTTTTCAAACCTGTGGTTCTGCTTGATGTTGACAGTTTCCCTCTGTTTTCTGTTCTTTTGGACGCTGGCCTGCTTGCACAGAATCTGAACATGGCATATTTGAACAAGTTTTGAAAGGAGATATTGATTTTTCATCTGATCCCTGGCCTGCCATCTCAGACAGTGCAAAGGATTTGGTGAGGAAAATGCTAAACCGTGATCCCAGAAAGAGATTGACTGCACATGAAGCTCTATGTAAGTACAAATATCACATTATAGAGCATCCTGTCGGAGCCTTCTCTAGTGACCCATCTTTATGTTGGCAGGTCATCCTTGGGTTTGTATTGATGGAGTTGCTCCTGATAAACCTCTTGATTCTGCTGTCTTAACTAGATTGAAGCAATTTTCAGCAATGAACAAACTAAAGAAGATGGCTCTAAGGGTGAATATTGAGTATATTTTTGCTTGATTTTCTACCGAAGTACAAGTTATATTCCATACTGATGCACTTCTGTGTGGCATCTGTAGGTCATTGCTGAAAATTTATCGGAAGATGAAATTGCAGGATTGAGAGAAATGTTCAAAATGTTGGACACTGATAATAGTGGTCAGATCACATTGGAGGAACTAAAAACTGGCTTGCAGAGAGTTGGTGCTAATTTGAAGGACTCAGAAATTACAACCCTAATGGAAGCGGTGAATTTTCTAACATAACTATGCCCCTTCTATTTTCAGTTCAATATACGCTAAAACAAACCTTTGTTTTTTGTTTCTGAGCCCACTACCTCGAAACACTCTGTTAAGCTAGTGTTATTCAAATACCAAACTTGACAATAGGTGTTAAAATATGTGTATTTAACATCCTTCTTTAGCAGCTTGCAAGATTTTCTGACATTGGTGGTGGTTATTCGTAAATCTGTTGCATTTCATCCAAATTTTGTGGTTCTGATAAGTTGAACAGTACGTGAGAATGGACCTTTTATGTTCTAAGAAAGGACTGTTGTGAGGCACATTAGCTGTAACTGTAATATATGAGATATTTTTGGGCCAAGATATAATGAATACATATGGCCTTCAACTTGCAGGCTGATATTGATAATAGTGGTTCAATAGATTATGGGGAGTTCATTGCTGCAACTATGCATCTGAACAAAGTTGAGAGAGAAGATAATCTTTTTGCAGCATTTTCATACTTTGATAAAGACAGCAGTGGTTACATTACTCAAGACGAGCTACAAAAAGCCTGTGAGGAATTTGGCATAGGAGATGCACATCTGGAGGATATTATCAAAGATATTGATCAGGACAATGTAAGTGGACATTTCATTCATTATGAGATCTGAAAGACTAGAAGACTAAGAATCACATCACATATCTGCGTCTCTCTTTGTTTCGTCTCTGCAGGATGGCCGGATCGACTACAATGAATTTGTAACAATGATGCAGAAAGGGAATAATCCACTAGGGAAAAAGGGGCAAGGCCAGCGAAGTTTTGGTCTAAGGGAAGCATTGAAGCTTGGTTAATGGTAACTGCTCAAATCTTGCATTTTCTTTTCAGTTGATAAAGTGAACAGCCGGAAGGCCATAAACTTTGGGATCCACATATTAAAATGAATTAGACTAATTAGACGACCCATATTTTGTTAGTGACACTGTGATTAATTAGATTATCCTCAGCAAAACATAGAATGGAACCCAAAAAATTGCTGAAGCTCTTTGTATGTTCATTGCTACTAATGTGTTAGTAGGATATAGTAGGTTAGTGGCACCATACAGTAACTGATCTGTATAAAAACGTGCGCTATCAAAGCATATTTTATTTGAAGTAGTCAGGAGAAATACTCAGAACTTGAGATCTTTGACAAGTTCCTGATAATGATGATGTTATCTTGATTGTTGCTGCTACTTTCTTCCCAACTCGGCATTTTATTCACATTATTTTGTTCCCTGAAATTTTGAGTTGCTTGTTTATGGGTTTATTTTCGATGCATAAGCTTACTGTGATGTGGAAGAAGCAAACATTCCGTTATTGTTTATGTCCACTAACATTTTCTGCTGTACCTTCAATACCTTGAAGTGAGAGCTTATGGTTCAAATATGAATCAAACTGAACATAGGAAAGGGCTTTGATAGTTTGTTGTGTTAGCTTAATTATAACTCCTTTATTTTACCAAATACTAATTGCCTTTTGATCTAGTGCATTGGTGGATATATGGTTATCGTTTACTTTTTTGTTTGCAGGAATAACTAGTCCTGAATGTAGTGAAGTTCTATTCAGTAAAGGACGAAAACTGAATTCAAGACAAGCGTTGCTATACTCCTTTATCAACACTCTGAAGATACAACTAACTTTTGGGGTTCCATCAGCCGGACACAGAAGAAAGACAAGTACTTGGGGTTCTTCAAAGAGTTCAACGTCCGTGGAACCTCCAACCTTGTAGGTGTTTTCCTTTTTTCGGAATGGGCACAACTCACAAGAATAGCGTGTGTGTTGTTTCATAGTAATTTCATGTAGGATGCTCTGCTCGGATGGTAAAGCTTTGACATGTTTGGAACTTTGGATTGGCGAGTTGGATGAGATTCCTTTGCGTTGGAGAGTTGTATAGTTTAGTATTTAAATGATGTAAGAATTCGTAGGTTGTAACATAAACAGTAAAATGAATGAAATGGTTGTTTTAGTATATTTCTCAAGATTGTAACTGTTTTACTACTTAATTCTTATTTCTCAAGTGTATCATCCTCGATGTACTATGGCCCAGTCAATTGACAGTGCTAACCTCCTATTCTCTGCTGCATAATTACATGAACAGGTGATGCCAACAGAAAAAAGAATGTGAAAAGTATTTGTTCAGGCCATGGCCATATCAAATGCTAGAGATTTTTTAAACACCCCTTTTGAAAGTTTCTTTTCCCCTACTCACGGGAGAAATAAGTTGTTTTATTTCACAGGAGAATCTAATTAATGGCTGGAACTGGAATGCATATTCACATTATCATCATGAGCTATCTATGAGTTGGTTATGGTTACCATCAAAGGAGCTAGACCGTTCTAGAAAAATGGGTAAAGGAGGAAGAGAAAAACTTTTTTAAAATGGAATGAGATGTTTTTAAATATGTTGGAACGTATTAGAATTGATTAAAATACGCATTAGAAATTATTAAAATATGGAAAAATTGTAGCCCTAATCCTCCATGTAAGGCGAACATGTGACATCAACTGTCCATCTCAAGTATCTGTTTAGGCCATGGCCATGTCCATGTCCATGTCCAATTCAAGAGAACACACATTTTTTTCCTATTTCATGCAGAATTAAACTTTTTTTGTTTCAACAGAGAATAAACCTTTTCTTTTCACCAAAAATTTATGTACGCACATATTTTTTCATCGACTCCATCTTCTTCTGATGCTCATACAACTTCAACAACGTTTCCATGGTCAGCTTTGCAAACAAACTCCATGGCGGCGTCACGACCATCCACAAGATTGTGTACCTCTTTTGTTGGCGGTAGATAATCATCCTGAGGCATTTGTTGCAACTTCTGGATTTATCACCATGTTATTGGGCACGGTTGAGCTGCGAAGGATATGAAGTGCCAGCTATACCTGATCTTTCTGACCCAAAAATCCAGTGATCTGAACCACTGTTTGAGATCACCATTCTCTTCACTGTATAAGACTTCTAACAGTTCATTTAAAGAATATTTTATATCAAATTTAGATGTTCTTTTATAAAAAAATATGGTCCAACAAATCATCCAAACCATTATCTAAAATAGATAATCATCCAAACTAGATTTCTGATCACCCAAATAAAGAAAACTCTCATCACCCAAATGAAAGAGGCTCTTTTGAAATTTATGTTTGGATGAAAGAATTGGGTGATCTGTTGTAAATAGAAAAGATATGAATATGATATTTGTATAGTGATTCTCTATACATCTAATTTAAAAGATAAAATTTGGATGAACGGTTGATGATCCTATCAACATCTTTCACAGTATGGTTTGCCAGGACGTGAAACTAAAACCAAAAATAAAAAAAATAAATAAGGCCCACCTGTCAGTGGGTCCCACTGTCCTCACTATCTGGTGGCCCATAAAAAGGCCCATCTCACATGCTACGTTTTTCCTTTTTTTTTTCTCCGTAGTCAGTCAAAACTTGAAGCGTTATTTTTTTCCAAATCGGAAAAAACAATAAACAAAACAAACAAATAATAAATACTGAAAGGGAAATCTCGCAGTTGCAGAGAGCACAAACCCCAATTCCCAACGCCTCGGCGAGCGCGACCGCGAGAATAATCCGCGAGGAGGCAGGAGGGCTCGCTGCTTCGATCGATTCGGCGCGCAGGAGGAGGAGGAGAGGGAGGGATTGAGCTTGCTCGCTGTCGCCGCGGAGGTTGATCGGATCGGATCGGATCGGGGGGTCACCGGCCGCCGCTCGACTCGACGCCGCCATGATGGATCCGGAGATGATGCGGCTGGCGCAGGAGCAGATGAGCAAGATGTCCCCCGCTGACCTCGCCAGGATGCAGCAGCAGGTCAGATCCACCCCCCATGTGTTCTCCGTTCCGTTTGAACTGGCGATCTGGATTAGTTTTGGTGTCGTTTGTTTAGATCGGGAGGAAATCGCGTTTAATTCGGTCCGGTTTTGCATTTACGTCGAATCGAATCGTGCCAAGTTCAAATTTGGCCGGGATCGCGTTTAGGCCATAGCAAATCGTGTCACGAACGCACGTGTACCTGGAGTTCAGTTTGGTTGAGAGCATAGGGTTGAATTGTTCTTAGTGGAGTAGTTGATAATATTATTACTGTTTAAGTCATATGTTGTTGCTCTTATATACGTAATAAGAAAAATGGTGTTAGTCTTCAAGTCAATTAGACAGTGAGTTGTGGGCTCCAGGTTGGGTTTAATCTGGTCAGTTAATTGATTGGTGATATAACAATCTTCGAATGATATTTTGTTTTTTTTCTGTTGCTATAAACAACTGCATGCTTGTAAACTATTAAGCAATAGGTTGCTGGGTCTTTTGCACATTAGTTTATGACTTTTGCTTCAACCGCTGGAGTTTCCGCATGTCCTTAACAGCGTTGTCTCATACAAGCACATCCATGCCAGATGGTGATCATGACATATTTCGCATCACACGCCTGCCTTTTGTGCTTGTAGTGAACTAGAGGCCTTTCATATTGATCTTGTTGTTGCTTGACATTGTTGTTTATTTTCTGACGAGCCATGCACGTCATGAGATTGACAATTTCCTTGTTATGATTCGGATTGTTGCAGCTTCTGTCAAATCCTAACCTGGTAAAGTTAGCATCTGAGAGCATGAAGAATATGAGAGCTGATGACTTCAGACGAGCTGCACAGCAGATGAATCAAACAAGACCAGATGAAATGCTTGATATGGCCGAGAAACTTGCCAATGCAAATCCCGAGGAGATTGCTGCTATGAAGGTTCAGGCAGAGCAGCAGATGTCATATGTAATTTCTGGTGCCAAGATGTTGAAGCAGCAGGTATGTATAGCAGCCCAACTTCACTTGTTGCTATCATATTCTGTTGGAATTTGGGTACAGTAAGTTTATTTTTTTTCTTTTCAAAATAGAATAGAGCTTCATAACGCATAGCATCTTTGTGTAGTCTGACTAGTTCTGTTTTACACTTTTAGGCAAGGCAAATGAGTAATAAAATTTTAAATGCATGAAAAAAATAGCGAATACTGTATGTGCAGCGAGGTCCATACCATTACAGGTTTGGATCACCTTGAGTTAACTAGTGGAGTGCTGGAAAATATACATATGAACTTCATGCTAACTTGAACACCGAAGAGTATTTCTGTATTTGATGAACTTTTTTCCTTTACCGAAGAACTTAATGAGGAAGTTGCTAAGATACATGTATATCTACTGATGCATTAGTCAGGCTGAGGCAGATACATGTACTGTTTTGTGACAACTGTTTACTGCATCTTTGCACTTTTACCAATGTACCCTTGTTTAAGAAAACACTGCACCTCTTTAATTGTTTTACTATTTTGAACTTGCAAACTTCCAAGTTTTAAACTATTTATGTATTATAGATATTTGTTATTCCCAATCCCATAACATCACCCTTATTTGTTTCATCTTTTTTAAAAAATTCAGGGAAATGAACTTCATAGGTGTGAGCAGTATAGTGAAGCTGCTGCCAAGTACAAGCTTGTACGTTTTGAACCTCAAACCTTCATTTTGTAAGTAATTTTGAATTTCTTTCTGTTAAATCAATGCATTCTTTTCCTGACCAGGCCAAGGATAATTTAAAGAACATACCATCGCAAGCAGCACATTCTCTGCAGTTGGTGTGCACCCTTAATTTAATGGCTTGTTACCTGAAAACAAGGAATTTTGAGGAATGCATAAATGAAGGCTCAGAGGTATGTCTATTGTGAATGTACTGTTTTATTAACTAAAAGGCAACAGAATCTTCCTGTTAGTTTTGTTTGTTATTTGAGGTACTTCAATCTTTATATGTCGTATGTGTATACTGCTCTAACAACCTTGAAATAAAAATATTTTAGGTCAAGAAGTCTAACTTTTCAACATGTAACTGATGTCAAATGAGTTATTATATAATTCAACCATCATCTTAAACACAAATATTTTTTTGCTTCTGACTGCCACCTTTGGCTATTTATGAGCTGATGAAATGGAACTTTATACTCTCTTTGAGTTGGTCTTTTACTAGTTATTTTGTTGTTTGCTTTTGTTGAGTTCCACCAAGCACATTACCTCTTCTTTCACATCAAGGTGATTCAGTTATCAAATGTACTTACAGGTTCTAACTTATGATTCAAGCAATGTCAAAGCATACTACCGGAGGGGCCAGGCATACAAAGAGATAGGAAACCTGGAAGTAAGATTTACTTGACCCCTTTCTTTTGGCATATGCCAAGCCTTTTTGTCCTTTTCCTAAACTATGGTTGATTGTACAACTGCTTTCAGGCAGCTGTTGGTGACTTGAGTAAAGCGCATGAACTTTCCCCAGATGATGAAACTATTGCTGCAGTTCTGAGGTACGGTTTCAGTTATAGGCTTCTTGAAATATTACAGTTTAATATGCATTTTCCGAGATCCCCATATGAACAATTTTATGACCCAAAATATATGCATTTGTTTATTATCACTCCCGTAACGATGGATTGCATTTTCATGTGCATTTCATGAAAGTCCCCCAGAATATACAATTTTGCTGATGTTATTCAAATGTCATTAGTGTGTACTAGTCAATGTTCTGCTTCTGATTTCCTTTCGTGATACAGAGATGCGGAAGAAAAACTTGCAGTGGAAGGGAAAGGAGCGAATCACCCAAAAGGTATTTTCCTTGGCATTTCTTCTCATGAGAAACAAATTTTGTTGGAATTTCCATTTCCTGCCCTTTTTTAAACACTAGTGTAACTGTGCATGGAATCTGTGGTTAGATGATTCTTTTCATTATGTATGTTTCTTTTTTATTTTGCATAAATTGGTCTTTCCGATGAACATTACATTAGACATAAATAGCTTAAATGCTTAATAGAGGAAATGAATTAAATCAAGGTTAGGCTTGATTATGGCATACTATAGTAAGCATTTAGTGGGACAGCAGCATCCCTTTGTGCATTAGTTGGATCCTAACCTTATTACTAAAGTTTGGCTCATGCAACTCAATTCTTTTTTAATGTTACTGCTTGGAAGGCGTTGTCATTGAAGAAGTTGTAGAAGAAGATGTTTCCGAGTCATCAAGCAGTCAAAGAAGTTCATCCCCTGGATACACTGTTTCACAACCTCCTGAAGGAGAAGGGAACTCTAGACATTCAGGGCCTTCAAGCACAGCTAATGGCTTATCGAAGCTGGAAATGCAGGGAATGTCACCTGAACTAGTAAAAACTGCCAGTGATATGATTGGCACAATGAAACCAGAAGAACTTCAGAAAATGTTTGAAGCTGCTTCTTCATTGCGCGGAACAAGCTCCAGTCCAAATTTGGGACCTAATATGCCAGAAATGTCTCCTGAGATGTTTAAGATGGCATCTGACATGATTGGGAATATGTCTCCTGATGAATTACAAAATATGCTGAATTTTGCTTCTAATATGGGTGGTCCTAGTGCTTCCCCCTTGAGACCAGAGAACAAGTTTCAACCTTCATCAAGAGCCACAACAAGTAGTACTTCCCAGAGATCAGTGGATAACAGCCAACCTTCATCTTCTCAAAATGTCATGGAAAATCCTGATGAAATATTAAGCAACCAAAGGATGGGTGAATCATCATCCTCTGGTGCACCTTCTACAGCTGATATGCAGGAAACCATGAGAAATGCTATGAAAGATCCTGCAATGCGGAAGGTATAGAATCTTCGAACAAAAGAAAATTTTGAATGAATTTGTTACCTAGCAAAAAAGGTAGGATTTGGATTTTAACATATAGTTGTCTTTTTCTAAATTAACAGATGTATGCATCCATGATGAAGAACATCAGTCCAGAGATGATGTCAAGCATGAGTGAGCAGTTTGGAATGAAAATGACGAAGGAGGACGCTGCCAAAGCTCAAGAAGCTTTGTCTTCATTGTCTCCTGAGGCTTTGGATAGAATGGTGAGAAAACTAATCTAAACACCACACATCCATCAAATGTTTCTAGCTCTTCTTAGCTTCACGTTCATCACTCTCTCCTGGTGCATGCGACTCATACAGAGGCATGCATATGGTGTAATGTTTTCCTTTTGACCACTCATCAACAAGCCATATACTCTCCATTAGCTTTAAGGGATGAGCTGGTTCCAAGGGTATATTTTATGGCTCCATTCTGATTAGCGCTTTATTAAATATGCCTCATGTCTGTTCAAGCTTCGGCCCAAATCCAACTCATGGTTTTAGTTTACCCAATGTAAAACTGGAATCCGATGAATAATTTAACACTTGTTCTTTACCCAGATGAAATGGATGGACCGAGCACAGCAAGGGGTAGAAGCCGCGAAGAAGACCAAGAACTGGCTCCTAGGCAGGAAAGGATTGGTCCTTGCTATTGTCATGCTGATCCTGGCCTTCATCCTTCATCAGCTCGGGTTCATCGGTGGGTGATGCAAAAATGCAGAGATCGGTTGTAACTAGCTTGCAATTTGCAAATAATCGTTGGGTAGCGATATGTGTGCTTCCACTTTCTAACACCTGCTCCAAATGCTCCATGGGAATTAGTGCTAAGAATTCGATGGATCTGTGCCTTCCTTTGTAACACTGTTCGTTCTTATTCTTTTGTCGTGTCGAGTCATAATTATCTGTTAACATCATTCATCGGATTCTTGTATTTCGAGAGCTTGAAGGAAACGACTTCAGATTGAGGTAGTATTTGTTTATTCAGATTCAGATAACTTGCTTACATGTATTGACTAAAGGAGATACTAGTGTTGTTATTATGCACATGAGATGGTTGAGATATTTTGCTGGAATTTCTGCACAGGTGCTATATATAGATGTACAGAAAGCACGAAAGCACGGCACGAAGCCTGCATTTTAGGCTCGACCCGAGCATGGAGCCTGCATTTTAGGCTCGACCCGAGCATGGCCCAGCCTGGTTCCTATTGAGCCTGGGCTAGCTCGGCCCGGTGTTAAGTGCCATGCCTGGGTCGACCAGCAGGCATGCTGTGCCTGGGCCGACCAGCAGGCATGCGGGTGGCACGGCTCGGTTCCTATCGGGCTCGGGCTAGCTCGGCTTGGTTGTAAGTGTCGTGCTTGGGTCGACCAGGAGGCACGTAGGCGGCACGACTCGACATGGCTAAGGAGAGTTGGCCCGCTTGCGGCCTGTTAGCCGTTGCACCCCAATCGGCGGCCCAACCCATCGCTGCTCCCATCGGCGCGGCGCCCCTCAAACCCTAAACTTATTCCCCTCGCATCCGCACTGCATCTGTCGTCGTCCTCTCGCATTCATGTCTCTCGGTCTTCGCCACTCACCTCGGCCGCGCCGCCTTCGCAGCTTGTCGTAGGACCGCAGCCACCGTCGCCGCGCCGCCACCAGTCGATCCTCCATCTCCCCCTCCGGCGACGCCCGTAGGAGCTCTGATCTCTCCCTCCTCCTGTCCTCCACGTCTCATGATCTAATCGCCTCCACCGAAACCCTAATCCCCTTCTTGTTCTTCCCATCTTCTCTGTTCCTCTTCCTCTTCCCGTTGCTCCGGATCTGAGGCTGAGGCATCTTCTTCCTCGGTTGATCGGCTCGGTCTACCCGTCGTGGTCCGGTGGTCGTGGTCATTCTCTCCTTCTCTGAGTTCTCTATGAGTGACCCGTCGTGCTCGGCTCTGGCTCCGGGCTCCGGTCGCGCAGTAGCGCAAATAAGTCTCTGTCTCTCATTCCTTATCTTGTTTTTTCATTTGAATCTTGATTTGATTCTTGATCTGATTCAACAGTTTGATTCTTGTATTGTAGGCTTCTCTTTCTTTCTTCTGTTGCTTGTGCCCGGTGTGCCGTTGAGGTACGGAGCCACCGAGCCGACGAGGTCGCAATGGAGGGTGATGATGGCGATGGTGCTGGCGCCCATCCGCGTACCATCAACAAAGAGCTCATCGAGCTCGGCATGACCCCAGACGACCAAGACGACGCAAGCGCTGATGCTGCTTTATTGTTTGGTTCCAGTATGGATCCAATCAATTTAGATGGCGGCGGGGGAGAGGATGGAGGAGGTGCTGGTGGCGGCATTGGTGGCACTGGCACGGTGGGGATGGCGATGAGTTCCAACAGCACCGCCGACACATGCGCTGGTTCTTCTAGCTGCAAGCGAAACAGGTCAGGTGTCTGGGCTGACTTTGAGGAAATTTTAGAGACTTTGCCAAATGGTAAGAAGATTTGAATTTCTGCAAGATGCAATCTATGTAAGCATGAACTCTCTGCTCATTCTAATGCTGGTACTGGTCACTTGCTTAGGCATCAAAAATCTTGTAGACAGAAAGCTGATCATGCTGCTAGAGTTCAGTCTAGGATTGCATTTAATTCCGATGGTAGTTTTCGTAATTGGGATTATAAGCCAGATGTTGCTCGATCAGAGCTTTGTCGTTTAATTGCTAGACTAGATTTGCCCTTATGTTTTGGTGAGACAGCTGCATTTGAGGAGTATATCTAGCGTGCTCATAATCCTCGTTTTTCTAAAGTCTCTAGGCAATCCACAACTAGAGACTTGTCCAAATTGTTCTCTAAGCAACGTGGTAAGCTTAGGAACTCTTTCTCTGATGTTTCTTCTGTTGCATTAACATATGATATTTGGTATGGCAATGCAAAGGAAGATTACATAAGTGTGGTTGCTCATTTTATTACTAATGATTGGCAAATCCATAAGAGAGTGATAGGGCTTAGGCTTATTCAGGTCTCACACTCTGGAGTTAATATTGCTGAGCGTGTTGCTGCTGTAGTAGAAGAATATGGTTTGATTGACAAGGTTTTCTCTGTGACACTTGATAATGCTTCTTCTAATGCTTCTGCCATGAATAATTTGAGACCAATGTTTGCTAGTTACTTAGGTCCTGATCCTGATCCTGTTCATGCTAATAGACCTCATAGACCTAGTTTACTGCATCAGCGCTGTGCATGCCATATTATTAACCTTATTGTGAAATCTGGTTTGAAGAGGTTAAAGCCTTGCATAGAGGCTTTTAGAACTGCTATTTATTTCTTGAATTCCTCTAATCAAAGAATTGCTACATATAAAACCTTTTGTGAATCTAAAGGAGTTCGCCCTAGAAAGTTTGGCTTGGATATGGATGTTAGATGGAACTCCACGTACCTTATGCTTAAGCATCTCATACCATATGGAGTACATTTTCTGTTTTCATTGCAACTCACTATGGTTTGTAGGAAGGTCAACCATTACTTACTGATACTCACTCGTATGGTGCTGAAAAGGTACTAGGTTTTCTAGAATTGTTTTATGACTCAATTGTTACTTTTTTCCTTTTTAGGGTTTTCTCACAAGGGTAAGTTTTTACCTAAAAAGATTTTTAATAAGGCAGCCATTGCACAACTCAATAATAATATTAATATTATTACTATCTGTTGTCTCCTCTCCTATCTGCTGAGTGCAAGTGTGTTTCAACTTTCAATTGCTGTGCAGTGCAAGTGTGAAGTGTTAAATGAAATGATGTATATTGGACTGTATAATTGGACTGTGCTTTGGAGTTAATCTAGTTTGTTGGTGACTTTGTGTAGTTAGAAACTTAAACTTGACTTGAGTTGATCTGAGTACTTTGATCTGAGTTGATATATAAGTATATTGTATAATTTGTAATGTATTATGTATATCTAACTTTGATCTATAAGTAATATTATATCTTAGTTGATCTAATCTGAGACTGAGTTGACTTGATGTAGATCTGAGTTGATCTGAAATGTATATTGTATATTGTATATTGTATGCTTGCTTTTGATCTAAGTTTGAGTTTGTAATGTATGGTTGTATGCTTGCTTTGGATCATACTGTATGATTCATACATGACTTTTGTTTACATATAAGACTTTGGAGTTCAAAAATAAAGAAGATTGTTTCTGTTTTCATAGATGAATTTGAAGTTCAAAAATGAAAAAAAAGAACCAACTTCAGCACCCTCGGGCTCGGGCTGGCACGACCTTATAAAAATAGCGTGCTTTTTTAGGCCGGCCCAGCACGAAATCAGCCTGACAGGTTGTGCTTGGGCTGAGGGCGAAGCCCATAGGCCTTTTTGGCACGGCACGGTGGCCCGCAAGGCCATGCCTAGCCCGGTACAATCGGGCCGGGCTTCTTGCGGGCCCGAGCTGGGCCGGGCCAAGCGGCCCGAATGGCCATCTATAATGCTATAATCTCAGACTCATCATACTAAACCTTTTATCTTAGTATTTGTAACGATATGTGCGTGTACTTTAATACGATGCGATTAGTGGGGAAAGAGAACTTATATAAACCAGATGTATCAAATGTACCAAGAGAACATGTACAAATCACAGGTATCGCATATGCTAAGCCCATGAAATCCGTTGATAGAACGAGAAGAAAAGAATTAAATGAGTTGATTTGAACTTCTCTAAAACAAAGATAATTTAAATTCCACAATGTGGTTTTAAATTTAATTCCTAACAGACAGCAATTTTAAATTCAGCATGATGATAGATAGTATTAAAAATCTGGGTGAATTTTTTTAAACAATAATTCCTAACCGACAAAGCAATGCAAATTTAAAAATTTAAATTGTGTTGTGATGTAATTAAAACAAAAAGAAAAAGGGCCCAACCGGGTTCGAACCGGTGACCTATTGATCTGCAGTCAATTGCTCTACCACTGAGCTATGGACCCTGAGCTGTGTATAACTATCGTTTTTATTTATAACTAGGAAGTTAAACACGGGACATTTAGCTAATAATCACTGAAATTAAATATGTACTTTGAATTATATTTAAGCAATGAAATTAATAGGTAAAGGTCCATTGTAGTATGTACCGATCAATATATACTTAGAATTTAATGGTTAAATATGCAAATTAATGTTTGATATAAAGCTTAAAGGAAGTACTATAATTTGCAACGGAGCATGGCCACACGTTTGGATCTTGTAGGTGTGTCCGAATAAACTAGAGGTATAACCTCACGTAGTCACGTAGCACGGGCACACGTTCGTTTGACCACCAAACACACGTATATATACTACTTCGCACGTGGTATTTCATCACAAAGAAATTAAATGCAATCTACTACACCATAGCTCAGTAGTCTACACAGATTGGATGATTAATTTGATATCATATGCACCATAAAAATATAACCGAAGTGTAACAACTATTATCACAAAACCCATTATAAAACTATCGGTTAAAAACCGCTATCACTATCAGTTTTTCATCCGACACTAGACCAATAATAGTGCTGCGAAAATTGATAGCTGATTATCACCGCCAGTTCGTGTTATCCACTGGATCGGGAGTGGTACTCCCTATATCCCTCACGAACCGTCTAGGTTGTTGGTTCGGAATAAAACATTGTCTAATTATTGGAAGAGCTTTGCATTAAATTATTGGAAAAGCTTTGCATTAAAAGATTCTAATTGCAGTTTACATGATGGCTAGATGAAGAAAAAAAATTGCCAAGGTCTGATTGCACTTAACATGAACAGATAAAATTTGCAATAGAGGATCCTTAGGTGGTGTTCTCCTCCCATCTACTAAACGGTGTACTTTTGAAAAAAATTATTTTAAAAAATCATATTAATCTGTTTTTAAAAATAAAATAATACTTAAATAATTATTTAATTATGTGTTAATGAGTTATTTCGTTTTGCATGATTAGTTTCCAACATCAGCTAACGAACGCAGCTATGGATAGATAAAGAAAAAATTGCCAATGCGTGATTGCAGTTAACATGATCAGGTTATAAAAAATAGAGAAAAAACAGACATATGTCGATGCCTGATTGCAGTTCGTACAGGAACAGATAAAAAGTAAAAATTAAAACAAGCACTTGAAAAATTTAAAAACATCAAGGTCAGCTGATACGTGAACAGATAAAAAAATTAAAATTTTTAAAACATCAAGGTCGGATCGTACATGAATATATAAACAAACTAGAAATAAAAAATATTTGAACATATTAAAAATTAAAATTTAAAAACTTGAAAAAATAAAAGCAAATAAAAAATAAAAACCTTTGAACAGATCAACCAATTTAAAATAAGAAACTTGAAAAAATAAAATGAAAAACCCAAGGGCCCAACCGGGTTCGAACCGGTGACCTATTGATCTGCAGTCAATTGCTCTACCACTGAGCTATGGACCCTTTTGTTTTAAATTTTATATACTTATATAATTAACCAATCTTATGAAATTTGTACTTCATTTCTATGCATGGACCTATCTATGTTTTTTCTTCAGAACTTTCTGACATAAATATTATGATGTATATATGGATTATTAACCAGTTGTATGATCAGTTTAATCACGTACTCAGAAGTATACAATGAGTCATATTTTGACTATCTAATTTTAAGCTTTGGCCAACTATTAACCCCGACCAAAGTATTTAGTTTTTTAATTACCCTAAAAAGCAATATTATTGGATTTTTATTGCACGATGGGATTTCCTCTACTAATAAAATTTATTTTTGAAAAATTGACAATAAAAATTAATATGAGAAGTAACATTCCACGAACATACAAGTTTGAATTTGACTTCTATATGTTATAACTAAATAACAAATTAAATTTATTTATATAAGTCAAATTTAAATATTCATATTTGTGAAGTGACCGATATATCTTATATTGATTTATCTTGTCAATTATTTTAAAAATAACTATTTAGATGACATAAAAAGACAAAAAGATATCAATTTTTTATTGATATATTCATTTATTTTTTTATTCTTCTGTTTTTATTGATATATTGACTAATCATTCGTTTTATTAAAAATACCATGTAAAAAATATAATTAATACAAATATTTTTATAGTTATATAAAATAAATTTTTAAATAGGGCGAACGAAACTTATAAGATCGCTCAACGACGTCGTAGATGAAAAATATGGAGGGAGTACATCCATTCATGCTAATTATAATTGCCGATTTACCGTGTCCAGGTGTGTCAACGTTGGTCAGAACGTGTTGCAACTTAATTGGAAGCGACCGAAATTTACCGCGTCCGATCCAAGGCGTGTCAACACTGATGCGAACCTATGTGTATGTACGCGCGTGTGTATATCTATAATCTATAATCTATAATCTATATCTATATTCTATATAATAACTATCTACAAAGTAAATAAATAGTATTTTCATCTAAATTTTATTTTGTAAACCTTCTGAGTTTTTCAAAATTAACCCACAATCCATCTGGCTATTTTTAAAAAAACCCAGTTATACATACGATAGAGCTTATCTTAACTACTTAAAAAATCTATAATTTTTCGATCATCAAATCTATAACCTCTCGCTCCATTGTTGCCTCACTTTTCTCACCTTCAGCAAGTGAACCCGACTTACCCGCCTCTTGTGTTGCCGTGCATTGCTGTGAACAGCGGCCGAGCACACGCTGCACGCGTGAGCTAGCGCGCTACCGTCGATATACATGCAACTTTTCCTATTTATCAATATATTTTTCTAACTAATAATATCCGAGTCATAAATATTTTAAACTTTTACCAAATTTCTAATCAATTTAAAGTATCAGTAAGTCAATATCTATTTTTATTATATTTTTTACTTAATTTGGTAAAATTAAATTAACTTACACTAAATGTCTATATGATACTATTTCTTAATCAAGGTCCAATGGTATATAAAGTTGAAGATACTCTTGCTTTTAAAGTTATATATATATATATAATAACTATCTATAAAGCAAGTAGTGTTTCTATCCAAAATTTTCGTTCGTCTCTGGTTATTTTGCATAAAACCCCTTGAGTGTTTATAAAATTAACCCGCAATCCTAATGCTGAAAAGAAAGGAAGGGCTTGGATGAAAAAAAGACCTCATACGTCCCTCTCTTCCGTCCCCATCCGCCCCGCGCCTACGCCCCTCCCCCGTCATCGCTCGGAGCTCCCGCGCCGCCACCTGGACCTTCGCCCTTCGCTTGCTTCCCTCCCTACGTCGTCGTTCCGTTGCAATGCACGGGCATTTTGCTAGTATATATATATATATATATATCTATAATCAATAATCAATAACATAACTATCTATAAAGCAAGTAGTGTTTATACCCAAAATTTTGTTTTGCTCGGCTATTTTGCAAAAAACCCCTAGAGTTTTTTCAAAATTAACCCATAGCCCCAATGCTAAAAAAAAGGAAGGACTTGATGAAAAAAAGACCTCCTGCGCCCATCCCTTCCTGCGCCCCTTTCTCCCGTCCTCATCCGCGCCGCGTCCCACGCCGTGCCTGCGCTTCTTTCTCCCATCGCTGTTCGGAACTCCTGTGCCACGCTTGCGCCCCTCCCTCCCATTCCCATCCGCGCCGCGCCCCGACTTTACCCGTTGCAATGCACGGGCACAGTTGCTAGTATATGTATATATATATATATACACACACACACTAGCAACTGTGCCCGTGCGTTGCAACGGGTGAAGTCGGGTATATATATATATATATATATACACACACACTAGCAACTGTGCCCGTGCGTTGCAACGGGTGAAGTCGAGGCGCGGCGCGGATGGAGACGGGAGGAAGGGGCACAGGCGCAGCGCGGGAGCTCCGAGCAGCGACAGGAGGTAGGACGCAGGCGCGGCGTAGATGGGGACGGGTGAGAGGGGCGCATGAGGTTTTTTTTCATCCAAGCTCTTCCTTTCTTTTCAGCATTGAGACTGCGGGTTAATTTTATAAACACTGAAGGGGTTTTCTGCAAAATAACCAGACAAATTAAAATTTTGAATAGAAACATAAAGAGAGTTATATATATATTGACAGACCGAGAAAATTTCAGTATGACACCAACGCGATGATATCGTCGTGTGCGGTGTGTAGCCTAGATAGATAGATAGAACGATGATGAGATGAACTCAGTCACAAGAACCACACATATTCTATCTTTATGTTTAAAAATATTATACGACATAATTTCTTTATTTTTTAAATATAGTAGAAACACAAAATTTTGACCGTAAATTTATTTTACGGTGATATGAAAAGTCCATCTTCATAAGTCCATATTAGTGGAGGAGAGAGGAGAGAGAGATTGGCAGCAACCAACCAGATGATCAGTGGCCAAACCTAGCTAAGTACCTAACACGTATATATGGCCGGCGACAGGTTGCCGTTTTCCGACAGCAGGCAGCCATCCATGGCCGACTCAGACGGCGGCCACTACTACAAAACATTTCATAGGTATCGGTCCAAAAGGTGCCGGTTCAATTAAGTTCGGCACCTACTATATCTATAGGTGTCGGATGAATAATAGAACCGACACCTATACTATAGGTGGTGGTTCTTATTATGAACCGTCATCTATTCTTCGCGAATAGGTGTCGGATGAATAGTAGAACCGACACTTATACTATAGGTGACGGTTCTTATTACGAACCGCCACCTATTCTTCGCGAATAGGTATCGGATGAATAATAGGTGTCGGATGAATAGTAGAACCGGCACCTATACTATAGGTGACGATTCTTATTACGAACCACCATCTATTCTTCACGAATAGGTGTCGGATGAATACTAGAATCGACACCTATACTATAGGTGGCGGTTCGTAATAAGAACCGCTACCTATTCTCAGAAAAACACTATTTCCTCGATTAGTACCATACCGCTTGCTGAACAAGACCAACACCAGCTTAAATATGCATATCTCATGTGCATGGCCAGCTGGACTCAGTCGCTCGTGCCTGTAACTTTAACTCGCGGGCATGAAAGAGGGCTCGCCATCAAGGTACGTAGTTGCATGAAAAAATTTGGTGGGTCCGGTAAATATGATGGGTCCAGTTAAAGGAGTGGACACCTAAGGAGATTTTTCAACCGACACCTTTGGCCTAGATAAACAAAAGAGTTAAAGTGGTTTAAAATAACATTGAGATAAAATTAGCTGGAAAAATAAAAACATTGGTTAAATTGAGGATGGTCAAGCAAAAACACCAATAATAAAAAACAGTTCAAAGTAAAATTCACTAATATTTTTATAATTTTAGCCTCACATTTAAGTAAGAGGCATCTATATTATTTTTATTTAGAGACAAAGTACAAATATAGATACTCATAGCATACGTGTACTCGTCTCTATAAGCACATCTAAAAACTCTATAAGCACATCTAAAAACTAAGCTGCCATAACTTGATTGACGAAGTCATCATGATGTGTATAAAGATGGCAACGGGCTTGAAAAATCCGTGTACCCGCGGATACCCGACCCGGTGGGTGCGGATACGGGTGCGAGCTTGTGCCCGCGGGCACGGGCACGGGCACAGGGTTATGCCCAACGGGTATTTTTATATGGGTAAAATTTAAGTATACCCGTACCCGCAAACCCGTCTACCCGCACTGATAGGTGGGACCATAAAAATAGAGGTATATAAATGCTCATTCTAGGGTTTTATTTGACCAAGCATTCCCATCCGGGCGCCCGTCACCCGTGAGCGCCCGTCACCCGTGAGCCGCGCGGCGCCGCCCGCTCTCCCCTTGGCGCCGCCGCCTCCCCCGTCTGGCGCCGCGCCGCCGGCTCCTCCCCGCCGGCGCCGCCCTCCCGCCGACGCCGCTCCCGGCTTCCTCCCGCCGGCGCCGCCTCCCGCCGACGCCGCCGGCTCTCCCGCGACGCCGCCGGCCCGGCCTCCCGCCGGCGCCGCCCGCCCGGCCTCCCGCCGGCGCGCCCTCCCGCGACGCGCCGGCCTCCCGCCGGCCACCCGCCTGGGCCTCCTCCTCGTCGCGCGCCGGCCTCCTCCGCGTCGGCGCGCCCGCCCCCTCCCTCGTTGCGCCCGCCCGCCCTCTTGCGGCGCCCGCCCGCCCCTCCCGCGGGATGCTGGTATGCCCGCGGCATGTTTTACCCGCGGTAGCGGGCGCGGGCGAGTGTTGCTACCCGTGGCGGGTAGCGGGCACTGCACGGTACAAAATTTATCTCGCGGTACGGGTTTGAGATATCACTATCCGCGTGGATTTTACCCGTTGCCATCTTTAAATGTGTAGGTGTTGAGGGGCACGTTGCCTATCATTGAAAGAAACATTAGCCATAAATACGAGCATTCATATCAAGTTTAAAACTTAAATCTCATTTCACTGTATCATGCTACTCCTCATTTGAGTACAACTTATTTAGTGAAGGGAGCAAAGGTGACAGCTTTGTGAAACTTATAATATATGACATAAACCCTCATTAGTTGTGTCCTTATGTAACTTTAACAATAACAACGTACTCTTATCTTAAAAAACAACTACCGGTGTGGAGATTATAGCTAAAGTTTTTTTTTTGATGGATGGTGTATAGAGAGAAACTGTTAGGGTTCTCTATCTTCATCAAAGGAAGTGAAATGTGTTATAGTGATTTAAAAAAATAAATTAGAAAGGTAGAGCAAGTTTGGGCCTCTATACTCAAAACTTAAAACTTTGTTTCTAAATTTATATTATATTTCTTTTGTTCTAAAATAAACCAACTTAGTTTGAGATAAGACATAACTCGATAATGAATCTGAAGCATGTTGGGATTTGTTGTATTAAGTTTTATCCCAATTTAAATTGATTTATTTGGAGACGAAAGAAATATTTAGAAGTTCGTCATAAAAAAATATTTTGGCGGGCCGATGAATCTTTTTGGCGTGCACACCGTGCGCAATATGGATTACTCTACTGACTCCTCTGCCCTCTCCTCTCCTCGCCGTATCGATCGAGCCGAGCCGTCGCCCCGTCGATCGACCGCCAATGTCCCCGACGTCCCCACCTAGCCCTAGCCCGTAGCTACCTCGCCGCGCCGGCGGCGAGCCGCCGTCGGGGACGTCCACTCACACTCAGCCCTGTAGTCTAGAGATCCCAAGAGCTAGGCCGTGTTCCGCTCGGCGTCGGCTCAACCAGCCACGCGACGGGCGACCAATCTCCGGCCTCCTCCAGGCGGCCGGCGAGCCTTGCATTGGTTGGTATATCCGTTCGCCATCCAATCCAACCCTCAATTCTCCTCCTCCATTTTTTAATTCCCAGGAAATTTTCGTTGCAGATAGAGGTTGAGGGGATCAATATATTTTACCCAGATGGGAAAGAGAAAGAGGGGAGTCCGAAAGAAAGAGAAGAGCTCTTCATTTGAGCGAATTTACCCATGGTATGCAATTGCAAATATCAGCTTCTAATAATTCAGTAATGAGATTGGTGTTTGTTGTTCTTCCTAGCACCCACCAGGCCACCACATCACTCGAACAAATGCTGCAAAATTGGTGCGCGTAATACTCTTGTTCCAATTAAACTATTAAGTTTATGTGTATTGGTAAATGTAAAAAAAAAGATAAGGTGAAACAACAGCTATATACTTGAAGTATTGTTAAATTTATTATGCTGCGTGTATTGCACAAAGCCCTCAATGCAGAATAGAAAGGTTAATAAATACACCGATGATGTGCGTACAGTATAAACTAATTTAGGATTTATGACACTCCTTTCTCTTTCTATGAGGTGTGTATAGAGAGATTTCAGTGATATCTTATTCAGTTTAAAAATGTGCAGGGTGTATAATTAGCCATGAATCATGATGCATATCAGTGGCCGACGATTGATTAAACAATGGGGAATACGAATACGCCTCACCCTCATTGTTCAGACCAAAATCATGCCCATTCATCCAACAGAAACGCGTGAACACCAACCAACCAATGAAGTTTTTCTTTTGACAGGATAGAATACAATATATATGACATGTTTCTTTTTTTTTGGTTAATTAGAATAGTGTTGCTGCTGAATTATATGGCGTCATCTTATGGCTAATCGACATGGTCCAAAATTAAGACGCGTATATCTGGAAGGAACTGAACTGCTGCAAGATCTGTTCATCAATCAACGTCTTGGCTTGGTAAGGTTGGTAGTTCACAAATGCACATCGGATGTGTATATCATCCCCGTATGAAAATGACAACATTTTGACATTGTCTTTAGCACCTTAGGAATCACCAAAGCTTTTGTTTGTTACTCTAGCTATGTTGTTTCCTCCGTACTAGCCATTTACTTGTAAGTAATATGTCCATACTAACACTATGATGTCACATCATAATATTTGCATAATAAACTATTAAAACTTTATTTTATATGATTGAAAATAACTTTTGTAAAATCTGTCCATTTGAGAGAAAAAAAGAATGAAAAAAGGCAAGGAGCACACGCGCGCGGGGGAAGCAACGGGGTCCCATCCGTATGGGTCTAGCGTGGGGTCCACCTAACCAACACTAATTTTAATCAAAGTGGGGTAGGGAGGTTGCAAATTGCTAATTGTTAATTGTTTAGATGAAACTAATACATTTTATATTAGTATAGGTAATAATCGAGGTATTAATAGTGTAACCACTGATCGATGAAAATTACATCTCCATTTGTTGCAAATACTTGATAAATTCCATGGACACCATATCCATCTTCAAAATCAGCATCGACGGACTCTAAATTTCACCATGTCCATTCCCTCTAATAAATCCGATGACTTAACTTGGTTACCCAATGACCTAATTTAAGGTCTTGGAGATGTATATTTTGTCTCTGTTTTTGTTAGCATTTTTTTATGTGAAACCTTTATGCGTATAGAAATTGCTCTAAATTATAAAAAAATCACTTTATAAGTTTATAATAATTAAAATTCGATTAGTTATACGTTAATGGCTTTCCTTTTACGTACCTTTACATATCCATCCAACTCGAAGGGGTAAATATACCTTCCATCATCCTTTTTCATTGTAGACTAGTTAATTTTTTGTCTCTTGTCTCGCTTAATTTTTCCTTTATCATCCGTAGATAGAAGAATCATCTCAAGCTCAAGCCCTCGGGTTTCCAATATATGGCCTCAATGAAACGGCAAATGAATGAGCAAAAGGCAGAATTATGTTCACTAATGTGTGATATGATAGAAAATGGATGATCAATAACTCAAGGTGGTCCAAACAAAAGACCCCCTAAATCTTTTGCCACCATGACGTATAATACAAAAGTTAGTAGTATACCGCAGCATGCAGAGAGGCATGGTCAAAAATGCTAATACGCCATCAAACACAACGGATGAAAGCAAGGTTAAATGCCCCCCAAAAAACACAGCTAAAAAGTTTTTTTTGTTAAAAAAAAAGAAGAAAGAGCACACGGCAGCAAAGTTTTCGCGCGGCGGCACAACACATGGTGGCTCTACTAACATTTTTTAGCAAATACAATAACAAATTATAAGCTAACGAAAAGTATACATGAAAGAAAAAAAATAAAAAAGCAGGTTATAAATTTGTAATCAACTACATTACAAACTCGATGCTAGATGAAATTATATATTAACAATGTAATATATATATTTATATATAATTATTATATAAATTAGATGAAAAGAAATAATTTGAAGCTGATAGCTGAGAATATTCATGAAAACGAATTCAAGTTTAAATTAAAAAACACAACACAAACTCGCGCCACCACGCAAAGCAAAACTTGACCCACACAGTATCACACGCACCAACTAATCAGTTCCTTTTTTTATAAAAACCCAAAAAAGGCGTACAAAAAACGTGTCGCGAACCTGCACAGCAGCTAGCGCCGCACACCGACACACCCACCCTCCCCCGGCCCCACCTGCCAGCCTGTACCCACCCTCGCGTCTCCTTCACTTATACACAATCGCATCGCATCCATCTCTCTCCTCGGGTAAACCCCACCTCCATTTTTACTCCTCAAACTCTCCCACGTCCCACGAGGCAGACGAGCAGAAGCACAAACCCAATCCCATCCCATCCACCTACCGCCGTCGCCGCAGCGGCAGCGGCAGGCAGCCATGGGCGCCACCGCCCTGCTGCTCCTCCCACTCCTCCTCGCCGCGGCCGTCACCGCGTTGTCGCCGGAGCAGCCCGCATTGTCCGCTACTCCCGCCGCCGCCGGTGGCAACAACAACAGCAGCAGCAGTACTGCAACTACGGGGGTGAACTCGAACTCGGTGCTGGTGGCGCTGCTGGACTCGCACTACACGGAGCTGGCGGAGCTGGTGGAGAAGGCACTGCTGCTCCAGGCGCTGGAGGACGCCGTCGGGAGGGGGAACGTCACCATCTTCGCGCCGAGGAACGAGGCCCTGGAGCGCGACCTTGACCCGGAGTTCCGCCGCTTCCTCCTCGAGCCCCGCAACCTCCGGTCGTTGCAGCAGCTGCTCCTCTTCCACGTCCTCCCCGCCCGCCTCCACGCCTCCTCCTCTCCCTTCCCTTCCTTCCACCCCACCCTCTCCGGCGAGCACGTCGACCTCTCCGCCGCGCCGATGAGGGTGGGCGCCGCGGCCGTCACGCGGCCAGACGCGGTGGTGCGCCCCGACGGCGTCATCCACGGCATCGAGCGGCTACTCGTGCCGAGGTCCGTGCAGGAGGATTTCAACCGCCGCCGCAGCCTCGCCGCCATCTCGGCGGTGCTCCCGACGGGCGCCCCCGAGGTGGATCCCAGGACGCACCGCCTCAAGAAGCCCGCCCCACCCGTTCCCCCGGCGCGCCGCCGGTGCTGCCGATCTGGGATGCGATGGCGCCGGGACCCTCCATCGCGCCGGCGCCGGCTCCGGGGCCGGGCTCCGGGAAGCACCACTTCGACGGGCACAGCCAGGTGAAGGACTTCATCCAGACGCTCCTCCTCTACGGTGGCTACAACGAGCTCGCCGACATCCTCGTCAACCTCACCTCGCTCGCCACCGAGATGGGCCGCCTCGTCTCCGAGGGCTACGTGCTGACGGTGCTGGCGCCCAACGACGAGGCCATGACGCGGCTCACCACCGACCAGCTCAGCGAGCCGGGCTCGCCGGAGAACATCCTCTACTACCACATGATCCCGGAGTACCAGACGGAGGAGAGCATGTACAACGCCGTCCGCCGCTTCGGCAAGGTGAGGTACGACACGCTCCGGCTGCCGCACAAGGTGACGGCGAGGGAGGCCGACGGGTCCGTCAAGTTCGGCCATGGCGAGGGCTCCGCCTACCTGTTCGACCCGGACATCTACACCGACGGGAGAATCTCCGTGCAGGGCATCGACGCCGTGCTCTTCCCTCCCAAGGACACCGCCACCGGCGGCGAAGGCTCCGGCTCGTCGGGCGCCACCCCCGTCAGGAAGGCCCCCGCCGTCACCGCCCACTCCAAGTCCAAGCTCCGACGAGGTCAGTTAAAAAACAAAATCACACTCTTCTAATCACACAATGCTGGTTAATTAATTAATTCCGTGCCGTAAATCTAGAGGTTTAGGAGGCAATTTCGCTGTGATCGATACACTTGGGGGGTAAAAACCGTGCGGTAAAAACGGAAGTGAGTGTCGGTGCGGGGTGTTTTTACTGTTGGTGAGGTGGTGGGTCGCTGTCGCGGGCAGTTTGGTCACCGCAATTTGCCGGGAATCGAAGCAAAGACGCATCCAGCTAGCCACGCCTCTCACCAACATTTTTTTGGTGTTAATTACTCTAGTATAGCAAAGTAGTACTCACTCTTTAATTATAATAAACATTACACTTAATCACTTAATCATGCCCCGGCCTCCATCTTAATCAAGGCATTTAGTAGCTCAGCTTAGCTGTGTCACGTTGAAGTCTCGAGGACAGTCAGCTTAGTGTGTGGGGCCCACCGCGCAGCGACCATAAATTGGCGGCACGTTATTCCGTTGGGTGGGAGGGGGAGAGAGCGTGGCACGGCGAGGTAAATTAATGCAAGCGAGGCGCCGTGGTTAATTTTTATTACTAGTACTACTACTCGTGATTTGGTGGAGGAAACCGCGTGAGTCCGTACGCGGCGGGGGAGACAACGAGGGCTGAGCTGTCGTTTGACACCGACGGCGGCTCGACCCCAACTGTGAGCTGGATGCCCTTAGGTGGGACCCAGACGTCAGTGTGACGGTCCGTGCGTTGGTCATTCATGCCTTCGTGGTGCCCTCGTGACTCGGGAGTGGGGTAGTTACGCTCGCTGACTCGTGGGCCCGGCTGGTGTCGCTTTGTGGTCTTGCTGGGCCCCGCTTGTCGGGATGTACCTGTCTTTTCCTCGCTTCCTTTGTTTTATCCGATTTACTGCTTTGCAATATCTGAATTTTGACATACTAGCTACTACTACTATGCATTATGCAATCGTGATCTGAAATTGTGTTATGGGATGTAAAGAGAACGGAAGACAATAAGCAATATTTAAGGAGTATTCTGGAATGGCCAACTGTGATGTCCATTGTAAGGAAAGATTATTGGCATCAGGGGGTGATGTGACTGAGTATCTATAATGTGATGAAGGAACTAATTTAACACCGTCACAACAATATATACTCACCACTGATTCTGCAACTAGTAATTAGTATTATTGACATACTATGCTCCATGGCTTCATGGTTTGTTATTTTTATTTCTTCCAGATCTCCTAAAAATCATTTTGCTTCATGTTGCAGGGAAGTTGTTGGAAGGGGCATGCCAAGTGATGGGCTTCCTAGGTCGAAGATCGCGATTCGCGAGCTGCCAATAGACGATGACAATGGCTTGATGGATGAATGTGTATATCTGCCTCTGCTTTTTGCCCGACTCATGACGCTGAAACATGAACCGAAATGAAGACTACAGATGATAATTGGTTGGATGGATGGACAAGACTATGATGGTTTTTTAGCTTAATTAAGATTTAAGAGGAAATAAGGTGTCATGAGGACAAGTTGAGACAGATGGCAGACCTTCTAGTTGGTTGTTGGAGGTGGAAGGGAGAAAAAGGGGTGGAAATTTGTTTATACTACTGGTCAGTGAAGATCAAACACCGATGTATAGCAATTAAACTTTCTATTTTTTTATTTGTTTTATCTTGTTGATGATGATGTTCAGCTCTTTTTGATAATGAGGAATTCCAAAAAAAAAATGCAGTGTTCATGGACCATTATCTTCCGTCTCCTTTTTCCCCATGTTTGACCACTGATTTATGATGCATCACTGGTGACAAAATTTTTGTACTTCACGTCATAATATGAACTGTTATCAGTAACAATATCAAGTAGATCAAATCAATAAAAAACGAGGCATAGATCTTGTCAGCTCCATCAAATAACCAAAGCTTATTTATTTAGCTTTCAGGCATGATTCCTGCCTGAAGCCGTCATGGATCAATTTTTGAAATGGTACAATGGAGCGTTCACAACATCCCTGCGCCGAACTATTGCAATCTGGACAACACCACGGTGATCTTCCTTGCGAAGATTATTCTTAGCAACTTTGTAACCATCTGCAGAAGCCAATGCATCTACTGAGCTCAGATGAACAAGTCTAGCAGCTACCGTCGGCTTTGGTTCTATCCTCATTGCAGGGTTGAATTCCTGATAATATGAAGCAGCAGCTCCAGTTGATCTTTCAAACCAAAAAAAAAAAACCAGTGAAATTCACCAGTTTGAGATGGGGGTGAGGGTGAGAAGGAAGGTTCCGAAGTTCGCTATGACGCTTATGATAGCGAAGACGGTCATAGGATATCCACATTTCCATCCACATCTGTCAAATTGGTGAATATGTATCATAGCGAATCCAAGTCCTCTCCATGGGAGTGGTGTATGTAACATAATATTGTTCCCTTTTGATCTTACATATTTGACTTTTAGGACAAGATTTAGCCAGAATTTTATATTTCAGTTCATCAGTGATTTTCTCAAATGCTTAGTTTAAAAACAAAAGAAATGTTATACTTAAAGTCAACTCAAACAAAAGGTATTGTCACATAAACTTGTTATTCTAATATAAAAATTGATGGTTGGAATTTTTAAAGTTTCATCGAATCTTATCCTAAACATTAAATATTTATGATCGAAGGAAGTATAAGCATTGTCTCAATAGCTAAAAATAAAAAGAGATATACTGTATCCAGACTACTGGATGGATCTATTCGTAATGATAGCACTTGAAATGACAAACTTACATGAAGTTCCAAATTCTCCAAGAAAGGAGATGCCTCCAGGAGGCAGTCGAAATCAAGGACATCTGCCTTCATTTTATAGGGAAAAAATAATTCCAATCTCAGATGCCTTAGATAAATGAGTTTGTTAGTTTTGTCCGGTAAAGCAGCTCTCTAGCACAAACAAAAAAGGAGATGAAAACATTGAGTTCAATCAAACTAAACTTAGGCTGCACATAAATGTGCAGAAAAAAGGTGTGTGTGTGTAGCTCAAATCACAAGTTCTTTACATCCCAGGTCAGTGTCTCAAGATGAGGCAGAGTACTGGGGAATTACCGATGAAGAACTTCAGCTCTTGTTACCCATGAAGTCCTTTATCTCTGCATAAAAAATATTTGCAGACTGATCTTCTATAAAACTAATCTTTCCTTTCAAAAAGATAGGGAGCTGTGAAAATTATGTTAGATGTATATGTATTCGTGTTGGAGTTTTATGTATATGTATTCGTATTGGGATTTCTTCTTTCCTCTACCTATATATATTTGGGCATAATGTCCCTGTTAATAGATATGTGATATTTCTAACATGTTACCGGAGCAAAATTAGGGTTAGATTTTTTTCTCACCATATTTCTTTTGTGCTCTCGCCGTCGCAGAATCTTGATTTTAAAATTGAAACAATAATTGATTCAAACCAACATTTTCCCATGGTTCTATTGTCCAGAAAGGTGATGGTGGAGCTTCTATTCTGATAGGTTCAGGAGATGAGAACTCTATCTGCTTTGGTTTGGAGGGCTGGTCCTTAGCGAGTTCTGGTATTCTTGTGAGTTTAGCGTGGCTCTGTCCCTTTTCGTTGCTTGGAGTAGTTTTTGTTCCTACCTCTACCAGTTCCTGGTTTTTGGGGGTTTTTTCTTTAGCTTTCCCCTTTTGCAATTGGCCGATCTGAATAATTGTGTTCTCTGTTTTTTCTTTTAATATATTGACATGCAACCTTTTGCGCGTTCATGGAAAAAAGACAGAGAACTCTATTAAAATCAACTCAGTTGGAGAGTTCCCTACTGACAGCCTTCCTGAAGAAGAAAAAGTTCTGGTAGGTTACATGCAATTTTGATAATTAAAGGCCAAAATTTGTCAGATTTGGAATATCAGTTGGAACTTACGCCGGTAACATCCTGCATCTGCTTCAGTTAATGTTGTTTCGTTCTGAGTATTCTATTAATCAGGTTGATGGTTTTGCTATTGGTTTTTCAGTCTTATGCTGAACTAGTTGAGCAAGTCAACGAGAAACCCTTCGATCTTGAGGTACTGAAAAATACGGTGTCCTTCACAATCTTTCATGTGTACTGTACTATACGGTACAAGGGTTTCTTAAAAATTAATGAACCAAAAAGAAAAGTGGAACTTTTATGTATGAACTTTATCAACCGTTCAACACTTCTGTAAGATGTTCATGATACACAACCAGTATTACGAAGATTCAAGATCAATTTTCACCACTACGTCGCATGCGTCACGAGCCATCTCTCAAACCTTTTTTTCAGTCAATACCCACCTTTTCTTTTTAGGGTTAATTAGATACGTGCCATTATAAATTGACGTGGTTGGAAAAATGCCATTACTATTCAACAAATCATAAATATGCCACTGATTCTTGGTGTGAAACTCTAAACACGCAAATTTATAATGACACGTATCTAATTAACAAAAAAACAGTGGCATATTTATAATCACAAATACGAGTCGTGCGTACAGAGTGGCGTGGAGAGACTTTTACCCAAGAACCAGTGACATATTTACGATTTGTTGAATAGTAATAGTATTTTTCCAACCACGCCAATTTATAATGACACGTATCTAATTAACTCTTCTTTTTAAAACTAGTTCCTTTACACCATTTTTTTCAGCATGTTTTTTTTTTGCTATTCTAGAATAAAATGCACAACTTTTAATTAGTTTCATTGAGTGCATAATTTTCAAATTGTACTTCCCCTGTCAAAAAAATTAAAATGCCCCTCATTAATAGTATAGTAGTATAAATGTATAATAGCTTTTTTAAGTCAACAGTACTCCCTTTGTTATGCAATATAACTCCATTGTCATGGAATGTATGGTGATCAAACAAAATGTTACCCCCCCCCAATGAACTTAGTATGGTTTAAGCTCAGATCAGGATTGGCCTTACCCCTTTGCACTCTTTTGGAGGAAAAGCTATACTTGTGCATATTTAGATACAGCTTTGTGCATGTTGTTATTATTTTTTATTTTATGAACATCACATTGTTAATGTGAATGTGCAGACCATGTCTGGTCTATGAAGCTTCATTTGCCTTTTTTTTTCTTTAATTGCAAGTGAAGGCAGCAGATAACAGAGTAATACAAGACCAGCTAAATGAAAAGGTTAGATGTGCTATAATATCAATTTGTTGTGGGTAAATTTTGTTGAAAGTTGAATGGTAGAACAACTGAAATCAGTTTATAACGCTTCTCTGAATTTTCTTTTTTTGCCAGACAACTGAATGCATGGCATTACAAGAGGAGGTTGCTCACCTAAAAAAGCAGCTTTACCAAGCTCAAGCTAAGGAATTGACCATGAAATTGATAATCATCCTGATCAAGAATCATCAGTTCCCAACGAAATCTTTGGTGAAACGTTGCCAAAAGAACCACTTGGTTAATTCTATCTTATGTCTTTCTTTTGTCTTTCTCACTTCTTTCATAACTGGGACAACATGTCAAAACCTAGACCGCTTAGAACCCCTTTAATTACTGAAGTTCCTCAGTTAATCTATGTCTGATTGTCTTTTTGCTGTATAATAGTTTGTTAACATTACATTTTCATAGTATCCTTAACAACTATGCACACTTCTATTTCCCCACAGCAACAGATATCGAAAGATAAAAAAGTTTTTTTTCTCAAACACTAAGGAAAAAATTTATTTAAACCTTTGCGAAGATAAAATTTAGGTGAACAAGAAGTTTATCTGAAACTTTGCTTTGACTTCTCAACCTGTGGTGTTTATGGAGAAGGAAAAAAAAAACAGAACCATAAAAAAAATTGAGTCAAAGCAAAAGAAAGAAAAGGAAAGCCTTCTTGGAAGTGAGCTTGCAAATATATGGATTCTAGTGACGAAACTGAAGAAGTCTTTTAGGCAATGGTCTTCAGGATTCCGTAACTGCTGCAATGGGTTTTTGGATTCTTTATGAATATGGAAAGTAAACAAAATTGTTTTTTCCTGATCTATGGTTAATTGAAGCAAACATATGCGTTAATTAGTTAAATGTCTATGTCGATTACCGACTAACCGAAAAACAACCATGTAAAATTGCTTCACAATTTTTCTTAGTACCAGCTATTTGCTTGCTTGACATTTGCTTTGCCACTGATTCAGCTAAAGATAGACAATTCGTTTTGTTTTGCTATACAGATTGAAATTGAATCCACAAAAAAATTCACTATTGAATATTGAAACTGAGTCAATAACATGCAACTTACACTATTGAAAAAAATAATAATGTAACACTTCAATCATACAAGTCACAGAACACGGGTAGCCATTGTTCTTAAAAAAGTCAATAAAAACACAAATAAGGTGTTGTTACTCAAGCTCACTAATAAATAAAAAATGGAAAAAAATTCTCTTTTCAGCTACGGAAGCATTGTGCTTTAGACATTTAGTGGCTACCAGCCTCATGAATTTTTCAGGTGGTAATAAAATAGAAAACCAAAAATTTAAAAAAGAGGAAAAATCTGAGGAGTAAAAAATGGCATGAGCCACACAAAAATAGTAGAGGCCCATAAAGCCCACCGCTGAACACCGAAGAAATCCTCTCCAAAAAAAAATCCTGAAAGAAATCAAGAAATCCATGGCGACGAGGTGCTTCTCTTCTCTCGCCCTCCTCTCTCCCTCCCCCTCCAGCTCCGGCAAGGTGGCGGCCAGGGCTTCCCCGCCTGTCCCCTCCGCCGCCGACCCGCGCCGCCGTCCCGGGACCCGCCTTTCCGTGGCCACCGGCGGGGAGCAGCTCGTCACGGCGCAGGTGGCGTCCCAGGGTAAGTGAGTGAGTGAGTTCTTTGGGTGATTGCAGTTGCAGTAATAGCTGATCCATGTGCAAGATGAGGTCCCCTTTTTGCTTGTCTGCGCCCTCCCTAGGTGATCGATTGAGTGTTCCTGTTAGAGATTATTGACTGATTTCTGATTTCGGGAGTATTTCAAGAATCAAGATCAGTCTGAACTCTGAAACCTGAAGCTACATATGAACAAGAATTAGTAATTTTGGTGATGCTTGGTGGTAGGGGAATATAGTGATCAAATTTGGGACTGGGAGTAACCTGTGAAAGTAATTAAGGAAGTATCTCGCGATGTGCGCCTATTTATCTCAACACCTTTACTTTTAGGCGCTAGGAGGCTTGCAACTTGCTATTAGATCGAGAGGAGAGGAGTGGGCAGTGTAGTACGAAACTGTTGCTTGCTGATTTGATGGCACAGAGTATAGGCATATGCGCAATTGTGTGTAAGTTGTAGAGGTGCAAATGTTCAGTATGATTGCAGTGCACACATTCAATTTTACACTCCTGTGTAGCATACACCGATATAAAGAATCACACACTGAAATATGTTCTCTAAACATGCGAAATTCATGTCAACTTTTTACATCTTAAAACCAAAAAATGGAAGATGCTCTTTATTGGCTGGTTCTGGGTCGGCAAAATATGTAATACTCAAACTGTTCTATGTAGATTGTTGAACAGCCACGGTCAGGTTGAACTGCTCGACGTGCATTTCTAAGTTGGTTAATACTATGAGCATTTGCTTTGAAATTGTGGGCGCTGAGCTGCTGACAGCATTTTGCATTGTATAGCTTAAGATGCCAGTTGATCCATCTAGTTGTACTCCATATCATTGCTTTTGTTTGGTTTGTGGCAGTTGGCACTTATGTTGGCTATAGCTAAGTATATTAGTTTTATGATAAAATCTTTTTCTCTGAATCAAGTCAAACATGATTATCGCTGCAGAACCTGATTATGGAGTTGTTAGCATTCACCATGTTGGGATCCTATGTGAAAATCTTGAAAGGTCAATGGCATTCTACAAGGACCTCCTTGGTGAGTTACCTACAGTTGTATACATGTGGATATGTACTTTCAGCATGCAAAATAAAACTAATATACAGGTGCAGTGCCACTAAAACTGACATTTGATCAATCAGGTCTTAAGGTGAACCCTGCCAGGCCAACTGACAAGCTTCCCTACAGAGGTGCTTGGCTCTGGGTTGGTTCTGAGATGATTCACTTGATGGAGCTGCCAAATCCTGATCCATTGACTGGGCGCCCAGAGCATGGGGGACGTGACCGCCATACCTGTATAGCAATTAAAGATGTATTGAAGTTAAAAGAAATCTTTGACAAAGCTGGTACTAATGAATTTCTACTTTATTATCTGTTGCTTATACAGGGCACTAGAAACAACTGATAAAGAGTAAATACCCTGTTTCTCTGCTTGTTGACTTCATAGCCATATTAGTAGAACACTGATCTTTGCCGCTATAGTCCCGTGGTTCTTGCAGTAAGAAAAACCGACTAAGGCAGCATGTTATTTTCTTTTACTGATGTGGAAAATTAAAAGCCCACCCTGTTTGGAGAAATTTGTAGATGTCTTGAAAACCTCATCCTTTGTTTTAGGTAAAATTTTCCATACCATCATTGCTAGTCATCCAAAAGGTCTGTTGTTGTCTTGACAATAATACTCATCAAACTACATAAAAGTTCTAGTCAATACATTTCTTAAGATCATAGCATCGTCCATTCACATCCATACAATGTTTTCATAAATGTTCCCATTTTTATGAAGTGCCGTGACAAATTATTCATTTCCTTATCTTAGAACCTTTTGTCTGTGTCAGCATTTCCATTTCACCTGTTGCACCTTCATAATGCTTGATATGCATTTCCATTTCCATTTCCATTTCACCTTGGCGTGGCTGTTTTTTTTTTCGTTTTCCTGATTATAGCCTTCCAGGGCTATTGTCTTCTGTATCAATATGAAACCTCGCACTCTCTCTTGTGTGGTTCATTTAAAAAAATGTTTAATATGCATTGCAGTTAAATGCAGCACAAACTGTTAAGTACATTCCATTATCCTCGACAATGTGATGACTGCCTTTAAATTGTTGTGATGCAGGAATCAAATACACACTTAGCAAATCAGGGCGACCAGCAATATTTGCCCGGGACCCGGACGGAAATGCACTGGAGTTCACACAAGTGTAGACACTGAACCTTGCATTTTCAACTAGAAGAGCTCATAGCCCTACTGTAGCTACCAGTATACGGTGAAGGAAAAACTGATTGTACATATGATTATATCGGTTAAGAAGGGTATCACATGATGACAGATTGATAGTAAAGTCCCATATGTTGATATCAGAATCCTGGAAATATTTTCCAGATTGGTTTGTATTATTCAAGCATATTGTTACTGATAGATGAATATTGTAAGCTCCCAGTTTCCAGATCAGCACGCATATATACTCTTCTCACGCTGTTAATATCCAGTGTGTCCTTCAGACATTAATTACAGAATTACACCATGCAGTTGCCACCTGCTAATTATGGTCTCATTTTTTAGAATGTTTGATCATTAGTTTTGTCTACAAAAGGACTCACATTTGCTACTTAAGCTTACATTTCTCAAGGAAAGGAACAAAAAAACAAATTGTAGTGAGGCTCTCCTGCCACTACCTTTGTTTCTGATTCACACTTCACTGTCCAAACTAACGATTCTGCATAGAAGAAACACCTTTTTTGCCAACCTAGTTAATCCTGTGCTCTGCATCACTTTGATGAAATTTAAAAGGTACATGTTCCTTAACAAAGTCATGCAACAGATAATGTTCCAGGCATGCATGAAGACAACCAGATAATTGCTCTACATCTCAATTCTCACCACCAATGTTTATGGTGGTCCTAGTCCTACTGACATGATCTGTGTTCAGAGATTTAGTTAGGATACTCTCTTCCCTTTTGCAACTGGGAACCATTGCAGCCAAGCAGAGGTTGAAAATTTTCCTGATTCAAAAGGCTTTGGATCATGCTCTTCTGGACCGTAGTTGAGCTTCATATTGTCGTCGGATGAGCAAAGACTGCTGGTAGAGGTTCAGGTCAATACCATCGACATTCCTACCTACGCGTGCTTGCAAAATGGCCTGCAGAGATGTAAACAAGCAGTTATTGAAGTATCTTCCAATGTCGCATCAAATAAGCTGATGGACTTTCGAAAGGAGAATGACATACATCGTTATCTGGTTTGATCAGGAGTTCACCAATGAACTGGTAGGTTGAATTTGTGCGGAAGCTGATCTCTCTCAAATTCTGAGTGTCTACCTTGAGGCTTGCACCACAGTCTTGAATAACAGCAATTGCAGAGTTCAAATCATACGACTGCAGACTAGAGAAAATACAACAAGATTAGTATAGTTCAGGACCTGTGAGTGGAAGTTCAGAAAGAAATTCATAGGAGACTTAGAATAGTTGATACACTTACACTCCAGTTACTCTAAGCGATGCTCCTTGTCTGAAGGACTCTGAGGAAGGCTCTAGTTCTTGCAAGGTAACAGGCACCCCAGGCTGTAGAACAGAAGGTGCCATCCAGCACCAGCAAACTGATACAACACAAATAAGGTGGTTATATCAGCTTAACAGGATGCGCAGAAGGTAATAGGAAATAATGTGTCTTACAACAGCACAACAAAATAACAAATTGACAAACAGGAAAAAAATACTAGAGCATATGACAGATCTTGTTAACTCTACAAGCATTGCTAAAATCCAGCTTTTGCATGACATTTCTCATGCTGAAGCATTCGACAAATCAACATAACAGGTTAATTAAGGTAATGAGTGAAAAATATGCAAAGCATATAGCACGTATCTATTAATCTTGACACCAGCTGTTTGGTAATGTCAAAAAACACGTTGTAGAAAAAAAAGTCTTACTCGACATATATGGAAATCAACATTGATACAAAATTTAATCCTGAAAGAAACTCTAACAAAGAAAATGAAGGAAAGGAGGTCATTGATCAAATGAAGGGATAATATCAACAAGAGGATACCCTAATGGTCAATTAATTAGGTCAATAACGAATTAATGATTTTCCTAAAGAAGTAATGAATGCTTTACAGAGCAGGAAATTATGTGAAAAATTACAAAATGTAACGTAAAGCAGTTATGACTGCATAAAAATACATTGCATATTGATCTCTTTGTTTTTTCTTAAAAGAGAAGAATTCACACTGATCTATTGTAGTATTTTTTCTTATTTCCCATTTGGGAAATGCAACAACTACATTCAGAGGAATTAAGATCAGAAAGGGATTTAAACTTGGTCCAGAAAGAGTTGCACATGTACATCATTTATATAACATTCATAAACAGAGTGGGAATACCTAAATACCTGAATAAGTCGAAAAAGAATAAACCAGAAAGAGAACACAAAAAAAACACAAAGACTATACAGGAAGTAGGACAACATATCATCATTTTGTAATGAAATTCTGATGTAAAGTTATTCCCCATTTTTTATAACCAGATGAACCTAAGTCCCCACTTCCCCAAAATGCTTGGTAAGAAATAACAGCAGACTTAGCGGCCACAAGCAAGTACAGATTGAATAAACTCTACAATCCTGACAGAAATTGCTTCTGAATCGGCTGTCGGATCAGTTGTATCCACAACAATCCTTGGCACATCCCCAAATTCATAATCTGTGCAACCTCCATATCCTTCCCGAAGCCTTTCCAGCTCAGTCCACGTCTTTGGCTTATGCCACCCATCACCACCACCTTCAGCCACTGCAGCGCCTCGCTCCTCTAGCCTTCGGCGCCATTCCTCTTCATTGCCTGGTCGGCATTCCACAACGACAACAAGGGCAGACGGGAGGCGGGTGAGCACGTCAAGGTGCGCACGGCGTGACAGCGGGGAATCCACAACAACGGATAAGCCGAGCTGGACCTGCCTCTTTACCACCCGCCACAGCACGGCATAAGAGAGCTCATTGAGCATGCCGACAGCAAGGCCGTCGACGCTCTCAAGGGGCAGCGTGCAGTCCCGGACATCGTCCTTGTCCAGGAGAGGGCAGCGGAGCATGCCGGCGATGGCACGCGCCACCGTGGACTTGCCAGACCCCGGATGACCCTTCATGGCCACTACCACCGCCGTCGACACCACCGGCTTTTTTGCTTCTTCCTCAGCCATCACCACCCTCCTCAAAACAATAACCCCAATTCCCAATCCACAACACCCTCTCTCCACTTGCTAATAATGCACATGAAAAGAAATGGTTTCTTGGCTGGCTCCCACCACTACACTAGCCATCCTACTCCCAAATTTGGACAACCCAAGAACAAATTAAGCTAAAATCTACACGGCCCAGAAGCATCCAGGGGGACGGACAAAGACAGGAGGATGAGCAAAGGGACAAAATGAACCGATGTAAGATTGCGACAGGTTTAGATAAGCTCGTGAGGGTGTGATCTGGTGTAATCTTAGGGACAAATTCGCCGTAACAAACAAACAAAACAAATCCGGCAGCCAGTGGGGATTTTGACAGCGACCTGGAATCCATTGTGCAAACAGTCTGGATTCATCCAGGTGTGTAAAATATCGCAAGAAATCGACAAAGTGCAGAGAGAAATCAGTGGGTGGGTGGGGTTAATTGGAGGGATCGAAACCCAATCAGTCAATCAATCAATCAATCAAGCGAGGGGCATGGAGGAGGAGGGAGGGATACGACGAGAGAAGAATCGATACCGCGAGGAACGCGGCGGAGGCCGGGTCGGAATCAGATGCGCGGCGGCGGCGGCGGCGGCTGTGATGGCGTGATGCGTCGATAAGGAACCAACAAGAAGATAACTGGATTGCTGTGTACGGGGGGCCCAAGTGCAAGCAGCCCAGTTCGGTTCGGCCCATCAGAAAAGGAAAGAAAAGGGTACATATGATGCAAGAGATGCAACGAGGCAAATAAGAAATTGAATATATATATATATATATATATATATATATATATATATATATATACACACACACACACTAGCAAAATGTCCGTACGTTGCAACGGAACGACGACGCAGAGAGGGAAGCAGACGGAGGGCGAAGGTACAGGTGGTGGTGTGGGAGCTCCGATCGACGACGGGGGAGGGGCGCAGGCGCGGCGTGGGGCGCCGCGTGGATGGGGATGGAAGAGAGTGACATAGAATGTCTTTTTTTCACCAAGTCTCCCTTTATTTTCAACATTAGGATTGCGAGTTAATTTTATAAACACTCAAGGGGTTTTCTGCAAAATAACCAGAGACGAACGAAAATTTTAGATAGAAACACTACTTGTTTTATAGATAGTTATATATATATAACTTTAAAAACAAGGGTATCTTCAACTTTATGTACCATTGGACCTTGATTAATAAATAGTATCAAATAGACATTTAGTCTAAGTTAATTTGATTTCATCAAATTAAATAAAAATATAATAAAAATAGATATTAACTTAATGATACTTTAAACCGATTAGAAATTTGGTAAAAGTTTAAAATATTTATTACTCGGATATTATTAGTTAGAAAAGTATATTGATGAATAGGATAAGTTGCATGTATATCGACGGCGGCGCGCTAGCTCACGCGTGCAGCGTGTGCTTGGCCGCCACTCAGGGTAATGCACGGCGACGCAAGAGGCGCATAAGTCAGGCTCGCCTGCTGGAGGTGAGGAAAGTGAGGCAACAGTGGAGCGAGAGGTTATACGGATCGAAAATTTTATAGATTTGGAGGAAAAAACGATTTGATGATCGAAAAGTTATAGATTTTTTAAGTAGTTAAGATAAGCTCTATAGTACGTATAATTGGGTTTTTTTAAAAATAGCCTGGTGGATTGCGGGTTAATTTCGAAAAAACTCAAAGGGTTTTATATAAAATAGCCAAGCAAAACAAAATTTGGGTGGAAACACTACTTGCTTTATAGATAGTTATATATATATATATATATATACACACACACACACACTAGCAACTATGCCCGTGTGTTGCAATGGGTAAAGTCCGGGCGTAGCGCGGATGGGGACGGGAGGAAGAGGCGTAAGCGCGGCGCGGGGCGCGATGCAAATAGGGACGGGAGGGAGGGGTGCAAGAAATTTTTTTTATTCAAGCCCTCTCTTTCTTTCTAGTATTAGGACTACAGTTAATTTTATAAACACTCAATGGGTTTTCTGCAAAATAGCCAGACAGACGAAAATTTTGGGTAGAAATATTACTTGCTTTATAGATAGTTATATATATAAATATATATATATATATATATTAGTAAATATGCCCGTGCGTTGTAACGGACGTCATTTTATTTTATCATAATTATTCTAAAGTTGAAGTCTCATGTAATTCTAATTTATATTTTTTTTCTTTATGTTTTTACCTGAGGCCTATTTTAGCATTGAGACTGCGGGTTAATTTTATAAACACTCAACAGGTTTTCTACAAAATAGCCAGGTAGACTGCAGATTAATTTTATAAACATTTAAGGGGTTTTCTGCAAAATAGTCAGTGAGCTGCGGATTAATTTTATAAACACTTAAGGGACTTTCTGCAAAATAGCTAGACGGACTGCGGCTTAATTTTATAAACATTCAAGGGTTTTCTGCAAAATAATCGGTGGACTGCAGGTTAATAATTTTATAAAAACTCAAGGGATTTTTACAAAATAGCCAGGCAAAACAAAATTTTGGTGGAAACACTACTTGCTTTATAGATAATTATATATATATATACACACTAGTAACTATGTCCGTGCGTTACAACGGGTGAAGTAAGGCGTGACGTGGATGGAGACGGGAGGAGTGGCGCGGGCGCAAGCGAGAACTCCGAACGGCGATGGGAGGGAGGGCGCGAGCACGGCGCGCGGCGCGCGGATGGGGACGGGCGGAATCGGCGCATGAGGTCTTTTTTTATCCAAGCCCTTCCTTTCTTTTCAGCATTAGGACTGTGGGTTAATTTTATAAACACTCAAGGAATTTTCTGCAAAATAGTCAGGCGAACGAAAATTTTGGGTAGAAACACTTTATAAATAGTTATAGATTATAGATATATAAAACTATCTACAAAACAAGTAGTGTTTCCATCCAAAATTTTGTTCGCTCGGCTATTTTGCGTAAAACCCCTTGAGTTTTTCCAAAATTAACCCGTAGTCCACCTGGCTATTTTGCAGAAAACCCCTTAAGTGTTTATAAAATTAATCCGCAGTCCGTCTGGCTATTTTTGCAGAAAAACCCTTGAGTGTTTATAAAATTAACCCACAGTCTCAATGCTGAAATAGGCCTCAGGTAAAGACATAAAGAAAAAATATAAATTAAAATTACATGAGACTTCAACTTTGAAATAATTATGATAAAATAAAATGACGCCCGTTGCAACGCACGGGCATATTTACTAGTGTGTGTATATATCTATACTAGTAAATATGTCCGTGCGTTGCAACGAACGTCATTTTATTTTATATCTATACTAAACATGCTTGTGCGAGTGATTTGGATTTAATTTAATTTAATTTGGATATCAAAGGTGAGTTTGTTTTTTCTATTGCAAAATACAAACTAAAGCTAATATATAAACAACGACGACGCAGGGAGGGAAGCAGGCAGAGGGCAAAGGTCCAGATGGCGGTGTGGGAGCTTCGAGCGGTGATGGGAGGGAGGGGCGCGGCGTGGATGGGGACAGGAGGGAGGGGGATAGGCGCGGCCTGCCCCTAGGCGTCCGTCTCTGAGTCGACCGAGCGGCGAGCCGACAGCAGGGACGACGACACAGGGAGGAAAGCAGGTGGAGGGCGAAGGTCTAGGCCGCGGCGCAGGAGCTTCGAGCGGCGACGGGAGGGAGGGACGCGACGCGGATGGGTACGGGAGGGAGAGGCACGGGCGCGGCGTGAGAGCTTCGAGCAACGACGGGAGGGAGGCGCGAGTGCGGCGCGGGCGCGGCGCGGATGAGGACGGGAGGAGGGACGTAATTTTATTTTATCATAATTATTCCAAAGTTGAAGTCTCATGTAATTCTAATTTATATTTTTTTATGTCTTCACTTATGGCCTATTTCAGCATTGAGCCTGCGGGTTAATTTTATAAACACTCAAGGGGTTTTCTGCAAAATAGCCAGGCAGACTACGGGTTAATTTAATAAACACTCATGGGGTTTTCTGCAAAATAGTTAGGTGGACTATGGGTTAATTTTATAAACACTCAAGGGGTTTTCTGCAAAATAGCTAGGCGGATGAAAATTTTGGGTGAAAACACTACTTGCCTTATAGATAGTTATAGATTATAGATAACTATATCTATATACCAAGTAGTGTTTCCATCCAAAATTTTCGTCCGCCTGGCTATTTTGCATAAAACCCCTTGAATGGTCATAAAATTAACCCGCAGTCCACCTGGCTATTTTGCAGAAAACCTCTTGAGTGTTTATAAAATTAACCCGTAGTCCGCCTGGACAAGAGTAGTACTAGGATGAGTGACCTCCTAGGAAATCCTCGTGTTATGCTGCATCTGGTGGAGTTGCAACTGGTGTTTAGATTATGTTACAACCAGCATACCAAGTGTGTTGCAACTGGTCAACTACCAGAGCTGCACGTTAGTTGCAACTGGAATTGCAACTGGTGATATTGGTGTGTCGCAACAACCATTTGCAACTGGGCGGGCAGTCAGTGATATTGATGTGTCGCAACAACCAGTTGTAATTGGACGGTCGGTGATATTGGTGGGTCGTAACTGGTGTAACAAACTGGTGGAGTTGCAACTGATGTTTAGATGAAGTTGCAACTGGGTGGTCGGTGATATTGTGGAGTTGCAACATATGTGTCACAAGTGATGTAAGTTTTGTTTAGATGAAGTTGGCACTGGGTGGTCGGTGATATTGTGGAGTTGCAACATATGTGTCACAAGTGATCTAAGTTTTCTAAAAATAGCAAATAACAGTTGTAACTAGACTTCCCATAAGGTCAGCCATCCTAAATCTACTTTTGCCCAAACACGCTTAACTTTACAGTTTTAATGGGATCCACTACCTAGTGAGATTGGTGGTTGGGTGACTGGTTCAAGCACACGCATGAAGATAAAGTTTGGACGCCCGAAGGATTTTTGTGTTCACTCGTGGCTCGGTCTGCGTCGCGCCGCGCGTGGGCCTGGTCAGGTTTTTGGCGCGTGCGCTACGTATGGTCCTTGTGCAACGTAGGGCTAAAATGCACCTACCGTAGATATATATATATATACACATACACAAACACACACTAGCAACTGTGCCCGTGCGTTGCAACGGGTGAAGTCGGGGCGCGGCGCGGATGGGGACGGGAGGGAGGGGCGCAGGCGCGATACGGAAGCTCCGAGCAGCGACGGGAGGAAGGGGAGTAGGCGCGAGGCGCGAGGCGGATGGGTACAGGAGGGAGGTCCGCGGAAGGTCTTTTTTTTTTCAATCCAAGCCATCCCTTTCTTTTCAGCATTGGAACTACGGATTAATTTTATATACACTTAAGGAGTTTTCTACAAAATAGTCAGGCAGACGAAAATTTTGAGTAGAAATACTACTTGCTTTATAGTAGTTATATTATATATATAGATGGATTAGAAGGTCAATACTACTATTATTTTTTTTTACGAAACATACATGTACGTGAAGATGCTCATATATGAAGAAGCTCATATATATGTACATCCACTCATCACTACAAACTAACACGCGTACATCTTATCACTATAAGTTTCACTACTACAGAGAGGGATATCTCTTGTGGAGATTGTGGCAATCGGATATCTACATGGCAAGCTTATCCGACTGGAGGTAGGGATAGATTGCGCCTGCCATATCTGTAAGCCGAACATGACTTGGGTGTTACGATTGCCGATAGAGATAAGGCAATCGGCCTATAGTCACGGTTTGGTAAGATTGAGGAAACCAACTTAGAATAAGATAGGGTTTCCGATCTGTAAGCCCACCTCCCAAGACTATATAAGGGGGGTAAGGGGCGTCCCTTGAGGGATATCAGATCTTAGATCATATACGATTTCATAAGCAAGAGCTTTAGACACACAAGATCAATAAAGACACTCGGCGGATCGAATCCACCGAAACAGGAGTAGGGTATTACCTCACGAGAGGGCCTGAACCTGTCTAAATCTTCTTCTTCCTCTAACCCATTGTGCTTGGCGATCTCGACTGCGACCCAGAAATCATATTGCCGAAACCAAGTTTCGATAGTTGGCGCGCCAGGTAGGGGCCCGTGCGTCGAGACTTCTTCAACAAATCTCGCCGACAAGCGTGATGGGACCTTCTTTAAAACTCGGCGACTTCGCCGCCGACTTCATCGACGATTCCTCCTTCGACTCGGATTCGGACCAGTCGGTAGGAGAAATCCACTCAACACTGTTCGGACTTCCGAACAGCGCCACGATCTACAACGACGTCTTGAAGACCAAGATGCAATCTACTTTCTCCGACGACGGACTTCACTCGGCACCATTCGGATTACCGAATACCACCGAAATATGCGCCAATCTTCTCACCTCCCCAACGGAGGCGATCTATTCGGACGAAGACCTCTCGATGCCGTTTGGGTTACCAAACGCCGTCGAGATCTACAGCAAACTTCTCTCCTCCGAGTCGGCGATGACCCACTCGGAGGAGCCCACACCCGCAAGCTTTGACTCGGACTGGAACGATCCGATCCGGGTTACCCAGATCAAGGGAGGTCGCCGTCATCCTCCCATCATTCGGCTCCTGCTCATCTTCGGAGCTCAATGGATACCTCGGCTCCGCCGCTTCGACAACCTCTACGGCATCCCTTTCGACGAAGCCGAGAACTCCGACCGCCACATGGATCGTGAGCCGAAGTGCTTTGACGTCCTCATGGCCGAGCCGGACGAGTCCGACTCAGCCATGGCCAGAAGGCTTGCAGAAGAAGAGCGAGCCAGAGTGGAGCTCGAACGCAAGACGGCCGAGGAGGAGAAACAACGCAAGGACGAGGCTGACAAGAGGAAGCAGGATCTACGTGCAGCCGGACGATTCGCCCAGGAGGCCATACTCCAAACGCAGATTCGCAACACCAACATCTTCCAAACGCCACAACAGAAAGCTGTAGCTGCGCTCACCCTCTTGGACACCGTCATGGAGACGGCTCCTGCCAACGTGACTCCGATACTCGACAAGATCAAGACCATCGTCGCCGCCACAGCAAACGGCCACCCCACCACCTCGGCACGAAGGCCGACTGAATCTGTGGCCGAAACGCCAGACAAGAGCCGGCTTCCGCCTCTGAGGTCAGGAGACTATAAGAGGCCCGAGCCAGGTCGGTCGACGACTAGGCCAAGAGGCCCACCCTGCGAGTCCATGCTAAAATACCAGGAGCAGACGGCCGACTCCCACGACAAACGACACGGACGTCCACCCGTCCACCACCGCGTCCGCCGCAATAGCTCCAGCTACCCAACCAGTCAACCGAAGACCCCGCCGAGTGATCTGCGGGAAGTCCTCGATCGCCGCTACCAGGAGCGCGACCGACGCACTCGGGAAGATCGGAGGGGATCACCCGATAGCGGCGACGACGGAGTACCAGCCTTCACTCGGGAGCTCCGCCGAGTGCATTGGCCGAGTGGGTTTAAGCCCACAGGGATTGAAAGGTACGATGGCAAGACCGACCCTGAATCTTGGCTAACCGTATACACCCTTGCCATCCGAGCTGCAGTGGTGACAACAAGGCTATGGCCAATTACGCCCGTGGCCCTCGCAAACTCGCCGAAATTGGCTCACGAGCTCGCCAAGAGGCTCAATCGGCTCGTGGAGCGAACCGAGGGACCACTTCATCGCTAACTTCCAAGGTACCTTCGAGAGGCCCGGCACGCACTTCGACCTTTACAACGTCATCCAAAAGCCAGACGAGCCTCTGAAGGATTACATTCGTCGTTTCTCCGAGAAGCGCAACAAGATCTCGAACATCACCGACGACATCATCATCGCCGCCTTCCGGAAGGGAGTCCGTGATGAGCCGCTCATTGGGAAGTTCGGGTGCAAACCACCGAAGACGGTGAAGCAAATGTTCGAGATGGCGAACTCATACGCCAAATCCAATGACGCCATTAAGGCCGCCCGTCAAGACCGGCCCGATAGAAGGGAGGACAAGCAAGCAGGAGGAAGCCGTAATCCAAAGAAGGATGGCGGCAACAACGGCAACCAGGGCCAGAAAGATCGCAAGCGCCGATCTGAGGACTTAGTGGCGCAACCTCCAACGCTCAACGCCGTCCCCGAGTCGCCGCCTACGACGCCATCATGAACGCCCAGTGCACCCACCATCCGAATCATAAGCACGCGGCGAAGGATCGCTTTATCTACAAGCGTTCGCCGAACACTGCGGCACGGCTCAACAAGAAGCCGATCGACGAGGCTGGCCCGTCAGCGCCAAAAAGAACAACGCGGCTGAAAATGCCGAACCTTTTCAAGACCCGGTGGGGAGCTCAACCACATCTTCGGAGGACCGCTAGCCTATGAATCCAAGAGGAAACGAAGCTAACCGACCGAGAGGTCAACGCGGCTCAACCCGAAGTCCCTCGCATCTGCGATGGTCGGAAGTGGCCATCACTTTTGACCGCTCGGATCACCCCGACCGAGTGGTTCACCCGGGGCGCTACCCACTCGTCCTGGATCCCGTGGTCCACAATATCAGGCTCAAGCACGTCCTCATCGACGGGGGGCGCCCTCAACATCCCGTTTGCCAAGACCATGGATGAGATGCGGATCCCGAGGGCCGAACTAAAGGCAAGCTCGCCCTTTTCACGGAGTTATCCGGGCTATCTTCTACACCACTCGGGCATATCTCCTCCCAGTCACCTTCGGAGCCCGAGAGAACTTCCGAACGGAGAACATCACCTTTGAGGTGGCCGACTTCGAAACAAGATATCACGCCATCATCGGAAGGCCCGCGCTTGCCAAGTTCATGGCGATCCCTCACTACACCTACCTCGCATGAAGATGCCGGGTCTCAACGGCATCATCACTCTTCGCAGCGATGTGAAGCAAGCCTTCACTCGCGATAAGGAGAGCTGCGACATGGCCCAATCTCGCGAGAGATTACGTGGCCAACAAGAAGTCCGATTGGCTGCATCAACTTCAGCAGAGGCGAAGTCCCCGCAAGAAGATAGCCAAATCGGGATCCGCGACGCCAAGACCCGGAAGATCTCCCTTGATCCGTCGGATCCCTCGAAACCGCGTAATCGGCGCGACCTAGATCCCAAATAGGAAAGCGCGCTCGTCACCTTCCTCCAAAATAATAAAGATGTTTTTGCATGGAAACCATCTGATATGCCTGGAATTCCTAGGGAGGTGATCGAGCATTCTTTGAGCGTCAAAGATGACGCCAAACCGATAAAACAACGATTACGCGATTCGCACAGATCGAAAAGACGCTATCAAAGAAGAACTCGCAAAGCTCTTGGTGTCGGCTTCATTAAAGAAGTCCTCCATCCCGACCGGTTAGCCAACCCAGTCCGGTCCGCAAGAAGACGGGGCAATGGCGCATGTGCGTTGACTATACCGACCTCAACAAAGCCTCGCCCCAAAGATCCGTTCGGGCGCCTCGCATCGACCAAGTCGTCGACTCAACTGCGGCGCCAACTCCCGAGTTTCTGGATCATTACTCGGGCTATCACCGAGATCGCTTAAAAGAATCCGATGCTCAAGACATCGTTCATCACGCCGTTTGGGGCCCTATGCTACATCACAATGCCTTTCGGCCGAAGAACGCCGGTGCCACATACCAACGCATGATCCAAAGATGTTTTCAGACGCAGATCAGCAAGAACGTTGAAGCTTATGTCGACGACGTTGTCATCAAGACCAAGCAGAAAGAAGACCTGATCGCCGACTTAGAAGAAACCTTTGCAAACATAAGGTCCTTTAGAATGAAGTTAAACCCAGAAAAGTGCACTTTCGGTGTTCCATCAGGCAAATTGCTCGGCTTCATGGTGTCACATCGCGGCATCGAAGCAAATCCAGAGAAGATCAACGCCATCTTAAGCATGAAACCCCCGAGTAACCAGAAAGACGTCCAGAAGCTCACTGGCTGCATGGCGGCACTAAGCCGTTTCATATCCCGACTCGGCGAACGAGGCATGCCCTTCTTCAGACTGCTAAAGAAGACAGACGACTTCAAGTGGACCGCGGAAGCCAACAAAGCCTTTGAAGATTTCAAAGAGTTCCTTACGCGCCGCCGTCTGGCCTCGCCTCAACCCCGGGAACCTCTGTCGTCAGACGTTTCAGCCACTCACCAAGTGGTTAGTACGGTCCTTGTGGTCGGAACGCGAAGAAGAAGGACGGGCCCAAAAGATTCAAAGGCCAATCTACTTTGTTAGCGAAGTATTGGCAGGAGCCAAAATTCGCTACCCTCAGGTACAAAAACTGCTCTATGGTGTTCTAATAACCGCGAGGAAATTGGCACACTATTTTCAGGGTCACTCGGTCACCGTCGTCACCTCTTTCCCACTCGGCGATGTCACCCACAACCGCGAGGCAACCGGACGCATCGCCAAGTGGGCCCTAGAGCTGATGCCGCTGGACTTGACTTTTACGGCAAGGACGTCCATAAAGTCACAAGCCTTGGTGGACTTCTGGCCGAGTGGATCAATGAAGAAGAAAACGTACCTCGGGAAGACCTCCAACACTGGACCATGCACTTCGACGGATCCAAGAGGATCACCGGCTTGGGAGCGGAGTTGTGCCGATCTCCCGACCGGGAAAGACTAAGATATGTCCTTCACCTCCACTTCTCCGCCTCACACAACGTTGCCGAGTACGAAGCTCTTCTACATGGACTGCGCCTCGCAGTTTCACTCGGGATACGTCGGCTTATTGTGAAAGGCGACTCCCAGCTGGTCATCAATCAAGTGATGAAAGACTGGTCCTGCCTCAACGACACTATGGAGGCCTACCGGCAAGAGGTCCGCAAGCTTGAGGACAAGTTTGACGGGTTCGAACTCTCACATGTCCTGAGACATAACAACGAAGCCGCCGATGAGCTGGCACAGTTCGGATCTAAGCGCGAAGCTGCCCCAACAGACGTCTTTGTCAAACATATCTACGAACCAACCATCACGGCAAAGACAACTCCCACTGAACAAACCACGAACGAAGTCGCCATGACCGATACCGACTGGAGGACGCCGCTCATCAAATTCTTAACTCAGCAAGAGCTGCCGGATGACCGGGATGAAGCAGAACGCGTCCGGCGTCGTTGCCAAGCATATGTCATGGTTGACTCCGATCTATACAAGAGAAGCCCCTCCGGAATTCTAATGAGGTGCATCACACCCGAAGAAGGAAAACAGCTACTCCAAGACATCCACTCGGGCATATGCGGAAGCCACGCGGCAGCACGCACTCTAGTCGGCAAAGCTTACAGGCAAGGTTTCTTCTGGCTTACCGCGGTCTCCGACGTGGATAAAGTCGTACGAACCTGTGAAGGCTGCCAGTTTTTCGCCCGACAAAGCCATGTCCCGGCCCAGGAGCTTCAAACAATCCCACTTTCCTGGCCGTTCGCGGTATGGGTGCTGGACATGGTTGGCCCTTTCAAAAAAGCTCCAGGAGGATTCACACACCTCTTCGTCGCAATCGACAAGTTCTCCAAGTGGATTGAGGCCAAGCCGGTCACCACAATTACCGCTGATAAAGCACGGGACTTTTTCCTCAACATCGTGCACCGCTTTGGCATCCCAAACAGAATCATAACTGACAATGGGATTCAATTCACGGGAGGCATCTTCAAGGAATTCTGCGAAGACTTCGGAATCAAGATCTGCTACGCATCAGTAGCCCATCCCAAAAGCAACGGACAAGTCGAGCGAGCCAACGGCATGGTCCTCCAAGGAATCAAGGCACGCGTTTTCGACCGCCTAAACCCTTACGCTGGCAAGTGGGTCCAAGAACTTCCCTCGGTTTTATGGTCACTGCGGACCACACCCAGTCGGGCTACCGGCCAAACTCCCTTCTTTTTGGTTTATGGCGCAGAAGCGATGTTGCCAAACGAGATGGAATATGAATCCCTTTGGGTCCGCAGCTTCAACGATGAACGCTACGACCCTGACCGAGTGGATGACCTCACCCGACTGGAAGAGGCCCGTGAGGCAGCTCTCATCCAGTCGGCCAAATACCTTCAAGGGCTCAGAAGATACCACAGTCGCAACATGCGAGCACGAGCTTTCATTGTTGGCGACCTGGTCCTACGCAAGATCCAGACCACCAAAGACCAACACAAGTTATCTCCCTTATGGGAAGGACCATACATAATCGCTGAAGTGACTCGGCCCGGTGCATACCAGCTAAAGCGTGAAGACGGGTCTATGGTGGAAAACTCCTGGAACATCGAGCATCTTCGACGATTTTATGCCTAATTTGGCTAAGCCTTCATGTTTTCCTTGATTGCCAACCTCAAGCAAGACGACTTCTTGAGTTATGGGTCGTATCACATGTCAATAAAGCTCAAGTTTTTTTATCAACTTTTGTGCATAATTTGGTTTATCATTGTTTAATGTCCTTCGATTCGAGTTCAGTGTCTAAGGACTGAGGGTTTTCCGATGACCTAATCGAGCCTAGGCTTGATGACAGCCAGACGAAAACTACTTAAGAAATTTCACGCAAAAGCTCGGATCGAGGCATTAACATAAATAAACTAAATATATCACAAGTTCTACATCAGAGCGTTACGGTTATGCGACATTTACAAGACAAAGTCAGAAAGACAAATCAAATCTTGAAGTTGTTTACTACATCAACGGATATTTTCTTCGCCACCTCCTGTGCCTCACTCAGCATGTTCAAGGCCTGCTCGTCGGTCGTTTCGTCAGCAAAGCCTTTCCCGACCGAGTGGATATCCACTCGGGGGTAAAGGGACTTGGTCTGCGCAAGAGCCAGACCGGCCCCCATGTTGGCTGCTTCGGTTATGTTGGCCAGATACCGGTCGGGAGCCAGCCGCAGCTTGTCGAATATTTCTACCGGCTCCAGCGAACTGGCCCCAACTCCTTGATCAAATAAGGACAGCAAGATCGACATAGCGGCATTGGCGACCTCTTCCCAAATCTCGTCGCTTTGTTTGGCCCGCCCAAGCAAGACGTCGTATTGAGCTCGGGTCTTTACCTTGTAAGCTGCCAAAAGCTCCGGATCATTCAAAGCACTCGAAAATGAAACAGCGTAAGAAGTTTTACTCCAAAGAGGCTTACCTTCAAACTCGGCCTCCATCTCGGCTTTATCGAGGCTGACTGCCTCTAGCTGGACTTGAAGCGAGTGGACCTCCGAAGAATTTTCTACAAAAGAAAGAAGATCGTCAACAACCGAAATTAACATGGGAATCATGAAGAAATCTGGAGAGACGGGCTTACTTCCGATTGATCCTCGGAGGTCGAGGTTCGCCTCCCGAAGCTCTGCGATCTCCCTCCTTAAAGCCGCCTCCCTTGACGCGGCCTCCTCCCGAGTGGCCTTCAGCTGTCGCTGAACGTCCTCTAAGGAGTTCAAGTGGGGAACCAGCTTCTCCAGCACCTCAGATTTTGCCATGGAACGGCAATATTCCTTCTGCGCACGAAAGCAGAAGAGTGACCAACTGAGAGACAATGATAGTACAATTAAAGAGAAAGACAAAGGCTTGCGTTGAGCAGCCGGGTCGTCTCATTCAAGTTTTCGACAAGGGCATCTCTTTCATCTTTCTCGGCTTGCCGGTCCAGGATGATGCCCTGCCTTTCACCTTCCGAATCCCGCCACTCGATCCTAATAGGGGGAACCCAGGTTTCAGAGGACTGCAACCTGGGGATCTCCTCTACCGTGGCTGGCAAATAAGAAGGACAAATGAAGACACGAAAGATTCAAACTGAAAGAGTAAAAGAGTACTCGAAACAAATCTCACCGCTTCGGCGGCCGCACGCTTAGGTGGAGCGGCCCGCCGGCCTCCTTCCTTTGACCCTGCGCCGAGTGGCCTCGGCCGGGGCCTCTCGAGCCGCGGCCTGGGGTTTCCCGGCTGATGACTGGCTTCCAGTCGGGACGTCCCGGCTGGCGGTCGGGGGCTCCTTCCTCGGGGCATCCTTCGTCGGAGGCGACGGCTGTTTGCTCGGAGCCCTCACGCTCGGCTGTGGGCTCCGGGGCTTTGGCTCCGCTGGCCTTGGCACCTCGGGAGAAGCGGCTGGGGTCGGCCCTTCACTTCCCCCGACAGGATCTATTTCCTGGGGCCTCCTGCGAAAGTGAACACAGTAGGGGTAAAGATAAAGAAAGTTTTTTTTCACGGAAAAGTTCGGACTTCGGTTATAGAGCATACCTGGACGACCGGCGGATCTTCGGCGCCGTCCACGGCGATCGCCTTAGAGGTGGGGTCTCAACTGGAGGAGCCGGGACGTCGTCATCCTAGTCCTCGATGATCAACCTCCTTTTGCTCGCACGCTTGTTCGAGTCTTCACTCGGCACCGCTCGCTTCCCGACTGGGTCGCCTTGGATCTTGATCCAGCCAGCCGACTTCTTGGCGGGGCGACGCGGCGCGTCATCATGGGAGACTTTGTATGGCTCAGAGGTGATAGAAGCATTTTCCTGCAGAAGAAAGAATGCACAATGCTAAGAGACAAGATATAAAGTTGAAAGATGTTATGAAGTAACCAGTCGGCTTACCGGAGGAGGAGGTCGGTGGATGCTAAAGGGGAGGACCGGCAGAATGAGGGCCCGCTCAACTGCGATTCCAGTCGAGAAGATCTTATACATCCGGATCTTCAGGACCTCGTAGCTGAGTGGATCTGGATCTTCCCGATTGGGGTCTGTTCCGCCTTCATACTCGAAGGCCGGCTTCGACCTTTCCTTGATCGGCGCCAGTCGGCACTTGATAAAGTGCCGAGTGATTTGTTCTCCACGAAGACCCTTTTGCTTCATCGCCAGGATCTTCGCAAGCAGCTTGTTGGCCTCGTCCCAATCTTGGGCTACTAGAACAGTGCTCCAAGATGGCCTGGGGACAGGGGGAAGACCGACGAAAGCTGGCAGGCTGGGTTCAAGGTTGCTAACGTAGAACCAGCCCGCATGCCATCCCTTGTTGGAAGACTTCAAGGGAAGAGAAAAATACTCCTTGCGGAGAGATCCGCGGAGTTGGAAACCTGCCCCGCCAACGACGCATGGGTGGTCCTTGTTTGGATGTGGTTTGAGATAGAACATGCGCCGGAAGAGTTGGAAGTGGGGGAGGATGCCAAGGAAGGCTTCACATACATGAATGAAGAGAGCGATGTGAAGCATCGAGTTGGGGTTCAGATGGTAGAGTTGAAGCCCATAGTAGTCCAGAAGCCCCCGGAAGAACTCGAAGGTGGGAAGGCTGAACCCGCAATAGAAGAAGGAAGTAAAAACGACGAGCTCACCGGTGTTCGGGGTGGGGAAGTCCTCCCCTGCCGTCGGGCGCCATCCCACGATCTCCTTTGGCGGAAGCACGTCGTGCTTCACCATCTCTTTGAGGGTGGATTCCCTCACATCCGAAGCGGCCCATTGGTCGAACGGAATCCTCTTTTCCTCCGCCATGAGAGTGGTGTTGATAGGAAGTGGATCTGGTCGGAAAAGTCGGGTTTTTTGACAAAGGAACGTGGGAGATTTGGCTGCAGAGGCTGGTTGTTGCAAAGAGCGAGTTCCTAGATGGATGGATCTGGGAGCGCGCGAGTCTAGGGTTCTCCGTAGTGAACTGGTGAACAGTACTGCGAAAAGGGGAATTTTTGGAAGATGAAGAGGCGGGGACGACCTCGTGCCTTTATAGAAAGATTTGAGGGTTGCGCTAGGTTTTCTAGTGATTGGGCCGAGCCCATAAGAAAATCTACGGCCCAGCTAAGGTGTGGCCCAACGCGTGTCCTTAGGGACTTAAGCGGATGAGCTTGAGCAGATTTGCTCTGGCAATATGCGCGTGTCCGAGTGCCCTGTACCTTTGAAAATCCTTCCACACCGTGGTTTGCTTGACTTCATGAGAAGCTGGCACGATGCAACTTGGAAGGTGACCAACAACTAAGTTTTTATAGCTGCCTTGATGACAATGGCTGTTTGGTTTTTTGGCATTTGATCAAGTGATCTTAACAATGCTATCTATTTTTCCACCTTGGTGAAGATCTTTATAGATTGAGACCAGTATTATGGCATAAGATATTTAATAACTTGGTCATATTTTTTCATATGATTGAAAGAACTTCTTTTCCCATGAGGGTTGATTAAAATATTTGTTTCGGGATGACTCGAGCAGATCCACTCGGATAAGCATGAGCTTACCGAGTGCTTTTTACCCACGAGGGTTGATTGAGTTGTTTGTTCTGAGATGACTCGGGCAAATTCACTCGGATGAGTATAAACCTGCAGAGTAATGAGATTTCTATGATTGCTTAGGCATGAGCTAGGCATCTATATGAGAATGGTCTTTTATAGTTCTTGACTATATGCTTAGCCTATTTTTGACTAACCACATAGTCGGGGGCTACACCTAATTAGGTGCATCAAGAGATGCACCTAGATATTTATTTTTGAGAATTTTTTAGATATTTTTTCCAGCCCTTCATAGTCTTTGGAGCCACTCGGGAAGATTCAGGCAGAGATGGAATCACTCGGCGTCAAAAGCACTCGGTCAAAGAGATTTTTTGGCTGTGTGCTGTTTTGGTCTGAAGCTGAGCTGTCTCGTCGACTGAAAAGGACTCGGGGGCTACTGTGGAGATTGTGGCAATCGGGTATCTACATGGCAAGCTTATCCGACTGGAGGTAGGGATAGATTGCGCCTGCCATATCTGTAAGCCGAACATGACTTGGGTGTTACGATTGTCGATAGAGATAAGGCAATCGGCCTATAGTCACGGTTTGGTAAGATTGAGGAAACCAACTTAGAATAAGATAGGGTTTCCGATCTGTAAGCCCACCTCCCAAGACTATATAAGGGGGGTAAGGGGCGTCCTTTGAGGGATATCAGATCTTAGATCATATACGATTTCATAAGCAAGAGCTTTAGACACACAAGATCAATAAAGACACTCGGCGGATCGAATCCACCGAAACAGGAGTAGGGTATTACCTCACGAGAGGGCCTGAACCTGTCTAAATCTTCTTCTTCCTCTAACCCATTGTGCTTGGCGATCTCGACTGCGACCCAGAAATCATATTGCCGAAACCAAGTTTCGACATCTCTAGAGGTCAAAACAGTTAAGCCAGCCGACCACTTGCGAAAATTCGTTTTCACAAGCGATGAGGTTAAGCCCGACCGACAATGCTATAGATTTCAACAAAAAAAATATAAATTCTAAAAACCCTAGCTCGCTGCCCATTTTCACGGTTCCATTTCCACGGATCAATCACAAAATGTAAATCAAAACGTCTGCATCATATCAACATGGATCTGGATGGAAGAGAACAGAAATCAAAAATGAAAAGAAGAGGTAGATGGCGGATGCCTCGTCGGAGCCCAGTTAAGTACAACTTGTGTAGCGCTTGCGGCGGCGAAGGAAGGCGGCGATGGATGGATCGCTCGTCGCCGCCGGATCAGTTGGCCTGCTGGGATGCCCAAATTTTCGATCGAAATTAAAAATAATTAAATAATATGTTTTTAGAAATTATATTAAAAGTTAAAAGTAAATAATCAAATCAAATTAATAAGGGAATGGAAATTTTTTTAAAAAATCATGGCTAAAATATTTTTATAATATTCTCTATATCCTAAAGTATCCTCTGAAATTTTTCGTGAAATTTTGAAGCTTCAAAATTAATTTTAACAATATAAAGTTTATTATGTAATTAAATAAAAAGAACACAAATTAAAATAATCTCCTACTGTGCTTGGGCCTTTTTCGGCCCATATCCGCAAAAGTCTGTATTTTCTCCCTCACGGTCGGCCCGCCAGAGCCACCCCTCCCCTGTCTGGCCCAACTCGATGGCCCGTCTGTTTCCTCCCTAGCACAAAAGTCCGCTTTACCCCCTTCTTCCTCCTGAGTCGGGCCCACTTGTCATCCTCTCCTCCCGCAAGGCGGGCGCGCGACGCCACCTACGTCGCCGCCGCCGCGCACACGCCCGGCTCCGCGCCGCGCCCGCACGTGCGTCCGAGCCGCCTCTCTCGCCCGCTCGTGTTTTCCCCCACTCCCCACGCATCTCAGCATTGAATTGTCGCCACCACCCCACGTCGCCCGCCGCACTTCGCCTTTTTTTGGCACCTTCGGCCTGCCACCTCCCTGACCCTATAAAGTGCTTCCTGTGCATCCCTCTCTTTTCCCAAGTTTTCTTGACCACCGCGCTTTCCTCGCTCTCTCCGCGTTCGCCCCTCTCTCCACCACGCGTTCAGGACGACAGCCGACGCTTGGGCGGGCATGGTCCGGCCGCGATAGGCGACAGCGAAGGGCAGCCGAAATGCGGCTTGGCGTCTCGGCATCGAATCGCCGCCACCACCCCACGTCGCCCGCTGTCATGCCCCGATTTTCGATCGGGATTAAAAATCGTTTAATAATGCATTTTCCGAAATTATTAAAAAGAAAAGTAAATTATTCAAGTAAAGTAAATAAGGAAATAAAATTTTCCTTTAAAAAATCCTGGCTGGAAATATTTTTAAAATATTCTCCATGCCCTAAAGTACTCTCTGAAATTTTTCGTGAAATTTTGGAGCTCCGAAATAATGTTAATAATACAAAGAACATTTAAGTAATTATTTAAATAAATTAATTAAATAGTAAATAATCTGGTTGAATTTTTATTAAATACTTTGAGTGTTCATCTAATTTCAGGATTTTTCTTGAAATTATTTGAGCATCGGAAGTATAGATAAAAATTCAATGAAGTTTGGAAGGAAAAGTCTGCTTTGCCTCCCTCTGCTACAGTGTCGTTTCCTCCTCCAGCTGCCTGTGTACTGTTCATCCGAACAGCCATCTCTTTTCTCCCTTCGCAAATCCTGTCGAATCACTTGCTCAAATCCAAAATTAATTGACGGAAATTAATCCTCACCTCTTCCTCTTCAATTCCCACATAAATACCCATTCAATCCCGCATCAATTCGTGGTGTATTTTGATCTTGCCGAGCTCCACCATGGCCTCCGTTTCCCCCTCTCCCGGCCACGTTCCTCCATATTTAACCGCGTCATAACGTGTTCCCGGCTTTACTCCTCCGTTTCCCCCATTTTCCCCCTTCCTCCGCTCATCATGTGCGCCGGAACGGCCAACTTAAAGACCATCAATTGCAGCCGTCATTAATGTCGCGACGCGACAGTTTTCATCCGTTCCCCGCTCCTCCCGGCCATTCCCGAGCGCCCTTGCCGGCTATAAAGATTCCCCACACTCCGGAACATGCTCTCCACTCATTCCCCCTCGCGCTCACCCATTCCCGAACTCCCGCACCGTGCGCCGCCCAAATTCCGTCGCCGAGCTCGCTGTTTTCGGCCATTCCCGCTACACCGTCACTCTTCCCACCGAGCCACCACCATCTCCACCTTCGCAATTCTCGGGAACACCTTCCCATTGTGTTTTTCCCCAAAATTCCATCGCCGGAACGCGCTGTCGCCGTCATCCCTTCAATCTCCAGCCGTCGGTGAGAAAACCACTTTCCCTCTCCACTCCCTTCTCTCTCTCCGTGTTCGGCGCCGCCCTGGCTGAGCCCCGGTCGCGCGCGTCGCCATGCGGGGGGGTTTCCACCGTCGGCCATGCGTCGGTCTCCCCTCTGCGGCCGTCGTGCGCCACGCCATCGCCTTGGCGAATTCACGCCCGTCGGCAAAGCCCCGCGCGCCCGTGCGCCACTTTGCCATCGGCAAGGCCGGCCGCGAGCCAAGCCGCCTCTGCTCTCTTTGCCTTTGTGCTCGTGTGCCAATCCCGTGTGCGCCTCCGGCCCTTGCTCCTCGATCTCCGCCAGCAACCCCCCCGTGCGTCTCTCCTGCGCTCGCGATGCCCGCGCGTGCCGTGCACCGACCCGAGTCCGTGTGCCACGGTGCGCGTCGTCGCCACCGCTGCGTCAGAGCCGCTGCGCCTTGTCGCCCGGGCACGTCGCCCGTCGCCCCGTCCGAGCCCGTGTCACCGCCACCTCCCATGCCGCGCATCGCCGCACAACACCGCTCCTCGCGTCGTGGTCGCCTCCGGCGACCAATTGCCGCAGCCGCGTCGTCGGCCATGCCGGCCGGCCGGCTCGTCGGTCCGGCTAGGCTAAGCCATTCGCGCACGGAGCCGACCGATCGGACAGCCTTGAGCCGACCCATTTACCTTCTTGGGCCACCCTCTCCCCGTGCGGCCCAATTGCCCTCGCTCCCGAGAAAGTCTATTTCTCCTCCCTCTCGGGCCTCCCTTTTCCTTTTCCTCGCTTGGGCCCAGCCGATTCCCTCTTTTGTACAAAGTCTAGTTTGGGTCCCTTTACTCTCTCTCACTCATTTTCCTCTCTGGGCCGTCGGCCCATAGGCCACCTTCTTCATCTAAAGTCCAACTTTCCTCCCCAAGAGAAAAGTCCAAATCTTCTCCTTCCCTCTTCGGCCGCAGGTCCATAGGTTTTCTCCATCAAAGTCCATTTTCTCTCCTTGGCCTAGCCCCGAGAAGTCCAGTTCACCTCCTCGCTTTCGCCCGTAGTATTCTTACCTCTTTGGACTTGGTCCTCGGAGGGCCGCTCCTTTGTGTCGGCGACTCTTGGGGCCCGTGTGTCGACCGGCCTTTTGCGGATGTCGGCGGATACCTATTCCTTGAGAAATCAATTAATAATTGTGCAATAAATCGAATTAATTCCCAGAATTCATTTAAATGGCCCAAAACTTCTAAAAATCATATCTAATCCATAAGAACTCCAAATTGGGTCATCCAAGTTGCAAAATTCATCTAAAATTGAGCTCTACATGTTTGTTTACTTTCCATATACTGTTTATTTGGTTCTTATTAGAGTTTTTCTCGTTTTGCGTGCCAGCGTATAGACTTCAACGTTTTGGGAGTTCGTGTTCGCGAAGAAGAGAAGGTCAGCTGAAGAACCAAGGCAAGTCACATTCTTCCTTGACGCATATTGATCCCAAATTATAAAATTATTTATTGTTTGAAAAATAAAATTACATTGTTTTGCTAATTACATGGGAACCGGGAATACCTATCTGATCGCTTGTGCCTCATTTAATTGATATCCATCCATTGTCAACTTGGGTGATTAATTTGACTAGCTTGAATCACTTATGTGATCTCGCTAGGAATATTTATGCTTAGCCATGCTTAATTACACTAGCTCACAATAATGGGAGAACTTTACTACTAGGCGATAGACACATGAAATGACGGTCTCGGACGGAGGTACCTTGGCAAAGGTTCTTGGTTAATTAAAATATGACTAAATGGTGGGTGTGGGTGCATGGTTTTGCTTGTCGCACCCATGGCAATTAAGGACCGGTTCATGGGAAACCCCGGAAGACTTACAGTACTTACCACAAGCCGCATGGGCAACGCTGGACTTATAGTGTAGCTTTTCCCCGGCCGACGCATCCGGCAAGGGTGGGCGTGATGGAGTTCGGATGGACCGGGCAAGGTCTATGCGGCTGGATTCACCTAGGCACGAGAGGGGCTGCCTACCTTGGATATAATGGTAGGGGCGAAACCCGAGGTGTGATGTCGCTTGGTCGGGGAAGTTATGCGAAGGGTCTTGTCACGATTTCCCTTGCAGTATCATGGTGGTGCTTTGGGGCATGGCAGCATGTGGGGAATCGTGTCTTGTGGGTACAGTTGTACACCTTTGGCCAGAGTAAAACTATTCGAATAGTCGTGCCCGCGGTTATGGGCGATCAACCAGATTCACCATGATTAGTCCCACCTTTAATAATTTGACTTAATGGGGCTGGTTTAGTTCGGGTGGAATGGTTGGGCCATTCGGCATGGTATAGCGTTGTTCGGTGGATGATTAATATTGATTTAATAAATTAATCAACTGTTTCTGTTTTGAACCGAAACGTTTTACAACCGCTTTTATGCAAAATAGCCCGAGCCACTCTTGTCTCCCCTTGCACGTATGCATTTCTCCGTGTGGCTTGCTGAGTACGGTGGTTGTACTCAGCCTTGCTATTTCTCCCTTTTCCCAGAAGTGCAGTGCTCATGAGTCAAAGATAGAGTTAGAAGACCAAGGCTCAGACCCCAGTTGAGTTTGCCTGTGGAGTGGGGCTGAAGCCCCGCTAGGATCGCCTTTGTCCGCTGTTGTTGTTTTCTTTCGGGTGCGAGGACTAAGTGCCTCTTCTGTAAGTATTTTACGCTTTATCTACGTTTGGATCTGTTTATTGATTTGTCATTTTGTGTACCCTGGCTGATTCCTGGACAGGGATTTAATACACAAAATAGTCTAGAAATTTGGCTAAATTTCTGGGCGTGACACCCGCCGCACTTCACCTTTTTTTCGGCCACCTTCGGCCTGCCGCCTCCCCCGACCCTATAAAGTGCTTCCTGTGCATCCCTCTCTTTTCCCCAAGTTTTCTTGACCACCGCGCTTTCCCTCGCTCTCTCCGCGTCGCCCCTCTCTCCACCACGCGGGGCCGCGCCACGTTGTGCTACTGCCACCACAGCCTTCGTGCGCACCCCACTGCACTCCGGCCGCTGCTCCCTTTTCCCCCTTCACCACCGTAGTGTCGCGTTCGTCGTGTGCTCGTGCCGCCATCGCAACCGCCACACTCCGGCCGCCTTTCCCCGCCGCTTCGCGCATCCCCAAAGACCACGTCGTCACCTCCTCCGGCTCCGCGGCGCCAAGCCACATTTTGGCTGCCCTTCGCTGTCGCCTATCGCGGCCGGACCACGCCCGCCCGAGTGTCGGCTGTCGTCCTCCCCTCACCGTCGCTCGCCCGCGCCACCTTTCCACTCCCGTGCGCGCTCGGTGAGCCTCCTTCCTCCCTCTCCGCTCTCCTCCGCCGCTCCCCATACGCGTCGCCGCATCGCCCCGGTCGGTCGGCCGACGGTCGCCGCCGCCCCCTTTTGCCCGGGCCATCCGATCTGCCGTCAAGCAGATCAGGCCGTCCAGGTGGCAGCCCGTGTGGCCGCCACGTCGGTGCCTCATCGGCGCCACGTATGAACCACGTGGCGTACTCGCCCATGCCGCCGTGGACTAGGTCCATGGTGGACCGGCCTGTGGACCCGCTAATGTGTGGGACCCGCCTGTCGGCACCGCTCCCATCGTTGACGCAATAATCCATCTTTTCCTTTAAGAAAATAGATAATAATTGCGCAATAAATCAAATTAATTTTCAGAAATTTATTTAAATGGTCCAAAACTTTTAAAATACATATCTAATCGATACGATCTCCAATTGGACCATTCAACTTGCAAAATTAATCTAAATCAAGCTCTACATGTTTGTTAATTTTTATGTACTGTTTTTTTGGTTTTTGTTAGAGTTCTTCCTCGTTTTGTGTGCCAACGTGTAGATTGTGTTGTTTCGGAAGTTCACGCTCGTAAGGAAAAGAGTTTGGAAGATCGTTTGAAGAAGCAAGGCAAGTCACATTCCTTTTTGAAGCATGTTGAACCTACTTTATAAATGTTTTACCATTTGCAAATAAAATTGCATATTTTGCTAATTACATAGGAATTGGGACTACCTATCTGTTTGTTTGTGCCTTGTTTACTTGGTGTCTATTCATTGCAACCTAAATGATTAATTTGGCTAGCTTGCCTCACTTACATTGACCTTGGAAGAATTATATAGGCTTAGTCATGCCTAATTACCACTAGCTCACTTAATGGGATTATCAATAATTATTTTAATATTTGACGAGCTGTGAGCTTGAAACACCTGGCCATGTTTATTGGTCATAATTATCCCACTAAAATGTGACCTAATGGTGGGCTGTGGGTGCATGGTTTTGCTTGCCGCACCCATGGCAATTAAGGATCGGTTCGTCAGAAACCTGAAAGACTTACTGTACTTACCACAAGCAAGAAAGGGCAACTGCTAGACTTGTAGTGTAGCTTTTCCCTGTCTGACGTACCCAGGCAAGGGTGGGCATGATGGAGTTTGGATGGACCCAAAAAGGTCTATGTGGCTTCCGAATTCACCTAGGCACAAGGGGGTTGCCTACCCTAGATTTATGGGTAGGGGCAAAACCTGCAGTGTGGTATCACTTGGTCAGGGGGAGTTATGCGAAGGATCTTGCCATGACGTGTCCGGCCAGACACGGTGACATATGGTAGATTGTGTCTTGTGGGTACAGTTGTATACCTCGTATCAAAGTAAAATTATTCGAATAGTCGTGCCCGTGGTTATGGGCGATCGACCAGCTTCACCGTGATTAGTTTCACACTACTAATTAAATTAGCTTAATAAACTGGTTTAGTTTAGATGGAATTGTTGGGCCTACTCAACCTGGTTTAGCGTTGTTCAGTGGAGAATTAACCTTGACCTAATTGATCAACATCTTCCTGTTTTAAACTAGAAAGGTTTGCAACCATATTTATGCAAATAGCCCAAGCCCCTCTTTCTCTCCCCTTGCACTTCTGCATCATCGACGTGGCTTGTTGAGTACGGTGGCTGTACTCAGCCTTGCTATCTTTCCCTCTTTTCAAAAGTGTAGTGCTTCTGAGTCGGAGACGAAGTTAGAAAACCAAGGCTCATACCTCAGTTGAGTTTGTCTGTGGAGTGAAGTTGAAGCCCCGCTAGAATCGTCCTTCTTTTCCACTGTTTTCTTCTTGGTGTAAGGACTATGTCTCTACTGTAAGTATTTACAGTTTATTTATGTTTAGATCTATATATTGGTTTATCGTTTTGTATACCCTGAATGATTCCTGGACAGGAATTTATACACAAAATAATTTGGAAATTTGGCTAAATTTATGGGTGTGATACCTGCCACCCACGCCTTGTCGCTGGATCCGCCGCCCATGCCTTGTCACTCACGCGAGTCGATGCCACTGGATCCGCCGCCCGCGCGAGTCATCACTGCTGGACTACCACCCATGTCTTGCCGCCGGATCCGTCATGCGCGCCTTGCCGCCGCTGGATCCGCCGCATGCACCTTTCCGCTCGCACAAGTCATCGCCGTCGGATCCACTGCCCACGTGAGTCATCGCCACCGGATCCGTCGTCCCTGTGCCTCGCCCGAGCTCCACCGCTAGATCCACTACCAACGAGACTCGTTGCCACTGGATCCATCGTCGGACTGAATCGCCGGATCTGTTGCTTGCTCGCCTCGCTTGAGCTCCACGACCAACCTGAGTTGCCGCCACCGGATTGCAGCCCATGCCGGGTGTAGCCTGCAAGCCTTCCTCGAGCTCCGCCGCCACCGGTAGGGATGAAGGACGAGAGGGGTGCATTCCGATGGGGAAGGATGAGGAGACGGGAAGAGGAAGAGGAAGAGGGAGGAGAGAAGTAGGGGCGACAGGGTGAGGTGTGGGCCGTGGGCGTGGGGACTGGGAGCCGAATATATTAATATGTTAACATGATGGTAGTTTTTTTAATGGAAGCGCTTTTCAATGACCGTCAGTGAAAATCAATTTTACTGACGATCACCTAGGTGTTCGTATGTAAAAATAAGTTATTTTTGCAGATGGATTTTTTGAGATGATTGTTTGTGAAAATAGTTTTTTTTCAAGCGGTTAGTAACTAGGAAGGCTGTATATTTACTTGCATTTTTTATTTTATCTACCAACGAATTAAAAGGTATGGAGTCAGGAAAAATCTTTTTATAGTGAATATATCTTAATACATAACCTAACTGCTATAAAAAACAATTAACCATAAATACGAGCATCCTTTACAATCACATGTGTGTCTACAGGTTTCATAACAAAACGTAACCAGTTGAGCATAAGTTCGTGATTTGGAGTACGTATTTTCCAAATTTTCTCAATTATATGAGGTCGTCAATGCTGCGGATTTAACATTTATATATCTAGCTAGGATTCCACCAAGGTATAACACAAGTAGCTACTTAAATCAGATTATTCATTTTTGGATGTTACGATTTACTTGAAATAAATTCATTCTTTGTCTGTGCTAAAAGTTTAAATTTTAGGAATAGTACCCATCCGTTTTTAAATAGCTGACAACGGACAATATTCACTTTCATACTTTGACCACTCATTTTCTTTTGCAAATTATTTTTAAACAATAAAAAGATGTCAGGCTATGCGTTACGACCTAAATATAAGCATAGAACTTTATTATTTTTTTATTCTAGCCATTTAAGGTAGTAAATAGTGGTCAAAATTCAAATTGTAAAGTAAAAGTTATCAGTTATTTGGAAAACAGAGGGAGTACTAAGGTGTACACCATGTCATGTCACCTCTAGTTGGTATACATAGAGACCAAAAGTTATACTTCTATTATTAGAGGGTATCCCAAACTTTTGGTATATTTTAAACTCATAATTTTTTGATGCCATGTAGCCAATCTTGCCTATATTTAATATATATGACGACCAAATCATGTACATGCGATCCTTGTGACCACTCAAATAAGCAGTTACTACTGGAGAAAGCCCCTCATCTATCCCAGTTCGTAACCCTCTTTAGTCCCGTTTATTAAAAACGGAACTAAAAATCGTTTTCTTTAGTCCCGGTGAAATAACCGGGACTAAAGATTCATCTTTAGTTCTGGTTGAAGTTACCAACCGAGACTAAAAATAGATGCCCACCCGATATCCTACTAACCCCAGATTTTTTTGTTTTTTTCTTGCCAAAATTCCAAAATCATCACAAATACTAAAATCAAACACTACAAATTCACATCTAGCAATGAACAACATATATCACAGATGCTTGCTTTTTTTATTTTTTGTTCCACAGATTAAATACATGTTCAAAATCCACAAAATTATAGATCAAATACTATCACCTCACAGATCCAAACCACATATCATCAAACATCAAAAAAATATAAAAAAATTTAGATCGTCCGGCGCCGCGCCCGCGCCGCTTGGCCCGTCCACCGCCCGCCCGCCGCGCGCCTCCGCCGCCACGCGCAGGCCGCCACGACCCGGTCGCCCGCCCGCCCGCCGCTCGCGTAGGGCCGCCCTCGCGCCCCGCCGCCGCGTGGGGCCGCCGCCGCCGTCCGCCGCCCACGTGGGGCCGCGCCGCGCCGCGCCGCGTGGGCCGCGCCGCCTGCCACCGGACCGGGAGAGGGAGAGAGGGAGAGAGATCGAAAGGGAGAGGATAAGGAGAGAAAAAGAGAAGATAAGGGAGAGAAAAAGAGGTGGAGAAGATAAGGGAGAGGATCGATGCCGCGCGTACGGGTGACGAGGAAGCCGGATGATTTTTGTCCCAGTTTAGGTAAAAAACCGGGACTAAATATAGATTTTTAGTCCCGGTTGGTGGCACCAATCGGGACTAAAAATAATGGGACCTCACAACAGTATGGAGATTTTTTGAACCGGGACTAAAAATAGTCTTTTGTCCCGGTTGGTAACACTAGCTGGATTAAAAATTATAGGATTCCATTGCGCTTTAGAACCAGGATTAAAAATATTTGTAGTCTCGGTTTCTATTAGAACCGGGGCTATTGTGGATTTTGACGCTTCAATCATGATTTCTCCAGCAATGAGTATACTCATTAATGGCATTCTTAAATATATGGAACCCTTCAAGCAAAAAAAATTGGCACCCTATAATGCCTGCTGTTAAACCTCAAATCTAAGTACCTAACATATATATAAATATTAATATTGATCTCCAAAAATGTTATCAGTATGTTTATAAAGAAGTGCTCTTAGAAGTTAATATTTTTCATTTACTGTATGATTATAGTAGTAGAAAATAGTAATCACACACACATGCGCCTGCTTTAGACCACCATATCATAAAGACATAATTAAACCTAAGTGATAAGTAAAGAAACAATTAATTAATGGGGGCATGCATGCATGGAGTATAGAACTCCCACCGTCCCAAACTTAAGCAACTTATAAGATTATAAATTTATCTCAAAATAATATAATGACTTTTTCACCCGTATTATATTTTCTAGTCAACCAACCATATATAACACCTCATTATTTAGGACTCGTTTGGTAGGTCTTCTGATTCTGTGATTCTGTGATTCTGTGATTCTAGACTCTAATTCTCCTGAATCAGATTCTAAAGAGAATCAGAAAGTCGGTATAATAAAATAAAATAATAAAATAATAATCAGGGAGGAGAATCCCTACCAAACGGGGATTAATTTTTTCAGTTACTCCTTCTCAACCAATCACAATATTTTTCATTTAATTTTAGGTACTTTCACTTTACATGCGATGGAAGCATGGCTCGTGTCGTGTAAAACTCTCTTTTTAATAGAATGATATGCAATCTTTTACGTGTTTGAGAAAATAACTACTTCCTTAATTAATACCTGTGCATATTCAACCTAAACTTTTTTATATTTTGGAACCAGTGTAACAAATATTAGGTGCACGCAGGTTGTGGGTGTGACAAGAAAGTAATCTCTCCGTCCATAAAAAATTAAATCATAGCTACTCCATTCTAAGTTGTTTTGATATTTTTAAAGTCAAAATTCAAAATACATATTTATAGCGTCAAATTAGTTTTATTACATCTAACATTTAATAAATTCTAATAAATTTTTGTTTCGTGTAAAAATTATTGCTATGTATTGTTTTTTTAATATGATAAAATTTAAAGAAATTGGATTTAGAAAAATTCAAAACGATTTATATATAATATGAGTATAAATATAGACAAGCTGAATCAAGCTAAGCTAGAGCTAGATAGTGCGTGTGTGGGGTGCGTGCATGCATGCCTGCTCTGTACGTATCGAGCGATCAATTACTAGCTAGCTGCAGATGCAGCTGCCTTTTGTTTTGTCAGCAGCAATAATTCAATGCATGAGAATCCAAGAGATCCATGATCTAGCTTGTGCACAATTGATTGATTAACTGTTAATTACGTACAGCCACCAAATAATCAAACTAACTGTTTTGTTGGTACACAAACCGCAAGAACTAGGGTGATTTCTTTCCCAGCCCAGATCCATCAACTACATTACTGGTTAATTAACGGCATGTGGCACCAGGAAGCAAAGAGAATATTTGGTATTTTATGGTGATGATAGGATCCAGGGACTAATCGTTAGTTCGTGTCATATCGGATATTTGGATATCAATTTAAAAGACTAATCGTGAACTAATTATAAAAATAATTGCAAAATCGATGGTTAATTGACGAGACGAATCTATTAAGCCTAATTAATCTACTGTAGCATCACCTCAACAAATCATAACGTAATTAGGCTCATTAGATTCGTCTCGTCAATTAGCCACCGATTATGAATGAGTTTTATAAATAGTCTATATTTAATACTGTAAAATAGCATCTAAACATTTGATGTGACGCGACTAATATTAGTCCGTAGAAACCAAACACCTCCTACATGTAACATATATATATATATACACACACTATTTGTTTGGTTAATTTTGACATGGATTTTAGTAATTAGTGTGGCAAACTGCTTTTATTTTGATATATCTATCTATATGTGTACAAAACGATAATATATTATAATGTTTAAGAAATACGAAACAATTGAGAGAGACAGTTGAGTAACACATTCTATGTATCTATAATTTTAAAAAGAGAATGGGTATAGGTTTTTGTTTCCATAACAACTTAAAACACAGGAAACAATTAGTCTATGTAGGGTTTAATTTGTTGGTTGCTCGGCCTGAATGAACACTAGTACAGACCACGTATAGGTGCTAGTAGGGAAACTTCTATAGGTGTCGGTTTTCCTAACCGGCACCTATTGGTCGGCACCTATAAAAAAAATAGGTATCGGTCTAACAACCGGCACCATTAAGATTCAAAAAATCAAAAAAAAATTCGGTTCATCCGAGCTCCACCGCATCCATGCACAGATCGATCCAATCCAACACAACCCCACATATCCATCCACAACAACATCCACAGATCGATCCAATCCACAACACCACATATCCATCCACAACAACATCCATAGATCAATCACAAAAAACAGATAAATCCACATATCAATTCATTCATTCACAGATAAATCCACATACTCCTCCACAAATCACAAAATAAATCAAAAAAAAAACCTCAAGCTCGCCGGATCTGGCGGAGGAGAGGGCCCCTCTGCCTGCCGCCGCTCCCGCCGCCTCCCCTCCCACCTCCCACCGCCCTGCCGCTAGCGTCGCCTCCCCTCCCACCGGATCTGGTGGAGGGGAGGGCTAGCCGCCGCCGCCGCCACCCGTAGCCACGTCGCCACTCCGCCGCCGTGTTTGGGAGGGAGGAAGCGAAGTTGGCGGCGGCCTCGCCGTCGAAGCACATCCTCCGCGTGCTGTCACGCATCCACCAGGCGACCCCCGTGACGCGGCGCACGTGAACCATCCGCCGAGCGACCTACTCCTCCATGGCGCGGGCGGCGAGTCCCCGCCACGCGTGGAGCAGGGCGCTGCTCGGCCAGGCACGCGCGTGGAGGTCCAGGACGCTGATGAAGTGGGCCGTGCTGAGAAGAGAAAGGATAAGGCGCAGCACGGAGAGAGGAGAGAAGAGGTGCGAAGAGATGAGAGAAAGATGAAAGGATAAGGCTCAGTGATGGGGAAGATGAAAGGACAGGCTCCCGGCTTAAAAAGTACCGGCTCAGTTGTATAGGTGTCGGTTTTTTAAAAAACCGATACCTATAATATATTAATAGACGCCGGTTTTTATTAACCGACACCTATACTATGTTATAGGTGTCGGTCTTTTTAAAAAAACCGCCATCTATACTATATGTGTCGTTTTTTCTTCAGAACCGACACTTATAGTCATTTAAAGGTATTGGTTTTTAAATTTTTGTCCTGTGAAGGTGGAAAAATCACTATAGGTGTCGGTTTTAAATGTTCTGCACGTATAGTGCCGATCGTGCATTTTTTTAGTAGTGGAAGCGTCAGTTCTAGCTACACGTTCAATTTTGATGGGATTCGATCAATGTACACAGCTTTAATTCATGCACTCAACACATCGAGAAATTGAACCAAACATTTTAATTAATTAATTAACAAAACAGTTCTATTAATTCGTTTATTTGGCATAATCCAGCATGCATGCACTTACATAATAGATTAAGGTCCCGTGCATGCATGCAATTAAACAACTCCTTGGTTCGGATACAAATTAAAACACACTAGTACATTACGTAGTAGAACTCATCACTCACATTTTTTGTCTATACGTACATAGCACAGCACGTATAGTAGTACGTATATTGCGAGACTAATTGAGATACGTACGTAATTAATTAACACGGACAGATAGCATAACAGTACGTCGTGCGAAATTAATTAACTGATTAATTAATTACGGCGAAGAGAGTGCACACGCGATAATAATATATCGTCGTCGTCGTCTCTTCCCTCTCCTGCGCGCGCATTCTCGATCGGCCGCCGCACCGGTGTGCTTGCCGGCGATCGGTGGCCGGCCGGCAGGCCGCGCCGCCGATTAGTTGCTGCCGCCGCCGCCGCCGTCGGCGACGCTGAGGCCGAAATGGAGCCGGGGAAGATGAGCCCACTGCATACGCACGAGAAATTATAGATCATGAGCAGATCAGTGCATTATATATAGACTATTTCAATTTGCATATGGTAATTAATTAGATATACACGTGAGTACAATTTAGCTAGAAAGCTTAATTAATTAGTTAATCCTAGCTAATTGCATAAAGCTTAGACCAAGTTTTTTTAAGACCAAGTAGTATTATTACTCCTCCATCTTCCAAAATATAAGGCATAAATATCACTAATCCAAAAAAATTATTATCACCTCTTTATTTAAATCACCCATAATAAATACAATGCATACACTTAATGGGATTAAAGATCTAAGGGTGAAAAATGGGAGAGGAAGGTGCTAGTTAATTTATTTGATAAGAAAAATGATTATGTCTTATATTTTAAGCCGGTATTTTTGGATGGTATGTCTTACGGTCTGTAATTAATGTCTAATTAATTGATTAGAGAAAAGTATTTGCAATTAGAGCACTTACGTTCTTTGCTGCAGCGCTGAATGCCTCCCTGTGGCTAATCTCAGGATTGCTGGTTTTAATCCTCTGTATCTCTTCCCTGTTGATATTGACAAGAATTAAATTAAATCAGCCTGTTGATATATATTTTTGCACTATAATTCTTCTTGCATCTGTGTCCGTATATATAGAGATTGGAGAGGCATAATAACGATCTAAGAAAACACACATATTACATGCGTCTAAAATAGATCTCATCACACAGTACACATACATGTACATACATGCATATACATGATAGCTAGCGCGCTGCAGACCAAAAAAGGACGAAAAACTCGTTTGCACATATTTGATTAATTAGAGCATAGCTATATACTCTAAATGAAGTTGAATTTACTCATTCATATATATGGCATTGGACGATTTGATACACGATTTGTTATTTTGAAAAGACATAGTGCAAAACTCTCATATATATTACTTAAATCTTACAATCTTGCAACATGAACCTCTAGATGAACTAGCATATTTATATTACTCTAATAAAATGGTTTGGTCAATGTTGGATGGCAACTTAATATGAATTACATTTCCATGAAATGTTTAATTTCACATTAATTAGGGGTTTAAATTGTTTTGTCAGTTTCAAAAAAAATATGTTGTCTCAATTCAATATTTGTATATCAACATTGGCATAGTCAATATAATGTATAAGCTCTTTATCACATTAGGGGTTTGAATTGTTTTCTCAGATTCAAAAAAAATGTTTTCTCAGTTCAATATTTGTATATCTACATTGGCATAGTCAATATAATGTATAAGCTCTTTAGAACTACTCTAAGGATTTTCACAAATTAAATGTATTTAAACAAAAAATATTGTCTAATAGACTAAAAGCTTGTGAAAATGATGGTAGTAATATAATTTTTGGTTCCCGTTTCTGAATAGACTTAGGTCTACCAAAGCCATATAAAACATGCACCTAGACCAGCCCCATTCTTAATTGAGGTTTTCTTCTATCCTTGAAGAAGTATATTCGTCCCTACTAAATAAGGGATAAAAACTCTAAACTAGTTGAACTAATTATAAAAGTATACGGTTTAACAATATCAAAACTTTTCTGGTTTTGGGAGGTACAGATAGGTATTTGTGCATCATAGTGTTAGGCATGAGGTATATACATCTCGGTAGAGGTATATACCTCTAGACTAATACTAAGTGCCTATACTGCTAAAAAAACGGAAGAAAAACTCGAGAACAAATATAAATAAAATTCCAACCATATATGTTAATTACTTTGTGAGATTAGTTTTGGTACCTTACTTGAATTGATTTCATCTCTAACTAGCCTGTTGAAAATAATGAGAGTTTCATATTTACTAAAAATTTACTTGAAATAGATTTCCTTTTATTTTCACAAAAGAAGTTAAACTGTAGGGAATTCTTTCGAAATAAAGAATTCACCGGACACAATCCTAACAATAAAAACAATTCTTCCAAAAGTATAAACTTCAACAAAATCTAGTAGCAAGGTTCCAAAATCCAATGACTAAACAACTGATAAAACTTTGTAAATTACATTTTTCGCAAAATTTACCGATAGAACTTGTGATCCGAATGATTACTTTACTAAGGGTTTGTTCGGTTAATGCCCTACCCATGAAGATTGAAGGGATTTGGGGGATTACTTCCACATTCTGTCCACTTGAATCCCCATGGGAAGGGAAACCAAACAAGCCCTAATTAACTAGATTATGTGCACACAACATAAAAATATTTACTAAGTGCTTATTGCCGAGTTCAAATATTCCCTCCAACCCCCCCCCCCAATCATTATATCATTATATATTATTTTCAAGTTTTACTCTTGTGTGTGTCTATAAATATATATCGCCACAATTGACCTCTCTCTTTTGATGTAGAGGCTCAAGTATATATACAACAGTGTATATATCGAGCTTTCTGATTACACACTGCGGTAGATAGAAAGAAAAATATAATCAATCTGTCTTAGGAACTTCAATTCCCCAAAGGTAAGTAGGGATTAATTTGTACCTGCAACTTTAACTATGGTTCTTTATCAAGATATATATATTTAGCACCTTATACTTCTATTTAATTTGCTGTCAAAATTACTTATTCAAGCAAGCATGTGTGGCTTGAAATCTCACTTGATGAATCTGTTGTATGCAGACGGGACGCGCTGTCTTTTCTCAGGGGCTGTAAAGAAGGAAAAAAGGACCAATATTTTATTATACAAACATATGTATAATACATAAAACAATAATGTGAATTGGTAGAAGAACAAGGTAATTAATTAAATAAATTATGCAAGCCGATAATATATGTATATATGTTAATACCTATAGATTCTTTGGGAAATCTAACAGCTCCATGTACGGACAAAAAACCAATGCTTACTGGATTTAGTGTGATGACCAGGTTCATATATAGCTCATGAACTTTATAAATCATGAGTACTAGAATATATTTTGATTATATATGTAGTAGCCTAGAACAGTAAATATAGCCTTTGGCTATATTATATATACCGATTTTGCATGCATGCTTATATATAGAGATAAAAAATAAATCCCATAATTTAGCAGATCAATGAAATACAATCATGAGAAAATTGTGCATACGACGTATAGGTGACACTTGCTGCTGACTGGTTGGCATCGGGTACATGGTTGTTGATGTCCTCTGATTTCTGGAAGCTATGTCGTAGCTTCCAAAGTTATTACTACCTTGAAATCCTCTGTTGATCTGTACCTAATTAAATAAACAAATTTAGATGTACCTATTCCATTGTACGTAGTAAATAATATTCATTTTAACATATATACAGAAATTAATGTTTAATATTTTTTATTCATAAAAAACAAGATAGCTGATATGTAATATATTAAATAAATATGGATATATACAAGAGATTCTTTCGGCTACAGTTTTAAACTGAAAGTTCAAACCATATTTCAGGTTTTAAACCTGATGATCTTGAACAGTGCGTGCTTGGTGAAAAGGAGCAAGATCCATGGAGAGCACCATTGTGCAATGCCCACATCTAACAGTCACAATGTTGTAGGAACAATTGTTTGGCACATTCACCTGCACATATACAATTAACACTCAGTTCATCAGTAAGCTACGGAGTACGTATTTCGGTATTTAAATTTACCACATTTCTGTTTTTTTATTGAGTAAAAGATAATCTCTTATATTTTCCAATAATATCCATTTACATTTTTCGCTTCCTATGTCAGAACACTGTTGATTTATTATATGCATAACCAGCTTAATAAAAATAGGGATAATTCGATCAGAAACGTAAAACAGAAAAAAAAAGGTCTCATGACATATTTATACATGGAATGTGTGGCGCCAATTAATAAGTGTCTGGTAGAGTTACCACACAAGCACACAGTATTATTGTTAGATCTCCTAGTCCTAATTGACTGCCTCCATCCAAATTCATTGGATTCTTAAATAGTGGTATAAGATATAACTGTTCAAAAATTATTTAGTGCAGAACTATCCACAAGAATTCAAGCAAGTAATACTAAAATGCTATGCTAGCTAGCTTGCTAGCTATCAGATGTATCAGCATTGGCCTGAACATGTATATATAAACGTATGCTACAGTCGGGTCTCTTTTCAAACAATTCAATAGTGTCTCTGCAACAATGTTCAGTCATACACTGCAAATAAGAGGTGAGTATAGATGACCATGCTGCTGGAAAAAAAGGTAGTAGCCTTGCAGCTACAAGATTAAAGTATATAAATATATATCCATATTGTCAAATGCCAATGCATGTGTATGAAGTCAATATATATGTGTGATGACAAAGTAGCTAGGCATGTCAAAAGTTGCACCATGTCTCATTATCCATATCGTCTTTTGAGTCCTATTTGGCCATCATGCACAAATAACACCTTTTCCAAGTGTGTCTCCCTTTTGAGAGCTACTAGCTATTAGCTCTTTGCCTGGAGAAGCTTGAGCCATATGGATGTCTTCTCTCACTACCATGCAATATATGCATGATGCATCTCACTCATGGCCTTTGCTAGCTCTACCTCCAGGAGACAGAGAGACATGACATCTCAGTCAGGTCTAAAGAAGAATATCTCCCTAGATCTATCTCATCAGTCACACACACAACATGCATGTACACAAACAAACTGGAAGAGAGAGAGACACACAGAGACAGATCTTGAGATAGAGATAGAGAAATCTATGTGCAGTGTGCATGGGATGACTGAGATCTATAGGTAAGTTAGATTTGGTCGTGTGAACAGTACAATCATCCCAAAAAAAAAGCAGTAAAAAAGAGGAGGCATCTTTACAGTTAAAAGTTCATGTCACATTTCTTTTACAGTTAAAAGTTCATGTCACACTCTCCTCTCTTTCAGCACAACACATACTATACATCACAGAGACGCATGCATAGTTTGCATACACACACACACACAATATAAGAGAGTAGAAGAGAGACCCACCTGCGCAAACATCAACAAAGAGGAAAATGACATGACAGGCAGATCCACTGCTTTCTGCACATGTGCAGAATGAGAGACAAAGCTGCAGGATGTGGCAGCAACAGGCAGCAGCTTAAGCCTTTTTTTTGTTAATTAAGATTTGTTTAGTCATAAAAAATTCAGGTTTTGGAGATGTGGGCACACTCAGGGCACAGCCAATAATCAGAGGAATAGCTCCAAGTGTGCAGCACAGTACAGGCACTGGGGTATTATCGCATGGAGCAGCTAGCTAAAGCAAGAGAGGCAATAATGGTTAAAGAGGTTAGCTTTAATCACCTGCATGCATCTAAAAGTTTAATTTGTCCTGAAATTGATTATTTCTTTTTGTGGTAGTATAGTAGATCCATACACGAGAAGCTCTCAAAATAATATTATCTTATGTACATTAATTCCTTCCTAAAACTAAAATGTGTTCGACCCACGCGTCGAAAAACTATGTATGTTCAGGAAAATGCATATTTTTCTCTATGAGAAAAACATGCCCTTTTTTCCAAGGAAAGTTACCATTTTCTATAAGAAATTTTGTCTGATGAGCAAAAGAATACCATCAAATAATGTTGTTGGATCTGGATAATGCATGCTATGAGATACATACGAATATGGTTCTCATCCAAAACCAAGAAGAGTTTTCCCTTCTGTAAAAATAAGGTGGATCAGGTCAGAGAGAAACAGTCTTGCTTTAAGGAGATACAAAAATATAATGGCACCCTTGGGGTGGAAGATATGGATTTTCTTCTTGAAAAGTTGGAGAAGATGAAAGAAATATATATAAAGTATGTTTTTAATCCTTCTGTTTATATTATTTTATGTTTGCCATACAAAAAAAAAATCGGTGCATTTCTGTTACCATGTACTTGGAAGTTTATGCAAAGACTGGGTTGCTGGATTTAGAAGTACTGGAGAACTCTCCAGATATATAAAATTACAAACTTATCCAGGACAAAACAAAAGTGCAATTAGTTCAGTAAACAAGTAGCTAGCATACTTGATAGGGTAGTTGTTTTCTCCTAGCTTAGGCTAACTCTATGCATGGACTACAGCATGCATTAGCCCCTTCAAAAAAAAATTGAACTTCCCATATAGATCCGGCAAAAACCTCAAATTAAAAGAGAGACACACACCAGGATAGACAGAGAGAGGGAGAGAGAGAGAGAGAGATGAGGGAGGAAGACGATACCACAAGGATGGTGTTGCAATAGTTGCAGTTGACATAGCAAACATGCTCCGATGTAAACTGGACTGACATTTCCCCCCGATCTCGATGCGTCTACTCACCGAAGAGATCGACCGGAGGCGCGCGCAACACACAGGGAGAGGAAGAAGGAAAGAAGCTAGCTAGCTAGCTATCCAGGAGCAAAGCAATTAAGCAAGGGAGAGAGATATGTATGAACAGAATGATGCCTCCTGTGCCCTATATATGGAGGATTTTGGGAGAGCACAAACCCAATTTCCTCTGACCCTTTTGGCTCTCTATGAGATGGAATTAAGAGGTTTGTGAGAGAAGCTAAGCTAGCAGAGGATATGGCCCTGCAATATTAAGCTAGAGAGATCTAAAGTAGTACCAGCTACTGATGATCTGAGTGGGGGCACACACAAGAAAGGGAAGAAGAAAAGGTGTTTGGTGGGGTGTCTTGTGGGAGGACAGTGTGTGCAGCTAGCTAAGCTGCAAGCTGATCAGTGCAAGGAGAGAGAGGTTGGAAAGATATATCAAGGCAAATGAAATTGTGGGTACAGCAGCTGAGCAGCCAATTAGCAAATGCTGGTGTGACTAGCTAGCTAGTCCTCTTCCCGGCCTCCCTCCAACAATATAAGCATTTGAATTTTGTCCAACAATATAAGCATTTGAATTTTGTTCAAATATATTAGCATTTCTACGGTGTTGTATTTTTGTTACATCAATCACCTCTCATTTAAATTTTAATTTTTTTTTATCATTTTACTCTCAGTCACCCTTTCATTCCCAACCATCTCATTAAACGAGAGAGATACTAAAGTATTTTTTCTCCTCAACCTTTCACCTTTGCTAAACAATCTAGAAATACTTAGTACGGTGTTGAACGGAGTGGGTAGCTTATTAGGGAGAATGAGTGGTAGGAGGAGAGTCTACGTTGCCAGGGGGCTTAATATTCCATGGTGAGAGTTAATTATTTAGGACTGACCTGCTGTTTAGTTCAGTACTGCTGTTGTTTAGTTCAGTACTACTGCATGCATTACCGTTACTGCCTTGCAGGGTTTGTCTCTGATCAGCAGATAATTAAGTTCAGTTTTTTGTTTAACGTTGGTTGTCTTCTCGCATTTGTTTGTGTGTGGCAGCATGCATGGCGTCATTTTCATACAAAATAACAACGGACCTAACAACATTAACAAAATGGAAAGTGTGTGACTGGTATATGCAAAATGTGCGAGAGAATCATATCGATCGGTGTTGACAAGAAAACCATACATGCACAACTTTATTAAATTATCTTTATGGAGACAAGAAAAGCATAAATTAAATATAACACTGCATTATATTAATATGTCAAACAAAACAATATACGCGTTTTCTATTAATGCTATTACTTCATGAAGAACTAAGTTCCAAAAACCTTTGTTCTTGTCTTATCATTAATGTATATAGCTAGTGGTATAGACTTTATAATACAACAATTCAAGTTCATGTACAGTATATTGCGCGTCACTTGATGGGGCTACAGGATCAAGCAGTCATCCCCTTGTGTGTTACTCCCTCCTTCTCGAAATATATAACGTTGTTGATTTTTATATAACGTTTGACTATTTGTTTTATTTAAAAAATTAATAAATATTATTTATTTTATTGTATCTTGTTTTATCATCAAAGAAACTATTATTTTAACATATGCTTTTACATATTTATACTAAATTTTAAATTACGTGAAAAGTTAAGGTGTGTGTGTGTGTATATATATATATATATATATATATATATATATATATATATATGTATATGTATATATATAGGATGGAGATAGGATATGAAGTGGAGGTACTAGTAGCTAGCAGCTAGTGTGAGGTCAGTAGTACATGTGTACCATTTCAATGTTTTCCTAGCTATATACTAGTGGTGCACATTATATTGGCTGAACAAAAATATCCCTGATATGATCAACATGGATGGTAGTCCCGGCCTCATCCACTTCATCCTGAAAGATGGTAAATTGTATATATAATATTTATCAAGGTAGGAGGAACAAGCAGCTAACAATGTGAAAGAGACTGAAAATTGTACATCAAGATGCGCTTTAAGTTAATTGAAGTTGTGATATGATGACAGGCACGTCAATGGGATCGCCTCATTGCCACTGTCATCCTGTCATGAATGCCAAAAGCAAAAGGAAAAAAGAACAACGATTGACTTAATTAATTTAATGGCCTTTTTATTTTTGCCGGGGCAAATAATCAAGGATTTGGACCAGCAGGAAATGATTTTACGAATAAAGCGATTTGCGTTATAATTTGATTCCTTACATTAATTACCTAAGAACATGTATGGCTTTTTTGGAACATGAATACTTGTTTATAAATTTTCTATGTGGTAGTATAAATTTTCCATATGCACATATATATATATAACATGCATATGTAGGTGTTCTAGGTTATAAACTAATATAATTAACCCAGTGATATGCCTCTGTAAATCAACTCCTCTATATACCAAGCATTTTGCTATGGGAATAATTTATAATCCTCAAAAGGTGAACAGGTGGTCCGAGGTATTCTCTTGTTAATTCCATGCATATATTATATTCGTCAACTCCATTTTCCCCAAATATATATACGTGGCTGGGTCTACACCACCGTTCGACATATATTTCACATTTTTAAATGGTTGATATATATATATATATAACTTACTGCATGATCAAGAGTTCTGATCATCAAGTACAATAAAAATGATCCTTACGTGCTATAGTTGACATAATAATAATAATAATAATAATAATAATAATAATAATAATAATAATAATAATAATAATAATAATAATAATAAAGTAGCTCTTAGAGCTTATTCATCCAAAGCCTACTGTATCCTTTCATTCTTTTATAATATGCAATAAGAAATCGTAGTGGTAAACAATTTTTTGTCCATATGACTTCGTGCTTGTCATATCTATATTATATTGTGAGTTAACTTTGTTTTGATGGTACGTACTAATATATACATATTATATATATATATATATATGGAGATAGGACATATCCGATGAAACGAGCTAAGTATTAAAAACTTATGAAAATCATACCTAAAAGTTTTATAAATTCATGAAAAGAATTACTAAATATACGTGTAGAGATAAAATATATTCTCACCAAATCTAAAGTTTAAACTTAACTTTTTTAACTTTTTTTAAGAGTAACAAAAAAGATAAATTGTGTGTGAATAGTAACGGGACACTATTCACCTGAACTTTGTCATTTTTTTCTTCCAAATAAAGTTAAGTTTGTATTTGAGATTTGTTAAGAATGTATTTCATATCTACACATATTCCTAGTAACTTTTTATAAAATTACTAGATTTTTAAGTATAATTTTTATGAGTTTCCAACACTTATCATTTTTACATGATATCCCACGTATATATCAATAGTAACAAAGGAGAGGTCCACTATATATTATCTCTAGATCAAGTAGTTCGTTCTGTGACAAAGATTTACAATGATCGATCTATTTTCAGTTGCAATATATATATATATATATATGTTCTTAAATTTTTCTTCACTTTTCAAATTATTATAGTAGCTGGAAAATACAGTGCCAAAAACAGGTTGTTAATTTTCCTCCTTTATTTTGACCTTTCAGTCATTCATCTTGAGTAAATGTTTGATGCAGACATGAGCACAGGATACCAAGTACAGTTGCAGAAAAAAGGGTTGTACCATTCATTTAGCATGCTAGTCCATTTCCACACACAATGCAACAATTCCATGCATTGCTAGCTTGTGAACCTGCAGGTGGTACGATGGTTGTATTATCCCATACAAAAATTTATCAAAATATATATAATATCAGTAGAGATTACTGCATCTTACGGCTAACATGTGGAACCGAATCCACATGTTAGCCATCGTGTTCATGTAATTCATGTCTATATAATATAGGTTTGATGAGTTTGCCTATATGCGTACCTAAGCAATTTAAAATGAATAGCTGATGGTGAAGAGCAAGTGGCATGATGTACCTGACCGGCTCTTGATTGGACGATGCCTCTGCTCAGGAAATGTCACCTCAATTGGACAGATTGGATCCTCATCAGGATCCAGAGACTGATAAGATGCATGCCTAACCAAAACTAATTCTCAGCTACTGATGCCTTTCACTACAATGTGAATCCACAACTGTAGGAGTATATATATGTGCATTGCTTTTGAATCCAGCTGCCTGGCTGACAGACCCTACCGAACAGAAAACCTTTGGATTTATCTCTGCAGCAAGCATGGAGCAGCTCATATAACTCTTACCATATGATTCTCAAAAAGTTTCGCTATACCTAAAAGGCATGGCTGAAAAACGAATTGATACAGATATTCGAACTGTTTCCAGAATACAATAATAGAATATGGATATGTGTGGTGGTACATATCTCCTTTCTCCAGCTATACCACACTACCACGAGACCAGAAAAGAACTATTCCCTTAAAAATATTAAGATTCGATCAAACTTTTAAAATTTTAACTAGAATGCTTAGTTTAAAAATAAAGGAATTGATATGCGTAGTTTTTTCCTTGAGAGAAGTATTATTATCATAATATCATAAATTTATTAGATTTTAAAATTGGTTGTTGGAGTTTTCGAAATTTAACTGAATCTTGTTGTAAACGACAAACATTTTTTTACTGTAGAGAGTACAACAATTTTGATTTGTGAATTTGAACAACTTAGACAGTTTCAAAATTCAAAGTCAAATGAATTTAACAATTCAAGATTTCATCTTGCAAAGTAAAACTTTGTAAAGATATTTTTCTGAAAAATATATATGCAATTCTCCACATGACTTATGTACTACTCCGTCCGTTCCATATTATAAGTCGTTTTAGTATCTTCATCTTTTTGTCTAGATTTTACTAACATCCATATGAATTTAGACACGTACATGAAGCATATACATGGATCCATGCATGAATTTATTAGAAACCCAAAATATCTTACAATGGTGGAAAAGGAGAAAGTACCGTAGATTACAATGACCTTTTTTAAAAAATTTGAAGGACTCCTGAACAGCCCTGTTCACCTCAAACAGTAACCTGGAAATTAAAAGGGAAGTAGGAACCAAGAGACCAGGGCTACATGCATGCAAAGAACACCACCCTCCCCATGAATCTTGATCAGCTAGCTCATATACAACGGAGTATCATACACATAGATGTGGCCTCTCCTTTGTCCTTTTGTCTTGCAGGAAAACAAGTGCCATTCTTGGACTTGTACCAGCAAAGCTAGTAGCCAGGGTCCAGGCATGGATGCAGTAGCTAACTATGCCTGCACTGCATATCATGCATGAATGAATGCATGTGCTCGATCGGAAATGGGGTGGCAGCCTTGGCGTACGCCTGCCAATTTAACAAGCCACTACATGGCCGGCAGACTGGCCACTTTACTTTGTCTTCTCCCTGCTCCGCGTACACCGGCTGGATACACATTGCCACTGTTTGATCGATCGATCGTCGTCGATCGATCTGCTTTGATGTTTACTCTCTTCTCGATCATCCGGCTACTATGGCAAGGGATGCCAACTCCATATGATGCCAAAAGAATATAAGAACGGAACAAAAACATGCATCGATGCTTAGAAATTAAACAACAATATATTTACTGTAGACAGTTGAAATCTGAACTCTTACACATGCTTTACCAGCTATATTTTATTTAGGTGTGTCCTAGATCTATGGATAGCTGTGGTGCTAATTTTTTTTCATACATTGCAGCCAAGAGAGCTGGATGCTTTTGTTTCTTGCCGTGGGGCCCAAAATTTTTCTGGCTTCACTAGCACATTATGGAGGGCCTTACCATCCTATCCAGTTTAACTCTTCTATACGAAACAAGAAATGTATTATATACGAAACAAGAAATGTATTATATGTAACAAGAAATGTATTATATGTAACCTTTTATATGAAGTGATGAGAAATATATGTAACCTTAGTGATGATAAAAATGTAAGTGGGTACTACGTTAACATAGGCCCACTCAACATTTAGATCAAGCTGATTAACGAGGATTTTGGAGGTCAGATTTTGGGTGTTACACTAAAGAAAGGCAATATCCGTTATCTGGATGCCTAGAAATTATACCATCTTAACTGGAGAAAAAAATTTACACTGTTTAATTGCTATGTTCGTCAAAAAATAGATTGTATATAATAATATACAATTGTAATTAATATTTATTAAAAAAAAGCAGCTGTATATAAAATCTGATTTTATTTTTGAAATCATGGTTCATATAAGATTGCATGGGAAAATCCTCCGCTAGTTGTCAAATTTATATCGGCTGTTCATCTTGGAGTTTCTCTTTTTCTACCTCAAAACCAGTCTTCTTCAATTCAAAAGCTTTGGTTGATTGCTAGGTGGCTAGCCAGGCACAGAATTTATAATATTACCGAACCAAAGGGTTAATCATGTCGTTAGCTTGACGTATGCAAGGTCAAATTTGATTTGATTGTTACAATATTATCGGCGGTGAATAAAATGCCGCGCGCTCTCGGCATATTGTGTTTACCAATAATTAAAGATCATCTAGCTGTTGATAGTAGCTTTCATAATCACCATTAATTAGGTCAATTGCGTAAATATCTTGTAAACCGGTGGCTTCTAGTCCAATCGTACAACAGGTGTGTCTTGTGGTTAACGTTAACATACATGACTCTAACTTTTCTTAGCTGAGTAGTATTCCCTTGCTAGGCTTTAAGTGTTCGGTTCTAATCTTATCAAAACTTGGTTAATACTGCCATACGGCGTAGTGCCAAAATGTTGGTAAGGACAGAAATGAAGTGATTGTGTTTGGTACTTCGGTTTGGTGGCTGGTGCCAAACAGTGTTAATGTGAGATGAATACATCAGCGTATATAAGCCCAAATCTTACTAGAGTAAGCTTTTTAATCAAATATTTGGCTTGTTATCTTATCAAAATTTCGAAGTCGCGTACTAAATTTTCGCAGGGTAAATGAATATCAGCTATTAATCCTAGACATTATTACTATGAGAACCAACCGACCAACTATACATTTTGCCTTTGCAAAGAAAGAAAGAGCATTACCTCTCTGGTCTTGCCTCCAAAGGGCTGGAAATAAACTGGAATGGTACTTGTTGATCCAACACCGTGCAGGGATCTACAGCATCATAACTAGTACCCTGTAGCTCACTGCAAGGCCACAACTTCTCCATCAGAACACCGTACAAGATGCTCCAGATCAGTTGCTAGCTCGATCACCTATCTAGTAGCTGGTAACTGTAGAAAAAAGTTTACTGAACACAACACAGGACAGTGTTGTTTACCTTCATGGAGCAGTCACCGTATCCATCGTGATCACCATCAATGTTAGGATGCTGTAGACGCTGATGGATTGTACTTGGAGCTTGGGCCCCGGACAGCGATGCAGGCGTAGTAGCAGAGCAGCAAATGCAACGTTTTGGTCTTCTTCCATCTGATGGGGGGGTCTCCCCTTGCTTGGCTTCATCAGGTGCCCAATCCTATCATGGATCTGACCATTCATGTGGGTCTCTCTCTCTTCACTCTACAGTTCACACACCCATCTCTTCATTGATTGTATTTTGTCATCCTCATCAGGACTTGTTCATCTTTTTTCCTTCATGATCATCAAAATCTGTTCTTTGCTGGGAAAACATGGAAAAAAAATCTCAAATACGAATAGAATTTGTGCAGGCTACAAGTAGGTACTATCAGATATGGCCGCGGGCCGAAAGTTTTCTTCCATTATCTTAGAGAAAGGTATGTGGACCATAAGGTCTTTGGATCGAAACTAAGATGATAAAGTAGCAAAAATGAATCACTTAAGAGATTACAAGCCCTACCTGAACAGTTGCCGACTGCAGCTAGTGAGTGGAAACATCATCTCCTTCAGATGACAACCTTGACAGCACAAGAACAAACGAAGGCACAAAGTATCAGAGAGAAAAAAACATGGATAAAAGGAGGGAATTAGCACATTAGCTTGCACATGAAGATCAGCTGTTCACTGTACCTGGGGTATGGAGTTGTCATTCAGAACACAGTTTGTAAGGACACCTTGTTGCACATAAAGCTCTGATGCCCATCCAACCTGGTCTGGTCCTGTGATATGTCACGGCAGAAAAGATGTTCTTGAGATATGTCAGAATATTTGTCCAAGGCAATCAGGCCAAACAGCACTGAGGGCAGCAATAATCTTCTGTTATTTGTCAAACAGCAGAGTTCTGGAGATAGGTCGGAATCAGAAATGATCATGGGTATATTTTCCTGGTCCATAAAGCAAAGCTACAGAATGGGGTTTTCAGACCTTCAATGATCATCATGTCAGTGTCATCTGACTCTCAGGATTGGAAATAACCATTCATGGATGGAGCAACACAGGAGTAGCTATGGCGTCGCACTCGTGACAGGAACAGATCGATCACACGAGTTAATTTAAAAGGAGAGGTTACATTGTTTTAAAATTATTGGCAACAATTCGGTGACAAAAAGAATTTTGTAGAACCCAGGCTAATCACTGGCAGAAATTACATTGTAGGACCCCCAAGCCATGTACAAAAAGAATCTGAAAAAGAATAGTGCATTAGCTAGGCCTTTTGTTCTCCTGTCGGCAATTGAATCTGTACATGCTGTTGTATAGGTTAGTGACTTGAGAGATTCAAGTGCCCCAAATGTTGGATATGTAGGAAGATCTAGACTTGGCAAAACATCCCGAAAAAATATTTGATGTATTGCAGCTGTATCTTGATCATTCTCGTCTGTAGAACAGAACATAAGCAGCAGGTGTCTTTATACTGTCTTCAGTAATAGGTCTCACGCATTCATCATCGAACTTATACCATCCCTTCCCTTCTTCATGCTGCAGAAACCAACCAGCCTTGCTCATTATCAAGACATTGAAAAGATAGTTTAAAGACCGGATAATGAGAATACATAAAAGAGGAAACTCACGTAGATGCTGGCGGTGTAGTGTCCACCTCCCATATTTCCGTAGTGGTTGCTAATAGCATACAAGCGATAGTGGCAATTTGATAGTTCACTCTTGTCAATGACATATGATGACAGATCCAAATCACTAATGGGGAAATCTACAAATGTCTCAAGCTTATTTCTTGTGAATTGGGTGTACGAGAACCTTTTGAGATGAATGACCAGAACTTCCGGTAGCCTCCACAGATCTAATTTCTTCATCGCTTGTTGATGCATTTTGCAGCATGGGCAGTACCTGAATGCAAAGCAGAGAAAAATGTGGGTATCAGTTATGCAACAACAGTACAACAGTACACTTCCAATCACAATCCAAAGCAAACCACGTATTGACATAATATTTTGCAAAGATGATCAATCTATTTTCGCTTCATACATATGCATATCAACCAATTTTGGTTAACAAAAGAAATGAAGATTGCAAAGAAGGCTATTCAATAAGCAGTGAAGCCAAAAGCATAACAGCTGTTCCTCAGGGGCACTCACCACATGTCTTCTGGGCCCAACGGTTCCTCTTTTAGAAAGGCTTCCAGACAACCATGTAGTGCGACAGAATCTTCATTTCCTTTCGGGATAAGCTCAAGCTTATGAATCTCAGGTAGACTTTTCAGCATTGAGGTGTCATATTGTCCTACTACATTTTGTTGCCAATGGACATTGATAAGTAGCCGGTTTGGTGTTGTCTCAAGTAGATCCACCTCATCTGTTTGTATTCTCGTTTGCTGGACATCATTCCTTCCATTTGTTAAATAAAATTCGAACTGTTCCATGTGTGCCTCCCAATCAGAATCAGCAGTGCCACCAATATATGACTCACTAGGTCCTTCCGTCGCTTGGCATTCAGTAGTATCAGAGTGGCTACTTTCCGGGGCGTTTTCCGATGGAGCACTCTGAAACTTACCATCTGTATCAGGCGTTGCATCCATCAGGACAGCAGCACAGCCACTATTACACCTCCCACTGTCATTAAGAGAACTAGTACTCTTGGAAAATCTTAATGGTTTCAACAACTTCAGGTAGATATTCTTCAGAGTTAATCCATTGGCTCTCTCAGGAAGAACTGCCAGCAGTGGGGCCTCAAATTCCTTCATTTGTGGTGTTATATTATCAAAACTAGAATGCCTGGATTCAGTGGCACCAAAAGCGCATCATTAGTTCTACTAAAATACCTAAGTCAAACAAAGATCTAGCAACAAATATATCTGATTGTGCTTACTCATCAAAGTGTTGGTGTGTAAAAACCACAAGTGGGGATTTTTCATATTTTTTTGGTAGCCGGTATGCTGCCAATTTATCTCCATCCCTCAGCAATGAAACTGAATCTGAAGGCTCTTCGAGGTATCGGAGGATGCAGTTGTTATAGACCTGTATAGTCACCTCCAGTAAGTAAAAGGTCTAATATGACTCGTACTGTTTAACCTGAGATAGAAAGTGGGCAAAAATGCAAAAGGGCCAAAGCTCAACGGAGATAAAAGCATACCTCTGTAATCAGCAGGATTTCATCATCTCCCAGTGAACAAGCAGAACTTAAAGCCTGAACAAGATCATTAAGACTCCCAAATTGTGGCACACTGACATCATATGAGATTGGCTCTATGCTACCATCAGTGCTGAAAACTGTAACAGTCATTGTCCTCTTTGCCGTGCAAGGTACAGGCAAAGATAAGTACATAAATGGGTCAAAAGTGACAGATGTTTTACTGCAAGTAGGGCAAGTTAATGTAGATTTGTACTGCCCCTGCAAGTAGATATCAGAAAAGGGTCAATGGCAGGAGAAGCAGGAGTAAATAATAGAGTAATTGCTTTAACACACAAAAAATTTAAATAACTTACATGGCAAGTATCAACTATTACAGAGTCGTTTCGAGCTAAATGGTTACTCCAGTACTCATCTGCCACTTCTTTGTCAGGGCGGCCACTTGCATCCTTAGCTTCTTCATATGGCTTGCACTTGACCTGGTTAAGATCTTCATGGAGGCCATCCAATAAGAAAGCAAGAAGCTCCTGTGAATCATGCTGATTAAAGCCACTGAACTGAGGGGCAAAACAAGCAATCTTTGCCTTAAAGTGATGTGGTGAAACTGGTTTTCTCTCGGTGTTCCATAATCTCCTCAATAATTCTCCAAATGCCAAAGCAAGTTCCCCCTAATTAACCAAAAAACCAGTGAATTTAGCCGATATATTCAAAGGAAACAAACTGTAAACTCATGACAAACTATACATACATTCAGTCCTAGTGGGTTAGTCCGATTAATATCTCTGTCATAATCTCCTAGGAAATAATCAGCAAGCTTTGATGTGTGGGCCAAACATTGAATTGAACTGTTCATAAAGCAAGTGTTCCCAAGATTTTCCAATCCAATTAGCCCATGCGAGCTAGATCTTCCAAAGCTTCCATAGGACAAATCAACATCCATATCATTAACATCTCCAGAAGATTGTTCTGCATACTCTTTGCTGGTTCCACCAATCTTGGAAGTTAAGGAGTCAGACATTGCATAGACTTGCACTTCAAGAATATTCTGCACATGCCAAAAGAAAGTGATAAGAACATGGGTCTAGGAAGGAAATTTTATGCCTGATTCTGAAACAGAAAAACAAGGGTATCAAGCAGGGGAGTATCAACTGATAATACCTCTAGCTCTGAGTGGCAGCAGTCATGATTTGACCTATTCCATTCATTCATTAATATTAGGTTTGTCTGCCCTGAAAAATCCCAAACATGAACCTGGATAAAGAAACATTAAGTAAACTGAACAGGCGGGAGTATATTGCTGAACTTGAAATGCAACAAACAGTGACATACTGGTTGAGAATCAATATTAAAAATCTTGTTTGCCCGTTTGTAGTTCTCAACTGGATTGTCCTGAAATAGAATAGAAATTGTAAGGATGGCCACGAGAAAAAAATTTCATAGAGCCATATATCATCTGTCAAATAGGACAGCATTACCTTTTTGCTGATCTTCACAGTCAAAATGCTTGTTTCTCGCACAGATATCCTAAGCACCAAAGGGTATGCACCAGCACTATCCTCAGCAAATGAATGTTTATTATGCAATGCCAAACTAGAATTTTGCCTGGAGAAGAAAACAGAAATAAAGTCAGCAGAAATAGATGCGACAAGATGGAAGCTGTAAATTGAACCTATTAGGCAAATAAAAAACAACATAGACAAGATTTCATGAAAAATTATATTCTGAAGAAACATCTTTGGCATCAAGGTACAAAACAGTTGGACGACATTACGGCACTGCAGAATATAGATACTCCTAGAACTGAAAATTAATCCTCTGCTCTCTCACTTCGCTTAGCTGACCCAGACAAGGAAAGAGCTACTCATGTAAGTGTGAGTGCTGACCACACCTCATGCAGCAAGCAGTGCGTGCACAGGCACAGGAAATATGGTGAGGCTGGCAAGCTAAGTGCACGCTGCAGTGAACAGCTGAGAGCTGAGCTGAAAAGGAAGATGTAATCTGCTGTGATTGGTGGAAGGCAAGAACTGAGCACATTGATGAAATGTGCAAGGCAAGGAGAGGGTGCTATCAGCACACAGATATCACCACCTGGTCCAAAAGTATATTGCCCAAAAGTGCTCAAAAAGCACAATAGTATAACAAAGACAGACATGATGGTAAACATAGTGACAAAGTGGAGCTTGAATGGTATTAAAATATACCAAGAAAATAATGTCATATTTAGCTAACATTGGGATCTACTGAGAATACATGTAAGGTACTAGCAAGCGACTAAACAATAACAAATAGAACTGCAGCTTCTTTCTTGTTATCCTATTCAATTAATCATCAATCCCCTAGACTGCAGATTTTTTTTCATTGAGATATTAGTCCAGACTTGAGCGGAAATAGGAATCGCATGTAACGATAAAAAGCCTATATTATTCTATGTGAAACATTATCTAGCCTAACTTCAGCAAAACAAGTTTGCCTCTGTTACCAAGCCTTCTTCTTCGTTACTTGTAAGAAATATTGAAAATCAAATAGAACTCCTGAAGATTAATTAAGGTCCCAAGGAACTCATTTCAGGGAGAGCTATCAGCCTAAGAAGCTGGATTAAAGGTGCAAGAATATGGAGGTTCAGAATCTAATCCTACTCATGTCTCACATATAGGGATATTACTAACTGAACGTAGACAAATAATTTCTATCACAATTAGAATTATTGGTTATGCTTACTGTTTGACCAAAACTTGCTACTCAACATAGTGAGAAGAGCGATAAATAGTGGCTAGGTTGCACATTGTTTTCTAAAATGAAAGTCTAGGTTACTAAAATGCCAAACATGAGATACTCATGGATGCTTGTCTTACCAAAATAATCTATAAAATCAAATCCAACAAAAGACCCTGTCATAAAAGCAGAGCCAGCCTAGGATTAAAGGGAACCCATATCGAATTGCTCTCCCTCTCAATAATTGAATAAATCCTACGGACCAGAAGGCCATATATTTTCCACGAAAGTCAAAATTGTGCACACATGTATTTATTATCGTCTTTTGTCAAGAAACAAAAAAAAAGTATTTTATAGATTGTGCCCATCAACCAATGGGGTCCACTGGACTAGACAGTTGAGCCTCGACACTTGGTATGTGCTCACTCAGTAGATCCTATTAGCAAAAAGATGCAGAACAGAGCAAAAGTATTTTATTGACAGGCATATTGCAGAAACCTTACTTGGGAAAGCAATAATTCAAGTAAGAAAACACAGCACAAAATTAAGTGCAGAAAGGAAGATGAACCCATCAGCATCACTGTTGAGACATTAAACTTTCTCAGTAGATAATGAATGCAAAATTTATGCATCATTAAAGCAATGATTTTGGGACAGGTTTGATTCGCTTCCTAAGAAAGCCAAACAAAAAAAATCCTTAGGTGCACCCTCCCAGTTTGCCCAACATAGAGATACGGACAATGTTAGCATAAGCCTGCATCAAATGTAAGTATGTAACTATATCATGACTTATAGTTTTATTCATTTTACATGCAATTATGTTATGCTCAGAACTTCAGCTCATAGAGAAATTTCTTTAAGAGTAATTTGTCCTGGCTTCCCACAAATCAAAAGTGAAGCTGCATGAAATGCTACGGTTTTAAAAGTTCCTTGTGTTTGCAACTTTGCATGCCAAATTTCCAGTATTGCTATGTTAGAGGTTCACAAGTTGGAGGAAAGAATCTTGTAACAAAGGCATAGAGCTAATTGGGCTAAAACATATGTGTCTAGACTGAATGGGGGAAACAAATTTAACTATCAAGTAATGCGAGAAGCAAGTTCACCACCTAGTAAATGGTCCGGTACAACCTACAAGCCCTCCCCTCAGCATCACGTTGTGACTCTAGTATGGATAAATGATTGCCACCCTCACCAACAAACGAGGCATTGTTCTAGCTTGAAATGATTAAGGCCACAGACCAAGAGCCATGGAGCATTCTCGAGTTTCAGGGATTACTAGAAACACTTCCCCTGATTGAAATTCAAGTTTATTGAAATTCGAAAAACTATGGTCATGAAACCGGCAATACAATAGTAACTAATTAGGGCTCAATGCCGAATCAACCAGATCATCAAATGTCATGTACCCATAGGAATGTATCTACCAGATCACCCCCTCCCCTAGCCACATGATTGAACTATATTCGATTGCGGTCACTAGCATCCATCAATATCCCTCACCGAGGAGCCCAAAATGGAAAACGGAAGCGTGAGGGCGTCCTTGGTGAGTCACTCACCTGGCGAGCACACGCGAGAGCTCGTCGGCCGGCACGAGCGCGTAGCTCCGCCCCCCGGGGCCTCCTCCGCCCGTGCCGCGGCACCCCCCGCGCTCGAGGCGCAGCACGAGATCCGGGTGGAGGAAGCTGTGGAGCAAGCGAAGCCCGTAGTAGGACGAGGTCGACGCCGCCGCGGTGGCCGCGTACCTCACCCCTCCCTCGGGCGGCGCCTCCTCCCTCACCCTCGCCCACCACCTGCAAACCCAACCCACATTGCCACCAATCAAAAATCAAAAACAAACCACAAATCCCCCTTACCCCAAGCAGCAATGAATGATGTTAGTGTGTAAGTAAATACCTAAAGGGGACGAGGCAGACGGCGGAGTGGGAGGAGGAGGAGGCGGCGGCGGGGGAGGCACGGGAGGAGGCGGTGGCCGGGGCGGTGGCGGTGGCGGCGGTGGCCATCGCCGGATGGAGGCGAGATGGGATCTGACGCGAGGGAGGATGCGTGCGCGAGTGAGCTGTTTGGCTTCGCTTTTGTTTTTTTTATCTCCGTTTGATCGATGGGATTTGTAAATTTCCGGGAGGAATTCTTCGTCTTGATCTTGGTGTTGGAGGTGGAACGGTTGCTTTTGCTTGCTGTTGCTGCTGTGCTTGCTGTGCTTGGCCCGCTTGGCTGGCTAGCCGTTTCTTTGACTGCTTGCTCTGCCAGCCAAGCGGCCCAAGCAGCACCGCGCCCCGCGTGGCTTACGTATTTGGGGCTTTCTGAGGCGGTTTTGGTTGGATGTGATTATCTATATTAGGCATGTTTAGTTATAAATTTTGGTGAAAATTTTTCAGTCAAAAAGTTTTGGATGAAAACTTTTCACAAGAGTAGGTGTTTAGTTGTATATGAAAATTTTTGAATTGTAATAAATACATGATGCATGCAACTCTATGCACATCTCCAAGGAAATTTCAGCTTTTTGTCAAATGTCTCTCAAATCTAAAATTATTTCATTCTAACTTTTCACCTCATGTTTAGTTCCAAAAAGCTAAAAAGATCTTTTCAAATTTCAGCTGCAACTAAACAGGGCCTTACTTAAAATAAAAATAAAATATTAGTAATTATGATTGTCATTCTCACACACTACTCGTATTATTAATATCTGTGTCCTACAATTCATACTGTTACACAACTTTAACTTTTTAACAAGTTCTTTCTCATTTTGTTATTGGCTCCCTCAAATTTTAAAACTGTCTATTTGTTTAATAAAAAAGCATAGTATTAATTAAGAGTAATTAAATAAATGTTCTGTTAAAAGTTTAATTTTTTTTGAAAGCACGGTCTCTACGCTATTGTTTTAAAGGAAAAAGGAACTTTGATGATTGCGAGTTGTGTGACTTGTGAGAGTGCTAGAAAGCTAGCGATGCTATCAGGTTTGAAAGATGGAGTGTATTTCTTTGTCGTTAGCAACTTAGCAACATTTTATAGTCGTTTTCACTAATTAACAATGGAGATCCTAGTGGCTGCCTCACAAACCTGAGAGTCACATCCGTCATTGGTCCTAGTTCATCTCACCTCGTTTACGATCTGATTGCAATACAGAGGTTACGTTACTTTGAATGTTACATACACGACTCACGACTATGGTCATAAAAACAATCGATCATATAAACTCTATTTGCTTATAGATCAATGTGCTATTTACTCCTTAGTTTTGTTCCTCGAGTTTCCGAGTTCAAGGTAATTCTATCAAAATGGATATGGATAGGTATTGAGCTTTGTTTCCAGCCAAGAAAATAAAAGATTTTTCACATGCTGTCGTTACTTTCCAGTCATAGCCTCTTAATTTTGCATAACCAATTAATTTGGGCATATTTATTGAGTACAGGAGTTTTCACATGTGCTAGGTTCTGTCAATAGGTAAGTAGAGATAATAGTGAATTTGTAAGTCTTTATCAACATAGCACCATCTGTATAACACTCAAATTCCATAAGAAATAAAAGAATTTACACATGTTCCTTACCCTCTATAGTCCAAGCCTCTTAATTTTACATAACCAATTAATTTGGGCATTTTATTGAACCTAACAGTTTTCATGTATTAGATTCCTCGTAAACAGATAAGTAAGAGGTAATAGTGAAATCATAAGTATTTATTGACATAGCATCATCTATAAAAACACTTGAATTTCATACGAAACAGTGTTGGGAGCAACCTATTTCCCACAACATTTATGCAATATTCCTTCCTTCTAAACTCTCACTAATGAGATGCTAACAGATAGGAATGCAAATGAACAAATGTGACCCACAACTATTGAGATGCTTACAGATGGGTAGACAACCCTTGGACCATTGCTTGGTGTTGTGTTGCAAGGAGCCACTTTTCTCCAAGCTAGCTTAGGCCCATTGAACTCACTTAGCCAAGATCACCATACATATGATGGGCTCAGCAACCTCAGCCATGGCTTCATCATGGTCCCCTGCAATGCTCACATGTGCACTGCTGGTGTCAACTATCAAATCAAGTGATGATCAATCATCAATAATTAATCCCCCCTATAAGTACCCTCCTTATCTCTTTGCTCTGTTCAATTGAGGTGCCTACTCACAATCTCTGGTGCTCCCTAAAAATGGAAAATGATGTGGGTGACAATGTTGATGCTGATGTACCATCTCACATCATGATAATTGATAATATCAAGTGTAAGTACTCAAAACTCTACTTTTTGCTGTTGTTGCAAATCTTTGATCAGATTGGTTTATGTATGTATGCATTCCCCTAATTGCCTATCCATTTGGCTGCAAGCATATGTGACACATCTGCAGTGGTTTTTTGCTACTGTGATGCATTGTGTTTGCTGAATGTGATACATCATAAAGTCGTTGGGAATTGATTGATTCAGTGCATCAAAATCTTCAGAAACTTGAGTAGTGACATGCAATGATGCAAAGCTGCTAAGACACTACACACCAGCTTTCTTTTAATCCAAAAGGCTATGCACAAACAGAAAAAGTGTAAAGCTGCAATTGCTTGCTCCTCTAATCAGTAATAATAATCTCTATATATACTACAGGACCACCACAGGAAGAGAATCCTAAGTTGCTTTTGTCAGAAATCAGAAATGCATGTTTTGATTTGCATTTTAATTAAATCATCTATGCACAAATTAAAACATGCATTTTCTGAATTATGCAAATTAAATCATCTATGCACAAACAGCTCCTGACTTATGTCAGGAAACATTCTGAAATCCACACAAGGATGATGAAATCCAGCAGTTTAATTTGCAGCTGATTGCCATTTGTCAAAGGCTTTTTTTCATGAAACCACCAAGTTTCATCAGAAAGGAAACTGATTGATTGATGCATGCAATGATGCAATTTAAGGTTGTGAAATTGACATCTAAACTAAGCATATATACATCACATTCACATCACATATGTAGTTTAACTGAAGCAAGTAGTAGTAGTAGTTTATGTACATGACAGACACACAAGCAGATTAGAGTAAGTGAAAAGGGAGGTGGTAATTGGCAATTAACCGCTAATTAATTACTTTGCTACTACAAGCAAAGCGTGCACATGACGAGGCCGTTCTCGTTGCAGCCGCGGCACCGCACGCCGCGGCCGCGCTCGCCGTCGAACACCTTGCGGCTGCCGTCGCACTCGCCGCACACCACGAACCTGAGCCCCCCGCAGGCGTCGCACTTGCCGCCCCCGTCGGCGCCGGCGCCACCGCTCCTCTTTTTGTTGCTGTCCGGCGAGAGGAGGGCGAGGAGGCGGCCGTCCTCGTGGAGGGCGAGGACGTGGGCGGCGCTGCCGACGTCGCGGCCGCGGACGAACAGGCGAGGGGGCACGGCCTTCTCCTCCGTGACGGACCAGAGCTCGTCCCGGAGCCCCCTGTCCATGGACACGTCCCGCTCCTGGAACGCGACGTCGAGGTTCTCCAGCAGAGCGCGCACGCCGTTGCAGTCCTCGAACGTCTTGCGGATTCCGCGCAGCGTAGTGGTGTAGAGCACCACCGCGCCCTCCCCGCCCGGCGGGCACCTCGCGGGGAACTCCCTGAGCGGGTCCGGCTCCGCCGCCGCCGCAGCAGCAACCCGACCCTCCTCATCGACGAGCTCCCAGTCGTCGATCGGCTCCGCACCGTTCTTGGTCGGGGTCTCGTGGGCGTCAAAGAAGGACGCGTCGTCGGAGAACGCATCAGCCGCGACCACCACCGCCGCCGCGGCTCGCCCCGGCTTGGTCGGCGTCGGCGACGGCGGCGGGGACGCGGCGGCCGCTGCCGCCGGTAGGGACGACTTGAGCGCCCGCAGGATGCGCGCCTTGAGCGTCTTGATGATCATGGCGCCCGCCGGTGAAGCGGGGCGGAAAATGAGGGATCGCGATGAGCTCCTCCGCCAATTGGGGAATTTGGTTTCTTGGTGGCAATGGAGATGGGTTTGCGTTTTGGTTTGGATTTTGGGAAGCGTGTTGATTTGGTGATGGTCGAAGAAGAGGAGGAGCAAGGAGGAAGGAAGAAAGAAGAGAGGAGATGGAGGGAGAGGGGTTCGTTCGGCTTGCTTCCTTTTTAACCTCCTTTTGGACAACAAGGTTGAATTCAATTGTACTGCCTCTTCGTTCTATATTATATTATATATAAACCGTTTTTAACTTTTTTTAAAGTCAAATTATTTTTTTAATATTTAACTAAATTTATAGAAAATACAACGTAATGAAACTAACTTGGTCAATCCGATCCAAATTTTTGTAGTTGATTCTCTATTTTATGGCGCAGGCGTTTGCTATGGGTGTTAGCTATATTTTTATATAAAACCTTTTAAGAAATTCGAATTTAAAAAAAGGAGCAATCATTAGTAAGTCTTTTTCATGGCTAATGCTTTGCTTAACTTAACTCTCCTCTAGCACATAAAGGGATGGAGAAAGATTATTAAGCATTAATCCAGGTGACCAAACGCCTAATGATATATTTTTAGGTTTTGTTTGGAACGCGGAAAAAAAATTTATATCCATGATGAATTTGATCCATTTTATGTGGAATTACTACAAAATTTGATACAACTATGAAGAAATTAAGTGGAATTACTGCGTTCCAAACAGGTTTTCCTTCATTAAATGGGTTTAAACAGGGTTTGCTTGATTAAATTTTTGAACGGAATTTTTTTAAAAATATGGAACGGAAGGTTTGCTTGATTAAATGGGTTTGCTTGGTTAAATCATCTTGCTTCGGTGCCTTAAAAGGGATTACACGAAAAGTTGACACTAAGTGCACATGATTAAATCCGTTACAATTAATGACTACTTTGCATCACTCCAAATTGAATTAACGTTTGCTAACAACTTGAGTCCTGCAAATTAAATTAACTTCTGGTAAAAACTGGTGTTAATACGGATTAAACTGAATGCATATTAGCGTGGCAGGTAAAAGTAGCAATCCCAATTTCGTTTTTTTTGTATATATACAGTCTCTCGTTTTCGTGCGGCAGAAATCCTATGCTGGCCCTACGTAATCTCGATCGCATTAACCCAAATAACGAAACAGATGGAAACTTGAGAGAATAATTAGCCCATCCTTACCGACGTTGACACGCAAACCCGAAATAGTAGCATAAGCTGTCCACATAACATGGTTTTCCCATGTGGCTAGTGGTTAAGTACAGCACCAACCACCCAGATTTCTTACACAAGCTTCACAACCTCAAAAAAAGCAGGAATTTTTTTCTCAAGATCAAGATGCATCCAGGCGATCAGGCTCAATTCAACATGCAATGCAACACATTTCCACAATGTTTTTATTGTATGTTCAACTCTGGATAAAACGTCTTAGTTGAACACAATGTGTTGGCAGGTGTGCATTGTATTTTGAGTTCAGTGATCTAAGATACATAGGTGCTCTGTAATTACATCCATGGTGTGATATTTCTGAATTCTGCCTCTGGTGCTCAGCTAGGAAGCATTCAGATGGTGGCTTCTGACGCGGCGAAACCGATGCTGAACCCGAACGAGATGCAGCTCAGCTCCTCATCGTTATCACCCAGCATCTTCATGGTGATGGTGTAAGAGCCCTGAAGAAGAAGCAAGTGTCATCACGCGTGAACCGGAGTAAGATGACGATCGAAAAACACAATTTGGTATTATCAATGGTATTTGAGCTGCCAGGTCCTAAAGGAATGTATCATGGAAGAGCATACATTCCAGACTTAGAAGTGAAATTTCAGACTTACTGGTGGAGTGTATGATGGCAGGGTCTGCTGATGAGCTACCAAGAAGTCACCACTTGCCGGGCAGGAAGTCACATCACAGAGCTCACGAGTTTCCGAGTGTACATAGAAGAAGAAATATTTCACATCAATAACCAGTTTCCCTTTACCAATAGTTTTATCTGCAACAGGTCATTGAGATTCATTATAAATTAATCGTCAGTATGGCAGAAAGCAATAGACAAGTCTTGTGATCCTAAACTAGACTCTAGAATCCTGACAAGCATAAATAATATAAGTATTGGATCTGGAAACCATCAGGGCTTATAATGAAACGTAATCTTAGCTAGATTCGACTCATGGTAAAACAAATCACTAAGGTTGTTGTTTTTAGATTTGACTGAAAGAAAAAGGTCATGGGTTTTGCCAACTGTGGTGCTACACCACATGCAAATTGGCCTCACATACATGATACATCTATCACCTTACCTATAACTTACAAGGTTTTAAGCACTACGTTTCAAGAAAAGGAAGAACTAAAAAACTTGGGTACAGTGGGCATGACTGAGTATGAGGCACAGTGCCATTTCCCAATGCTTGGGTGCTTCACCTTTTTTAAGGAAAAGTTTTGGATGGTTCACTTAGAGAGGTACCTATCCCTGCCATGACAGTATACTGATAATGAAACTAACAATGCAATGAGATGGATTCTGCTTTGGTGTCTGAAAGGACAAATTACTAAACGATCATTGTCACCATAATGTGCATACACTGAATTTAATCATGTCCATACATAAGTTGCTATGCCCTGTAAAAAGTAGGGCAGGCAACATGGAGATGACTCAATCAGGTGGATTTACTGATCAAGCCCACAGATTTTGAATATTAGAAAAAGCACCGTTAATGTTTTGGGACGTGCTATTCAGTTTTAGCTTCCTTTTATATAATAATAGGTAAATGGATGTTGCTTCAAAGGTGTAATCAAGCCATTAAAGATTCCTATTAGCCAACTTCCTAAAACATACACAACTACAGATTTATTGTGCAGCAAAGTTAAATGTGCATCATATAGAAAGTTAAGAACCAACACATTACTTCAAAAAAAAAGAAGACAGGAGCAAAAGTTCCCTTATTTACTCGCCTAAATGAACTGATAAATAGAAAATGACAAAGGCCTGATTTGTCCTACTAACAGGATGCAGACTATATACAGCATTGCATCATCTTCAGAACCATACTCTGTGTCTGGCAACACCAGCGACCCATACCGCTTCTCATAGGCAAGCAGGGGAAAGAGCCAGCAGTACTGCCTCTAAAATATATGTTACCTAGAGAAGGCCATTCATAACATAAAAGGTGGAATTACATTTTTCAAAAAATGTTCAGTCATCATGGTTGAGTACTTTGACTGGCCCTAAATTCCTAAACCGTTACATAGGATAAGTGATACTTTTGATAAAGGCTTATAAGAAATCAAAGCCATGTTACACCTAGATCTCTAGGCTATGATCGAAGAATCACAAATCAACTAGGGCTCTACAGCGTTCTACATGGCCATTACCGCTGAACATAAATACTACAGGACCAGCATAATAACGATCACGCTTCAGAACAGCGGCACCAAGGTCTAAACAATTTACTAACAATAACTGCAGTTTCTCTCAACCTCTAAATTGAACTCTAATTGTGCACACCCTAACACCTAAAAGGAAACTCTCCAAGGCATAGGCATATATAGCCACACAACTGCAGACAAATCCCAGCATAACTGCAAACCACAAGCCATCAATCGCTAGAGCTAATAGCGTATGCGTATCCCAATCCTAACCTTCACCGTAAAATCACAAGAAATTCTGATCAGCAGCAAGCCAGCAAGCAAAATTCTCCTCTCTCTTTTTTTCACCATAAAAATCCCACTAGTACAGAGCTTAATTCTCGCCATTACTGCAGATTGACTCGGAGCTAGCACACTAGATTAATGGCAGAGCAAAGTACCCAACTGCATCACAAAGCATAAATCACAAATAATGATATCTGCAAAAGGGGAAACGGAAGAGGTTACCCGTGGAAGCGGAGATCTTGAAGGTGGCGGGCTCGCCGCGGGCGACCGGATCGGGCACGATCTCCACGCCGCTCACCTTTACCGGGTACTTCTTGCCCTTATCTGCACGCCACAGCAACAGCAGCAGCATCAAAAAACCCAAAGCTTTTCAGTCTTCGCGTGCCTTTCGCGCATCAGAACCGCGGAATTAGCCGGCGGAAGAAAGGGGTTTTGGGGAGAGCGGGATGTATACTCACTGCAGTACTCGACTTCGGTGACGGCGGAGGCGGCTGGGAGGAAGGCGGCGATGGCGACGACGGCGAGGAGGAGGAGGCTCTGCTTGGTCGCCATGGTTGGGTTGGAGTTGGAGGACTGGATTGTGAGAGAATAAATCTTTCCGGGGTGGAAATTATAGAAGTCCAGGAGCGTGAGAAAGGAATCTGTTCGGTTTCTTCAATCTTCGCGTGCGCTTTTGACTTTCTGTTTTAAAAGGATTAGATTATTTCGGGGGTGGTGACGCTGACGTGTGGGCCCGGCAATCTAACAGTCTCGGATAATCACGATGAAGAGTTGGTGGTTAGCGATGACACCGATGGTTGTGCACTCCTTGGTTTTTTTAGATGGGGTGTTTGGCATGGTCTCAGATTATGAATTTTGATGACAAACGGTTTATTTTTAAACAGTTCTAAAAATCACTTCAATAAAATAAATATGATGGAGCTATCTTTTATCTTTTATCAGTTCAGACTCTACTTCAGTTTAATTCAAGTCCAAATCATGATAAAAAGACTAGATAATTTTAATTTGGGTGTGAAAATTTTGAACGAACATTGGGTAAAGCCCGAAAATTTAGAAAAATTTGGATGATTGTGTAAGCTATATTCAGAGAAATGGCAAACGTTGCAATATTAATAGGAGTAGATATATATGGGGAATTTATTGGAAATTATTTGTCTAATTTTATTTTCGTCCATTTTCGCTATAAACTAATTAGTGTAATCAAAGTATGCCTCCTTGACATGAGTTTCCGTCTGCAGGAAGCAATGGTTCAAGCCCTGTTGGGGCTTGAAAACACTAACGGGTTTTTTCAAAGAAAAAAAGTACAAACATTTTTTTACTGTCAACTACCAGCAAACACGTGAATCACACGTTTCGATCTAATAGCGTCTTTGAAATTAATTTGCATGGTTTCTTTATACAACGAGGTATAACCTGATTTTTTAAGACCTTGCAGAATCAATTTTGTTGCTAAATATAATTAGCAACAACAATAGGTTTCGTAAAAAAAGGCGTATTGCCTTAGGCACAGTCTTTTAATACTATGCAGCGAATTATATGTTGCCATGAGGGATGAAAAGAAACGGTCATAAAAAACCTTAACCCCTCTTGTTACTGTATTTTTTAACCGGGATCAAGAACAAAAATGGAAAAGACAAAAATTAAATTCGGTAATACGAGACATCGAGAATGGTCAGGAATGGTCGGGAACAAATCAATTACGATCAGAACTCGGTAAAAAAAATAAGAATATCGACACAAAATATAACCATCTCAAAGAGTTAACTCGACACAACAATTACAACCATGTATAATCCCAAAATATTACATTACAGCTCAGTCGTCTCTACTGTATGATCAGGTCAAAGCCACCTCCAAACATAATTCTAGGAGTACACGTGCCAATTCCCAAAATGATAATGTTTTAAGCCATACTATGTCGATCAATTAAGAAAGCTAATCAGAGTTCGGCGTTTGTGTTAATCTTGAATGTGACCAACTGAGCATGAACTGACATTAGATTGAGAAACTGAATGAGATGGATGAATTTGTGAAAAAAAGTCAGCAGTATGCTCACCGTAGAGCGAGGCGGCGAGGGTAGGATAGACCTGAAAATGCAGGCGAACGGGTGGCAGCACAAACAGAACCCACCTCTCCTTCCTCTCCATCACGACGCAAGCAGGGAAGCAGGGACCCTCGCTGCGCACGTGAGGAGGAGGCGGCAGCGACGCCCAACTGTTTGATGGGCGCACGCGATGAGGCGACGGCGCACGCGATGAGGCGACAACGGCAAAGTCAGTTGTCACCGTGCGCGGCAATGGCCGACTGGTGCAATGGCGAGGAGGGGGTGTAGCGGCGGTTGGGAGGTGCGGCGGACTGGCGGTGGTCGGGAGGACGGGAGAGGGGGCAACGGGGTGTGGCGTGCGGCGTGGGGGGTGGGCGACCTAGGGTTTGTACACCAACCGGGAGGAGTAGCCGAGTAGGCCACTTACTGGGCCGACAGGGGGTGGCCGGAGGGTGGCCGGCTCGGGTGAGGTGTGGGTTGTGTGGGCCAAATACAGAATTTCTCATGGGAATTTCCCCGAACAAATATGGGATCCGCTAATATGATCGGGAAAACACCCTGTTCCCGTTCCCTTTTTTTCTCGTTCCTATTTTTTTCTCACGGAAACGATATTTGGACGGGATTTTCGGTATTTAGTGTCGGTTGGTACGGGATTTTCCCATATCCTCTTTCATCCCTAACCATGAATTATTTGCTCTAAATTTTTAAAATATATCTTCTCAAAACCTTTTTATGCGAACACAGCACGGGAGACTCCCACTATTAAATTTCTCACAACTTTCTTCTAATACACACACCATACATCCCATATTTGCAATGTGTTTTACTGGTCGCGTCTCGGCCCTCCGCTAAAGTCTTCGGTTTTTCTCCGACTGCATTTCTTGTTCCCCAAATAGATCACATCATAGCTAATAATCCAACTTCAAATTTTTCATAAGCGCGCACAAGAATTACACGTCAATATATTAGAAGGAAAAGTCTAAAGCTTGTATAAACGTGGCCAAGGCTAGAGGGAAACGAAAAAGAACTCAAAGATAGGAAGGACTACGGCAGCTAAAGACTTCGAAAAGCGGGAAAGGGGCAAAGCCGCACTACACTCCCCAACAAACTCCAAAAGCAGCAATGCCAGCCAAGGACCACAGGTGGCCCTCCGAGAGGATAGACTCTAGAACCACTGAGATCGAAGAAAGCGCAGAGTTGAAAACTCTGGAGTTCCATTCCTTCCACAGCTACCAAGAAACCAAGAGTATGAGGAGTCGAAGCCGGCAAGAAGATGCTGAGGTAAGCAAGCCCTAGAGGATGACCATCAGTCCTGAAGCCAGCTACCAAGGGGGGAGAGAGGGCAGACTAGCCAAGAGACGACAGCACATGGAGCCAGACTTGCCGAGCGAACACGCAGTCAAGGAAGATGTGGTTAACCGTCTCAAGATCCTAAGCGTAAAAGGGGCAGACCAAGTGACTAACAATGTCATGCTTCTGGAGAAGATCGGCTGTCCAACAGCGTCGCTGAAATACAAGCCAAAGAAACAACTTGCATTTGACAGGGGTCTTCGTGTGTCAAAGAAGGCTCAAATGATTACACTCATTCCGTGAGAGTTTTTGGACCAAAAGGTCCAAGTGATTACACTTCAGATGAGAGTTTTGCCATAGGACATTTGAGAAAAATATGGTCAATGTTTTCATCTTGAACACAAAATTGACGCTTCTTTTCCTTGTTAATTAACCTCTCTAACAAATTATTCTTCGTCAAGATACTATTTTCTTATTCCTTAAGAGCAACCAGATATTAAAAAACTTTGATTTTTAGACAACATTTCAACTTCGAAAGTCTTCTAAAAGTGTAAGGGACTCTTTTATAATTTCAGAGCTTTATGAAAAGGATTTGACGGGGAAGACACCATCCTTCGTCAATTTCCAAATCAGTTTATATTCTTTTGGTTAGTTAAACTCATTCTTTGCAGTTTGTTGCTATCAAGAAGGTAGATAGATTAGGGTTAGCTTTCTTCGTCATAGACAAAGTTGCTCATGACCGGAAATAAGGAAATTGAGTTGAGAAAAGTTCATCGATTACATAATAGGATTATCCACGTGTTAGCGATCAAACATTGTCATCTCGTTCAGGCTTTTGATGTAATAATGATTGTACCTCCTTCCATACTTGTGAGCGAGGAATTCCCTCCATATTAATGAATTTCCCTTTTCTCGAAAAAAAAACTCATTCTTTGGCACATATATATCTTTATTTATTTTGTTCCACAAAACCATCCTCTCCAACCATCAGATGAGATCCCTTCTGAATTTGATCAACCCAATCCCTCATGAAAGACTTTGGTTACTGTTATTTTTTTAACAAAGTAATGCTAAACCAAGTAATATTATCTTCTTTACGTCGTTATTGAACGAATTGTTTATATTTTTTATATTTTGTTAAATGTGTAAAAATATAATTATAAATATAATAAAATAAACCACAACAAAATAAATAATATTACAATTTTTGATGAAATGAATGGTCCAACATTTTTAAAAAGTTACCAGAAAGAAAACGTAGCAACTGATAAACCAAAATAAAATGATCAACCTAAGCTTGCAGGATCACAGATGTACTGGTACTACGCACTGTCACACAGGGTTACTAATGCCGGCGGCATATGCCCGCCGCCTCGGCGGCACGGCGAATTTCGCCGAAATTCAAAAACCGGCGGCAATGAACAGTAACAAATTTGAATTTGAACGATTTCGTGCGTACCACGAAAACCACGAAAAACCGTGAAAACCGCAAAACCACGAAACCCGTGAAAACCGCGAAAACCGCGAAAACCGTAATTTAAATTTGAACTAAATTGAAATCCGCGTCGTCTGCGGATTTCGCAAACCGCGCCATATATCGCGGTTTTCGCGACAAACATCGCGAAATTTATATTTTTATAAAATATATATATTTTTGTGTTAAAATGAATTTTTTAAATTTTTTGAATTTTTACGAAATTTTTAAACGAAACCACGGGGATGCCGTGCCGCACCCCGCGAAACGACCGAATTTCGTGAAAGCCGGGCCGGCGCGGCATCGGCAACCCTGTTGTCACACGCCGCCGAGTAGTCATGTACAGTACTTTTTCGTTTCATGCTAAAAAACAAATTTATTATCATATAATTTTTGTCCCTTAGTTTGAGGTGTAGTATTATTATGTTTATACATACAAATTGAGTTTACACGTACGTACGTAGACATTTGAGAAAACATTTGAGATAGTAAAACTCTTTTTTATGTACAGGAGTTTAAAGCTTGCATGTTTTTTTTCTCACTATAAATTTACATTAAATGAAACTTAGGAAAGTGAAGCATCCTTGATCTTGGTGAAAATTCTGAGGGACAGTCTCAACACTCCATCTTAACTAGTATCTATAGAATTTAATATGCTGTTACATAAAAAAAAGTTGAGGTGCTAAAAACTTAATGAAAAGAAAAAAAAGATGAATGAACTAACTTTACACAAGAAAAAAAATAAAAATAAAAGGATATGTTGATAAAAGAAGAGAGAAAAAAGGTAATTGAATGATAATTTATTTTGAAAACATCATCCATTGAATATATATAGTTTTTATACTAACATCTATACTGTATGACATAATAAATATGAAAACTATTCATAACATTTGAATCGAGATTATTTTCATGCGATGGTTAATATATATGTAACGAAAGGACTATTATACAATATTAGTTATGAGGATTGCACAGATCAAGTATATGCACGTAGTACGTTTTTTTTTGAGCGTAGCCACCTGCATTGCGTTGGATCGTGTGGCACGTGGGGTGTCGCACCGTTCGTACGTGCGGCACGAGCCCACCACACGTGCCAAGGACGCCACAGTGCCGCACTACAACTAGACTAAGATCGATGCGTTAACGAAGAGAGAAAAAAATGTGTTTGACTTGCAGGTGTTCAATTAATTGAACTGTTGTTGTTCGATCAAAATGCCCGGAGAATATATGAGTCAATTAATTTGAATATTTGATCACTGTTTGTACGAACTGACCCCATGAGCAAAGAAGATCAGGATGGTGTACTGTTCTTTAATTATCATCAGTTCATTCGCAGATTCACACATTTTTACTGTTTTTCTTGTTCAAAGTTATTATACCATTAACATTTTAAACCACCCCTACCCTCTATTTTCATTTACTTATCACCGTTAATCATTTCTATTACGTCTTTGACTATTAATAAATTTTAAATAGTTGCATTATGATAAACGGAGTGTTCAAAGATACAACATAATTCTTTAATAGTATGACAAATATTTATAATTTTCTTTTAAAAAAGATGAGGGATCAAAATTTAAGTACAAGTATTTAGAAACGCTCGGAGTAACTTTGCACCAAACTGGCTTGACAAAGAAGACAAAACATTTTCTGCAAGAATGCAAGTGTACATCCATCTCCTTCTCTTGTCTTCATTTGGGAGGATCACTTAAGATAAAAGGCTCTGAAAACAATGTCACATCTGCAAATCCTGGCTGAAACTGAAAGCAAGGAAGCATGTCACTTCTGCAATTTCTCCTCTTCCTATGTCCAAGAAGGTTGTTTGCATGATGTGAAAAGATTCCTACCAGCATAAAAGTGAAAAAAGGAAAAAGAAAAAAAGAAAATCCAAGAGCTGGCACATTTGGATGTGGTTACTCATCAATGGCTAGATAAAATATCAACAGTGTTACTGTTCTTCCTCAGTGAGTGCAAGGGAAAAACAGATTAGCCCAAACAGTTTAGTACCTCCCTGACAGACGACTAATCTAGCTAACCTGTATTTCCATACAACTAAAGAAGAGTTCTGACCGGCCATCTTTCAGAAAAGAACAGCACTGGTCCTAGTTCAGGGCTTTATGCTGGAATGAAGGAGGCCAACACAAATACTTTTCGTTATAATGATAAATACTTACATGTAGTTATTATTATTATATAAAAACGATAATATAATTAAATGTCTTTAAAAATGACAACTTTAAACTAGACTAGAAAATCGGCGAGGCTAACAGCTTTGGAAGGAGGGGCGCCGGAATCATCACTCACACTCTCACGCAATGTAAAATACAAATCTCCATTCATAAATATAAAAAGGTACCGAACAATTTAGCAAAGTTATAAATATTACATCTAGCTATGCAATTATAATAAACAATAAATACAGTGATCGAATAAATTTAAAAAAATGGTACTCTTCAACGTTTATTTTATCCATGAATAAATTCTAAACCCTGAGTACATTTGTAGAGGAGAAGGAGATGAAGCTAGGGAACCAAAGGCAGGCTAGGCTGGAAGGGGACCGACACAAAGGCAAGAAACAACAACAATCTCAAGCCCAGTACTGTACATACTCGATTACCAGTAATCTCGGCAACGCCATCAATCGTCCGTAGGTTTTCTGTACCTGTATGACTCCATCAACAAGGCAAGTAGCGGCAGCAGCAGCAGCAGCAAGAAGCCAATCCTGCAGCTGCAGGCAACCATACTACCAAACAGTATTTCATTCATCCATCCATCCATTCGTCAGTCTGTCAGTCAGTCGTTTGGTCAGTCACTGGCTGCTGCTGCTCCAATCCCCATTGGAGGTGACGAGTGTGCTGGTGCGCCGACGGCGGCGGCGAGGATGGGCTGCCTGAGCCGGCATCAGCTCTGCCTCGGCGGCAACCGTACGGCCGCCGCCTTCTTCTTCTCCTCTTCCTTGTAGCTGCTTTCTGAAGAAAGATTAGTTCTTGATTTGCGGTCTTGTGGCCATTCTTGCCTTTGGTTTTGTAGCAGTAATGGACTAAATTTTCTTGAAATTTTGCGCTTCTTTTTTGTTCTTTTGGAACCAGTTGTTTAAAGCAAGGGAATTTTGGTGATATCATTTGGTTTCTTCAGTCTTTTGCACACCCTGCAGAATAATTTTCACATTTTCAGCCTGAATTGTTGCTGAATTTTCCAATAAGTTTTCTTGGCAGGTGGGTTGCCATTCGTGAGGAAATTCAAGCACAAGGAGATCGAGGCGGCGACGAACGGGTTCAGCACGATTCTGGAGGCCGGCCCTCGCGGCCGCGCGGCGTACAGAGCCCGGTTCGCCGACGGCCTCGTCGCGACGGTGCGGCGAGCCGGCGACGGCGACCAGGACAGGGAGGCCTTCTACCGCGAGCTGCAGCTGCTCGCCCGCCTCAACCACCGCCACATCGTCAGGCTCCATGGCTTCTCTGACGGCCATTCCAGGTGAGGTTTCAGTTCAGTTCATCACTGTCCTGAATTCATCTGAATCCCCTTTTTTTTGTGTTTAGTGTTGAATTGTTGGTTACAGTGTTTGTTTTTTCTGTTTGCTGTTTCAGGTTTCTGGTGTTCGACCACATGGAGAACAGGACTCTGAAAGAATGTCTCCATGGTAAATTTGCACGCCCATTTTGGGCAGAATTCTTCAGAAGTTGTGTTGTTTTGTCAGTCAAGTTGTGACGCTGGTAAATTCTTTCCAGATCCTCTCAGGACTCCTCTGAACTGGAGGACCAGGTTGCAGGTCGCCATAGATGTTGCAGCAGCATTGGTACTATAAAATCACCATACTACATTGCTCAACATGTACACAAACTGGCAGGAAAATGCAATTTAAAGTCATCTGATGCCAGTTTTGGTTTCTGAACTTGAATAGTGAGTGACCTCAGATTGTCCTTTGTTGTGCTTGATGATGCAGGAATACCTGTACTACTTCTGCGATCCTCCGGTGTTCCATGTGTCTGTCAACTCAAGCAATGTGATGATGGATGCCAATTTTGTTGCAAAGGTAAGATTCACAGTAACCATTGTTTATACATGTCTCAAGCACATCGATCGACCAACTGAAGCCTGTACCATTTTCAGTTATCAGATGTCAGCGTCATCGGTTACGACCCGAAACGAACACTGGAATCCAATGCTGCATCATTTGAAGGTCCAGTTACCACATAAACAACAGAAACAACTCCAAATTTGTCTCTTTCGTACCACCTTGTGTAGAACATTGGCATGACCTGACACTGACAGCATTCCATATATGTCATCTTCAGATGAAATTCAGCAAAGAAGAAGGGACCTGGTGTTCCAGTATGGTGTGCTGATCCTTGAGCTCGTGACCGGCCAATCGCCGGGCGGCGAAGGCGAGCTCGTGCAGTGGGTGCAGGAGCCTGGATTTGCCTGCACAATGTACAAAATGGTGGATGCAGATCTTGGCAATATCTATGACTCCAAGGAGCTTCGGAACCTTGTGATCATTGCAAGGCTGTGCACAAGGCCTGGAAATGATGCAATGGTTTCGATCCCGCTTATTCTTCGGTACTTGCAAGGGAAGGTGGCAAATCTTGGGTGTGAAAGTGAAAACATTTGTGAATAATCTGTGCAGGGAGCAGTTGATTACTCCATCTCTCTGAATAATCTTACTTCCTCTGTCTCCATTACTTGTAGAGAATTTTCTTCTTGTGTATCATTAGCATTTGTTTCATGTCCATAGAGGAATTACAGCAAATGAACTTTGTGTATCTTGAAGATGAACATGGTATGGAAATTTGTGATATGTACTAAATAGACAATACATTTAAAAATGCTGGTATTCATCTAGTGAAAATGCTTGTCAATCTGGGATTCAGGACAAATTCAATGCACACTGTAAGAGGAGATTTCTACATCCAGTACAAAGACTTCTTGCCCTCAATGAAATCATATCCAAGGACAGAAACTCAATTTATTTTGAGCTGTACAACATGCGGAGAATTTTCTTACCTTCAATTAATTCCTTTTATTGTATACTATTCAGACCATTTGCGGCAACTTTTGAGGAAATTTTGTTGAGACTCATCAAACATTTATCATTTATGTAGCACAAAATATAGAATTAGTGGTCAAATTTCTCCAAATGACCAACCTCTACACCCAAATTTACACATGAAAACAAACAAATTTGCTTCATTTTTTATCTACTTCTAGTGATATTTTTGGTGTATTACAAAAGGAAAAGAAAATTAAACAGAGAGCAGACCAAGAACACGGCCCGACTCACCTGATGACGTCACGACGGCCTGACCAGAGCCAGCGGCGTCACCTCGGCGAGCGGCGTCGGCATGGGGCTCGGAAGCGGCGACGTCCGGCAGACCGGGCACGTCGGCCGCTGCCGGAGCCACGGGTCGACGCACTCACGGTGGAACAGGTGGCCGCAGTCCGGCAGCACGCGGAGCACGTCGGCGTCGCCGTAGTTCTCGAGGCAGACTGGGCAGCACGTCTGCGTCGCGGTCGCCGCCTCGCCGCCGGTGGCGGCGCCGTCCCTAGCCTTCCTTGCCTCGCCGTACACCACGGCCGGGAACGCCTCCAGCGTCGCCTCGTCGATGCCGGCCTCGACGTCACCGCCGTTCTCGCCGTCGCGGCGTGGTCCAGGAGGACGAGGCGGAGACGGTGGGCCCGTGGCGGCGGCGGCCACCGGCATGGACGTGCGGCTGCAGAAATAGATGGCGAGCGCGACGGTGGAGACGATGAGGAGCACGCCAACGGAGGCGCCAACGCCGTAGCCGAACCTGCCGATGCCACCCGACCCAAATATACTCCCGCTGCCGCCGCCATCGCCACCCGGCGACGGGCTGCCCGCGCTCATTGCCTAGCTAGCTACTACCAACGTCGTCGTCGTCGTCAACGCAAACAAGCAAGCAAGCTAGCTGAGCTCGATCATGGTGAGGCAGCAAGCAAGCTACTCTCCAATGGAGGAGGAGAACTCGGAGAAGGAGACGGAGACGCAGGTGGTAGCGTGGCGTGTTTAGTTGCAGCTCAAGGTCAATGAGTTGGATTAATTGCTTAATGAATTAATTATACGCGTGTTTGATTGGGTTGGATTCAATTGCTTTGTCTTTGTCTATATCTAGGATCTAGATGTGGCTAGATTTCTGCTTAGTTGTGTAACACGCCAGGTTAAGTTTGACCTGTTTTTGTGAATGAAGTATATGAAGGTGATGTTCTTGACAGCATTTTCTATATACCTGACGACAACATATGTATCAAGTCAATAAGGTCTAGGTGTTTTCTTCGGATTAGCTACTGTATATGTGAGGTAGATAGTGAGGAACTATAATTAACATAAATGATTTCTAGTTGGATTAACTAACTTAGATGATTTCTAGTTGGATTAACTAACTTAGTTGCCGGGATATATACGCCAATTTTTAGCAAAGATTCCAATTATTACATCATCCATTTTCTGACCGGATATGGATTTTCTACACCTAAGTGCCATGATACCTCATTTATATACTATTTAAATAGTTAATTAGTAACATTAATTGGGATGATATAATTTTAGAGACAAACATGTAAGACATCTACAAGCAGAGAAAATAATAATAAAATCATACAGTGAATAATACACAGATAAAATTTATTATTTTTGTTTTTTAGGTGTAGATCGAATTTGTATCTTATATCATTATAATATGTCTTATCAAATTTTATGACTTTTTAATATAACTATTTAAATTATATGCATATATCTATGTATAGAACATACTTCCCATTTTACCATGTAATTAAGAATTTGGCCCAACTCCGGCCAGCCTCAACCATAGGTTCACTCCCTGATCAGGGTTTCTAAAACGGTACGGTTATCACGTACAGTTAACCTTCTGTTACCTTCTCAGTTCTTGAAACCATAATAACTTGTGGTAACATATGGTTTTCACGGTAAACAGTGTTAAATATACATTTCGTATGAAAATATTTTATATAAAAATTACTTAAAAATCTAACAAATTTATTTATTAATTTTTTATAAATTAATACTTAATTAATCATATGTTAATCATATTTTTCGTTTTACGTGTGGTTAATCACCTGCCGCAAAAATCACTTAATGAGTGGATTTAAAACCTACATTTAACATGATTTAAAATATCAAAAGTGGTCAATATGCTGCGTTACTTATCGAAAAACTGGGATTGGTGGTTCTGAAAGCATTTTTCGCCCCCAACATCTTTCCTAACTCATCTTCCTCATTTTCTGTCCGTGCTTTTTAAACTTTTTAAACGGTGTATTTTTTTAAAAAATTTTATAAAAATATTTTAAAAATCATATTAATCTAATTTTAAGAAATGATTAATAATTAATTAATTATAAGTTAATGAGTCGTTTCGTTTTGTACGTCGACGTTCCCAAACTCATATGCGGACTAGTCAAATTTGAAAAATACGGAGCATTCCCATGAAGGCCGATAACACCGTCGTTATGTGACCGATCAGATACAATACACTACAGCCAGAGACAGCCAGATCATAGGTGTCCGGGTGGTCAAATTTTTAGTATAGAGTCTGAATATAATTTAGATATTTCTTTTTAGACCGAGATTTCATTTTTAAGCCTAACTGAACATGAAAAAGATCCAGTGATACAAGTCCATCCTCCTATAAATATAAAAAAAGGCCTAGATCGATTAAAAAAACCACCGATCAATCGTTAAAATCAATTTATCACCAAAACCCTACACCTCTCTCCTTGCTACCTCTCCCAAGGATTATTCTTCTCAAATCCCTTAATTGCTCATCGTCTCTCGTTAGAGGACGTCCTAACTGATCTACCGAGTCTAGGACAAACCGACGCTTTTCATCCTGACGAGGTCCCTCTCAAATATTCGTTCGACGACATCTACCCACTTTCTATGACGACATATTTTTGGATGTCGTCGCAGGTTGCACATCACGTGCTCAAGCGGTGGCGATGTGATTTCAACGTCAACGGCCTTTTGGTTAAGATTTGATCAAATTGTCGTATTTTTTTGTTGGAATTGAAGAGGATCTGTGAAATACATGGAGCCCGTTCCAAGGAAAAAAAAGCTGAAGTTGAATCAGTGGACAGGATTCTTTCAGGCCTGGTAAGACTGAATAAAAACAAAGCCAATTGATTATATGTTTAACCATCCATTCAGCAGTATTTAATTGATTAACCATCCATTCAGAGTGTCTTTTATAGTACCAGATAATCAGAACATTTGTCAAACGGGCCAGCAGTCAAACGACAATGGGAACAAAATTCTGGAAAAACATTCTTGACTTTGCCCTCTAAATTTCAATTTTATTTTGTTTCTGACGAGGAACTTATCATGGTCGTTGCTCATTTCAGTAAAATTTATGGAAAAACATCCTTGACTTTGCTCCAAAAATCTCAATTTTCTTGTTAAACTAATAATGTTTCTATCTTGTTAGTCTAATAATCTTTCTATCTAGCGAGGAATTTATCATGATCACCGGCAGGGGAAAGAAATTCTTTCTTTGCTCTAAATCTCAATTTTATGGCAGTGGGAAAAAAATTCTGACTTTGCTCTAGATTTCGATAACAGTAAATGTACTTTGCACCCGATGGAGCACACCTAGTTTCACTTTAAGCTAGGTTTAGCGCGTACTTTCCATTTGCACCACGTTGCCTTCAAATAAGTTTCACTTCATCAAATATATAGAAATTTCATCAAATTTTATAAAATATGGATGAAACTTTGTAAAACATGGTCTTTATTAAAAAAACTTGTAAGTTTCACTCATGAATTATAAGATTTTCCTTCGGTTGTACGACACAATCTAGTGCAAATTGGAAATTACTTTGATATACCCTGATGTAAAGTAAAAATATATGTTTTAAACCCGATGCAAAGTGAAACAGGATATGTTCTACCTAGGGAAAAGTACCATTTACTCTTTTGATAATCCGGAACATGGGCCATTCGCACAGTGAAGATATGAATTTTTTATTTTTATTTTATTTATTAAAATATTTTTAAAAAATATTTATTGTTTAAAAATTTTACAAGTCGCCCGACGTTTTGGGGAGGGTGTTTTTAAAAACGCCCTTTCAAAAGGCGACTTTTTAAGTGGCAACGATTGATGGCCCCGTCTAACGGTCGTCCGTTGAGGAGGGATATTTTGCGGGCGGCCCCTTGCCACCCTCCCGAGAGCATTTTTACGGGCGGGGGCCGTCTATAAAATGGCTCGGAGGATGGCTTGGCATTTTCGCACACGACCCCCTTGCTACTCTCCTAACTCTCCTAGAGGATGATTTTTCTATAGGCCGGGCCGCCTGTGAAAGGACGGTAGGGGTGACATTTTTGCAGACGGACCCCTTGTCGCTCTATGAGAGGACGATTTTTACTATTATTTCATATGAAATAGAATCAATAAAAATAAGAAGGAATAAGAGAATATTCGACTGTTCTTAAAAAAGAAAGTAAAATCATCGTATTAAAAAAGACCAAATAAAAAGAACTTTTACAAATTCAATGATTTATTTTTCACTTGGGTTAAAGCCGAGGAGGGCGTTTGTACCTCGAACATTTAAGTTTGGGAAGCAACGTATAATTTCTGTGTAGGTTGAATCATGTACATAGTTAAAAATAGAATTTTCAAAAATATTTACAAAAAAATAAACATGTACTTAATTTATAAGGACAACAACGCAGCGGGAACGACAAAGGAACTTTATAAATCAAAATGATACAATGACATTATTTTTTAATTCGTGACGCATACACCAGCACACCAGTAGAATTTGTGTTATTATGAAAAGATAGTTAAAAAGTCCCATGGATACACGACATGAATGTTACTAATAATTGATCTTGGTTCAAACCCATTGTTACCGACAACACCGCTATACATCTCAGTTGCAATAAAAGTTGAAGTCATGCTGCGGTAATACTTCTCCACCCCTTGTAAATAACACTAATGCTTGGTCACAATGTTAACTTTCCAATAATCATTTCTTTACCCTTATATGCATGAACACGTCACAAACACTCTTCCTTCATGCACTTCACTTCGTATACATAATTAGTTAACTTGACCACCTTAAACTCTCTTCACCGCCTCCTTTAGATCCTCCTTATGAGCATACCAAGCACCCAAAAATGCCTCGTTCTCATTGTATTCCCAGGGTACATGATGTCCCTATCGATGCGAAAAATACACACTGGCCTGAGAGATCTGCTTAACTCTAGTGCATGACCTAAATCTTGCTTTTGGAGGCGTACCAGTTGGTTTGATCCTGCAACCAACAAGAAACAAAGAAAGAAAATGAAGTTAAATATATAAAAGATAGCTGATCGGCTAGTGGCCGATACCGTATCATTCAATATGGAGCCGATGTGATATGCATAGGATCGACAATAGAAAACAAAGCAACAGGAAAATTAGATCTACTTGATCGGCTGTAGATATCAATAATTATATAATTTATGTCTCAAGATATGTTTAAACCAAGTGATTGAGATAGATCGGACAGTGTGCTGAGACAGTATAAATCACTTATGTCTAAAAATACTTTAAGACATAGATTATATGTATTTACAACACAGCCGATGTAATAAATCTAACACGTATCAGCTAGTACTCCGATACCACTTTATACTAAGATATCAATATAGATTAAATATACTAAACAAGAATCAATCAAATGTTAAGATGACCTAACAGATTAATAACAAGCTTAATATATTTTACCACAATGAGATCTTAATATAAAGAGCAGATTTAGCATATCAAGTAAACATGTAGAAAATAAGATAACTAAACCAAGTAAGATAGGCTGAAACTTCGATGCTATTTCTAGAAGCAATCATAGAATAAGATAAAAATTATGATTCTAGGTAATACTTAGTAGGTCAGACTTAACCGATGCAACACTAAGTATAAACAGAAGCATAAGGTCTAAAATAAATCGACGAAAGCCTTTCGAGATGGTAAATACATTATATAATCTAGGTCAACGTTGATATCTAACCCTATTGACTGTTGTCTAGTAATAGATGCTAGCCGATTGGGGTTAGATAGTAATATTGATTCAGATTATATAGCATATATGATAACTCAATGATTTACGTGAACGAGATTAGAGTGTCATAAAGATGTAAGCACTAATCCCGAGAACGCAAGCCACCATAACAAGTTTTACCTCTTGTCGGAGATCGAACCCGATGCAGCCCAACTCTAAAGCAAGAACTCGTCAAAACAAACGAAAGTAGAAAAGGTGGCGATGCGTCGAAAGTGTTATTGAATTGATTGTTATTTGATTACACGGTCTTGGGCTATATTTATACCCAAATACATAATATGTCCTTGTCGGACACGACTCTTATCTCTATTACAACTCAAAATACGAAAAGTCCCTTAGACGGACTCTTACCGGCACAATCTATAAGGAAAACACTTAAAATAACATAATTAATAGATACAATTGCATTTTTGGACTCTATCCATATATGGCAATCCTCATGAAGCACATCAACCTGATCCGACAGAGATTCCAATGTCATCCTACCGAAATCGGCTACATCGGCTTACCTTGACTGATTTAGTATCAACCGATAAACACCTTAGCCGATTCGGTATCAGCCGATGAACTCCTTAGCCGATTCGATTTGTGCGCACTTTGTTTCCGAGAATCACGGTCTCCTCCAAATCTGCTTCGGTCTGAATTCCAAATCCGATTCACGACTTACCAAATTTGGTCGTTAATAGCCCCTTAGAGATAACAAGCCCTGGGAAGTCCTCGTTTGTTCTATCAGCGGGCATTACATCATCTTCATCGTCCGACAATATATTGCCCTCTGTTTGCTCGTATCCGAATCTTCCCTCTCCATTTCATCAACGATTATACCGACTCTCTCCCTCTCGTCCGTCACACCCATGGCCTGTACCACCTCTGTTTGATTTCTCTCATTTTGCATCGATGTTCCAACAGAATCCCTCACATGGCTTGGACCCTCAACATCTTATGTTTCCATTACAACACTACTATCCTTTTCATGCACCGACGCAAAAATAACAAGGGGTCATGACCGTTCAAAAGCTATCTCTACATACCGTTTCAGGCGACAGTACTATTCATCGGCATTAGTTCCTAAAAATAACCTTCCGTTGCACGACTCACTACGACAGATACGGACATTGTGTTGATTTCTAGGTCGACTCTGAATCCTCACAACAACCAACTATAAATTGACTGAAAGGTTCTCTTAGCAGGCCTATCGATGCCCTTTGATGTCATGCTAAATTCGACAGATTAACACCATCTGAACCAAATATAAGATTGCCTTGACCGTGAATTAACTGAAGTATGACCTCACTTGATATTGTGTCTGATGAAAAAAAGGTAGGTTAACTAAGTTCATATCATATTAACCAGATCTAACGTCATATTCATCAATATGTACTACAACCAAATCTAACGTCACATTCATCAATATGTACTACATTATAAGTCTTAAATTCTAGAAATATGTTATATGTCCTAGGTCTCAAATTCTACAAATAGGTTGTGTGCTCCAAATCTACCGTTTAACAATTTGCACTATGCCCTAAGTCTCAATTTCTATAAATATGTTGTATGCTCTAGTTCTTAAATTATACAAATAGTTTGTGTGCTCCAGATCTACCGTCTTACTAAAACCATATAGATTATAACATGTAACATATAACCCCATGTATTATGGTCTTTAAAGTTTCATAAAACCACACTATTAATCATTTTAACTTTAATATAACACATTTTTAGTTTTACAATCACATCTCAAATTTACTAGGATTCTATCCATCATATGAATGGTACATCTACTTTATAAAATTTGATATAAAAGTATGTTAAAATAGTTAACGGAGTGGTTTTGTAAAACTTTAGGATCATAATATCCGAATTGTTTATAAAATCAGGTATCAGTCAATATCTATAGGTATTTCATGACCTTAACCTAACTAATATCGTCCCGTTCGAACGGAATTATGTCCTGTAGCTTTCAAAAAAGGGAACCTTAAAATTTTCTGGTGCTGGTGAACGGTTGGGTATTCGGTTTCTAGAAAAAAAATTCACCTGCAAAAGCCCGTTACAACCAGGAAAAAAATTAACTCCTCCCGTGGCCATATAACCAAAACGACGTAAATTGGATTCCAATTTGAAAGTGGATTCTCTGACTTTCTGACTTTATGTAGTCTACAGTCGAGGTCCCTATTTTATTATGACTTTAGTGACATGACTATAGTAAATTGCATCGAATCATGAAAGCTGGATCTCATCTTATCATGGCTTACATTTTATTTTAATATTTTATATTAATGACACAACTATATTAAACTGCACCGAGTCAAAGCTGGAAGCAAAGAGAGAGGATGAAGGAAGATGACATGACCAATTCGGTTCAAATTTTTTTGATAAATTCATCAAAAGGAAAGTAGTATCATGTCTATGGTGCTTTTTTTTTTGCTTTTTGGAAACTTTTGGTTTTGTTTGGCCATCCGATGCACTTGAGATTTGTGCTAGGAAATGCTTAGCGAGGAGAAAAAAAGTTTCTTCCAGTGGCCAGGCCGGTCCGAGCACGGATGTACTATAGCTCGGCCCGGCACGGCCTGACACGTTGGCATGTGGGCTATGCTGACACGGCCCATATGTCCATGTCGTGTTTGGGTCAACGCCTCAGCCCGTAAACCAGCACGACACGACTTATTTATTGTAGCAAGATACTATATAGCATGTTACTGTAGCCCATGGACCTTTAACGAACCCAAACAATTTTACTAGGCCAACATCGACCCTGGGCCTTTAATGGGCCTATGCCATACAGGCATGACACGGCCCGACCATCCCGTAAACTCTGTTTGGACCAGAGATCGATACGCGGGCTGGCACGGCATAACCCGATACAGAAGCCATATCTAATAGGCCATGCCGTAGCAGAGCGTGTCGTGGGTGTGCCTGGGCCGGGCCATGCTCAACCCGTTTGGCCAGCACTAGTTTCGGATTACAGTGTGACATCGCTCGGAGATGTCCCATGAAGAAGGGGATTCAGGTCGTCGGCGCTCATCTTCTTCCTCCAAACGGCTGCGCCGCCGCGGCCCGCGGGTGCGAATCCTCTCGACCAACCACATCTCAGGTATTCCATTCGGCTTCTTGCCGTACAGGGAATCTGCATCTTCCAGATACAGGACCCGATCTAGAACAGGGCAATCAATCATTCCTGCATCAGATGCGGTTTCTTTTTCTTGGTTAGATCCGATTGATATCTGGTTTCCGGCGAACAAGCGTGACGATTGCTATCTGCGGGCAGCAGTTTGGTTACTGGCAGAAGAAACCTCATATTGTCTTGGCAAAGAGAAAGAGCAAACGAAGCTTGAAACGGATTGGAACTACTACAACCAAAAGAAAGAAAGAAATAGAGATTTTGAAACAAGACATGCATGATGCTACTAACAAACAAAGGCTTAAGTTAGAACAAACAAATGTTACTAACAAAGACATGCAGATTTTGATCTCGAACTGCAATACCTTGGAGTTTCTTGGTATCGTTGATTGTGGAAAGCTCACAAGATTGTCAACATCGCACCTTTCAAACCAGCTTAAACATTTACATGTCGAGAGCTGCCATCTGCTTGAAGAGATAGAGTTAAATTTTGGCCTGACGAAACTTGGGTACATGAGCACACTGATACCGTTAGCACTTCCTTGATCATTACTGCTAACAAATGTCTGCATGAAGCTACAATGCGTTCATGCCTCTCTTGAATATATCTTCACCAATCTCCCAAGTACGCTGCTCCGTCTCGAGACGCTGAGTGTGCAATGTCCAGAGCTATGAGGTTTGGTCGCAACTCAGTTTTACATTCTTTTCTTTTGAGAGCCAGTTTTACATTCAAATATTCTTGTCCATTGTTCCCTATGTGAGATTGATTCTGTTAAGTTTCTTCTCTTCTTATGTGTATCAGAGGGCTACTTTGCCATAAAAGCTTACCAAATTTATGTATCTAAAGCATTTGAGATTGCAATTGACACCTGTGTCGGAAAAGATAATTGATCTTTCCGACTTCACCTACCTACTGGAAGCTGCTCCTTGACTGGAAAAGTTCGAATTGCATGTAAGTTTGTCACTTAGAGATTTGGAATACGCAATTCAGATGTGTAAACTAACCAAGCTCCTTTACCTACATGCCTATGGTTTGTGTTCTAAATATTCACATATGCTGTATCTATCTATAATCACACCACCATGTTTCCCAGGATGCTGATATTTGTCTTTTTTTTTCTAGATGTGGATGCCCCGTGATCATCAGCAGTATCGCGAAGAAGCTCGAGGCGAGCTACGGAGTGTTCCACCACAGCCTCAAGCCCATCTTAGGATTGTCCACATCAGTGGATTCATCGGTATGAAGGACCAAGTGGAGTTGGCATTGCATATTCTCAGAAATTCAACCATGCTCAGGGTGATGAAGATCGACCCAAAGCCAGGGTTTATAAAATCGCTGGTAACCGTGCGGTTACCATGGTAACCGTGCTTACTGTGGGGTTACTGTGGGGGTTCGGTAAGGGTAAAACCACGGTAAACCCATTAAATTCAAATAAATTTAAAAAATAATTTAGTTTTTTGATAAATTTTATACGGTTTGTCACGATTTTTCACGATTACCGCGCGGTAACCGTGCTTACCGCTGGGTGCGGTAACTCCCTCCCGACGGTTTTGTAAACCAAGCCACTCGTCGCGTCGCGCTTCCTTGTGTATCGATGCTGAGAGAATTCGAAGGGTTTCAATATCTGGATGGGTATGAAGTCGCCATGGAATATCTCAGCAAAGAAGACCACCGTAATGTCGTCAATGTTTCTGAAGTTCGTCGCGAGGAGGTCGAAACTCTCTCGGTTTATGAGCTGGTTGATCCGAGTTGTATTGTCCGTAAGGCCAATGCCTCTTCCTGATTGAAATTGAGCCATTCTGAAGGTATTTTTCATGCCAGTCGAGCTCTACACAATTTGGACGACTTTGGAGCAGCTAAGTCGGCCCTGATCAGTTTGGTTCTGCTTTTTTGGAAACTTTTAGGAGCGTGAATTTGAAAAACAACTCGTATGTGTTTTAATTTCTGGACGATAACTCTTTAATTTCCTTTTGTGCATGATGGTTACTTTGGAGAATTTCATCATCGAAAGTGTTTTGTGATTGGAAACAGCGGTCATTCAGGGTAATGTCTTTGCTTCTTTTTTTCAGTTCAGACTTCAGAATGATTTTCTTCCTGGAGCTGCAAAATGCATCATTTAAGAAAGTAAAACTGTAAATTTATTTTGTCCTTAATCTGGACTTCAAAGCTTATTTGGAATATGTCAGCAATTTCATGTGGGCAATTAATTAATTCCAGAATAAAATCCCTGTGAAGAAGGCACTTAAGTTCTTGGACGCTATGAGAAAGTAACATGTTTAGAAACCTTTCGAAGGAAAATAAAAATAAGGTTTCACATCATGTTTTCCTATTTTATTTATTGAATTCTTCTGTCATACAAATGCTGGTTTTTTATTTCTTTCTTACTTTGTTTAAATATATGATACTGTTAACTATAATCGATCAAGCTTTTAAAACTTTTTACCATTCCATCAAACTTTTAAAACTTTCATCATCAATAGCTCTTTAATATCATATTTAGTTGAGGAAAAAATTATATTTCTTTAAAAATACTATTACAGTATTATATTTTTTATATTGTAAAAGAATAGTGGTAAATGTTAAACACCAAAGATCAAATAAGTCAGTGGGTTAGTTTGGATGCTGGTTCGTGGCTGCGGCGCAGCCGGCACCAACAGGGGCGCATGCATGCGGCGCAGCCACCATAGTCGACTCGTCAAATATGCTAGTGTTAATACGTGTTAACGAAAATTGAGATAAAATATGTGTATAAAGCTCTCGTAATTATTTATTCCCACACTTTCTCTGTTTTGTCCATACTTTCTTAACTTTTAACCATTTTTTATACACATGTTTCTAAATTGTCAAACGGTGTGTTTTTTCAAAAGTTTTTTTATGAAAAAGTTGTTTTAAAAATTCATATTAATCTATTATTTCAAGTTTTGTTAGCTAATCTTTCAATAATTATACGTTAATCGATTTAGGGTCCATTTAAATCGAAAGAAATGAGAAAACCACGTGATTCTGATAAAAATACAAGTAAATGGTAAGTAAATGATTGCACAACACACAAATGACCATTTGATTGGACTAAAGAAAAAACAATTGAATTAGAGGTATAGACACAAAAAAAAAATCAAGAGGTTGAAACTTTTGATAAATTTCCAACAAAATCTTGATAGGATAGTCCATTCCATAAAAATTTTAAAAGATATAATAAAATTCTTTGTTTCAAAAATTTCATAAATTTTTTATAGAATTAAAATTCTCCAACATTTCTATGTTTTCCCCTTGTTTCGCGGCCTTTAGCGCGCCGGTTCCCCAGCCCTTTGTACTGAGTGCAGCCTAAACAAGCAGAGTAGATATACTCGCCACCGTCCACCACCCCTCCACCCCACTGCCACTGGGCCCTCTCCAATCATGGGCCCCACGTGTCATGGACAAGAACCCCGTGATTTCCCTTTTATTTAAGCTCCTCTCCCGTCGCTGCCCCGAGCTCAAGTGGAAAGAGGGAAAGAGAGCGAAAGCGAGAGCCGCAGCCGCCGCGAGCGAGCTCACCTCACTCCTCGCCTTCTCGCTTCCATTCCCCGATCGATACCTCCGAATCGGGCCGCCGGGAGCATGTTCTGACCCCGGATTCCGGCGATTCGATCCGCGGAGAGCAAGCCCGGCGGTTCTTTCGCCGGAATTTGGCGCCGGCATGACGTCGTCGTCGTCGTCGCCGTTGGTGCTTACTGTTCTCTTGTTTGCGTCGCTGACCGGGCTGATCGTTCTTGCCCCGCGCTCGTCGTCGCCGTTGCCGTCGCCGGCGAAGGAGGAGGAGGTGAAGCCGGTTGTGGTGGGTGATGGGATGGGTGGAGGTGGAGAGGGGGTGGGAGGTGGGGAAGAGGATGATCTTGCGCTGTTCCGGCGCGCGACGCTGGACTCCGGGGAAGGGGCGGCGGTGGAGGTGTCGGTGGCGCCGGCGGTGCAGCCCAAGGTGGCGTTCCTGTTCCTAACCAACTCTGACCTCACCTTCGCGCCGCTGTGGGAGCGGTTCTTTGAGGGGCATGGCGAGAGGCTCAACGTGTACGTGCACGCCGACCCGGCGGCGCGGCTGCGGCTGCCGCCGACGAAGTCGTTCAAGGGGCGGTTCGTGGCGGCGAGGCCGACGAAGCGGGCCGACGCGTCGCTGATCGCCGCGGCTCGCCGCCTGCTCGCCGCGGCGCTGGTGGACGACGCGGCGAACGCCTACTTCGCGCTGCTGTCGCAGCACTGCGTCCCGATCCACTCCTTTCGCCACCTCCACGCTTCGCTGTTCCCGCCCGCGGCGGCGGTGGCGGCGCACCACAGCAACCGCCTCCCGAGCTACATCGAGGTGCTCGCCGGCGAGCCGCAGATGCCTTCGCGCTACGTGGCGCGCGGCGAGGACGCCATGCTCCCGGAGGTCCCGTTCGACCGGTTCCGCGTGGGCTCCCAGTTCTTCACGCTCGCCCGACGCCACGCCGTGCTCGTAGTCGGCGAGCGCCGCCTCTGGAACAAGTTCCGGCAGCCGTGTCTGGACCAGAACTCGTGCTACCCGGAGGAGCACTACTTCCCGACGCTGCTCGACATGGCCGACCCCGCGGGCGTCGCGCGGTACACGCTGACGCACGTCAACTGGGCCGGCAGCGTTCACGGCCACCCGCACACCTACACGGCGGCGGAGGTGTCAGCGGAGCTCGTCGCCGACCTCCGCCGCCCCAAGAACAACACCCATGACTACATGTTCGCACGCAAGTTCTCGCCGGATTGCCTCGGCCCGCTCATGGACATCGCTGACGCCGTCCTCTTCAACGATTAAACTCCATTGCTGCTGCTCATCAAAGGTATGAGCTTTATACTCTTTGCTCCATGAAATCCAGAAATCTTCAGAGATTAAAGATCACTTCTTGATCATGTTCATAGACTATTCTGTTCATGATGAGTGCCATTTTAATTGAGTCATAAATTTGGCAATTACGAGAGCGTGAAACCGGCAATTAGTGGAATTCGATCCAAATCCGCAATCGCAAATTCAGTTTTTAAAAAAGCAACAAAATCACATCCCAAATCCCAAAGTGAACTAAGGCATAAAGCCTCGATTTTTTTTCAAAGTTGAAAAAGAAAGGCTTGAATTAAGTTTTTGTTTTCTTTCACGCGACATACTTCTCAGCTCCGTTATCAATCCACGTATATACAAAATAAAATTAATTCTGTTGCTCCTTGTGATTTTCGATGAAAAGGACATGTGGATTAGTCTTGCTTGGTCCTGCATCTGGGCAGAAAATTCTGTACATTTCTCGCCCCAAAAAATAAAAAAATAAAAGTTTGTACATATTGCAAATACATACTCTTTACTCTATGAAATCATGGTATGTACGTGTCAATATTTGACAATGATATCCTAACCTCTACTTGATCATAGTCATTGCTAATGCTACGCATTGTCGTCCATTTTGACTAATACCAGTTGGTATTTTTTTTTCTCAATCCTATCCATCCATGCAAGTTTTAGGTTAGGTTTATGACTGGTTGCTTGCACATTTGCACAGTTGCATAATCAATCAACATGAACAGATCTAACGAGCCTAAATTATACATCTTTTTTTTTGCAGGAGTTGATTTTGCAGAAGCAGTGTGGCCTTTGTTATTTCTCCCAGTGTCTGAAACTTGAGAAGTTCAGAGTTTCAGAGTTCAGTCCCCTTCTCCCCTTTTCTTGCCATGAACTTGGTGTAATCATCTGTAGATTAGAAAAAAGAAAGCAAGTGAGCAACGACCTAATGCGAAGCGGCAGGTGTTGCATGGTCATCTCATCAGATAATATGATGATCTCACGATCCATCTATATAATCATCCAATGCATTTGCCTAGAGCTAGCAGCCTAAGGCTGCCTATGCCTGAATGCATTAGCTGATGAAGTGTCAAATGTCAATTAGTGTTCAGTAATCAGTAGTATACTGCAATTAATAAACCTCTTGTAAAGCTACTACTGTTTGTCAGCTTGTGTGCATAAGAAGTAATTAAGCAGACAGATTTTGCAGCAAAGTTTCATGCGAAGACCTTTTGAGTAGTAATAAAATAGAGAAAATGGCAGAATTAAGCAGCTGGAGAAGAGTAGCACGGCATGCATGAACAGATGTGCAAAATTAATTACATGTTAAGCGATGCATGTGTGTGTGATTAGGGGTGCAAATGGTGAGCTGACCCCGCCAGTTGCGGATCAAGGGTCAAAATGCTACTGTAGTATCCTTCGCGGCTTCGCCAGAAGAAAGCAACTCATTGCAGCATAGCATGAGATGCGTCACATTCTACCATTATATATCATATTATATATTATATGACACATTCTAACACTATATATCATAGCGTTAGATGCATATGGCAGGATCCATCCTAATTAAGTTAGTATTACAGAAGCATGAAGTAGCATCACAGTTACAGTTAAGTAGGAGGGCTACTCAGAGCAAAAGAAATTTAACGGATGTTCTGGAGTTCATCTATTCCGTCAGAGCTATCAATGGTCCTTAATTTTGCTTATACTGATCATGAAATGACTGACCCGGCCGTAACTATTCAGATATTAGCAGGGTTGTACGGTTATGTTCATTATATTTTAATAATGTAGTACTGTGTATGTATAAATAAAAGTAATTTAAGGGATAGTTATATTATAAAACTATAGAGTTAACATTAAACTTATCACAAAATACATATGTACAGTGTTACAGAACTACAAATTTAACGCTAATTTTAACTCAAAACTATGAACTGCCGTAACTCCAACAGAACGACATTAGTGTTAGGACCTAGGTTTCAAAATATGTAGTTTACTGCTACCTTCTTTACCGATTAGTTATTTTACTCCATCTTATCTACTGTTTCGTGATAAATTTAGTACAAAATTTATATTTTATGATTCATCGGATATTTTAGTCAAGTATATATAGCCTTGCAAAATTTACCTAAATATTTATCCTAATCAAATTTGAATGTCAATACGTAGGCTGAGTTCTACCCTCCTTTTTCTTAACTTATACTCTTCTGTTTTTCGGACGCATGTTTCTCGAACTAGTTTTTTTTAAAAAAAACATATTAATTTATTGTTTAAGTTTTCTTTATCTAATGCTTAATTACTCATATACTTCCTCATCCAAAAATAACTAACTCATACAACCAATAAACTATATACGCATGTATGTAATCAATAAACTAAGATAGTTTTTTTGGTTTTGATTGACAATATAATTTATCACCTAACGACTATAAATAGGTTTTATACTTTTAAAAACCAAAAATAAAATATGTTTTGAAATTTTGGTTAGAGAAAGTATCAAAAAGCCGTTTTATTTTCCAACCTCAAATAACGAAAACAGACTTAATATTACTCCATACTCAATCCATTTTGGTCCTGGTTAATTCTATTGTCAAATTTTTACTTCTAAAATATGATCATAAACTTTAAAAAAATAGATGTTTAGATGTAAATGTAATTTTTTTATATCATTCATGCAAATACATACATAACTGATGCTGAGGTAAATCATCCAGCTCGTCTATATAGTTTTGGATTTTAACCCTCCCAAAATATAAAAATTTTATAAGATAAGTTTAATAGTTTCAAAATTCATAAAAATATCTAAAATCTCATAATTTTAAAAGAAAACATGACTTAATACTAATATTAATATTAACAGTAGTACTACACATACTATGTAGAAAGAGAACAGGTGTAGTCAGCGGAAACATGTTAGGTACGGTATTTGTAATGTACTCTATTTTAAATATACGACGATGTTGTTAATTTTATATATAATGTTGGTTGTTCGTCTTATTTAAAAAACTATATAAATATTATTTATTTTATTATGATTTATTTTATTACAAGTAAAATATTTATTTATTTTAAAATATATGACGTCATTGTTTTTTATTTAACGTTTAAATATTTATTTTATTAAAAAAATTATGTAAATATTATTTATTTTATTATAACTTATTTTATTATCAAATAAAATATAATTTTAACATACGTTTTTATATATTAATACTAAATTTTTAAATAAAATGAATGATCCAACCTTATAAAAAATAAAAAAAAGATCACTTATTTTTTAAAAAGTAGTATCTGGCAAGCTTTTGCCGCATGCATACGAGAAGAGTACATAGACGGCATCAAAGGGGTGACACGTGTGCGGCATGCAGGAAGCGGCGCCTGCCACGTGGACGGCAGAGCTGCGTTGCTTGCTGTGGCGCCGATGCACCTGGCGGGTCAATCGATGCTCTCATCTTTGCATTGGATCCGTTGGGGTTTGACCTGTAACGCTTGCACATGTGCTCAACCTCTGTACATTGATGCATTGAGATTCGCGTTGAGAAGAAGAAAATGCACATGCGTGTGTGTGCACGCCTTCACCATGTTGAGTGTCATAACAATATTAGAAGTTTCCTATTCCCATCTATGTATTCGTAGTGTTAAAGAGAACGGAAGGAGTATCATCTTTTGTTTTATATTATAAGTTATTCTTTTAACAAATATTTTACATTTGATTAAATTTATAAAAAATATAGCAATATTTTTAATATAAAACATATATATTATCAAACATATTAAATGTTAGTTATGATACTAAATTATTTTATAAATTTAATTTAGTCAAACTTTAAAAAATTTGACTAAAAAATCAAAAGAACGAACGGAGTATAATATAAGACATCTATATTTTTAAGTCAAACTTAAAATTGGTAAGCAATCTCAACACTATCGACAACAACAAAATTGGCTCGGGAGGCAAGTTGATCGATATCGGTGTGCAGAGCCACTTCAGCAATATCGGCCGAAGGAAATTCAAAGATATCCGTCCAAGGAGGATTGGGCCGATATAATTGCCAAGGTAATGAAGGAGCAATTTGAAATTAAACGTAAAAATCAAATTTCTGTGTATCGGCTGCCATATCCTGAGTGGTTTGATGGGGTTCCACTTCCAAACCGATACAAGGTTCCAGATTTCTCCATGTTTTCAGGCGAGATGGTATATCTACAATGGAACATATCAGCCGATTCTTAGCTTAATGTGGGAAAGCATCGGCGGAAGAAGCTCTGAAGGTTAGGCTTTTTCCATTGTCTTTGACTGGATCGGCTTTTACATGGTTTTCATCATTGCCACCGAATTCCATCGAAGTTGGGTCGATCTTGAGAAGCAGTTTCATATGTACTTCTTTCTTGGGGTTAGCGAGTTGAGGCTTGCGATTTGATATCGTTAAACGGCGGGAAGGGGAATCGGCTAAGGAATACGTTCAAAAGTTTCGTAATATCCACAGCCGATGTTATAGTTTGAGCCTAAGCGATGAGCAAATAGCGGATCTTGCATTCCAAGGGTTGTCGGCAGCTAACCGAAGCAGGTTTTTCATCCATGAGTTTGACAGCCTGGCTCAGCTACTACAGAAGGTATCGGCTTACGAAAGCCGGTGTCAAGAAGAAGAAAAGAATCAGTTTTGGGGGATCAAGACAAGGACAATTTTTAAGCATGACTTCTCATACTCCAAAACTGGGGGGCATGTGTTAACGCCAAAATTTGGTAAGCCCCGAAGTCCTTATCGGCTAAGGGTTAATATCGGCTCGAAGCAGAATCGGCTGAGAGTTTTTGCGACAGCCGATGGAGGATCCATATCTCCAGCAGTCGGATTCTTGTTAGATTCGGTTTGAGAAGATCTTATTCAGAAGAAACCGAGTCCAGGGAGGATACGGCTTGTATCTATTAATTAGAAAAAGATTGTTAGTTTCCTATTTTATCTTTAGGAAAGTTTGTTTTGTAATCTGTTAGGATCTTTGTCACCCTATGGGTATAAATATGTAAGCCCAGGGTTCATGTAAATCATCTCTCGATCAATACAATTCGGCGCATCTCCACCTTTTATTCTTCATCTTCGTTCAACATCCGGCGAGACTTGGCACCTGACGCGGGGCTGCATCGGCTTCGATCTTCGGCGAAGGGGTAAGTCCAAGGTCCCGTCGGCTCAGGCAATCGTATTGGCTACGTCGGCGTCGTCCAAGGCTGCATCAGTACAATTGACCTCTTGGATTGCTTCGGTTCAATCGATATGTTTGCCTGAATATTTATCATATGTCTCTATTAATCTAATCTTACTATTTCAGATTAGCCCTATCGGCTGTCTCTCATTTTAGGGTTTCTGTCGCTGTGGCTAAACTGTTTTTACTATATTAGATTGGTTTAAGCAGCTACCACCCTGAAAATCAGCCAAGGGCTTGATTGTCTAGATATTGCGTTTCTTTTCATACTTAGTGCTGCATCAGTTTGAATCTACTAAGTCGTGATTAGAACCGTAATCTCTAGCCTGCTTGTTGGTTGCCACTAAGGGTTTCATCGGGGTTTCAGCCGGTGAGGTATCCGGATTTCGCATCGGCTTGCAAGGAATATACACAAGTTGGATTTAGCCGATTGCAGCAGAGGCTTCATTGAATATTTAATGACATCGGACTTCTAGGCGATGTGTGTTTTAGTCTTTAAATCAGTATTTATTTTATCATGTGATTGCTTTGTGTCATATTACATTGCTATATCATCATGTTATCATCGGCCGATCGCCTTTATATAAATATTTGCTCAGCGTACAGCCAATGGAGTCAAACCCTAACGCCATCGGCTGGCATTAGCGTCGGCTGTAATTGCACCATCGGCTTATTAGCCGACCTGTTAGTTTTTTGGGTATCGGTCTATCAGCCGATATGATTTATGTTCTGCTGTTTTGCATAACTTGTCAGTGGCAGGATCAAACTGACTGGCACACCCGCGCTTCATTGATTCTAGGACCTGCACTGGAGCTAAGCAGATCTCTCAAGCCGACGTGTTGATTTTTCGCGTCGACACGCTTTTTGGCACGCCCGGTGGAACCGTGTTTTGGACAACATATCTTTTTACATGGCTCGGCGGACCTATAATTGCCACAATGTCTGATAAAGAAGTCAAGGCCGAGGAAGAGAAGGAGCAATTTAGTGAGCGAATAGATGACGAGACACTTCAAGAGATGGTTAATAGCGTCATTCATCGTGCTGTGTTCGATCAATCTGGAGTTTTGATGAATACATTGTATGGTTTGATCGAGGAAACAGTTCCTAAGGTAATTGCTTTAAGAAGTCAGCATGAGGGGCAAATTGGTGAGCAATCTCAATACTATCGACAACAATAAAATTGGCTCGGGGGGCAAGTTAATCGATATCGGTGTGCAGAGCCACTTCAGCAATATCGGCCGAAGGAAATTCAAAGATATCCGTCCAAGGAGGATTGGGCCGATATAATTGCCAAGGTAATGAAGGAGCAATTTGAAATTAAACGTAAAAATCAAATTTCTGTGTATTGGTTGTCATATCCTGAGTGGTTTGATGGGGTTCCACTTCCAAGCCGATACAAGGTTCCAGATTTCTCCATGTTTTCAGGGCGAGATGGTATATCCACAATGGAACATATCAGCCGATTCTTAGCTCAATGTGGGGAGCATCGGCGGAAGAAGCTCTGAAAGTTAGGCTTTTTCCATTGTCTTTGACTGGATCGGCTTTTACATGGTTTTCATCATTGCCACCGAATTCCATCAGAAGTTAGGCCGATCTTGAGAAGCAGTTTCATATGTACTTCTTTGCTGGGGTTAGCGAGTTGAGGCTTGCAGATTTGATATCAGTTAAACAACAGAAGGGGAAATCGGCTAAGGAATACGTTCAAAGGTTTCGTAATATCCACAGCCGATGTTATAGTTTGAGCCTAAGCGATGAGCAGATAGCGGATTTTGCATTCCAAGTGTTGTCGGCAGCTAACCGAAGCAGGTTTTTCATTCATGAGTTTGACTGCCTGGCTCAGCTACTACAGAAGGTATTGGCTTACGAAAGCCGGTGTCAAGAAGAAGAAAAGAATCAGTTTGGGGGGATGACAAGGACAATTTTAAAGCATGACTTCTCATACTCTAAAACTGGGGGGCATGTGTACCTCCTGTGCTTCTCCCTCCCTGCGCCCCTTCCTCCCATCCCCATTCGCGTCACGCTCCGCGTCGCGCCTGCGCCCCTCCCTTCCGTCCTCATCCGCGCCGCGCCCTGACTTCACCCGTTGCAACACACGAGCATAATTGCTAGTAAAACATAAATACATACATACAATTAACCGGTATCTCTTTTCTCTTTAATTTATTTTTTATAAATCCTTCATTCTTTAAATCCTTAGGATATTTGCATATGCATTTTATTTATTAAGATCAATATGATAATATATTTTTATAAGCTTTATATTAGTGATATTATTTTTATATTTTTTATATTTTAGAATGAAAGGAGTGATATAAGCGGTTAGAGCATTACCGACGGCTCATCCAAATTTTATCTTCCAAATATGATGGACAGGAGATTACCTGTCTAAATAAAACATCCATACGTAATCATCCAAATGTCACCCCTCTATTTGGGTGATGGGAAAAAGGTGATGAGAGATTCCTCTATATTTGGTGGTCAAAAATACAATTTGGATGATCATTTATTTTAGATAATGGGTTGAGTGATCTATTAGAGTATGATTTTTTATCAAAACTATTTAAATTTAAGATAGAGCATCATTATTTGTGGTTGGTGATGCTCTTAGGCCGGCTACGGGCTGTAATCAGCAGACGATATACCTCTGCCTCCTCTTTCCCCTAATCTTCGCATGAGAAAAATCTTATATGGCTTTACCTCTCAAATGGTGGCGCCATACTATTATTTATGTCATTAAATGCCCTTAAGTCTGGCTGGAGTATTCATGATGAGGGTGCACGCATTTTGCTTATTGAATCTCATTAATGGTAATTCCTATCATTTCTTAATTACGGAACAATTAATCCGATGATTGGCCTTTTCAGAAAATTACTTATTTTACTAAAATAGCAGTGCAAGATAAAAAAACCACTGTCATAAAAAATGGTAGTATATTATAAACTTAAAAAAATAATTAAACGGATGTACATATGTGCATACTAAACAAGGGATTCGATTTAACCGCTTGAGAGGCAAGAGGCTGTTCGGTGAGTACTTCAATTTGTTTAAAAGTGTGGCTAATAAAATTAGAATGCTAGTACAAGGTATTCTTGTCACACCTTTTTTAGGCTACCTGATAAAAAATAAATCTTATTACGGCCCTGTTGGTTTCAGGGACTAAAAGATGCATTCATTTTAATCCCTTAATCCCTTTTAGTCATAAAATCCCAAACAGAAAGTCTAAAAGAGACTAAAATACCATTAGTCTATTACCCTCTAATGAAGGGCTTAATTGGGACTAATAGCGCTATTTTTCCAGCCATTGTCCTCCCGAACACGCGCTTCTCTCTCCTCCTGAACACGCAGCGTCCCCGACGGAAAAAATCCTCACCTGCGTCCCGCACCGCCCCGTGCCCCACGCCGCCGCGGAGTCGGTGAAGATCCCGCACGGGATGCCGTCGTGTGAGCCGGAGATGACGCTGTTGAGGGCGTCGACGAACCAGGACTTAGACTTGGAGGAGTCGTCGAGGAGGGAGCAAGGGAGGAGAAGGACTCAGGCTTGGCCGAGAAGAGGAAGAGGCAGATCCGCTCGACGTATGGATGTCCGCCAATGACGCGTTCCGCTCGACGGCCATGATCCAGGTCTTCTCGTCGAGGTAGCACATCGACTTGTCCATGAGGCGCGGCACGATTCGCCTCCCTCCCCCCGTCGAAGCTGCACATGAGCCGGAGCCATCCTCCCCCGGTCGCCGCGGCCGTCGCAGCGGCGGAGAAAGGGAAGGAGCTTGTCTCACGAGTCGCCGCCACGGCTGTGGGGGGAGGATTCTATGGACTTCGGGTAGCCGAGCACCCCGACACCCATGCCGCCGACTTCGGCCGACGGCACCAAGTCCATGAGGATTTTTGGGTGAGGGATTGTTGGGAGGTGATTTTTATTAGATTTTGAGGAAAGAGATCAGAAAAGGGGTTTTTGGCGGAGTGAGGAAAAGAGAACGAGATGAAAAGAGGAGAGAAGGGGTAACATAGTCTTTGTATAGCGTGATTAATGATCTTTATTCTCTTTTAGTCCCTGAATCCAAACAGTGAAAGACTAAATTTTTTTAATCCAGGAACTAATTTTTACTCCCTAACTAAACTCCAAACAGGTCCTACGAGCGTGGCTGTATCTGTGAACCAATTAAACAGGTGCCTCACTCAGTTTTATGTAAGATGAGTTAACCTTTAATAAATTGTGAATGCTAAACAAATAGTCCCAATCGTAAAAGATCTCAGATAAGATGACATGTTTATTTCGGTGGCGATTTGTTTACAGATTAATAGAATGGGGCCACACAAGACAGGAACTAATATTTTTTTCTTTAATTTCCTTCATAATAATCATTATAGTTCCATGCATATTATCAATTGCATGTCCGTGAAAGAATTTTTGAATTGCTCCGAAACCTTTTATCAAGGAGAGACCCCAGAAGGCCACAAGACCAACAAAGACATGTTATAAAGTTCAATGTTTACATAATGTCCTAAAATGCTGTTGCTGAAATTACAAGAACATGAATGTGAAACCCAATTGTGAAGGAAAGTAACAACAGTTGAAATCGATCCCCCCAAAAAACATCATCTCCAATAATAAATAGTGGATTATCCTCAACAAGAAGGGTTTTTTTTTGAAATGAACAAGAAACTAAAATAGTTAAATTGCAATCATGAAAGCTCAAATTCTAGACCAACACGCATATGGATGTGCCGGGTTTGGGCATATAATGAGGCCTAATTTATTCCAAATTCTTGGATCACATTTACAATCAGCCCATCTATCTCTGTAGGCCAATATTGTAGTACAAATTCCTGGCCTATGTACACATAAAGAGGCTGGAATTAGGCCCATCTGAGACAGAAATGTGCTGGTATTTGGGCTTTATCGAACCAGCCACATATGTCGATTTTGTCGGGAACAAATGCACTTGGACTCAAATTATTTAAGACACAATCTAATTTATAACCCTCAACTATATCACCAAATATTTTAATCCTTGCCTTCCCTTGGGTGTTGCCATCTGTGGTTGTTTTCCTTGCTCCATATATACATTTTTATAATATCTATATATTTTTAATCTAAGTGTGTCTTCTAACTTGTAGTATTGTCTAATGCAGTCAGCGAACTGGCATGACCTTAATGAAAAACAATCCCATAAAACCATCATTTTTGGATTCTATCATCAGTGGAGCATTTATATATATAACATACTCATGCTAATATTATAATAATATAATCAATCATTTCTTTTAAAATCCAAACATGTAACAAGTCAAAAAAAAGTAAATCTCGAATAACCTACATGTATGCAAGCAAAAAAAGAGCAAATCTTGAATAACCTCTCGCAATTAAATCCATCCATACATGTCCATAATAAAAATAGAAAATAATATAAAAAAGTAGACTCTGATTTTCATCCGTTATATTATGAGTGAGTAAAAAAAGAGATTAGATCTGAACCGTTACTAAGATGCATTATAAGTGGTAGAGAAGAGATGACAAAGAGAGAGGAGACTTGTAATCAAAATATGGAAATCACTACTGGAGAAACGATTTTTACATGCAGGCCGAAAGACATGTTTCCGTGCGAAAGGCATGCCCGCATGCGCGAAATGGTATGGGAAAAGATCATTTTCGCGTGCGGGCGGCCCAACCGCACGAAAAGATCGACTATCCCGTGCGGTCGGCTTAAGTTGCCCGCACGGGAAGATCGATTATCCCGTGCGGTCTGCTTAAGCGGCCCGCACGAGATAATAGAATATTCCGTGCGGGCCGCTTAGCCGACCGCACGAAAAGATGGTTGTGCTCATTATTTTATGTATACGTTCTGTTCGCCCCCTATTGTCCCTCTCAGTAATGTTAAATGGATCAATATATATATATATATATATTTCGCGAACGAGAAAAAAAGATATTTAATATTATTTCATCATAAAAGATATGTATATAACACGGATCAATCATGCGTATGTTTATATACATATCAAGCTAGCTAGTTTCGTCTCGCAAATTATAACATAAGTATAGCTGTAGCAATAAATAATTTACAAATTTAATGGCGGTGCTCTTTTTCCCACTCACTAAATCGTTTGAATTTATCGTCCGTCGCCAGCTCGCTCTCCGGATCGTAAAAATCGCCCAAATGGTTGCAGACATCACGACGGATGAAACGGCAAAGATCTGTAACCAAGTTAAGCATGGTTCTATCGTCGAACCGGTTCGCTACAACTGGAACTTCCGTGAGCTATTTAAGAAAAAATAGTACACATATACATACGATTAGGAAAATTATACAAGATCGATAACATGTAGAGATATATTTCTCTGATGAACTTACTTCTTCAAACTTAGTAGTGTATCTTCCGTAGATTCTGAGCATCTCACACACGTAGTAGCCGCAAAGGTTAGTGCCTGGTGGTTGCTTATAACACTGTGTTGAATAAAATTTATTATGTGCATGCGTCAGTAATTTGAAGTTAAACACAGTATAAAATATCGGCATATATCGAGCATATAATTACCGGCCAATTTGTCTTCACAAGGAGCTTCCTCTTTTGTGGATCATTGACCGGTCCACCTTGCCTTACATAATTATAGTGTGCTCTGTAGACAAAATAATTGCATGTTTACTGATTAATTGTTTAATTATTCGATAGTAAAAATAGACAAAACTTATTAAATGGTGCATGATAGCACTTACAAATTTAAAATGACGAGGAACTCTTTAAATTTTGTCTGGCTGTAGTGTGCGGGCCAATAGCCAGTCCCTCGGGACCGGTTTTTCTAGACGCTACCTCTTATGGCCCATCTGAAATTTATTTGGGGCCTTGTCCAGAGAAATCGTTTGTCCAGTAGTGAATGTTAATTCTAAACGGGATGCAGTATTGCACTTGCCATCGTGTTATGTCTTATCCTGATAATACTACCTATTTAGTTTTTCTTCTTCTTTTGTAGTAGTATACATGAAGCTTGTTTTTATATGAAAACTGAGATTATGTGGAGAGACTAAGAGTTTCCTCCTGTTGGGTCTGAATATTCAGCAGAGCTCACTCAGGCCTTCATCAGCATGGTGATTGATGGTTATCAGTATGCCTTTTTTTGCTCAATATGAAGGTGTGGTGGCTTTGGTCACTTTGACTTTCTCTGGTATTAAACAAGGTTGGTCCAATGGGTTTCTTATAAAATGGTATCTTATAATATAGTTTTGGACATGCATATCAAAAATATATCCTTCAATCTACTCTCTCATCCAATGAAACCAAAAAATTTTCCAATAAATTTAAATTCATGAACTGTACCATATGAAAATATTTTGAACCCTATTTTTTGGCTCAAATACTGATTTTAATCTTATACTTTAGGTCTTGTACCTGAAAATACTGATTTTAATCAAGTATAACAATTTAGAATAAAGTTTAGATGCAGGTAGTCTATTCGTTTCAAAACATAACAATTTAGAATAAAGTTTAGATTTGTAGTATCTAACCAAAATATGTTACATTTTAGGAAAAAAACACTTTCATTTCATTAATATAAAATATTTTTAAGTATATGTATATATTTTCTTAAAAAAATAAACGGTCATTTTTGCCGTCAATCCGCGCGCTGGAGAGCGGATAGGGGATGAGATCTCATTTCTCAGAAGTGGGAAATGAGAATGAAAGAATAGAGGATAAAAATTTTTAGGAAATATGATAGGACATCCATTGAAAGCTAAATTTTAATCTAAAACTCTTAAAATTTGAATAAAATAGAAAATAGGAAAGCCATTAAAGATGCTCAGACTTAGTTATTAAAGGGACTGCATGAAAGATTGGTTAAATACGTAATCTTTATAAAAAGAAGTAAGATTATGACTTATGACACATGGTTATAGTTTGAGAACAACTTTAAACATATTGGAGGACGCTACGGCTCGGATCGTCCTATAAAATGTCAAACACTACTCTTTTTTTCATGTAGCTGCTTTCTCCCTTTCTCTCTCCCCTTTTAACAACTTTTAAATAAAACTTCAAATTATTTTTTCTTCTAGATTGTTTTTCTAATATATTATCTAATTATACCAGTATATTCGATACAATTAAATCTTTATAACAAGATGTCACACTATCTATATTTATCTATATTTCAGATAAAAATGGACGTTTTGCTTACTATTCTCTTTGAGAAGCAGTGCCTATTTTTTTCTTTTTTTCCCAAAATGATTTAAATAAGATCAAATATTGATAAAAATAAGTAGTATAAGAAATGTTACTACTAAGTAGGAGTAGTACTAGTACGCTTATAAAATTGTATTGAGTTCATCGTAGCAAAAGATAACTAACGTGCCACTCTTTGGTTACCAGAGGCCGCGCTTCTCTGAATCTCAATCCGTCAGTTGAAGATTCAAACCCTTTCAATTATTCTGATTTGATTCCAGACCACCGCTGCATCACTGTATAGCGTATCTCTCTCATGGTTTCTGTTCACGATAGAGGCACATTTGTGACACTGACACTGAATCATACTGACAGTTGCTACTTTTTTTTAAAAAAAATGTTGGTCCATTCGTCTTATTTAAACAAATAATATAAGTATGTCATACTTAAAAATTTTTTACAATACAACATGTAAAAAAATAATATTAATTTAATTTTTTAATAAAGCGAATGTTCAAACGTAATGTCAAAACTTTATCCGTTAAAATCGAAAAAATAATATTTTTAATAAAACCTAAAAAGGACAGGGTCGTTCCTACTTCTTTTTCGTTACAGGAGAAGGATGGTTTGGATCTTAACTGAAAACCGGGAGAAAGAATTTTATAGAAAAAACAGAATAAAACTTACCGATACGGTACACCACCATAACATGATGACTTAAAATTAGAGAGACCCGACCAAGCAGCTTCGATTTTCTATGGTGAAACTCAGCCTCCACGGTCAACAACGCCAAATAAAAGCCAGCAACCACCTAACGTGGGGCAAAACTTTCTAGACAAAGCTTGCAAGGAGGACACAACATCGAGGACGTTATCACGTTATCAACACCCGTCTAGAACGTCGGGATTATGTTTTCACCTGAAAGAAAAGAGAGAAACACCATGACAAACCCTCCAAAGAGAAAATGGCGCCTGCAGGTGTCAATGTCATTGGCACTAGTCGTTAATGTCATTGGCACTAGTCGAAGACTGGGACAAGGATTTTGGCCAATGTTTTCACTTTGTGCCAACCACGAGCATCACCTTTGCATACTCAAAAATGAAAAGAGCTTTGAGTTACCGTTGCCATACTTGCTACATCCGATAAATTAGCTCTGATTCCGTCATAACACACAAACACATGCCACGACCTCCAAATCCTCCCTAAGCACCATCTATGCATTGCTAGAAAACAAAATGGGTTATCTTACCTAAGTTCACCACATACACTCAACGAAGTAGCTTTGACTTCGCCCCACGACACACAAGCCCACAACCAATAGTCTACCCGTCCTCCACCGAGCAGCACCCTGGTGCATGCCAAACCACCACCTCCCTTATTGCTACAGAGCTTCCCATGACCAGAACTGAGAATCCGACCATAGAAGGGTAGGAGCTCATAAGAGAAAGGATAGGCCTAGCCAGCTCTAAGGGAGACGCTTGTCGTTGTTTGAGACATCATTCTTGTTGGTGCCATATGGGTCATGTCTTCCGATGTTGATGTTGTCCGGGTCACGTCATCCGATTTGTCAAGCGACCAAATTCAGCCAAATCCTCTTTTGCACATGGCTCGCCTCTTAGCCACCTTGCCACTCTCATCGTCGATGGCCAGGTTTGCGACTGCACAACAGCCATCACCTACCAGCACATCGCGGTAGAAGTGCCCACCACACACGACAAGATTTGCTCGTCATGCTCAGCCCGCCAGCCGAACCGCCTTGCAACCGAGCTACCATTGTCATTGCCGCCTTGACCGTCATCGTCGCATCCACCTCGACATAGTCAACTGCCACATCATGTGTGCCCGTGTAGTCAGACCCATCGCAAGCGGGTAGATCTAGCCCAAGGGGAGTAGGATCTGAATGTGGGCTGATCATGACGTCGGGCCTTCCAATGCCGCAACCACCCAAGAGGGTCTCTGCCACAGCCGTCACTGGTCCTCAACAGTTGCTACGGAGCACTCCATTGGGCTACTGGATCCAGGCGCTAAGGACCAAGTCTCATCATCGTTGCTGAAGCCCACTGTCGCTGTCCTTTCTGGCTGCATGGATCTTCGGCAGCCAACTCAATCGGTGGTAAGCAGAGGAGGGGAGGAAGAGGATCCAACGACTTGGGTTCAAGTTGCTATTCAAGTCATTGGAGAGCGACCGCGAGGTTTACAAATAATTAATTAGTATTCATCTCAAGTTTACGATGATTATAAAACTAGGGTTTTAATTATCGCCGATATGGGTTTCAATATTTTCGATAATCATATTTATCGACGGGGTTCAATAAAAATCAATATCGGCCAAAAATTTTGGGCTTTTTTGAATTTGCCTCTTGCTTTCAGTCTGTCGGCCACTAAAATTTTGAGCCCAACCCACCAAATCGAGCAAAGCTCTAGACCAATTGCCCAATACAGTACGCTCGAAGACATCACGACCGCTGTTCTCCCAAAGCTACTACTGTCGTTGCCAGACCTTGACACATCTATCCGCTTGCCACCACCCGGATGATCTCTCTGCTTGGCCATGGCGCGTCGAGCTCTCCGTCATCCTACCGTCCCTCAGCTCAGGCTTGTAGCGACCATCGTCGGCATATGTATTTCAGGGAGTGATGTATGTGTCATTTTTTATACAAAGTGGTCAAGATACAATCTATGTGATTCAATTCCTGAACAAATTGACCCGTTCCTGAACAATATCACCGATAAAATCCCGATAGATCCATGATAATCCCGTTTATCGTTACCCTTCGATATTTTTTCAATATCGATAATAGTTCAAACCCTTAACTAACAATGCATTGGTCTCTCTAGCTATGTCATCGATCAGTTCGTTATTCTCTCAATCGATCTCTAGTACTGTTTGTCTTTCTTCCTTTTGCTAGATCTTCCCGCAGGTAGAGCTAGAGAGCATAGCTAACTATAGCTATAAGCCATTTCTGCTGTGATTTCGAACATCTGATGTGCGCATGCATGCATGATCTGCTGTTCATCTGCTGTACATTCTGTGACGACAACACCTGACGCAACAGTGATCTTCTGCTACAAACTACTATATACTGCCGTTGCTGCTGCCTCCTGCAATGCTGCTGCTGCTGCTGCTGCTCTGCTGCTGGATCATGATCATACTCGAGCTTAATTAGCCATATTGGCAGCACTCGTCGTCGATATATGGAAGAAAGTGTGAGAGTAGCAGCTAGTACGGCAGATCGATCGATTGATGTTACAGTGTTGCAGAGATCGGTCGATCGATCGATGGATCAATAGTGCACGTACAGTGTTTATGGAGTACGAGGAAGCTATTGGTCGGTGATCTGTCCATGCTTATCGCTGTATTAATTAATATTTATTATATATTTCTACACAGGAGTTAATATGTTTGTGTAATTAAGCGTCCGTACTGTGTACTGACACAGTGTCTGTTTATGTAAGCATCAGGGTGTGTGTGAGAGAGATGTAGCAGGCTAGCAGAAGCTACCAGTAACCGGTATACACAATTTGGGAGTCTCGATTCAAATGACCGATACTAACAATAATCTTGTGGCCCACGTAGTGTACGTGATTTTTAGTTCGATTGGTTACTGGTACTAAAATATTTTTAAATAACATTTTGCTGTTTTTATAATATTTTTTACAGTGTTTGGTTGTTGTTTACATATACATTATACATATACATACATATATATATATATATGCATGTATATATGTGTATGTATATATATGTGTATATATATGTATATATGCATCACATATATATATAATTGCGGATATTATCTATATACAATAGGAATTAAAATACATGTATTTAATATATTACAAAATATATGAAGCTAAAAGGACGTCTCTCGTTGAGGAATGACATGTGTATCGTCGTGAAATTCTTCCAACAGATTAATAACCTCGTCTATAATAAATTTCATGAGTTGTTCTTCCATAGTCTTTAGAGTTCTTGCTTCATCCATAAAATCTGTCATTTCTAAAAAATTATGAATATATTAAATCAATGAGAAGAGTGTAAATTATGTATGAATGGTGTTTACATACATTGATATATTTATTTATATCTTTATTGTTGTTAATGTCTTGCGTCAGACAATGAATGATTTTTCACGAACGTAGTAGTTGCACAAATTGTTTCCGACTTCCTGTCTTAAACACTATAAATGAGAAACGAAGTTATGAAATATTTGTATTATTGAATAAATTGGATATACAATTTTTAATTATGTACATACCGAAAAGTTCATCCTGACATCGAGTTTTCCTTGAATGGACCACGAATGTCATTATGAAACCGTACCCACACCCTGTCGTTGAAAACGATAATGTTATTTGGTTCACATAATATCGATAGAAGCACATATAATTACAGTGGAATGGATAACATGCAATTCTATGATTTTTCTTGAAATCCTCCATTGGTTTCCACCAGGAGTCTAGGACATAGATCCCACCTTCAGCAACGTCTACCACAAGGAGGAGCCAGTAAAATCTACCCATTGCGTTAAATAATAGTATGTCTATGAGAAGAAAAATGGTACAAAAGACGATAAAAGCTCACTTAAAATTGTAAGGCAAAAGTATGAATGGCTTGAGGAATAGTACTCCTAATTTTTGCACTTTTTCATGAACAACATATGAAACCCTTATGCTTGTGGGCATCGGGCACCCTCAAAAAATAATGCATGCCATCAATAAACTCCTTCGATCGTTAGTCTACGGTGTACATCCATTGCTAGTTCATCTACATTATAAGTAAAGAATTAATTAAGAAATTTAATAATTTAAAATGTCATAATCTCAAAAGTTGATTGGATGAAGAGCATTGCTACCCTTGTGTAAAGGACTTCGATTGGTGCAATCTACACCATGAACCAATAGAGCATCATGTAAAAATATCAAATACAATGCACTGTTATTACTGTTAGATTTTATTTATTTATTACTATTACGATAGTTTCTTATTTTTCTATTTTTTGTCACCCTTATTAGTTTTTCCTCCATTTTTCTATAATTTTTCTAATTTCCTTTTTACTGTACTTACTGTACTTATCGTATTTTTCCTTCTTTTTTCTCTTAGGGCATACTCTTATTAATTTTAAATGTCATGTATTTTTATACCAAGACATGCATTAATTTTCTCTATTTAACCTAAATTTCTATTTTTTCGTGCATTTTTCTATATTTCCTTTGTTCCATTTTTAACCATTTTATACTATGTCTACTATGAAGTAATGTTATTATTGCTAGATTACCTATATTCTGAAAAATAAAATATACTCTTCTTTTCTAAAAAAAATTCTCTCTCATCCTTCTCCGTATATTTTTAAGAGGTTGAGGTATAAAAATATTGCTATAAATACACTATGTTAACCGTACAAAAATAGAGGATAAAGTTCCTAACCTTTTTAGATTCCTTGGATTTGTGTGAAATCACCAAAATATTATTTAAATAAATGATAGCACCTCTCTTCACCTTCGTCCTCCTTGCAGCCATGGTTCGGGTTGGAGGAGGAAGAAGAGTATTAAAGGTGGATCTTTACTATCGGTTAGAAACATCAATCGGTACTAATAATCACACATAGTATTGGTTATTGTCTCTAGCCGGTGCTAATGTATTAGATAACATTAGTACCGATTAGCAATAACAACCGGTACTAATATATGAATCTTTAGTATCGGTTGTTGACACCAACCGGTACTAAAGATCCTGCACGCCCTTGGACGAAGCCTGACAGCTGCAACTGGTATAAAAAATAATCTTTACTATGATACTAAAGATCATAAACTATTTACCCAATACTAAATATTATTTTTAGTACCGGTTCTTCTAACAGCCGAGATATTTATGTTTTTAGTTGTTCGACGACCAAAGATCAGTTCTCTAGTAGTGCCATACATAGGCCCATCACAGGTGACCTCTTATCTTTGACGGATATTGAGTTCGCACCCGTCACAGCTAACGTACTCACCTGTGACAGGTATTAATTTTTTATACCCATCAAAGATGAGTAAAAAAACAAATACTCCCCTCCTCCTAAGACCCTCCCCACTTTCATCTTTATCCAATTCCCCTCCTCTGCCTTTCTTCTTCTCCTCCACCCAATCTGGCGTCGACTCCTTCACCCCCTACTGACAGCCGCCGCCTCCTTCGCCCCGACAGCTAGGCGCCGTGGCCTCCACCCCCAACCGCCAGTAGCCGGATCCATCCTTCAAAAGGTTGGGGGATGCAGATTCAGCCGTCGTGTGCCTTCTCCTCCATTCCCATACATCGGTCGCTGCCGAGCGCCACTGCCTCCATTCCCCAACCGCCAGACATTGGATCCGTCCTCCACGAGGTCGGCGGACATGGATCCAACCGTCGGGCGCCACGACCTCCATCCCCCAATCGCCGGGCGCTGGATCCGTCCTCCACGAGGTTGGGAGATGGGATCTGGCCGTCAGGCGCCGTCTCCTCTATTCCTATGCACTGGCCATCACTTCCGACCGCTGGGCGCCGCCGCCTCCATCCCCCGGTCGCTGGGCGCTGTCTCCTCCATCCCCATGTGCCGGTTGTCGCCTCTGACTGCCGCCTCCATCCTCGAGCACCCGCCACCATGGCCTTTACCATCGTGGCCTCCTCTCGAGCTCCTCAGTGTCTTTTGAGCCTCAGGTCGCCGAGGCCATCAAGGATTTCGCAAGTGTTTTTTTGTTTGTGTCATATGACTTGATTTCGCAAGTTTTTGATTGAAGTGTCTTACACTACTACAAAAATTCTCACAGGGACTGACACCTATTAAAACAATAGGCATCGGCTCTAAACAAAAACCGGCACCTATACTATTGGTATCATTTTTTAAAAAAAATCGGCACCTGTAATATATTATAGGTGTCGTTTCTAAAGAAAAACTGACACCTATACTATTAGTACCGGTTTTTTTAAAAAAATACACCTAAAAGACCAAGCCAAGCCGGGGCCGAGCCGGCGGCATTTTATATGCTCTCTCGACTGTAACTCCATCCTTATCTCTTTCTTCTCCCTTATCTCTTCTCTCTCCTTATCTCTTTCTTCTCCCTTGTTTTTCCCTTTCTCTTAGTGCGGCGGCGGGAGGGCGGCGAGGCTCGTAGTAGGGGAGTCGGCGGCGGGGAGGAGGCGGCGGGAGGCGGCGGCGGCGGAGGGGAGCGGCGGCGGGGGGGGGCGATGGGATGGGAGGGAGGCGGACGAGGGGAGAGGAGGTGGCGCGAGGAGAGGAGGCGGCGGCAGGGGCGGCGGGAGGAGAGGCGGCGGCAGGGGCGGTGGGCTCGCGGATCTGGTTCCGGTGCGACAGCTCCGCCAGATCCAGCGTGACGGCTCGAAGACGACGACTATGGCGGCGGCTATGCGACGACGACGATGGCGGGGACGAGATTTATTTTTGTGATCCGTCGATCTATGGATCTGTGGATTTTTTAATCAAAATTTGTGTTGTAGAGGATTGATATGTGGATATGTGGATTGGATATGTGATATGTGGATGAATCGTTCTTGTGTTCTTGTTGTGGATGAATTGATGGATGTAAGCCGAGACTGCTCGGCTCAAAGCAAACCGATGCAATCGGATTTTTTTGATTTCTTGAATCTCAAAGGTGTCGGTTCTTAGATCGGCACCTATTGCTTTTCGTATAGGTGCCAATTGGAAAAATCGGCACCTAAGAGGTTTCTCAACCGACACTTTAAGGTGTCCTCAGTAATGTTATGATTGAGATTGGAGAGGTAGATGATAGATTATAAAAGATGAGTTGGGCCTTGTTTTTCTTTTAAAGAATTAGTCTGAAATAAAATGTTTCGGATTCCACGGATCTAACCTATTGCCGCTAGGCACCATTTTTGTTTTTATTTTTTTGGCTGGGATTTTCACACATGTGACGGGTCGCAAGTTATTTTTTATCTTTTCATTTCATAGATATAACCTTAAAATGGACTCAATAACATGAGTATCATTTTTAACACATTTATTCAATTATTCGAATCACTTATAGTTCAAATTTGGCACTAGTAAAGAAATTCTTATAAATAAAAAAATTTAAATATAGCGAATAATTAAAAAAGAATACATCAATTTTTAACATTTACAAATTCATGTTGTATATGGGAGCGGAAAAAAGTTTGGAGGGTATTATATGAAACTAAGATGTTAAAATTTTGTCGAGTGTATATTTGTGCCTAGGGTTGCACTAGGTAAAAGTGAAAGTTTGCCTAGTACCTTTTTTACCGAGTGTCACTCTAGGCAAAGAAGGCAAACTTGCCTAGTGCAAATTTTTGCCGAGTGGCACTCGGCAAACACCCTGTTTGCCTAGTGTCTCAGGTTATGCACTCGGCAAACTCCTCGACACTAGAGAAACTTCAAGTTTCTGGTAGCGCGTGAGCCGTTTGAGATACCCGTGACGAATTCATACTAAGCCCGTTAGATGGGTTAATCATCACTGACGGATCTTCACCTATAAAAGATCAGTTTAGTTATCATTAACCACTTATCTTTAATCAGTTATTCGTAAAAGATTAGGGTTCGGGTCCATTAGAGATGACCTGATCTTGTGTAGTGCTCTTTGATCATATGCATGGGCATTGTTTATCTTTTATGTAGTCGAAAATTAACTAATTAGTTCTAGATTTGCTGCTAGAGGGCACTGCATACCCCTATATTAATTGCTGTTATTATTGCCGAATTAAATAACTTGATTTGACGGACAGAAGAATTAATTAGAGAAGTCAGAGGTAGGCAGCTATAAGCTACGTGCCCATCTTATTCATCTCATGCACACTGAATATCTAATTGTATGAGTGACGGCTAAGATCAGATTAAGTAGGAGTTCAAGAGAGATATGTATAGTTTTTTTAAATAAATAAATAAATAAATAAAATCAATAAACCCTCCAAGTAGAATAACTAATGGACCATGCCTTCCTGCACGCATTTAATCTTCAGCTTGACAAGTACTACCACTACTGTTCTTCGTCGTCGTGCACGTGCGTGTTATATATATATATATATATATATATATATATATATATATATATATATATATATAAAACTATATATAAAGTTTCTATTCAAAATTTTCGTCCATCCGACTATTTTACAGAAAACCCTTGAATGTTTATAAAATTAACATGCATCTCAATCTGAAAAGAAAAGAAAAGAGGACTTGATAAAAAAGACCTCCCGCGCCGCTCCATCCGCGCCACGCCCGTGCCGCGCCTCGCGCCCTCCTCCCGTCCCCATCCTCGTCGCGCCCGACTTCACCCGTTGCAATGCACGGGCACATTTGCTATATACATATATATATAATCTATAACTATCTATAAAGTAAGTAGTGTTTCTACCCAAATTTTGTTCCGCCCGGCTATTTTGCAGAAAACCCTTAAGTTTTTATAATTAACCCGCAGTCCGCCTAGCTAATTTAAAAATACTGAGTTAAAAAAGAAAAAAGAGTTATTTTGCAGAAAACCCTTTGAGTGTTTATAAAATTAACCCGTAGTCCCAATGCTGAAAACAAAGGGAGGGCTTGGATGAAAAAAAAGATCTCCTACGTCCCTCTCTTCCGTCCCCATCCGCGCCGCGCCTGCGCCTCTCCCTCCCGTCGCCGTTCGGAGCTCCCGCGCCGCCGCCTGGACCTTCACTCTCCGCCTGTTTTCCTCCCTGCATCGTCGTCCCATTGCAACGCAAGGACATTTTGCGTGTGTGTGTATATATAGTTGGGCTATTGTGTGGCGCGCCGAACAGCCTCATCTCGTGTGACATGGCCGAATCTCTAATTTGAAAACTCAAATTGAAAATCTAAACCGTTTAAATTGTTCTACATATTAATATCGCCTTGTAGACCAAATTTTATTTTTTTTTGAATTTTTTTACTATTTTATCGGATAAGTCAAAAATGCATTAATCCAACGATTTCTCGAGTATCAATTTTACTGTATCTTTGACATATTCGATAAAATAGTAAAAAAGTTCAAAAAATATAAAATTTAGTCTACAAAGAGATATTAATATGTAGAACAATTTGAATGGTTCGGATTTTCAATTTGAGTTTTCGAATTAGAGATTCGGCCATGTCACACGGGATGGGGCTGTGCGGCTATATATGGAGAGAGATAGATAGTCAAAATGACACCTCGATCCGGTGATCCGATCATCTCTGCGTATGAAAATGGAGTAATTTCGCAGAGTGTGATCGATCTGTGTTAATGTCGATCAATATCTGTCAGTCTGTCAGTGCTACAAGTAGTGACAGAGATATATGTATAATTAACGGGGAGAATCATAGGTTAGTGGGGTTAATTACTTATACTTATACCTTGGGCCACACACTAGTGCTAATTAAGCCTCTTAGACCCCTAACTAGGGTCAGATTCTGCTTGGTTGGCTTGATGATAAGCACATGTTTACTGCTTAATTAAGCACATGCATGCATACTTACACAGTTAAAAACAAGACGTGTACATTACGCACTGCATCCTACGTACTATATATAGTATACGAATCACAAGTTGTTGCAGGTTGTTACATTCTACTAGTAAATTATTGATACACTGAAGATATATAGCTATGTTAGACTAGTAGTAGAATGATTAGCTTAATTTAATTACAGAGAAGAACATGCCACTTTGAGCACTTGATTCTTTCTTTTTTTTTAATCTTTCTTTTTCTTTTTGCGTGGAGGGCATGAACTGGATTATTAATTCCAAAGCTGAATTAAGTTAGGAGAGAGGATAAACTAATTTGTAGATAAAAACAAATAATATTACCTTCTTCGTTTTTTTTGTTGTTTTGGACATCGGCACTCTTCAAAGCACACATGTTTGATCACTATTTTTTCTAGTTAATTATATTTTTTAAAAAACTGAAAGAGTTTTTCACGATATATATAACAATATCATTTTTATGTCAGATCCTGATATTTTATATTAATTAATCATCTAAGGTTTTGAAATTTGACTATACTTATTTTATTTTAAGACCATATATCTATTATATCTATTAAAGAACAGAGATTTTACTCAACTAAGCCTTAAAGATAAATACATATACACATCCCACGCATGCATAATCGTAATCCCCTTTCCATAGCATACTTTAATTTACGTCCGTGGCATATTTAACCACACAATTCAAGTGATAAATGGAGGTGATAAATCTGTCAACCTCACTAACTAATTAAATTCTAAGTGAAAGTGCATTAAATATGTATTAATTGGGCATCTGATAGAGTTATGCAACTAAAACTTTACCACCACATCAAACTATGGTGCTTTTCGACTCAGTTAAGTTTATTTAATTGAAGCTTACCCATTAAGCATGCATCTACTGTACGTACGTCACGGTTACCGTAGTAAAACATTATTAGTCAACAAAGAGTTGATCTTACCAAAACCCAACAGTTTGAACCATATGCATGTCTTATTATCAGCTACATATATAGATGCATGTTATCTATACTAGCTACATCGATCACTCTAATTAATTAAGAACAGGTACGCATATAGGCTCAACGAAAACGTTCTTAATTAATTGGTTGGTCATATTTGGCTCTACATGCATGCCATCGATCCTTGCATTAGGTCAAACACATGCATTATATACTAGACGGTGTGTTTAGTGGAGACAGTCACCTTAAATTGTAGCAGACGAATATTAGCACTAATTGCATTGCTAATGTACAAAAGTTCAAAAGACAATTTGCTAGAAAAAATATTGCAATATGTCAACCTTACTAATTTGAAGATGAGCTCGGTTGTAAAAGAAAATATTCTAACAGACTCTTTTAACTATTTACTCATAAAGATATTTCACTGGTTTTTAATATTCGACGCCATTAATATATATATGTTTGATAATTTGTTTAATTTAAGAATTTTTTTGAATATATTAAAATGTAAGTCACGTTTAAAATACACACGACGATAAAACAAACTATAAAAATAAATAATATTTATGTATTTTTTAAATAAGATGTATAGTCAAACGTACCCTCAAAATCAACGGAATTAACCATTAAAACTAGAGGAAATATAATATAATATTTTGCATATATTTTGTAACTAATATACTAATTAATGGCATTTTGGCATGAAAATTCATTATGCTTTCATGTATAAAAACCATAAATAATACTTTCGATTGTCAGTAAAGATTTTACTCCTCCGGTTTAATTGTGGAATTAATTGAAGACGCAATGCATACACGAGTGGATCACGGATGCGTTGCGTTTTCTTCACGGCGTCAGCGGCTGACATAAGCCAAGCAGCTGTCAATGATGACCTAGTATTAACTGTACAGTATTTTGCCCCTGACAAAGTGGGGCCCATAAGGGTGCTGACTAGCATACGTGGAAGCTTTTCACCCGCACAACTAACAAGCGAAAGCGACCTTAGTTTTCTGGACGGCTGGGATCTGTCAGCTGACAAAACATAGATCGATCTGCACCGTTCACTACTACAGAACACCTTTAAAGGTGTCGGTTGCAAACCTGACATATGTGCCGGTTTGGCAACCGACACTTATTACTCGACATTTATGAGGCTAGGTATTGATGCCGATCATAGAACCGGCACCTTTGTGCTCTCTCTATTAAAAAAATCAGCTGGCTTGAAGCATCGGCTCGGTGAGCCGATGCTTCGGAGCGACCCTCTTCAAGCCACCCCTAATCCATCAACAATCAAGAACAGAACAGATCAACAACATGCAAGAACAATAATCCCCATTCCATCCTTCATAGTCACGGCGCAAGTGAATAACAACAACAACCCATGACCAACATCGATAACATCAACACATGAACATCATCAACAACATCAACACAACACAAGTGAATAAGAACGTACACGGATAGATCAACAACAATCAAGAACAGAATAAGAACAGAACCGCACAAGCAGGATGTTGCCGCCACCGAGGTCTCTCGTGCCTAGGTCGTCGCCGGTCCCTCGGATGCGGGGAGGCGCCGGCGCCAGATGCAGGGAGGCAGCGATGCCTAATACGGGGAGACGGCGGCGCCGGATGCGGGGAGGCGACGGCTCCGGATGCGGGGAGGCGGCGGCGATGGGGCAGCGATGGGGGCGGGGATGGGTGGTGCGCCATGTGAGATAGAGAATGGATGGGAAGTTTGCAACGAATAGATGGGAATGGATCGGCTCGGATGGATAAGAATGTGGGCGGCTGGCCGGTCTTTTCTATAGGTGTCGGTTTTTTTAAAAAACCGATACTAATAAGTATAAGTGTCGGTTTTTTATTAGACCTGGAACCTATAATATATTATAGGTGCCGTTTTTTTTAAAGCCGTTACTTATTCTTTTAATAGGTGTCGGTTTTGTTGAACCGACACCTATTAGGCCGACACCTATACATTTTTTAGTAGTGGTTGGATCGACGCAAATGTATACCTAGCTTTTACTAGAAGTTGATCAACAATGTAACAAGTCTATAGATAGTTTTTTTCTTTTAGAAAACTAGTCTATAGATAGTCAAGACCATCTATCACCTCAACTTGTGGAAAACTTTTACTACAAAATATCATAAATTACCATATGGTGAAATTAAGTTTGGTAATTAATTTCAGCAAGTAGTACGTACTTCAATATATAGTTAATTGAAGTAGCTAGGAAGCACATACATATATTAATTATAAGTGGTTGTTGTTACTAATTAATTGTGAAGAAGGATCTAATGGGGAGGGGTTAAAAAATTAAGTGGGAGTCAGGAACATCAATATAAGCATTTAGATAATATATATTGGGAGTAACTGATTTGTACATGTAATCCTTGAAGAGGGATGCTTAATTAACCATCAAATCGAAGCAAGCCACAGCAGAACTAGCCTGTTTGAATGAGACTAAATTTTTTATAGTTCCTGTCACATCGAATGTTTAGATGTTATTTTAAGTATTTCGAATGTTTAGATGGTATTTTAAGTATTAAATATAGATTATTATAAAACTCATTCATAAATCGGAGGCTAATTCGCAAGATTGTATCTAATAAGTCTAATTACGCCACGATTTTGACGATGTGTTCTACAGTAAACATTTGTTAATCATAGATTAATTAGACTTAATAGATTCGTCTCACGAATTCATCGATTCTGTAATTATTTTTATAATTAATTCATATTTAATTTTTTATAATTAATTTATATTTAGTTCTTTAAATTAATGTTAGAATATCTGATGTGACACGGAAGAAAGTTCAGTCTCTAAATCCAAACACCACCTATATATCTACTGACCGTACAAAGGCATAGTACCAATTTGCTTGATATTATTAGCAAAGTTAGCTAGTTAAGCTAGGAGCTGTTCTATTAGTGTATGACATGTCTTATGGGCTTAACTAAGTATATTAAGTAATTAATTAGTTGGTATGTGATTTGGATCGATCTCTTGTACATATATGCATGTGCATTTGGGTAGTGTGTTTGATATATTCAAAGGATATGGTAACTAATGTAAACGTAGATTACAATTGATTTGGTGGTGCAAGGGATCCATGGTTAATTAATTTATTGATTACTGTAATTAATCTAGTTTGTGAGAGGTTGGTCGAGACAATTGCTGCAGTGTCTTGACCATTAGCTTTGGATGTGAATGGGCTGTACATGTGGCTATACATGGGATAATTGAATATAAGGTTCAATTGGATCGAACAAACTGTCGGCCTGTACATAATCAATGGAATAATTAAGTTGGTGATGCATATTTTAGTTTTTGTTACACCCACAAAAAATTGGCCCAATTAAATAATCACCATATACGTTGTTGATGAAAACATTGATAATATATACGTCAATTTGGATAAATATATACGTTGCCCATAGTGACTTTTCATGGATGTCGCCTCTTAGCTAATTCGTGAACCCAAACAACTCAGTTTTAAACACCTCCTTGAAGTCTATAAAATAAATATTTTTGAACATCCAAATGATGAGACAATAAAGATGTTGCTTGGCAACGGTATGATAAGTGATCACAAACAAATTATATGTAGGTTAATTATCCGCCGTGCAATAATATTAAGAATTTACTACCTTTGATAACATTAATTTGTTTATTGTTTCCATTGAAAATGTGATCCGATTGAGCGTGAGATTGACAGCTAGACGGTACTAGCTGACTAGTCTCTTTGTGTATATATTTTGGTGCACTTAATTAGCAAAACAAATTAAGTAAATTAATTTATGATAGTGGCCTCACCCAACAATACTGTCGATCGATGGAACCCTATGTACGAGCTATGCTACAATTATATCTTCTTAGGAAGAAGGTGTCTATCTAATCAGAACTAGTGCTGTAGATCGACTACTATAGAATGAGAAATATATAGCCCCAACCATTTTAAGTTCACGTATATGTATACTTCTCAAGCTTATCATTTTGGACACGCATAGATATTTTTTTTAAGATATTGACGTTTTGGATACTTGTGAATCGTATGTCTAGATTAAAATGATTTTGTAGTATTATAATTTAATCCGGTTATATACCTTATTGCAACAGAAATTAGTAGCAACATGTTTTCCAGACCAGAGGGACATATCATATATATCAACTGATCGTGTAATGAAGCAACCCCTAACAAAAGCAAGAAATTAACTGACTCTCATCCTTAGTTGACGTGCTAATTATTTTTTCTTGAACATAGTATAGACGTCGACTCATTAGACACGCTCACGCTCACTCCTATGAACGTAAACACACACAACCTATCACTATGAGCACCTTCGAAGACTAGGTCGGTATATATTGAGATTCACGAAGTAACAACGGACATCTCGCTGTTGACGGGTATATTATCTATCTACTACTGGAAAAATAATTAGTCATAAAGGTGTATCTGTGCCAAGTCTAAACGAATTTGGGGGCAGGTTTCACCATCACGAACCTAACCAGTTAATCTATAATCACTTCGTGATGGGCTAATTAATTTTGTTCCATCATAATATTTTTTTGTAAAAAAAGACATGATAGAGGAAATTTCAACATTAATTTCGTGTAGATGTCTTTTATGTTTAGAGAATTCAGTAGAGATATTAAGATAAAATTGATTTATATCAAGGTTTATTTAACTCTAAATCTGGTACTATGTATAAATACCTACGAGGCTTAATGCTATATCCACATCAACGACGAAGTCAACAATATCATCAAGTTCAAACGACTAATAGTATTTTTCGATGGTCAACTAGCTAGGTTTTTTTTTGACATCGATACCAATCTGTAGGTAGTGGAGACACTAGCGGCGGAGCCTGTCGGCCGCCAGCTGGCTGCATAGGAGCTAGCTGGCTCGGCCACTGTCCACGTAGACAGTATATCTCCTCTTCAATCCTACCATTTTTATGTTAAATTTGTGTGAGTGTGAATTTAATTGATTTAACCATATATCAAGGTGGATCTACCAAGTTGTGTACTAACGCTGAAAAGGCCAGTGACAATGGAGATTAAAGTCTTAAAGCTGTCAAAGATGCAATTTTTAGGGGTAGGCTATAGCTTAGTGAAGGCGAGCCAGCACAAAAGATAAAACTAAAAGCAAAAGATGATCAAAGAGAGGTCGACATGCACGTGAATGTGTGTTCGGTTGTTCTGAATGGCTGCGCAGATCGAGCAGAACTAAGCACTGTGTCTTAGTACTATATGTAATTAATTAAAAATAAATAAATCATCTGGCTCTTGTTCTTGGAGATATGTCTCTCGTCAGCTGGATCGATGATCTCGTACACGAGGCTCGATCGTACTTACTGTATATATTAATTGCTTGTTAGTTAATTAACAAGCCATTTTACGAGGTTTGTCCATTGGTCGAAATCAATCCAAGCAATGGATGTTATTGGTTGAAGTGTTGATCAGCTAACAATTAGGTTTCACAATCTTTATGGGCGAATCGATTTATGTTTTAGGGTATGGACGAATCAAATTAGTATAGGTGTACATGTGTTCAATTATGCGTTTGCTGAGACAAGATATTATTATGGCTAACCTTGTATACGGGTGTATTTCCTCTCAGGTAACAGAGAAAATCATTTTAAAGAATTTCAAGATATAACTCTTTACATATGTTTTATTCTTTTATATATGTCTTTAAAAACTAATATTGTTTATAGCTCTGACTCTATCAACAGGCACATAGCCAATGAGTATAAATAAAAAGACACAAGGTTATGGGACAAGTCCTCATTTCCCTCCTGATGATATTCTACTGAAATACCGGATAAAAACATATGAAATTTATAATGATATTCTTTAGAAACTACACCATTCAAAGTAGGACAAATGACTCCTCACTACTAATTCCAAGAGTTTAGCTCCACATATATGGTATCCTACTTCTGTATAAAAGCATAGACAATATTTTGTTATTGAAAACTATATCATTACGATAATACCAAATTGACTAATATAAAACACTAATTACAAAGAGAAATCAGTTTTTTTAACAGATCTAGCTACTCCCCTCAGCCAAGTATTTTTTAATATTTTGGGGAGAGGGACGTCGAGGAAAATTACACAGCCAAACACATTACGTGACATGGTAATGAAAGAAAAAATGTTGTATGGTCTGGCAAGCTTGGCTACATCATTTTAATACAATAGAAAATATATTACAAACAATAATTATCATTAATGTGAGACGACTCGGATGCTAAAATGGTTCCTATATTTTGGTAAGTGCATGCATGGGTCGTCCGTCTTCTCCCTTAATCAGTGCAAGAGGATTGGGAATTGATGGTTTCAGTCAGTAAATTTGTGCAAAGCTTCGAGGTGAATAATGAGTTTACACTCGACCAAAATTTAGACAGCGAATCTTTTGACCAAACTTTAGCTCAATATTGGTGAAATACATGAATACACGAAAGGACAAAATGGGTGATATTGAAGACGCGTGTCAAGTCCAAAATAACTTTGATGAATTGCAGACGAATATATAAAGACTAAATATACTTTTTTTACTTTCTCTGTCTTAAAATATAAGTATTATAGAAACTAAAAAATAAGTGAAATTGAATGGTGAAAAATTTATAATTGATTAAGAAAGAAAATAGATAGAAAAATTAAATGGAAGATACTTGTAATTGCTTTTGATGAGGGGCAGATAAAGAATAGCGATATTTTACAATAAATTTAAAAATAATAATATTTTAGAACGAATGGATCATATATTATGTTTATAACTCTCTAAATGAACCTCCACCAAAGAAAATTTATGTCCAATACTTTAGTCGTTAAACGTCATATCATAATATGTATTTGCTGGGCCAGCTAACTGTCAAATGGCATATATGGCGCCATAAATGTTGAACAGTGTGGAATAAAGCCCTTAGCTAGCCACTGCTGAAAAAATTGATTTTGCCTCCAATCTGGTTAACTTTCTTTTACTGTAATTAACTTAGTTGATAATTTTTATAGACCACAGCTGTCTTCTATCAGTCAATAAATTTTGGATCACATTAGTCTTCTACCTGTCACTAATTTTGTACTAATAAATAAGTTCAATCACAAAAAAATTGGCTAAATGATGTAAATGTTTCAGTTAAATACTGTACACTACTTATGATATTTTTCATGGACCATAAGCACCTAATTAATCAAGTGCATGCAGTTCGACCTGACAAAACTATAAATCACACTATAATTATCATGGAGACACACTCTAACCAAATCCTGTTCCCTCAAATGTTCATTTGCATCTGCATTTAGGGACAGCCTTAAACTGCATTGTTTGTACTCCTACAAAGATTCAATTCCACAAATATCTCTAACCTCAGATGTTAGAACTAGCATTGTTTGAAATCTTGTAGGCTGCTATAAACGGTTGTATTGGTATAGTACTACTAGTAGTACATGGCAGAGAAAAAAAGTGTGATTAGACAGGCATTGGCATCTTTTGATTCTTTTCTGTGCACTGACAAAAAAACATCACTCAAACTGAAGCACTGAAAAAACTGTTGCTTCTTACAAGAGCAAATTAAGCAAGAAACCAGTAGCAGTTGTGGAAGTCAGTTAGTAGTACTACACTATACTGGCTAGCACAGCATAAAGGTTGCAGAGATCTAGGGACAGTTATACAGCTGCCTCTGCCTGTCCTCATTGGTTTTTTCCTAGGTTCATGTTTTCTTTGCTTGCTTTGCTGAGTTCTGTTCCCAATGGTTACTGCTCCAGATCACAGCTTGACTACATCTGGCAAGTGGCAAAGTAGGTTAGGATGATGAAGTTCAGTCAGAATAGTGCTTATTGGAATAAATAATGTTGGTGAAGTTGTGCATTATGTGATTAATGTGGTTAGAGGAAATCTTGGGTATGTGTGTCTTGGATTGGTTGGCATGGCTGGATTTTGGCTGACGAGTGTAATTTTAGTTTCTGAAAAAGAAAACTGGAGCATCAAAATATAGATTTTTGGAACATTGGTAGTTTGCTAGAAATTAGAGAATCTATTTGTTACACAAATAATATGAAAAAAAACATATTTTTATACAACGTTGTATGCCTAAACCAATCATGCTAATATGTTGATGACTAAGCAACTCAACTCAGGGTTGTATGAAATTGTATCGACATCGGTAGGCTAGTCCAAAGAACATCTTATCCATCCATAGAACATCTTATCTATCCATATACAACTATAAAATAGGGAGATTGTGATGGCTTTCATCCTCTCAACAAAAAATTATGACCAACCCAAGCGCTACGATGTAAAAAACCAAAAACACATGTACAAATATATGTTGATCCCCGATAGATACAAGTCGTTGTATACTTTTCAAAACTGCACTACCAGTGAATAGTTTACGAATTAACGGCGATTAAAAATTACGCAGGTTTATTTAGTTGCAAATTAAGAAGAATGGGCCTACCTGAAAGGGCCATGATCACCTTGAATGCTCTGGTGATGTTTTATAGGCAGAGCAGCTGTTGTGCAACGGTACATCATGAACAGTGTTGCGTGTTGAATGCTGCGCAGAGTGGCTGGCCACGGAAGATCCAAGGACGGATGGCGATTGAATTAATTTTAATAATGAATGATATACTAGTAGTAACATCTCCTTAGTATTAGCGTGCATTGGAAATTTACCACAATGGCTTTCTTTGTGTCACGAAAGCTTCCTCTCATTGGCCCGCTCCAGCTGCTGCTGCTGCTGCCTCCTCTCTTCCTGCCTTGGATTCAGCATGCAGCAGCTTACCTGCATATATACACATAGAGATAGAGAGATAGATGGTCAGATAGATTGAGCTAGGCACACACACACACACAACACACACAGTGCATCAGTACCTTGGTTTGGTTGATTTCTCTGAGGAGTTTGTGTGTTCTTTGGCATCATCATCATTAGCCATGAGAAGTGTAGGTGTTTGGTGTTCTTAGTTTCATTGTTCTCTTTGCTCTTCCATGTGTTGCATCAGCTTAGATGGATAGCTAGCAAGTTCCAAGGAAAATTGTGTTTTTGATGATATAGGCTTCTCTGTCTCCATTTCTGAATATGTACTTTGCTTTCTTGGGCTGTGGTTTCAAGCTTTTCTTCCCTCTCATGGAGGAATTTTTCGTTCTTGCAGGCAGCTCTGAGCTTCCAACAACACGGCCATGGGCTGCAGGCGATCACCGGCCGAGGTGGCAATTGCGCCGCCGCCGCTCACACAATGCCATGGTGGGCTGGAGCCGGAGCAGGATCTCAACCACTGCTAGGAGCAGGAGGAGAAGAATCATTCTGCCAATTAAGCAACACAATCATGGAGGACAACCGAATCCTGCAGGACCGCCACCACCACCACCAGATCCTCGACGCCGGCCGGCAGCAGCTGCAGCACCACCACCACTTCCTGGCAATGCCGCCGGACCGACACCACCACCCTCCTCGAGCTCCCGAAAGCCCTGTCATGAAGTTTCCAATCATCTCAGGTGAGTCCAAGAACTTCTCCAAGATTGCAAAAAGATCATTGGTGGTTTCGTCCATGGCGCTTTTGCGCTGGTGTCGGTCGACTCGACGCCGTCGCGGGGCGGCGCCGCTGTCCCCTGTCCTTCCATGGTGGAGACGGTGTACCGGCCGGCCGGCCGTCGGCCATTTCGGTTAGTTACTGCAGGGGCAGTGAAGAAAAGATTATAGATATGATGCTGTGGTCCTGAAACTTTCATGGTCCTAGTCCTAGGAAACTTTAAATGATGATGATTTGGGGTCTCTGATTCTGTGAATGAGGTGAGGTTGTTGCCACAGTTAATAAGAGGTGTTTCTGGTCCTAATCTTTTTGTTTCTTGTCACACAAGAGGTTATTAACTGTTAAGTAGGAAAGCTGTCCAATGGCATGCAGCTTTACAACTGAAGAAAACTGAAAAAGAAGAGGCGAGATGTTATCACTGGAAATCTGGTAGTACCAGCACACCAGGAAGGGTGGGCCTTGGTGAATTGATTTACAAAAGTTGGCAAAAGAAGTTTTTTTTTACTATGTTTTGAAGGGGGTACAGATTAGAGCATTATTTTAGTGTTAATTAATTTGTTTTGTGGAACTCTATGTAGTTGTTGGAAAGTTCATAACTGGCAGATAGTATGGCCACAAAAATTCTCTTCTCATGTTTCTATGTCCTTAATATAATCCAGGCAGAGCTCCTGCCTTTTGCCTCAAAAAATTTTTATCTTAACATAGTTTTCCAAGAATGGAATCAAACCCCCTCTTATAAAAGTGGAACTGAAAGTCTTTTGGGAGACTGAACAAGGAAAAAAGTTTAGAGCAAATGACATCACTCTTATCAGAAAAGGATCTAATGCTTCAAATGTTTAATAGCAGCACTACTCTCTTCTGGATTCTAGATGAGATTCCAAAAACATTCTTAATTGTTATTCCCCTGGTTGGAGTCTTCCCTGCCCACTAATTTCCCCAGCAGAATATAGTCAGACAAGATCCTTTGATAATTTTTTTTAAAAAAAAATCTTATCACGTACTAAGAAATATCATGTCCATGATGACAAAATACCTTGTGGTTTTCAGGTGACTCTGATATTGGCAAAGATCTGAAGTTTCATGAGTCCTCCATGCCGACCATCGCCGCATACTCGCCATTGCAGGAGTACCAAGGACACTTTGAGCTAGCCCTTGGCCAGTCCATGGTGAGAAATTCTCTTACCCAATGCAGGATTACTTCAGAACTGAATCTGAAAAGAAACAATTTGGTTGAGCTAACTGTTTGTTTCTGTAACTCTCAAGGTTTGCACCAACTTCTGCAATTCTGACCAAAGCTATGGTGTTTACTCCCCCTATGGAGCTCAAAACACGGTATGTTTGATCACTCCTCCACAATTGTTCAATTTTTGTCTTCTTGATCTCTGAACATTTCTGTCCAAATTCATGTATAAATTTCAGTTCAGATTCAGCCTCAGCATGTCATGCCATTTTGACAAGAATCTGACAAAGTTTCAGATGCTTCTCTGAATATTTCTGTGCTGAATTGGTTCACCACTTTGTATGTGGAAGGCTGGGAGGATGCTGCTGCCGCCGGCGATCGCCACCGACGTGGGGCCGATCTACGTCAACGCGAAGCAGTTCAACGGCATCATCCGGCGGCGGCTGGCCCGCGCCAAGGCGGAGCGGGAGCACCGGGTGTCCCGGAGCCGGAAGGTAAGACGGCGACGACGACGAGTGCTCGTCGTCTCCTTCCCTTGTCAATTCGCCGGCGAACAGGCGGTGACAGTGACTGACTGACTCGTCTTCTTCTTCTTCCCCTCTCCATGGCGGCGCCGCAGCCGTACCTCCACGAGTCGCGCCACCGCCACGCCATGCGCCGCGCGCGTGGCAGCGGCGGCCGCTTCCTCAACACCAAGAACGCCGCCGCCGCCGCCGACGCGGCGGCGCTGAGCTCCGGCGGCGGAGACAAGAGTTCGTCGGCGTCGGAGGCGACGCGGGTGTACCCGGCGCACGACCACGATCACGACGATGACATGGGCGTGGGCGGCGGCGGCGACTTCCACCACGCGATGGGTCACCTCCGCTCGCCGGCGTTCTTCCCGTCGCTGGCCGCAATGATGGACGGCGGCGGCGGCGAGGGGAAGTGGGCCACCGCGACGCCTCATCACGGCTGCTGCGTCGACCTCCTCAAGGTGTGACCGCCGCCGGTCGTCGCCGGCGACTGTGGCAATTCATCCTTGGCTGTAGTAGTAGACTAGTAGCGTATGCGCAATGGAAATCAATTTCATGCAACTGATGCAAACTGCTTCTCCGTTGCACATGTAAAAAAACTAGAATTTGATTTGATTTTTATGCAGATTTGTTTAAATCTAGGCTCTCATTTTGTGTGTTCATTGATTTTTTATGTCTATTTGATCTTGGTGCTTAAGATGACTAGGTTGATTAAGGTGTTAACATTGTCTTAAAAATATTTACATTGTGGAAGTGGCACAAACCAATCAGATTTTGCTGACAATGATTCTGTTGTACTGGAGCAGATTTTGGTGCAAGTCATGGAAATCTTATTTCATAGACTAATAAATTTTATTGAGATCAACATTTTTGTAGTTAATAGCATTATTTGAAAGTTGAAACAACGGAAGTACAGTAATCCAGTCTCCATAAATCTTCGTAACAGATGAATCAGAACGAAGTCTTGCAGATGGTAACCTACCAGGTTTTCCATCTGAGCAACTGAAAGAATTCTCACAATACAGAAATGCAATAAACAGAAGGGCAAGGTGAAGCATCATCCGTCTGTAATTTCTCAGGTCATAGTTGCTCTTCCTTGTTTGACAAAAAGCTACAAGCAACAATGAAGTGATTGGTTAAAGTAGTCAAGCAATCTTACAAAAACCTCAAGAATTCATAAGGTTTGGTTCTTTTACAGCTCTTCATTCAGAAGGTGAATTGCTAGGGAGAAGAAAAAAATCACCTAGCAAGCAAAAACCAAGACAAGTCATGGAAAACTTATATCACAGACAGTACTTTATTGAGGGAGTTGAACATTTTTTAGTTAATAGCATTACTGCCAAGTGAAGTACAGCAACCCAGTCCCATAAATCTTCATATCAGATAAATAAGAACAGAGTAGATGCACAGTTGATGATGAAGGGAGGGATTGCAGATGGTAAACTACCAAAATTTTACATCTGATTCAACTGAAATTATGATAACAGTGAAACACAATGAACAGCAGGGCATGCTGAAGGATCATCCATCTGTAATTTCTCAGGTTAGTCTTCTCCCTTGTTTGACAACAAGCAACAATTACTGATACCAAAGTAGTCAGGCAATCTGACAAGAACTCCAAACACGCACTCAGTTTGGTTCTTTTGCAGCTCATCATTCAGAAGGTGAATTGGTAGGGAGACTATATTACGAAGAAGCAAAAATCACCTTCCAAGGAAAAACCAAGACAATATATGACCGTATATTCTGAATTAGTCTAGGCATGTCTTAATCTGCTGGTTGCTTTAGCCTGTATCACAACAAAAACCTACTAGACCATGGAAATTTTAATTATTTGAACAAACATGAGAAATACTTGAGTCAACATAGCGAGATGTAAATGAGTCATACCCAATTTAAAACACCAATTCCTCAGTTATCTTACATAATACTAGCAGACTAAATCTTGGATAGTTAACAAGACCATGTAACTAAACTTTAAATTGCAGAATGTTCCAATCCTCAGACAAATGAAATATAACAGAATCCAAACCACCAATAAAACTGTATACTAGCCTATCCAATCAAGCACAACACCTATGACAAATTTATACTGCTGCTAACGGACAGTTTCCCTTTTCACCACATGATCAGAGGCATTGGTCACACTTGTACTATATAAAGGCCTTGTTACACAAATATGGCCAAAATGAATCTTAGAAAAGTTTAACCAGAACCAGGTAAAAAATGCAGTAGAATTTTCAATAACATTTAAACATCAATTGCAGTCACAGTATTGTTCACCTGAGATTTCTACAAAAGAAGCATTCTGACTAAACAAACACTACCAAGTTACTACCAACTAGGAATACCGCTATCATTTAGTACAACAAAAGCAATTGTGATTAAAGACTGAAACCTCACAGCCACTGCACGTATACTATCTCCGCTCATGGTTCATCACTTAGCCCAAACTTATCCAGCATAGCAATTTCAGTGGAACTCAAGATTAAACAACATTAGACATTGCAATCACCAGTGATAATTAGTAACTACCCAGCAGTATAAAATCAATTCAACAAGAGACAACAATCTAGTACAGGCAACCTCCTCATGGTGCCAAAACAACATAAAAGCATCAAAATTTCCTCAGTAAATCGCGTATCATGTCCAACAATTATTATGCAATCGGCTTTATTTCCCCAGAAAGGGACAGAAAATTAGCTCCACGAATCTATGATGTAGTAGCTCATATCAAACACAGTAAGATGATGAACTCAATTGCTAACCAATCACAAATATGAAAAACTGTTACTCAGGAATCAGCCTTTTCAGTCACCATTTCTTCCGCTGCCTTTCTCTCATCAATGGTGTCGGCCAGCGAAGAAGACTTGTCGTCAACCTCATGTTTCTGCTGGGCCGCCTCATCTATCTTCTTCTCAATGGTGGAAGAGGAAGGCGCCGCATCGGCTTCCTTTGTGTTGTCGGCGTCGGCGGCGGCGATGGCAGCGTCGGCATGGTCGTTAACGGCCTGCTCGGCGCGGAGCACGGGGGCGTAGTATTCGGCGTGCGCGTCCATGCACCTCTTGAGGTTGGCGGTGACCTCGAAGCAGCGCTCCACCATGTCGGCGCCCTCCTCCTTCCCCGCCGCCTCCACGCACTCCTCCCACGCCACGAACGCATCCTTGCAGCCCCCGCCCTTCATGTACAGGCAGAACCCGCACTCCCCTTCCTCCTCCTCCTCCTCCTCCCCCTCCCCCTCCGCCGCCTCCTTCTCCACATCCGCCGCCGCCGCCGCCGGTTCTTCCGCCTCTAGGTGGGACGCCGCGGGGGCCGGATCAGAAGCCGGAGACGCCATTGCAACGATCTAGTGGTGGTGGTTTTGCGAGCCGCGCGTGGTGTGTTTTGCTTCTGCTGCTTCTTGGGGAAGAAGAAGAAGAGTCGCGCCGCCGCCGGCCGCCGAGTTGGTGGTGTCGGAGATGGATTCCTCCTTGGGTCCTAATGGGCTCGAGGCCCAATCAAACTTACGCCCAATTGGTTAATTAGTGTTTAGGCCCAATCATTATGGGCCTAAGTAATTAGGACGGGTTTAAGAGCAGCCCATTAAGAAGCGGATAAGAGATTAGCAGCAGCAAGAGCAAACGGACGCCACCACCACTGCTCCACTCCGCTCCACCTCCTCGCTTCGCTTCTCCCGCCATCTCCTCCTCGGCCATGGCCGCCGTCGCGTTCCGCTCGCTGCTACACCCCGCCGCCGCCCTCACCGAGTGGGTACCACCACCTCCTGCTCACCTACGGCTCCAGAGTCTTCACCGCCAGCGCGTTGGCGTCCTCAAACTCTTCGTGGCCTCAGGTCGTCGCCGCACCATTCTGCTTCCCCTCACCGCCGCCGCCGACGCCGCCGGTGGAGAGTTCTCTTCGGAAGAGGAGGATTACGCCGCCGACGAGGAGGAAAAGGGGGTTGAAGGGGAAGAGTACGAGGAGGAGGAAGAGGAAGGGGAGGAGGAGGCGGGAGCGACGGCGCCTCGCGGCTACTACCCTCCGAGAAGCCGGCCGGCGCCCGGGCAAGAGCCCGGCCGCCTCTTCGTCGGCAACCTCCCCTACCATGACCTCCGGCGAGCTCTCCCAGGCCTTCTCCGAGGCCGGCAGGGTCGACAACGTCCAGGTTTCCACTCCAGAAACCAATCAAAACCCTCAAAATTTCCCCCAATTTCTGAGTAGCATCTTGGTCTGAATCTGATGGTGGCTCTCATACTGGTGCAGATAATCTATGACAAGGTCACTGACCGGAGCCGCGGCTTCGCCTTCGTCACCATGGCCACCACCGAGGAGGCCGCCACCGCCATCCAGATGTTCAATGGGGCCGTGAGTTCTTCCCACACCAATTGAAGCAATTCTGCTCCATTTCACAAAATTGAGCTGCTGGAGTGAATGAAATCTTGTCAATTTTGTGACATTGTGTCTCTGTGCTTATGTGTAGCTGTTGGGAGGGAGGACTACAAGGGTGAACTACCCGGAGGTGCCGCGAGGAGGGGAAAGGGCAGTGGGATCGACGGCGGCCACAAGAGGAAGCAGGCGCGACGATGGTACATATAAGATCTATGCCGGGAACCTGGGGTGGGGTGTTCGCGCCGATGCTCTGAGGGCGGCGTTTGAGGGGCAGTCCGGCTTGCTTGATGCCAGGGTCATCTTCGAGCGCGACTCCGGTCGGTCCAGGGGGTTCGGATTCGTCTCCTTCAGGACTGCAGAGGATGCACAGGCTGCATTGGAGGCATTGGATGGAGTGGTATGTGTTCTCTATGATCTGAACTATCTACCACTTTTGTCTTGTTGAACCTGAATCAGCTGATGCCAACTGATTTAATAGCATAAATGGACTACTGGTGTGCAAAATGTAAGCACCTAAGCTTCTATTATGGAATGCAGCAACAAGGTTACTAGGTTTGATTTGCCATAGCATATGTTGTGCACAAATGGTGGTCACACTGATAATTTCTTTGTTGCTTCTTTATCCCATGGATAGATAGTAACCATACACTATGCAAAAGTCTTATGTTTGATAATTCAAAATCATGTTCTAACATGATTGTATATGAGATGCAGGAACTAGAAGGGAGACCACTCCGGCTCAGTATGGCGGAACAGAACCCACCAGCTGGTGGTTCTCCTAGCACAGTACAGTCACAGGAGGAAGTAACTGCTTCAGAATCGTCTGATGCAGAGACAGAACAGAGCATTACTTCAGAAACTTCTGAAGCTGAAACGGAAGAAAGCAACTTGCAGACAGCTGCCAGTTATTAGTACCTAATTGATGGCTACTCAAATTACTCGGCTATAAGCTGTGGTGCGCTGATTTACTGAATTCTGCCATTCCAATGTAAATTGTACTTGTCCAAGTGAAAATTTTGACCACAAGAGATGCTAAAATGAGATATGAGCCATAGCCAATAGAATATTTAGACATACAGGTGCTCCGAGTTTCAGTTATTGCTGTAATATATTGTGCAGAAATCTAAAGTGCAACTCTTTTGCTTCCTAAATTTATTCAGTTAATATGCTTTCTGTGTAATAGAAAGTAAAATATAAGATTGATTAAGGTGTACCTATTACTTGTTGAATAAATTGGGTTGATACTCAACCATAGTGTTAGTTCTCCTTTTCTTCAATTTGTTTCTATAGAAAACCATTACTTCTAGAATATAACTCGAGTAGATATAGTGTGAGATTCACTTCCTTATAAACATTTGTAGAACATGAACGACACTCTCATAGCATGCCAAATTGGCAATTGTCAAAGTACAAGATCTTTAACCAGCAAAAAGGTAGTAACAAAAAACATCTTTAAGTGAATATGTTAAGTAACAAACGCCATGTCATGTCCCATGATCCCATCAGCTATTTTGAATAGTTGTACCACTCTCAAGCTGTGCATCAGCAGAAGCATCCAGGTCCTGAGGGAAGAAGAGCCTGTAGAAAAATGAAAGATTGAGCTCAATAACATATCTCAAAATTGGAGACATGCAGAACTGTAGCATCAACGACAAAATTACTCATAAAATTTAGAGAAATTGGCTGCATTAGATGAGTACTTAGACCAGACAGCAAAAAGTTTCAGCATGACGCATGGACAGCTTACCTGCACGTGTTGTGGTACAGGGTTTTACTTAAGCCTTCAATGTCAGCAATTCCTTTGCATCCAGCCACAACCTCAAGAACTTGCCTGGAATTGATGTATCTCTAGTTATCAATTTTCTTGGAGGAAAAAAATTAGGTGCAATTATAAACAAAAGAAAACGCCGATGAAATAAATTTCTGTTCCATCGAAAGTATCATGATTGCTTATGATAATTGAATTTACATTTATTTAGCTAAAGATCTGGGCAAATGGTTCTGCATCTATGGAAAATGCTAACCAAATAATATCTGCATAACATCATATTGAACTGTCAATGGTCAGGATTTTATTAGTCAAGTAAGAAATTTCAAACAAATATGTGATAATAACAAAATAGTTTAATGTTCTTACAATGATGAGCATTACTTTTGCTGTGTTTCTTCAGAAAAAGAACCAAGTAAAAGGCGCATGAAAAGCAAATAATAACTTCAGGTGTTCATGCATTGCAGGCCAGTCAAATACTTACTGAACAATAATCTTATTAGAGTTTATGCATAATTATGTTGAATTACCTGACTAAGCAGGGCTCATTGCGACCTTTTACTGTAGAATCTGGCTCGTACTTTTCTTTCTTCTTGGATGGCCAGACAGACTTTACGAACTCGATTCCAGCATGAGTATTTTTAATATCACAGTATGGAGAGTCTGTCTCTATCATCATCCTCTCTGCAGGAATACCTCGTAGAACCTCGAGATTTTCACTAGTCTTAAGAGAGCATCCATTAATACCTGCATTGGTACATTCAGTCAGTCTGATTTACCTGACAATCTGACATTATTGAATTATAATGGGATAGAACGTTTTAAGTGCTACTACTGTTTTTATTCACAACTAATTGCCCAAATGGATGTCTTCAGCACAGAAGAACGAACTTGCAGCAGAAACTGAAATGATCTTTGACTACAAATGGAGGTGTTGTGGTACTCAAGTTCTATAATTATCAAGATGCACCACATGCAAATATGTAACATCAAGGGGAGGAAGGGAGATGACCTATAAACATCTTTTCAAAAGAAAGAAGCTTATCACGGTCCTCTGCAGTTCCAGTGAAGGAGTGAGTAACACCGCCAGGGAATCTGAGATAGAGAAATATGGTTCTCAGACTTGAAAATATGCAAACACGTCAAAGTGATTTTCATAAAGTGAGACATAAAGAAACGTAACTAATCTTATTGTCAGTTTCTTTAAATGTGCTGATCTAGAACACTGGAGTATAAAGCAGTACTCCTCAGTAGTCCTTGGCTCCTTGCCAATATCATTATTTGTCGATGTGGCCATTATAGTATTGGTATATAGATTGAGCATTACCTGTACAGATTTTCTGATACAATTTCACAGAAGTCTTCACCAGCAGCCCGCATGTGAAGAAACATTGGCAGTTTTACTGCTTCAGCCAATTCAAATTGCTTCTTGAAGTACCTAAACAGCAGAAAATTGCTCATAAAATATGCGAATAACTATCATTCTTAGATGTGTTTGTGTGAGACTATACTTGTTCTGTACATCCGAAGGACAAAAGTGAAGTCGATCATAATCCAGACCACATTCTCCCACTGCTACAACCTGTAGGAATCGAAACCCACATAAAATATTGCAAATTTTAACTCCAAAAGACAGAACAAAAGAATAAGTAAATAACTGAACTACTTATGCAAAAGATTATATGTTCATGGAATCCAATTCAAGGCATATTTATAACTATATATTGTTACATAGTGAGTTTGTTTACACTTTACAACACCCCTAGAAATTGCATACTGCAAAGAAGATAGAACTCTGCTGCTCATTGATTTTAGTCTTCTGTTAACATTAAGAACTACAGACAAAATTCAGTGAGTCCAATTATTTTCAAGCAAAATAAATCGACTATGGCAAGATTGCAATAACATTTCACTACAGGACACGACTTGGGAAGCCTACAAGCAGATCAAGCACTACCACGACAGCATTTCAGCACTTTCTTATTACTATGCTACTGGAGAATCTGGAAACACCGCAATGAAGTGATCTTCAATATCTTACCTCCCTCAAGAACAAGACTGCTATGGCATGCATTTAAGACGTCAACTTTTGGGCAGTGAGACTAAAACCTGATGGTCGACATGTAATTCCTATATGGAAACAGATACTTTCCGCTGCCCTACATGTTCTCTAACTATTTGTATGGTCTTTGTACAACGACATGCCTAACATATTATATATTCAAGAGGGGATCCCCCGGGTGAACTTAAAAGAAACATTTCACTACATGATAGACCTGCAGGACAAGTAATACACATACCTTGCCTTTCGCGATACCTTCTCTTGCCAGAGCCAGCAGTGCCTGGAAATGCCCTTCCGGGTCACCACTCTCCTCAAACTCCTAACATTCAGAAAAAAAGCACTAATTACATAACCCAAGCGCGAAATGCACGAGCCAATCTCAGGTGCCAGCAATGAAGAGGAAGGAAACACGATACACCCCTACCCCGCATCTCGTCGGGTGCACGCCCACCGTGCAGAACAGCCTCCCTGCATCGTACAAGCACATCACAGCTTCTCAGGCACATTACAACAAACACCTTGAAGGCACCAAGGAGAACATAGTCAAAGCAAGCTGCATCCAAGCAGCTGAGCTCACCGTCAGTCTCGGCGATCTCAAGCGCTTCTCTAGACTCCTTGAGCGAGCCTCCGGTGACCTTCAGCCGGACAAAACCAATAAAGCAAGAGATTAAGCACACCAAAGCTGAGCCATAAGAAAGTGTAAAGCAAAGTCGCAAAAAAGAAGAAGAAGAAGAAGAAGAAGAAGAAAGTGTAAAGCAAGCAAGAAAGAAGCGAAAGGGGAATGGCCGGCAGCAAGCAGCGTACGATGATGCGGTCGACGCCGGCCGCCCAGGCGCGGGCGAGCACGGCGGGGATGTCTGCGGCGTGGCACTGCTTGCCGTGGTAGATGCCCTTGAACATGCCATCTTCAGTTCGCCGCAGCATAAAGAGCAAGGCGCAAGTAGAGAGTGTGAGAGCCAGGCAGCCAACCACGAAACGAGACAAGAATTGGTGTGAGGAGGAGGCGGAGGCGGTACCGGTGAAGTTGACGGCGATGTCTGCTCGTCGCGGGGGCGCCGGAGTCGGAGAAGAGGAAGGAGAGCAAGACAACGATAGAAGGGGGTCAGTTTCTTAAGCATTAGAGCGGCGAGAGAGAGAGAGAGAGAGAGAGAGAGAGAGAGAGAGGAGAGCACTCGCCGATGAGCTTGACGCCGGTGGACGCCATCGCCGCCGCCGCCGAGATGGGGTGAGTCCGAATTGGGCCGGTCTTCGTGTTGGGCCTCCAAGTAACCAAAAATTTCTGCTTCCAACTGCTCTTTGGATTCGGGATTGAGCCCTTCTTTATATGCATCAGCAATCGCATTGATTCAGCTAATCCTAGTGAAAAATTTCATGAGATTTTATGATATTAATTAATATGTCACATAAAATTATTTGATGACATGATATAAAATTAAAATTAAAGAAGAGACCATCGATCCGACGGCGACGAGCTTGGATCTGACACCCCCGTTGCGAGGGTGAGGGCGTGGCCACCACCGGCAAGGACACATCGACGACGTTGCTCAGCCTGCTCCACGCCAAGTCGGAGCAGAGCACGGAGGCAGAGGAGAAGGGGGAGTAGGTATGGTCGCAGCTCGTCGGCCGTGGCGTCGAGTTCGACACGCCGTTAGGTCACCATCCCCTCGCCTACGCCGACCACACCATCTCCGGCCGCAGGATCCGGCCATGGCGCTGGATACGACCAGAGGCGATGCGCCTGTGTCAGCGCTGAGAGAGGCCGGTGGCTGGATGCTGGAATAGGAGATCCTGGTAGGGCGTATGTGTGGAGGCACAGCCAGCGACAGAGGAGACCGAGGAGGCGCGGCCAGTACGGAGGCCGGTGTGGCGCGGCGAGGCGCGGCCAGCTCACGGTCGCGGCGCAAGGAGGCGCGTAGAGGCCCGGCCGTTGGCGGTGGAGGTCGGTGGCAGTGCGACGCGAGGAAGGGCGGCCGACGGAGGCGGAGGCCGGCACAACGAGGCACGACCGGTGGCGGCACGTAGAGGCTGGCCAGTGGAGGACGTCGGTGCAGTGGTGACTATGCGCCGATAGAGGTTTAGATGGTGGTGGAGCACTGGTGCAAAAGTTGTGGATAGGTAAGCGGTGGACGACGGGTAAAAACCTAGCCCGATCTTGGTCGGGCCGACAACGGTGTCGTTCAAGCGTCACTCCCTCTCCCAAGGGCGTTATCATGTCGTCTCATTGCCTCTATCGAGCGGCCGGGTGAAAGCCCAATCCCGGTTCTCTTGGGGACCTCGACTGACGGCGGCGGCGATGCTCCATCGATTCTCTTCTTGGAGACGTTGTCCGGGCGCCCCCTGCCGAAACCTCCCAAACAACCGGTGCAAGCTCGCTCTAGGTTCATGTCCTCTTGTGTCGGCGTCCTAGTTTCAGCAAGTTGGCCACTTCGGAGGGTCTAGGGGGAGAGCGGTTTCATTCTTCTCTCTCACTCTCTCTCTCCCTCAATTCCAAAAATGTGGATAGAATGGGGTTTTCTGTCGGTTGTAAGGGTTGGATTTTAGGCAATCTCAACTGTAGTTACTTTATTGGCTTAGCGACGGTCAGTCACGCTTAGCGGCGACCGTTCCGGTGCTAGCATTCTTCTGTGTCTATGTGTTAGAGTTGTTGGTGTGTGGGTGATGATATTCTTTCGTTTTTCTAGTTACGACCCTACAAGCCTGTAACTTTGTAATTTTTTCCTACTTTATCAATATAAACTTCGTATTGTCTAGTGTGAGTCGTTAAAATAAAAAGAAATCAACGATGGGTTCTCAGGCGTACTATAGTGCTAGATCAAAACTAGTCTGGAATCATAAGCTAGATGTGAGAGCGTGCCTACATTAGAATTGTTAAGTGTATGGAACCAAAGTATACCTCTTGCGTGGAAAATGTATCACTGAATCCTTGAAACAATTCTTCCTTTCAGGCCAATAGGACTCACAAAGAGGTATGACATGAAATGGTCCTGGGTCAAGTTCAGTGATGTCTTATTCCCGCATGGAGAGTTAAATTGGAAAAAAAAGCATATAGCTAATCTACAATCATTACAAGATACTGAAGAACTGGCCTTTACCAGTTAAATCTTCCCAAGAGTGCAATTGATCGAACATGTTTCTCGTATACATAACTGTAAGATCTTACTTTTTTTCCTGTAGAACACCACCACTAACAACTAACATAGATGGACCACACAACAATTCACCTGCTGATGTACTGAGTTTAGCACTTTGAAGAAATTAAGCTTCACCAAAGCATCTGCATACACACTTGAAGAAACTTGCACGGTCAGCCTGCACTGCACTGCTCACTGATGCAGCACAAAACCGCCCAGCTCTCCTAGCAGAAATCCTGCAGGCTCCAGCAGCTTCTCCAGTGGCTGCGTTGCGCGGTGGATTCTGCTAACGATGAGCGTGGATGGACGGCAGCATTTGCTACCACAAACAAACACATATGCATCTCCGGCGGTCCTCAAACTTTTCACAGTGGCAACAAAAATACTTACCCAACCAATCTAATGCCGTTAGCTCCCGAATTTGTTTGATGCAACTCCAACAGTGGTTTTCAGATCATATGGCCTTACTGCCACTCCTCTTCACGTACGATTGCTTATTATTTGCTCAGCCTTTGAGTTGATCGTATTCGTAGCCTTGTCCTGCGCATTTGGAGTGTTTTTCTTTTCCTCTTGAGCATCACGTAGCTCATCGCTTTTGTCCTCTTCAGTATCAGTTGGCTCATCAGGTCAGGTGTGAGCAGCAACCCGGTGACTTGGCAAACATATCCTTCAGATGAATGCACTAACCACAACAAAGATAAGATTAAGCCGGCTTTATTTTTTTCTGATTAAGATATAAGATACATATTTTATCTTAGTTTAACATGTTTTTCAAACTATTAGTTGCTTCCTTGCTGCATGGTCTAAACCAGATAACATCGAGAGGCTCCTGGCGCCATTGCCTGCTTCAGAGCCTGAATCCAATGCACGAGAAGGATTGTCACCCCCAAGTGGCTTGTTCAGAGTCTAAAATATGTGAAGCCCTCTTCAATAGAGAGAGTGACACCACAATATAACCATGGCGACTGTAATGTAGCATACACACGCAGGGAGATGATGACGGTGTGACCATGAACTCGTAGCGGCTAGGTGCTATGTTGATTGGAGAGAAGTATTCATAATCAGAGCCCCGAAGATGTAGGTTTTGGCTGAACCTTGTTAACAAATATCGTGTGTTGTTGCGACGGGAACAGTGAGGAGACGGTGGTGGGAAGCTTCAGCGACAAGGAGAAAGAGGTAGTCGGCTTGGGTCAATGACGAGGACGGGACTCTGGGTCTTGCCGAGCTCGGGAAAGGCGTGGACAAGGTAAGGACAGGGACGGCGAAGCCAACAACGGCCTCATCAGGGCGCAACGACGTCCCGGCCGACGCCAAGCGACGGCCAGAGCTTGCGACGGTGGCAGCGTAAAAGACAGAGCAGAGCAACGACCGCGGGGAGCTTGATCGTCGCCATCAATGACGCCGAGCGCCGGTGGGTCGAAACGGCGAGGGATTAAGTCACAAAACGTCCATAATCAAAGGGAAAATTATAGGGAAAATTAAGGAGGAGAGGTGGGGAGTAAAACCTCCTCGATCAATTTGGGAAAACGGCTAAAGAGAGAGGCGAATCTATCAGGAACTTGCTAGGGTTCGCATGAGGAGTGAGAGAGGGGCAGACAGCCGGAGGTGGAAGAAGGCCCCAATAGGTGGGGCCACCTGTCAGTGGCGGGCGCGTGCCGGCTCAGTTCGCACGGGAGAGAGGCCGGGGAAGAGAGAGGCGGCCCAGGTGGAAAGGAGAAAGGGAAGGCGGACGGGTCGAGCTGAGAGAGGGAAATGAGAGATGGGCCAGAAGGGGCCAAGGAGAGGGAGGATGATTTATTTTAAATTTTTCTTTTTTTAGAAAACTCTGTTATTGTTACATTAAAATTATTTATAATGCTCGAAAATTTTAGTAAAAATTGTTTAGCCTTTTTGAAGCCTGGGGAATTTAACAAAAAAATACACACACCAACTTGAGTTGAATCTTGGTAATTTTTTAATTGTTGAAGGTTATTTTTGGTTTTTACAAAGGGTGCGACAGGCTAGAGTTGAGGGAGGAAATATGGACTGTTTCTGGGTGGAGACACCGATGGCTATCTTTGGGCCAAAAGCCCATCCTTAAGGCCCAAACATTTGATTATAGATGTATCCTCTGAACCCCAAAATATGTTCTTGGGTGAGATTGCAGTACAATGCCACTATGCCTGGTATTAAGAGAAACATTAGGATACAATTAATCCATATCGAGTTATTTCTTATCTCTATTCACACACACACACACACACACACACACACACACACACACACACACACACACACACACACACACACACAGGTCCCAGAGGCTTAATACAGTAATCCACATATACAGTACACCTCTCCAGCTTTCAAATGCCATTATGCCAATTAGACAAAGATCATAAGTTGGATAAAATGTGAGAAATATGACAGATATTAGATGAACACAAGGCATCTGAAAATTTGGCAAAAGCTTTTTCTCAGTCTTGGCATCCTCTCGGAAGAGAGATTATACAGGGCATTCATTCAGTTTGTCAATGACCCCCAAAAAAAGGTTAAAATGCAGAAACTAAACTTTACAATGGTGCATCAGCTGACTACATCTGTTGTACATTTTGGTGGTTTTTCTTCTGGCACATCAACAGTTACCATTATACAACACATCACATGCAAAAAAGAAAGAAAGAAAAACAAAAACGAAATATGATGGAAGGGACCAGAAGTGTTGGCCAATTCCTCAGGTCCCTGCAAACGTTTGTGCAACGAAAAAATCCAGGGCTCAGGGAGGGCAAGCCACCACCATGGCTGTGCCATCCTTGAAGAACAATGGTCAAACTCCCCCTAAAACGCGACGCAAATCGCCGCCCAGACGCCTTATTATTGTTGTCCCTTGCTCGAGAGCCTCCGCTTGTATCGCTTCAGCACGGAGGCCAGGTTCTCCTTCCCCTTGGGGAAGGCGACATCCCCAGCTGCGGTGCCGCTCCTGCCCTTGCGCCCTGAGACCGCGGTCTCCACGTCCTTGATCATCTCCAGGACCACTGATGCAGTGGTGAAGGAACCACGGATCGGCCTTGGGATGGAGTTTGTTGCTACCAGGCTACTGTGGCGTGGACTGTTGAGCACCCGGATATCTGTGTGAAGGCACGCACATGCACTGAGGGCGCTCCGAGGCTTGGAGAATGCAGGATCCAGGATGCCCTGCATTACATTTGAGCGAAAAAGAAAGATTGACAGAGTTAGTCTTGTACATTGAAAATGAGCAGTTGCAGGTTTGCAGTTAAGTCTTGGGCACTGAAAAACAACATTCAAATTCAGAATAGTTCAGGACTCAAATAGCTCACCTGAAGACGGTTGAGAACATACGTATACTTTCCCCAAAGCTCTGGCCTGCTCTCCACCAGAGACAGGTCTAGCACCCGGCGGATGCACCAGACACCAAAGCTAACAACGAGGGAGGCGCGCCAGATGCAGTCGTCACCGCAGTTGGGTAATACACGCATGTACTGGATGTCTGCCTTATCACATGGTGGTTGCTGAGTATCACCAAGCAGCAGTTGGTTGTCACTGGTTCCTTGTTGCAATAGCTTCTCTACCGCAGCAACTTGATCAATCAGATCTTCGTCGCTGCCACCGTTTTGCTTGAACAGCCACCCTGATCCTTCTAGCTTCAGGAGCTTCGAGATACAGAATCTAAGAGACTGAAGAAGCTTCGCCTCGGACTCCTTGTAAGAGAAATCATCCTTGGTCATGCCACCCGATCTGCCTGCAGGGTTGAACTCGCTTTTAGTGAGCTCTGCGCTCGACACACCAAACAGCTGCTCAAAAGGTTGCTTAGCCCAAAGGGATCTCACACTTGGGTTTGGGCTCTGTTGCATGGAGAAGATATCCCTTGGGAGCTTAGGTGGAGAAAGCTCGTCAAATGCTAAGGGAGCTGCAGGCCTGGCCATTGAGTTTGTATATTGAGATCTTTCTGATGCAAGCCTGCTAAGGTATGACTGGGGTCCAATAGTACCACCACCCAATTTTGATTCATTCAACAGAGCACTCCTGCTTGCAGCAATCAGTGCAGATATGTCTGGTGAGCTGTGATACTTCTTTGAGTAAGCTGATGAACCAGCATTTTCATTCCCGTCAAGAGTGGAAGGGTCATAATAGGATCTTTCTGCCATCATGGTACCTATTCGGGATGTTGCTGCAATCTGTGAAGGAGTAGCTCCCAATGAAGCAAGCAGATTCTGGTTACGAGCATGCATGACAGAATCGACATAGGTTGGCACAGCGGATGCAGAAGATTTTGGTAGTCGCTGTGGGTCTAGTGGCATACTAGAGTAAGGATTTCGATTAGCATTCATCTGTTTTAGGTATGACGCGAGTTGATACCCATGAATCGTTGCAGGTTGGTAGAACTGGTTGTTGTCTGAGTATGATGGTGCACTAAAATTTGAATTTAATCTTGCACCTTGATCGAGTAAGCTGTTGTTTGAACTCTGCAGCTGCATACTTTGTAACTGCATGCCCTGAGACCAGGCTGATGACCCAACGTTAGTGCCCATCTGAAGCCCATATGTCAGATCCAAATTCGACATCTCATTCTTAGTAGACATCAGATCCCTTGAGCTTCCCAAGAAGGCAGACCCTCGTAAATTGTCTCTCACCACGGGACTCTTTGGGATTTCATTAGCTTGATTGTCTGCTCTTACAGCTGAGCTAGGTGTTCTCACGTCTAGCCCAAGCAAGATGTCAAACCTTTTAGAGCTAGCTTCTTGAGTGAGTTTCCCATGATAATCAAAGAGATGCCCCCAGAACTCATCAAGTATGGCTGCTAGTTGCCTCCTTGCTGCACGGCCCAAACCAGATAACCTCGAGAGATTCCCGCTGCCATTGCCTGCATCTGAGCCTTTCCCCCTGCTGAAGGTAAGAGATGGTGGGCCATCATCCGATGCACAGGAAGGATTGTTGCCTCCAAGTGACTTGTTGACAGACTCTAAAATATTTGGAGCTTCCTTATCATTGTCCATCAAAAGACCTGGTTCTACTTCAATATCCCTTTCAGCTGTGCTCTTGGAGTCCACACTCTCTACTGTACTTTCCTCAGTCACAATAGCATTAGAAATCGGCTCCAGAGGCTCTGGCCAGTCAACAGCAACGACTGATTTTGACTCTTCAGGAATAAATGATGGAGAGTGACATGTTTCAGGAGCGGTAGATGTATAAGCAGTGGAATGTTGAGAATCATGATCAGATTCTATAGCTGTGTCTGAACTATCAATGTACTCCAGGGCTGATTTCAGACAACCCTCAGGCTGATCCCTAGGAGAAGGGACAACATCAGATCTCTGATCTTCCTCGTAGGTAAGATTGCCCGCAGAAGTCTCTTCTCTGTCTTGAGTAGTATTCAAGAGCTCTTTCTGAGAAGGCACAGACCATTCCTGCTGTAGTTCAGCTTCATGACTTCCTGATTTCAGCGGTGTAACAGCCATGTAGAGTGAAAATGCAACAGAGACACAAGCCACTGTGACAAGAACTGTAGATGGAAATACCACAGGGCTTCCAGTATTCCCCTTCAGAGTATTCATCCAGCCACTGTCACCAAACAGCATTTCTGCCATAAAGATGATATTCAAAAACAGCATGAGGAGAAATGCAAGAAACGTTAATATCTCCAGATGCAAAGACACTCTGTGGGCACCCATTATCAATCTTGACGAGGCAACACGGAAAAGTGGCACGACTGATGATGGAAGAAGCATGGCCTGGATAATCTGGCAGATTATCAGTAATTGGTATATTCCTTCAGCACCGGCAACCTTTGCGCAGTACAGAGCAGGAACTATGGCAAAACCCTTCAGTATCAGATGATGCCCCGAAAGAGGAAGATTAATGCCAAACAAATGCTGCGAAATCACTTGGCTACCAATAGCAGATGTCAACGAGATGATGTGGCTAGAGAAGAGAAGGACCACTAAAAATAAAGTTGGAGCCATAGGGTTTACAAATATCTGCAAAATGATAAATGTTAGGTAGTATGTATCACTGTAGGATTGCTACAGAAACAATATTTCTTCCGCACCAGCTTAGCATATCACAGGGTGAAGTAGTAGGAAATATAGTACTAACCTGGTTCATTAGTTCTACAACATCTTGAAAGGTGAGAAGAAGGGTGTTAGTGGATTCAGCTGCCGCAGAGTTCATTAAAGCATGATTCACCAGAAAAATTCCAGTAAAAATAAATAATACTGAAAACAAGTGATCATGAAATAAGGCACCAAGGGCAAAGGCAGGTCTTTTCTGACCCTGAAAAGAGATTATTTGATTAGCAAACATGGATACAAGCCGAAAAAAAAACTAACCAAAAGCATAAGACACGAAGGGCAATGAACTGTAGCTGGTTTTGCTGTCAAACTCACCAATGCTATCCATTTTTATACATTTTAGGTAATATATCATACTAGCAAACCTAAGGCAAAGACCTCATGAACACTAGACACTCACCATTAGTGAACCAAAATACGTACAAGCAAAAGTAAAAAAAAAAGGGTCACAGTTTTAGGGAATAAACATTTACTCAAGGAACATTCTAAATTTGTGCTTGTCAATCAGAATAGTATTCCGCATCCCAGGTGCACATGTTTCCCGCGTCTTTCTTTAATAGTGGAGTAACTCCTAGTTTGCATGTGGCACAATAGCTTATTAAATACTATAGTTTCATTGGCCATAATTGTTAGTTAAGCACCAAACAGGATCAAGTGAGAACAAATCCTTTCACTAACGATGAGCATGCTTAACATAATGCTGCAATTCGCTAGAAGATGTTTCTTGGTGTTTTGAAATTAAGTTAATGAACATCACTTCAACTCTATGCAAACAATTGGAACATGACCAACCATATCTTTTTCAGTTGGATACAGCGTACCCACAAACCACTGGATCGATTAGAACAAAAATGTTCTCCACTACATCCGATATTAGACTGGTATAACTAGTCTAATATAGTGACCCCCTTGCTATCAGTTTGGAATTTCTGAACTGTTCTAAACACGAGCAAAGCTAGCAACATGTGTCATTGTGTGGTGTAAAATAATTACGGCATTGCCATTGTCCACCAAATGCCCCCTCCCCCACCCACTTAAAACACATTAAATCAAATAATTCTAACTATGTATGGGCACAAAGAAGCATCATAATTACCTGAACAACTGATGAATGGATGTAAAAGTTGTGTGCCATTATGTTTGCACCAAGAAGAGCCATCAGAGAATAAGCACTTTCACCACTCAGCTTGGGGAAAATTACGTTCGTTGTGAGAGGAATTTGTGGCTGGCTGACCAATAAACCAAGAACATAGCAAAGAAGTGCAAAGCCTGCAATGCAAGCATTTAATGTCCCCGCCATCTTCTTTCCCTACAATAGGTATATAAGAGTAACTGACAAATATTAACTCCAACATCAGATTACAATATAGGTTTGAAGTTTTCTAGATGAAATAATATTCTTCTTTACCAGGTGTGATATAGCATATGGTAGCAGATTAGGAACAACCGTTGCAAAACATATCCCAGTGATGAGATCGTCATATTCAAATAGAAGATTGAATCCAAGTGCTATGCCAAAAACCTGAAATTGCCAGATATTACAATCAGAACAAAGCATGTGCAAAACATGGAAGAACTAATCTGCTAGGGCCTCAGGTGCTAGATATATTTTGCCAAGTTAAAAAAAACATGCAGCATGTATGACTGAAACTTCTCAGACTCAGATCTCAGATTAAATATCAAAAGGAAAAGAGACTATTGCTAGGAAGCAAGGAAATACCATCGTCAATTCTGATGTCAACAAGGACAATCCTGCTTGAACACCCAGAAAGATGCACGTTGGCCTGCTGTATTCTTGGTGGCAGATCTTTGTTCCATGTGAAAAATATGAAAATGTCAGCAACCCCGAAAGAAGTTCACGAACCAAACGAATAACATAGAAGGATCAAAGCACACTGTTTACAGGGAAGGTTTTTTTCCTCCGCAAAATGGCCAGCTAGAAAGGGAACCTGAGATGAGCAAAAGTTCCTTTTCCACCATTTCCAAAAATAAAACACCTCCTTTGTTTACTATCACAACATATACACCATAAGGGCAAGAAAAAAGAGGATTCTTTTGCACAAGTTAGGTCCAAGTGAACTATCATTTTCTTTATCAACAGGAATTCACATACGAGATTTAGGACCTTTGTGATGCTGCTTTTCCTACTCATCAGAATTCGCTCAAAGGTTCAATTCAGGATCAAACCATCATCATTATACCATTGCGAAGTGACAACCAATGTTGTTGACTGAAGATGAGGATGATGAATCCACTACAAAATCAAAGGAAATAGATCAGGTAAAAAGCATCTCGATACCTCAGCGAGGCTCCTCCCCGTGACCGTGCCAATGCAAGCGGCGAGATACTGGCACAGGATGGCCATGAAGTTGAAGAGGAGAACCAGCAGCACGAGGTCAAACCCGAAACGGGACCCTGCCTCCACCGCGGCGACCCATTTCCCGAGGTCAATGTACCCCATCGAGATCAGCAGCGCCGGCCCGAGCCCGTGGAACAGATGAACCGCGCCGCCGGAGAATCCGCCGCCGGCTGCGGCGGCCGCCGGAGAATCCGAGCTATGCTGCTGCCCATCCATGGCGCCGCAAAAAAAAAAGACTTGTTTCCTCCTCTCCTAACCCAGCTTAGTCACTGAGCAAGAAGACGAGCTATGAACAGAATCTGATCTCTCAAACACCTAGCTTGGGGCATGGGGCTTGTGCTGAATTTCTTGCCGATGAACTGACATTACAACTCCACTACCAATCATCAAGGAAATCTGCAGCAAACATGGTTTGGTTAATTAATTAGGGGGGAAAACATGGATTTGGATTAGAGCAAAGTGAAGCACAAAGACAAGAACAAAACCCAAAACAAAAAAAAATCAATCTGAAGTTCATCACCAGCAACCTCAACAGAAAAACAATTGAACTCGGGATGGATCTGATCTCCAGCATACGCCAGCGCGGTGAGGCTAAGAACAGCAGAGGAGCCAAGAACAAGAAGGCAAGAGAAATCGAAGGAGGAAATTGGGGGAAACCGGGAGGAATCGCGTGGGGGCAGTAATGCAAGAATCATACCTCCTCCTGCTCTTGGGCAGCTAATCCCCAGGATTAATTAGCAAAAAAATCACAGCTTTTTCCCCCATCCCTGGGTCCTCCTTATCTACGGGGAGGAGGAGAAGAAGCTAGCAGAACAGCAAAGGCTTTCACAGCTTTCAGCTCTCCTCTCTCTCTCTCCCCTCCATGCTCTTTTTTCTTCACTATGTTATTTTAATTATTTTTTGTTTTTTTTTGGCTGATTTTTTTGTTTATATTATTTGGAAGATTATGTGCTTACTGTGTAGTGTTCCCCACGTTCACCAGTGAATGGACTTAGTCCATGCACCAGTGAGTGATACTCCTAAAGGCTGAGTTCGTATGGACCCTTGGATTGGCGGTTTGAAAAAAAAAATCATTGACACATGATTAATTTAGTATTAATTACAATAAATTCGAAATATTTATTTTAAAAAACTTGTATATAAAATATTTTTATATAGAAAGCATGCTACTGAAAACATAAAAATTATCGTCCCAAAACACAAAAACAAACTCAACCAAAGTGATAGACCCCTCTTGGAAATAATTGACTTCGCTTTTTTGGCTTCTCACCAACTATGGATGTAACTAGTACTAATAATACTATCACTTAACAGTGTCTAATTAAGTCAAAAACATGGAAGAACTTTCAGCAATGTGAAGCATGGATAGGGAATGAATTTGCTGCTAGGTTTGGTGTGTTATGATGGTGCTCTCCAATAATTCAAAAGCACTGTTATTAGAAATAAGCAAGATTGCATTGCAAAGCAACAAAATTATCACATTATTAGCATTTTTGCCTTGTTGTGCTTTCACTGTTGGAGAGGCTTGAAAGTGTCAACGTGGCTAATCTTTTGCATATGCTTTTGAGGTTGACAGTAGTCATGCTGTTTGGCCGCATAGGCTGCTTTTCGCATCCCCACGTTTTGGACAGTATTTTTCTTTCTTTTGGGAAAGGTTGTGTTTGAGTGGATCTTTTTTTCCGTGAATTGTACGGGGATTTAATGACTTAGTTAAAAAATTATCTGAATCTGATAATTTATCAAGAGGTCAACCAAAAAATCTCGCTCCCCACCTATTACTCCTTCCATTACAAAATATAAATCATAATTACCACTAATAGAAAGACCAAAAAATATTATCACATTCTCGTTTTGATCTATTTAATTTAATAAATATAATGCATGTGTCCAATGAAATTAGAGATCGTGAGGATGAAAGATTCATTAAAAAATAAATTTCGGGGACGGAAAGTTGATGAAAAATTCATTAAAAAATAAATTTAGGGACAGAAAGTTGCTAGTTAATTATATGTATACGCGCTATGTTTTATATTTTAGAATGGAGTGAGTAAAAATTCTAATGATTTGTAGTAATAGGCATTCTAAGGTCACTCTTAATGCAAGATTTCACCATACCGCAGTTTTCAAGACGTGAAACTTACATGAAACATGTCTATTTCTCAATGTATAGTTTCATCGCACCTTTTTGGTCCCATCGATATCTTTTTTCCTCTCTTCCGTTTCTTCCGCCCTCGTGCGTCGCGGCGAGGACGGAGGAGCTCACGACCGGCGAAAGAGCCCATGGTCGACGGAGCCCGTAGCAAAGCTCCCGCTACGGCCGACGGAGATAGCGGCAGCTCCGCTCGTCCTCGCGCCCGACCGGCGGAGACCGTGGCAGCTCTCGCTCGCCCCGCGCCCGGTCGACGGAGCTCACAGCGGAGCTTCCGCTCGTGCCCGCGCCCGTCCGCCCACGATGAAATGAATCTGAGTCCTCGGTGGGACTTTCACGTGATTTCCAACGTTGTAGAAACCGGGCTGACTCGTTTCGTGAGGATGAAACGATTTCCCCCTCTCTCTCTTTTCAATTTTATGAAAAAGTTGATGTGACATTCTATTTAGTATACATGAAACCTTATTAAGACTGGCCTGTCTAACAGATTGTGCCATCATTGGAGAAATTCATTAATAACAGTTCAAAAGCAATTAATGAACACTTTAAAAAATATCTCTAAAATTTGAGAGAAAGGTTTACGTCTTCGAGCCAAATATCGGTGGGCCGACTTGCAGAACTGTTGAAAATCAGTTGAAATGGTTTTTTTACGAATGTTAAAGACCAGATGTGGGGGTTAACTGTTTTATACCAACGGCTTGTACATACTCCTTACCTATAAAATAATTAATCACTAATATGTGGTATAGTACGAATCATGTCATCATGATATAGATATATATGGTCCACAATCAACTAGTAGTAAATAGACATTGCGAAATAAATGCATGAATTTGACAACAATGAGAAATAAAACTATATTATAGTAATTAGTAATAAGTGAGGAAAGGTCGGTGGTCGGTGGTCGGTGGTAGCATGGCCTGGAAGAGAGAAACGTGGTAGAACACATCAAGCATAAAGTTACGAGTCATTTCATGCCGTGAGAAATATATAGGATAGAAACTTATAGTGATACGTGTTAATTCACTATAATTCAACGATACACAATATTAAGATACTCTATTATTGATCACCAACAAATAGACCATAATTAGGATCATATCAGTCGATCGAACGATGACACATGCATAAACCACGAATATAAACCACATCACACACATATGACGACTGCTGAGGAAATCATTTGTAGTCTCGGTTTATAACCTATTTTAGTTTTGAGTTGTAAACCGAAACAACAAAAATAGAACTAAAGATGAATATCTTTAGTATCAGGTAAAATAACCAAACTAAAATGAATCTTTAGTCCTAATGTTAACACACCAATCGGAACTAAAGATTTAGGCGTCAGCAAAATGTCTTTTTTGTTTTTCTCATTGTTTTTTGTTGTCGCTGTTCTCGGTTACCATTTCCAAATATCCATCACAAATTGATATCACTAAATATCATCTAAAGATCAAATTGACATCACAAATCTTATCTCCGAGCCACCGCCAGGCCCGCACGCATTTCCCCTCTGAGCCACGGGGCCGCCGCCATCTCCTAGCCGTCGGCCCGCCGTCACCCACCGTCGTCCGTTGCTCGCTATCGTGTGTCGCCGCCCCGCCGTGTGCTAGAAGGGGAGGAGGTGGGGGTGGCGGAGGCGGAAGGGAGGAGGCGGGGGATGGAGGACGAGTCGGCGGCTCGGAGAGGAGATCGGGCGCCGATCGGGGGACGAACCGAGGAGATAAGGTGTCGATCTGATTTGAGGCGAGGCGCATGATTTTTTTTCGCTCTTTGGTCCCAACTGGTATAAATAACCGAGACAGTGTTGATCTTTAGTTCCGATTAGTAACATCAATCGGGACTAAAGATATTGGAGGTCTGACCCGATCTAAAGATTTTTTTAAACCGGGAGTTTGTCCCGGTTAGTAACATGAACCGAGACTAAAAATCATAAAGTTCCATTGTACTTTTTAACCAGGACTAAAAATATTTTTTAATTTTGGTTTTTATTGACTTCAAAATTATTGTGAATTTTGACAGATGAATTAAAGACCACTTCTTCGATAGTAGACATATGTTCTTAGGATCTCGATAATACCGAGCAATATATAGGTTAGTTATCAGTTTTATTTTCTATAATTACATACGGGTTCCACTCTAATTTCTACACATCTTTGTGCATGAATTTCTTGTGTGGTCAACGCAAAGCAACATGAAGCGGTAGACTACATGTGACAGCTCCGGTGTATATGGACCTGGTTCGTGCAGGTGCATCAGCTGGGTGATTCGATCACAATGGAGGAGATCCCACGCGAGCGGCGCCCAATGGACGGCGCCGATGCACTCACTCTCACTACCCTCTCTCCAATGCACATGTCCTCACCTCATAGGGTCCCAAACAATGTAAAATTATGCCATTATACATATATATAAAGTATATTTGTGCGTGCCATATATATATATAGTGCACAACATCATGTCTGACCACTTTATTTTTCTTCTACTCCATTATTCTAGTCGTATTTTTCTTCTACTCCATTATTCTAGTTGCCAACGTTCCAGATGCCGTGAAAACCGACACGGCTCTCGCCCATGCCTCAGGGTAACGAAACGGAATATGCGCGGTATGGTTTGAAAAATTTCGGGAGAATTCAAAATTTTTGGAGACTTTTATTGAAAAAATACATCAAGTAGATCTCGATTTTACAAGAATTATGGTATTTTTTTACATGAAAATACACATTTCTTTGGCCCTTAAAAAATCGTTTTCAGTTTTAGGAAAAAGAAAAAGAAAAATTGTACTGTTGGCGCTGTACTGTTCATCCGGCCCAATGAAGCCCAAATCGTTCCCCATCCATCTATACCCCTTTTCCCAGGGTTTCAATCCGGCACCAGATATTTTCTCCCCATTCCTCAGCGCATGTGAGCGGCGGCGGCGACAGATCTGCGCGAACCGCGGCCGACGAGGGTTTTTTCGTGCAACAAGCGGCGGTTTTCGCGGCGGCACAGGCGAAACCCGCGGAAGAAGGTACGAACTTTCCTTTCGTTGTTGGAGCACGGCTTTCGTCGGCGTTCGGTGGCTTTCGTCGGCTTTAGACGAAATTCGTCTGTATGTGGAGCCGTTTCGCGCGGTGTTGGCGACACGACTTTCGTGCTCGGCAGGGACGGCTTTCGCGAGGGAAGCGACGAAAGCCGCGGTTGTTACGCATACATACCACGAAAGTGACAAAAAACTGTCGTGTATATGATGCGTTTATATGATGTTATGTATTATGCATGTGTGAAATTAAGCAATCCTACGGATTTTACGAACGACAATATGTTAGCTCATAGATTATATTACATATGTTAGCTCTAATAGGCAATATATTATACATGTTAGCGCTAATTTAAGTTTGGATAGCTGATTGTATTAAATTAGTTGTGAACTTGTGATGAATCACTAATGATATGTTATGCTTAAATGTTATGCTTACATATGTTTGCAGTAAGTTGTTAAGATGTTTTACATGTTAATTTGTCAATTGTAGGTTCAAAATGGCAGACCAAGACATCGTGTGGGAACATGGAACAAGGCAAGGTGGTGGTTTCCATTGCAAATATTGTGGTGCCAAGAGGAATGGGGGTGGAGCCACAAGATTTATGTTTCATTTGGCTCACCGTGGCGAAGGAGTGAAGTATTGCACCGCCGTTCCACCCGATGTTAGGGATTTCTTTAGGCGGCACCTGGAGAGAAAGGAGCAGGCTGCTGATGAACGAAAACTTGAGAAAGCAAGAAAGGAGGATGCAGCTGCAAGAAGATATACTCATTTAACTGCAGAGGCTGACAAGGAAGAGCAGATGGAGGCGGCGTTGGCAGCATCGCGCCACGAGGCGGAATACAGAAGGGGTGTAGAAGAAAGAGGTGGTGTGTACGAACATGGAGGTGGAAGTGGAAGTGCAAGTGGGCGAGCCTCACCTTCCCGATCAAAAGACAGTCTTCTAGGGGTGGAAGTGACCCCATCACTGATTTTATGAGGCGATCAGCTTCGAGTAGAGAAGTGCCTTCGCAGCGTGTGCGAGATTATAACATCACTTCGGCGAGATCAACGGTGTAGCCTAGGATTGACACAAGTTGGTGGTCAAAGAAGGAAAAGTTAGCTAAGGACGCAATTGGAACGGCGTGGGCGAAGTTTTATTACACTGCCGGCATTGCTCCACGGCAAGCGGATAATCCATACTTTGTCAGTGCCGTTAAGGAAACACAGAAGTGGGGTGAGTAAATGTTTCCTACGATTCATTTTTACATTCATTTACTTATTGTGCGTGCGATGAAGTAATAAATCATTTATGCAATGCAGGAGAAGGGATCGCATCCCCAACTGGACGTGATATCGATGGCAAGTACCTTGATGTAACTGTGGCATACGTGGAAAAGAAATTTGAAAAGTTCAAGGATGATTGGCCAACATATGGTGTGACCCTAATGTGCGACTCGTGGACTGGACCTACTAGAATGGCAGTGATCAATTTTTTGATCTATTGTAATGGCATGATGTTTTTTCATAAGTCCGTGGATGCTACGTCATTCAGCCAGGACGCTGTCAACTTACAAACCGTAAGTACCCCATTACATCTACTAATGTTATGTCACAACAATTGACGAGTGCTTACTTTACTATATTTATTGATGTAGGAGATAAGGAAGGTAGTTCGCGACGTTGGTTCCGAGCATATTGTTCAAATTATTACGGACAACGGAGCAAACTACAAGAAGGCCTGCAAATTGGTAAAACAAGAATATCCTCATATTATTTGGCAACCTTGTGTGGTACACACTTTAAATCTTGCATTAAAAGATATTGGAAAAATTTCTGAGCATACGGCGGTAATTGAAAGTGCAAGGAAGATATGTTGTTGGTTGTATAACCACACTAAACTATATGCTATGATGAAAGAGGCCATTGGTGGAGAGCTTGTCGGTGGAACATCACCCGATTCGAAACGAAGTACATGTTCCTCGACGGCTTTCGAAAGAAAAAAAACCAGTTCATGCAATGGGTTGCCTCATTAAGTTTTTGAATAGTAAATTTGTATCGACTGCGGAAGGCCGATATGCCCATGGGTGCCTCTCTAGCATGGAGTGGTGGGAAGGTTTGGAGTATGTGGTTGGAGCTGTGCAACCACTTTATTCATTGCTTCGATTCGCTGATCAAGATGAAATACCCAACATGAGTGAGTTCTTAATGCGATTTGAAATTTCGAAAGGTGAATGGGAAAGCTTATTTGGAAACGACAAGGCGAAGTACACTTTGTATAGCTCTATTGTCAAGCGACGTGTGCAAGATGTCGTGGAGGACACTCTTATGTGGGCAGGTACGTGATTACAGACATTTTTATTTTTTCACTAGGAATACAAACTCATATACACTTCCATGTCGATTGAAATTTTGCAGCTTCCGCCTTGAGTCCAAGGACACATTATGGATTCGTCACGACGGATCAATGCTTTATTGGCCTACGCAAGGCCTTCGAGTGGATGACCGACATGAATACAGCGGCGTCGGCCATTTATAAGGTGGAATATTATCGTCGAAAATTGGGGGAATTTAGCAAACCCCTAGCAGAGACGATGGCTTTAGACGGAAGGACATCACCTTATAAGTAAAACTCAGTATTTAATTCTGTAAATGTGTAATGCGTCTTTTCTTTCGGTTAACGTGTAACTAATGACACTTTCATCAATGTGCAGCACAATGGTGGCTAATGTTCGGATCGGATACGCCAAACTTACGGCAGCTTGGGCTACGGATTGTTTCCCACTGCTGCTCATCTAGTGGATGCGAACATAACTGGAGTACGTTCGCACTCATCCATACCAAGGTCTGTAATAGGCTAACTCACAAAAAAGTTGAACAAGCTAGTGTACGTGAACTACAACCTCCGACTGAGGATTAAGCAGGCTGGAGGATACTTAAGACCTGACGACGACGACCCGCTTCAGAAACTTGCGGATATTTCATTCTATGAGACTAACAACAACATCAAGGCCTGGATGGATAGTGGTAGATCAAATGCTGACCCTGTGCTTGACGAGGACTCCGACGGAGGTGAGACCCCACTTCCATCTCAGCTTGTGACGGACCAAATAGACAAGGATGATTTGAAGAAGGCCACAGGAGATTCTTCCATTCGCAAATGGGCGGATAGGAATGTGGGGGCCACACACCTTGGGAAAAGAAAGACAATGAAGGGTCCTTCAACGAGAAAAGGCAAAAAATCAAAAACAGTCCTCAACGACGACTCAACAAAAAGCAGCCATTTGTCAAAGGATGATTCGAACGATGATGAAGGAGATGATGGGGACGATGGAGGCAACGCTGGTGGGCAAGCTGACACTACCGCACCTAGGACAGAACAATCATCTCCACAGGGCGGTGAAACTCCTGTGGCTCTTTGTTAATAAATTTATAAGAACACATCATTACTTTCTAATCGTTCTTGTGTACCACTCAACAGGTGAGACTGACTTCACCCATGCAACTCAGGACACTGATCATGGCCCTTATGAACCTCCGACAGCTCCACGACACACTACAATGAGTCATGGGGGGCAATATCCGACATACGGTATATGGCCAGAGTATCCGTCGCAATCGAGCTACACAGACTACAGCTCATCTAGTGCCGACAGTGCTTATCCTACTTACAGCTACCCTAGACCGAGTGCGGCTGACAATCCTCCTATCACTTGGGTGTACGAGTGGCAAGAGCCGCAGTGGTACGCTCAACTCTACAGCCAGTGGCAAACCACCGCTGCTTGGACTGGACAGACTTGGAATGAGTACAAGGCGGAGTTGCTCCGAACTAATGGGCTAATGATAATGTCCACCGAAGAATATTCATCGGCGTGCAGACAATGGAATCAATAGAATGCACATCTACAGCCATTCAGGTATCCTCTCCTTTGTTTCTAAACTATATGTTAATTGCATTGTGACTATGTGATATCTTCGTATCCTATGTTGGTGAATAATGAGGTTGTCGCTTTATGAAATGTTGTCTCCTATAGTCAAATATTAGCAAAGGGCATGCCAAAATTTTCAAAAAATTTCATACTTAGCCAATTTTATTGAGTACTTCTAATTTGTGCCAAAAAATTGATATTCTTTGCTGACATATCTCTATTTATGTGCCTGGCTCGGGCGAAATGTGCTCAGCCGCTCACCTCTTTGGTCATGAAGACTGCAACATCTGATGGCAAAATATGTGGATGCTTATTATCATTTTTATTTCCAGTAATGTTATGGGATCTATTTGCAACTTTGTAACATATGCTAAGACGAATATTTCGTTCTCGTTTCGTAATCTAATTATATCGTGATGTTGGCCAAACCAAGTTTATTATATCTTCCATTTGCACAAAAGGTTTTTATCATTCAAAATATATCATTATTTTTTGATTTTTTACTACATTTTAAACATCACATTAAGTATTCCCCCCGTAATTCATACAATCATACTTATATTAATTTTGTGCTTATTACTATAAAGTTTTTCACACACATATATTAGTGCAAATATCACATTTATGTATTCAATAATTTTAGTATTTATTCCTAATTTTTTGGACAATATTTACACATTTTTCACGATGGTTTCGCAATTTTCCGCACCATTTGTCACGGTTTTCGCGCGAAATTAACGAAATCCGCGGCACGAACGAAATTCTCCAAATTCAAATTGATGCACTGCTTACTGCCGTCGGCTTTCGTCGGCTTTCGTGAAAACCGGACGAAATTCACCATGCCGCCGAGGGGCAGCACGGCATGACCCTACGAAATCACAAACCCTGGTCGCCACACATATCACCTCTCCGTATTTTGGCCAATGGGATCGTGCCACCTGTCCATGCCTCGTACTGTGCAGCATTGCCTAGTTTATGGGCACAGTTTATGTGATGCTCATCGCTGTTCAAGGAACTGAGCTAGAGATTGTTATTGGGCATGAGAATATGTATATATTTTCTCTGATTATGTTCTATCCATGTCAGGAAAAATAATTTTGGCTACGACCGAAAGTTGATTTTTCTTAACAGAGATGAATTGAACAAACACAACAAAAGTTGGCAATTTTCCTTGGACAAACACAACAATTGAACAGAGAACTACCTAGCTTAAAGATGGCAATGGGCAGAAAAAAAACGTGTATCTGTGGGCACCTGACCCAGCAGACGCAAATACGGATGTGAACCTATGCCCGCGGGCACGGGCGCGAGCATAGAGTTGTGCCCAACGGACATTTGTATACGGGTAAAAAATGATTATGTCCGCATCCGCAAACCCGTAAACTCGCACTGACATGTGGGACCATGGCAGAAGAAGTATATAACATCAGATTCTAGGCTTTCATCCCAATTCTCAATTCCCAATTCCCACCACCAGCCGTAGCCGCCGCCAAGCCCGTCACCCTCACCGCCGCTCCGACGCCGTCATCTTCCCGCTACGACGTCGGACACGCCTCCCCGCAGTTGCACCCCTGCTCCGATGCCGCTGTCTCCACCCCGTAGGCCGCCGCTGTCTTCCCTGCAGGTATGCGGGCATGCCCACGGATAGCGGGCGTAGGCACAAAAATAATCTCGTGGGTGTGAATTTGTGATACATGTATCAGTATAAATTTTTGCCCGTTGCCACTAGCTAGATCTATATACATTGAATTACTGATGATCCATGCCATGAAATAATTTTTCAGCACTAACCTTTTACTGTTTAATTAGATGACAGCCCATTCCTCGTCCTCGATATATATTTTTTTATTCCTTTTGAAAAGTCTCAAGCCATGTCATCAAGCTAGTTTTTCGATCCATGTCTCAACAAGTTAAATTGCAACAAACAGATAACGGTGTCCTCTTGCACTTATCAATTTATTTATATACATATATAATGAAAAACGAAAGGGACCCCCTGCAAAGCCAATATGATAACAATAAAGCAAGAAACGATAGAGACTTGCCTCCCATTTATCCTGAATATATCTCATGTAAATTATTCATCCATTTGCTGATTGTTTATCCTTGAATCCACTCATCCCTATACGAGAGCCCACTCGAGCTAAGAGTTGACTAGTTAGCTAGAAACATTTGCTTTGTTAATCCCCATACACATCATGATATAAGAATTAAAGGGTGCACATAATTTAAACAATAGTGATACATCTTGTTTGTTCTTGCGTCACATATGTGCATCATGGAATATACTGTTATTAGGTGCGTAATTAATGCCCCTACCTAAGCAACGATTTTACAAGCATGCCGGAGTTAGTTAATTATAGGTTAAGTACGAGCACTGTGCATGTGATGTGGGCGGTGCCATTTAATTCATCCTTGCAAGTTCCAACTTACAACCCAGGAGTAAAAAAGGAAAGAAAAAAAAACAAGACATAACTAGGCTAGCTTTAAGTTGCAGTGGCATCTAAGGGCCTGATTGGTTCAGGAAGGAACTAAAAGAAGTCTCTCCATTTTAGTCTTTTTTAGACTCTAAACTCTCAAACAGGAGGAATAAAGACTAAAATACCATTAATTTATTAGTCTCTCTTAGAGATACTAATTGGGACTAAAACTTTTTTTTCGTGAATGTCCTTCTTTCTCTTCCGCATCGCGAATGAGGTACAAATAAATAGGGAAAATATAGTCTTTGTGCACTACAATTAATGAGCTTTAGTCCCTTTTAGTCCCTACAACCAAACAGGATGAGACTTTTTAATTCAGGGACTAATCTTTAGTTCCTTGACTAAAATGCCAAACAACACCTAAATATATGTTTGTAAATAAACTAAAATTGAATCATCTTTTACACTCCTTAGCTTAATGATGATGGTGAGTTCAATGATAGGTGAGTGATCAATCTGTCATCACAATTACAACCATGCTATGTGGATCCACAAACAATGAGGTAAATAGACATGTTAAGCCATCAAATAAAAAAAATAAAATTTTGAAGTGAGATATAAAATGATGATAATTAAATATGACCGAAAGATTTTACGAGGAAATAATTTTATTTTAAATTTTGAGATTTAAAGTGTATGTTAGGATTTTTTTATTCTCGTCATAGCGCAGGCCTCTAGCTAGTAGTATGTAAGATCTTAGTAAAGTGGTGCATAATATATCTCAAAGGATAAGTCAATAGGTAAGTACATTTAGGCAGAATATTTTTAAATATTACCCTTACGATTTTCATATAAGAAGTTGTAAAAATACAAGAAAAAATAGTTTTTTTCATATATTGAATATATCAAAACAACGTAAAATATAGAGATTTTTTCTTCTCATTAACATAATTAATTTGTAATTCTGCACAAATAATAAAACATATTAACCATTAAATTAAACATGTTATGCAAATTAAGTAATTTGTAAATTAACATGAGCTTTTCCACTATTGTCCAAACTCCAAAGGCAGATAGAAAGAGAGAGCACTGAAAACTTGGAACCCAGTGGATAGATTTGATTAATAACTTACTTTAATTTTTCTTTTGCGGGTCACAGAAAGTGACACCGGCTGTCACGAGAGAAAAGGAAATAAAAGACGAAAGAAAGCAACAGGTCACTGTATAGGAAGAAAGATGACACGGCTGCACGAATTAATAGTAAGTATTTAAAACAACAAAATAAATTAAGCGTGTTAACTATTATTACGACTGATCAATACAGTTTGCAAAAACAACAAAACTGTGTGCTTGGATTCAGGGTGTTGGGGCTCTCTAATGCCTTGCAACTTGTTTGACTCACTCTGAATAATATTACAAATTGCATGCAGGGTAGAGGAGCATATTATATACTGTGTGGTCTTGGATTTTTCCTCTGCTATTTATGTGTCTATATATCTACCTGAATGTTAATTTTTTTAGATATTTGTGTGGCCATAAGTTAATACCGGTTAGTTGGCGGCCAATATGTATATATAGCTATCATCAACTAGTCTCCTTTGCTCGTACAACATGTCACAGCTCACACGGCTGCCATATATGGTCAGCTATTTTTCTTGGGAGAACTTCTTTTGTGTGCAAATATTTCTTATGGACTTTAGTTTTGGCAAATAATTTGTTTTTGTTGAATTTTTTTGTTCAAACTTATGTTGATGAGTAAATTTCACATAACTCGTATGTATGCCCACTTGTAAAAACAATAAACAAATTCTAGAAATTTTCTCTCAAAACCCTATGCACATAAGCAAAGTAACATGTACAGAGAATCCCACATTTCACGTTTTTTCCGAACACGCAAAATGATTGCACATCAAAATATTAGAAAAAAAACTGAGTCATAATTACAGAGCAGAACGTAATCAGCCAGACCAGCCAATGCCAAAATGGGAGAAAGCTAAGGAACAAAACTCAAATCCAGGAACTACTAGAGCTGAAAAAAGTTACTCTGAACAACGGGAAGGGGCAGTGCCACGCTAATCTCCCAGGAAGACCCCAAAAGAAGCAGAACCCGCTAAGGATCACAGCAGACCCTCTGCTTGGATAGAGGCAAAAAACACTGAGACCAAGGAAAGGACCGACTCGAAAACCCTGAAATTACGCTCCTTCCACAACTTACAAGAGACCAGGAGAACCAGGGAGTCAAAGCTTGCCCGGAGGTGTTCCGACAACCGGTCCCTGCAGGACAGCCACCAGTCCTGGAGCCAGCTGTCATGCGGCAGGGAGAGGGCCGCATAGCCAGAAGAAGATAGCACCGAAGCGGACTGCCGAGCGAACACACGATCAAGAAGAATATGATTCACCGACTCAAGCTCTTGAGCGCAAAAGGGGCAGACCGAGTGACTATCGATGTCGCGCTTCTGGAGGAGATCAGCCGTCCAACATCGCTGCCGAAACACAAACTAGAGGAAGAACTTACATTTTGGTGGCCCCTTCACGCGCCAGAGGAGAGACACATCGGCCAGGGGGTGCTAGCCAAGGAAGAGCTCCTGGTACGCCGAACGCCCCGAGTAGCGCCGGTCACCGGTCAAGCGCCACACAAGATGATCCTCGGTGCCGGGCGAGAGCGCACATTGAGAATCACATCCCGGAGGAGAAGAAAGCGGGAGATGACCAAAACAAATAGGGCACGACGGATGTCGGCAACCTCGGCGTTGTACGCCAAGCTGAGGCAACCAAGCGCACACCATGGATGCGCCGAGGTACGAAGAAAAGAAGGTCGGGAGCCAAGGAGGCAACCGAGCGATGTCAATCCATCGGTCGGACCGGAGGAGCAAAGACTCCCTATGTCCCGGCCCGAAGAAAGTGGATGCCGCAAACAAGTCGGCGATGCTATGCTCGACAAGGGCCTTCAATCCCTCAGCAGGGGTGCCCTGAGCACTGGAGTCAGAGCCAACGGATACGGAGAGCATACCCCGCCATCCTGAGATTAGAAATACCTAAGCCATCGAGTTTCTTGGGACGACAAACCTTCGACCAGGATACCCAGCACTAGCCCCGATGGACTGAGTCCTTACCCGTCCACAGGAAGGCACGACGCCTCTTGTCCATGGCTTTAATCACCCAGGCTGGAAGGCTGATTGCCAAAGACACATGGACTGGAATAGAAGAGAGAACCGACTGGACCAGAATAGCACGACCAGACGACCCTGCCAAGGCGGAAGTCAGAGGGAGACTTTGTTCACAAGCGGCTGCAGGGCCGGCTTCGACAACTTGCGAATGAAAAATGGAATACCGAGGTAGGTCCAGGGGAAGTCAGAGATCGCATAGGGGAAACACGACTGCACCAGCTCCAAATTCTCCACCGAGCAGTGGATCGGGGTGATCGAGCACTTTGCAAAGTTGGTGCGCAGGCCGGATGCTGAGCCAAAGACTGAGAGGATGCCCTAGAGGCTCGAGATCCTGACAGACTAGAGAGAGAAAGAGAACCATATCATCAGCGTAAAGGGAGGCGCAGTGTCACAAAGCATGGTCGTTAAGCAGAAGGAACCAGTCGAAGTCAGAGGCTTTGCGAAGCATCGTGCTGAGCACATCCATAATCAAAATGAAGATCATGGGGGAAAGAGGATCCCTTGCCGTAGACCCTACGATGGGGAAGCGAGGGCCGAGCACCCGTTGATCGGCACCGAGAAGACAAAGCGCCCGGGATTAGGGAAATTCAATCGCGCCAACGTTGGCTGAACCCTAGGTGAGCGAGCACCTCTAACAAGAACGACCAGCTGACAGTGCCAGAAGCCTTTGCGATGTCCACTTTGAGGAGGATATGGGGTGTGCGCTTAGCATGAAGAGTCCGCGCCGCGAGGTGGACAAAGTAAAAGTTATCGTGAAGGGATCAGCCTTTGACGAAGGCGCTCTGATTGGTTGCCACAAGCCTGTCAAGGTAAGAAGAGAGATGGGAGGCAAGAATCTTAGCAAACAGCTTGCCAAGAGTTGTGGATGAGGCTGATTGGCCTGAAATCCTTGACATCAACGACTTCATCTTTTTTTGGCAGGAGGGAGATGAGGCTATCATTGAGGGAAGAGAACCCCCAACCATTGGTCTGAAAGAGGGAGTCGAGAGCCGCCAAGACCACCAGCTTAATCACCAGCCAACAGATCTTGTAAAACCACCCATGAAGCCATCCAGACCCGACACCTTGTCCGAAGGCAAGGACTTGATCACTGCCCACATCTTCTCTTTCGAGAAAGGGGCATCATACCCCTCAAGGCGCATCGAGTTGAGCCCTAGGGAGTGGAGACCAAGAGCGAGGTCACGGTGCACACAAGTCCTCAGGACAGCACAGAAATGAGAGGAGGTGACCTCTTGGAGCTCAGCAGGAGAGACAGCAAACTGGTCCCCATCCCGAAGACGAGTGATGCAGTTTTTCCTTCTACGGGCTCTAGCGTGCAAGTGGAAGAGCCTAGTATTGGTGTCACCTTCCTTGAGCCAGGTCAAGCGCGAACGCTGGCATGCAAAGGTACGCTCGAGCAAAGCAAGCCCTAGGCACTTGAGCTTCAAATCTCGCCGCAACCAAGTCTCCAGGGGGGAGAGCGACTCTCTTGCGCGACGTCAAGCCAAAGGATGAGCTCTTTCGCCATCTGCAGCTGGAGGCGGATGCTACCAACGTGGCGGTCACTCCAACTCTAGAGGAGCTTAGCCATGTTGGTAAACACCAAGCAAGCGTAGAAAGAGGGGGAAGGCCAACCAGCGGCTGCTAGGTGTCTTGCACTTGGAGAAAGCCATCGAATTTGGGCCAGATGGCCTCAAACTGAAAGCGATGCGTGACGACTCAACGCATGAATGGAAAAGGAGCGCACAGTGGTTAGAAGCAGTAGAGGAAGACGCTTGAAGGAGACAGGAGGGGAAAAGGTCCTTCCAGTCTGAAGAGAAGAAAACGTGGTCAAGCTTGACGAGCAAAGGAGAGTCGCGCTCGTTACTCCAAGTGAAGCAACGGCCGTGCAGCGGCAACTCCCGGAGATTCAGCTCATCGATCAAATGACGGAAGCATCCCATCATGTTGCGATTGAGGTTCAGGTTATTTTTGTCCCGAGCCTCAAGGATAAGATTGAAATCACCTGCAACAGCCCACGAGCCCACGCGCAACAACCGGAGCTCATCCAGAAACCGAAGCTTCTCCGGCTCTTTTTGCGGCCCATAGACAGAGGAGAGCCACCAGGGAATATGATCAGAAAGGTGACGAACCAGCGCAGTGAGAGAGAAGTTCACGCGGTGAACATCCGAAACTGCCCAAACGGACGTCCACCAGGCGAGCAGCACACCCCCGAACTACCAACAACAGGCAAGAAGAAGTACTCAAAGTCAAGGCCTAACATTTTCAACACAACACGGGAAGGGATTACATCCATCTTCATCTCCACAAGACAGACAAGAGAGATCTACTCCTCGCAGACAACATTACGAACGACATCCATGTTAGTGATATGCCCTAGAGGCAACATGGAGATGTTGGATATCACGTCAATGTTTATGTATAAATGAATAAAGTGTTATTCGGTTCCATGAAATAGACATCTTGTATTGATCAATAAGTACGTGACTTATTTATGAGACTCGATATGTATGAATCTATTTCTAAATGATCCCCGATCATATGTCGTATTGTTGGAACAAATATGATTCTAAGATCGGCATGTTTATTGATTGATGATCATGTCTCATAGATCATGGGTATGGAGATACCAAATCAATAAACATGGACATATGTGTTGGAGAACACATTGTTGGATAGACCCACCATGAGACACTACGGGAATTAATGTGCCATTAGTTGGTCTCGGGTAGTGTTGGTACAAAGTCCTTAGACCGAGATCACCATGGATTCCAACATGTGTAGTAGCCTACTTTGGGACTACCAAACGCTATTCCGTAAGCGGTAGTTATAAAGGTAGTTTTCGGGTTTGCTATGAAACATGGAGTGGGATGTGAGTGATCAAGATGGAATTTGCCCCTTCTTTGGAGAGATATCTGGGCCCTCGAGGTAATGGATTATGGAAATGCATGGCCATGCTAAGTTGATTGAGGAGTCAATCACGGACGATAATCCAATACGGTTCGAGTGAATGGTTAAGCTATTGAAGGGATGGCACACATCTTGCCTATAGCTTAAGCGGTATCGTGAGGCAAAGGGATTTGTGTACACATTACAGGTTCGAGCCGATATTATATTCTTGTATACTATGGTGTCAATATGTCTTGCTAGGCGCCGTTGTTGATGTGTCTGAGTTGGACTCGAGCCGACGGTCGGCTAAGTTAGACTATAGCCGAAACCGAGTATACCGAACCTACGGTCGCACGCTTAAGGGGATAAGAACGGGCATTCGAGTTGGACTTGGATACGGCTTGATCGGATAGGGATTCGATCGGATAGAGTCCTATGGGCTTACGACGTATGGGCGGCCAACTCGTGAGATTCGGATAGGATCCGATTCAAAATAGAGTCCTGATCGGCCACTAGTCCCGATCGGCCAAATCTATATAAAGGAGGGGGGGTGGAGAGCTGCGACATGTCAATTGCATCGCGTGCAACGAAGTCGTCGAGATCAATCTCCACGGAAACCCTCCCCACTTTCGAGCCAAACCCGAGCCTTGCATCGCGTGCTAGCACACGGGTGTACGGCGTTCGTCCTCGGACGTGTGGATACCGGTAGAGGCGCCGCTACGTTGCGCGCCGTTGACCGGCGGATCGGCTGCAATCAGTGATCGGCCGTGGTGGAATCGGCTGCGGTCGGGCGCATCGGAGCGAGGCGTGAGAACGGCCGGACGACTCGATCGGGCGATTGCGAATCATGTCTCCGGAATCGGCTACACCTGTCCGGATCGGATTGCCCCGATTGGCTATTCCGCCGCACTCTACTCCAATCGGTAACGATCTATCGGCCCTTACTTGCAAGTGTTCTGGTTTGCGCGGTAAAAAGTTTTGTTTTCGGCTAGCGTAGCCTCCGCGTAACCCTTCGAAAACGGTCATCATGTGATGATGATGCGAAGGCAAAGCACAAACCACTGTCAAAAAACTTTGCACCAAGAGGATGTTAACTCCCGATGAGATCGCGAGTGCCTCCAATGCAAAGAAGGGCAAGAAGGGTCGGCGGCATCGATGTCGTTTGCTTCTATTGCAAGGAGACAGGCACTTGGAAAAGGGCTGCAAGAAGTACATGGAGGATCTCAAAAAGAAGCAAAGTACAACTTCGCCGGCATTAATGTTATAGACATTAATCTTGCTACTTCACCTCGACTCTTGGGTATTTGATACCGAATCGGTAGCTCATATTTGCAAATCGTTGCGGGGAATGAGAAGAAGTAGAGGATTAAGAAGGGGCGAGGTGAACTGCGCGTCGGCAATGGAGCAAGCGTTGCTACGGTTGTTGTCGGCACGAGTACCACTTCATCTACCTTCAGGATTAGTTTTGGAATTGAATAATTGTTATTGTGCTCCAACACTATGTCAAAACGTTATTTCCGCTTCATGTTTGCAAGCGGAAGGATATGATTTTAGATCAATGAACAATGGTTGTTCAATATATCTCAGAGATATGTTCTATTTTCATGCTCCATTGGTGAATGGATTATACATTTTGAATCTTGAAGCGTCTCCCATCTATAACATTAATACGAAAGGCAACTCTCTAATGATATAAACCCCACGTTTATCCGGCATTGTCGCTTAGGCCATATAAAGAAGAAACGCATGGAGAAGCTCCATAAGGATGGATTGCTTCACTCTTTTGATTTTGAATCATTTGAGACATGTGAGTCTTGTTTACTTGGTAAGATGACAAAGGCACCTTTCACGGGACACAGTGAGAGAGCAAGTGACTTATTGGCACTCGTACATACGATGTATGTGGACCAATGAGCTCAACGGCCGAGGTGGTTATCGTACTTCATTACCTTTACCGATGACTTTAGTAGATATGGCTATATCTACTTAATGAGGCATAAGTCCGAATCCTTTGAAAAGTTCAAAGAATTCCGAATGAAGTACGAATCATTTAGGGAAAACAATCAAGTTTCTACGATCGATCATGGAGGGGAATACTTGAGCCAAGAGTTTGGTAATCATCGAAAGATTGTGGAATTGTTCCACGTTAACTCCGCCAGAACTCCACAATGGAACGGAGTGTCCGAACAGAGAAATCGCACCTTGTTAGATATGGTGCGGTCGATGATGAGCCAAAGTGATCTTCCGTTATCCTTCGGGGATATGCTCTTGAAACATTGCGCTCACACTAAATAGAGTTCCATCTAAGTCGGTTGAAAAGACACCATATGAGATATGGACAGGGCAACCCCTAGTTTGTCTTTTCTCAAAATTTGGGGATGTGAGGCTTATGTAAAACGTTTACAATCGACAAGCTCACACCCAAATCGACAAGTGCTTCTTTGTGGGATATCCTAAGGAAACTAAGGGATATTACTTTTATAATCGGGAACAAGGCAAAGTGTTTGTCGTCCGACTCGGTGTCTTCTTGGAGAAAGAGTTTCTTTCAAGAAGGGTTAGTGGGAGAGGGTGCATCTTGAAGAAGTTCAAGAAACACCGAAAATGTTTCAGCGACCACGGAACCACAACGGAGGAACAAAGTGTTGCGCCACCGGTTGTAGATACACCGGCCCTACGGAGGTCCGAAAGATCACGTCGTGCACCGACAGTACACAGTGGAACAACGTGATATATTGTTGTTGGACAACGATGAACCTAAGACCTATGAGGAAGCGATGGTGGGACCCGATTCCAACAAGTGGCTTGGAGCCATGAAATCCGAAATAGAATCCATGTATGACAATCAAGTTTGGAACTTGGTTGATCCACTGATGGTGTCAAAACCATTGAGTGTAAATGGGTTTTTAAGAAAAGGCCGATATGGATGGAAATGTTCACATCTATAAGGCGCGATTGGTGGCGAAAGGTTTTAAACAGATTCAAGGAGTTGATTATGATGAAACCTTCTCGCCCGTCGCAATGCTTAAATCTATTCGGATTATCCTAGCGATTCTGCATATTTCGACTATGAGATATGGCGGATGGATGTCAAAACGGCTTTCCTAAATGGAAACCTAAGAGAGGATGTATACATGATACAACCTCGGGGTTTTGTCGATCCGAGAATCGCTGGAAAGATATGCAAGCTACGAAATCCATTTATGGATTGAAGCAAGCATCTCGGAGTTGGAATATTCGTTTTGATGAAGTAATCAAAGGGTTTGGTTTCATCAAAAATGAAGAAGAGGCATGTGTTTACAAAAGGTCAGTGGGAGCGCAATTGTATTTCTAATCTTATATGTGGATGACATATTGCGATTGGAAATGATATCCCTATGCTAGAATCCGTCAAGTCTTCATTGAAAAATAGTTTTTTCATGAAAGACTGAGGGGAGGCAGCATACACATTGGGCATTCGGATCTATAGAGATAGATCCAAGAGGCTAATTGGATTAAGCCAAAGTACATACATTGACAAGGTGTTGAAAAGGTTCAACATGCATGATTCCAAAAAGTTTCTTGCCCATGTCACATGGCATTAATCTTAGCAAGAATCGGTGTCCTCGGACACATGATGAGCGGAATAAGATGGGTATGGTTCCATATGCTTCGGCAATTGGATCCATCATGTATGCCATGCTTTGTACACGCCCGCATGTCTCGTACGCTTTGAGTGCTACGAGCAGATACCAGTCAGATCCAGATGAAGGTCACTGGACTGCCGTAAAGAATATCCTTAAGTACTTGAGAAGAACTAAGGATATGTTCCTAGTCTATGGAGGTGAAGAAGAGCTCGTTGTAAGTGGTTACACCGATGCTAGCTTCCAAACGGACAAGGATGATTATAGATCGTAACTGGGTTCGTGTTCTCGCCCGAACGAGACGCGATCGGTTGGAAGAGTTCCAAGCGGGATACCGTTGCTGATTCTACAACGGAGGCCGAGTACATTGCTGCTTCGTAAGCGCAAAGGAGGCTGTTTGGATCAAGAAATTCGTTTCGAGCTTGGTGTGATGACTAGTACGACGGTCCAATGTCTCTCTATTGTGACAATAGTGGAGCCATTGCGAAAGCCAAGGAGCCGAGGTCACATCGAAGTCCAAACACATACTTCGGCGATATCATCTCATCCGCGAGATAGTGGACGAGGTGATGTCAAGATATGCAAAGTGCACACGGATCTCAACATAGCCGATCCGCGACAAAACCTCTCCTCGGCCGAAGCATGAGGCGCACACAAGAGCAATAGGTATTAGATACTTACATGATTGACTCTAGTGCAAGTGGGAGATTGTTAGTGATATGCCCTAGAGGCAACATGGAGATGTTGGATATCACGTCAATGTTTATGTATAAATGAATAAAGTGTTATTCGGTTCCATGAAATAGACATCTTGTATTGATCAATAAGTACGTGACTTATTTATGAGACTCGATATGTATGAATTTATTTCTAAATGATCCACGATCATATGTCGTATTGTTAGAACAAATATGATTCTAAGATCGGCATGTTTATTGATTGATGATCATGTCTCATAGATCATGGGTATGGAGATACCAAATCAATAAACATGGACATATGTGTTGGAGAACACATTGTTGGATAGACCCACCATGAGACACTACAGAATTAATGTGCCATTAGTTGGTCTCGAGGTAGTGTTGGTACAAAGTCCTTAGACTCGAGATCACCATGGATTCCAACATGTGTAGTAGCCTACTTTGGGACTACCAAACGCTATTCCGTAATCGGGTAGTTATAAAGGTAGTTTTCGGGTTTGCTATGAAACATGGAGTGGGATGTGAGTGATCAAGATGGAATTTGCCCCTTCTTTGGAGAGATATCTCTGGGCCCCTCGAGGTAATGGATTATGGAAATGCATGGCCATGCTAAGTTGATTGAGGAGTCAATCACCGACGGATAATCCAATACGGTTCGAGTGAATGGTTAAGCTATTGAAGGGATGGCACACATCTTGCCTATAGCTTAAGCGGTATCGTGAGGCAAAGGGATTTGTGTACACATTACGGTTCGAGCCGATATTATATTCTTGTATACTATGGTGTCAATATGTGCTTGCTCGGCGCGTTGTTGACAGTGTCGGCTGAGTTGGACTCGAGCCGACGGTCGGCTAAGTTAGACTATAGCCGAAACCGAGTATACCTGAACCTCTGTGGTCGCACGCTTAAGGGGATAAGAACAGGCATTCGAGTTGGACTTGGATACGGCTCGATCGGATAGGGATTCGATCGGATAGAGTCCTATGGGCTTACGACGTATGGGCGGCCAACTCGTGAGATTCGGATAGGATCCGATTCAAAATAGAGTCCCGATCGGCCACTAGTCCCGATCGGCCAAATCTATATAAAGGAGGGAGGGGTGGAGAGCTGCGACATGTCAATTGCATCGCGTGCAACGAAGTCGTCGAGATCAATCTCCACGGAAACCCTCCCCACTTTCGAGCCAAACCCTAGCCTTGCATCGCGTGCTAGCACACGGGTGTACGGTGTTCGTCCCCGGACGTGTGGATACCGGTAGAGGCGCCGCTACGTTGCGCGCCGTTGACCGGCCGGATCGGCCGCCGGAGCGATCGGCTATGGTGGAATTGGCGTGGTCGGGCGCATCGGAGCGAGGCGTGAGAACGCGGCCGACGACTCGAATCGGCGATTGGCGAATCGGTGTCTCCAGGAATTAGGCTACACTGTTCCGGATCGGATTGCCACGATTGGCTATTCATTGCGCTCTACTCCAATCGGTAACGATCTATCGGCCCTTACTTGTAAGTGTTCTGGTTTGCGCGGTAAAAAGTTTTGTTTTCGGCTAGCGTAGCCTCCACGTAACCCTTTAGTGGTATCAGACCTAATCTTGCTTAGTTCGGGTTTTAGATTGGATCTGGAACAAGTTTTGCGCACGTTGATTAGATCAATCGGTTTAACGAGATCGTTGAGGAGAGTTAATGGTAATTGCGTTCCTTGATAGTGTATCGGAACGGCGTAATGTGATTACGTCGAAGCAATTTCCATATAACTCGGTTTGAGTTGGAGTTCGAGATAGCGTTCCTTGATAGTGTATCGGAACGGTATAATGTGATTATGCCGAAGCTATCTCGTAGTCCGATCTTGTTAGCCGCCTCGCGCCTACGCAAACCATCTCCCTTGATAGTGTATCGGGACGACATAATATGATTATGCCATAGGTCGTCTCTATGCCGTAGCTCGCGATAAGTAAAAACGTTTCTACGACTAACTTATTTTTGCAGAGAATGCTTTGAGATGGTATGGCCCTATTGTATGTATGAGATGTATGAGATGCATGTGATGCATGTAATATTCTTTCATACGTGCAATGCTTGTAATATTCTTTCACGACTGCGAGTCGATGTAATCTTCAATTAGAGCTTCTATAGTAGTAGCTTAGTTTGAAGAAATCAAGCATTCGGCACTCGAAAGAACGGTGATGAAGATGGAGATCCTCAGACACCGCATGGAGATGGAGATCACCATGTGAAAGGGGCCATACTATTTCACTATATGCTATTCTTCGTGCTTTCATATGTGATATGTTTGTTTGATAGGATAGCATCCCTCGCAAAATTAAGTAGTAATGATGTCATTCCAAATGTTGCACCCGTCACCGTTATGCTCATCAATGGTGGGTCGCAAAGCGAGTGCCATTCTCTATCATAACACGAGGGGTATATGTCGACATATACATGCAGGAGCATTTGGTTTACTTAACAAGGCTATCAAAACAGTTTTGGGCCTTGGGGCATAGGTTGGCGCCGGGGCATGGAGATGCCACACCAACAACAAGAGTCACATAGAGATGTAATTAGCAAGGTGTTGCTTCGATGTTACTAATTTTCTAGCAGTGATGCCAAAGCTCACTAGAAAATTAATTAACATGTGGATCTTGACCCAATACGTAACCTAGAGGGAAGGTGGAAAATACGTAATGGGAGTCTAATGTTAAATTGTTTAACAATAGACATAGCATAAACATTGTGCTAAACTTTGCTTTTTCTGTTGTAGAATAAATGGCGGCTAATACTACACCCAGTACCTTTAATTTGCGATCTATTCTCGAAAAGGAAAAATTAAATGGAACAAACTTTATGGATTGGTATCGCAACTTGAGAATTGTTCTCAAGCAAGAGCGTAAGGAGTACGTTCTTGAAGTACCCTATCCCGAGGATTTGCCAAATAATGCCACCGCAACCGCACGGAGGGCTTATGAGAAGCACACTAATGATGCCCTAGATATAAGCCGTCTCATGCTTGCTACAATGTCCCCCGAGCTTGAAGCAATATGAGAGCAGCGATGCTCACACTATTATTCGGGGGACCGCGTGGCATGTTTGAGAACCAAGCTCGGGCCGAGAGGTTTAACACCTCAAAGTCCTTGTTTGCGTGAGCTTGTTGAGGGAATCCCGTCATCCGCATGTGATAAAAATGATTGGCTACATTGAGAGTCCGGAAAACTAGGTTTTCCCCTTAGCCAAGAGTTGGCTCGATGTGATTCTCCGTCGCTCCCTCCGAGCTTCGAGCCATTCATATTGAATTATCACATGAACAATATGGATAGAACCTTGGCTGAATTGCATGGGATGCTAAAGACGCTAAGGAGAGTATCCGAAAAACGGTCATCATGTGATGATGATGCAGAAGGCAAAGCGCAAACCACTGTCAAGAAACTTTGGACCAAGAGGAAGTTAACTCCCGATGAGATCGCGAGTGCCTCTAATGCAAAGAAGGGCAAGAAGGGGTCGGCGGCATCGATGCCGTTTGCTTCTATTGCAAGGAGACAGAGCCACTGGAAGAGGAACTGCAAGAAGTACATGGAGGATCTCAAAAAGAAGCAAAGTACGACTTACGCTCGGTATTAATGTTATAGACATTAATCTTGCTACTTCACCTACGACTCTTGGGTATTTGATACCGGATCGTAGCTCATATTTGCGATCGTTGCGGTGGAATGAGAAGAAGTAGAGGATTGAGAAGGGGCGAGGTGAACTCCGCGCGTCGGCAATGGAGCAAGCGTTGCTACGATTCTTGTCGGCACAGTACCACTTCATCTACCTTCGGGATTAGTTTTGGAATTAAATAATTGTTATTGTGTTCCAACACTATGTCAAAATGTTATTTTCGCTTCATGTTTGCAAGCGGAAGGATATGATTTTAGATCGGTGAACAATGGTTGTTCAATATATCTCGAGATCTGTTCTATTTTCATGCTCCATTGGTGAATGGATTATACGTTTTGAATCTTGAAGCGTCTCCCATCTATAACATTAATACGTAAAGGCAACTCTCTAATGATATAAACCCCACGTTTATCCGGCATTGTCGCTTAGGCCATATAAATAAGAAACGCATGGAGAAGCTTCATAAGGATGGATTGCTTCACTCTTTTGATTTTGAATCATTTGAGACATGTGAGTCTTGTTTACTTGGCATGCGAGTTCATACCCCACATGTTCCAAAACAAAATGTTCTCATTACACGATCCCATCAAGAGAGGGACCCCACCAAGAAGAGAGAGACGGAGAAAAGGGGTCAAGCACAGGCAGACAACTTCGCCACCTGCGTAGGAGGCAGAGAGTTGGAGAAGAGCGTCGACAGGGAGATGACGTTGTCCTGCGAGAGGAGGTGGCGAAGAGGGCGTCGAAGTCCGCCAACGCCTCAGCTGGGACCGGGCCCTTCTCCGGCACAACCTCGAGCTTGCGTATCGTGGCGCGCCAGGCACGGAGACCATGTTGCATGGACCGCAAGGGCCGCGGGCCGCAATCCGCTTATTGTGCTTCGACACCTTCCCCACGGCCATAATTGACGGAGCGGCGGGAGGCGGCATAGGGAGCAGCGCATGGGGAAGAGGCTTGCAAGAATCGGCTAGGAACGCGTGAACCACGGCGTTGCCGGTGATCGAGGAAGGCAGCGAACACGCAAGTGGCCGATTGACGAGGTCGAGTGTGAGAATCGGCACATCGACCAAGGTCTCCTCCGCCTCAGGCAAACGGGAAGGAGTAGGGTTGGCCGACGGCTCGCTCGGCCGGGCGATCCAGCGCCCGAGGGTGGGCAGTAGCGAGCCCGGCAGAGCACGCACCGAGAAGCGAGAGGCTTATCAAGAAGAAAGCCCGGATGCACACGGGAAGGTTGCTCCATCGGCCCGCCCAAGCAAAGAAGACCCGGAAGGGTGGTCGTGCCGGGGGAGAGGCCTTAGGAGGTGGCGCGCCCACCCTATCGGCCCAAAGCAAGCAATGTCGCCTGTGCAAAGAAGAAGGCCCATCCGGCCTAGGCGGCCTAGGAGGAAACGACAACCCATGATGCTCGGCCGACCGGACTGGGCCAACTGGTCGCGACGGTCTAGACGGGAGGGTGGCTGGGCTAGCTGGCAGAGAGGCCTTAATAGGTGGCACGGTCCGCCCTACCGCCCACCAACCAAAGATGGACCGGGCATAGTGGACGACCCGTCCGACTAGGCGGCCTAGGAAGTAATCTTGGCCTAGGAAGGAGGTGAAGCTCAACCACCGAACGGGACCAAGCGCGCGACGGCCCAAACGGGGAAGACAGGGCGGTAGGAGGCAGGGCGCTGGGAAGGGGACCAACAGCACCCAGCGCTCGCACCGCGTCAACGTCCGCATGCCCCCGGACCACGCGCGCCACCAGCAGACTAGCAACACCGTAGCACGAGTAAAAGTAGCCCGTGGGCCTTTAATGCACCAAAATAGTGCCTCAAACAGTGTTAAATAGTGCTATCGGGTCGGTCTTGGCCCATGAACCTTTAACGGGCCCGTGCCGACACGGCACGGCCCAGCCACCTTGTGGACCGTGCTTGGGCCTGGTGCTAGGCAGCATGACCCGTTTCATGAAGCAGCCAAACGAACCATACCAAAATGGGTTGTGCCGAAATGGGTCCGTGCCGAACCAGGCCGTCCGTTTGGCATCTCTGTGGCTGATTCGTGACTGGCGCAGGGGTAAGTGGAATCGATCGATCGGATCTCTTACGTGAATGCCGAGGCAAATTAAATCAAGCCATGCATGCATGCAAAGCGCGCGTTTAAGCTTTCTTATATTTTTTTTTCTAAAAAAACAAGGAGATCTTTTGATTGAAGCGCTGGCTGGCGTGTCGGCCCGGCCTGCCTCCCTCCTCCCAACACCCCACCAATTAAATTAAATTAATTGAACTGCTGTAAAATGCACTGCACTGCATTGCTAGCTGCATATATACGCGTGTTCCTTAATTTGTTTAACTGTTTAGCTTCGTACTCCCTGTTAAAAAAATAAGTTACAATTTGCAGTGACACTTGACAAACAAGTGCAACTTTTTCCGGTGTAGGGGATATGGGTGTGGCAATGTTAACTCAATCCTCACGGGATTTCTAATTTGATTTTTGAATTAGAGATTCGGTCATATCACACGAGATAGGGTTGTGCAGCGTGTTACACAAGAGCCCAACTGTGTGATATATCTAGCACTATAAATTTAAATAAATATAAAAGATTTTAGTTAAATAAGATATATCCTATTACTATAAATTTGAATCTATCCGATTCATGATACTAAGATATATCACATTCAACCATAATTTCTTATATTTTATGATATATGGAGTATTAGGTAAGGGCCGACGGAATGTACGTAAAGGTTAGAAGGTAAGTCGTTGTATACGAGTCTTGACTATAAACTATAAGGAGGTAGGGGAGGCCGGAGTATGGGAAAAAAACAGAAATATAAAAAATACATGAATATTATTGAGATATGTTCATATGGATCATGTGAGTAAAAATAAATGAAAAGAAATCACAAGATCGATATGTTACTCAAAAAAATTGTAAGCACAACGATCATGCTAGAATATTAATTGGGACTAGCTATATTTATAACGCTATATTTTTCATAAAAAAATGGCCAAATCATTTTTATACTACAAATTACATATATTTATGCAAGAAATAATATGACACTTAACTTATTACATAACTGAACTATATAGCTAAAAAACTACTTCGTAAGCTTTGCCAAAAATAGATAAATATAGAAATTTACATACACATAACTAAAACATATGCAACTAGTAACTTTCAATAGGTAAGTACGGCGTAACTGTAATGTAATTTACGTGTAACTAATATATAACTGCTATTTAAACATGATGCTCTGCATTGACCAAAGAAAACAAGCACGGAAAAAAAAGACAAAGAGGCAGATAATATATCACACCCTTAACAAGTCTTTGCCAGACGATCTGATTTAGAGATCGAGCAGGCATCACTGGAAACAGACTCACAGGTATGCTACAGCACCAAATCTCAGCACCGTTTGGACGGTGATCGATCTGACTGCAATTAGCCAAAAAATTATGGCGATATAACTCGAGCAATCTCGATATTAATTTCGTCCAAAATATGGATGGTTTTTTCATATCTCACGAAAATCATTTGAAACATTTGACTCTACGATCTATGAAAGGCTCACATATATAGGAATTTACGTACCCCACAAGAAAAAAATCCACATTAATTCTACCAAAACTTTATTTTTATCGTTTTAGAAATGCATTCGTATATATAGTTTCTTCCATTGTACAAAAAAAATCAATGATGCAACAAGTACTTTTGACAATCAATCCAACAGGTCAGTACCTCATAATTTTTCACTGGCCTCTCCATAATTAAGTACACATATGTGCGGTGGTATAAGTTAGCCAACCGGATATATGGACATCTTGATTCTTGAATAATCACAAATTTTAAGTCCATCACATGTTTAATTTTTTTAGGAAAAAGAAGAGTGGTTTTTTCGTTTGGTAAAAAAAATCTCTACTATTAAAAGAGGGTCGTCCACCTTGTTGAATAAAATATGTTTGATCTATATTTTATGTGATGAAACATTGGATTTGTGCTTTGATAGTCTATGTGTGATATTTTATGTGACGGTTAGACCGGCTAAGACATGTCGGTCGGCCGGTGTATGCGCACGTCGGACCAGGAGGTGTGTGTGCGGTCGACCGGTCGAGTCCGACTCACGGTCGGCCGACCAACTTTGGTTCACGGTCGGACTCGACTCATAGTCTGGCCGACCAAGCAGACTTTGGTTTCGGTTTGATTTCTTGGTTTTGGATTGTTTCTTTGTGGATTTGATTTCTATATGGTTCCTATGTGTATGGTTACTGTTGACAAGCTAATGTGAGTCAAGTTTGGACAAACCTGTGTTCGGAACATGGTTTCTTTGTCGTATATGTGCAGGTATCGCTTGAGGCCTCGGATAGTGTTGCCGGTGTCGGATCGGAGTCGACTTGGGAGAAGTAGACGTCCAGCACGCGGGATACTAAAAGGCTAGAGGATAATGCACATGAAAGATGGAGAATCTATATGGCATACGAGAGGGATCGTATGCGGAGTCGAATTTGGAAGGGAGTCAGATTCGAGAAGTTAGATTGAATGAGTCCTATTGGGAATATGAGTCCTATTGGGAATAGGAGTTCTACTTCTACTATGAGTAGGAGGTTGAGTCCTATTGTGAATAGGAGTTCTACTTCTACTTTGAGTGGAGGATTTTGTGGTATAAATTAAGAGGAGGGTGTGCCTCCTAGATATCGATTTTCAAGAGAGAAATTTGAGAGAATAGCTAGGGTTTCGAGTTAGGTCGAGATTTTGGTAGGGAGTGCTTGTTGTTGCACTTTGTAAACACTTTTAGATGCAATAAAGTTGAAATAGTTTGATCTACTTCTTCAAGAGTTCATCTACCGGTGTTTTCGGATCCCGACGGCCCGACCGTAGGTGTGCACGCGGCCCGACCGGCGGCGACGCGGTCCAACCGGAGGCTAGGCGGAGGTCGACAGCCGATATCGCGATGTAACCGGCGACTTCAACAGTCCGGTTCATTTTTGTTTTGTAGATCGGTTTCGTTGGTTTCTCTAATGTGCAAAAGATTTGGGTTTTTGATTGTCCCTACCATTCACCCCCTCTCGGTAGGTTTGTTTGGTCTTGTTCGATCCTACAAGTGGTATCGAGCCTCATTCTTGATTTACTTTTCGATCTTTTGCCATGGCCGAAAAGTTTTCAAACAAACCTCATATTTTCAATGGAACCGATTTTGACTATTGGAAGAAAAAGATAAAATTTTACATAACATCTCAAGGTTATGACATTTGGCTAAAAGTTTCACAATCTTATGACATCCCCGATCGCATTGATACTCCTACTCTCAAATTGGACTTTGAAAATAATTGCAAAGCTCGGTATATTATTCTTAATGCAATTTCTCGCTCCGACTTTGATCGTGTTTCGCATCTTGCTACCGCTAATGAGATTTGGAAAACTTTGAATGATTTTCATCTTGGATCTCAAACATTAAAGAGTTGTGAAAAGATATTTTCGAAAAGAGTACATCAAATTTGAGATGACACACGGGAGTCATTGGATGACTATCTAGGTCGTTTTAACAAAATTTTGAGTAATCTTAGATCTCGTTGATTCTTCTTATAATGATAATTATTCTCGATCCGAGGTTGCTCGTCATTTTATGAATGGTCTTGATATGAAGGTTTGGGAAGTTAAGGTTACCTCAATTCAGAATCGTTGATATGAACACCTTGACTTTGGATGTTCTTTATACTAAATTAAAAACCTATCAGATGAACATTCTTTCTAAAAGGATTGATTCAAAATCTTCTGCTTTGATGTCTTCTTCTGCATTTTCTGATTCTATTTCACAGTCGATGTTTGCCGCTTTCTCTGCCATGTCCAATGATCAACTGGAGGAAATCAGTGAGGAGGACTTGGTATCACTTGCTAAAAGAATTTCTCGAGCTGTGAATAATGTCAGGTCCAGGAGGAGAGGAGGACCAATCCGTTGTTTTGGGTGTGGACAACCAGACACATTCGATCTCAGTGTCCCAAGGCCGGAAAAGGTACTTGGAGGAGGCAAAGCCTCAAGATGGATCCAAGGATGCTAAGCAAAACAAAAAGCAGCGAAAAATATGAAGATGAAGAAGTTCTACCAAAAGGCAATTGATGCAAGATATGAAGCGTTCGAGAATCAAGTGATGTTAATTTTGAAAGTGATGAAGATGATGACAAGGAGAAGAACGTTGTTGGGGTTTGTTTCATGGCCAAGCATCATTGATGAAGATTCTAAAGATGATAATGAGGTAACTCCTGCTCCTAGTGTTGAATATCTTCAAGATGTTATTGCTAGACTTGGTTACAAGATTTTTAAATTTGAAAAGAAGATTAATCAACAGAAGTAGTTACGATTCTCTTAAAGTGAAAATAATAGATTAAAATCTCTTGCTTCGATGATGATGACTACAATCTTGTGAGGTGCTATTTGCTGAAATTAAGTCAATTAGAGATGTTTATGCCAAGAAGCTTGATATTGAATCTAAGAAAACTCGAAAATTTGAATCTTGTCTTGCTCTTAGCTTTGCCATGAACACTAGATTGACCGATGAATTGTTTTTAACAAAAGGAGCGTTAAAGAAATGCCAAGTTGCCTTGTTTGCGAGCTCTATTTTTAATGCAATTAGTTCTAAAAGGTTAGAACAATCTAGTGCAAAACCTTGCTCATCATATCTTGCTAATGAATTGAAATTAAAAGATGCCTTAGGCCGTGTTAGGCATATGGAAGAAACAGTTAAGCAAGACGAAGTTCTTTCTTGTCAAACTTATAGAAAATAGAAAGGTCTTTTGGATGCTTGCAAAAATTGTGCTACTTTGACTCAAGAGATCTCTTATTTAAAAAGTTCTTTACAATATTTTTTTGATGGTAAAAAGAATCTCAACATGATTTTGGATCAATCAAAGGTTAGCAAAGACAACCGTGGTTTAGGTTTTGATCCTTATGTTCGCTTTTCTAGGCATCCCCCGCTGTTTTGAGTATAACCGAGAGAGGTGAAATTTTGACTAAACCGATCCTAAACCCATTGTGTTTAAATCGCCGACATCATGACTTCTTTGAATGCATCATCTTCTAAAACCAATATTGTGATTGCAAAACCACTTGTTGCTACTTCTCTTGCTAAACCATTTGTTTCTACTTGTGCTTCTAAACATCGTGAGAAATACATTTGTTCATTTTGTGAAAAGATGGACATTTGGTTGGATTTTATTTTAGACTTGCCCGTAAATAGAAAAAGAAAAGAGAAATTGTTTTTACGAAACAACAATGGCAAAAATCGGGTTTTGGTACAAAGAACACGTCGGCGACCGACATTTACCACTCGGTCGGACCGCACGTGCCGACCGCAGTGAACTGCGGTCAGCATCCAGCTCGCCGATCGCACGCACGCGGCGGCGGTCGACCGGCCCTGGACAATTTTATGCATAATTCAAATCGACTTTTGTGAAGTGACAAGGTAAGGTTTCGTAAGTCCGATTCGATTTTGTTTGTGCATATGTACCTATTAGTTCTACTCGTCGTGTGACTCAGTGTTGGATTCCAAAATTTCTTATGTCTAACCCCAACACGCAGGCCTCTCTCATAGCCCGATTTTCGTTCGGGATTAAAAAACTATTTAATAAATCATTTTCTAGAAATTGAATAAAATAAAAAGCAAAATAAATCAAGTGAAACTATTAAGGAAATTAAATTTTTCTTTAAAAATCATGGATGTAAATATTTTTTAATATTCTCCATGCCCTTGAAGCATATTGATCCTACTTTTATAAATATTTTATGTTTACAAATAAAATTGCATTGCTTTGCTAATTACATAAAATGATGGAATACCTATGTGCTTGTTTGAGCCCTATTTACTTGTTATCGTCCTTCGTTAACCTTGGGTGATAATTTAACTAGCTTTAGTCACCGATGTTGATTTTAGCTAGAATTATATGCTTAGCCATGTTTAATTACCACTAGCTCACTAAATGAGATAATTACACTATTTATTCTAGTCTCCGATGAGCCGCAAGCTCAAAACACTGGCCATGTCTCATTGGTCATAATTATCTCAACTAAAATATGACTTAATGGTGTGTGGGTGCATGGTTTTTGATGGTCGCACCCATGGCAATTAAGGACCGGTTCATGGGAGACTGGAAGAATTACCACAAGCATGAATGGGTAATTGCTTGACTCGTAGTATAACTTTCCTCTAGCCGACGTACCCTAGTGAGGGTGGGCGTGATGGAGTTGGGTCGGCCCGGTTTTACGGGTTGATCGGCTACCGGATTCACTGCGGCACACGGAGGGGCTGCCCATCACCCTTAGGGGAGTGGGGCGAAACCTTGGTGTGGTATCGCTTGGTTAGGGAGAGTTATGCGAAAGGTCTTGTCATGATTTTTCCTTTGCAGTATCATGGTGGTACTTCGGGCATGGTAACATGTGTGGAATCGTGTCTTGTGGGTAAAGTTGTGCACCTCGATCGAGTAAAACTATTCGAATAACCGTGCCCGCGGTTATGGGCGATCGACCGATTCACTATGATTAGTCTCACTCCGAATAATTTGATTTAATGGAACCGGTTTAGTTCGGTGGAATGGTTGGGCATGTTCAACGTGAGGATAACGTTGTTCATGGAAGATTAATATTGCCTTAATTACTCAACTGTTTTACTATTTTTAAACAATTAAATATTTGTAGACCATATTTATGCAAAATAGCCGCAAGCCACTCTTGTCTCCCCTTGCACGTCCGCATTTCTCGGTGTGGTTTGTTGAGTACGTAGTTGTACTCGCCGTGCGATTTTCCCCCTTTCACAAGTGTAGTGCTTCGGGTTGAGGGTGGAGTTAGAAGACCAAGGCTCGACCCCGGTTAAGTTTGCTGTGGAGTGGAGTTGAAGCCTCGCTAGTGTCGTCTTTCTTTTCCGCTACAACTTTTGAGTGTGAGGACTAAGAGCCTCTTCAGTAAGTTTTTTTGTTTTTACGTTTTATTTTATGTTTGGATCTATGTATTAATTTGTCATTTTATGTACCCTGGTTGATTCCTGGACAGGATTTAATACATAAAATAGTCGAATATTTGGCTAAATTTCCCGGCGTGACACCTCGACATCTTCTTCTTCGTAGGTATTTTGATGGCATACTCCCCATGTGTGTGCAATGTAGAGACAACGATTGCTTTTCACGGTAACATCAAGGTAATTTTTGGATCGACATAATTGTATTCTACTCTCTTGATTATTAGCTTTTCATATACTAGTGTTTGAGATAGTAGTTTTGGTTAATACAAGTGGATACATTCCATTTCTTGAGAACCTTGATGATATCGATGACAATTGGATTTTTTTAAAAAATATTTGTTTTCTTCTTGATTTTTGTTTGGGGAGAATTGAAGGTTAATTTGAGGGAGTATATGTTTTTTTGCATTCTTGTTTATTTTCACCAAACTGTTGTATTTTTCTCATTTTGCTTTTCTTAAGGAAAAATATGTTATTCATCCTTTTGGCATCAATTGAGAGGCGAGTTGTTAGTTCTTGGTTTTCTTTTGCATTCATGTTTTTAATTTATGCATGGTGTGACAAAAAAAGGAGAAAAAGAAAAAGAAAATAAAAGGTGGATGAACTATGTCTTATATCTTTAGTATATTATAGTGCTTTGGCAATGCTTGTTAGATAACTTGATTACTATATTAGCTTGTGTGTATTTTAGTAATTATATGAGCTTTTGATATTGCTTTTAAATGATATGATACATGACATATAATTCTTTTATTTGAATTAATAAAATATGCAATATTGAAGCTAGTGCTTAGTTTGAATGATTAATGCTTTTATATATGCGTTATGAGTTGTTATTCCTCATATTAATCATTTTGTTCCAATCACCGCAAGATCTATAAATGCTTATTTATATGAGAGAAAAAAATAAATATCGAATCCTTGGAAACAGCTTGACGACAAGGACGTATTCGAGGTGAGATAAAAAAAGGTGTCGAATCCTTAGAAACAATCTTGACGACAAGGAAATACCCACAATAATTGAGAGAAAAGTATAAAAAAGGTTTCAAAAATAAAGAACTAAAAGTTCTCTCGGTTATATTTTTGGAGAAAGAATTTATTTGAGAAAGAGTATTAATGTCATAAGTATATATACTTGGGTTTTTCTTCATCTTTGCACTTGTGAATATGTTGGATTTTAAATCGTTGAAATCATGAATCATTAATGTTAAATTGATCTTAATTGTAATATTTTAAGTTCATGTTTTTACTCTAGTACATGCTTGTTAATTAACTAGTCATCTTTTCTACCTTGTTATTACAAAACATGTACTTGAGTTGCTTTTGATATAATGCAAAGCTCTTCCATGCTTCGATCATTGATAAACTCATTGTCAAAAGGGAAGAACAAGGAAACAAAATTGTGCATCATTTACATACTCAAAGAATTTTCAAGAATTTTCTTGCATAAGAATTTTTTTGGGTTGCTTCACAAAACATCACAAACCAAACCAATTGATTTTGTTGGGTTTACCAATGGTTTCATCAAGGGATATATTGTTGAATCAAATATGTTTGATTTATATTTTATGTGATGAAACATTAGATTTGTGCTTTGATAGTCTATGTGTGATATTTTGTGCGGCTGTTAGACCAGCTAAGACACGTCGGTCGGACGGTGTATGCGCACGGTCCGACCGGAGGTGTATGTGCGGTCAGACCGGTCGAGTCCGACTCACAATCGGTCTGACCGACTTTGGTCCACGATCGGACTCGACTCACGCCGTTAGACCGGCACGCCCGACCGACATACTTTGGTCTCGGTTTGATTTCTCGGTTTTGGATTGTTTCTTTGTGGATTTGATTTCTAGATGGTTCCTATGTGTATGGTTACTATTGACAAGCTAATATGAGTCAAGTTTGGACAAACATGTGCTCGTAACATGGTTATTTTGTTGTATATGTGCGGTATCGCTTGAGGCCTCGGATAGTATTGCCGGTGTCGGATCGGAGTCGACTTGGGAGAAGTAGACGTCCAGCATGCGGGATACTAAAAGGCTAGAGGATAATTCACATGGAAGATGGAGAATCTATATGGAATACGAGAGGAATCGTATGCGGAGTCGAATTTGGAAGAGAGTCCGATTCGTAAAGTTAGATTGAATGAGTCCTATTGAGAATAGGAGTTCTACTTCTATTATAAGTAGAAGGTTGAGTCCTATTATGAATAGGAGTTCTACTTCTACTTTAAGTAGAAGAATTTTGTGGTATAAATTAAGAGGGAGGGTGTGCTGCTAGATATCGATTTTCAAGAGAAAAATTTGAGAGAATAGCTAGGGTTTCGAGTTAGGTCGAGATTTTGGTGAGGAGTGCTGTTGTTGCACTTTGTAAACACTTTTAGATGCAATAAAGTTGGAATAGTTTGATCTACTTCTTCAAGAGTTCATCTACCGATGTTTTCTAGATCCCGACACGGACCGTAGATGTGCACGTGGTCCGATCGGCGGCGGCGGTGGTCCAACCGGAGGCTAGGCGGAGGTCCGACCGGCCGGTATATCGTGTGACCGGCGGCGGCTTCAACAAGTTCGGTTCGTTTTTGTTTTGTAGATCGGTTTCGTTGGTTTCTCTAATCGCAAAAAATTTTGGTTTTGGTTGTCCCTACCATTCACCCTCCTCCTGGTAGGTTTGTTTGATCTTGTTTGATCCTACACACCTTCCGTCCCCTCACCATTTTCTTAAAAAATCGTTTTTCTCATATAAAAACCGATTTCTAAAAACATATAAAAACCAATTAAACTAAATTAAAAACCGTTGCACAACGCGCGAGGCTATAACTAGTAGGAGGAAAAAATCGGTGAGAAACCACTTAAATTGGGCCCTGATCATTTCATCCACCAAATTCGGCCCATACCCAAATACGCAGTCAAAAAGCCCATTTAGGCCCAACCAATCAGTAGAGTCTCGGAGACAGCGAGCCCAGCCGAAAAGAGAGCAGCAGACGCGAGCCGACGACTAGTCTCAGCCCCCAGGATATGGCGCACGCGCGCGCCCAGGCCATCCGCGCGCTGCTCGCCAGGTGCTCGACGGAATGCCCTCTCCGCGCCGTCGCCGCCTCGTCGTGCATCCACCGCGCTGCTCTCCCTTATTGTTCCCCCAGTACCTACCCCGTAGTATCCTCCCTGCGGTGGGGTCGGATTGGACGCGCTCTCTCGTGAGCAGGGCGCACGGCGGCGCTGGCTCGGTTAAGGCCGGCGCCGAGGTGGAGGAGGAGGAGAGTGATTCGAAGGAGTGGATGGTGGAGTGGGAGGAGGAGGAGGAGGAGGAGGATGACGCAGAGCCCGAGGTTTCTCGTCTCCGCAAATCCTCCGCGTGCAGCAGTAGCAAGCCCGGTGTCGCTCGGTTCGACAGGTTCTTGACTGTTTACCTTGGTGCGTTTTCAGATCGGTGACGGAGGCGACGGCGGCGGGGTCGCCCTGAGGGACATCGAGTGGGGGAAGCGCGCTCTGGCGGCGGCCGAGGAGGTTCTTGGCGAGCACTTCGGCGACGACGTTGCCATGTTCGCCTTCAAGGTGTCGCCCAAGGGATACGTCTACGTCAGGCTTGACAAGCTCACCAACAGGTGAGGAAAATTTGGCACTTGTACTAGTTTGAATCGTTGCTTCATCTGAACATTTCATTTAAACAATGCACTCAGCACTTGAACATGGAGAAACTGGAGTGTGTGTGCATGAATCATAAGTGGGCACCTGTATTCTTATTTTGCATGTAATGCGACTGTCTGAATTCTGAGACATATTCAATACCCGGAGCTACACACTTCTCACATCAAACTCTTCAAAGTTATTGCTTAATTCATTGCCTATAGGATGCCCCGATCCCTAAAGCGTTCTGATGTTCATAAACTTGGACATTTCGAGTTGGTTTGGGCGATCAAGCTGTACTTAGTTTGTTGGCTCGTCTCATTTCTCTCTCATTAGTTATTGCCAGAAAAAAGAATATGTTAAATTGCCCATCATTTTAGGAGTACCGTATGCTTTTCATCTTTCAGTAGTTTAGTGTATATCCCTGTTGCACATGTAGACAATAAAGTGTGAGTGCATGAATCATGAGTGAACTCGTGTGTTCTTATTGTGGCATGTAGCATCTTTCTGAATTCTGATACATATGCAATATCTGAGTCATGCGCTTCTCACACCGAGCTCTTCAAAGCTCCTTGCTTAGATTGTTTCCTATAGGATACCCTGATCTTGAAGTGTTCAGCGTTCTGATGTTCGTGAACTTTGACATGTTGTACATACTTTGTTGGTTCATCTCATTGCTCCACATTAGTTAATGACTGAAAACTGCCGTCAAATTGCCCATTATTTTAGTTTGAACTGTTGATTGATCTCATCTAAACATTGTGTTATTGCAACACTGCACTCAACACTTGCACGTGGAGACACTGGAGCGTGTGTGCTTGAATCACAGTGTATTTTTGCTGTGTCATCTAATGCATCTGTCTGAATTCTGAACATGTAATGTCCAGATTCACATACTTCTCACATTGATCTCTTCAAAGTTCCTTGCTTAGTTTGTTGCATACAGGATGCCCTGATCCCTGAAATGTTCGGACTTTTGTGACATTAGACATTTCGAGTTGTTTTGGGGATATCAAGCTGTATCTACTTTATTGGCTCATCTCATCACTCTCACATTAGTTAATTAATGCCTGAAAAATACCATGTCAAATTGCCCTTCATTTTAGGAGTAGCATGCTTTCCATGCTTCAGTGGTTCAGTGTATATCACCTGCTAGTTCACAGCATGATTGGATCCTGTCTCCTTTTTGGGCCATACCATGTTGCATCACAATTCTGGAAACTCCAGATACCACCAGAAATGTCCTTATCATCTGACCTGATCTTGATAACATAGTTAACCAGTGATATGACAATCATGTTCCTTTCCCTTTTCTTTGTCTTGAAATCTTGACAGATATGGGTGCCCTGGTATAGAGGAAATCGAAAGTTTTAATAAACTCTACAAGCAGAAACTGGACGAGATTATCGAACGAGGCGAAATTCCGCTGGACCTGGCAATCGAGGCAAGTCACCCAATCAAGTTTCTTACTCAATTACTAATTAGTTCCATCTGCATTTTTCAGAATGACTTACTGAGAACCGATTTACTCAATGCAGGTCTCATCACCAGGAGCCGAACGACTTCTAAAGGTGCCCGAGGATCTGGATCGTTTCAAAGATATGGCCATGAGGGTGCAATACCTTGTTGAAGGCAATGATGTTGTCCCGAAGCAGATCCTGCAGAAGGATGGCATCTTCTTGCTCGAGTCTGTTGACATTCAGGCAGAACATTGCATCTGGAAGCTGGCAGATGTCAAGGAGAACCGAGCTGCAGCTGGGAAAGGAAGGCCATTGAACAGGAAACAAAGGGACTGGAGGCTGCAAACTTCGTTTAAAGCAGTGAAGAAGGCAACCCTATACTTGGACTAAACAATGATGGCATATGTTTGGACAGAACTGATTTAGAACCAAATCCTGTATTAGTTTAAATTGGAACGAAATCTCACATACTCTGTAATACTTGCAATACTGGCAAAAGGATGTTCAGTTATGCAGTTAGATTAGGGTCTACTTGATTTGTGGAACGGAATGAATGTTCTGGAGGCAAATTTCATTGTAAGGCACAGTTATCTCTGAGTTACATGCTAAGCAGAACACAGAATAGCATGGCAAATGTATCTGGGAAGCAATACATTCTATGGAATCACTCATTTTGGATACTGATCTTTTCTGTGTATTCTCTACTGTTTCATGCTCATGATCGTACAAAGTGTGATGAATTCTCTGCAGTTGACTGCATTTGAAAGCTGTTCTCATGCAAGTGTTCATGATTTATTATTCATCAGTAAATTGTTGTACAGGTTTGTTCTCTCAGTCCTCACAAAGGATACAAGCAGACTGAGTACAAATTTATTCATTCCGACTTGGCATCAAGCAAGTAAGCTCATCACAATCTACACTAAACTCCACGCTTAGTCCTCTTCTTGAGAAACCTTGCTGGGCTGAATGGCGCGAGATCGACGATCTTGGCATTGCCGTCGAGGATGAGCTCTGCGAGCGCGGCACCGGTGGCCGGAGCATTGAGGATTCCCCAGCAGCTGTGCCCGGTGGCGACATAGCAACCTTTCACCCCAGGCATCTCTCCGATCACCGGCATCCCGTCATCGGTGCACGGCAGGTAGCAAGCCTGCTCCACCACCACCTCCGCGCCTTCCTCCCTCTTCAGTTGGCTGGACACCCTCCCGGCGATCTTGTGCAGCATTGCAATTGAGTCTGGCTCACCGGTGATCGTTGCCGGGTCATCGGGCACCTCCTCATCCTTGGTCATTCCACAAATGTACACCTCCCCTGTATAACACAAACAACAATGGTGGGTAATTCAGTATGTAAGCAAGATGCAATTGGGAATTTGGGGTTAGTTCACAATGATGGAGGAGCTTGAGGGCGGCGGCAATGGCGCACCGGTGGGCCGCGGGTAGACCTCCGGGTCGAGCATCTTGGCGCCGGGCTCCGGCTGGTAGCTGAGGAACAACGCGTGCGGCGTGATCTTGTCGGGATCGCGCGGCCGGAGCACGATGCTGTGCGCCTTGAGCCCAGACACGTCGAACACCTCCCTGACCATCTCGAACCTGCCCGACCAGGGGCCGAGCGCGAGCACCACGGCGTCGGCGTCCACCACGCCGTGGCCCCTGACCCCGACCCCGGCGACGCGGCCGTCCCGGACGACGACGCGCTCCACCTCCCCGATGACCACCTCGGCGCCTGACGCGGCGAGGACGGCCTTGGTGAAGAAACCCGGGTGGACCTGCGCGGTGGTGTCCGGTGTCCCGAGCTCCCTCGGCGGCGCGGCGGATGCGGAGGGCTCGACCCAGGCGGGGAGCTTCGGGTGCGGCCGGGAGGCGGCGGGGTCCGGGTGGGAGGGGAGGCAGATGGAGAGGGTGTGGACGGGGCGGAAGCCGTAGGAGGACTCGCCGTCGAGGGAGGCGGCGAGGCTGCGGTGGAGGGCGAAGGAGGCGCGGGCGAGCGCGGAGAGGGCCGGGGTGGAGTCGCACCAGTCGAGCGCGAGGAAGCCGCCCGCCTTGCCGGAGGCGGCGCAGGCGGGGGACGACTTCTCGACGAGGGTCGGGACGGTCGGGGAGGTCGAGTGGGTGGAGAGGAAGTACGCCGTGCACGCTCCGACGACCCCGCCGCCGCAGATCACCACGCGGCGCGGCGGCGAGGCGGGCGCCGCCGCCGGCGAGGTCGCCATGGGCGTCTCAGCTCGCGGGGTGGGGTGGAATGGAAGTCGTGTGTGTGGAGTGGAAGGTGGGGGAAGGCGAGCGGCAAATAATGGGAAAATATTCTAATTATGAAATGACTGTACTGCCACTGTCCGTTTGGCTTAAAACCGTAAGCTGGAAAACAAGCTTTTTCAAATTTTCAGAAATTTGCTTGGTTTTCAAATTTTCAGAAACTGGCTATCAAGCAGGTGCTTCTCAGAATATTAAATCCTCAAACAGGCCCTAGACTTCGAAATTTGGGTAGAGTTTTTATAAATTCTCAGTACGAATTTTTAATTTTTAGTTAAAAGTTTCCAATTTTGGTGAAATTTTGTAAATTTTTAGTCAAAGCTTTGAAAAGAAATTCAGTATAAAGTTTGCTCGGATTTTTCAAATTTGGAATACAACTTGATGTTGAAAAAAAGTTCATCTAGTAGTACTCAACTTTCAAAGTCAAATTATACTCAGCTTTCAAAATCAATCAGATACTTTTCAATCAAAATCGTAATTAACAGATAAAAAGAGAGAATAGGCCAACCCATATGAGATGCGGCCCACCACCAAAACGGCCCAACATACAAAGCCCGTTTCACCTGCTTGCTACGATGTGAACAGAAGGGCGGCGATGGCGATGGCGACGGCGACGGCGGCGCTAGGCAGGGCCTTGCGCGGTGGTTCCGGCGCCGGTGCGGGACTGGCGGCCCGCGAACTCCTCTCGAAGGCTCCCGCCGGGCTTCCTCCCTCCCCGCTATGGTAAGTTTTTTTTAACTGAACCGTAGTGATGCAACTCGCTTGCTGCGTTTTTGTATGCATCGGACTGACTTATCATGTGCTGCAATTTCCTAGCTCCAATTTCCTTTCAGCTGATCATATGCCCCCATCAACATTTACTTTCAGTGTTCCCGATTCCGGTCGCTGCAATTTCTGTTCTCTTTCTCATCAGTTTGTTCTGCTGATGTTTGTTTGTTATGCCATCTCTCTAATTTCCTCTGCTTGCCTCAGTGATATGTTGGCTATTTCTGTCGCTTCCCTTCTCATTTTGTTTCTCTCATACCACCAGTTAGTTATTCAGTAAGAACAACACATTCAGTTCAAATTTGAGAATATCCTCCACCACCTCTACTGATGTTTGCTGTGAGGCCAATCTCTCTCTAATTTCTTCCAGGTTCATCTCCCACAAGACGTGTTTTACATATTTGCACTGGAAAAAATGTGACATCCATTCTTTTGCACATAAAACATCGCGTGTCAACATCCATCCCCCTCCTTTTTAAATTACAACACAGGGCTAGAGAGTTGTGAGCCATCCTCCACATAAAGTGTTTAATTCTGTTAGGACATTAAAAAACAAGATTTGGAGAGAGACGTTTCTCCAAACATTTGTAAGAAAAAAAGAAAAAATATGTGAGATATAAAATTCGTCCGAATAGAAGAAGAAAGAAAATATTTTTGGTGAGCGCGCTCGAGAAAACTCGAACCGATGAGATGCATGCCAGTGACCCCTGCCACTGCGCTATGAGCCCATCTCCCTGTTAGGACATCTCATCTTCCAAATCTGCTACAAAGGCTGGATTGCTTGTGGATGCTGTCCCTTGATGATAAACGTTGCCTTTTATCACGGTACACTGTTTTCACCGAGAACATAACCTCTGCATCCAAGTGCCATGCCAGGATATCATCCATGCCATCATGTAGAGGTATAGGCAGGAATAGTTTCTGCATCTTCTGTCCAGAAGGTATCTGGAGCTAACTCCTTGTCCCAATGTCCTGTTATTTGGATCTACAAGATTAGAAACAGTGGACAACAAGTTTCAGTCCCGTGGTGTGACTGGTTTTCGAGATATACTCCTAGGCAGCCATGGGTCATCCCAAATTTTTAACATTATCTCCGCTTCCAATCCTCCAAATGTCTCCTTGCTTCAGAACCTCCACACCTTTCAAGATCCTCCAAATGACTCCTTGCTTCTCGGAAGTCTGAAGGATCTTGTTGAAATCCCCAGCGCACAACCATGGCCCAGATCCCTGTCCATGCAGGTCTAAGTGCATCCAACGTTATGTACTTCAAATTCGTATGGGACTCAACATAGATGCCACTGAATCTCCATTTATAACCATCATCCACCTTGACGTTCATATCGACGTTGCAATCACGTGGTTAACTCAGGGTTCCCCATTTCGCACGCTCATACCGTGCCACCCCTGCGGTAACACGGTTTTCCTGCAAAAACCACGATGGAATGAACAGTAATTTTCATGACATTCTGCCGTACCGTGGTTTTCATCTAAACCGCGTGAAAACCAAACCAAAAACCATGAAAATCATGCCAAAAAATTGTGAAAACCACGCAAACCGCGTCAAAAATCGCAAAAAAAATAATTTAAATTTAAACCAAATTCAAATCCGTGTCGTGCCGCAGTTTTCGCTCAAACTGCGCGAAAACCGCGCCACATGCCGCGGTTTTCGCGGCAAACCGCGCGAAATTTATTTTTTGTGATTATATATATATATTTGTGATAAAATGATTTTTTTCAAAATTTTTGAATTTGCACGAAATTATTCAAACGAAACCGCGGGGATGTCGTGCCGCACCCTCGCGGTACACGCCTCGGCGGTTTTCGCGGTATCACAAACACTGGATTAACTGCTTCAAATCCACAGATTGCACAATGGAAGAGGTATTGTCGTGCATCGGGTAAGTCCGCACGTAAGTTTTTAACCGATGCAGAACATCGATGGAATGCCACTTATTTGATATTAAAGGTTGTATTACCTTACCAGAAATTACTTACATGTTTTTTTCAAACATGTAATGGCCCAAAAAACAGCGACGATCAGTCAATATACTGACTAATCATACCTGACACGTTATTGAAAGGTTTTATCAATTTCTTGAAACATTTCTATGACTGCACTCTTTTTTTATCTCAAATATGTTGCCCAACAACTAATTTAATTTTGCATAATAATGTTGAAATTGTCACTTTGTTGGAATATGAAAATAATAAACTTTTAATGCATGTTGTCTTTAGTATGAAATAAAAATATCTTAAATATTGGAAAGTATCCCATGTTATATGCTTTTGCATTTATTCTTGATCCTAGGGAAAAATTACAGGGATTTCTCAATATTCCATCACTCATTGGAGATACTATTCATGTTGATTATACTACCTATTATTTTGATGTTAAAACTAAATTATATGAGGTATTTGAAAAGTATGCATTAAAGTTTCAGGGAGTTCGCTTGCAAAGACCCCTACCTGTCCATGTAGCAGGTACGAAAAATAACAGTGAGGCAGAATTTGGGGTGGCTCATCTTCTAAACATAGCCATGGTGGTGGTAGCAGTTCGTCAACAGTAAGTGAAGACACTGGATCGCATGGTCTCGCCAAAGAGTTGTTCAACTAGTTGGATATTGACGTCATCAGATATGAATCATCAGACTTTAACGTACTCGGGTAGTGGGAATGATCACAAGATGTCATATCCTATGCTTTCAAAACTAGAACGAATGTGTTGACGGTGCTGGTATTCATGGTATCCTCCGAATTGAACTTCGGTCTATTCGGAAGAATTATTGAGGACATGAGAGCATCGAGCACGTCGAAATGCTACTAAGCGTTAAGATTAGGAACTAGCTACAGAACATGCCCAATATACTGCTGACAACAAAGAATTAGACGCTCAGTTCGAGAACCTTTATTTAGATGAAGACCAAACCAAGTAGCTTCAGTCTATTTTGTAAGTAGTAGTGACCTATAGGTTGTACTTTTTTATTTGTCATGAAAAATATACTCTTTTATTTGTCATGATTTTCTCATATATAAGTTTTTACATGACAAAGTTTTAACGATGTATCATGTAAACATCAATAAAGGTCATTTTTATTTTTCTTCATATTTTTTAAAGTATTTTACTAAGTCTGACGAGGAATAATTTTTTAAATTTTTGGATGGTTATTTTTTTAAATTTAGGGACGAAGAATAGTGCCAGCCGGACTGACCATGCCAAACGGATACATGAGCCTTGTCGGACTACAGCACGGCATGACCTTCCTTTGAACCGTGTTTGGGCTGAGAGACGGCACGTGGATCTGCACGACACGACCTTACGGACGTGCCCAGCCCATGCCGTGCCGGACGGCCTGTTATACCCAGGCACGCGTGTGGGACTGGGAGGAAGCGGGGGCGACGTGGATGGAAGCAGGAGCGAGCACGTCGCCCCGAAAACTCAAGAGTCTCACACTCGTCTTAAATTTTCTCTGATCGGATGGCGCGAAAAGTTCCATTTCACCTTCCAAAATCTCCCGAAATCTCCAAAACCCTTCTTCAATCTTCGCGAGGAAGTCACCTCCCTCCTCGCGGCGATTGCCTCCGCCGGCGACGGCGATGGTGTTCCTGCAGCGCAAGCGCCCGCCTCCGCCGCCGCCCTCCCCTCCGAACCCGCCGCCGCGGGCTCCGCAGGCCGCGCGCACCGCCACCCCCGACGACGCCTCCTCCGCTGTCGACGACGCGGCGGCTCTGCTCGCGGAGGCCGGGTGCACGCTCCTCGTCCCGCCGCACCAGGCCCCGGTGCTCCCGTCCCCGCTCTCCTTCGCGCCGCGCCTCGCGCGGGCTCTCGCCGCGGACGCCGCGCTCCCGGGCCGCCTACTCGCCGGGCTCGCGGCCTTCGCGGAGTCCCCGCGCGGCTCCGCCAGCTTCTCCTCCCGACCTCCGCGGCGCACTCCCCCAGCCTCGCGCGGGCGCTCCTCTCCGTCCCGGCGCTGCAGCCGGGCCTCCTCGGCCTCCTCCTCGACAAGCTGCCCGAGCACTTCGACAACGTGCTCGATGGAATGCCCCTGCACGATGACGTCGGGAGGCTCATCGTCGCGCAGTTCCGGTGGCTCGATTTCCTCCTCGACGCTGACACCTTTGTTGCCAAGCTTATGGAGGTTTTGTCGGTGGCGCCACCGCATCTGAAGAAGGAGATCATCGGGTCGCTACCGGAGATTGTAGGCGATCAGAGCCATGCCACCGTGGTCGCGGCGCTGGAGAAGCTGCTGCAGGAGGATTCAGAGGTTGTGGTTTCTGCGCTTGACGCTTTGTCTGACCTTAATTTGAGCGAGCAGTTGCAGGAGCAGGTGACAATCACATCGATTTCATTTCATTCTGATTTGTTTTGTTGATATGGAGTGAATAATACTGATTTCTGCTGTGAATATGCTTGAAGACTGTGACAGTTGCAATCTCTTGCATCCGGACTGTTCACGCAGACCAATTGCCGCATCTGCTCAGGTTCTTATTGTTGTCTGCCACGCCGTTCAATGCTGCAAGGATTATATCGCAGATCCGCGAGCAGCTGAAGTTTGTCGGTACGGTGGATCCACGGGCTGCTCGGGGTAAGAAGCTGAAAGGGACAGCATCGGCCAACGGTACCGATGGGGCAATCCTTGATGCCTTGAGATCGGGCCTCCGTTTTAAGAAAGTAGGTAATTTGACTCTTCAATTTATCTTTCAACACAGTATTGCACACTGTCCATGCAAGTTTCTTCAAGGCTGGGTTTGTTGTGGATGCAGATGCTTTGTGAAGCTTTCTTGAAAGAGCTAAAATCCGTAGATAACCCAAGGGATCACAAGGTGATTGATGTGTGGCTCATCATGCTCATCTATGCTAATGGTGGTGCTCTACAGAAAAGTGCTGAGAAAATATTGAAATCTAAGATTTTACGATTATGTATACGAGAGACACTGTTTGATCAATGCATTCGTGGGAATACTGAATTGGTAAAGGTCAGTTCTTCAGATCTTGTGATGATTGTAGAGTAGCTGTATATTTTTTTGACTATCCATGCTGAATAAGACATGATTGAACTTGACCCAGGACCATTTCATGTCATACCTCTCAGTGAGTGATTTCCTATTGGCTTGCAAGGAAGAGAAAGCAAGAGAATTTGCAGCCTATTTGTTCACAGCATTGTTTGAAGAATTCACTGATACATTTTCCAGGCAAGAGGTATCCTTTTGTTGCCTACACTTAACACTTCTAATGTAGGCAAGCAATCATGTTTACCTTGTGATTCCACACTAGTTGATCTAGTTGAAATATAAGGTGGTAGATGGGTCCATTATCAGTAGCTCAGTTTGTATCTGAAACTGTCTATTCTTCTATAAAGTTTATAGAGCATTGTCTGCCATCTTCTGGCAAAAGAAAGAAGTGGAAGAAAAGAGAAACAAACAAATATGTGTTTGGTGAATGCTATGGCATTCAGTGGTCAATGGTTGTGTAGATACTAATAGGAGCTTGAGTGAATGCAACTTGCACTGTCCAAGTATGCAACTATCTTACACATGGATGACAATTTGAGTAAATACCAGGAATCACTCTTTGTCAAAACTATATGTGCTTTTGTGAATATATGCAAACGAAAGTGTGTTTCTCTGAAATTTCTACTTAAAGTTGCGGTTTTGTGATAATTTTACCACCAGCAGCAAATTTTTGATAGCAGTCGAATTGCTAATCATTTGTTAACATTATTTATTAGATCAGAACAAAAGGGCAGAGCCCCTTATTTTCTAACACCCTTACCACCTTTTGCAGCTCATAGGTTCATTGGTCGCTCATATAGGTTCTGGGGTTAGCCTCGAAGTTTCTTCTGCTTTGGATATTTTGACTTCTCTGACCTCAGATAAGCCTGAGGAATTGATCCCTGTATCTTCACATATTACTGGTACTGTACATTGTGAAGTTCTATTTAGTTAGGTTCTTTTTGCTGATTAATGTAAATTGTATTGGCTGTGCAACACAGGCATATTGGATTACCTGGAGAGTTTTCATGAAGATAATCTCCGAAAGGTTTGTGACAGATTGTTGATTTTTTTCTTCCAAATTGTCTCATCGCAATGAGATAGCCTATGATTCATGAAATGAACTAGGTTTACGAGATCTTCTGTCATTTGGCACTGGCTGCGGGTTTCAATACTGGTTCAGGGGGCTCTTCTGTTGCTAATGAGCTTCTAATGGTTGTGAGAAAGCAGGTTTGATAACAACTCTGTTATTTTCGTTTTGATTTGTTGGCAAGAAGGCCTTAATTCAAATTTCTAATCTTTTGTTATTTTTTGACATGATTACATTTGCATGTCACCTTCTAGGTTAGTAATCCAGATATGAAGTATAGGAGAATGGGAATAATTGGGGCTTTAAGGATAGTTTCGACTATTGCAGATGTGGATGCTTCTATGAACTGCTCATCATCTCAGGTTTGTTTGAGTCTGACTAAAGTTAGGGAAATATAACAGCCAAGTGCTTTTACTGTCATCTGACTTTCTGAGCGTCTTGCAATACCTATATATGTGAACGCCAGCATTTATGACAGCAGCACTAACAGAACAGATTGTTTTCAAAGTTACTTCCAATACCCTGATTGTCTTGTGCTGATGCATCTGAAGACTGAAAAGTGTTTTTTAAGACTGAAAAGTGATACATTGTACATCATGACGCATCTTGTTGGATAATAAAGATTTCCTTAGAACACCAATATATTGGTTATTGCCTTATTAAACTAGGTTAATATGTGCAACAATCACCAGGAACAGTAAATAAAACAATTCTGTTATGCAAGTAATACCGTATATTTTACACAAATACTCGAATGTAAAGCATAAAAGTAGCACACTTGCATATGTCTTGATTATTTACTGGCTGTGCTTTTGATGTTGAACTGTAATTCCTAGTTTTACTATGTTACCTCTAATGTTGTTTTGTTTAGCAGCAACCAAATTATGATGAAGCCCTGGAACTTCTGAAAATGGCTGTTAACTCCTGCAAGTTTGTGATGTTGCCCTTGATTCTTCTTTATGACGAATTAGCTGTTTTATTGGAGAACAGTATTCTTCACTCTGCAATTGTTGAATGGTAGGCACAAAACGATTGCTGGTATATGTGAATAAAGATAAACATGTCTTCAATATTTGTTCATGTCTTTCCTTGGTTGTTCATTGCACATTTTTTAATGAACTGATAATTTCAGGGTCGGGAACATGTCGCAGAATTTGACACTGTTTTTCTTGCTGATCTTGATGATGGTGAGCTGTCAAAAATATGTATGTGATGGCATAGAAGGTAAGTTAAACACTTTAGTAATTATTGCATCATGGATTGCTGGATATGTTTTAGATAGAGAATTTAAATTCTAAGAGTAGAAGCTGGAGTGTAATTGATGACATCTTGTTCTCAGGAGAATTATGGATGAACCTGGATGGAAATATCTCCCCAGTGTGTGTAAACATTATGCCTCTAGTTTCCACCTCGCCACAAATGTAAAGTTTTTTCTGTTAATAATCATTATTTGGTTGCTGAATAGTCTGAGTGTCATCTGTACTAGTTTGCTTTACAAATGCTATGTGCGTTCATTGCAGGTCTCAGACCTGTTTGCAGATTCTTCCTTCCCAATTTTCACTTCTAACTATTGTGAGTGTCATAGCCTTGTCAATCTGGTATTTCTTCTTAATGGACAAATTAATGGTTGTCTTGTTTTGCATCAAAGATCGAACGTCTTGGAAATCAAGGCTCACTTGGTGGAATAAATGCAGTACTTGGCTGCCCTTTGCATCTTCCCTCTACAAAGGTTATACAAACAGTTCTAGAAACTTAAAGTGACATCACCATCTAGTTTATTGTTTTAACATGAATTACATGGAAGAAACTGCTTTTAAATCTTACTTGTCTTTCACACAAACATCATGATAGACACATATTGAATATTATTTTGTGACCTGCCTTTCCCATGCCGTAAACAAGCAAGGTGATGCCAAGAATAATTACCTAGATGTTATTTCTGTTGTAATTTACAATTTAAAGGGTGATATAATCAGTGTCATATTTAAGAAATATCAGTGTGAAAATTATGAAGTCACATGATTCCAGTTTCTACTGGCAATCTTTCATTTGTAGGATTTCTGTTGTGGGTATTTAATGTTTACCAAATGATTGGCAGCAGATCTGTACGCTTTGTTTTTCTTTTCAAATATACAATTATACACATTTCTCATTAGTTTCTTACAAAAGCAGTAGTGCTTTTACCAGTTTGTTAATGCCATTTATTTAACAATATGGAACTTCAATTTTTTTGTGACACTATTCGAAAGATGTCCATCAATGATTGTGTAAAGGAATTAATCCTGGTTTGGGCAACCAACAGTACCTCGATGGAGCTAGATGGGGAAGCTTGTCATCAATGCAGAAAAATACAGTGTGCCATTCACTGTACTATGCAATAAATTGGATCAGGGAGCTGGTATGTCTTATATTTTTACTTTATTCATAGCAATTTTCAGATTGCACAATATATCTATGTCTAAAATTGGTGGCACCCATGGCAGCTCAATGCTTTCAGCACACAAGTTGCAACTAGGGTTGATAATGTTTCACAAAGGGCAAGGGATGAGACAGCTGTGAAACTTCTGATGCGTCTGAGAAATCTAATGTGAGTGTATAATCAGTGTTAGTATGGTTGATTGATGAACGCAGAGCACATCTATACCTGGGATAGAATGACCAAGTCCTAATTCTTTGCATGTTATTTGTGTGACCAACCACCATCCATGCGCAGTGAAAATTTTGCCCTATTCCTTATAGACTTGTGATTCAACGAGTGCATGGCGGTGAATTTTCATCACGGTGCTTTGTTCAGTTAGTAACTACTGCTAACCCTGAGAACCCACAATCGATTTCAACTTCCCTTTTATTAATTTGGTAACCACTTACTTGCATGGGAAATTGGGATGTTGCAGGTATTACAGCAAAAGGAAAAGGTTGTACTTTCCTTTTGTCATTGTAGAGTTTCTGACTATATAAATTTGCCGAATGCAGATTACTTGAGGGCTTGTTGAATGCTTATCTCAAAATTCATCCTTTATCTCTGCCTGATCTGAGCTATGTTGGAGATCATGGGTCAACTAGCACCAGCAAGTTCAACCTCCCAAAAAACATGGGAGACCAGAACATGGAGGGTAATGTTTCCAACAAAAGACAAAAAGGCCACAAGGACAAAGCATCATCAGAGAAATCAAATTCTGACGAGAAGTTTAAGCAACCTACGATACTGGATGCTTTCAAAAGAGCAGGAGTAACTATTAGTCAAGAAACAAACAAAGATTCACAACCATCGCCAAGTGGAATGATGTCAGGGGTTATGGAACATGAGACAAAAAATCCTTGCAAATTTGGGATTGTAGATCTAATGGCTGCACCAGCTCAGCTGGATATGCAAAGATTCAAATTCAGAACTCTACATGCAACTTGTCTGTCCTTGCTAAACTACTCAGAGGTTTGCCTTTGTTCAGATTGACTTTAATTTTGTAGATCAGAAATCTGTTCTTTCATAGTTTATATTATCCTATCATTTGTACCCACACAAAGAATAAAAACTTATAAGTTGTTTCATTACATCAAATGGTGATTTTTGTTTCATTTGGCAGCCTCAGGATTCAACAGTTTCATACAATGAATCTGAGGTACGACTTGATTTCAACTACATAGCTATTAAAATATGGTGAAATTGTTAAGATTTGACTCTTTTTGTTATCCAGATGCCTCTATATGTTTATTTGCTCCGTGAACTTCAGAACAAAGTAGACAATCTATACCCTTCGAGCAAGCCATTTTTCAGTTCTTCTCAAGTGAAATCTACCCAAGCTTATTGCCGAAAGAGCACAGAAGAATTTCTCAACAAAATCCAGCCACTATTCTCAAGTCTAAGAAAGCATCTAGATGGAGCAGTTTCCATGATCAAAGATGGTAAGGTTCTATAAACAATTTTCTGCTCCTAGTTTTTCTATAATGTAGAGCGTATTAGTATACCACTACCACAGCACCTCCTTTCTACTCTTTTGATCTTGAGCATAATGGGCTGCAATTACTACTTTGAAGGATCAGACAGCTGCCCAGACAATTGGAATTCACATTCAGCTTCAGCTGGAAATCCAGACATACCATATGTGGTGGTCTTGAAGTCTTCAGTAGCAACCTCAGTATTTAAGGAGGTTCTCGGCTGCTACAGGAAGGTAGTAATATGAATATTATGTCTTTTACTTCCAAAGGTTAAAAAATAGACTCAAATTGCTCACTGCTCAGTGTTCTAAAAGTCGGTGCTAGACACCGTCTAGGTGCCTATTAGGCATTAGATGGTGCATTAGGTGGCTAACCTACCTTGGGTGGTGTTTTGTTGCTATTTTAGTGTTATATTGTCCCACTTTTAAGTAATATGCTTACTAATTTCTTGGGTTTAGCTAGTTGGTTTGACCTAGACGCTGCTGCCCCTAGGTGCTAGCCACCAGCTTTGCTGACCCTCTAGCATCTAACACCTTCTTGAACCATGAAATCACTAATGTTAACTTGTGTGATATCTCCTGCAGTTACTTGGCATTCCAGATCTATTGAATCAAGCAAATATATCAGTTCTGAAGGAACTACTGCAGACCTTCCAGCCAAGTGAAAATTTTGATGATGTCCTTGCTGAGTGTCGTCCATCTCTTGTCCCTAGCAATCTTGATTACCTTTACTGCGGGGCATATACAATGTTTGCAGCTATTTTGGATCTTGGTAATAAGCAGTTACAATGTGTTCCCTAAGTTTTAGAAGATTATGTTACCTTTCACCTCATTCCAGTGTTCTAATCTTACTGCAGTGTGCTCATTCTCATACCTTTTGGCTTATGATGTGTTGATTACCATGCAATCAATTTTAAATTCCGTTATCATGCTGTTTGAAAAATCTGGGGAACAAAATGAGAAGAACGTGCACATGGGATGCTCAAAAGAGATAATTCCTTTTTACGACAGCATCTTGGGCTATCAGCTCGTAAATTGCTAACCTCTGATCTCCCTAGTGAAGATGCTGAAAATGGATGGCAGAGTAAAGTAAGCTAAAACACTTAGTACCTTCATTTGTGCTTATCTGCATGTAGATGTTGATTTGTTCCTAAAAATTCTGCTGGTTATTGTCTGCCAGGGTGATCTCATACAGAAGATATTACAAATATACCTCAAGAATAGTGACTCCACTTCAGATCTGCTTGATGAGCTAGCTTGCTCAGTGTTGCCTAAGGTGGCTCATCTTGACTTCTTGAGTGAAACAATGACGGATAATATCAGTTAACAGAAAAAAATTGCAATTGAATGATTCTTCTATTCATATGATGAGGCTCCTTATGAGCATGCTTTTTCATATTTAAAGGTTCCTTCACTCAAGACTAGAAGCACCCAAGACATGTCATATGGTTTTCCAACATTGTGTGCGTCCACTATCCTCTCCTGGTATCGTGTGGTAGTAAGTATCTGGCATTCAGTGAATTTATGAAGAGTCCCACCCTTCTGTTTTTCCTTAACATTTCGGTTTACAAATGCAGCACGAAGAGAATACTGGAAATTTAAACAAGATGGTGGGTTTTTGAGCTAAGCATATGCACTGAATACTAATGCTGTTTTTTAAATCAAAAGATAGCACTGTGCCATGATCTTTATCAGGTCCTGAACCCTAGGCCCTTAATGGTTGTTCTACTTATTTTCCTCTTCTCTAGATCAAGCAAGCCTTGAAGACTAAAGCACAACCCGAAAGAGCAGTTGAAACTTCACTTGAAGAAATTCACAAATCAGTACTTGTGCTTGTTTCTCTAATAAACATGTGCAAGACTCACGAAAAGGTTAGTTTTGTTGAAATCACTAATGCTGAACAACTGAATAATAATATAATCACCTGATGCATTTACATATGTACATATTGTTCATGCATTGATGTGGCTGGTTGAACCTTACATCGATCACAAACTGTAGGTTGCTATGCATGCAATGGCAGTTAAACATGGGGGAAGATTTGTCGATACATTTCTGAAAGGTGAGGAGCTGTGGATTGATAAGTTTGCTATGTGGGCCAATATATAACAACCCATTAGCTTAGCTTACCTGTGGTGCTGCCTTTTGATTATTAAATTTTGATTTGATCACTGTTTCTTTCGTTGCAGCCTTCAACTTCTTGGAGACACATTTCGGTCAACACAATGATATTATTCTTCAGATGGTAATTGACTGTTGATTATTTTCCTTATTTCGTTCTTCCGTGACTGCTGCTTATCCCACCATATTGGAATTGCTTTTTTATGTTCCCTGAATCCTGATTACTTTCACTGATACAGATAAAATCACTTCAGAAAGCTACAAGAACAATCCAAACCATATGTGCAGAGGCTAAGGTGGAACCACTGCTCGTAAATGATGTTCATCACAGAGACTTTTTTTTTGTCTTCCATGCTTAAGAATAGTATGTTAATCCTGCATAGGGTCACAAGCGAACAATGATCACAAGCAAGATACCTGTTGCGAAGAGATCCCTGGAGCGTTTCCTATTCCAAGTGAAGGCGCTCCTACACAACTGCTCTACCGAGGAGAGTTTCTGGATGGGTACATATTCTGCAGCCCAATTTCTGTTCCTGGCAACGTCTAGAGGTATACATAGATGGTCGCCATTGTTGCTCTAATTTGTCGCCGTTGTATGACAGGCAATCTGAGGCACAAGGACTTACAGGGGCAATTGGTGAGCTCACAGGTCTATGGCAGCGTCGATGACAGCTCAAACGATGAGCAAGAACAGATGGAGACTGATCCTGAAATCCCAGCTGACGAAAACTCCAACTCCATGGACGAAGATGCGGCAGAAGACAGCAACGAGGCACCATTGGAGGAATAGAATACATACATACATCACCAACCAATCAATCAAATCTGTGAATATCTCCTTACCTGACCCAATTTTGCCCCAAAATCACCCTGTTTAGCATATGCAATGCAATGAAATGCACAGCCTCCCCTTCTATAGGAAAATAATTTTCAGTCTTAGATCAGAAGTAACTGGAGAGAGATCATTCTCAGTTTGTACAGATTACTGAACAGAATCATCTCAGGACTCAGGTTGTGGAAATGAAGGTCACAATCTCACTTGTTGAAACTCTGAATCATAACCGTATTATAGATAACATGATTAACATCTCATTTCACAGAAATTTGCTTACATAGAAAGCACATTAACAGACAAGAAGGCACACGCAGAGAGGAAGACGACTGAAGGAGGCGGCGGTGGGGGATCAGATGGCCTTGGCCGGCGCGGCGGCGGAGGCGGCGGAGAGGTCGGCGAGGAGCGGCTCATTGGCGGCGGCGGCGGTGGGCTCGTCGGGGTCGTAGTTGGGGTCGAGGGCGCGGTCCATGGCGCGGCGGCCGGAGTCGAGGCAGGGCTTGCAGGCCATCTCGATGGTGATCCAGCCCAGCACCACCGCCGCGATGGCTATCACCGCCGTCACCACCGCCCCCATCCGATCTCCTCGTCGCCGGCGACAGCTGGGCTGGCTTCTTCTCCGTCTCCGGGGAGGGGAAAGCGGATCTGGATGTGATTGCCGGCCCAAAGCAATGAAAACAGTGATGGTCGCGGCAGTTTTTCGTTGGCTGGGTAACTCGAGTGCCCCAGATGTCAGGGCCGAGGGGACGTTGGTGTGGGGCCGACCTGGCAGTGGATGGGCCCACTGTTTGGCGAGCAAAAACGTGAATTTTTAAATTTTTAAATTTTTTATTAAAAGATATGTAAAAATAATTTTTGTTTTTGAAATTTTGTAAAAGTAGTCACCTTTCACCTTTCGGGAGGACTTTTTAAAAATTACTTTCCTAGAGGGCGATTTTAATAATGTGTCGACGGTCGTTGGCCGCCGTATGCCGCACGCGCGTCAATTTGCATTTTGCCTTCTTGCTGCCCTTGCGTAGGACGATTTGTCCTGTTCATTTGTGTGGAGGGTGTTAACACCAGAAGCCCCGGAGTCCCTATCAACTAAGGTTCATATCGGCTCAAAGCTAGTATCGACTTAGAGTTCTCCATTGGCCGATGGAGGTTTTCTTTTATCAACACCATCGGCTCAAGGTTTATATCGGCTCAAAGCTAGTATCGGCTTTGAGTTCTGTATAGGCCGATGGGGGTTTTCACGTTTCAACATCTCCAAAGAATCGGATTCTTGTTAGATTCGGTTTGGGAATGTCTTATCCGAAGAAATCGAGTTCGGGAAGGATGCGGCTTGTATCTATTAATTAGGAAAAGTTTGTTAGCTTTCTATTTTATCTTTAGAAAAGTGTGTTAGTGTCCAATAAGGACTCGGTTTGTTTCCTTTTATCTTTAGAAAGTTTGGATCCTAATCTGTTAGGATCTTTGGTAGCCTACGAGAATAAATATGTAAGCCCGAGGTTTTGTAATCATCATCTCACAGTCAACACAATTCGGCTCATCATCATCTTTTATCTTTTTACTTTATTTATCATCCGACGGAACTTGGCACTGACGCGGGCGCATCGGCCGATCTCCTGCGAAGGGGTAAGTCCAAGGTCCTGCCGGCCCAGACAATCGTATTGGTTGCGTCGGTGTTGTCTAAGGCTGCATCAGTACATTCGACCTTTTGGATTGCTCCGATTCGGTTAACATGTTTGCCTGCTTCTTTATCATATGTCTCTGTTAAATCTAGTCCCAGTATCTCGATTTGGCTCTATCGGTAGTCTCTCGCTTTAGGGTTTCTACCGATACCGACTAAATTGTTTACTATATTAGATTAGCTTAGGCATCTACCACCCTGAAAATCAGTTAAGGGCTTGATTGTTTAGATGTTACGTTTCTTTTCATACTTAGTGCTGCATCAGTTCATTTTGACCTACTAAGTCGTGATTAGAACCGTAATCTCTAGCCTGCCTGTTGGCTGCCACTAAAGGTTTCATTGGGGTTTCAGCCGATGAGCTATCTGGACATTACAATCGGCTATACTATAAATACATATAATCTCTGTCTTAAAGTACATTTAGACATAAGTGACTTATACTTAAATACTATTGATATCTACAACCGATCCCATGGACGTTGCATCGGCTTATAAGGGATTGCATATGAGTTGGTTTTTAGCCGATGACAACAGAGCATTCACCGATCATCGCTTATCTTTTGGATTTTATGCCATCGGATCTCCAACCGACATGTGCTTTGATATTCTGATCAATGTCTATTTTATCATGTGATTGGTTTATGTTGCTACATCATCGTGTTATCATCGACCGATCACCTTTATATAGATGTTTGCTCAGTACACTGCCAATGTATTAAAACCCTAACTGCATCGGCTGACATCGGTATCGGCTGGAATCGCGCTATCGGCCTATCAGCCGATCGGCTATTTTGGTTATCGGCTGTAATCGTACCATCGGCTTATCAGTCGATCGATTGTTTTGGTTATCGGCCTATTGGCTTATATGCTTTATATTTTGCTGCTTTGTACATCTTGTCAGTGGCAGGATCAAACTGACTGTCACGCATGCACTTCATCGATTTTAGAACCTGCAGTGGAGCTAAGTAGATCTCCCAGGCCAATGTGTGTTTTTAACGTCAACACATCTTTTGGCACACTCAGTGGGACACACGGGATCCACAGCGGCGGTACGGATTTGGCGTCAATAGGGCCATGCACTGCAAAAGGACGCGGGCGGGATGACAAATTTACAGCACCCCCTTGCTGTGTCCTCGAGAGGGCGTTTTTTTGTTCCCCTAGGAGGCCGCCTGCAAATTTACCGCTCGATCGCCTCTTTTGCAGGCGACTCCATAGGGGATCAGTAAAAACCGCCCTTCCCGAGGAAGGTGTAACATCCTGAAAATCGAAGGAGTGAATTCGGAACGTGAAAATCGGAACTCACAAAAACCTTTTGGATTAGTTGCTTCTTATCGTGTTTATCGTTCTTATTTGCCAAGCTCTGTTGCATGAGAGTTCTTTTTGAATTACTTTGATGCGAAGTTGGATAAAGACCCTAAGCTTTGATATCCTAGGTGAGAGTAGTAATTCAAAATGTATATATTTTGGAGAAGGATAAATACCTAATTTTGTGGATTTACAAAAGACTCTTGAAAAGAATATATTTTGGTTTAAACCCTAACTGGTGGAAGAAAAATAATAAATATTTGGATTTGGATGATAAAAAAATATATTTTGAAAAGGAAATATGAAATTAGAAATTAATTAAAGACCCCAATTTATTGATTTTAAAAGAAGAAATAAAAATATGAAAAATATATTTTGAAAAATAAAAAGTGGGGAAAAGTTTGAAAATATAATTTCAAAATTATTTTGGGAATATTAGAATTCATTTAGAATTTTTAGGGATAAAAGAAATGGAAATGGAAAATAGGATTTTTAAAATCGGGATAAATGGAAAAGTGCACTGTTCATTAGCTCAGCAGTGTTCGACCGAATACATCGCCCGTTCGCAGCCGCCGCGCGTCACCCGCCGTACACGAGACCTCGCGCGTGCATGTTCCCAGCGTCATCGGCTCGGTCACGCACAAGTAGTCGCCGTGCGGTCGCGCCATGCCGAATGTCCCCAAAGTCGCGCCATACACGCTCGCCATGCCGCTCGCGTCGCGCCGCGCGTACGATCCGCACCACGCCGTCCTTTGCCGCGGCGCGCCCTCCCGCTCGCGCCGCTCACCGCGCTCGCCGTACACGCATGCGTTGGCTGCAGCTTGCCGCACGTCGCCGCGACGTGCGCGCGTCGGCCCTATCACCGCACTCTGGGCGTCCGAACCACCTCGCCGTCGACCGCCTATAAATCGGCCTCCCTGCACTCCAGCCCCCAACATCGAAAATCTTCCCCGTGCTCACTCGTGCTTTCCCCCAACTTCCCCAAGGATTAGCCACTACATTGCGCGAATTTTGGGAAAGATCGAAGCTCGGCGGAAGAACCCTAATTCGACCGCCCGTGCGACACTCCGAAATTCGTCGCCCTCGGCCGAATTCTTCCCGAATTAAAGGTACCATCATCATCCTCGTGCTCTAGGTATTAATTCCCCTAAGCTCCCGAGCCAATTGGTCGCCGGAAAATCACCGGCGACGAACCCCTAGAACTCCCCTCGTTTCGGCCGCCGAACCACCTCGCCGTCGCGCCCACCGCAGCGGTGACTTTCCGGCCGAACCAACCCCACCGTTAGCATCCCGGGGTTCGCTGAAGCTTGTAGACCCCTCACTTTAGCCGGGCTTCGCCGGATTTTGCCGCCGACGAGCGCCACCGCCGCCGAACCACCTCGCCGTCGCCGCCCTTTCCGCCGCTTCCCGGTCTCGGCCGAAGGAGGAAATGGAACCCTTGTGGTCTCGGGATGGTGTAGCGCCCTCCTTTCCCTAGTTCGGCCCTCCTCGCCGTCGGCACCCTCTCTCTCACCGTCGGTGGCGGGAAGAACAGAGCGGGGAAGGGAGGGAAGAAACAGAGGAAGAGGAGGAAAGAAAGGGAAAAGAAAAAGAAAGGGAAATAAAAAAAGAAAAATAGTGAAGAAAATTTGGGTAAAATATTTTGAAATGTTTTGGAAATATTTTAGGATAAAAAGATAGGGTTTTTGAAATATTATTGTCTAGGAATGAGTATTATATTCTTTTTCCTTCCAAAAGAAATATTTGGAGAAAGTAATTTCTAGATTAAATTTGTCCTTTTATGAATTCAAATATTGTCCGACCTCTAATTTGTTATCGAAGTTCACATGAGCCCTTTTTAAAGATTTGTTAAGCATGAATGTCGTTATTCGGTAGTTGGAATTTCAAAACCCTAGCAAATATAATTGCAATATTAAGGATCAATTATTGGAGATATGGAAATTATAAATATAATTATTTTGGGATATCCTCGAGTTTAGGAACAAAATATATATTTATTACTAGATGGCTCGCTTGGTTTAACGGGACTTCTTTCCGTTGATTCAACTATTAAAATGTACGAAGTTCGAGGTTGTGTTTGGAATCCGCTTTCCGCGATCATTTTGAGATATCTTTTTCTTCGTTGATATTGTTGGATTTTAATTGGATTCAACCATTCTTTTCGCACGTACGGATAGCGTCCGAGGAAGCGAACACCGACTACGCGGAAGACCCCACTCAATCGGCGTGCGAGCAAGGCAAGTCTTCACACCCTTTGAACATATTGATCCCAATTGCGAAATGATGTTATTTTAAACTCTAAACATGCATGCTTTACCGAGTTACCTATACTTGTTGTGCCATTCCTTGCTATTGAGTACCTTTAGAATTACTCCTTGTAACTCGCGTTGTGATACAAATAACCGAAGCATAACTTGAAATCGCTTAGCCATGCTATACTTAGATTTATGCATACTCATGACTTTATGAAAAAGCTTTGTGCTGGGCAACTACCTTAGGGAAGGTAGTTGAGATTCGGCATGTGGAGACATGAGCGCCACATGACCATGATGAATTAAGTTTGATGAAGATTGAAAGTACTATACAAATGTTTTAGACTGGGCTTGGATGATTTGGGTGGATTCCGGAAAAGGCAAGTGCCGACCACGGTCAATTAAGGACCGAGCCATGAGATAGCGGAAACGAGCCACAACCGTACTTCTCGAATGGGTATAGACCTAGCCGACTAGATAGCCGAGCGGAGGCGGTATCCTTGCATAGATGGTTCTCTATGATGTGGTTACGGGATGAGGATGAGGCTGCGGCCTTTGTTATGAATGGTGGGATTGAACCGATGTTAATTAAACTTAAAGATCTGAAAAGACTTCCCTTACCCCGGGTGCACGAACTCCTCTCACCGCTAGAAAAGGACGGCTAGAGTGCATGAGGGCTTAAGTTCATGGAGCGGGTATTGCCAAAGCGAGGTTATCGAAAGGCTTTGCCGTGGCCGTCTCATGTGTTGAGGCGTAGGCTCATTTGTTGGGTAAGTCGCGGAGTACGGGTAAAGTGTACATCCACCGCAAAGTGTGAGTGAATCAATCTATTCGAATAGCCGTGCTCGCGGATATTGAGCATCGTGACAAGACTTTCGTTTGGCTAGACTTTGAACTTAAAAATCTTGGGATGGGTTTGCATGATGATTTTATTGGTGGTGGATCAACTTCTCGAGAATGCGAGAAGGGTGGACTCCCAGAAAATCATGACGAACCGGAGACGGGAAGCCATCCTTGGGATCACGATGGGTGGTAGAGACAGTAACCGTCGCCGGATAATGAACTATGAAATTAAAACTTGATGTGGCTAGACGATAGGCTTGTGAAAAGAATTGTGAAAACGGCTTTACGCAAAAATAACCCTAGCCATGTTCTTTGAGTAACCCTATCATATGCATCAATTCTCGTGTTGACTTGCCGAGTACGGTTGGTACTCACCCTTGCTATACGCACAAACCTCCGTGATGGAAATGAAGAGCCGAAGACCCCTACGCGTACCACCCGGAGGGCATGAACCGACGGCGCATATTAGACCTTAGTCCCTGGTTGCTCGTGGCAATGGACAAGCCGCCCTCTTTCCGCTGCCTTATCTAAACTCGTTTTTATATTGTATGCGGACCATAAGGTCCTGTGGGATGGACAATGCCTTCGGGCCTATTTATGTAATAATGGTATTGTAAGACTATTCGTGCATGCGCACGTGATTATCCAGTACTGCATTCGTGGGTACCAACTACTTGATCCAGGGAAATGGTACTAAGAACACGAAAGATTCCCGACTCAAAATCGGGGGTCCACAGAAGGCAAGGAGCCTTAGTGCAAAATGGCACTCTGTGGGAGACAATGGTTGAACGGTCGTCTGCCACGTCACTAAAATTGTCCTGTGGGAGGACGATTTTTTAAAAAACACCATCTCAGAAAACAGCGGGCGGCTAATTTTGCAAAAATTTAAAAACAAAAATTATTTTTGTAAATCTTTTAATAAAAAGAATTTAAATCCCAAAAAATCCAAAAACGTGAGAGTGTAGGGAGCTAGGTGGGCTGGGACAGGATGGCCTTATCCAGCCTCCTGGCCCATTACACATTTTGGTTCTGGCCCAAGTTCTAACGCACGGAAAAGTAGTCCGTTTGTTTCTGCTTGCATCAGATGAGATCAACATGGATTTATTTTTAGTTACACTAAATACAGCAACATGCATGAATGCAAGCACACTTCTACCTATACCGCCCTAAGGATACTTTCAATGCATAGTTTTCATGGATAGTTTCTAAAAGTAATAAATTCTAATTTAGACTCAACCTGTCCAATGCATAGTTTAATGACCTCATGCATGCTTCACATAGAGCTTGATCTGTTGTACCAAGTATATTTGTAACACAATAAAACTAAAACAGACAATAACTACCAATTCTGACAATTTTATTTCAAAATCTAATACCAATCCACATTTTCTGTAGGTGTTTGATTTTACTTCAGCCTACAACCCCACATGTAGTCTCAAGTGTCAAGCACATCAAATAAAACATTTTTGTCAAATTCTATGAGCCCCTTTCAAATTTCAATGAAAATATGAATTGGCACCAATACCTCCTGTATCTCATAATCAGGTCCAGCATCACTTTGACACTATTGACTTAACTGAAAGCTTCAGGAGCCTGAAAACTGTCGCTAGTCCTATCCTTGCATCTATGGCAAATTAGCAACATGGAAGGGCCTCTAGCAACTGAAGATTTGTTTTCCTTCTTCGGCTAGCAAAATGTGTCACAATAATATTCAAGAAAACAAATTTTCTCTGATACTGAACATAAATCCAAGAAGTCACCCAAAAAAACATCCATCCAAGCATCGTCACCCAAATATAATGGTAGCATATATATATTTGATAACAAAACAATATTAATCGCAAGCATCATATCTCATTCTGCGTGTACTCTGTTGTTTCTGAACGCACTAAGTACAATTTTGATTTCCTTTTCCCCTATGTAGTATCCAGTAAACCCAACCCCAAACAGCACAAGGCAAAGCTAAGACACCAAAGCAAAATGAGAGATCTTTTCAGCAGCAGCAAAGCCTGGCCGGCACACGTATTAATAATACCAATCCAGAAATAAAAATAGGTAGCACATATAGTTCATAATAATAATAGAACTAAAGTCCATGATATGCATAGTAAAATAATAAAGGTGGCATCATCCATCATCTCCCATGCATGTAGTTGATGTCCACATTATGACAAGTAGAGTGGCACATGTACTCGAAAAGCCATCATTTGCAAGGAAAGGATGGTGGTTAAGTTTCACAAAATGGTTCAGATTCACACTAATTAGCGAGTTTCACACTGGTTCAGATTCACACAATTCTTGTTATCTTGAAAAATCGATTGGTACACAATTGAATGCACACATATTAGTACAAGTAGCTCTGTCAAAACTCAGCGCTGAATGCTATAACTCACTGCTGAATGCACACATCAAAAATTCTATGTAGAACAGAAGTCTAAAAATATACACAAACATTAAACTAAAATGTAAATTAGCAAATACCTTAATTATCTATAGCAAATAAGGCCAACTCTCTATAAGTGTCTAGCATTTTACACTTGAGTTGTTTTTCGGCTTCGATCATTCAACCTAGCAGTTTCAACCTTGCTATTTTCCAAATGTTGTTGTGTCTCTGGCATCTTCCACGGTCATTCCTAGCCGTTGTGCTTACTTCAATGAACTTGTCAAGCTTCTCACTAATAGCACTATAAGCATCAGATGCCTTCTTTTTCCCATAGCGCTCATCCTTTGCCCTCTTATGCCCCATAGGACGAATATTAGGAATATCTTCCAAATTTACCACTTGAGCTCGCTTATTAGTTGCACCCTTTTCTCCTTCCTTATCCATTTGTTGAACATATGCAGACCACTTTCTTTCATCTAGTACAACCTTCCATATATGCTTCAGTATGAAATCTTTACCATTATATGTAGAGGCAAACATCTTGTCTACAAGATCCATCAATTGGTCATCACTAAACCCACTTCTGTACACTTTACTGGTTTTTATCCAGCAACCATGAAACTCACTGACTGGTTTCTTGACACGATCCCAACGGATTTTCAGTTGGTTCTGATTCCTCTTACGATAACCTATGTGGTGTTATTGTATCTTTAGTAACATCCAACCAAAATTGGTCTGCCTTCCTATCATTTCCATCAACCGGATCCTTTGAGTTACGCAACCAAGCAGTGGCCTACATTTAAAAAAACAACAACTCAAAGTTTACAACCAAACATAATGTGTCGTATAATCCAAGCTCAAAGATTACAAAGGAAGGTAGGGGGCTTACCAATCTAATGTCTTCATCTTTCGTCCAGTTCAACCGCTTTTCTGTCCTATGATCTAGTGAGCTTCCATCATCACTATGATCAACATTGATTGTTTCTTTGTCTTTTGCATTGCTTTCACCTACCGAGGTTCGCTCAAAACTTGGATCAATTGGAGAAGTTGTAGCGTCCTTTGCATTGCCTACACTCGACTGCGAAAATTGGTAAACCCACCCGGTGGGTATGTCCTGAAAAGAAAACGATCGTGAGAAGTTGTAGCGTCTTTTGCAATTGGATGCTTCACAAAAAATGTATAAGACTAGAATAATAACATATTTATATTTCGTATGATAAAAGAAGCAAGAGTGAACTGCATCATTACAAAGTCTGGCACCGCTCTATGTAGAACAGAATACTAAAAATAAAATTTTGCCTCTTGGTTTCATGTAAACAGAAAACAACACAACTCCTCTCCTCTATTTATGATGGCCAACCATTTCTCTTCAGAATTGATACATAACATAATTATATTTCGCATAATTATATTTGTTAGGACTATATCTATAGCACTGGTGACACCATATCCCTAGCTAGCTAGCTATATCTGCTCCCGATGGATGACAACACTATGGATTCAAGGCGACCATTCTGTTGTTGCCAATCCATGTATTTTAATTTGCAAAATATAATTCACCAGCAGTCATAATTTAAGAACAAGGAATGTAAGCATACCTAACGGGAGACGATCCATGTCTGAAGGAGGTCGCCGGAGATGAGCTTGTCCACCACGCAGGAAAAACCGACGAGATTAACACTTCTAGGTGGTGGAGACGCTACTGCAGCCACAACGCCGTGATCACCGGCGACCGGATCAGATCCAACACCGAAGGCAGTCAAAGCAGATCCAACATCAGTGGCTCGCCTGAAACTTGAGCTCAGATCTCTCGCTCAGTGATTCATTCTCTCCTAGAAGGTAGGCCCGAAATCCCTAATTTCAGTAGCGATTATAGACTGAATTGTTAATCAAAACAATGCCCAAAAGAATATAAGAAAAGCAAAATTAGATGTGCAATTTATCAGAATATTGCCAGAAACAATAATCATTGCACGATCTTTTATTCTTTCGTGCAATAAAGCACTAGAAAATTTTGTATAATGAAGGAGTGCTAAGAAAAACTATCTATTAGTTGAGTGAATCCATATAGGTTTAAATGTGATCAAAATTTAGCGCTGCTGGGTTGGTCCTTTTTACAAAGAAACTTGATATTTCAGTTAAAGTTGCAGCCAAATATCCCACTTAAACATTAGCGAAAAAGACCAGCAAAACAACTAAAATAATTAAATAGGTACAGACTGAGTTTAAGCGACAGACTGTGATGGTGCGAAAGAAACATTGAAAGAAACATTACAGGAAACAAGAAATTAAACAGTTTACTAAAATGAAGCTTCATCTGGCGCACCCAATTTACTAAATTGTCGCATTTCTTTCCTACAACGGCAAAAAGCAAAATTTGTATCCAATCAACAAAATCCCATCTTTTTCATCCCTGCCAGACAAGAACAAACACATCAAACATCACCATTTGCCTGAATCTTGCAGCATTTTGCCCCAAATCAACGAAATGCACATACCTTCATAGGAGAAGAGTGAGGCGAGCGGCGTGGGAGGCAGGAGGCAACCGCACGCAGGAGGCAGGACGCCGATGAGCGCGTGGGAGGCGGACGATGAGCGTGGGAGGGTGGTGAAATAATAGATGCGGGAAGCGGGCGGCTAGAGCGAGAGGCGGGAGCACGGGGCCAGCCGCGCGTGGGAGGCGGGTGAGTGGGGGAGGCAGACGACGCATGCGGGAGGACGGCAGAGCAATAGATAAAGGAACTCCCAAAACTGACGGGTGGCAAGTGCTGGAGGCGTGAGGCAGCCAGGTGCCCGCGGGAGGTGGGAGCGCGGGAGTCGACCGACGCGCGGGAAGAGGGCGCGCGTGGGAGGTGGGAGCGCGGGAGTCGGCCGACGCGCGGGAGGCGGGAGGCAACGGGGGCGTGGGACTCAGGCGCACGCGGGAGGTGGGAGCGCGGGAGTCGACCAGCGTGCGGGAGTCGGCCAACACGTGGGAAGTGGGCGAGCGTGGGAGTGTGGGACTCGGCACGCGCGGGAGTCGACCGGCACGCGGGAAGAGGGCGCGCGTGGGAGGCGGGATGCGGACGGCGCGCGGGAGGGCGGCGGAGCAGGAGATCAGCTAGAAACGAGTCGTTTCTCCGCAACGCTATTTTTTTGGATTCTTCATGCATCGATACCGCGAGGACGTCGTTCCTTCTAGTAGAAATCGTTTCTCCGTTTTTTCTAATCTATCTCTCTTCATTAATTGATATGTCACCTCACGAAAAACTAAGTTGTCAACATAATTAATAGGGATAGAAACCACAATAAATTTACCATTGGGACTGCACTAACACATGCTATCAAGAATTTATATTTTATTATCTAAAAACACATGTTATTAAGAGGCGAAAGAGTAATCTCATTAAATTCCTAGCAAAAACTCAACCATAAGTGTTGTAATATTTATGGACATCAATTTTTTCGTGTTCTATCCATATTGCAAAGCAGATTGCTCCCTGCTGCATTATATGAAGGTTGATTTACTCATCTCTGGCTTGATTTAGATAGCTCATTGCACTGTTATCCACTACGCAACCACTGTAGCTTTCCAGCTAGGTACATCCGATCCAATAGCAAATTGTACTGATTGTAATCCAAATTTTTGGATTTGAAAGATAAAATAGAAGTCAGAAACTAAAAAAAAAACAGCTGCTTCATATTTTCAGAAACTGACTATTAACCAGCAGATTTAAGCTTCCTAAACAGAGCCCTCAATCTGCTGCATGTTTGACCTCTGACTCTCCGAATATCTCTGTCTGCATGCGCCGTGATGCCAGCAATGACGTGGCTGACTTTGACCGGTGGTCAGCTCAGCTGGCGCGACGCTTAGCTTACAGTTGACTTTTGCTGATCGATCTATAAGCATATCGATTCAAAAAGGAGAAGAAGATATTTCTTTGCTTAATTTCTTCTCCGATTATATATTCCATTTTTGCATCATTTATTCGTGCGTGCCACAGGTGAACATGTACATACACACATGCTAATTAACTAGTGCAATAATTAATAATGGTACTAGATTTAATTAGTACTACGACATAAATTGGCACCATCACATTGGTCCAACCGTCCAACTGCTACACATCTACACGTTCTGCATGCATATTGATCTTATCTGCAAAAGTGCTATGCTAATGTATATATTTGTGTACAGAGAGCTATACTACCTAACATTACGCACCATTGGACCATACTCAAAACATCCCTCTTTGCAAGCTGATCAAACAAAAAAAAATATCAAGAAAGTATATGATCCATCTTAATTTTTTGTTTAGCTTTATCTCATCGTATAATCTGATCTATACTGTCTTCTTTATAGATAGTGGATAAGATAGGATCAGCACGTAATAAGTTCGTACCGAATTAGATCTTCAACTCCATCAGGATGTCTTGTCTTGTAATGCATGATACATTGACACTGCTGGCAATCGATTCTAGTGGATAAAATAAATAGACAATTATTAGATCATTAATCTTCAGGGACCAATTAATTTAGTTAGTGCTCTATCATATCAAAATAAGTGCTCTGTTGCTTGAGACCTGTATGCAACCCCAACTTACAGGGTGTAATATACTGCATTTCATTATTAGAATTGGATTAAAAACAAAATTCTAATTGTGTGTGTTTCGATTCATGATTAGAATTTGATTTTTTTTGGACGGCACGTACGCCAAATTAACATACACTACGGAAAATCCCCTTTTTGTCGAGTGTCTGGGACACTCGGCGAAGCTTGTTTTACACTCGGCGAAAATGTCGCCGAGAGTTGCTCTCGGCATAGGTCACACGGTGAACATTGGATCGGCAAAGAGCTCTTTGCCGAGAGTTTTTCATCGGGCACTCGGCGAAATCTTCGCCGAGAGCCGCTCGACACTCGGCAAAAAAGTACACGTTAGGTTTGGTATACGGTGACGGAGAAGTTTGCCGAGAGCCGTAAAAAACACTCGGCGAAGTTTTAAAGTTCGCCGAGGGCGGGGATGAAAACACTCGGCGAACGCCAGCACTTCGCCGAGTGTTTTCTCCCCCGCTCTCGGCGAACTTTAAAACTTCGCCAGTGCTTTGGCAAAAGCTCTCGGCAAAAGTGGTTATTTCGCCGAGTGCCTTTGCCGCAGCCCTCGGCGAAGTACGTGCACTCGGCAAAGGGTATCCGGAACCCCAGGTTACCCTCTTTGCCGAGTGTTTTGGTCATTGCGCTCGGCGAAGGCCCTCTTTGCCGAGTGTTGCACTCGGCAAAGTGAAAATTTTAACCCTCTTTTATTTGTTCAGTCGCATATTTCACAAATTTTTAATATATACATCACATTCACAATCCCAATCGTTCCACAACCCCATAAGCATCATTCCACATCCCATAAGCATCATTCACAATCCACAAAACATAAACATTCACAATCTCAATCATTCCACAACCCCATAAGAATCATTCCACATCGCATAAACATCATTCACAATCCACAAGACATATAATTCACATTCGTAGTCAAAGTCACAATCCACAAAATATAAACATAGTAGTTCATAGTACATAGTCCACAATTCGCAAACGAAATTCGAAGTCACGTACGATACTCCAGAATTACAATTGTTCAAAAGAGATTTACCGAGATGGCCGGGCACCCAACCGTCGTGGTCATTATTGGGGGTTATTTGATGCCACCGACCGAGACGCACAAAAGGAAAATAGAATAGTATAGGTTGTCAAGATAGTAACATTCGCAAATAAGAAAATTAAATGTGAGGTTAAGTGACTCACCGGAGTGCCTACAAAAGGATGTGGAGGAGTGAATACCACAGCCGTGGTGGCGATACGACAGAAGTCCCATGTTTTGACCGATTGATTGCACGTAGCTGTACATCTCGGTCATCCTCATCTCAATCTCCGCCGTTTCCTTCTCTCCTCTTCCAACTCGTCCTACAATATTTCATTTCAATTTTACAAAGTGAAGCAAACAATCGGTAAATATTAATGAATTGAGAAAAAAGAATTTTCTAACCCGTCGTTTCCTTCTCTCCTCTTCCAACTCGTCCTACAATATTTCATCCCGATGTTACAAAACGAAGCAAACAATCATAAATATCAATTAATTGAGCACAAAACCGAAAATTTCTCACCCGGAGTTGCTGCATTTTGTCTGTGAAGCGGCCGGCCGTGTGCGTATGGCGGGCTCTCGCCGTGCTCCTTGCTCGAAGCTGGGACAGTGGGTGTACTCGCGTGTCGAGAAGGTTGTCGCCAATCCAGCACCGCCCATGCCTCTTGCCTCCTCCCACCCGCATGACGACTTCTCCATCAATATCCGGGTAGTAGGATCGAAATCCTCCCCATGGAGCTCCCTTGCCATCGTAGTGTATTGACCGAGGCGGCTGTGGACAGTCGCGTTGGTGTACGCCGAGGGCCCGTCCTCTGGGTTGTAGTCGACGTCGGACGTCGCCTTGCCCTTGTGGGCCAAAGCCCATGCCTTGAACTGGGAGATAGGTTGCCCATCATGCAACGCCCGATTGCGAACAAAACAATAGTAGGGTTAAGAAATATTGAGCATTGGTCGTTGAAATGAAAAATAGACTTCACGTACCCATCTAGCTGCATCTTGGTTGAGGCTAAGGCTACCTTGGTGGTGTGGTGCACTGGCATCATCAAACGCCGCTCTCGGCAAGCGGCGTGCGTCTCTGCCACTGGCGGCGCACCACCTATCCACCATGCGCTCCCAGCAATCGAGAAGCTGGCCGCACCACCAAACAGGCACCTACACGTCATAAAGTATAAGAGAAATCGGGATCAAATCAAATGTATTTAATCGTTCCAAAGTCCGATGTTATATTTACAACATGTATTGTTCCTTTGTCGAGTCATGGTTCTTGCTTCGGACTTGGTGACCTTCGAGTTGTTGTATGCAGCGTTGTATACAATGATGGCTTGGATGCGCGCCTCGTAATGCATGTCGATCACGAGTTTGTGACAGATTTGTCGACCACCGCAGCCGCTTTTGCCTCGTATCCCTGTCCGGCATCTAAAAATCCTGCATAAACACATTATGTATTAAGCCATTGTTTCAATAATGTGCAATGAATGTGATGTATTGAGGGACGTGGTTTGACAAAGACTTACCCACAACTCGGCTTTCACCGCTCCGCCCGTTGTTGAAGATCCTTCCATCTCGATCGGGAAATCGGGGACGGCGACGTAGTGGTCAAATGTGTAGGCGAGCTCCGACCTTCCGGCGTCGAACAAGGCCGGAAAGTGTACTCGCACGTAAGACCAAGGATGCCATTGACTTGGCGTTTGTGATCACCTCCTCTCGATCACGAGTCAACACACGACAAGTGAAAATGCAATAAATTATTAGTTTTAATTGTAATTTTTAATAAATCAAATGAAAAAGTATTGACAACATCCAAGGTTACTTACCGAGTCCCTTGAGGCTGAATCGGCGGCGTCTCGAAAGGTATCGGTGCCGCCGTGGAGGGTCGGGGACCTCGCAACCAAACGGAGGCGGACCCCCGCGAGCGAACCGGACCCCCACCGAGCCGGACCCCCAGCCTCCCTGCTTCTCCTCCTCCTCACTAGAGCTACTAGACCCCTCGGCCTCCTCCTCCCCTCTCCGCTGCTCCACTCGCTCCTCCTGCTCCTCGTCACTAGAGGACGGCACAGAGAGTATCCTCCCTCGACCCTGCCAAGACACACCTTGCGGCGACCCCCCCGCGACTCCTACTGGACCCTCGTGCATCGGCCCCTCGAATGGCATTTTTGGCTCTTCGAACACCGACGCGCACTTCCTCAAACCACCCACCATCTTTGTTGAATCACCGCACGTAGAAAAAGAAAACCAATTAGCACACATATAAAAAATACAAAGAGAGAGATGCAAAATAAATAGATAAAGAGACTAATTGGTAACGCAGTGCATACATGTATTAGAAATAATCATCATGGTCAGGATTAGCTGGATCATAATTGTCATCATCACTATCATCATGGTCGATATAATCATTAGGTTCCTCCTCGGCAGGAGGAATGTTGTCGTCCCTCTCATTTCCTAAATGTAACCGTTGAAGCAATTCTAAGTCCTTCACATTACGAACCTCTTCTCCAGCGTCCTCATCAACAACCATTTCATTGTCTACATCCAACCCCATCGCTTCGGTTAAGTCTATCTCAAAACTTCCTTGTAGCCCATCTTCTTGAAAGAACTCGCCATCATATGTGTTTGGGTCCATGTTGTAGTCTTCATTGTTTGGTACAAGTAGTTTACCGTGTGGCGCTACCTTGTACACAACATCCCAACCCTGAAGACGGTCATCCGTTTGACACGGATATGACAGATAATAAACTTGTGTCGCTGTTGAGCAACGATATATACATCGTCTCCTGCTAGGACGGTTGGCTGTCGAATTTCGACTAGGCCAAGATTAGGAGTCTGTCTCACTTGAGCAGGATCAAACCAATGACATTTGAATATGACAGATTAAGAGGTCTACAACCATGGAATTCGAGTTCATATATTTCTTCTATTCTTCCATAGTAATCAACCCCATCGAGCCCCGGAGTAAAAACTCCGTATTTGTGGTTCTTCGATTGGGTCGACTCTGCTCATGGCTTGTTGTGTGAAAGCGATATCCATTCACATCATAGCCGGAAAATGACTTAACCCTATATGAACAGCCACCAGAAACTTGTCGCAACTCGGCACTCATAGACGCATCGTTTTTGCCCGCAAGTTAAAGCGAGGTTTTAGAGTCAAACTTAGCCGCATAAGCAAAAGATTAAGCATTAGACAGAATTTCGATAGTACCTTATTTTTGAACCAACAAATAAAATCGGGCATTCCATTTCCCGCACCTGCCTTAGAAGGTTTTCGACTTCTTGCGGGGTAGGTTCCCTTGGTTGACGCCAAAATTGATGTTGAAATTCCCTGTACGAAGAGAACAAGAGGGTTGAACGATGATAATAGTGACTAATTGGTAACAAATTAGTTTGTGAACTTACCGCATGTACGGCTCCACTTCATCGAGGTTGGTCAACACGTATAGCATGATGTTGCGCCACTCATGATGATTCAATCTCTTGTTGGTCGCTTCACTAGCAGTTCCAAGTTGGCCTCGGAAAAGATTGAGGTTCAATTCATCTTCGCCAGCATTGTATCGAGGAGGTGGATTATGCACGCTAGGAAGGTTGTCAGCATAGTATTTTGATGTGAAATTTGAAACCTCCTCCAGAATGTATGCCTCTGCAATGGAAGCTTCAATCTTGCATTTATTTTTACATTTCGTTCTAATAACCTTCAAACATCTCTCAATTACATAGCACCAACGACACTGCACAGGCCCCCCCATTCGGCACTCGTGTGGGAGATGCATAATCAAATGCTGCATCAGATTGAAGAAGCTGGGAGGAAAGATCTTCTCTAACTTACATAGCAAAACAGGTGTCATTCTTTCCATTTCGTCAATCACGGTCGGAGATAACTCCTTAGCACACGTGACGGAAGAAATTGCTCAACTCGCAAGGACTAGCCAGACATGCTCGGGGACATAGCCACGAACCATCACCGGAGAAGCCGCTCAATCCATATGTGGTAGTCATGACTCTTTAGCCCGTTGATTCGCATGGTAGATAAGTTTACTCCCTCTTCAAATTGGCTGCATACCCATCGGGAACATCAACGTTTGGAACCATTCGAGTACTTCCCTCCTTTGGGCCCTCGTTAGAACAAAAACGGCCTTAGGCTTTCTCCATGACTTGCCGCCTCTAGGAGGGGTCATGTCTAGCTTTGGTCTATTGCATAACATAGTTTGATCCACTCGAGCTTTTACGTTATCCTTTGTCTTATCAGGAATGTCCATGATTGTACAAAAAAGTGCCTCGGCGACATTCTTTCGGTGTGCATCACATCAATGTTATGTGGAAGAAGGAGATCTTGAAAATATGGGAGCCTCCACAAGGCGATTTTTGAGTCCGGGCATGTTGCTCACCATATCCCAGAAAACAACCGTCTTCTTCATTGATCTTAAGAGCTTCTAAGCGAGCACGAACCTCGGCACTGTCATCATCTGCGGTGCAAGCCTCGGTAATTATTACATCTTTTGTAAAGTTCTTGATGTCTCTTTGAATGGATGGTCGGGGAGGGAGGAATTGTTGATGTTTGTCAAATGAAGAATATTTACCACCCTTGACCAACCGAGATGAACTTCGGAGCGGCCTTGCATACCGGACATGGAAACTTCCGTGAACACACCATCCAGCAGAATAGCCCATATGCTAGCAAGTCATGCAGGGAGTTATGGTACCAAATATGCATTTTAAAGTTTGTCTTTGTAGCTCGGTCATATGTCCATACCCCTTCCTCCCAAGTACGGACCAAATCATCAATCAAAGGCTCCATGTACACACTCATATTCTTCCCGGATGTCAGGAATTATCAACGACAAGAATATATTTGATCGTTGGAAGATGACGCCGGGGGAGATTGAGGGAATAACGAACATGGGCCAACATGTGTATGGGGCAGCCGCCATTCCATAGGTTGAACCCATCCGTTGCCAACGCAACCCGTACATTACGAGCCTCTAGAGCTTTCCCGGAATGAATCACATCAAACCTTCTCCAAGCTTCACCATCGGATGGATGTACAAGCTTCTCGGGATTGTATCAACATCCGAGCTTGTGCCATGTCATCATTTCGCGGATTCCTCGGTCATGTAAAGCCGTTGGATCGTCGGTACGAACGGAAGGTACCGTAAGATCTTCATGGGGATAGCGAGCTGCCTCTTATGCCCATCACCGCAGTCTACCTCTACGAACCTAGAGGATCCACACTTTGCACGGTATTTTGCTTCCGCATGCTCTTTCCTAAATAGGATACATCCGTTCGGACAAGCATGTATCTGCTCATATGGCATCTTAAGTGCACGAAGGAGTTTTGTGCCTCATACGTGCTCTTTGGCGAAGGTGACCATTCGGAAGCGTGCTCCCAACAAGCGTCAACATAACATCAAAGGCCTCTCTACTCCGGCTAAGCGGGACTTTACCGCCATTAGCCGTGCAATGGCATCCAGTTGAGAAACTTTTGTATGCCCATGAAGGGGTTCTTCGTGCCGCATACAACATGTCGTCATACGCCTTTGCGGTAGGCTCCGCTCCTCCTCCCTACATCCTTCATCGAGATGTGCTTCTTCATAGTCATTTAACATGGCTCCTACCCGGCATCGAGAATCAAACTCTTCGATGCGTTGTCGGACGACCTCGTCTCTCCCACGGTAGGCTTCACCATGGAACGTCCACCGGGTATAATCAGCTGTAAAACCATTCTTGCAAAGGTGTTTGCCCATAATCTCTTTTGTTTGTCGCTTCATGTTACCACATTTGCTACGGGGACACCATGTGGTTCGTGCTCCTTTAACCTTGGCAAATGCAAGTTCCAAGAAAGCATCGGTCTTCTCGATCCATTCATCGGTCAACGAACCATGACTTGAGCGGCCCGTATACATCCACTCACGGTCATCTATCCTCTATCATATCGAATAATCATATAAATATTATTTCCATCTACCGAGTGCCTCTAATGTCTAATAGGTAAAGATAGGTCCTAATCCCACCGAGCATGTGTAGATGAGTTTACTTTCCATGCTCTAGTACTCCGCTCAGAGACGGAATTTCGACGGTACCTCCCCATTGTTCTCCAAATACACGTCCGGCAGGGATTGTGTATCCGGAGAACAACTGGGAGATACTACCGAAATTCCGAGTGGACAGAATACTAGACCATGGAAATTAAACTCATCTACACATTCTCCCTGTCCAAAAAACATGGACAATTCGAAAAGATACGGTTAAAGATATGCGAAAAGACGCATATCTTCATCCGTATCTCTTTCGAACAGGAGACACCTAAGGTTACATTATACAGACAAACTACGGTAAAGCAAGGACACATGCAAAATAGGGAAGTACGGCTCGATGGCGGCACACAAGCGACGGCATGGCTGCGCGATGCGACTCCATTCATCATCTCAAATAAAAGGCTTCGACCATATGTGCATACAATAAACTTCAAAAATATATACGTGCATATTGCATATATTTCTACTCAAATCAACTCAAAGAGTATAGATATGTATCTAATAAATATCATTGTTTCTACCATATATTTGTTTGTAGTAAATACCTAAATATCACTCGTTTTAATAAACACTTACATACATGATTATTTTTATGTGTCAATAATAACTCATAATTTGAACTAAATGTTTAAATAATAACCAATCTAATTTTGCAAAAGTAAATGTTGCAAAAGTATAAACCATGTTTACCGAAAATGCGGAGGGTGAGGGTGGGGCATCGGCCGGAGGAGGGGAGCGACGTCACGGGGAGGACGGCGGCACGAGGAGGACGGCCGGCACGGGGAGGACGAGGAGGACGGCCGGGGAGGATGGCCGGCAAGGGGAGGACGGCCGGCACGGGGAGGGCGGGAGGAGGGGCGGCACGGGGGCGGCGGGGCGGCACGGGGGCGGCGGCCGGCACGGAGGCGGCGGCCGGCACGAGGAGGCGACGGCGGCAGGGGCGGCGGGTGGGGCGGCGGTCGGCGTCGAGGGAGTTGTGTTGTTTTGCTAAGTCCGAATGAGAGCATGGCAAGGGCGGAGGCGGCTATATTAGAAACGTTTGCCGTGTGCCGACGCTTTGCCGAGTGCCCCAATCGGGCACTCGGCAAAAACAAGCATTGCCGAGGGCCGGATCGGCGGCACTCGGCAAATACTTATTTCGCCGAGTGCCCTTCTCTAGGCACTCGGCAAAGATTTGCGCATTAGGGTTCTGTTCATTTTTGCCGTGTGTTGCTCTTTGCGGGAGCTACACTCGCAAAAAAACTTTAGTTTTATGCTTCAAATAATTTAAAAATTATCATACGAGAATCAAAAATTTACAAAATTTTTGTATAAACCCATATATGCTATTTATTGCCTAGGGAAAAAGATTTGAAATCAAACGACAATTCGACCGTCACTTTCTCTCGAAATCTAACTAATCCTTCTCAACACTTATAATCAACTCCGGAGAATCTTCGGTTTTGTGAGCGTTGTACCTGATAAAATATTCGAAACCTTCTCGATTTTTTACCCCAGCCTCCACGTATGATATCATGACATCCTAACAAATTTTATGAATTTCTGACTTCGTTTGCTATTTTTACAATTTTGAAATCATTCGATCAACACGTTCCTAACCATGTTGCATGAAGAAAAACATCTCAATTTCCCTTCATTTACCACATATTGACTCAAAAGGGTCTAAATAACATGAATATAATTTTTGCAATAACTTTATTTTATTTTTTTAACCACTTGTAGTTCTAATTTGAGACTTGCAAAAAAATTCACGAAAATACAATAAATCAAAGAAATATAGCAAAATCATTTGAAAAATCACCAAATTTGATAATTAGGGATTACATGTTGTATTTACATAATAGAAAAAGTTTGGAGGTTGGATGAGGAAAAATTTTACATGTTTACGAGAGTCAAGAAAGACACTCGGCAAAGGTGGGTTTTGCCGAGAGCACATGACACGGCACTCGGCAAAGGTTGTCTTTGCCGAGAGCCTCGCCCTGGCACTCGGCAAAGTTGGTTTTTGCCGAGAGCCTAGCCCGGCACTCGGCAAAGATGGTACCAAACGGTATAAGTTGACGGTGGTTAGTGTTTTGCCGAGTGTCCCACGTTGGCACTCGGCAAAACACCGTGTACCAAGTGTTTTTGTTCGCCGAGGGCAAACACTCGGCAAAGGGTCATTTTTACCGAGAGTTTTTTTTTTCTGAGAGCCCTCTCGGCAAATTTATATTTCGCCGTGCGCCCGACATAAAGCTCTCGGTAAACATTTATGCACTCGGCAAACGTTGGCTTTCCCGTAGTGATAGCCCTATCTAGACACTCGCCTCTTTCACATCGACCTCTCGAACATGCAGAGAATTAACATATAGAAAAGAAATAATACTAAGTACTGTGCAGCTATAGCTTAAACGCATTCATGGATAGCTCCCCGATCAGATGTGATCAAACTTATCCACAACCTTTTTGACATGAAAATATATATTTTATCTCTGTGTACGTATCTCTACCATCCATTCACGTACATGAACATACACCTAAGTGGCCTAACTATGTTGACGGTTCATGTGGCTCTGATATCAATCATCTGAGTTTGTTTGCATGCATGCATGTTTTGATGATCTAGCTGTAGAAAAACTCAAAAAGAACAAAAAGATCTAGCAATAACTAAAATACGTGTTGCCATGCATAGACATATATAGGTAGCCAGCAATTCATGCATTCTTTCTAGAGAGTACGTAGTAGAACACGCATGAAGATATATGCAGGTCAGCGGGTAGGTCTAAAGCCTAAATTAAACCACGGGTTCAGAAGAGGCAGCACCTGGTTTTCCATGCTATAGCTACCATCGTCGTGAGCAATGACAGCAACATACTTTCCATTTTACAAAATATACAACGGAATTTTTCAAAACGTTTTATCATTTTTCTTATTATTAAAATTTTAGTATAAATTTGTAAAATTACAAGTTAGGATTATATTTTTTACGATAAAATAAATCATATCAAAATAAATGATATATATTTTTTATGTAAGACAAATGATAAACATTATATGAAAAATTAACGGTGTTATATATTTTTATAAAGAGGAAAATATATACAATATATAAATATATAGTAGTAATCCATACATCTCCAAAGTCCCCGGTGCATGCAATGTGAGGACAGAGCATGCATGCAAAGCGTGATGGAGCAGAGTAGCTAGTCTTGTATGTATGCATGCACGCACAGCAAGATAATCTCATATATATATGAGAGTAGGTGTTTACGCGTGTGGCGATGCACAAGCCCTATGCATGTATCACACCTTGCCACTCGATTGTTCGACTGTTCTAGCTAAAGGGTTAAGGGGACAACAAGACCCGTTACTCGAAACCGGATGGATAATTTATTCATGGGATTATACTACTGTCAACGCCTTTTCTTTAAAAAATGTTTTTAATATAGTTATATTATAATTATATTATAAAAATAATGTAATTTATATGTAATTAATTGCATATGAAAGAGGGCTGTCTACCGTACATTTGACATCAAAATCCCCTTAATATCTTGCAAACTTTGGACCGATAAATCGTATTAAGATTCATGCAAATCCTTTCCAAACTCTATTTTTTTCTCCTCCATGTTATCGGATGACGTGTACGTGCTCGGCTTCCCGACGCCTCTGGAGTGCCACCTGGCCTCATCGGCTGGCCGAAAGGCACCAACGGCATCGGCGAGCTCCCACTCTCTCTCTCGGCCAGCCTTCTCCCCATCACCCTTCCTCCTCAAGGCAACGGCATCAACGTGCCCCTACCCCACCGTCTTCCCTTCTTCGATGGCTCCTTGTTGTCGATCGACCACAACCGGCCACCGTGTCTTAACCACAACTTGCTTTGTCCTCGCCACCAACGCTGGTCGACCACCCTCCTCCATCCCCACGGCTCCAATGCCTTGCCGCCCGTCGGTGTACACGCCCACCTCCCACAACCATCCCTCTAAGTCCAACAATCTTCCCTCACCCCTCTTGCTCCTCCCCCTCCCTCCTTCCCGCCCCACCCTAACCCGGATTCTAATTAACTAGTCGGGGTCATCGCGCCGGTTGTCATAGTTGGAGAAGAAGCCAATTGGAACACAAATCGAGAAATAAATGTGGAGGTTAGAAATTTGCAAGATTTTGTTTTCATTTTTTCATTGAATATTGTTAACAATTCTGTATAAAAGAACTTGAGAAAAGTGCACCGGTAGTATCACAACTTGTGATTGGGTGCAATTGAGTCAACCCTCTTGTAAAATGATCAAACAAGTTACTCATCTTGTTTGGGGTGCAAATCACATAAAACATGTGTCATGTGAAGTGTTTGCAATCAAGTTAGATGCTATGTTGATTTCTTTCACAAACATAGTCATACACGATCCATAAATAAATAAGATAATGTGCAATACTACTAGCATTAAAATATAATTAAAAATAAAATTTTGGTGACTGCGTAGCATTATATGACCATTTTCATTAAAAACACTCGAGTAGTAGCATATCCGTGAAAATATGGGTGTTAATTTATGGTTTATTGCTTTTCGTGCTCACATATGACCATTTTCATTAAAAACACTCGAGTCGAGTAGTAGTATATCCGTGAAATTATGGGTGTTAATTTATGGTTTATTGCTTTCCGTTCTCACATGGCTAAAAATGCACTATGTTAGGTCAGTACGGCTTCCGATATCAAAACAAATAGTCCATGCGACATGTATTTGGTAAGATTGACACTATCAAATAAAATGGATTATTTATTTGAGTATGCATTTTGTAAAATGAGTGACTAAACTGTATCTATCTTGTAAGTTGTGATACCACTGAAGTAATTTACTCAGATAACTTGAAAGTGGTCCTGCTCAATTGAATAGGAACGCTCGCCTGTACGTGTGAGGTCGAGAGTTCTCTTAAAAATCGATTAAATGCTTCTAATATAATGTTCAAGTCTATTCCGATCATCCCTTAATTTTTGAATGATCCAACTAATGGACAGGATCCCGCGATACGATACGGTACATGCATCCTGCAGATGCAGAGGTCGAAGATACCAGTACTAATCGATCTAGCTAGCTATATATATAAGTACATGCTGCTGTGGTTGACGCCACCGATAAAGAAAACGCCTTATCTCCATCGAGTCAGAAAATAGTACGTTTTGAGATATAACTGCGTGAGATGATCTATAACGTGCTGTAGCTATGAATGATTAGATATGATCTTTAACATTTCATAGCAAATAATCACCCGTTCCAAATCACTTCATATTTATAAAAAGCGGCATAGTATATATGAACCGTAATTATATATATAGAGGCTCTCATCTGCAATGATCTTAAATACGATATATTGTCAAGGCGTGCATGCTTATAGCACTCTTATTCTCTCACTAGAGCTCAACCCTCTCTCCCTCTCTTTCTTTGAAATGGTAGAACTCAATCCTCTTAAACTCTCATCTTCCTCTGTGTCGTTCAATCGGCTCGCTAGCAAACATCTTCCTATTGTGTTGTCCTCAAGCTTGAGTTTGAGGCTTTAAGCATGACGGCCGATGCTTTTCTTCATTATATTATTGACGGTTGAAAACTACTAAATCGTTATTGGTGTCAACGTTAGTGAAAGGTGATGAACAACGTTTTAGATAACTCCTAGTTACTAACTACGGACCATTTCACATTGTCTGTTCTCTCGCATATATATGTTAAAATAGTGGTGGTATTTTTCAACGGTCACAAACGGCATGTGTTGTAAAAAAATGTATGTTTCGCTTTTTCTTGGAGATATATGTAAGGATGAAAACGGTCGAAAAAAGAGCTTAACCATTATGTATTTTTTAGCCGAGATCAAGAACAAGAACGAGAAAGATGGACGAGAAAACACATTTGGTATAATGGGACATCCGAAACGGTCGGAAGCATGCCAATTATAATCAGGAATCGATAAAAAAGGAGAACGTTAACACACATCTAACCACTTCAAAGAGTTAACTCGACGTAACAATTACAAACCATGCATAATTTAACAACATTACAGCATAAGTCCAAATTAAAAAGCAACATATATGAGACATTAGTATTACACAAACAAAGCAGCAAAATGACAGGTTGCAATATGAGGCAGCTGATATGCTGAAATTAGGCAGGCCGATGTATCAGTGAGACTACATGCTAAAGAAACATTTGCAAACGCTCAGTAGAACGCATAATCCCTTCCAAAACTCTAAAGCATTGACAAGCATATTTATTTAGGCACATAAAAATATAAAAACTCCAAAAAACTTAGCCATCGGTGCCACTTCATTGTCCATGGTCAAAAGAAAATAAAAGGAAATATACTAGAAGCAGGATGCCATCTGCCGTTGAGAAGGCCTGAGAAACGAGAACTTTTTGCGAGAATTTTTTCAAACAAATATGTGATCCATGAATATGATAAAAAAACATCACAACCATTCTTGTTCTCATTTTAGTTTCTAGTTTTTTCATTTCTGTTTTTTCTCGTAAAAACGATATTCGGTCGGAATTTTTAGTTTTCGATGTCGGTCGATACGGAATTTTTTTCGTTCCGCTTTTAACCCTATATATATGTTTCCTTTACTATTCTAATAGTGTATGTTCTGCCAGATTTAGACGAGAAAAGATGTCAACGTATGTTTCAAGCGCTGTTATACATACGATTTGACGTTTACGTCGTATGATGAAACAACTTATGTGTTTATTAACGTAGATGCTAGTCCCATACAACCGTTGACCCAGTGCCATTCGTGTCATCCGCGTTAGATCCTACTATACGATCGTAAACTAAAATCCTACGCACAGCATCTTTCATAATTTTTCTCGTGCAGCTCCGGCATGTAGCACAGGTGCACGGTACACCATATGCATGCATGCACGTATATATTCAGTCGGCACATGAATCCAACACCCACACCCAAGTACCCTACTGATTTGATTTCTCATTTGGCTGTGCTCCCGCGGACAATAAAACAAACAACAAGCAATCACTACCGGACTTAGATGTTTGCCGAGTGACCAGGACACTCGGCGAAGCCCACAAAACACTCGGCAAAGGGTTTGCTAAGTGTAGCACTCGGTAAACCTCTCTCGACAATCAAGGAGTCGGCAAAAGCCAATTTGCCGAGTGCGAGGATTCGAGCAAAAACGAGGTTTTGCCGAGTGTCTTTGTGGGGCACTCAACAAAGGTTAAGTTTTGCCGAGTGCCTATATTTGCGGAGGGCTACAGTCGACAAACAGAGATATTTGCCGAGAGGCACTCGGCAAACAGCTACAGCTTGTTTGTCGAGTGCCCGAGGTTTTGCACTCGGCAAACCTCTGGGCACTCGAGAAACATTGGGATTCCGATAGTGAATTGCTTCATCCGTCCTATTTTATATATATGACACCATTCACTTTTGACATAACCCTTATTCACTTGTCTTATTTAAAAACTTATAAATATGTAAAGTGTACGTTAAGATTATATTTTTTTAATAAAATAAGTCACATTAACATAAATAATATTTATATAATACTTTTAATAAGATGCGATGAATAATTAAACGATATATAAAAATCAACTTTTAAGTATTAACATACGTAAGATAAGTGTTAAATAATATATTGGGACGAAAAAACACCACCCTCTTAAACTAACAACCGGCAAAAGTACAATACACGGTCAAGAGAGGATGACACGTGGACGTCCACGTGTCAGCGTAAGCGGCAAATTAGTAATTTAGTAAAGGTGCCCTCTGTTCGATCTGCTCGTAGTCGTCGCAGTCGCAGCTAGTGGTTTCCTTTTTGCTGACGTACGCAGTTTTTAATACATAGAATCCACCACGGATAAGTGTAATTTTATTCATATATGGTTTAATAATTTTTCTTGCTAGAATGTTGGATCGTATATACTAGATATAGACATATAATGGCGATTAATTTGTTAATTAGTCGGTGGATGGATGATTCTGCCTTAGTACTTAGATCAGCTGGTGATTGAATTATATAATTAATTAACTCACTGAGTAGATCTTTATTAGAGATTTGAGTATAGCTAGGCACGATGGGTATATCTGTTAGCTTACATACACAAAGTTAATTAGCTATCTGTAGATGCATGATTTGGGTTGAGATCAGCATGTAATTAAATTAATTAGCAGCATATATATGTATGAGATGATATAACGACGTGGAAAATTGATCCGGCTTGCACACTGTTGATTTATCTTGAAAACTGTAATTTTATTTACCTTGTAATTACGAAAATGATCGGTCCACGTAGCCGTAAACTTTTGATATTTGGAAGTATGTTAGCTAACAAATGACAGGAAAAGTAATAAAATAAGTTTTAGGCGCGCTTCTAATTAACCTTCATGCAATATTTCTACGTATATATAGTGTTAAAATTAATGAATCAATTGATGCAACCACTAAGAGATAATCTTTGTTTTATTTGTCAAAATCCGCAATAATTCCGGTTGCAATAAAACCAACACTAAAAAACTTTTTTAGTTTCGGTTAAAAAAACAATGACTCTCTAAGATGTTTAAGATCTTTAGTATCGATTGTTGTTACCAACTAGGAAGTCTCGGATAATTCAACTGAAACTAAAAAACGATTTTTGTCGTGTTTTTTAAGTACCGGTTTGATATCTAAGATTAAAAAGTCGTTTTTTCTAGCCGTGAACACAATAACATTAGCTAATTCAATTACATTAGCTAATTAATTAAAAGCATGTACTCTATAACTTCTTTGCTTATTTAAGTCGATCGATCAATGTCGAGCTATATAGGTTTAGTGTGGGCTAGCTCAGCTGCACACCCAGATCGAGTCGCATTTGTCGGTAAAGACATTTAATTAGCTAAAGCCTACACGATCCCATTATTGAATTGGTTGATGTAGCTACTAAATTTTGGTCGACTCGATCATTTCTCGTTTCAGTTTCAGGGCAGAGACAGGGGTATATCGGGTGGGCCCGATATACCTTTTATATATATATAAAACGTGTGAAGCATAGTATGTCGGGGCCCACCCGGCATACCCCCGCCTTCGCCAGGAACGAGATATGATCGAGTTGACCAAAATTTAGTAGCTACAACCTGTGTCCCTACGTTGCGGCGGGTGAAGTCGGGCGCGGCGCGGATGAGGACGGAAGGGAGGCACATGCAGCCTTGGAGCTCCGGCGGCCGATGGGAGGAGAGGCGCAGGCGTGGCATATGGGGCACGACGCGGATGGGGACGGGCGGGAGGGCGTAGGAGGTCCTTTTTCATTCAAGCCCTCTCTTTCTTTTCGCGATTGGGACTACGGGTTAATTTTATAAACACTCAAGGGGTTTTCGGCAAAATAGTCGAGCGGACGAAAATTTTGGGTAGAAACACTACTTGTTTTATAGATAGTTATAGATATAGATATATATACTTTATATGCGTACTTACCTATACAAAGTGTATACACATAGGTTGAATAGTAGGCCTGCTAAAAAGCCTCATTTGGTGTGTGTGAACGAATTGGACCGGCCTGCTAAATAATGAAGCTCATAAAAAATACAAAAGAGAAAGTCTGAAAATGTGCAACCAAATTTGGTAACGGGCCGAATTGATCGCATAGGCTGGGCCGAAAAAGAAAATTCCCAAAACAACCAATGAGCCGAAAACGAAGGTGGTCGCATGCATAGTGGGTCGTGCGCCTGATCGTCCATTAGGGATTTCGGGCCTGGTTTGTGTTGGGTGCGAGATGGCCTCCGAATTGATCAAATCTGAGGTGGATCGCTGCTTAGGCCGCAGCCCTTCATTTTAGAAAAACTCAAGGGGTTTTCTGCAAAATAGCCAGGCAGAACAAAATTTTGGGTAGAAACACTACTTGCTTTATAGATAGTTATATATATATTAAAAATTACGACAACATTTCTTTGTCTTCAGTATGAATTTTGTCCCATCCGTCACGTCACGTGAAGACTCAGGACTCCAACCGTAAGTCCACATCGCTATTGTCTATGGCAGTACGGCTCGTCGCCTCGATACTTGGAAATCAAAACTCGGAAAGAGTGAAAGATGGAAACCACCGCCGAACGCTCGAACCAGTGCTGCCTAACCCGTGCGACGGCCAGCGTCCTCGCGTCGCCCGTGCACCGGCTGCTCATGCGCCAGGCTGCCAAATAAATTAAGACATTCATGTCCTTTCGAAGGTGTCGTATAAATTAGTCAGAAAAATAATATTGTAAGTCTCTGATACTTTTTTATGTATATATTTTTAATTATCAGTATGGTGTTTAAATTATTTACATTGTATTTATAATAAATAGTTTTTATTTAATCTAAGAATTAAAGCTTTATCGTGTTACTTAGTACATATATACCTAATCAAATTATTAATTTTATAATTATTCAAAATCTTTGTGTTAGAATTTTTTGATGGTATACCCTAACTTATTCGCCATTGTCTCGTTCTATCCACATGCATCGTCATATGTTTTACATTGCTTAATAAATCACTCATTTCAAAATTCGGTCATAAATATGTGATTTACTGCTCTTTATTTACTGCTCTTTCTGTTTTCAAATATAAAAATATGAAAAACTTCTACTATTTAAAATTTATATCAAAATACTACCTACTTGTCCCATCAAATACCATTCATTCAATTTTATTTGTATATTATCCACAATCATTACCTCATTTAATGAGAGGTATAAGTACTATACGGTATCATATAGTTTTTCTACTCAATTTAATCTTTGCTAAAAAAATCCCTAAATTACTACGAAGAAAGTATGCACAATGTGTTTAAAATTAACTTTGACTAGAAATTATCTCTTTAAATATTTTGATCGAGCTTGTAAAAACGTACAACACAAGATTGTCTTAGAAAATAGTTTGAAACCAGTATATTTCTTTTCATATATTTTGCATGAATTGTATACTAGTAATTAAACTATTGTCTTATAAATATTACGCTTTCTTATTTGTGATTGGAGGTAATAACCACCACTGAAATTTTCACAAAAAAGAAAATGGCCAGAGAAAAAGAAATGTCAGTTACTATTAAAAAGTCAGCACCACTACTATTGCTAATCTACTACATTGGCTTTTTAGCTAATAAAGCATGTATAAATCGTTGAGACCGGCTATTATCCATATGAGTCGCGTGGGTGTTATGAAAAAAACAAAGAAACATCAATTTTTACGCGTGCATCATGCATTTGTCGCTAACTAACATATGGTTGTTTGCTTGATTACGAGAAACAAGTTTAATTGACCACACTACTACCTCCTACTAACCAATTTGATTTTGGTCAACTGTGACTTGTGAAGGACATTTTAGTCATATATTATATGAAAGCAAATGTTTGTAGTAATTAATAAGTAATTGCATTGTCTAATTGAGTACTAGCTAAATAAGTACAAGAAAGAGTACTTCTTAATTATAATAATAATTTATTTTTCGTTAGCATAACTATAATAATGATGGTACTCCCTCGTTCTACAAATATAATATTTTCTAGCGTTTAAAATTTATTAAAGAAAAGCTTCTAGAGCATTCCTGTCACAATCCAACCATTTTTATCGTCATTCATGTTTATCGTCGTATCATTTGACGTTAATTTTTTTCAAAGCGGAGTTTTAAGGATGTTAAAGTAATTTCACCTTAACCTTATAAGGCGCTTGACTTATATGAAAGTGAAGATTTCTCACTACACGTAAAATAGGACAAACTATTAGTGTATCTATACTAATATAAAATATATCAGTTCATCCCGCAATTAACCATTCATCCGTGATTAATCACCGCTCGTTTCGTCACCCTTCCCACGCCACGCGACCACGATACTCCCCCTCCCCCTCCTCCTTCTCCTCGCGCTGACCCCTCCTCCTCCCTTCCCAACCCTAACCCTAGCCCTAACCCCCGCCTCCGTCACGCGCCCTGCTGCTACCGCTCCTCGCCGTCCCGGTCGACTCGTCCTACTCGCGCCGCTCATCGCGGCGGCCGATTCCTCCTCCTCTTCTAGGCCGCTCCACCACCACCACCATCACCGCCGCCGCGTCTACTGTCGCCAGCGCGCGTCGCCGCCGCTGCACACACTGAGGAGGACGTCTTCGCCGTCGTTGTACAATGCGGCCCGTGGGGAGGAGGACCTCAAGGAGGCGATCTACGACTTCATGCGGCGGTCCGACAAGCCCGGGGCATTCCCCACCCGCACCGAGCTCGTCGGCGGGCCGGGCGACCTCGCCGCCGCTGGACGCTCGGCGGTGGCCGACGCTCGCCTCTTCCGGCGCCGCCGACCCAACGCTACAAGGCCCATTGGACCGAGCAGCCCAGATAGCCAATGGATATGTGGCCAAGCTAGGGTTGTTGATTGAATAGAGGAGGAGGCAGAGGCGTGCGGATGCAGTGGTGGCTGCCCTGGCGGTGACAACGACCACCGGTTTTCACGCGAGAGCTCGGCGCCTCCACCATCCACCGTTGGGATCCAACGAACTCCGTCGTATCCGCGGAGAAGGTTGCGTGGAGGAGCTATTTTTGGGCGCTGTTCATCATGTTCCTTTTTACAGTTCTGAAAACCATAGCTTCTACTCTGTGTTCATCTAATCTCTCCTGTTCCTCACCTTTCTTCGAGGGTGTTGACCAAACTCCTGTTCCTCACCTTTCTTCGAGGGTGTTCACTTTGGTCAGGTGGTTGCCGACCTCCTGTGTCCACCAAAGCCTGGGTGCGAGGTCGTCGCTTGTGCTTGTGCTTTCTGTGCAGGATTGTTAGCTGCTCGGGTGGTGCACAGACGTCCCTGTTCACCACTGACGGCTCAGTATCTCCGGAGATTGTTCGCTGCTGCAGGCAGTTGCTGCAGGCACGGACGTGTGCGGCGAATATAATTCTTCTGGGACAGAACCTTGTTCGCTGAGTTTACGGCCTACCCACACAAACAATCTGTGTGTTGTGAGTATACTCGTCACGATTCATTTTTCTCTCTATTATCTGTGGGACTTTGTTGAGAATTGCTCTGTGATAAAAAGAGGACTTGTGTGAGACAGTTGTGACAATTATTTTGATTTCTTATAGATTGCTGTTTAGTTAGTAATTGTGGATCTGATTAGTATATATACATATGTGATCTGCTCTGCATGATAGCTTAATTCTGTTCTAGTAGAATCTTGGCAGCTCCATTGTCTTCATTACTATTGTTCTGTTCATGAATTATTATTCCTGGAGGTAGCTCAAACTATTGTTTCAGATTATGTTTTGGATCCTTTTCAGCATCTATATTCTATTATAACTTGTCACAGATGTCTAGGATCACAACTTTAGAGTTGGATGGCTGCTTTATGGCAGCAACCCTTTTTCCTGAGAGCATTATATTGCTTAATCATGCTTTGGGTGTTATATTCCTTATTCATGCCTCTGTAGATGCAAGATATGTTTGATTCATATGTAGGCATGTTTTTTTATTTATCGAATGTTAGTTTCGGGTATTATCTGTCAATTAAATATTGGAATATGCTATTTATACCTCCATGTTTACAACAATCCAGAAGAATTAGAAGTATTCTCTGTCTACTGGCTCATTTTTTTTGGAAGGACATAACAGTGACATAACTCTTTAAGTAGTAGAAGTATATCACACTTTGTGGAAGAACTAAAATTACCTGTAAAATTTGGGGGAAAGGAACGTACTCACCCAATAATTAAATAGTTGGAAACATATATCTAAACAGAATGTCAAACACGTGCTGCAGCGATACATCTAAACCAATTGTTTTTAATGATGATATCACAATTAATTAACACGGTCTGGTTTTATCTTTGACCCTGTGTGCTGTAGCACTGTGCATGCATGCACATATATATGCTCCATTTGTGCTATTAATCATTGTCACGACAAACTTGCAAAAATATTCCATATCCAATATTCCTATAAGATATTGTGTTACTGATGATCTATTGATGTGCTACTGCTGAATTTATTTTAAAGACAATTACCAATCTTTGTATCTACATGACCATTTCTTCCTTTGCTGCACTTGTTAGCATTTTTTCCTGTTTCTTGTTAAGAGAAAACAAGGATGATAGATATTAAGCATTTGTTAGGAATAAATTGTTTAAGGCTCAAATTGTTAATTGACACAGATGCACTCTGTTGAGATGGGGAAAGAACCGACTGAGATATTACCCAATGCAACTTTGTTGAGACGGGGAAAGAACCGATTGAGATATTACCCAATGCAAACTGATGGGTATGTTTCAACATATGCTTGTACAAATGACCATTTCTTTAACTAAATAAATGACTCAATGCAAAATTTTTCATCCTGTAATGAAGGTCATCCTATGGTCTCTGGATGATAAACTACATGGAGTATTGGACAGGATCAATACTATCTGATAAAGTAACTCAAGTATTTCGTACAATAGTTCATTGCATGTTCAATTATATAAATCATGAGAGCAATACATATTCTTTTTCTACTACTATTTTGCAGGAAGATATAACAAATTTCAAGTTTAAGCTAGCTTCAATATTGTGGTGCTCTAACTTTAACACGAAGAAAGTATATATGGAACCTAAACCAAAAAATGAAGACCATAAGAATCCAAGTGAAGTACAGATAGTTGAGACTCCAAATGATGTACTAAAACCGTGTGAAGTCTTGCATAGGATCGAATCAGATACATCTCTGTGTATTCTAGCCTCTAGAACAATATTAACAAACAGAAAAGAGTTGTTGGGTGCGCTTTGCAAATATATCATGTATGATTGTGCTGAATCTTTAGAGTAAGTTATTTTTCAATTATATTTATATGCAAAGAAAATATCGATTACATATTATCTCGCTTTAATTGATTGGTTGTTTTATTTTTATAGAAAAGAATGGATTCGGAGCATGATGTCAAATCCAATTTCTTTGAGTCTCATAAATCTTCAAGATATTCTAGCTATAAATGGATTCGGTGTCTATGACGATTTTTTAATAATGTATCAGTATATGATCAGCAAAAACTGTATTTTTTCTTAATTGTATATGTCGACGTGCCTTGCACGTTCACGCTCACTAGTGATTAGTAAAGTATTAATTATTATAAACTTTAAAAAATAAATTTATTTAATATTTAATTAAATTTTTATATACAAAGTTTTTACAGGAAACACACCGTTTAATAATGTGAAAAACATGCTAATACAAATTGAGATAAAATCTATATTTTAATTAGAGAAAAACGAGACGTTAAACTCTTAGAAATACTTATATATGTGGGGAAGGAGGAAATAACAATCAACCTCTTCATCATCATTTAAAAAAAAACATCAACCTCTAGGCTTGAAAGTCGCTCTCGCGACCACCACTTGGACAGTACTCCACACTGTCGCTCTGTCAGCACAAACACAACACAACCATGTTGACACATGAGCTACCTTAATTTTCTTAACATTAATTGTACATGTTTGCAACAATCCGACAACCAGCAAAGTCAGCCTAAAAAATGATTAAAAAAAAGTTAAGATGACAAAATACTGTCTACATATATACCTGTACAGATGGCATACCACACGCACACACACGAAAATACGTATGATAAATCTGTTCCTGTACATATACACAATTTGAAGATACAGTAAAAGGTATATATACATATATCCACACACGCGGTCGGCGTCTGCACTAATTAAAAATCAGTAGTGCACGGCCGCAACTATTTGCCTACCTAATTATTCACTGCTGTTAATTTTTTTACTGTTGCGTTCTACTAGTAAAACAATTAAGCAACTCTGTAATTTAATTTTCACTGGCTAATTGAGCTAGCTACGTTGAGCTAAGCTAAGCTAAGCTTGTCGCTGCAGCTCGTTGGCGCCAATGAAGGTGCCGTGCAATCCGTACGGCACGCGCCCAGGCAGCTTCACGGCGGCGACCTCCTCCATCTCGCCGGCGGCGTTCACCACCACCAGCTCCGACGTGCCGCGCTCCTCGTCGTGCACGAAGCACAGCACGTGCCCGTCGTCCTCCGCCGCGCCGGAGCCGGCGTCGGCGCGCGGCACGAAGCATGGCTCGCCGCCGTACCGCCCCTCGCCGTAGATGAACTTCTCCACCGTGCCGTTCTCCAGGTCCACCTTGGCGAAGCCCGACACCCTCGGCCACGGCTCGGCAATGGCGAGGTAGGCGTACCGCGTCTTCCGGCCGAGCAGCTGCCGGTTCACCATGCCGGCCTCGAGGTTCACCTGGTCGCCGTCGCGCAGCACGGCGCGCCGCCGGGACACGCCGGTGCGCGGGTCGAGGCGGATCTCGGAGAGCACGCTGCGGAAGCTCTCCTCCGGCGACGACGACTCGTTGAACACGGCGTCCGGCGGCGTCATGCAGGAGCCGATCACCACGATCTCGCCGGTGGCGTCGTCCTCCCACGCGTTCCAGAGGTGGAAGCAGAAGCAGTCGGGGACCTCCACCCACCGGAGCTCCGACGCGTCGGTGGCGCGCTTCGGGAGCACGCCGAACCGCGAAGTCTTGTCCTTGTCGTACACCACCGGCGAGCCGCCGCGCACCATCTCCTGGAGCTTGAACACGATCTGCTGGTCGGGGACGATGGCGTAGTTCTCGGTGACGGCGAAGTCGTGGATCATGGTTGGCGCGTCGACGGGGATGTCGACGTCGGGGGACTTGCGCCCGTCGGCGGTGAAGTAGAAGTACTTGAGGTACGGCTTGGACACGACATTGTAGCTGAGCGCAAAGAGCTCGCCGGTGACCGGGTCGAGCTTGGGGTGCGCGATCATGGCGCCGTCGAGCTGGCCCCGGAAGTCGTATCTCCCGACGGTCTCGAGATCGCCGTCATGGGTGACACGGACGTGGTATGGGAGGTCGTCCTCGGACATGGCGAGGAGGCGGCCGTCGTGGTAGACGAGTCCGGCGTTGGCGACGCCGATGCCCTGGGACGCGTCGAGCACGCCGCAGAGTGAGCGCGCGCCGAAGAGGAGGAGCCGCGCGACGCCGGAGTGGCCGTGGAGCTCGCCGATGGCCTTGGGGAAGATGGGGCGTCCCAGCTCGCTCTCCTGGCGCAGCCGCGCCGTCTGGGTGAAGCGGCACGCGTAGGATTCGGCGCGGCCGCCGGAGAGCCGCACGGCGTGGAGCATCCCGTCGCCGTCGAACAGGTGGTGCCCGGCCCGCGGCGCGTGGAGCGGATTGGCGCCGTTGCGGACGTACACCCCGTCGAGGCACGCCGGGAGGCGGCCGGACACCGGCAGCCCCCTCACCGGCGAGCGCTCCCCGACAGGCGCGTAATTCCCAGCGATCTGCACGGCCGGATCAGCCGTGCGCGGCAGCACGTGCCCCCGCTCGAGCAAGCCGGCGACGACCCCTTCCTCCACCGCGTCAATCACCACCGCCGCCAGCCGCTGGAGCGGGTTCAACTGCCGCCGCTCCGCCGCCGGCGCCGCCACACGCATTGGCCTCGCAGTACCAGCACCCTGTTTCTTGCCCTTGGCCGGCATGGTTGCCACCTTCACCTTGGACGGTGGCGGCGCGACCGCCGGCGGCGGCTTGGAGACCGGCGCGAGGCCGGAGGCAGAAGGGGCGGAGGACGCCATTGCTCGACACACCTAGATCAAGCTCGCTATCAATCTCAAAGGGTTGGTTGAGGAGGATGACGAGTGAGTGATTCGGTGGACTGTATTGATGTTGAGTTGCTAGGAGGAAGCAGAGGAGGAGGAGATGGGAATGGGAGGTGGGAATGGTGGGGAGATTTATAGGAGGTGGCGGGAGTGGAGTGGTGCGCGCGCCGCGGTCAGGGAGGAAGGAAGTGGGGTTTGAAAATGTGGGACACGTGGCGCGAGGAGGGGGTGTGTGCGGGACGTCAGCAATACCCCACGTGGATGACACATCTCTTCTCTTATACTCCAGTATACTACTACTGCTACTTTAAAATCGTTATACTTTAAAAGCATTATATACTTTAAAAATAAAAATAAAGTCGTTCTCCTTCTCATCCCATCCCCTCAAAAAAAAATCACTAGAGAAAAAAACAGTTGTGTGTGCTATGATAAATTCACTAGAAAGAAACAGAAAAAAAAGTGATTTCACCAATGCGATTTGTTACTAGTCTTAATTAACACGTCCGTGTATGATTTTTGTTAACTAATACATTTTTAGTATACCACGTAATATTTTAGATTTAGAACTATTTTTTAACAAACCACGTTGAACCACATTGCAAAGTTTTATATTGATATAGAAAAAAGATTTTATTTATAATATTACATCCTAGGATGCTATAAATACGAAACAAAACAAAAACAAAATCAGGAGTTAACTATGATTTTTCGTCATTTCAGTTCTCCAGCAAGACGCAGTCGACCAGGCTACGAGCAAAATAACTTTGTGCCCAACCTAGGACAATTAATTAATTTACTTTTCACACCGCCCCCATCAAAAAAACCAATATATAGCTTTATTATCCGTCTAAATCAAATTCACGCAACTTTAGTAGAAATCTTTTGAGCTTCGTTATTTAGCTATCTTCACAAAACGTATGCTAAAGGGTTATTGAAGTTCCTAATTATTACTAATATATTGAAAAATAATTTTAAAACATAGTACAAACATAGACGCTCATACTCCTATAAACACACCCTATAACCTTATGAGTATTTAAAAAAATTGGACTGATATATCTACAAAGTCATCATGTTTATTGTTGATGGATTCATTGATTTATCACTAAAAGAATAATTGATCATAAATACAAACATTCGTATCAAACATTTGTAAAACTTCAATCCGAATGGACTAATTTCGCTCCAAGAAATCTAGCCAAAATAAACTGAGCTACGCTCAATTCATAATATATATACAAAATTTAGTGGTATATATGTGTGCACGCATATATACACGTGTCTTTCTTTTAAAAGAAAAAGAAAAACGAAAAAGGAGTCTTTACTTAGAAGTTACAGACTTAAGGCAGCCGTGTTGACTGCATCAAAAAGTACTTAACCTTTTTAATCGTGTAGGGTTGGGAGAGATGAGTGTGGTATGTGGAGAACATTTTGAAACCCATATTCGGTGGCCCTGGTGGCTCCACCGAATGGACAACCTCCACGTAATCTGGACACGTGTCACCTCCTCCCTTCTCCTTCCTTTCCTCGCACCACTTCCATGCACCGACCATGCAAGAAATTAGAATAAAAAAAGATTAATTAAGCTACTACTTTTTATTTACTTTTGGATGGAAGCTTGTGTGTGTTTTGTGTTGGGTGATGACCACTTCAACGCGGAACTAGGGCGCTGTCAGAGGTGATGTGATGAGCTATGATCTTAGATGGCTATCTGATCGACACCTCTCCCATACTGATGTTGCACGCTAAGCATTATATAATTAATTAATCACCTTTTCTTCATGGTACTTAATTTAGATATTACTGATATTGTTTAATCAATTTATTAATAATTAGTGAATCCCTTTTGCTACCTGTCTGAATGCCCAAAACGGTCATGTATGTCGGAACTCGGAGCCCCCAGTATATAGTACTCCGTACGTACGTAAGTGCATACGTACGTACGTACTCTATTAATTAATTTCTCCCTTAATTTTCTCTACAAAACTCACCGAATCGCTAATCATGTAGTATAAATTTTTAACAAGACAAATCTATTTAAGTATCCTTCAGCCAAATTAAACCCAGTTAAATAAAAAAAATAGTTTATTTTGCAGAATAAAAAAAATCTCCTGTGTTTCTCTCTTTCGTCCTCATCGTGCTGCGCGCCGCGCCCCTCCCTCCCGTCGTCGCTCGGAGCTCCCGCGCCGCCACCCGGACCTTCGCCCTTTGCGTGCTTCTCCTCCTGCTCGTCGTCCCGTTGCAACGCACGGACATTTTTAGTGTGTGTATATATATATTGTGATACGTTTTATTATTAAAGGTTCCATTCTCTCGCATAACTTATATTTTTTATATGTTTGTATTAAATTTTTAAGTAAGAGAACTGGACAAATGATTAAATTAAAATTTATTTTGCCGATAATTTCAAGCTCAAATTGAGCACGTTTGTACCTTTTTACAAAACAACACCAGCTGGTGCATATATAGTGCTCTTTTATTCCAAAATATAAATATACTTGTTTTATTCTGTTGATCCTGGTTAGTTGCTCTGTATGAATGCCCAAAACGGCAATATCATGTCGGAGCCCCACGTAAGAGCGTACACTTACTCTATTAATTCCTCTACAAAACTCACCTCAGCTCTTAATTAATCGCTAATCAACAATTAATCTACGTACGTAGTAAAATTTGTTTGATCTATGTATTTTAGCAATTGATTTGTGCAATGGATACTAATGGATATATATACTGCATGCATATGTAATATGTATAACTGTAGGTTAGGTCATACGGCCAGAGGTAATTAATTAATTAATTACTCCCCGGACAACAATTAATTGAGCGTACGTGTGGCAATTAATTGTTGATGACAAACGTACATGCCTCTGTCTGTTTAATCATCAGATCAATCAACTAGCGTACCCTAAATTGATAATACTCATCATTTTTTAAGAAAACATGATCCCAAAAACAACTTTAACCATAATATTTTATTATAATATAAATAAAATATCAACAAATATATAATTTTATTAAATTACCTTTTAAGACTAAAATCTATACATGATCTTTATAAACAAATATTTTATAAATTATTTATAGCCAACGATTAAGTTTGATCTTATTTTTATTTAAAACGATAAGTATTACCCGTCATTATATAATTAGACGCTGACTAGCCATGCACGCGTGGATTAATCAACCAGTTAATTAATTAAGCTGGATAAATATGTAGGTAGGGTACAGTGATGAAGTGGAGCTATCAGTGCTTAGCTGCAGCATCCAGTAATCCAGCTGCTGCTGCTGGTGACAGCGGTGACACCAGCAGCAGCTTCCCAGAAGGAAGCTAAACATTTTCCTTATTTTTTATGCGAGAAGAAACTATACACATTTTCATATTTTTGAGGTGGCTGCCTTCTCTGAGAAGCTGCATGCATGATTCTGCTCTTTATTTAATTACATTTTTTGTGTTGATTTAAGTACTATATACTCGGTCTTTCATCGTTTGCGTCAGTTGTGTAGCCAAAACTTGAAATTTTAAATTTTAATTTAGGATTACTTCATCGTAGTTTATTTTTTAACATTGATTTAGCTTTAATAAAGTTTAAACTACTAAGTAGTATAAATAAAAAATTTATTCACAATTTTTTTAAGTTGCTTCATTTCTTTTTTCACAGTTTTACCCATAAAGTTTTACTTTTACGGAACTCAACGTACGCATGGTCCGGTCTTGTTATTTTTTTTTATTTGCCCCATTAGTTTCTTTATTTGGTTTAGTAAATTTGCTCACTCTGTACATGAAAGTTTATCTTGCCTGGTTGTTTTTTGTGCTTTTTGAAATGAAAGCTATAAAACATGTTGCACATAATATTAGATTAGATGCTAATCACGCCTTCAGAACATTGTCATATTTTTAATTGGTTTGCTCAACTGCATATATTTTCACATATGAGTGTGGCGAAAGAAAAAAGTGAAAACATTTTTGAAATGAGGGAGGAACATTAATTTGACTCGTACTTGGATGTGATTCGTATTGAGACTGTGCGTTCATATAAAGGAACGATGACTAGCTTATTAATTAGATCAACAAGTCAATTATATCTAAAATAAGAGAACACCCGATCTAGTTAAAAGATATAACTAACGGAGGCAAGTCTAGAACCAGCTAGAGCTTGAGCCCTAGGCCTGCCTCCAAAAACTTGTTTGAATTTTGTTAAATCATCGTGTAAATTTTATAGAAATCAACACTTCATAAGTCGAGTCCTATCTTAGCTCTAATCGTTCATAATTTTTAGCTCCATCACTATAACTAACTCCATACTATTTACTATTTACCTATTGTAATTGCTGTACGTTTGACTTGGACTTATAGAATAACTAAGGGTACACTTATGAATGTAGGATATACTTATGAATGTGTGGTGGATGGTTTATGTCCGTGATGTGTGTGTACGCGTATATCTTTCATGTAATCACTACTTAAAAAAGCACATAGGTATCGGTCCAAAAGGTACCGGTTCAATTAAATCCAGCACCTATTATATCTATAGGTATCGGATAATAAATAGGTATCGGTTTTTGTCAAGAACCGGCACGTCTTTGCCGAATAGGTGTCGGATGAATAGTAAAACCGACATCTATACTATAAGTGACGATTTTTATTACGAACCGTCACCTATTCTTCGCAAATAGGTGTCGGATGAATAGTAGAACCGACATCTATACTATAGGTATCGGTTCTTATTACGAACCATCACCTCTTCTTCATAAATAGGTGTCGGATGAATAGTAGAACCGGTACCTATATTATAGAAGAACCGCCACCTATTCTCAGAAAAATACTATTCCCTCAATTAGTACCATACCGCTTACCGAATAAGAGCAACACCAGCTTAAATATGCATCTCCCATGCGCATGGCCAGCTGACTCAGTCGCTCGTGCCTGTAGCTCTATCTCGCGAGCCCGCTTACCGAACAAGAGCAACACCAGCTTAAATATGCATCTCCCATGCGCATGGCCAGCTGACTCAGTCGCTCATGCCTGTAGCTCTATCTCACGAGCCTGCCATCAAGGTGCGTAGTTGCATGGAAAAATATGATGGGTCCGGCTAAAGGTGGGCTCATAAAAAGATTGGGAGCACCTCATTGAATGAGTTCGGTCCGTATAGGTGTCGGTCGAAGAACCGCACAAGTGACTTTGGTCATTGGTGCCGACCAATAGGTGTCGGTTAAAAAACCGACACTTAAAGGGGTTTTCCAACCGACACCTTTGGATATTTTTGTACTAATGAATCGAATCTCATATACATGTAGGAAGATGCTTATGCATCATTCTTTGTACTTTCAGTAGGTTTGCCTTGAAGCTCTATCATTCCACGTAACTTTTATGTATGTATATATAGTATGTAGTATAAATAGATGTGTATGGTCATCATGCGAATACTAGCATGCATGACACACACGCATGAAAAACTAGCTAGAGTTTTGCACGATACGCCACCTAGACCTAGCTAAACCTCCTCTCTTAATTAACTAATCAACCTGTGTTCTTTACACCCATCTTCCAAACTTTTATTTCATCATTTTTCGTACATATATTTTTCAAAATACTAAATAATACATATTTTTAAAAAATAAAAAATTAATTTGAAAAATCATATTAATCTATTTTTATGTATTTTAAGCTAATATATAATTAATCATACGTTAATTCAGACTTCGTTAGCCCGGTTCGCTATAGTAGTAAAACTATACAGTTATAAAAGTAGTTCACTTCATTTAATTTGCTACTATCTATTAAGCTATCATCCAGGCAAGTATAGTGACTGATTGGATCTCTTTTTGACTAGATATCTAGGATTAGGAACGTGATGAAACCGATGGAGACATGGTCAAGTTAGATATCCAGCACTGACCGACTTGCAAGCACATCTACCTTGAAGGACATTACACGATATGCATAGTAAATACATTGTCAAAATAAGATCTAGCCGCACGACATTCTGTTCTGAACAGCTTACCTTTGTTAGGCAAAGTTAGTAGTGCATGGACGGTCGAATAAAACGACTCATTGACTTCGCATTAGTCGTCATGGAAATTAATTTGGTCATCGTTAGGATCTCATTAGAGATGTGAGGGATTCATCTAGCCTACGCATGTTGTCATGTATGTTCTCTTTTAGTCTAAATAATTGTCAGGATGGTTTTCACTATTTACGCGTCATATCATTGGTACAGACACGGCCGGGACACCCATATTTGTGCTGGGTCCAAAATTAACCTCCGATATGTGCCGGCAGTGATGCCAGAACCAAGAAAACGGCACTTATCAGTTTAGAACCCCAACACATACGGCACTTATCACCAAATCTGAGCACGTTGTATTTAATGGTAATCAATATTACAACTTTATCGTTTTGTTTATACTCATGCATATCTCAACGGCTTATTATTTTGTAAAACTTTTATATACGTATCCTTCACGATTCAAATGCAAGGGTTGTTAAAAAAAATAAATTACAATAATAAACGAGAAAATCAACTCTAAAATTAAGTTTTAAGTTTTAGCTTATAAGCATAAGCATAAACAAAACGATGAGGTTGAACACTTACTAAAATAAAAATTATGATGATATTAAGCAAAATATGAGTTTTAAATTAAATTGTGTTGCTTGCATGCTAACTAGCTTAGGTTCCGAGTGTCCCATCTGTTTGTCCTAATGCATGTGCATAGTCTATCACAAGTGAAAACAAAGAATTCAACCTGTGTCCTGTGCATCACGTTGAACTAACGTGGATTCGCCCCTGCATACGAGGATCGATTACCAGGATGCACTAACCTCCTCATAACTACCATCGGTATATATGCCGGTTTCAAATGAATCATAGATATGAATATGATATGTATTCAGTGTTATATAGTTTGATGTGATGATGGCCATTGGTGTATGACTCTACCCATCAGTAGTGTTTAAATTTTGATGTTTACAATTAATAATAGACCAACATATCTGTGTATTGTTGAAGAGGCCAAGAGTTATATCCTTTCATTGATGGCTACATGCATCATATGGCGCACAAGGTTGGAATACTTATTCAGTTATCGAAAAATATGCATAATCGTCAAACTTCATTTTAAATCTTTATTTGATTGAAAGCATGTGCCTCTGCCTTGAAATTCAAAAATAAAAAACAATGAGTGTACTAGTTGGTATACAATTTTCACATAAGGATGTCAAAGGATCGATGACATGATACAATACATATGTCCTGATCGGTTGGTATGTAATATTTGTGTATTATAGAAGCACTAATATATATGATTGGCCATGTACGCTGTCGTGGTGTAAAGGTCAAAAGTGTTTTCACAACTTTTGATTTCGATAATAAAGCTCCCATTATAAAAAAATAGTATTTGAACTTTAGAGTCATTACCATGGTAAGGTTTTTTTGACAGATTTGCCATGAAAAGAATCCCAATTTTAACGGTATCCAATAGCAAATCAAGGGCAGTCATGGAAATTGGTTGGATAAGCACATGCATTTGGACGATTATTGATCCAAGCACCAAGAATCTAGGAAAGACAAAATTTCATCAAAGCATTCGTTGACGAATTGAAAGTGGCTGACTAAGCTATATATCCGGCCAGCGTTTAGCGTGTGATGTTTTTTGATGCACGTGTTTAATAAATTAAATAGCTAGGCCAAATGGACACATATATATATAGAACCAGGAATTAATGCAGGTGATAGCTACACATCCAGGAGTTGTCTGTCCCTTGTAACCGCTAGGCTCCAACTGTATGCAACACCTGATTAGTGACACGTGGCAGAGCACCGTGGCGCCAAGTGCCGTGTGGACCAATGATTGGTCTCATGCATGTATTTTGGGTCCCACATCGATCATCATGCACCAATTGGTTGGGTACATGGATGACATACATGTCATGGAGTGACTAATCTTAGAATCCTTTTGATGAATCTTTTTAGGAGATAACAACTTCCAACGGATATACGATATATTACCGTCACATTATATAGATCTATAAAACAAGCATTACACATAAAAATTTAGACATGTTGGTGTGACATACTATATATATCTTTTTAAGATGTATTTTTGGATGCTGAAATATAGGATGTTCTGTTTAGGCCGGGCTCTTCCTGGATCCATCACTGAATTAGGCAAAAAAAAAAATCTACCGACGAACGAATCTTGGCATGTGTTTTTGCAACGAGCCAAGCTCACAAAGGTTGAGTATTTGACCGTCCTAGAGCTAGATATGTCCATGGAAACGAGTGGAAAGTAGACGAGAAAAGTGGCCGTGCTGACTGGCATGCTGACGCTGGCTGATGAGTGAGACGAGCATTCGCTGACAAGTGACACCTAGTGGTGGGCCAGTGGGAGGAGGAGGCCCTGCCACGTGGGCGGCTGTGTCGGCTCAGAGGCTCCTGTGGGCCCCACCCTGGTATCCTTTCTGTCGGGAGGGAGGCGAGCTAAGCTGGGAGTGTGAGCTGCCGTGTGGTTGACCGTGTCCACGTTTGACTATAATCTTGGAGGTTTTGACTGTGTCAGACGTACGGCTCCACGTCAGCGGTCGCATGATCCAGATGGCCAACTAACTAGCGATCATGTTCTCCTCTAATTTTTCTCCGACAGCTACCCTATACATCCATAAATATAAACATCTTAGTTGTTGAAGGTAAAGCTTAAGGCAGTGCATAATGCCTTAGTTGCTGAAGGTGAAGCTTGCCGTGCTGCTCTTGTTGCTGCCACGGACATGGGAATTTCCATGGTGATGATTAAGACTGATTCAACTGCTCTGATGAGTGCTATAACAACGCCGGCGTACGATCTTTCTTCAGGAGGAGTAATCTTCAAGGAAATTAGGCAGCTGCTAGCCCTCTTCTTTGTCATTCAGATAATCAACCAATTATTTGGCTTGATCCCCCCTAGCTTTGTACACGGTATGATGGCCTCAGATTTGATCGGCTCATCATCTGGTTAATAGAAGTGTCAAAGCTTCAGTTCAAAAAAGATAAATATAAACATTTATTTATAACGTTTAGAATTTATCTACAAATATAATTAAGCATTTATATTGAACTTTCTCCGATTAAAGCTACATACATTCCAATCCATCCACAACCTTATTATTAATTCCTTATATTTGTTACTGCATCGTTGGGTTTGATTTTTCCAAACCAGTAACCTTTCGGATATCACATTCTTAATCTTGACTTAAACTTGTAGAAATGCTTATATTGGTAGAGGCAAATAATTAATATATACGGATATAGTATATGGATGGTAGCACGTACGGCATATGTATGCGTCGTACAATGTGCGTATACAGGGCAGCAGCATGCAGAATACAGAATACGTGTATGTAACAAGTAGGGAAGAGGAGAGAGATTCTTTTTACTCAAAATAGGCTCTAAGCCCAACTTGATCGTTACAGCACACGAATAAAGCCCATGATTCACTTTAAGCCCAACTTAATTGAGGCCTATTTATTATGTCTACAGTCCACTTCTGATCGGCCTAGTATGGAAAAAGTCCATTTAGAGTCCTCAACCGTAGGCCAATTTTAATCATCCTTCAACCATAATGCTGGGTACAAAGACTCCCTCAATTGTTAAAACTGGACTAATTTACCTCTCCAAACGGTTTTGGTAGTGGTTTTGTCCCACGTCGCACTTGGACCTCGCCTTTTTAGATGACGGGGTGCTTACGTGACATTTTAGTTCATGAAAAAAACTAAAATAATAGGACTCGCATGCAAGTTTCTTAAGGAAAAAAATAGAAAACATCCATAGACTCATGTGTCAACCCTCTCTCTCTTCCATGTGCGCTCGTGGTTGATTGTGGCCACATTCATGATTAGTTGGGAGATTGATGTGTATTAGGGTTAGATTCATTTTATGGGCGTGTTTGGTAGAGCTTCAAATTCGTGATTCGATTCTAATTCTTCTTGAATCAAATTCTTGAATTAGAATCGTCAATTAGCGGGCGGATACGGTGGTATTCTGGGTATTCCTGGGAATACCCAACTTTTTTACAAGATTAAGTATATATCATATATGTATGTATAAGCCATCCATCCCCATCCCCATCTCCATCCGGCCAGCAGCGGCCATCCCCATCTTGCAAGTTGCAACCCTAGACGCACGGGACGCGCAATGGCCGTGGCCGAGCAGCGCGATCGGCGAAGCGAGCAGCATCCTGGCGACCGGCGAGCGTGGCGTCGTGGCTATGGCGGGCGCCGGCGGCCTAGCGGCTAGCGCGCGTGTGGCGGCGCGGCGGCGGCCGCGCGGCACCGCATCCCCTTCGCGCAAGGCACGAGCGGGCGGGCGGCCGGCTTGACCCGCTTTGCATGACGCTGGCGCAGCCTGGCCGGGACGGGCAGGCGGGGCAGCGGCAGCAGCGAGGCGTGGACGCACGGTGCCGGGCTTTGGCCGCTCACCGCTTCACCGCGCTTTGTTAAGATTTGAGAAGAGAAGGTCGAAGGTGAGGTATGCTAGCCTAGTAATGCTACTACTGATTGAATGCTTGTTGTTGGTTCTTGGTTGAATGGTTGATGATTTATTGAATACTGATTGTACAAATAATTACTGAACTGCAGTGATGTTGGTATTGATTTGCAAAATGAAGAACAAAAACAAATCAGTTGATTTGAGGACTTTGTGGGATAGAGCTGCAAAGATAAGGAAAGTGAAGTTAGGTTCTTCATCAGTGCCGCAACCAGTAACTGTGGAGAGTGATACTCAGCCTCAAGATCCAAATGTTCAAGCTCATGTGCCTATAATTAATGAGAGTCAGGTTCATAATGAGTCAACAATACCTGAGACTGAGATAGCCAGCAATGAACCTAACATACCTAGCACAGAACCTTCTACTTGGTCCCCTATCAGAGATGGTGATGACTCGGACTATGAAAGTGATGAAGCTGTTTATGACATCGACCTTCTTTCTCATGATCCCGGAAAGAGGATTCCCATCAAGAGATATAGTGTCAATGAAAAGTCGTGATCGAGCGTACATTGCATTAGGGCCTTGTCAACCATGGAATCATGATTTTCCTATAAGGAACATTGGAGGTAAGCCTCGACGCTTCTCACCTGATTGGTTTGATGAATTTAGATGGCTTGAATATAGTGTGGAAAAAGATGCAGCATTCTGTTTTGTTTGCTATTTGTTCAAGCATAAACTTAATAGTTCTGGTGGAGATGCTTTTGTGAACGGAGGGTTCAAGAATTGACACATGAAAAAGAGGCTTAGCAGGCATTGTGGTTCTATGACTAGTTTGCATAGAATGACTCAAGAGAGATATAATTCTTTCATTACACCGAATAGATCAATTGATGATAAGTTTTGTAAGATAAATGAGAAGGACAAGATTCAAGATATGTCTCGTTTATCCTATCTATTCAATGTGTTAAGTACCTTCTACGGCAAGGTTTGGCTTCGTGGACATGATGAAAGTGAAAGTTCACTTAACAAAGGAAATTACTTAGAGTTGATAAATATGCTTGCTGAAAACTTTGAAGAGGTTGCTAATGTGGTTTTGAAAAATGCCCCAAAGAATTGTCGTTGATTCGCTCCTCAAATTCAAAAAGAGATAGCCAATTGTTGTGCCAAAGAAACAACTAAGCTTCTCATGGAAGACCTTGGTGGTGAAAATTTTGCAATTCTTGCCGATGAATCTAGTGATGTGTACCAAAATGAACAACTTGCTCTTTGTTTGCGGTATGTTGACAAAAAGGGAAGAGTAGTTGAGAGGTTCCTAGGTGTTGTTCATGTCGAGAACACCTCTTCGTGACTCTTAAATATGCAATTGAGAAATTGTTGATGGACATGCACATGCACAAACAATGCCGACAATATTTAAGTCCTATGAGTTTGTTTTCATGGCACACTTGATGCGAACGTACTTGGGTTCACGGCAGACTTGAATGATGCCTTGCGAAGAAGGATCAAGATATTGTAAATGCGGTAGAACTCATTTCTTTGACCAAGTTTCAAATGTATGCCTTGCGGGAGGATGTTGGATGGGAGGATTTCCTTAAAGAAGTGAACTCATTTTGTGACAAGAATAAAATCAAAATACCTGATATGGAGGAATTCTACAAGCTCGTTGGAAGAGATAGGAGGTTCTTTATCAAGATCAAGAATCTCCATCGTTTCCGTGTTGACATGTTCTTCGAGTGTCATTGATAGGCACGGAGCTTAATGAAAGGTTTGATGAGGTAAACACGAATTGCTTACTTGCATGGCTTCATTCAATCCTATCGATTCATTTGTTGCTTTTGACAAAGACAAATTGGTTAAGCTTGCTGGATTTTATCCTAATGATTTCACAAGCTTAGAGTTGCTCCATCTTCCCGCTCAACTCAGTTTGTACATTACTGAAATGCGCAATGATGAAAGGTTTAGAAATGTGAGAAGTCTTGCAGAGCTTTCCATGAAGCTTGTTGAAACAAAAAAGATTAAATACATAAAGTTGTTTACAAGCTTCTCAAATTGGTGCTAGTGCTTCGGTAGCAATGCTAGTGTTGAAAGAGTCTTTTCTATCATGAACTATATCAAGAACAAATTGAGAAATAAGATTGGGGTCAAGACTGTAACACCCTGAGGTGCTTTACCCCTCTCAAAAATCCATAATAAAATCGTAAAAGAAAAATCGTTGGAATTAACTAGAGAGAATTAATAATTTTAAAATCCAAATGATAAATGGAAATGGCATGGTAGGATTTTTTCTAAATTCTACATGTCAAAATACGATAACAGGATTTTTAGTGGAATTTTCAGAGCACAAAAAATAATTTTTAACCAATTAAAATCAAAATCGGAATTAATAAATCCTGGGTTTTTCTCTCTCCTCTCGTTCGTTTCCCGCCCTTTTCGGCCATGGGCCGCCGGCCCGAGCCGACGGCCCATCCCCTCCCGCACGCGCCCACCCGACCGGGCCGTACCCGACCAACGCGCGCCTTCTCTCTCTCTCTCGTGGGCGGCCGAAGGCCACGGTCCGCCAAAACCCTCGCGCCGCGAATAAGTCCAGTTTGTCTCCCTCTACCTCGGACGCCGACAAAGGGGGTCCACCGTCGCCCTGCCCCTACCTCCGCGCCCGCCGCCATTGACGCCGCTCGCCGCGCGGATCTCGGCCGCCCGTCCTCCCGCGTGCCCTAAAGGCACCGCCTTAATCTTCCCCGTCTCTCCCGCCGGCCACGCCCGCCGCCGCTCCCGCGCCCCTTAATGGTCGAATTTAATCACCGACCATTATTTCCAAATCGCGCCGGCGAGGAATTGCGCCTTATCCGGTCACCGCCGACCTCCCCATCCCCTATTTAAGCACCCCCTCGCCTCCCCGAGCTCGCCACACCTCCACTCAAGCCTCCCCTCTCTCCGTCGTTCCCGCACCGTGCGCCCGCTCGGACTTTGTTGCCGAGGTTCGGCCGTGTTTTCCCGCTACTCCGAGACGTGCCGAGCTCCGCCGACTCCTCCTCCTCGTCGCGGTGCCCGCGCCACTTCGGCCACCCCTTCCCGAGTGGTTCCGCCGTCTCCCTCGCCGTCCGCGCCGTCATTCCCTCCCCTCCAGCGACCCGCGGTGAGCACTCTTCCCTATTTCCCCTCTCGGCCGAGTGCACGCCGCCGTCCCCGAGTGCGCACGGCTCCACCCACGCAAGAGCCGTGGTATTCCGCCGCCCGCGCCGCCGCCCGAGTGGCGCCGGCGGGTCTCGGCCGCCGTGCGCCATCGCGGCCGATCGCGCCGCCCGAACCCCTCCCGGCCGTCCGATTCGCCTCGGTAGATCGGGCCGCCGTCCCGGCCGGCCGCGTGACACACCGCGTGGCCGCCGCGTCAGCGCCACGTGTGCGCCACGTGGTGCTCCGCCTCCCTCTCGGCCGTGGACCCGGTCCACCGTGGACCGGTGCTCCCACGATCGATGACGCCATCGCCGACGTCAGCCCTAGGCCGACGCAATTTCGGATTTATAGCGCAATAAATTATTAAGGACTTTCCTGTTTTAGTAAAAACACGAGATAATCTTCTAAAAATCATATCTTTTAATCCGACCTCCGTTTTAGCCCATTCAAATTTTATTAAATTCATAAAAATACCAAGAATCCATTAAAAATGGTTTTGTCCCCTGTTTGAGTAGCTTTTTAGCCTGTTTTGTTGAAGTGCTTGTTTGCCGTGTAGATCCCGTAGTCCCTCCGTCCCGGTTTACTTTGAAGTTGTCGGAAGTCCCACAAAACGAAGAGCAAGGCAAGTCATGCTATATTATTGATCATATTGCTCCCATTTTGCTAAAACACATGTTTTACTCTATGAAATTGCATGTACTTTATATTGTCATTTCTTGGGAAATAATACACCTTATGCTTAGTTTATGCCTTAGGTTTGACACCCCAAACCCTTTGATCAAACTTGGGAAAATAATGTGATTAGATTTCAGGACTAGGTTATGCTTAGCCTGGCTTAGACTCACTAGCTCACTAAATGGGTCATTTTCTCACTTAATGTATCTCTCCCGACCTTATGTTCGGAGGATTAATGATTATAGATTCAGTGAACTGGACTAATAACTAAAATATGACAAATGGTGGGTGTGGGAGCTATGGTTTTGGTTAGCGGCGCCCATGGCAATTAAGGACCGGTTCACGGGACCTCTGAGAATGACCGTGCAAACCACAAGCCGAAATGGGTAAGGTAGGCCCCGTAGTGTAGCTTCTCCTAGCCGACGAACCCATCGGCAAGGGTGAGCGGGATGGAGTTTCGTGGCCTCGGTATAAGGGCCGCTGGGCCGCCGGATTCACCGAGGCACTCGAGGGCTGCCCACTCCGTGGTCCGGGAGTGGGGGCGAAACCTGGTGGGGTTCGCTTGGTTAGAGGGGGTTATACGAAAGGTCCTATCACAGCTCCTTTTCGGTACCGCGGTGGTATTCCGCGCACGGGAAACCGTGTTGTGGGTCTGTGTCTTGTGGGTACAGTTGTACACCTCTGATCAGAGTAAATCTATTTGAATAGCCGTGCCCGCGGTAATGGGGCGATCGACTGAGCTCTCCGTGATTAGTCTCACACTTTTACACCCTAAGTTTTGGAACATGACTAGTATAGGTGGATGGTTTGGGCCCTGTCGCAACGTGGGTATAACGTTGGACAGTGTTGGAGTCAAAATGCTTTACTTACTCAATTTACTGTTGTTTTGACTGTGTTCAAAATTCGTATGGTTTGGAAAAACTCCTCCCGTTTGCGCAAAAGCAAACTTTAGCCAGACCTTTGTCCCCCCTGCATTTATTCTTCTCCTCTTCCGGCGTGACTTGTTGAGTACGTGGAAGTACTCATCCTTGTTTCTTCACCAGAACCTGAGCCAGAGGTTGAAGACGAAGACGAAGTGGAGTAGGCTTTGTCCTACACTGGAAGCTGCCTGTGGAGTGGTCGATGCCACGTGGCCAGCATTCAAGCTTAGGCTTAGGCCCTTTTTCTTTTTTTCCGCTGCTCTTTTGTAATCTTTTTGTATTGTTTCGAAGACGTGAAACTGTAATATCAACAATTGTCGTATGTGTACTCGGCGGGTCCCGGAGGATTTTAATACACATATAGCTTCGAAATTCGGTCTGAATTTCGGGCGTGACAAGTTGGTATCCGAGCCAATTTCCGCACCGTAGGAAAAGCCAAACGGAAAACCCTAGGAGCCCTCGAATCTTTTCATATGCATAAGCCCGGCTCTTGAAAATGGTTTATAGAAAATGGGACTTGTTTCCTCGGGATTGGGAAAATTTTAAGTTTCTCTCAAAGCATTTTGAAAACTTGGTCAAGGCTAAGTGATAGGATTCTAGAGTTAAAATTTTGAAAAATCGTTTGATCTCTTATTCCGCCAAGTTGGGATTTTCTAAGGGATCAAAGTCCTAAGTCGAGATAGGAGGGAATGATCGTCAATTTTATATTATAACTAAGCATCTATTTTTCAGCATCATCTAGGGATGTCCTTAGGAGGTTTTAATTAGCCTCATAAAAATGTTTCTCCAAAAACCCTCTTTTTTCGTTTACTTTACTTGAGTCCTTTCTCGTTTGTCTAACTTGGGTTTGAGCATGCATTGATCCCCTACCTTGTCATCTCTAGATGGCGGGCCGTCCACTCACCCACAACGGTCGTGGTCGAAAGGGTTCGTCACGGAGTGGCAAGAATGGCCTTGGCGTAGGCTATCCGGATGCACCGAGTACACCTGTCGTCTCGCCGTTCAGCAGTGAGTTGCCTCACCAAGTCCGCCTGGAGATGCACGGGTTCGTCGGCACCAATATCCCAAACATGGTGGTCACGGCGTCGGAGGAACGAATGAGCATGCGCCAAGAGGCGGCTTATTGTGGACCCCGTTTTTGAGACGGGAATCTTTCGTGTTCATAGTACCATTTCCCTGGATCGAGTAGTTGGTACCCACGAATATATCTTGGATAATCAAGTGCACATGCACGAATAGTCTTACATTACCATTATTACATCAATAGGCCCGAAGGCAATGTTCAACCCACAGGACCTTATGGTCCGAATACAACATAAAAAAAGAATTTAGATACGGCGGCGGAAAGGCGGCGGCTTGTCATTTGCCATGCAACGACCGGAGCTAAGATCTAGTATGCGCCGTCGCCCTCGCCCTCCCGGTAATACGCGTATGGGTCTTCCGGCTCTTCATTCCCATCACCGGAGGTTTGTGCGTATAGCAAGGGTGAGTACCAACCGTACTCGGCAAGCCAACACGAATTGATGCATATGATAGGGTCATTCAAAGAACATGGTGGGGTTATTTTGCATAAAGCCGTTTTCACAATTTTCTTCACAAACCTATCGACTAGCCAATCAAGTTTTAGTTTTCACAGTTCATTAATCCGGTGACGGTTCTGTCTACCATCCATCGTGATTCCAAGGATGGCTTCCCGCCTCCGGTTCGTCATGATTTTCTGGAATCTACCCTTCTCGCTTCTCGAGAAGTTGACCCACCAGAATGAAATCATCATGCATACCCATCCCAAGAAATTTTAAGTTTAAAGTCTAGCCAAGCGAAAGTCTTGTCACAATGCTCAATATCCGCGAGCACGGCTATTCGAATAGATTGATTTACACACCGCAGGTGGATGTACACTTTACCCGTACTCCGCAATGACCCAACAAATGAGCCTACGCCTCAACACATGAGACGGTCACGGCAAAACCTTTCGATAACCTCGCTTTGGCGTCCGCTCCATGAACTTAAGCCCTCATGCACTCTAGCCGTCCTTTTCTAGCGGTGAGAGGAGTTGCGAACCCGGGTAAGGGTAACTTTCTCAATCTTTATGTTTATTTAGCATCGGTTCAATTTCACCATTCACAACCAAGGCCGCAGCCTCATTCTCATCCCGTAACCACATCATAGAGAACCATCTATGCAAGGATACTGCCTCTGCTCGGCTATCTAGTCAGCTAGGTCTATACCCATTCGAGAAGTACGGTTGTACTGGCTTGTTTCCCGGCTATCTCATGGCTCGGTCCTTAATTGACCAGGGTCGGCACTTGCCTTTTCCGGAATCCACCCAAATCATCCAGCCGCCCCAGTCTAAAACATTTGTATAGCATTTTCAATTTTCAACAAGCCTAGTTCAACATTCTCAGGGCCATGTGGCGCTCATGTCTCCACAGGCCATAATTCAGCTACCTCCCCTAAGGTAGTTGCCCGAGCACAAAGTTTTCTTACGAAAATCATGAGTATGCAGGGATCTAGTGTAAGCAAGGCTAAGCATTTGTACCGAAGTTATTCTCCGGTCATATCATATCGAAGGTTACAAAGAATAAATTCTAATGGTGTTCAATATCAAGCGGGGCATATCAAGCATAGGAACTGTTGTGTAAAGCGTGCAATTTGTAATTTGAAATCAACAGCATTTCACAAGGTAGGATCAATATGTTCAAAGAGTGTGATGACTTGCCTTGCTCGCACACTTGAGGGTGGTATCTTCGGCGGGGTCGATGCCGGTTTCTTCAGTGCTACCCGTACGTGCGAAAGATCAATTGAATTCAATTAGAATTCAATAAAATATCGAGAGATCGAGAAGAACCATAAAAGCCATGAAAACAACTCCAAAAGTTTTGCCGAAAATTCTACTCGAATTAGAACAAGGGTCGCTAGGAAAATCCGTGTTTTGGAATCGAGTGGACGACTAGGGTTTTCGCAAAAACGGCGATCGTAATAATTTTGGGAGATTAAATTTGAGGATATCAGCGGAGAAAATTTTGGGCTCGAGGTTTGAGGGTTTGAGCACAAAAGAGAAGCCTATTTAAATGGCGGGAAAGAATTAAACGGAGTCCGGATTTAAAAACGATGCGAAACGAAATCCCGAAAAAACGTTCGATCCCGATTTTCCAAACTTTGCACCGAGAAAATATGCGAGAAAATAATTTATTTCTGCCCAAAATTTTACTCAAGTCATCCCAAAATATTTTCCAAATTTTCCCAAAATTTTTCCTAATTTTTCCCTATTTTTCTTTTTTTTTTCTTTCTTTTCCCCGCGCACTATTCATCGCTCGCAAGGTGCTCGACCAGGGGGCTTCAAAAGAGCGGCGGCAGTGAGGAACAAGGGCGGCGCAAGGAGGCTTACCGGCGACGGCGGGCTCGGGGAGGAGCAGTGGGGCACGGAGAGGGACTTGCGCACGGCGGCGACGGCTAGGCGGCGGCGGTTGGGAGAGGGAAAGGCGGCGGCGGTGTGGCGAAATGGTGGCGCGGGCGCGGCCCTTTTATAGCGCTGGCGCGCGCGCGGCGCGAGTGGAGAGGGGAAGGGCCGGCTCGGGCGTGCGTGGCGCGGCGCGACACGCGGCGCAGCTCGGGGCCGGGTACGGCGGTCTCCCACGCGGCGGCGCGGAAGGCCGGGCCGGGTGCGGCGCTTGCGACGTGGCGCGGAGCGGGATGCGAGCGGGTCCGGACGGGCGCGCGCGCGAGGGTGCGAGCGAGCGGGCGGGCAGATGGCGGCGGAGCGCGTGGCGCAAGCGCGCGGCGCGTGGGTGCGGGGCGAGGCGGCGAGCGCTTGGCGCAAGCGCGCGCGCGGCGGCGAGGGCGCGCGCGGGCGGCGCGCGGTGCGCGGCGCGGCGGGCGCGCGTACGGCGCGTGGTGCGCGCGGTGTAGGGCCGTCGCGCGCGCGGCGCGCGCGCGTGCGCGTGGCGTGCGCGCGCGGGCCGTGACGGCGTCGAACACCTGGCGCAAGATGAATAGTGACCTTTTTGATTTTTCCCGATTTTCTATTTTCTTTTCCCATTTTCTATTTTCTTTCCTTCTAAAAATTCCAAAATAAATCCTAATATTCCAAAAATAATTTTTAACATTATATTTTAAACTTTTTCTTGACTTTTATTTTTCCATAATTATTTTCATATTTATTTAAATTCCTTTTCCTAATTTTCATAATTCACCCATTCTATTTAAAATTTTTTTCCCAAATTTCGAGTACGCCTCCCGAGAATTTTATTGTTCATTTTGTGTCTTAATTTATCTTATCCCCACCAAAAATTTTATTTTATATTTCCCAAAACGCGCTTTTGCAAATCCGCACTTTTCTCGGTTTCCCCTGTTAAACCCTGATGCGGCTTTCGCACCTCCGTTTCGACAACTCCGAAACCTCCAAATACACCGAAAAGGGAATTAACCACGTCCAAATTTATGCAACTGAGCTGGCAAATAAGAAGCAACAAACCCGAGAAGAAGCAATAAGCCAAGGTTTTGAAAGTTCCGATTTTTACGTTCCGATTGCGGTTCTCTGATTTTCAGGATGTTACACTTATGTAATGCTAGCTCGGATGAGGGAAATGCATGACTATCATCTCCACCACTCTGCCTATCGGTACCATCCTCGGCGGGGAACTTCGTCAGCAATCAACACCTTCCAATCTGCTGAAGGGGAGAACGACACCACCTTCTCCCACATGAGGACGGTGATTGAAGGGCTGGATACGATGCATGCGAGCTCCACATGGCGGCAAAGGCCCCGAATGACCGGAAGATTTTAAAGATCAAGAGTTTGAAGGATGAGGTGGATCGACTCAGAGAGAGATCGCCGCCGAAGGGGCTTCCACCTCCCAACATCCTTCGGATTAGGATCACGCCGTGGAAGAACACCAAGGCTCAGGTGCGGATGCACTGGCACCCGTGGTTCCACCTCCCGCACCACCGCCTTCCCGCCCCCGTCCCCAAGCTCGGATCCTGCTCTTGCTCGGTCCCCGCCCGAACGGAGGAGGATGGATCTCGGTGTCCAGTAGCGGCAAGGGCGTGAGGCCGCAGCTCAAGAGCCCGGACGGAAAGACGAGTTAGCCAGCTCTCGAAGCCGCTCGAAGGAAAGGAAAGACGGAAACTCCCTTGGAAGTGGTTTCGACTCCTCCGACCGTGGAAGCCGTTTCGACCCTTAGAACGTCGCCACCCTTAGTTTATCGTTTTCCTAGTTTTTGTTTGCTTAGTTGCTATGTGTTAGGTGTGTTTGTGTGTGGGTAGCGGTCAACCCATATCAAGTGTGGATATGGGTTGTCCAATTAAGGATGTTGGGTGTGTTTTAAGTGTTTTAAGTCAAGAACAGATCAAAACAAATAATAAAGATCAACTTCTCTGTTCAATCTGTTTTACTCCTTCTCCCCGCCTTGTTTGTTCCGCTTCCTCAGATGGTGAACACCAGAAATGGTAGCAACAAGAATGAGTCACTGAGAACAACACCCGAGCTAATACCAACAACCCACCTCCTCCCCCGAGAACATCACTTTGGCACAAGTTCTAGCCAACTGCACCCGGATGGTGGCTGCAATGATGCAACAAATGCAACAGAAGATTAGCGAGATGCGCTTGCAAATGATGCAACAGGTTTCAACTGAGCAGAACCAGCATCGGCACAACCATTTCGCACCACCACCTCCCCCACAAAACAAACTATCAGAATTCCTTCGAGTCCGACCCCCAATTTTCTCCAAGACCACCAACCCCACGGAGGCTAATGACTGGATCATTGCCATAGAAAAGAAGTTGGACCTTCTCCGGTGCACGAGACCAGGAAAGGGTGTCTTTCGCCACCCACAAACTCCAAGGTCCCGCCTCACCTGGTGGGACAATTTCTTGGTCACCCGTCGGGCGGACGCACCCACGTTACTTGGGCGAGTTTTGCCACCAATTCCGGAAGGCTCACATCCCCGGAGGGATAGTAGCCCGGAAAAAGAGGGAGTTCGATCCTTGGAGCAAGGCACTCGAACCGTCACCGAGTATCCGCACGAATTTAATCGCTAAGCGTGATATGCTCCGAGGACGGACGTACGTGCGACGCCGAGCGTCAAGAGAAGTTCTTGGCCGGGCCGGACGATGAGTTGACGGACAAACTCATCTCCGGTGAGTATGCCGACTTCGAGAAGTTGGTCGACAAAGCCATCCGTCAAGAAGACCAACGCAATAAAATGCTTAGAAAACGAAAGGCTACCCAGTTTAGGCCACATCCTCAGCAAAGGGAATTCCCGGCCGCGTTTCACTCGGGTGGTCGAATGGACCTACCACTATGATCGTTCGTCGGCATCGCCGTACCATCCCGGAATTTTCAACCCGGCGGAAGCCGCCCGGACGACCGCGCGGAATCCGGCCCCACGTCCGCCAACAGCGCAGCCGCCACCGCACCAAGCCAATGCCACCAAAGAAGGACTCGGGATTCAAACGGGTAATCTGTTTAACTGTGGAGAACCTGGACATTTCGCAGACAAGTGCCCAAGACCAAAACGCGCGCCCAAGTTTATCCAAGCAAGAGTGAATCATGCTTCAGCAGAAGAGGCACATGACGCACCGGATGTCATACTGGGTATGTTCCCTGTGAACTCCGTTAATGCATCGATCTGTTTGATTCGGGTGCAACCCATTCTTTCATATCAAAAGCATTTGTGGGGAAACATGGGTTGTCGGTGTTAAAACTTAAGATACCCATGCGGGTCCAAACACCCGGGAACCATTTGAACACCGTCCACTTTTGCCCTTCGGGGCAATAAAAATCCAAGGATTCCCTTTCTAGCCAACCTTATCCTTCTAGAATCAAAAGGCTGGATGTCATCCTTGGGATAGATGGTTAACCCGTCATAAAGGTCGATCGATTGCGCAAGCCGCACGATCTCTTTAACCAATGACGAGGGAAGAAAGTAATTTACCGCTCCCTAAACCACGAGGGTAGTGGCAAGCCTCGAATCGAATTTTGGCTAAGGAGAAGCCCGAAGAGAAAGGAAAGTACCAGCGAGGTTAGAAGATATTCCCGTGGTTTGTGAGTACCCGGAAGTCTTCCGGAAGACCTAACCACAATGCCACCGAGAAAGAGAAATAGAGTTTCGGATTGACCTAGTCCCCGGCGTCGCTCCGATCAACAAGAGACCCTATAGAATGGGAGCCAATGAGTTGGCGAGAGGTCAAGAAGCAAATAGATGAACAATTCTGAAAAGGTTATATCCGCCCGAGCACACGCCCGGGGGCGCCAGTCATTTTTGTGGAGAAAAAGGATAAGACCAAAAGGATGTGCGTCGACTATCGCGCACTCAACGAGGTCACTATTAAGAATAAATACGCTCTCCCTAGGATTGACGACTGTTCGATCAATTAAAGGGAGCAAGGGTGTTCTCCAAGATAGACCCGCTCGTCAGCTATCATCGCCTAAGAATCCGAGAAGAAGATATTCCCAAGACTACCTTCGTCACTCAGTACGGCCGTATAAGTGCACGGTCATGTCCTTCGGACTTACAAATGCCCCAGCCTTTTCATGAATTTGATGAACAAAGTGTTCATGGAATTCTTAGACAAGTTTGTCGTGGTGTTCATCGACGACATCTTGATCTATTCGCAATCGGAAGAGGAACATGAGCACCATCTCCGTTTGGTACTTGAAAAGTTAAGAGACCACCAGCTCTATGCTAAGTTTAGCAAATGTGCTTTCTGGTTAAAGGAAGTGCAATTCCTCGGCCATATCGTGAATGCCCAAGGAGTCGCAGTGGACCCTTCCAATGTAGAAGCTGTGACCAAATGGACTCCACCTAAAACCGTCACCCAAGTCAGAAGTTTTCTAGGACTTGCGGGTTATTATCGTCGGTTCATCGAAAACTTCTCCGAATTGCCAAGCCTTTGACACAGCTTGTTAAAGAAGGATGAGAAAGTTTATATGGACTGCCAAGCGCAACCAGAGTTTTGAAACACTCAAGAGAAAACTGGTGTCCGCACCCGTGTTGATCTTGCCAGATCAAACCAAGGATTTCCAAGTCTATTGCGACACATCTCACCAGGGATTAGGCTGTGTGTTGATGCAAGATGGAAAGGTGGTCGCGTATGCTTCCGCCAATTGAGACCTCATGAGTCTAATTACCCAACACATGACTTGGAGCTAGCAGCCATCGTCCATGCTCAAAATATGGTGACATTACCTCGTCGGTAATCGCCGTGAAGTATATACGGATCATAAGAGCCTAAAATACATTTTCACCCAATGGACTTGAACCTCCGTCGGCGACGATGGTTGGAGTTGATCAAGGATTATGATCTCGTATACACTACCATCCCGGCGAGCTAACGTGGTAGCCGATGCCCTGAGCCGAAAGAGTTATTGCAACTCTATTCGCATCGAAGGGAGATGTGACCAGCATTACAAGATCTAGAGCGCCTAAACCGGAAATTGTTGAACCCGGATTTGTAGCCGCTCTTGAAGCTCACCTACACTCTTAGACCAAATTCATATAGCTCAAGCCTCGGATCCGGAAATAGCCGAACTTAAGAAGAATATGAGAGGGAAAAGCTCGTGACTTCATGAAAGACGAGCATGGAACCATATGGATGGACAACGGGATATGTGTGCCGAAGACAAGGAATTGAGAAAGTTAATCCTCATCAAGCACATCGAGTCGTACTCTATCCATCCGAGAAGTACCAAAATGTACCAGGATCTTAAGGAGAAGTTCGGTGGGTTAGCATGAAAGGAGAAATAGCAGAGTTCGTGGCACTATGCGACGTATGTCACGAGTAAAGGCAGAACACTAGAGACTGTTGGATTATTACAGCCACTTCAAATTCCGGAATGGAAGTGGGAGGAAATCGGGATGGATTTCATCACCGGTTTACCCCGGACTTCATCGGGACACGATTCTATCCGGGTTATAATCGACCGCCTCACTAAAGTGGCCCATTTTATCCCAAGACTTACCACCTATACAAAGAAGGTTAGCAGTAATTGTACCTTGCAAGGATTGTGTGTCTTCATGGTGTACCTAAGAAAATAGTATCGATCGTGGTAGCAGTTCACCTTCAAGTTTTGGCAAAAACTACAAGAGGAACTCCGGCACCCGGTTGAATTTTAGCACGGCTTATCACCCGCAAAATGATGGTCGACGGAGCGTGTAAACCAGGTTTTGAAGATATGCTTTGCGAGCTTGTGCTCGGATTTCTGAGGAGCTTGGGATAAGAGCTCGCCCTATACGAGTTCTCTTATAACAACAGTTATCGAGCTAGTTTACAAATGGCACCATTCGAAGCACTTTACGGACGAAAGTGTCGAACCCCGCTTTTCTGGGATCGACCTGGCGAACGTCGGTTGTTCGGAACCGAAGTGTTAAGTGATGCCGAAGAGAAAGTCGAATCATAAGAGAAAGGCTGAAAGTTGCACAGCCTCTCATCGAAGAGTTATGCGACAACCGCCGCAGAGAGCTAGTTTTTAAAGTTGGAGACTATGTGTATCTTCATGTTACCCCACTTCGGGAGTGCACCGATTCCAAACCAAAGGCAAGTTGACACCACGCTATGTGGGGCCATATCGGATTCAAGAACGACGAGGTGAAGTGGCATACCAACTCGAACTGCCACCACCATGGCAGGAATCCATGACGTTTCCACGTCTCCCAACCCAAGAAGTGTCTAAGAGTTCCGAAGAACAAGCCGGTCCGATCGATCGAAATCCGGGGAAGATCGACACGTGGAGAAACCAGCACGGATACTCGAAACTAGTGAGCGGAGGACCCGGAACAAGGTCATCGTGTTCTGCCGAGTTCGAGTGGACTCATCACTCCGAAGAAGAAGCAACCTGGGAAAGGGAAGATGAGCTAAAGGCCGCTCATCCCTATCTATTTGCCAGACCTACGAATCTCGGGGTCGAGATTCCGTTTAAGGGGGTAGGTTTGTAACAACCGAGGTGTTTTATCCCTTTCAAAAATCCATAAGAAAATCGTAAAAGAAAAATCGTTGGAATTAACTAGAGAGAATTAATAATTTTAAAATCCAAATGATAAATGCAAATGGCATGGTAGGATTTTTCCTAAATTCTACATGTCAAAATACGCTAACAGATTTTTAGTGGAATTTTCGAGCACAAGAAATAATTTTTAACCAATTAAAATCAAAATTGGAATTAATAAATCCCGGGTTTTTCTCTCTCCTCTCGTTCGTTTCCCGCCCTTTTCGGCCGTGGGCCGCCCCCGAGCCAACGGGCCATCCTCCCCGCACGCGCCGTGCCTCGACCGGTGCACCCGCCCGATGCGCGTCCTCCTCTCTCTCGTAGGCCTGCCGAAGGCCACGGCCCGCCAAACCCTCGCGCCGTGAATAAGTCCGGCTTGTCTCCCCTCTACCTCCGGACGCCGACGGTGGGGTCCACCTGTCAGCCCCGTCCCTACCTTCGGCCAGCCCCGCCGCCATTGACTCCGCCTCGCGCTCGCGCGGATCTCGGCCGCCCGTCCCTCCCGCGTGCCCTAAAGGCACCGCCTTAACTTTCCCGTCTCTCCCGCCGCCTTCAATCGCCTTCGCGCGCTCCCGCGCCCCTTAATGGTCGGATTTAATCACGGCCATTATTTCCCCCAAATCGCGCCGGCGAGAATTGAGCCCTTATTCGGTCGCCGCCGACCTCCCCATCCCCTATTTAAGCACCTCCTCGCCCTCCCGAGCTCGCCACACCTCCACTCAAGCCTCCCTCTCTCTCCGTCGTTCCCGCACCGTGCGCCCCGCTCGGACTTCGTTGCCGAGGTTCGGCCGTGTTTTCCGCTTACTCCGAGACGTGCCGAGCTCCGCCGACTCCTCCCTCCTCTCGCCGCGGTGCCCGCGCCACGGCCACCCCTTCCCGAGTGGTTCCGCTCGTCTCCTCGCTGTCCGCGCCGGCATGCTCCTCCTCCAGCCGACCCGCGGTGAGCACTCTTCCCTATTTCCCTCTCGCCGAGTGCGCGCCGCCGCCCCTGAGTGCGCACGGCTCCACCCACGCAAGAGCCGCGTGGCCCGCCGCGCCGCGCGCCCGAGTGGCGCGGCCGGCCTCGCCGCCGGCGCCATCGCGCCGATCACGCTGCCCGAACCCTTTCCCGCCGTCCGATTCGCAGACGGGGGGCCACCCCGTCCCCGCTGGCCCGCGTGACACACCGCATGGCCGCCAGGCGCGCCACGTGTGCGCCACGTGGTGCTCCGCTCTCCCTCTCGCCCGTGACCCGGTCCACCGTGGACCGTGCTCCCACGATCGATGACGCCATCGCCGACGCGCCCTAGCGCCGACGCATTTCGGGATTTATAGCGCAATAAATTATTAAGGACTTTCCTGTTTTAGTAAAAACACGGATAATCTTCTAAAATCATATCTTTTTAATCCGACCTCCGTTTTAGCCCATTCGAATTTCATTAAATTCATAAAAATACCAAGAATCCATTAAAAATGGTTTTGTCCCCTGTTTGAGTAGCTTTTTAGCCTGTTTTGTTGAAGTGCTTGTTTGCCGTGTAGATCCCGGTAGTCCCTCCGTCCCGTTTACTTTGAAGTTGTCGCGGAAGTCCCACAAAACGAAGAGCAAGGCAAGTCATGCTATATTATTGATCATATTGCTCCCATTTTGCTAAAACACATGTTTTACTCTATGAAATTGCATGTACTTTATATTGTCATTTCTTGGGAAATAATACACCTTATGCTTAGTTTATGCCTTAGGTTTGACACCCCAAACCCTTTGATCAAACTTGGGAAAATAATGTGATTAGATTTCAGGACTAGGTTATGCTTAGCCTGGCTTAGACTCACTAGCTCACTAAATGGGTCATTTTCTCACTTAATGTATCTCTCCCGACCTTATGTTCGGAGGATTAATGATTATAGATTCGGTGAACTGGACTAATAACTAAAATATGACAAATGGTGGGCTGTGGGCGCTATGGTTTTGGTTAGCGGCGCCCATGGAAATTAAGGACCGGTTCACGGGACCCTCTGGGAGAATGACCGTGCAAACCACAAGCCGAAATGGGTAAGGTAGGCCCCGTAGTGTAGCTTCTCCTAGCCGACGAACCCATCGGCAAGGGTGAGCGGGATGGAGTTTCGCCGGCCCGTATATAAGGGCCGCTGGGCTGCCTGATTCACCGAGGCACTCGAGGGGGCTTCCCACTCCTGTGGTCCGGAGTGGGGCGAAACCTTGGTGGGGTTCGCTTGGTTAGAGGGGGTTATACGAAAGGTCCTATCACGCTCCCTTTTCGGGGTACCGCGATGGTATTCCGGCGCACGGAAACCGTGTTGTGGGGAATGTGTCTTGTGGGTATAGTTGTACACCTCTCGATCGAGTAAATCTATTTGAATAGCCGTGCCTGCGGTAATGGGGCGATCGACCGAGCTCTCCGTGATTAGTCTCACACTTTTACACCCTAAGTTTTGGAACATGACTAGTATAGGTGGATGGTTTGGGCCTGTCGCAACGTGGGTATAACGTTGGACGAGTGTTGGAGTCAAAATGCTTTACTTACTCAATTTACCGTTGTTTTGACTTGTGTTCAAAATTCGTATGGTTTGGAAAAACTCCTCCCGTTTGCGCAAAAGCAAACTTTAGCCGACCTTGTCCCCCGCATTTATTCTTCTCCTCTTCCTGGCGTGACTTGTTGAGTACGTGGAAGTACTCATCCTTGTTTCTTCACCGTAACTCGAGCGAGGTTGAAGACGAAGACGAAGTGGAGTAGGCTTTGTCCTACACTCGGAAGCCGCCCGTGGAGTGGTCGATGCCACGTGGCCAACATTCAAGCTTAGGCTTAGGCCCTTTTTCTTTTTTTCCGCTGCTCTTTTATAATCTTTTTGTATTGTTTCGAAGACGTGAAACCGTAATATCAACAATTGTCGTATGTGTACCCCGGCGGGTCCTCGGGGATTTTAATACACATATAGTTTCGGAAATTGGGTCTGAATTTCGGGCATGACAAAGACTTGAATGATCGCTTGGTTACATTCCTTGAGCGGGAGTTCTTTCTACAAGTCAATGACAAAGACATCATCAATCGCTTCAAACCATGAAGAATCGCAAGATTAAAGTCACATTATAGTATTCTCGTAAGTTCTCTTTATTACTTATAAGTTAGTTTCATGCATATCTTAGAGTTGATTAGTTGAACAATTTGTTATTTGATTATTTGTGATTTTGTATGACTTTGATTATCGGTAATTATATTACTCGAATTGGATTTTAAACCTATAGATGGGGGAAAAATTTTTGTGGACCCGGAGCCGGGAATACCCAAGTTTTAAATCCCGGCTCCGCCATTGTCAATTAGATGTTCCACTATAAACGTCACGTCTGCTCTAGATTCGATGGGAGGACTTGAAGATAAATTGTCCATACTACCATTGTACTAACAAGACATGATAATATTTACTTAGTACTTACAAATGTATGCAAATATTCCAATACAACAAGTCGTGAAAAATAAAAAGCTTTGTCGAACTTGAACACTGAACAAACTATATATAGGAATTGTCATCCAGATTGTCATAATAAGACCATATCTATTAAAATATATTTCAATAAAATTGCTTTTGAAAGATAACAAGTTCTATCAAACTTGACCACTAAATAAATTGAGTTATATGAGGACTTTCATCCAGATTACCATAATAAGACCATATCCATTACAATGTATTTCAATTCAATTGCATGAACACCATATCCATTAGAAAAGATAGTCCACTCGTTCTTGCAAAATACCATGAATACATATTTCTAAGGATAATTCTTGCAAAATGTATGTTACTTGTTATATGAAAACTCTTATCTAGATTGCCATAAAGCACTAGCTAGTTCATCACGAAATCTTTGATCTTACCCACCAATCATCGGATGCAACAATAGTACTCTTAGCTTGATTTCCAACGTAATCCTGTCTCTCTAGCTATCAATTTCTTCATACATTATACTCCCTCTTCAATTTGTCCCATTTGTTCTTCATCTGCTAGCCATCTGCAGTATTTCTAACGATACATATGCAAAGAAATACAGAAATATTGACATAATTTATAAACACATACCATAAAATTGGAAAAACAAATTTACATAAACAATAATAAATCAAAGGTAATATATTCACTACTTGTGGACAAACTGTGAAATGCTTGTTAACTAGAGACAAGTGCACACCTACTCCATCGAATGCACAGTGCATATCATAGGAATAATACTGAATTTGATAGATCCACACAAATCCATCGCACAACTCCAGATTCCAATCAATTCCACAGTTCAAATCCTCCACGGTTCAAATCCATTACAAAACAAAAGATAAAGGGAAAATTTTCACCTTTTGCGGATGCAGCTATGGATAGGAAGAAGAATAGGAGATGGCAACAGTGAGGAACGTGCAGAATGGGTGGTGAGGATGGAGATGGCGTAGATCAGGCGACAACGGTCGGGGACAATGTCCTCAGCGACGACGGTTCGGGCGAAGAACAGGTGGCAGCGGTGGGAGAAAGGCAGGAAGCCAAGGAAAAGGGCGGCAAGTGGGAAGAGAGGCGATGACCGGTGATGTCTTGGACAGCTGCGACGAGGTGCTTCGAGGCCAGAGGGACGACACATAGTCCTAACCCTACCGTGCCATGACGAGCACCCGAGAGAGGGGGAGGGGAGCGGTCGAGTGCGGGGAGGGGATGGGACTGAGCGATGCATGCAAAGAGTGGTATACCCCGATGGCAGGCATGTAAATTTTTTGGAACTTCGTGAGGACATCTGTTTTTGGTTTGCCTGATTCTCATGTGAAGTGTGGTTTTTCCTGATTCACGCTCCTTTCACAAAAACCTGAATCGCTCTGTATCGATTCCCCTCAGGAGCATTCATATTTTTTACTGTTTGAATGGGATTCAACTAATTCTACCAAGAATCAGCAGGGAGAATCGGTACCAAACGCGCCCTATACCTAGAGTATTTGGGCTAGCCTGGTAGTACTCGGCTTAGTTCATGTGTTTTGAGGAGCTATATCCTTATGCACATGGGGTCGTGGGTAAGATTTATTCCCTGCGATTGGCCTTGGATAATGTCAGGGCCCCACTCTCATCCCACGAGGACAGGTCCCGCATTGGGTTTGCAAAACCGCGAGATTATCACGTGCGGTAACCTTCTTACTAATCCTCATGGTAACCGCATAATTTTCACGATAACCGTGCGGTTATCGCGATAACCGCCTTACTGTGGGGTGACAGTAACCTCATCTAAAATGGTTTGGTGAACACTAGTCATGCACCCACTGAGAAAATTGATGCCCCTACTGTCAACTTTTAAAATTGGATAGAACCACTCTCTCTATCCTAAATGTAAAGGTTGCTATATTTTTGGACAAAGGTAGTAGTTATTCTTTTGTTTGTTAGTGGTTTTGGTCCATGTTGGATCCAAGGTGACATTAGAACCACTTGTTAGACAGGCTATCATCTATGTCTTATCCTTTCTCCTTCTTCGTGACAAGCGAGCTCTAACACTAACTCTGCATCATGCGTGTAAACACTATGTAGGTCAAACAACCATATAAAATGCGATGAGGGACATCCCCACACACATAAACAAAATACAATGAGGAATGAGCTTTGCTCGCAAGTTTAGCTTTTGGAGTTGAGAAACACATTTTACTCGATTTTAGAGCTGAGGGCCTGGATTAAACTATGTTTGAGACCAGAGGATCAGAGAAAGAGAACTTTTTTCAAGGACAGAACCGTATATATAGGGATGAAATGGTTGGAAACGGTCGGAAAGACCTTAACCATTCCCATTCTCATATTTTTTTGGCGGGAACGAAAATGGAACGGGAAAGGCGGATGGAAAAATGAATCCGGTAATACGGGACATCGGAAACGACCGGAAACAAGTCGGGAGCATGTCAATGACGATCGGGAATCAGTAAAAACGGAAACATCGACACAGTTCAACATTAATATTCACATCCTCTTGTGCATGTTAGCCCTTATACTAACTGCAATTAAACAGTTCTCGAATTAGATGAAATATATCCATTTTATCATGAAAGGAGATAAGTACATAAACTGCTACCTAGTCATAATACATTTGTGCACTTCATTACATGCATCATGCATGGTTTCTATGCACTAATCATTTAATAAAGGATATCCCAAGAATGATAACTCATCTAATACATAACTGAGAAACAAAGAGTAACGAAACCATGCATGTAAAATGCAGTCATTTATGCCTAATAGTAAAGTGCAATCATCGTGCTAATTCCACAAGGCTGCAGGAGAGAAAGAGCGTGCTTCCCTGTCTCTCGAGTCCCAACGTGCTCCTGAGGCGTGGATGATTGGCGTCGGGCAGAGCAGAGACCTGCCGGTGGAAAGACTTGGCGACAGTGGGAGACTGAGCGCGGGGGTTGGGGTGCGTGGCTGGTGGCTGCGGCGTTGCTCGCCGGGGTTAGGGTCAGGGGACGGGAGGTGCGACAGTGGTCGGGGGACGGAGGTGTCGGGTAGGTGGGGGCAACTTAGGGTTTGTAGTGACCGAGTGGGCCAACAGGGGGTGCCCGACCGGGATGGCGGGTGTGCTATGTGGGAAGAAAATGATTGAGAAAGCCTAAGAAATAGGAATTTCTCACCGGAATTTTTTCGGACAAATACGTGATCCGTGAATACGGTCGAAAAAACACCCCAACCGTTCCCGTTCATGTTTCCTTTTTTCATTCATGTTTTTTGCAAAACGTTATTTGATCGGAATTTTCGGTATTCGGTATCGGTCGGTACAAGATTTTTCTGTCCTCGCTTTCATTTCATCCCTACGTATGTATGCTTCATCCTCGAGATAGTATAGTACATGGTAGCTTGCAAGCTGGTGGGTAGGGAACAACATCCGACCACATCATTGGAAAGTAGTTAGTACTACGTGAGTGAGTTGGAGAAGGTGAAGGATACTCTTGCTCCCTTAATTAGCAACGACGCATACAAGGCTTAGTAAATATATATATATGTGGAGATTATGGCAATCGGGTATCTACATGGCAAGCTTATCCGACTGGAGATAGGATAGGTTGTTCCTACCAAATATGTAAACCAACTACGACTTGGGTATTACGTTGCCGATTAGATAAGGCAACGGCTCATAGTCATAGTTTGGTAAGATTGAGGAAACCGACTTAGAGTAAGATAGGGTTTCCGATTTGTAAGCCCACCTCCCAAGACTATATAAGGGGGGTAAGGGGCGTCCCTTGAGGGATATGCGATATCGGCTTTAGATCATATGCTTCATGAGAAGTTAGATGAGCTTTCAGCTTTAGATACACAAGATCATGAGATCAATAAAGACACTCGGCGGATCGAATCCCGAAACAGGAGTAGGGTATTACCTCACGAGAGGGCCCGAACTCCGTCTAAATCTTCTTTCCTCCTCTAACCCATTGTGCTTGGCGATCTTGGACTGCGACCCCAATTTTCTATTGCCGAAACCAAGTTTCGGCGGCTGGCGCGCCTGTAGGGGACCACGCGTCGAGACTTCTTCAACAATCTCGCCGACAAGCGTGATGGGATCTCCTTCGGATTCGGCGACTTCGCCGCCAACTCCTTCGACGACTCCTCCTTCGACTCGGATTCAAACCAGTCGGAGGGAAAGACCCACTCGGCGCCGTTCGGGTTCCCAATAGCGCCGGATCTTCGACGACATCTTCAAGATCAAGATGCGATCCGCTCGCTCCAACGAAAGACTTCACTCGGCACCGCTCGGATCAACGAACACCGCCGAAATCTGCGCCAATCTTCTCGCATCCCGACGGAAGCGATCCAATCAAATGAAGATCTCTTAGTGCCGTTTGGGTTACCAAACGCCGCCGAGGTTTTCAGCAAACTTCTCCCCGAGTCGGCGGCGACCCACTCGGAGGAGCCCACACCCCCAAGCTCGACTCGGATCGGAACGATCCAGATCCGGGTTACCCAGATCAAGGGAGGTCGCCGTCATCCTCCCGTCATTCGGCTTTTGCTCATCTTCGGAGCTCGACGGATACCTCGCTCCGCCGGCCGACAACCTCTACGGCATCCCTTTCCGACGAAGCCAACAACTCGATCGCCGCATGGACTACGAGCCGAAGTGCTCGACGTCCTATGGCCGAGCGGACGAGTCCGACTCAGCCATACGAAGGCTTGCCGAAGAAGAGCAAGCCGTGGTGGAGCTCGAGCGCAAGACACCAAGAGGAGAAACAACGCAAGGACGAGGCCGACAAGAGGAAGGTGATCTACGTGCACCGGACGATCCGCCGGAGGCCATACTCCAAACACGGGTTCGCAACACCAATATCTTCCGGACACCACGCTGGAACGCCGTCGCCGCACTCACGCTCTTGGACACCGTCATAGAGACGGCTCCGGCCAACGTGACTCCAATACTCGACAAGATCAAGACCATCGTCGCAGCCACGGCGAACGACCATCTCACCACTTCGCACGAAGACCGATCGACCGTGGCCGAAACGCCAGACAAGAGCCGACTTCCACCCTCGAAGTCGGAGACTATAGGAGGCCCGAGCCGGCTTCGGCCGACGACTGTGCCAAGAGGCCCACCTCGCGAGTCCACGCTGAAGTACCAGGAGCAGATGGCCGACTCCCACGACAAACGACACGGACGCCCTCCCGTCCACCACCGAGCCCGTCGCAACAGTTCCAGCTATCCAACCAGCCAACCGAAGACCCCGCCGAGTGATCTCGCGGAAGTCCTCGATCGCCGCTGCCAGGGAACGCGACCGACGCACTCGGGAAGATCGGAGGGGATCACCCGATAGCGGCGACGACGGAGTACTCGGCCTTCACTCGGGAACTTCGCCGAGTGCACCGCCAAGTGGCTTCAAGCCTACAGGATTGAAAGGTACGACGGTAAGACCGACCCCGAATCTTGGCTAAGCGTATACACCCTCGCCATCCGCGCCGCAGTGGCGACAACAAGGCTATGGCCAATTACCGCCCGTGGCCCTCGCAAACTCAGCCGAATTGGCTCACGAGCCCTGCCAAGAGGCTCAATCGGCTCGTGAGCGAGCCGAGGGATCACTTCATCGCCAACTTCCAAGGAACCTTCGAGAGGCCCGGCACACACTTTGACCTTTACAACGTCATCCAGGAAGCTGACGAGCCCTCGAAGGATTATATTCGTCGTTTCTCCGAGAAGCGCAACAAGATCCCGAACATCACCGATGACATCATCATCGCCACCTTCCGTAAGGGAGTCCGTGATGAGCTGCTCATCGGGAAGTTCGGCGCAAACCACCGAAGACGGTGAAGCAAATGTTCGAGACGGCGAACTCCTACGCCAAGTCCAACGATGCAATCAAGGCGGCACGCCAAGACCGGCCCGACAAAAGGGATGACAAGCACTCGGAAGGAAGCCGGCATCCGAGGAAGGATAACGGCAGCAAGCAATCAGGCTCGAAAGATCGCAAGCGCCGCACGAAGACCTGGTTGCCACAACATTCGATTCTCAACACCGTCGCCGAGTTGCGGCTACGACACGATCATGAACGATCGTGAACGCTCGGCACGCATCATCTACAAGCAATTCACGAGCAATATGCGGCACGGTTAAACAAGGAGCCGACTAATGAAACCGGTCCATCGGAACCAAGAAGAACAACCCGATCGAAATTCGGAGCCTTTTCAAGGCCACGTGGGCGAGCTGAATCACATATTCTGGGGCCGCGGGCTTATGAGTCCAAGAGGAAGCAAAAGCCGATGGACCGCGAGGTCAACGCAAAGACAACCCGAAGTCCCACAACATCTACGATGGTCGGAGGTGGCCATCACGTTTAATCGCTCGGATCATCCCGACCGAGTGGTTCACCCAGTGCGCATCCCTTGGTACTTGACCCGTGGTTCGTAACATAAAGCCGAAGCGTGTCCTCATCGATGGGGGCAGCGTCCTCAATCTATCGGTTCGCCAAGACCCTGGATGGGATACAAATCCAGAGAACCGAGTTGAAGGCAAGCTCAGCCCCCTTCCACGGAGTGATCCCGGCTGTCGCCCACACCACTCGGGCACATCGCCTTTCCGCCACCTCGGAGTTCGCGAGAATTTCCGAACGGAGAATACCACCTTTGGGGTGGTCGACTTCAAAGACGGCCTACCACGCGATCATCGGAAGGCCCCGCACTCGCCAAATTCATGGCGATACCACACTACACTTACCTCTCGCATGAAGACGCCCGGCCCTAACGGCGTCATCACCTCGCGCAACGACGTCAAACAAGCCTTCACCGCGACGAAGAAAGTTGCGATATGGCCCAATCTTGTGAGAGATCACGTGGCTAGGAAGAAATGACCGGCTACATCAACATCCGAAGAGGGTGAAATTTCTACAAAGAGGATAGCCAAGTCGGGACAAGGCGACGCCAAAACGAAGAAAATCTTTCTTGATCCGGTCGGCAAGATATCTTCAAAGACTTAGAAGATACCAGTCGCAATGTTCGGGCGCGAGCTTTCATTGTTGATGATTTGGTTCTACGCAAGATCCAGACCATCAAGGACCATCACAAATTATCTCCACTATGGGAAGGACCATACATAATCGCCGAGGTGACTCGGCCAAGAGCATTTCGACTAAAGCGCGAAGATGGATCTATGGTGGAGAACTCCCTGGAATATTGAACATCTTCGACGATACTATGCTTAAATTGCCGTAAGTTTTATGTTGTTCTTGACTGTCAACCTCAAGCAAGATGACTTCTTGAGTTGACAGTGAGCTGCATACGTGTCAATAAAGCATGGTTTTCTTTGATAACTTGTTTATATTTAGTTTATCATTGTTTATTGTTTTGATTCGAGTTCAATAGATAAGGACTCGAGAATTTTTGATGATCTAATCAATTTTAGGCTTGGTGACGTCGGACGAAAATTACTTAAGAAATTTTCTATGAAGACTCAGTCAAGGCATCAACATAAATAAGCTAGATACCTACAAGTTCACATCGGAGGCATAAAGAGACCAAGATGATTAGATGAAGTGGCGGGGACGACCTCGAAGCTTCGTAAAAAGACTTGAGGGTTTTTGCTAAGTCGTCTCGTGATTGGGCCGAGCCCATGAGAGAGACTTGCGGCCCGGCCTAAGGTGTGGCTTGACACGTGTCCTTAGGGACTTAAGTGGATGGACTTAAGCAGATTTGCCTTGGCAATATGCACGTGTCACATAGCCCAATACCTTTAAAATCCTTTCATACCGCGGTTTGCATAACTTCATGAGAAGTTGGCACGATGCAATTTGAAAGGTGACAAACAGTTAAGCTTTTCATGGGTCTCCGATGACGGGACTGTTTGGTTTCTAAGCATTTGATTAAATGATTATATCAATGCTATTTTTCCACCTTGGTGAAGATCTTTTTAGATTAAGACCAATATTATGGCAGAGCTATTTAATATTTTGGTCGTATTTTTCAGATGATCTGAAAAATTTGTTTACCCATGAGGGTTGACTAAATTATTTGTCCCGAGATGACTCGGACAAGTTAACTCGAACGAGCATGAGCTTGCCGAGTGTTTTTTACCCATGAGGGTTGATTAAATTATTTGTTCCGAGATGACTCGGACAAGTTAACTCCGGACGAGCATGAGCTTGCCGAGTGTTTTTTACCCCGAGGGTTGATTAAATTATTTGTCCCAAGATGACTCTGGACAAGTTAACTTGGACGAGCATGAGCTTGCCGAGTGTTTTTACCCATGAGGGTTGATTAAATTATTTGTCCCGAGATGACTCGGACAAGTTAACTCGGACGAGCATGAGCTTGCCGAGTGTTTTTTACCCATGAGGGTTGATTAAATTATTTGTCCCGAGATGACTCGGACAAGTTAACTCGGACAAGCATGAGCTTGCCGAGTGTTTTTTACCCATGAGGGTTGATTAAATTATTTGTCCCGAGATGACTCGAACAAGTTAACTTGGATGAGCATGAGCTTGCCGAGTGTTTTTACCCACGAGGGTTGATTAAATTATTTGTCCCGAGATGACTCTAGCAAATCAACTTCGATAAGCATGAGTTTGCCGAGTGAATTAATTTCTTACCCATGAGGGCTAAATAAATTATTTGTTCCGCGACGACTCGGCGAACTACTCGGATAAGCGTGAGCTTGCCGAGTGATGTGATTTTCTACGATTGCTTTAGCTTGAGTTAAGCATTTATATGAGAATTATTTGTTCCGAGATGACTCGGGCAAGTTTTCGGGATGACTCGAGAAGATCGGCTCGGATAAGCATGAGCTTACCGAGCGAATTGATTTCTTACCCATGAGGGATGATTGAAATATTTGTTCCGAGATGACTCAGGCAGATCCACTCGGATAGACATGAGTCTATCGAAAGTGCTTTCCATCCACTAGGGTTAATTGAGTTATTTGCTCTGGGATGATTCGGGCAAATTCCTCGGACGAGCACGAGCTTGCCGAATGATGAGATTGCTTTAGCTTGAGCTAAGCATCTACATAAGAATGATTTTTATAGTTCTTGACTATATGCTTAGTCTATTTTTGACTAACCACATAGTCGGGGCTACACCTAATTAGGTGCATCGGGAGATGCACCTATATATTTATTTTTGAGAATTTTTGAGATATTTTCAGCCCTTCACGGTCTTTGGAGCCACTCGGGAAGATTCGAGCGAGATGATGGAATCACTCGCGCCGGGAGCACTCGGCCAAAGAGGTTTTTGGCTGCGTACTATTTTGGTTTGAAGCTGAGTTGTCTCGTCGGCCGAAAGGACTCGGGGCTACTTGTGGAGATTATGGCAATCGGGTATCTACATGGCAAGCTTATCCGATTGGAGATAGGGATAGGTTGTTCCTACCAAATATGTAAACCAACTACGACTTGGGTATTACGTTGCCGATTAGATAAGGCAACGGCTCATAGTCATAGTTTGGTAAGATTGAGAGAACCGACTTAGAGTAAGATAGGGTTTCCGATTTGTAAGCCCACCTCCCAAGACTATATAAGGGGGTAAGGGGCGTCCCTTGAGGGATATGCGATATCGGCTTTAGATCATATGCTTCATGAGAAGTTAGATGAGCTTTCAGCTTTAGATACACAAGATCATGAGATCAATAAAGACACTCGGCGGATCGAATCCCGAAACAGAGTAGGGTATTACCTCACGAGAGGGCTGAACTGTCTAAATCTTCTTTCCTCCTAACCCATTGTGCTTGGCGATCTTGACTGCGACCCCAATTTTCTATTGCCGAAACCAAGTTTCGACAATATATGTTAAAAAGAAAAGCCCAGAAAAATGACAAGGCCGGAATGCCCAATCCGTCGCCGATGAGCTAGGGCTCTCACGAGATTGCGCGCATGATGCTTTGAAGAAAGATCGAGCACGAACACCGATCCCCATGTCGGCGAAGAGCTGGACTTTGAGCTGAGGCTCTACCGTCTAGCTCGGGTATCTCCGCCTACGACTCGGGGTGTTTGACGTTGGTTTAGATAAAGATGAAACCAGCGCAAGTAAAACAACAAAATTAATTGTCGAAACTTGGTTTCGGCAATATATTTTCGGGGTCGCAATCGAGATCGCTAAGCACAATGGGTTAGAAGAAGAAGAAGATTTAGACAAGTTCAGCCCTCTCGTGAGGTAATACCCTACTCTGTTTCGTGGATTCGATCCGCCGAGTGTCTTTATTGATCTCGTGATCTAAAGCTCTTGCTTATGAAATCGTATCTAGAATCTAATCTCCGATCTCCTATCGGAATATCCCTCAAGGGACACCCCTTACCCCCTTATATAGTCTTGGGAGGAAGGGTTTACAAGTCGGAAACCCTATCTTACTCTAAGACGGTTTCCTCAATCTTACCAAACCGTGACTATAGGCCGATTGCCTTATCTCTATCGGCAACCGTAACACCTAAGTCAAGTTCGGCTTACAGATATAGCGGCGCAATCTATCCCTACCTCCAATCGGATAAGCTTGCCAAGTAGATACCCGATTGCCACAATCTCCACAAGAGCCCCCGAGTCCTTTCGCCGACGAGACAACTCACTTCAGACCAAAGCAAGACTCAACCAAAAATTTCTTTGACCGAGTGCTTTTGGCGCCGAGTAATTCCATCATCTCTCGCCTCGAATCTTCCCGAGTGGCTCCAAAGACGCGTGAAGGGCTGGAAAATATATATAAAAATTTCTCAAAAAATAAATATCTAGGTGCATCTCCCGATGCACCTAATTAGGTGTAGCCCCGACTATGTGGTTAGTCAAAAATAGGCTAAGGATATAGTCAAGAACCATAAAAAATCATTCTCATGTAGATGCCTAGCTCATGCTAAAACAATCATAAAAATCTCATTACTCGGCAAGTTCATACTCATCCGAGTGAATTTGCCCGAGTCATCTCGTAACAAATAATTCAATCATCCCTCGTGGGTAAAAAGCACTCGGTGAGCTCTTGCTCATCCGAGTGGATTTGCTCGAGTAATCCCGGAATAAATGTTTCATTCATCCCTCATGGGAAAACAAGTTTTTTCAATCATATGAAAAATATGACCAAGTTATTAAATAGCTTTTGCCATAATACTGGTCTCAATCTCATAAAGATCTTCACCAAGGTGGAAAATAAACAAGCATTGGTAAGATTACCCGACCGAATGCCAAAAAACCAAACAGCCCTTGTTCACCAAGGCAGCTATAAAAACTCAGCGTTGGTCACCTTCCAAATTGCATCGTGCCGCCTTCTCATGAAGTCGACAAACCGCGGTATGGAAGGATTTTTAAAGGTATTGGGCACTCGGACACGCGCATATTGCCAAGGCAAATCTGCTTAAGCTCATCCGCTTAAGTCCCTAAGGACACGTACGTACCACACCTTAGGGCCGTAGATTTTCTTATGGGCTCGGCCCACTCACCGAAAACCTAACGCAACCCTCAAATCTTTCTATAAAGACGCGAGGTCGTCCCCGCCTCTTCGCCTTCCAAACGATTCCCTTCTCACGTGCATCGTTCAACAGCTCACCGCAGAGAACCCTAGACTCGCGCGCTCCCAAATCCGTCCATCTAAGAGCTCGATCTCGCAACAACCAGCCTCCACGCCAACTCTCCCACATTCCATCGCCAAAGATCCAACTTTCTCCAGCCGATCCACTTCCCATCAACCCATTCTCATGGCGACGAGAAAGGATTCCGTTCGACCAATGGGCCACCTCGGATGTGAGGGAATACACCCTCAAGGAGATGGTGAAGCACGGCGTGCTTCCGCCAAAGGAACTTGTGGGATGGCGCCGGCGGCGGGGAGGACTTCCGACCCCAAACACCGGTGAGCTCGTTGTCTTTACTTCCTCTTTCTATTGCGGGTTCAGCCTTCCCACCTCCGAGTTCTTTCGGGGCTTCGGACTACTATGGACTTCACCTCTATCATCCGAACCCGAACTCGATGCTTCACATAGCCCTCTTTATTCATGTGTGTGAAGCCTTTCTTGGCATTCTTCCTCACTTCAATCTATTCCGTCGTATGTTCTATCTCAAACCCCATCCGAACAAGGACCAACCTTGTGTTGTTGGCGGGGCAGGCTCCACTCTTCGCGGATCTCTCCGCAAAGACTACTTTTCTCTCCCTTTGAAATCTTCCAACAAGGGTCGGCACGCAAACCGGTTCTACATCAGCAATCTTGAACCGCCTTCCTCGCCTTCATCGGTCTTCCCCCTGTCCCCAAGCCGTCTTGGAGCACCGTCCCGTAGCCCAAGATTGGGACGAGGCCAACGATCCGCTCGCGAAGATCCTGGCGATGAAGAAGAGGGTCTTCGTGGGGAACAAATCACTCGGCACTTCATCAGTGCCGGCGGCACCGATCAAGGAGCGGTCGAAGCCGGCCTTCGAGTATGAAGGCGGGACGGACCCAATCGGGAAGACCCGAGATCCACTCACATACGAGATCCCGAAGATCCGGATGTACAAACTCTTCTCGTCCGGGATCGCAGTTGAGCGGGCCCTCATATGCCGCTCCTTCCATTCAAGCATCCACCGACCTCCTCCTCCGTAAGCCGATTGGATGCTTCATAGTATCTTTCAATCTTGACGTATTGTCGTTTAATGTTGTACTTTCCCTCTTCGCGGAAAACGCCTCTATCACCTCCATGCCATATAAGGTGGCTCATGATGACGCGCCGCGTCGCCCGCCAAGAAGCCGATCGGCGGGATCAAAATCCAAGCCGATCCGCCGGAAGCGGGCGGCCAGTGAGGACTCGAACAAGCGCGCGAGCAAAAGGAGGCTGATCATCGAGGACTCGATGATGATGTTCCGGCTCCTCCGGCCGAGACCCCGCCCCTAAGGCGATGACCGCGGACGGCGCCGAAGATCCGCCGATCCTCCGGTATGCTCAAACCAAAGTCCCGAGCTCTTTCGCGAAAAACTTTTCTTTATCTTCGCTGTATTCACTTGTGCAGAGGCCCCGGGACATAGATCCCGCCGGAGGTGAGGGGCCGACTCGGGCGCGCTCCCGAAGTGCCAAGGCGCAGAGCCAAAATCCCCCTGAGCCCGGAACCGAGTGCGAGCTGCCTGAGAAACAAACTCCGCCTCCGGGAGAGACGCCCTAGAGAGGAGCCCCGACCGCCAGGCTGGGATATCCCACGGAAAGCCATCGCCCGGGAGACACCGAGGCCGCGGCTCAAGCACCCCGACCGGGGTCACTCGGCGCCGAGCCCGAAGAAGAAGAAAGCCAGCCAGGCCGCTCCACCTAGGCAAGCAGCCACCGAAACCGGTAAGACTTGCTTCGAAACATTCCTTCGTTCTTTCAATTTTGAATCTTTCATGTCTTCATTTGTCTTTCCCGCTTGTCACCACGGTAGAAGAGATCCCCAGGTTGCGCCTCTTCGAGACTGGGTTCCCCCGATCGAATCGAGTGGCGGGATTCGAAGGCGAGAGGCGTGGCATCATCCTCGACCGGCAAGCCGAAAAGGATGAAAAGGATGCCCTCGTCGAGAGCCCGAATGAGGCGACCCGACCGCTCAACGTAAGCCTTTGTCTTTCTCTTTGATTATGCCATCGTTATCTTTCGCCGATCACTCCTTCGCTTCGCGTGCGTAAAGAATATTGTCGCTCAATGGCAAAATCTGAAGTGCCGGAGAAGCTGGTCCCCCACCGAACTCCTTAGAAGACGTTCGGCGACAGCTGAAGGTCACTCGGGAAGAGGCCGCGTCAAGGGAAGCGGCTTTAAGGAAGGAGATCGCAGAGCTTCGAGAAGCGAACCTCGACCTCCGCGGATCAATCGGGAGTAAGCCCGCCTCTCCCAACTTTATCATGATTCTCTTGTTGATCTTGGCGTTGACGATCTTCTTTCGTTGTAGAAAATTCTTCGGAGGTCCACTCGCTTCAAGTCCATGAAGCGGTCAGCCTTGACAAGGCCGAGATGGAGGCCGAATTTGAAGGTAACCTTCTTTGAAGTCAAATCCCGTGTGCTGCTTTATTTCCGAGTGCTTTGAGCGATCCGGGACTTTTTGCAGCTTATAAGATGAAGACCCGAGCCCAATATGACGTCTTGCTTGGGCGGATCAAATCCAGCGACGAGATACGGAAGAAGTCGCCAACGCCGCCACGCCGATCTTGCTGTCCTTGTTCGATCAAGGAGTTGGGACCAGCTCGCCGAGCCAATCGAGATCTTCGACAAGCTTCGGCGGCTCCCGAACGATACCCGAAGAATATCACCGAAGCGGCCAACATGGGGGCTGGTCTAGCTCTTGCACATGACCAAGTCTCTCTACCCCGAGTGGATATTCATTCATCGGGAGGGCTTCGCCGAGGAACAACGGACGAGCAGGCCTTAGATATGCCGAGTGAGGCACAAGAGGCGCGAAGAAGATATCTTTGGATGTAGTAAACAATTTCACGCTCGAACTATATTCGACTTTACTTTGTAAATGTCATGTAACCGTAACATTCTCGACGTGGAATCTTTGTGACTATTTTTAGTTTATTTATGTCAATGCCTTGATTCAAGCTTTTGCGTGAAATTTCTTAAGTAGTTTTCGCCGTCGTCATCAAGCCTAGGCTCGATTAGGTCATCGGAAAACTCTCGGTCCTAGACACCGAGCTCGAGTCGAAGGACATTAAACAATGATAAACCAAATTGTGCACAAAAATTTGATGAGGAAAATTTGAGCTTTATTGATATGTGTATCACCCGATCGCTAGCTCAAGAAGTCATCTTGCTTGAGGTTGGCGCCAAGGAAAACATGAGGTCTTAGCCAAATTAGGCGTAAAATCGTCGAAGGTGCTCGATGTTCCAGAGTTCTCCACCATGGACCCGTCTTCGCGCTTTAGCCGGTAAGCGCCGGCCGAGTTACTTCGGCGATTATATACGGTCCTTCCCATAAGGGAGATAACTTGTGTCGGTCCTTGGTGGTCCGGATCTTGCGTAGGACCAGGTCGCCAACAATGAAAGCTCGTGCTCGCACGTTGCGACCGTGGTATCTTCCGAGCCCTTGAAGGTATTTGGCCGATTGGATGAGGGCGCGCCTCGCGGGCCTCTTCCAATCGGGTGAGGTCATCCACTCGATCGGGGTCGTAGCGTTCATCGTTGAAGCTGCGGACCCGGAGGGACTCGTACTCCATCTCGTTTGGCAACATGGCTTCGCGCCATAGACCAAAAAGAAAGGAGTTTGGCCGGTGCCCGACCGGGTGTGGTTCGCAGCGACCATAGGACCGAGGAGTTCTTGGACCCACTTGCCGGCGTAAGGGCTTAGCTGGTCGAAAACGCGAGCCTTGATGCCTTGAAGGACCATGCCGTTTGCTCGCTCGACTTGCCCATTGCTTTTAGGGTGAGCTACCGATGCATAGCAGATTTTGATTCCAAAGTCTTCGCGAATTCCTTGAAGATGCCTCCCGTGAATTGAGTCCCATTATCGTTATGATTCTGTTTGGGACGAAGCGGTGCACGATGTTGAGAAAAAGTCTCGTGCTTTGTCGTCAGCAGTAATTGTGGCGACCGGTTTGGCCTCAATCCACTTGGAGAACTTGTCGATTGCGACGAAGAGGTGTGTGAAACCTCCCGGAGCTTTCTTGAAAGGGCCAACCATGTCCACCCCCATACCGCGAACGACCGGGAAAGTGGGATTGTTTGAAGCTCGGGCGGGACATGGCTTTGTCTGCAAAAAGCGGCAGCCTTCGCAGGTTCTTACGACTTTATCCGCGTCGGAGACCGCGGTGAGCCGAAGAATCCTTGCTCGTAAGCTTTGCCGACTAGAGTACGTGCCGCCGCGTGGCTTCCGCATATGCCCGAGTGGATATCTTGGAGTAATTGTTTCCCTTCTTCGGGTGTGATGCACAACATTAGAATTCCTGGAGGGCTTCTCTTGTATAGATCGGAGTCGACCATGACGTACTCTTGGCAACGACGCCGGACGCGTTCGCTTCATCCCGGTCATCCGGCAGCTCTTGCTTGAGTTAAGAATTTGATGAGCGGCGTCCTCCGGTCGGTGTCGGTCATGGCGACTTCGTTGGCGGTTTGTTCGTTAGGAGTCGTCTTCGCCGTGACGGTTGGTTCGTAGAGATGCTCGACGAAGACGTCTCGTTGGAGCAGCTTCTCGCTTAGATCCGAACTCGTGCTAGCTTGTCGGCGGCTTCGTTGTTATGTCTCGGGACATGTGAGAGTTCTAGCCCGTCAAACTTGTCCTCAAGCTTGCGGACCTCTTGTCGGTAGGCCTCCATAGTGTCGTTTAAGCAGGACCAGTCTTTCATCACTTGATTGACGACCAGTGGGAGTCGCCTTTCACAATAAGCCGACGAATCCCGAGTGAGGCTGCGAGGCGCATCCATGTAGAAGAGCTTCGTACTCGGCGACGTTGTGTGAGGCGGAGAAGTGGAGGTGAAGGGCATATCTTAGCCTTTCCCGATCGGGAGATCAAGCACGACTCTGCTCCCAAGCCGGTGATCCTCTTGGATCCGTCGAAGTGCATGGTCCAGTGTTGGAGGTCTTCTCGGGGCACGTGTTCTTGCCGTTCGGTCCACTCGGCCGGGAAGTCCGCTAAGGCTTGTGACTTAATGGACGTCCGGGTTTAAAAGTTAAGTCCCCGGCATCGGTTCTAGGGCCCACTTGGCGATGCGCCCGGTTGCCTCGCGGTTGTGGATGACATCGCCGAGTGGGAAAGAGGTGACGACGGTGACCGAGTGAGCTTTGAAAGTAGTGTGCCAATTTCCTCGCGGTTATTAGAACACCATAAAGCAATTTTTGTACCCGAGGGTATCGGATTTTGGCTCCTGCCAATACTTGCCGACAAAGTAGATTGGCCTTTGAATCTTCCGGGCCCGTCCTTCTTCTTCGCGTTCAACCACAAGGACCGTACTAACCACTTGGTGAGTGGCTGAAACGTACATCAACGGGGTTCCTGGGTGAGGTGAAGCCGGGACGGGTGGCGTGGTAAGGAATTCTTTGAAATCTTCAAAGGCCTTGTCGGCTCTCGTGGTCCACTGGAAGTCGTGCTGTCTTCTTCAAGAGGCGGCTGAAGAAGGGCATGCCTCGTTCGCCGAGTCGGGATATGAAACGGCTTAGTGCCACCATGCAGCCAGTGAGCTTTTGGACGTCTTTCGATTACTCGGGGCTTCATGTTTAAGATAGCGTTGATCTTCTCTGGGTTTGCTTCAATGCCGCGATGTGATACCATGAAGCCGAGCAGTTTGCCTGATGGAACGCCGAAGGTGCACTTCTCCGGTTCAACTTCATTACGAAGGCCGGATGTTTGCAAAGGTTTCTTCTAAGTCGGCGATCAGGTCTTCTTTCTGCTTGGACTTGACGACAACATCGTCGACGTAAGCTTCAACGTTCTTGCCGATCTGCGTTTGAAAACATCTTTGGATCATGCGCTGGTATGTAGCTCCGGTGTTCTTCAGGCCGAAAGGCATGGTGATGTAGCAGTAAGCTCCAAACGGCGTGATGAACGATGTTTTCAAGCAGTCGGATTCTTTCAAGCTGATCTGGTGATAGCCCGAGTAACAATCCAAGAAGCTCAGGAGTTCGCAGCCGGCTGTTGAGTCGACGACTTGGTCGATGCGAGGTAGCCCGAACGGATCCTTGGGGCAGGCTTTGTTGAGGTCGGTGTAGTCAATGCACATGCGCCATTGCCCCGTCTTCTTGCGGACCGGATGGGTTGGCTAACCGGTCGGGATGAAGGACTTCTTTAATGAAGCCGGCAACCAAGAGCTTTGCAAGTTCCTCTTTGATCGCGTCATTTCGATCTGTGCGAACTCGCGTAATCGTTGTTTTATTGGTTTGGCGTCATCTTTGACGTTCAAAGAGTGCTCGATCACCTCCCTAGGAATTCCAGGCATATCAGATGGTTTCCAAGCAAAAACATCTTTATTATTTTGGAGGAAGGTGACGAGCGCGCTTTCCTATTTGGGATCTAGGTCGGCGCCGATTACATGCAGCTTTTGAGGGATCGACGAATCAAGGGAGATTTTTTGGTCTTGGCGTCGCCGGATCCCGATTTGGCTATCTTCTTCGCGGGACTTCGCCTCTGCCGAAGTCGATGCAGCCAATCGGACCTCTTGTTGGCCACGTAATCTCTCGCGAGATTGAGCCATGTCGCGGCTCTCCTTGTCGCGGTGAAGGCTTGCTTCACGTCGCTGCGAAGAGTGATGACGCCGTTGGGACCCGGCATCTTCATGCGAGAGGTAAGTGTAGTGAGGGATCGCCATGAACTTGGCAAGCGCAGGCCTTCCGATGATGGCATGATATGCTGTTTCGAAGTCGGCCACCTCGAAGGTGACGTTCTCCGTTCGGAAGTTCTCTCGGGCTCCGAAGGTGACTGGGAGGGAGATGTGCCCGAGTGGTGTTGAAGACAGCCCCGGGATAACTCCGTGGAAGGGGGCTGAGCTTGCTTTCAGTTCGGCCCTCGGGATCTGCATTTCATCCATGGTCTTGGCAAACAGGATGTTGAGGGCACTGCCCCCATCGATGAGGACGCGCTTAAGCCTGATGTTGCGGACCACGGGGTCCAGGACGAGTGGATAGCGCCCCGGATGAACCACTCGGTCAGGATGATCCGAGCGGTCAAAGGTGATGGCCACTTCCGACCATCGCAGATACTGAGGGACTTCGGGTTGAGCCGCGTTGACCTCCCGGTCGGTTAGCTTTTGTTTCCTCTTGGACTCATAGGCTAGCGGACCCCGAAGATATGGTTGAGCTCTCCCACTGGGTCTTGAAAAGGTTCGGCATTTTCAGCCGCGTTGTTCTTCTTGGCGCGGACGGGCCAGCCTCGTCGTCGGCTTCTTGTTGAGCCGCTGCGCCGCGTATTGTTCAGCGAACGCTTGTAGATAAAGCAGTCCTTCGCCGCGTGCTTGTGATTCGGATGGTGGGTGCACCGGGCGTTCATGATGGCGTCGTAGGTGGCGACTCGGGACGGCGTTGAGTATTGGAGGTTGCGGCCACTGGGTCTTGGATCGGCGCTTGCGATCTTTACGGCCCCGGTTGCCGTTGTTGCCGCCATCCTTCTTAGGATTTCGGCTTCCTCCCGCTTGCTTGTCCTCCCTCTCCGTCGGGCCGGTCTTGACGGGCGGCCTTAATGGCGTCGTTCGATTTGGCGTATGAGTTCGCCGTCTCGAACATTTGTTTCACCGTCTTCGGTGGCTTGCGCCCGAACTTGCCGATAAGCGGCTCATCACGGACTCCCTTCGGAAGGCGGCGATGATGATGTCATCGGTGATGTTCGGAATCTTGTTGCGCTTCTCGGAGAAACGACGAATATAATCCTTCGGGGGCTCGTCGCCGCTTCTGGATGACGTTGTAGAGGTCGAAGTGTGTGCCGGGCCTCTCGAAGGTGCCTTGGAAGTTGGTGATGAAGTGGTCCTCGCTCGCTCCACGAGCCAATTGAGCCTCTTGGCGGCTTGTGAGCCAATTTACGGCCGAGTTTGCGAGGGCCACGGGCGAGTAGTTGGCCATGGCTTTGTTGTCGCCACCTGCAGCTCGGATGGCAAGGGTATATACAGTTAACCAAGATTCGGGTGGTCTTGCCATCGTACCTTTCAATCCCTGTGGGCTTAAAGCCACTCGGCCAATGCACTCGGCGGAGCTCAGTGAAGGCCGGTACTCCATCGTCGCCGCTATCGGGTGATCCCTTCGATCTTCCCGAGTGCGTTGGTCGCGTTCTTGGTAGCGGCGATCGAGGACTTCCCGAGATCACTCGGCGGGGTCTTGGTTATTTGGTTGGGTAGCCGGAAGCTGCTGCGGCGGACTCGGTGGTGGACGGGTGGACGTCCATGTCGTTTGTCGCGGGAGTCGGCCGCTCGCTCTTGGTGCCTTGGTGTGGACTCGCGAGGTGGGCCTCTTGGCCTAGTTGACGACCGAGCCGGCTCGGGCCTCCCGTAGTCTCCGACTTTAGAGGCGGGAGCCGGCTTTATCACGGTGTTTCGGCCACGGATTCGGTCGGCCTTGCGCCGAAGTGGTGGGATGGCCGTTAGCCGTGGCGGCGACGATGGTCTTGATCTTATCCAAGATAGGAGTCACGTTGGCCGGAGCCGTCTCCATGACGGTGTCCAAGAGCGTGAGTGCGGCGCAGCGCTTACGGCCGTGGCGTCTAGAAGATGTTGGTGTTGCGAACCCGTGTCCGGAGGATGGCCTCCCGGGCGATCGTCCGCCGCACGTAGATCCCGCTTCCTTTTGTCGCCTCGTCCTTGCGTTGTTTATCCTCCTCGGCCGTCTTGCGCTCAAGCTCCACTCTAGCTCGCTCCTCTTCGGCAAGCCTTCGGCCATGGCTGAGTCGGACTCATCGGCTCGGCCATGAGGACGTCGAAGCACTTCGGCTCGCAGTCCATGTGGCGTCGGAGTCGTCGGCTTCGTCGGAAGGGATGCCGTAGAGATTGTCGAAGCCGGCGGAGCGAGGTATCCATTGAGCTCAAGACGAGCAGAGCCGAATGATGGGAGGATGACGGCGACCTCCCTTGATCTGGGAAATCCGGATCGGATCGTTCGTCCGAGCCGGAGCTTGGAGGATTAGGTTCCTCCGAGTGGATCGCCGTTAACTCGGGAGAGAAGTTGACCGTAGATCTTGGCGGCGTTTGGTAATCCAAACGGCACCGAGAGGTCTTCCTGAGTAGATTGCTTCCGTCGGGGAGGCGAGAAGATTGACGCAGATCTCGGTGGGATCCGGTAATCCGAATGGTACCGAGTGAAGTCCGTCGTCGGAGAAGGTGGATCGCATCTTGGTCTTCAAGATGTTGTCGAAAATCTCGGCGCTGTTGGGGAGCCCGAATGGCGCCGAGTAGGTCTTTCCCTTCGACTGGTTCGAATCCGAGTCGAAGGAGGAGTCGTCGGCAAAGTTGGCGGCGAAGTCGCCGAGTCTTGAGGGAGATCCCATCACGCTTGTCGGCGAGATTGTTGAAGAAGTCCGCGCGCGCCCCTACTCGCGCGCCAACCGTCGAAACTTGGTTTCGGCAATATATTTTCGGGGTCGCATCGAGATCGCCAAGCACAATGGGTTAGAAGAAGAAGAAGATTTAGACAGGTTCAGGCCCTCTCGTGAGGTAATACCCTACTCTGTTTCGGTGGATTCGATCCGCCGAGTGTCTTTATTGATCTCGTGATCTAAAGCTCTTGCTTATGAAATCGTATCTAGAATCTAATCTCTGATCTTCTATCGGAATATCCCTCAAGGGACACCCCTTACCCCCTTATATAGTCTTGGGAGGAAGGGTTTACAAGTCGGAAACCCTATCTTACTCTAAGACGGTTTCCTCAACCTTACCAAACCGTGACTATAGGCCGATTGCCTTATCTCTATCGGCAACCGTAACACCTAAGTCAAGTTCGGCTACAGATATAGCGGCGCAATCTATCCCTACCTCCGGTCGGATAAGCTTGCCAAGTAGATACCCGATTGCCACAATCTCCACATTAATATATAATAATTAAATTCTAATTATTATAGACTTGAAAAATAGATTTTTATTTGATATTTAAAATAACTTATGTGTACTTTTTATAAAAACACATTGTTTAATAGTTTAAAATATGTCAATGAAAATTGAGATAAAATATGCATTTTAATCAAAAAAATTTGTATGGTGTGATTAATTAATGTGTCATCTCCAACTGAGGTATATACATGACTATATACTACTTACTTAAGTGTGCTTTATACGAAGAGTTAGTTAGGCCTCGTTTGATAGGAATTTTTCTCCCTAATTCTCAACGAATCAGTAGAATCTCGTCAAACGAGTTATTTTTCAACTGAATCGAGAAGAATCACTTCAAGTGATTCAATAATTTTATATAGAAAGTGAGAATTACAGAAACCAGATTCTCCCAAAATCACCCGAAACCAACTTCTCTCAAGAATCACCCAAAAATCAACTGAAATATTATTTTTAATTATTACTTTATTATACCGATTCTAATTTTCTCTAAAATCTAATTCAAAAGAACCATAATATTATGAATCAAAAATTACAAAATCAGGAGCCCTATCAAACCGGTTCTTATATAAAATTCAGGTATACCACACAAATAATAGAAAATCTATCAATCCAAATTTAAGAACTATATTTCCAATTTCTTTAAATATGTGCTAGGACATGAGTGCGAGTATGGTGCGTGCGCATGGTCAATGCATTAATGCATGTTTGCCTTTTTTTTAAAAGAAAGAGAAAAAAAAAGAAAATGTCAACACTATGAGACACCATACATCTTCATAATAGAAGTCATTTCCACGAGAACGATTATTGTAAACTTTGTACAGTGGAAATCGTGCAAGAACATGCTTTTAGAAAAAAATATTATCTCCCACAGTTCATACGAATACGATCGATCGATCGAAATCTGTTTGCTAAGTGCCATCATGTTCGCGCATGGTGACATTTCGTCACATGTTGTTAATTGTGCTCATTTAGAGTGTGTTTTTTTCCTCTTTCCCAACTTATATTCTCTCTTTTTCACACGTGCTTTCTAAACTGCTAAACAACGTTTTTATTAAAAAATAAAAATAATTATAGAATAGTTGTTTTAAAAACCATACCGATTCTTTTTCTTATTTTTTACTATTAATTAATTAATTAATTAAGAATTTAGTTTAGAAAAAGAACACCGCAGGTTTGCAAAACCAAACTGATTAATGAACTGAAATGTGCTAATATACATTTCATCGTCGCTGAGAAAAGATGTCGTCAGAGCCCAGAAACAAATTTGACGGCGGCACATTGTTGCCGTTTCGTTGTACGGACGAGTCCAACAAGGAAGGAGCAACCAGTGGGGCCCACGGGATGCTGCCCCGGTGCCCCATGAGTGGCCAAGTGGAGCTACTAGCATCAAACGAAGGGCTTCTTAGAGCAAGTTCAATAATATAGCCGATAACTGGCTATAACAAATTTTGTAGCTAATATTAAAGCCAACTACTAGTATAATAAGTTATCTGTTGACTGGCTACGTCTAATAGTCAAATATATAATGTGTATGATCTAATGTGAAGTGTATCATTGTAGTCATTTTGTTGTGAGCCGTCACCAAGCATCACATAGTTCACACACTTCATGGATGATATCAACCAAGTTTGTATTATAAGGTGAATAAGAATTATTTTATATAAAAACAAGGCATCACATAATTAAAATATCATGACAAACAAGTAGATTAATTGATAATATCATCCCATGTCTAACACACTTAACGATTTACATATCAAAAGCCACAGAAACAATGCGGCATTAAGTAAAATACATATAAATATGTTGTCTAACAGATGAGATAACGATTTCTTCATCTAATCAACGAGAGGCCCTTGATAATAAAACCGTTGCATGATATGACCATTGCTTCAACTGCCATCATCTTGAAATAAATTAAATAATGGTAAATTGATATGAACTATACATCACAATAAAAACTTAGAAAAAACATTGGACTCAGTACCATTGGACCAAACTGTTTTCCTCAGTCTCACAACTATCTATGAACAGGAACCACGTTGCCTAGTGCTGGAAGCAGGTTGCATGCCTTCCTTCTTTCTATACTTAGTCTCACAAATCCTAGCATATCTCTCTTAATTTTGTACAATCACAGCTCCTTCAATGTACATAGAGACAACAAGACAATCCTTTGACCAAAAAGCATAATTCAAACCATAGTATCATGCAAGATCATTTGTCAATTCCCAGTGATGACCCCATTCAAATCATATCCCATCATTTCATTACAGGTCTAAAGCATCGTTTGAAAATCTACGTTCAGTTATTTGGTAGATACACTCCATCAGCTTTGAACCAAAAGTTCAAATCAATTACTGCATAGTAACTATGAGTCTAATATTCATGCCCAAAGCTTGTTCTATGTAGCACTAAAGCATCATGATTCTTACAAATTATCCACCTGGGTATGTGACTGTAAATGCCCATTTCATCATTTCACTTGGGCATTGGCAAATAAGGCAATTTCAGGTCTACACAAAGCAAATTTGAGGTAGCAGCTAGCTAGCTAGCAAAGCAAATCATCTATTCGATCAATTGTAGCCTCATGGAAGTTCAAGCAATCAGCAGCAATTTTCAGTACAACATCAGGTTCGCACACCCACCTCGCAAGGGTCGGGATGCGCGGCCGCACGGTCGTCGCCATCCCCGCCGCCGCCGCCGCCGCGCGTCGAGCGCCGCTTCGACCCGACCGCTCCAGTGCCGCCCCTGTGCGGAATTGGAGTCGCGGAGATGCGCAGCGAGGAGTTGTTCTTTCGCGCAAGGCGGCCACAGTAGCGCGAGGAAAGGGGATCGGGAAGGCGATAAGGATCTATTGTGTTCGTGGACCCTACAAACAGTAGCACGCCCAGACTTTTTTATTCGCTATCGCTCGGCTACAGAATAGTCACTCGCTTCCTTCTCTTTCCTCAATTCTCTCTCCTCCACCTAGACATATACGGCTATTAGCCGACTATTGTACTTTCTCTTATCAAGAAAGAGATAGTTGAAGATCAAATGCTCACGTCCTATAGCACCAGTTGTTATCAAAATTTAAATTTTAAAATTTAATTTTGAAGTTGATTTTAAAATTTTTCATTGAAGGTTATTTTTCAGCATTGATATTTAAGTCGCTAAAACATATTTATAAATGTTTTGTTCATAATTTTTTAATACATCATATGGCATATTATCCGTATTTGGCCAAATAATAGGGGCCAAAATCATTCTCGTTCCATTGTTATGGTTATCAATCTCACCAAGTTGGTTTAGGTTTATATCTGGCTACGGTTTAAGAATATTCAAGTTGAATGCAATATTTTGACTTTATTATGATCTCAGTTATCAATAAAACCGCTAGAGAGCAGATTATGGTGGGCAAATTTAAAACAAACAACTATGATGATGCTCCGAAATACAACCCAAATGACAAGGGCGGCTTTCTTGGGTTTTTGGCAAAACTCATAAGGGAATTCTAGAGGTACATGCCTTTAAATCATGTGATGCCTTTTGTATGTAGAATTTTCTGGAAACTGAACTACTTCACATGAAAATTCCTATGATCCAGAAATCTCTAAGTCACTGTATAATTAACACGGCACGAGAGAATCTTAGTTACCACTTATTTGGGCTACAAATAAGTGGGTTTCAAGTATTTATTGGATTGTAATTAGGAGGGACTTATCTCTATAAATAAATTAAATAAATTAATAAGTACTAATTTAAATATAATTAATAAAGGATTATATATAATTAATAAAGGATTATGTAGAGGTTGGGGTGCCAGGCCCCTCCAGCCCTCCTCCGCCCCGGTGCCGATTCTCAACCGACACCAAATTAAGGGCACTTATGCCCAGCCGTGTAGGTGCCATTTTCAGAATCTACACCTATAGAGATTATATGTGCCAATTATTAGTTAAGAAGCGACTACTATAATCAATGAATCTAAAAAATGTTGGCTCGATGCATCGAGCAGCTCGCCGTCGGACCGGGACCACCACGCAATTCGGGGCTCGACAACCATCCAACAAGGTGGAAATTAAAGTAGACTTGCATGATCGAGAAGAAGAAGATATATGATTTGAGAAAAAGTAGTCATCTAACATCTTTTGGGAAGAAAAAAGATAATAAATAACAGTCATTTTCAAGGAAAACAGAAATTGGTTCTCCCAACAAAACCTTGATCCGGATATACTCTACTTAGCTATTGGTAGAACAAGAAGAGGAATCTCACAAACAACACACCGTCGCCTCTAGCCTCCGTCTTGCAGGGAATGACCAGAGGACAGAGCGGACAGGGGGAAGGAGAAACTCACCTTGAACCCTTGGTTGGCAGTGGCGTTGGCGGCGACGCCTCCATCCACCCCACCATGATCTACGTGCCGACGACCTCCCCTCTACATGCCTCATCGCCAGTGTCCTCTCCTCGGTCTCGGCGCTGCACTCTTCGGGCCATCCATCCCCCATCGCTCCTTGTCCCTAATCTCCACTTGCACTGCTAGAATCCAATTCCATCCTTCCATCTGCTTCGTACCCAATTGAGGAATAGTATAAATGAAGAACAAATCATTGAAAATAGACACAAATTGGACACAAATCGACATGGAGAGAAATTCCACCAAACCTGCTCGTTGCTCAATCAGATCGAGGTTTGAACGCGTTGGCCTCCTACGATTAACTACCACTTCATCCATCCTGCACCCACCCTTAAGCGGCAGAGGGGGAGGGGGCAATGCCGGTGAGACCCAACCTCAAGGAGGCCTGATTCGGTGGCCCAGGCCTCCAGGATGCTGGATTCGGTGGCCCCTTGAAGGCCCGTAGATGTTGGCTAGAGGGGTGAATAGGCGATCCTGAAATTTTCTTGGAAATATAGCGGTTAAAACACACAGGCACCGAAACTTCCAGTACTTGAACCCCGGAACTTCCGGTCAGCAAGAGTTGTCCAGAACTTCCGGTGTTACTGCCCGGAACCTCCGTACTGTGACTCAAAAGGATCAGAACTCAATTTTAAATACTTTCTACATAATTTAAGTGCAAACAATAGGAAGATACACATAGGCAATATAGACAAACACAGAAGGTAAAGGGATAGCACACGTGACACAAGGATTTTTACCCGAAGTTTAGATTCGAAGAATCCTACTCTCTGTTGAGGAACTCCTTAGAGTTAGGTCTCAATTAACCCCTTGCCTCATCAAGCAAATCCACGGGAAGAATTCTATGGCCTTCAATTCCAACATTTTTAGGTTCTTTCCTAGAGATCCAATTGACCACAAAGATCCAAATTCGATCCTCTAGCGCGAACCACAAACGTGAATTGCTCTACCTAGACAACCTCCAAAAGATCAGTTTGGTTTGTCACTATTCATTCCTCGTTTCGTTGCGAAGGAGAGGTGATCCTTTACAAACTTTCCGGCCAATCCACAATACTCGGAAGCTCGCGGGAGACACCTAACCGTCTAGGAGATTGCTCTCCAAGAGTAATAGACACCACTCCAAAGCCCCGCAAGAATCACCAAGTGCTCAAGTCACCTAGCTCTCTCACTCTCACAATCACACCAATCACTCAATCTTCTCACAAATTTGGTTTTGTGGCTCAAGAATTGAGTTGGAATGAGCTAGAACACCATGGGAGAGGCTAGGAAACTGAATATGAAAGTTGGATGACCAAAAGTGAGCTGGGGACAAGGTGGGATATATAGGTACATGCTTGTGTCACCTAGCCGTTACTCACAAACTCAGCTGGAATATTGCCTGGAAGTTTCGGTCTGGGGCTACCAAAAGTTTCGGCCAACACTTGGTACAAAAGGTTTTGGCTGCGTGGCGATGAGGACCGGAAGTTCCGACTTGAAACCTTGGAACTTTCGATCGGCTTTATCGTCGTGGGAAGGAGTACTTTCCAAAAATAACTCTAAAAAATTCTCACTCAAGAATATTCTGACTAAGAGCACTTAGATCATCTCATGCCATGAGTTTCACCCCTCTTAATAGTACGGTTTTTCCTAAAACTCAAGATTCAAGAAAAATACTATTATAAACCGTCATCGAATCTTTTCTTCTTTTTACAATTGATGTTTGAGGGTTCTCCTTTTTCAAAACTTGTATAACTAAGCATCTAGGGACTAATTCTCCTTCACACATCTCAATTGAACGCATTAGTCCTTTAACCAAATTGTTATTAACTACCAAAACTCACTTAGGAGGCTAGATGCACTGTCACCCCTAACCTCTAGGTGGCCGGATCCGACGCGGTTGGGGAGAGAGAGTTTCGAGGCAGCAAGGAGGAGATGACGCCGCCGAAGAGAGAAGGAGGAGGAGGTAGAGGAAGAGGAGAAGGGCGACAGACAAAGACGAAGGAGGAAAGGCGACGAGCGGAGAGGGAGAAGGAGGAGGAGAAGGAGAGGCGTCGAACGAGGAGGAGGAGGCCACCAAGCGCGAGTGGGGGCTGGAGCAGCGGCAGGGTTGTGTGAGCGGGGTGGGTAGCGATGCTTACTCGGTCATCCAAGATGGCTTCGTGATTCCGACAAGGTTGGGTCTTCTGGCCACATGATCGAGAATGCTAGTGCGATCATTTGCATTGAGGTTGGGGGCTACCGTCAGTGTTATAAATAAGACATACCTAATACTTTTGTGTTAGGCTCGACGAGTCCTACACACCATATACTAAGTTTTATACAGAATCATGCCTCATATATGAAAGGTGTTCCAAATAAAGAATGAGAAGCAAAGTCCTCCTTGGACACAACAAGGACTACTCAGATCATATCCATACTTGGCTCTCTATTTCTACTTGGACAAGAGTCCATCCGAGGATATAAATACAAGACCCCCAGGAGGAGATGGGACACACTAATACAAATCAAGACAATCCAAGGCAAGCCTAGACAAATCCAATCTGGAGTCACAAAGGCTGACGTGCTCGCTGAGTTCATATTCGAGAAAAAAAACTATACTAGCCATCGACTACATGTGAAAGCTCCATGATGTCGAGCCAATAGAGACTATATTGGGTCATCCCAAACATTGTACTCATATGATATTGATATATAAAGGTAACACCGCTTCGCCCAACGGGAGTAGGGCTATTACATATCGAAGAGGTCCGAACTTGTATAAAAATTGTTGTCTCCGTCTCTTTTACCTTAATCTCGCGTATACCACGGTACCAAGGATCCTCATGCTTTACAAATATTGCGTATATCCACGGTACCAAGGATCCTCATGCTTTACAAATACGTAAGCGGCTACGGTCGGTCGACGATACCTATAGTATTGGTGTCGATTTTTCCTCTAGAACCGGACTTATAGTGCTCAAATGTGCCGGTTCTATATTTTTTTATCACTTGGAGGTGGGAAAAGGTTCATAGGTGTTGGTTTTAAATGAACCGACACCTATAAGATGATACATATGAGGGGTTTTGTAGTAGTATGCATACCGACCGAGGGCCCATCAAGCGGCAAGCGAGAAAAATAAAGGGTCTATTTAGAAAGCATTTTTAAACCAAAGATATTACTAAGCAGGTAAAAAAACAATTCTATTCAAGGCAACTTTATAGTTCTACCCTCAATGGTTCCAAAAGGATGAAAAATCGCTAAATTAGAAGTTCTAAAATTTAAAATTTCATTTCCTTTTTACAATCTGAAATAGACCGTCTCTAGTTAGGTAGACACGATAGATAGGGACAAGGAACAGTTGAGGAGATTAATGCAAGCTAAAAATAAATATATTTTATGTAGTTTAGCAAATATTAAGACCGAGAATTTTTAGTGCCTTTTCTTGATTTGCTTAGTTGGCTCTTCTGCCTTAGAAGTTTTTTTTTCCAAAAAACTTACTCATAATATTGTGTACAAAGTTTGAATGCTACAATTAATGTTCATATTTATAGCCTCTGTTGTAAAAGCCAACTTCTACTTCAAACGTGAACAGAAGCTCCTATCCTTTATACAGAATCAACTGTTCATAAATTTTGAATTTTAAAATTTAATTTTAAAGTATTTTATCAAAGTTTATTTTTCAGTATTAACGAATATATATATATATATATTAATTATTTATTTATGAATTATTTTTATTTTGATAATATTTCATATGGTGTATTATCAGTATTTATGTAAAAGATAGGGGCCGAGACAATATACACGATGGATAGGGACAACGAACAGTCATATAGATTAATGCGAGAGCAAAGCTAGTCAGCTGCAATGAGTGATGCCTTGAGGAAAACTGTGAAGGCATCATATCATTCCGTACGTTCGTCTTTGTCGTGGTCGCTATCATGGCCTACCATATATACCAGCTGCAGCCATGAACAGCATGAGCAGCAGCTGCTGCAATTGACTCTTGACGCTTGTTGCTTCGCCATTGCAGGGATCCTTTAATTTAATTTGCAGGCGAGGTGTGATTTCAATTAATCCACTGTGTGTTTAGTACTTGCACAAGGACGACATACACAGTAGCTGCAGCTTGTGAGTGAGTACTGAGCAAATAGATCAATTGATCGTACTCCCCTACCTTTAGTAGTTAAATATCCACAATAAAAATTAAACCTTTTTTAGTAGTTGTACTTGGAAAGTTCATATGTTAACTACGTGAACGGTTTTAGGATTTTGATTTGTTATCAAATAATTAAATAGATGTTTCTAGGATTTTAATTAAGCAATATTCTCAAATATGGTTGAAGCTGCAAACCTATTATGTTATAAAAATATCTAAAAAAAGACAAACATTCAATCTGAACGCTTCGAAATTACCACACAACATTAAAAGAAAACAATAAAATCTAATCCATTAAATTATGGTGAGACTAAATTATAATAAATTATAATAATATATATTGATAACAATAATCTCGGGAGCATTCACTACACGCCATCATCTTTTATGTCATCCTTAAATAATCTTAGGATGAATATTTTTGGCCATTCATTTTCATGTTAAGGAGTACATTCGTAGAATTTCAAGCATTTAAAATTTATTCATAAATATAACTATTTCTGTAGTATTGCTTTTCCAATTCAACCCATTTCTTAAAGATTCCTTATATTTATTGCTACATCATTAGATATTTGTGAACAAGTTTATATATTTAAAAAATATATTTAAGAAATTATTGATAGTGATAATCTAAAAATGTTTGGCAGCACGCAAAACTAACAGGTTAAATATTTGTGAAAAAACATTCATGTTGCTCACTTTGAAATATTCCAAAATTTGAAATTTGTCCATATTTTGGGTGAATGTAAACAACTTTTGCTATATTCATGTAAATCGAAAATCAATTGCTCCCTAGACATAATTATGAGTAGAACCACGTTAATTTTGAACCTTAATTTTAGTCATGCCTCCATGTCAACCTCTCCCTCTTCTTCCCACAGTACTATAGTGATACTCTCATCAGATCTCAGTACATCAAAAATGGTTGGATACTCACTGTCTCCCTTGTAGTTCTTCTGCGGCCACTGAAGGAGTACTCTTCCCTCCCAAATATAGGAAAAGATTCATCTCCATTAGTCGATCGAATCAGTGCTAATATTAAATTCTTTCATGGAGTCTTGTCGTCGTCACGCGGGCGGTGGCGGCGGCCGTGGCCGCGGCCGCGGCTCGCGGATGTTCCAGTGCCTCTTCTGCAACAAGACGTTCGTCAAGTCGCAGGCGCTGGGCGGCCACCAGAACGCGCACAAGAAGGACCACCGCGTCGCCGGCGGCGACTGGAACCCCTATGTCTACGGCAATCACCCCGCCGCCGCCCCGGACTCTTCCGGCGGCTGTCCTGCCGCGTCGACGGCGCCGCCACCCGTCTCCGGTCTGGTCTTCACGACGTCGATGCCCCTGAGGCCGCACAGCCACGGCCGCGGTGGCATCGGTCGCGACGCGGCCGGCTCCGGCTGGCGGCCGATGATGGGGTCCGAGTCCGACTACGACGGCGGCGGCTCCTCCTTCCTCGTGGCCTCCCGGGAGGACGGATCCGGAAGAGATGCCGTCATCGACGGCGGCGACGGCGGCGAGGAGCTCGACCTCGAGCTTAGGCTCTAGCTTGACGACGTACGGTGCCTCTTCCTCTATATTTCGACCTTGCATTGTGTTGATTGCTACTTTACTTGCGTATGAATAATGCATACTGATATATATGAGTTTCTCTACGATAAGTATTAATTACATATGATTATGTGAATTTCTAGATAGCTTTGTTACATCGGAAAACCTATTCGGCGCAGACGCGCTTGCTCCGCTGCTGGCACGCGACAGTGACGTCTGCGCGCGTGCACGCGCGTGGTGATGTTTTTATTTCGAATTTTTAAATATATTTCAGAATTTGAATCTTGCATCTCAAATTTCAAAACATTCTATTGAAAATTTGTAACTCGAATTTTGAGTGAAAAGTGTTTTAAATTTCAGTTTAAAGTTTTGAATCTTGAGTGGAAAGTTTTTAAATTTGAGTTAAAATTTTGAACCTTGAGTTGAAAGTTTTTAAAATTTAAGTTAAATCAACTGATTCTGAGGTTATTCAGGATGGGTTGACGATCTGGCTTCTCATAATGTATGCAACATGTATGGATGACTACAACAAATCTTATTTAATTGACATGATATTGGTGGAGTGTAATAATAATTTGCCTGCCCTTCTTAATTAGTTAATATTGTATTTGAACGGGGAACAACATGAACAATGGTTGGGAGCACACTTGAAAAACACGAATCCAAACCCCATATCATCCTAACAACAGTATATTTCCTACTACCTCAGGCTATACAAGTTTTGGTTTAAACCAATTAATGTATTCTACTTTGGTGCAAAATTTATCACATGACGTTCAAAGTTTGTGAATTTTGCTATTAGCTATTAGACACCTAAAAATTTGACACGGCTCAAGGACACCTTAAAACAGTACTGGTAACAGGGGACATGTACCATAGCCATTATTTTATCACTTTGGGGGCAAATGTAGAGAGAAATATTTAGAAAAGATGAGTGCCTCTTGAGTCTGCAACTTAGTTCAAACCGCATCCTTCATCTTTGCGGTGCCCCAACGCCGTTGCACGCTACAGCCCTCTACTCACAAACTGTACATGGGAATGACTGCGGAATATATACCAACACAAACTACACACTAGAAATATATACTAACATGAACTTGGGCATTCCATGTCACCTCTCACGCCGGCGACCGGGTGGCAACAACCCTAGCCTGCCGCGCCGCCCTCCCTCTTACTTGGCCTCGCGCTTCCGGAGCGAGCTACCGAAATGCTGGGTAGTGAGTTAATATGATAGCGGCGTGCCAAGGAGACGTCGAGCGACGCCACAACGAGCCACCTTGGCTCTCGCTGAGGCTGCTCAGCAGTGGCAAGGCACGTGTGATGGTGCGATAGGCTGCAAATCGGTGAGACGTGAAAGCTCGTTGATGTCGCCTAGAGGAGGGCGAATAGGCATTCTGAAAATCACTTAAAAACACGGCGGTTAACTACACAGGGACCGAAACTTCGAGAGGAACTCCGGAACTTCCGGACGGCTCAAGCTTATCGGAACTTCCGTGTTTTGTTCCGGAACTTCTGGTGTTCTAGCACTTCGAAGTCCTGATCTCGAGTCTCAGGGACTTTCAAGACTAGCCTATGTGCAGGTAACAAGGTGAAATAAGCATGACATAGAAAAGCTTAACGAAAGTACAGAACATACATAAGGGAGACAAGAAATTATTTTCGAAGTTAGGATTCAAAGTATCCTACTCTCAGTTGAGAAACTTCGTAGAGCTAGGTCTTGATTAGCCCCTTGACTCACCAAGAAAAGCCCTAGAAAGAAGTCTCCCGGTTTTCAATCCAACGTCCCTAGGTTCTTCGCTAGGATTCAAGTGACCACAAATATCCTCAACTTGAATCCCTAGCCGGCACCACGAACGAGGATCGCTCTACCAAGACCACCTCCGAAGGCTCGGCTCGATTTTCACTAACCATACCTCGTTTCCTTGCGGAGATGAGAAAAACCTTCGAAACCTTTCGGGTCAATCCACAAATAGAAGGATACTTGTGGGAGACACCTAGCAGTCTAGGAGGTCGCCTCCAAGAGTAATAAGCATCAAACCATAGCCCAATGAGAATCACCAAGTGCACAAGTCCTTCTAGTCCTCTTACTCACAAACAACCTCTCCAAAACCCTCAATTCTCTCACAAATTCACTTCCTAGGCTCAAGAACAAGGTGGAGAGGTCTAGAATACCTTGGGAGAGACTAGGGGACAGAAAAACAAAAGTTGGATTGCCAAAAGTGAGTGTGGAGGGTGTGGGATATTTATAAGTTTGTGCTTGACGTCATCTAGTCGTTGCTCACAATTTGAAATGCAAAGGTGTCCGGGGAAGTTCCGGTCAGGGACCCCCATAACTTCCTGTCAGCACTTAGGAATTTTGCTGGCGAAGACGCCCGGATATTCCGGTCAAGGACACCGGAATTACCGGTCATGACTTTCTGTCCTGGTTAGGGCAAATTTCTAAAATTTGGCTAGAAAAATCTTTCTCCTAAGGATTTCGACTTTAACCACTTAGATCTTCTCAGGCTATCATTTGAAACCCCTCTTGATAGTATAATTTTCCTAAAACTCAAGACTAAATAGAAATGAAAATATAAATAAGGTGTTGAATCCTCTCGCCGTTTTGTATTTGTTGTTGGAGGGTTTCCTTTGTGCACACTTTGCACAACTAAGCTTTTTGAGACTAATTACATGCACTTATCTCATTTAATACACATTAGTCCCTTAACCATTTTGTCAATAACCACCAAAACTCACTTGGGAGGCTAGATGCACTTTCAATCTTATTCTTTTTGGTGGTTGATAACAACTTGGTTAAAGCTTACAAAATAGTGAACATAAATAGATTTTGAGTGAAAAGAGTTAGTAAAAACTCCCCCTTAATGTATGCATATAGTAAATAAGAGTGAATCTCATATGCATATATTAAAGAAATAAATGGAGAGAGTTTTATCCAACACTTCTCACTCGTGAGGTGGAACAATGTGTGAATAAAATAGATAATTAATGCAAATGACATGGTAAGCACACACAAAAAGGATAAAAGAATAATACACCACATTGCCACGAATTATCACATACTGCATTAATAAACTAATTAAAAAGTCTTAAACCAAACAGTCATTATATGCCAACATTCAGAGAATTTTTACATGTCCAAAAGATCAAGGAAGGAAAGGACTTGGAATTTTAATAACACAGCCAGGTCGAAACTTCCAGGTCAAGGGTCAGGAACTTCTAGCCGGCTGGAAGAAGGAGGCAGCAGGGGAAAAACGAGGAAGGTGAGTTGAGACCCCCTTCACTCTGCAATCTTTTCCCCTTTGACATCAAGACACCAAAAAGGGACAAGAAGAGAAGGAAATCACGCGTCGTGGAGTCGTCGGAGGGATAATCTCCATGTCGCTACTCGAATGTCCTCATCTCCTCCACCTTCAACACCGGGTCGGTCTCGCGGGAGCATCCTTTTCTAGAGAATCCACTTTCGGGATGTCCTCTTGTTCTTCCTCCTCATCCGAATGCGAAGATTGCTCTTAAAAGCTTGAGGGCCAACAGAAGGACCCTCACCAGTAGCAATATCTCGGGCCACCTCATAAGCTGCAACGGGGTCCTCATAGGTCTTATCCTCAGAATCATCGGAGACCTCTTTCCCGCTTCTCTCGAAAAGTTCTTTCGCCTCTTCTCAATCTTCTTCACTTTCTTTGCGGTTTGGCACAAAGGCAAAGATGGTGAAGTGCCTTTTTGATAGGGAGCTAGGGCTCGAGGAAGGAGGAGGTGCGAGAAGAAGGACACGGAGCGAGATGGAGGGAGCATATGGTGGAACTTTGGGAGGCGATGGCACATGAGGATGGAAAGGACGATGTGTGCCATCACAAAAGTAGTAGATGTCCATGACCTATATGATCATCTACATAATATATGGGGCATACACACAGGCTCTCTTGGGGTCGCAGGCAGTGTTGAAGATCTCAAACCAGATTAACTTCATAACACTGAAAGAAGGCTGGTTGTACCTCATGCGACTGAGAAGGTGGGTGTGCCGGGCTGGGAGAGCAATGGCATCACGGGACTTGGGAAGAAGTGTCCACCGGAAGATGGAGTAGAGAAGCTTGTACTGTGCAAGAAGTCCCTTGGTGGTCGCCATGCAATTTCTGGGAGTATCAGAAGTGTAGAGGAACTTGGTGTGAACCATGGGAAGATGCTCCTCACTATGGATGTTAGGCCACTTCAGGTCATGAGGGTCCAAACCTAGAATCACAAGCAAACCGAGCCATAGTGATTATGTAGGATCTCCCCTCAGTCATCCACTTCATGTAAGGGACACCGACCTTCGAGGATCCAAAGAAAACCATGACATAGAATTGCCCGATGACCTCGGTGTTCTAGCCATGCTCCAGACTTAGAATATTTCCAAGATTCTTGTGGTGGCACACATGTATGAGATCATTGAAGTAAGAGTTCCTCTTGGTCTTCAAATAGTTCCAATCCATGCACTTCATCTTAACCACTGGATTGATCCTGGCCAAGAACACTGAATTGTACCAATCCACCTGGAAGAAGATACAAAACCGGGGATCCATGGACTCAATCGACACGGAGTCGGGATCCACCAAGCGGTCTCGACCACACTAGCAATGTTCTTCAGATAATTTGTGACCTGCTGTCCAGTGTGATGATCAGGGACAACATCATAGCCCAAGGTCTTGAACAAAAGGATGGGGTTCCCAAAAGAACCTGGCTCATTCGGCTGTGGCTTGGAGGACCGCGCACCAGAGCGACAAGCCTTAGGAGGAGCCTCAGGACGGGTGGCACCCCTTCACCACTCTTGGGAACATGAATCACCAAAGGGCGACCTCGAATAGCTCTTGTCTGCCTATAAGGATCTGGAGGAATAGCCTGACTGCCACTTCCCCCTTCCACAACCTTTTCTTTTCCCAAACGCCCCGGAGGATAACGAATAGGGGGCTGTCATCCTCAGAAACATCTCGACTGGCCTTTTGACGCTTCTCACGAGGCATGATTACCACTGCAACAAGGAGCAATCAAAAATTAAGGAGTGCAGTGACAACATAATGTGGAATAAGAGGTGTAGTTGTCTGGACAAGTGCCGGTCGAAAGTTCCAGGTAAAGAACACCGAAACTTCCGGTCGATAGGAGTGCCGAATAGGACCTGGCAAAAAATCCAGTGCATTTGATCAAAAACTACAAATCGGCGATCTACAAGGTAGCATAAGTATTTATAACCGAATGGTTTTCTTCATAGGTCCACAGATTGAGAGATCGGGTCAAAAAAAGATGAAACTAGGGAGAGAGATTGAACGAAGTACCTTGAGTGTATGGAACTGGAAATCAACGGCGGGAAGGAGTTCCTCGTCACAAATGTGAGTAGAAACAATGAAGAACGAAAGAAAAACATAGTGAAAAACTCATATCACCGAAAAAGGGAGGAAAAGAGAGAGTTAGGGTTTTGCCGGCGTCGGAATTGGGAAACGGGGTTTGCGGCGGCTCCTCGGGGCTTTACACCCTCGATGCCGGGAGTTCTTTGAGGCATGGGTGGATCTTTCGGTCGAGGCAATTTCGGACACGAGAAAAATGATCGGAAGTTTTGGCACTGGGTCCGAAACTTCGCCATAGCAAGATAGCGAGGAATGAAGGATTGGAAGGACATGTAGAATATATTGTAAGACACGTGACCAACACACAAGCAATCGGTACATAACAATGGCCATCGCGTATTACAATAGGATGAAAAACCAAGTTTTCGCAATAAAAGAGCACACAACAATTTTTGTAAATTTTTAGCAAAAGATTTTTAGACTAAGAGAGAATGTTTGAACTTCATTTTGGAATCAAGATCAACTTCTACTCAAGAAGAGATCTCAAGACACGAGAGTTCAATTTTAATTTATATTTATTGTGATTCATGCTTGGCTCTTAATTAGTCAACCAATCCTCAACAAATGTTGTGAGAATCCAAGATATTGAGCTCACTCCTAAGCTCATGTCAACGTGTGGGTCGACAGTCCTCTAAGGGGGCTACCCAAGGAGGTGAAAGAGTGGTTGGGGCATCTCACCAACGAATCTCATGGTCGACTCAAGAACGATGCGAGCCAATGTTTTTAGACAGGTTCCGTCCTCCCGGAGGATAACAAGCATACGTCATGTGTTCTTTGTTGGAGTAGTGTATGAACAGAGTTTGAGTACAATGGACAAGGCCCGAGCCAGAGAGAGTCTAACCCCCCTTGCATGCAACCCTGCCCTCCCTTTTTATAGTTCAAGAAGGGGGCAGTTACAATGGACTTGACGCGCAAGAAGGCTTGGCCTTAAGTACAAAGCAAGTACAGACTAAAGCTGAAAAGCAAAACAGATCGTCTAGGGATTCGTCCATCGTGGGTGTCTTGTGAGTAGTCTTGCCTCGGGATCCACCGCGACAGGTACCTTTTGCGCATTCTGGTCGGGTGACATCGTCTTCTGTCATCTTGTCCCCTGTTTTGTCTTGTTTGCGAGGCTTGCGATGGAAGCTTGCTTCCCAAGGAGGGGCTGCTGACCTCCATCCTGGTCGGGGCCATGCGTGGAGGTTAGGCTAAGGAGCCGAGGCCGAGCCTGGGGGCCATGGTCGAGCTTGTCGACCACGCTCGGGGTCGGGCTCCCGACCCCCGTCCAAAGATATCCGATCCTGTCCACTCGGCCTCCTTTCTTTGATTCGGGCTACCTCGGGGTGGCACCTCCCACAGCTCACAAAACTTTTTCTCATCCAATGGCTTAGTAAAAATGTCGACTAGTTGGCTTTCGGTTCTCACTTGAGATAGGACAATGTTTCCCTTAGATTCATGATCTCTCAAGAAATGATGGCGGATATCAATATGTTTGGTTCTTCTGAATGGGGTTGTAAGCTAGCTTGATGGCGCTCTCATTATCACATAGGGGTGGGATTTTGGAAAATGTATAGACAATGTCTTGTAGGGTTTGTTTCATCCAAAGAAGTTGAGCACAACAAGATCCGACGGCTATATATTCGGCTTCGGTAGTGGATAGGGCAATGGAATTTTGCTTCTTGGAGGACCAAGAAACAAGGAACCGCCCAAGGATTTGGCAAGTATAGGTGGTGCTCTCGCGGTCAACCTTACACCCGGCATAATCCGAGTCAAAATAGCCAACAAGCTCAAAGGCACAACCCTTAGGATACCACAAGCCAAGATTAGGAGTGTGCACCAAATATCGAAGAATTCTCTTAACGACAACCAAATGACATTCCTTGGGTATCGCTTGAAAGCGAGCACACATACACGCACTAAGCATGATATCGGCTCTAGATGTACAAAGATAAAGCAGAAAACCAATCGTGGAGCGATATTTTGATCCATGCTTTTACCGTTCTGATCTAAATCAAGGTGTCCATTTGTAGGCATGGGAGTCTTGATGGGCTTTGCGTCCTTCATCCCAAACTTCTTGGGAACGTCTTTCAAGTATTTGGTTTGGGAGATGAAGGTTCCTTCCTTGAGTTGTTTGATTTGTAGCCAGAAAGAATGTGAGCTCACCCATCATGGACATCTTGAACCTCTTGGTCATTATTCTACTAAACTTTTCACTAAAAGAATCATTAGTTGAGTCAAAAATTATGTCAGCGGCATAAATTTGGCAAACAAACAAGTCATTTTTGAATTTCTTAGTGAAGAGAGTAGTACCGACTTTGCCTATTTCAAAGCCATTTTTGAGAAAAATCACAAATGCATTCATATTATGCTCTGCGGCCTTGCTTAAGCCCATAGAGTGCCTTGTGAAGCTTGTACACGTGATTTGGTTACTTGGGACCTTCAAAGCCGGGTGGTTGCTCTACATAGACCAATTCAGAAATTGGTACATTCAAGAAGGCGCTCTTCACGTCCATTTGATACAATCTGAAATCATGATTAGCGGGAAAGGGTAATAGAATACGAATGGACTCAAGGCGAGTAAACAGCGTAAAAGTTTCACCAAAGTCAAGACCCTCAACTTGAGTGAACCCTTGTGCCACTAACATGGCTTTGTTGCGAGTAACTACTCTATTTTATTCTTGTTTGTTATGGAAGATCCACTTGGTGCTGATCACATTTTAATTGGGTCTCTCCACCAATGACTACAGTTAATTGTGTGTGACGTTGTTCAACTCTTCCTGCATAGCCATCATCCAATCCGGATCACCAAGAGCTTCCTCTACCCTGATTGGTTTCAAAGACGAGACAAAAGAGTAATTCTCACAAAAGCTAGCAACTCGAGAGTGAGTGGTTACCTTTTTTGGGATATCTCCAAGAATGTTGTCGACGGGATGATCCCTTTGAACGGTGTGATGTATCCTTGGATGGTGCACGGAGGGGACTTGATCCGATAAGGTTGCTCTTCAAGCTGCGAGGTGCCGGAAGTTCGGTCAAGGACCCACGGAACTTCCGATCAGCACTTAGGCATTTTGATGGAGAAGACACCCATATGTTACGGTCAAGAACCCCAGTGCTAGTCATGACTTTCTGTCCTGGTTAGGGCAAATTTCTAAAATTTGGCTAGAAAAATCCTTCTCGTAAGGATTTTGACTTTAAGCACTTAGATCTTCTCAGACTATCATTTTAAACCCTTTTCATAGTACGGTTTTCCTAAAAGTCAAGAGTAAATGAAAATAAAAATTTAAACAACGCGTTGAATCCTCTCGTCCCTTTGTATTTGTTGTTGGGGTTTCCTTTGTGTACACTCGCACATCTAAGCTCTTTGGGACTAATTACGAACTTATCTCATTTAATACACATTAGTCCCTTAACCATTTTGTCATTAACCACCAAAACCCACTTATGAGGCTAGATGCACTTTCAAGACGAAGTGGTGGTGGCGCATTGAGGTGGACTCCTTGGGTGTGGGGATGGCCATGATAGTGAGGCAACATGGGCCGTGGGCCTCCTCTTGTGGTCACGGCCATCGGAAGGTCGTCGGTATGGTGGAGGGGTGTCGGTGGGCGAAGAACACATGTGGCAATGTTTTGATGGTGATAGGACGATGTGGCCACATTGGCACGATAGGTAGGCTATTGTCGAAAGTCAAGCTTGATACTTGTCCAGGCTAGCAATGTCTATGCCTTTGGTGTCGCGATCCCTCTTGAGGGTGTTGTTGAGACATTTGCCCTCTCTTGGGGTGTTCCTCTGGCGAAAACCAAGTCTTTGGATAGGCGACGACGGTGCTTTTGTTGTCGTCTAAGAAGACCCGTTCTCGTCTTTCTTGCATTAAAACAGTTTGGTTAGCTACGACATTCTTGGATGTCCGCGAATGCATGAGGGACGAGTGGATCTTCTTTATCTCTCGCTCTCTCCTCGTCAACATTTTTGTGTTGGAACGGTCAGAGTCCTTGGGTGATCAACTATTTTGAGTTGGGGTTGGGTGAGACATTGCGACCATTCGTAGGCTAGGGGCAGTCAGCATGGTGGTAGTTCTTTCCTAGGGAGTTTGCTAGATTTGTCGACACGTGGTAGTGTGCTTTTCTTTTTTCCCCGATATAGCATCCTAGGGTGATAAATTTTGTAGTTTTTTCCTACTATATTTTTATGGAATTTTTCCTAGTATATCAATATAAAACATCGCATTATATGATGTTGTTCGTTTCAAAAGAATATCTATCAACACAAACTGTACACTAGATATGGAAGCCAAAATTTACTTTAAAAAATATGCCACACTGGAATTATTATAATGTTATCCGCAAAGCCCAGTTTTGAAGTCTATAGTTATGACTTCAATATATGGTGATCAAATTTAGTTGGGCCAAAACCCAGAGTATTGATGTGATGGGCTCTTTTCTCTTACTCTTGCCGTACATTTGGCCCAGAATTTCTTTCTTTTGGGCAAAGCCGAAGTGAAAGCTGAGCCCAGTTTTTCTTTATTCATCATCTTTTCATGAGCCTCATCGCGTGTGCATCATTGCCTCATGGGTTGTATTTCTTTTGGGCCTTCTTTGGGAGAAAATATTGGGCCTTAAGTCTAATCAACCCAAAAACATTTTTTATAGGCTTGGGTTTCTCTCCTTGTCTCCCACATTCAGGCCTGTTTATGACATTTCATTTCGTACGCCTCTCTCGCCGGCCAAGAGAGGAGCTCTACCTAAGGCGAGGCTCTAGCTGCTAGTCTAGCTAGCTCTCTTAGCTACTCCTCCATTCTGAAATATAAAAATTTAATACTAAATTAGACATACATTTTAATACTAGGTGTGTCTAATCCAATATATTTCAGAAAGTGTGTGTATATATATATATTCAATTTAAGTTTTTAAATTAGAGATTCGACATCTAACATATCTGATAAAATAGTAAAAATTTGAAAACATGTAAAATTTGGTCTACAAGACGATATTAATATGTAGAACAATTTTAACGGTTCGAATTTTCAATTTAAGTTTTTAAATTAGAGATTCGACCATGCCATACGGGATGAGGCGTGCGGCGCGCCACACAGAACTCTATATATATATATATATATATATATATATATATATATCTCTCAAGGTATACGTATTATCACGTCTGCTCCATCGTGCATGTATTATTCATGCATCTTGTGTGTAATCATTGTTCTCTCTGAGTTATTGTTGTATATATATACTACTCCATCCGTTCTTAACGTTCTGGCTAGGATAGTTGAGGCAAATTAGCTTTTGGTGAAAATGACTATGTCACCCCAATTTATTACATGCACTTAATCATCTCAAACAAACACCTACAACTGCTACACAAGGAATATTTCATTCCTGCAATTAACTAATGGGTGGTTCTCATATCAGCAAGACAGCAATACATATTGGTCATGCACCTAATTTGAGTACACTGGTGGCAAAATACTTCTATTACACAGGACATATAGTAATCTATTCGGGCCCATTAATTCAAAATACATGGTACATGTTACTTTGCCGTTCTAGGGGTACATGCCGCCGCTTCATTTCCTACAAATCCCCCAGAAGCCAGGTAGCCGGCCTGCCATTCCATTCAACGGCCTGTAAACCAGCTCCATGCCCACAAGCCACGATGACTATTTATATTACTTAAAATATAATATTGTTAACGATGGTGGTGTCTATTTTTATATTATCTTCATCATAAATAGATGAACCTCACAATTTATACTATTATATCATTTTTCAATGAGTTTTTTTCACTATTGGCTTTCCTAAAATTTTTAAAATCACATATTTTTTAATAAGAAATTACTAAATAAATATTTATTGATTAATTTAATAAGATAAAAAATAATTTTTTTTTTTTAATGCACGGGCTTTAGGCCAGTAGATCTAAAGATACTAGCAAAAGAAGAGAAAGATGGAGGGGACCATATACATCACTTAACAAGTATTATCAAAAATTCTAAAAAAATTATGCATGTACTTTAAATAGTATTACATAACCGTGTAAAGTTTCATCTTCAATTTTATTATACATAGAGAGAAAGAATTTTCGACAGACTTATAGTTTTAGAACTGTTAGATTTTGTTTTTACGGCTAAAATATAATAAATTTAATGTTAAGATTTTATAGTAGGTGTAATATGTCGACGAGCTAAACCCAAAAATAGACCGTTGGAACAAAGTATATGTGAGACTGTAACGAGAAAATACGGAACAAAGATTTCTACTTGGTTCGGGTCCTCGAAATGAGTAATAACTCTACTTTAGTATATATGGATATATGAGAAAATACCATGCGTATTACACGGGAAGTAAGATGGCTAAACTAACTCGTCGACTAAGATCCGCCAAAACGGCCCGACGAGATCTAATTGGCAAACATGACTCGACTTGCTTCTCAATGTTGCTAGTGGCTATGTCGTATGATTTGATGTCCCTCCTCCTCCTAGGGATCTTGTATTATAGTATAGGTCAATATTTTTCATCTAGAACTCGGAGAAGGGATAGGATATGGGCTTAAGGATATGGGCTTAAGGAGAATGTCTTTTCGAATAGGACTCGACACCTTTTATTTCGAAAGATAATTTTATCCTTGACATTGACATAATACTATTGAAAGTGTATATATAATTTGTTTCTATATTTTTTTATTAAATTTGTTAGTCGGTATGCACGAAGTGTGCATACAAAACTTGTATGCATATGATATATTTTCCCAATCTGATCTCAATGATCAATGAAGCACAAGCCAATCTAGCAGAAGAAGGAAGACATTTCTATCTAGGTAAATGACCCTACTTGAGTAGTTTGCCATAGAAATGGACAAGCTGTACATCTTTTGTATGAATTATCTGAAGTTCACAATAATTGAAACACACATGCATGTATATATACCACGGACAACAGACACGCTAATATATATATATATATATATATATATATATATATATATATATATACTCTAGCAAAATGCCGTGCGTTGCAGGAGCGACGACATAGGGAGGAAGCGGACGGAGGACAAAGGTCCGGGAGCGGCGCGGGAGCTCGAGCGGTGACGGGAGGGAGGGCGCGCCGGCGCGGCGCGGGCGCGACGCGAATAGGCCGAAAGAGAGGAACACATGAGGTCTTTTTTCATCTAAGCCCTCCCTTTCTTTTCAACATTGGGATTGCGTATTAATTTTATAAATATTCAAGGTGTTTTCTACAAAATAACCACTTTTCTTCTTTAAGCGGGTTTTTTTAAATAGCCGGAGAACTACGAGGTAATTTTTAAAAAACTCAAGAGGTTTTACGCAAAATAGCCGGGCGGAACAAAATTTGGGTGGAAAGATCTACTTGCTTTATAGATAGTTATAGATATATATATACTAGCAAAATACCGTGCGTCGTAACGGGACGACGACGCGAGGAAGGAAGCGAGGCGGAGGACGAAGGTCCGAGCGACAGTGCGGGAGCTCCGGCGGCGCGGAGAGGAGGGCGCGGGCGCGGCGTGGATGGGGACGAGAAGAGAGGGACGTAAGAGGTCTCCTTTTCTTTTCGGCATTAGGACTACGGGTTAATTTTATAAATACTCAAGGAGTTTTCTCGTAAAATAACATATTTTTCTTCTTTAATTGGTTTTTAAATAGCCAAGGGCGGACGACGGGTTAATTTTGGAAAAACTCATGGGGTTTTTACGCAAAATAGTAAAGCAAAACAAAATTTTGGTGAAAACACTACTTGCTATAGATTATAGATATAGATTTCGAAAAAACTCATGGGTTTTTTGTAAAATAGCCAGACAAAACAAAATTTTGATGAAAATACTATTTGCTTTATAAATAGTTATAGATTATAGATTATAGATATAAATTTCGAAAAACTCATGAAGTTTTCGTAAAATAACCAGACAAAACAAAATTTTGATGAAAATATTATTTGCTTTATAAATAGTTATATATATAATTAACGAATAACAAACAGACACACCTGCAAAGAAGATGTGTTTCGTCTCCTCCGAAAAAGATGTCAGATTTGCTCTTGAACCATGGGCAAGCAGAAACCAATTTCACATAAGACACCAGCTTGAAGACGAAACGGATCGATCGAATCCGTTGAGTTGTCACATACACTAATAATGCGGTCCCTCGATCTCCATTAGCTCGATCGATCTGCAACAAGACAAACAAAAAATTAAAAGATTAATTGCTGGCCGTTCTTTCGCTGAGGTCCGTCAGCGTCGTCAGACAACACAAGCAAGCACGCGTATGCCGACAAATTAAGGCAAGGCGCAAGCGCTTGAGCTATTTGCTATCGCTATCGCTACTCGCTACTCGCTTCACCTACACTCCACTCCCGCTCCCGCTGCGGCCCAGCGTGGCGTTCCGTACGGCCGCGGATCCGACAAGACGGGTGGGGCACACTGCTGCCTCCCCCTCGACAGATACGTGGACCCAGGAGGATGTGGGCCATCCCCACGTGCGTGATGCTCAATGATTAAAGTGGCCAAGTGGTGGACTGGAGTGGGGAGTAATACATCTGGGAGCATCATATATGGTGTCACGGACATACAAACTTTGGTTTAAAAAAATCAACTTTTAGCTTTGAGTAATATCGGGTGTATATAGGGTTTATGTAGATTTAACCCCGTCGCTCGACCGTGCCACCCCCGGTCTCGCTAGCTAAAAGGAAGACACAAACAACGCTAGTTAGGCCCGTCAGACCAGCCTTCCCCTTCCTCTTTCTTTAAGTTTGCGATGTGAAGCTCCTGCCACCGATCCTTTATCGTCTTGGCAAGAAGCTGCTAAAGGATCTGCCTCTTAACAACTTTTGGTCTCGTCCTCGCCGTCTAACCACTTGTTGGGTGTCACCCTAGTTGCCGACTCTACCCACCACCTGCTCGTCGTCACCGCCCATGAGCGCCAAGGAAACCCCTCTTACCGCCTCCCCTAGCCCCTCTCTCAGCCTAGTATCAACCTTAAACCCTAGCCCGTATCTCCTTCACCAAAGTTGGGGTGTTGTTGTCAGAGAGCTACCTCTCCTCCCTCTCCCACCCTCCTCCCACCCCTCTCGTGCCTGCCTCCCAAAGGGGATTGCTAGGTTGATTCCTAGCAATTTTAGTCACATGAAAAAATCCCTCATATATTTCTGGGAAACCTGTTCAATTTTAAGGGTATCTGAGGAAAAAGATAAGGTAGCGCATAAAAAACATTTTCTTTTTTATTTGTAAGGCATATTTTGCAAGAATAATAAATCTATAGGATTTTTCTAGGAATTCAACTGATTCACTACAAAAATTTCTTCATTCAAAAGATAATATACAATGTACAATTTCAATAGAGGGAAACTTAGTTATCATGTATCATTATCCTGAAAAAATTATATATATATATATATATATATAAAATATATATATATATATATATATATATATATATATATATATATATAACACCATGTTGTCATGTGATTGCCGCGTTATAGAGCGCTGATTTTGTCCATTATTCCATTATCTTAAGTACATATGATGGCTATAGCAATAGATACTGTTAAACTGGCTGAATTTCGTGTGGGGACCCATGGATTGGCAAGTTGGACAAACAAAGAGTTGGCATTTAAATCGAAGATACATAACTGAAACAAAGAAAAATAAATTTTAGGTGCAGAGGCAGGCGGGTTTTTTTACCCATTTGCTATGCTATACTATCATAAAAGATGTTAGTGGTGGTGATAGTTCTGCCACCCCCATATATATGTGAGAAGCTCTATTTGCTTCATATACACTGTACAACACACTGTTGGTCCTATCATCATTAGTCAAAGTTTTAGAGTGGTGGTTTAGTTTTAATCAGTTCATCAAATATAATTAGAGCCCGCTGCAATGCACGGGTATTTTACTGTTATAGTATAGAAAGGTAAGATAGGAAAACTAAAGTCTAGGTGACGAAAACAATGTTGTTACAAAACTAAATTAAATCCTCAAAATAGGTTAAAAAATTCAAAATTGACGCGGCTTATACACGCAGAACGTGGAACTAAAATATTTTGGTCTCTTTATCTCTAGTTTAAATTTAGTTACATTCATATATAAATTTGAACACGTATATAAAACACATACATGGATCCATGCATCAATCTATTCAAAATCCAAAACATATCTTAATTATAATATGATATAATTAAACAGAGTAAATACATTATTAATTGAGGATAATAATAATAATAATAATAATAATAATAATAATAATAATAATAATAATAATAATAATTACTACAACAATAATAATAGAGAGCTGTAGGTAAGCTAGCGGCTCCAACCACCAATTGAGTGGTGCCTTATGCAAAACTGAAGAAAGCATCAAGCAACACGCTAAGCATTGTCCCGTACCTCCGTCCTTGTCGTGGTTGCTATCATCGTGTAGCAAGAAAGAACAGCGGCGGCAGCAGCAGCCATGGCTACTCCTTCCTTAGCTTAACACTTGTCGACACACGCGCATTTGCAGGGATTCTTGCAGGATGATTTAAATGAATACTGTTGCAATAGGGGCAGCCATTGCAGGGATGCATGCTTTTTTGCTGCTTTTGAATGTTCGTTGGCTCGTTAATTAATTATATATATGGTCGATGGACCCATCTGACTATAAACGACATCCTGCTAGTGAGTGGGTACAGTAATTAAATCACCAGTACTCCTCCGTTTTTTTAATATAGACTTTTTACGTCAATATTTGATCATTTATTTTATTTAAAAAATCATTTAAAAAATTAAGTAAATATTTTTTATTGTGGCTTGATTTACCACTAAAGAAACCTTAATCAATAATACTTATATTCTTAAGATTTGTATAAATTTTTTTAAATAAAACGAATAATCGATTATATAAAAGTCAACGGACAACCGGAGTTGTTCCATCATACGTTGTGCTTTATTAAATTATAAACCCTACTCGTAATAATAGCTAAACATCAACAACGAAATTAAACCAATTTTTGGTAGGTTGTACGACTGATCACTCCACTATCTTTTTACGAGGTTATTCCTCTTTGACGTTATAAAAAATCAATTGACATGTATCTTTTTACATAAATGGAACTACCCAAACATTTTAGATTATTTAATTTGCATAATTGTTTTTCTCGTGTTACCACTATTCAAATCAATTAAATGGAACTACCCAAACATTTTAACTAGAGTCAAGTATATTCGTTCAGAAACCAAGTATTTGCGGCATTACGCCTTTTTAATTTGGTTCCTTGGATTAATTGGAGTAAATGAGAGATTATATAAATGGTATTACTAATGAGCTGAGTGGCATGCAATCTCATCAATCTTCTCAGTGGTTAAACTATTTTGTTTTCTGCAGCAAACGCACTAGATCACCTTCATCCTTTAGGGCATTCCCGGAGCTACATGCCATTGAGTATCTTAATTAGTATTACCTCTGTTTCAGAATAAATGTAGATGCCTAGTTCAAATTTAAACTATATGGTTGTATTTATTTTGGGACGAATAAAGTATTTTTAAGTTATAAGATAAGTGCTGGTTCAAAAATCAATACTATGAGAGCTTTGAAGCGGCACCAATAAATATTTCTCTACTAGTGGTGGGTGAGAGAGAGAGGAGCATCAGGGAACTCACTGTTGACGATGATTGTGGCCTCTTCAACGTAAAAGAGGTAATTCATTGAAGATTTTTAGTATTTTTAATTTTTTAAAAGTTCTAAAAAAATAATTTTTGGTTTCAAAGTATTGCAAAAATAGTACCCATCGTCCTTCGGAAGGACAAGATTTAAAAATTGTCCTCCCAGAGAGCGATTTTGCGCGTGTGACGATCATTGGGCGCCTTCGCGCGCCGTGGACATTTTGCAAAAAAACCTCTTGCCACCTCGGCAAGGGCATTTTCTAACTGTTCAAGTAGGGGGCCGTCTGCAAAAGGGCGGCCGCACTAGCAATTCGCAGGCGGCCCCCTTGCCGCCTCCCGAAGGATGATTTTTAGTAATCTCGCCTCTCGCAAGGGCGAATTTTGGCGTGGGCCCATAGGAAACCCTAAACCCTAAATGGCCTATACGGCGATCATTTGAGGTAAAGTGAATAATTTTTTTCCAATAATTCCTCCAAAATATTTGTTGTTCCCAATCGAAAGAAAGTTTGGCCATGTCATTTATAAATTAACCGAACAACCTTACGAATGAATGGATAGGTCTAACGAGGGCATAACGGAGAGGGCATGATAAAGACCAATAAAAAACTTCAACGTTTCATTGGTAGAATCCACGCCAACTCTTTTCTCTAAATAATAGAGAAATGTTTTGGTAGTCTCACTTCTGTCAATGCAATGAAAGATCTATCCCTTCTTATTTGTTTGGCCTAATGAGACAAAGAAGAGCCTCCTTCTTTACCACTTTAGGGGATGAGGGTGAAGGGGTTTACATACAATGGGGCAAAGTGGTTTACATTTTACTATCTCGAACTAAGCATAACTCGAATATATGGATGATACAATACATGGCATATGTTTCATAAGAATTATTGCACGTAATTAAACCACGGAACGTATGCCATGCATACATGACACAAATTAATCAGACCCGACGAGTCGAGCCTCAGCTTTCCTACGAACCCCTTCTACGGCGTTCAACGTGTCTTCTACTTTCCCATTCCTTCTCGCCGTTGTACTTTGTTTATGTTTTGTATTCAGTTATCTTTAGGCCGTTATATTGGGGAATGACATTGTTGATCCACATAGTGAATTCACACCTCCTTTGAATGCCCTGATAAAAAACACATGTAGTCAGTTAGAGTGGCAATACAATATAGACGTTAGCGGAATTGAAAAAACGTAATACGTACAACAAAGTCGTTGTCTAAGTTGGGGCAAATAAAATATCTCTTGCCATATGTTTGTGGTTCAAAGGAGGTAGCCATCTTGCAACGATCCCTACAACCGCACTGGGACGCTCAGGCCATTCGGGGTAACCTAATGGGTTGTTCCTTCAATCTAAGCTTGCAATTTCCGTCCGACGTATTGATGATGCGGACCTCCTTCTCATTGTTGGCGGGTCATCATATAGTGGACCAAGAGGTACTAGAGGCTCGTCATCCTATGGTCGACGAGATTGCTCGTCGGTTTCCTTCGTTGTCAGCTCATCCAACCTCCTCCATAACTCATTGAATTTCTTCTCTTGATTCTGACTACATAGCCTCTTAAAGATATCCATCGGTGCTTGTTCTTGAATTGCTTGTAAATTTGGCTCCCATATGAGGCATGCACCATCTACTCCGAACATCATGCCACCTAGCTGGAAGTCCCCTCTCCGCCAACCATTCGCAGGTAGTCAATTGCCTTCAACATGCCCGCATGACAATCATGTATGAGGCAAACATTGGGCCTCATACGCACAACTTGGCAGCAAACTCTCTCCAAGAACCGATTACCAGCTTTTGGTGTTCTCGCTCTCGACAAATGCAAATGCCATAGGTAACACCGGTTGTTCCCATCGGCTCCAATCGCGTCGATATCTAACCTCTGTATTTGCCTGTCAAAAAGGTTCCATCTATGCACAACACGGATCGACAGCGCACAAATGCGTTGATGCAAGCCCCAGCGAGAAAAAGGTTCTTTGCAACACACTCTTGCTCGGAGTCGTTAGATGACGGAAATGTTTGAATGTCATAGTACGTATTGGGGTTTCTCTCGAGAAATGGTGGCTAATAGACGAGGCAAATATTCATAAGATGCTTCAAATGTCCCATACCTCATCTCTAAAATCTTTTGTATCGCCCTCTAAGCCTTGGAATAGCTTACCGTATATTTGAATTTATTTTCAATGTGCCTAATAATGGAGCCCGGTTCAAAGTCCGTGTTACAAACAACATCGTTGTACATCTCACCGGCAACAAAAGCTGAGATGATGTTGCGGTGATACTTATCCACCCCGGCAACCAACATGTGTGCTCACCAACAATGCTCACCTTCCAATAGTCTTTCCATTTTCCCTTATATGCATAAACACGCCACGGACAATCATCCTTCATGCACTTCACATCATACACATAGTTGGTTGACTTTCTTGTCTCTTTCATGTCTTCCTTATTAGCATATCCGACACCCTGGATTATCTTGTTATCCTTGTATTCAAAGGATACTTGCTGCCCCTACGAGATAACAAGTTGAAAGAAATCCGCTTTTGTCCAATCAACGGACATTACATCTTCTTCCTCATTCGATGATTTATCGCCCTCCGCCTTTGCTCATTTTTAGAATCTTCCCTCTTCCTTTCCTCAACAATTGCTTCAATTCTCTCCCCTCGTCGCCACGCCCATCGCCTCCTCCAACCTTGCTTCATTACCCTAGTTCGCATTGATGGTCCAACATTCTCCACCACATTGCTAAGACTCGACCATTCTCGTTTGCACCTGTAACACCGCTATCGATTTCATGCAATGCCACAAAAATAACAAGGGGCCAGGATCTTTCAAAAGCCATCTCCACATTATGTCTCAGGACTCAATGTTATCTATAGGCATTAGTTCCCAATAATATCGTTACTTTTGCATGACTCACTACAATAGACGGGGACATTGTGTTCACTCTTGTATCCACTTTAAATCCAAGTAGCAACCAACTATAGGCGACTCAAATGTTTTCTACGTGGCTTATCGATGCCCTTCGATTTCATCCTAAATTCAGCAGATCAACACCATCGGACCAAATCTAACATTGCCTTGACCGTGAACTATCGAAATATGACCTTACTTGCCATTGTGCACGATAAAACAGTTGAAACTTAGTTTATTTCATACTATCAATATGTCGCTTAGATCAATCGTGGCTAAGTTAAAGTCTATAACAATATGTTCTCTCTTATAGATCCTAAATTCTACCGAATCGGTTTGTTTATCTAGATCTACCGCCAATCATACTTATTTTCTACATATGTTCATCCAAATCGGTCAAATTACCTAAAATAAATCATGCCCTAATTTATAAATCCAGATCTAAGTGCTACACATCTATTGAAATATTAAATAAAATTATACACAAAATAATATAGACATAGATCAGGATATATTCTACATATGTTCATCTAAATCGGTTTGTCCTAGGTTAAATTACCTAAATTAAATCATGTCCTAATTTATAAATCTAGATCTAACTACTAAACATCTATTCAAATATTCGATAAAAATTCTATTTGGACTAATATTCTACACAAAATAAATAATACAAACATAGATCGAGATATTGTATTTACCTGCAATCGAGTAGGCACACCGACAGGGCTTCGCCGTTCTCCTTCTTCTTCCTCACCCCTTGTCACGCCCAGAAATTCAGACCAGAATTTCCGAAGCTATATGTGTATTAAAATCCCTGTCCAGGACCAGCCATGATACACATACGACAATTATTGATATTACAGTTCCACGTCTTAGAAATTTTACAAAAAAATTACAAAAGAGCAGCGAAAAAAGGAAAAAGGGGCCTAAGCCTAAGCTTGACGCTGGTCACGTGGCTTCAACCATTCCACAGGCATCTTCCAGAGTGCAGGACAAAGCCTACTCAGCCTCATCTTCCTCTTTGGCTTCTTGCTTAGGTTCTGGTGAAGAGGCAAGGATGAGTACTTCCACGTACTTAGCAAGTCACACCGGAAGGGGGAGAGAATGAATGCATGGAAGACAAGGGTTTGGCTAATGTTTGCTTTTGCGCAAACAACAAGGGTTTTCCAAACAATAGGAATTTTGAGCACGATCAAAACAAGTAGTAATTTAAGTAATTAAAAACATTTTGCAACCAGCACCGTCCAACGTTATCCCCACGTTGCGACGGGCCCAACCGATCCAACTATACTAGTCATGTTCCATTAATCGGGGTTTAATAGTGTGAGACTAATCACGGTGAGTTCGGTTGATTGCCTAATTATCGTGGGCACGTCTATTCGAATAGTTTTACTCTGATCAGAGGGGTGCAACTGTACCCACAAGTCATAGCCCCACGACACGGTCTCCGTGTGCCGAAATACCACCATGGTACCCGGAAAGGAAGCGTGATATGACCTTTCGTATAAGCCCCCGCTAACCAAGCGAACCCACCAAGGTTTCGCCCCACTCTGGACCACGGGACGTGGGCAGCCCCTCCGTGTGCCTCGGTGAATCCGAGCGGCCCAGCAACCCTTATACCGGGGGCGAAACTCCATCCCGCTCACCCTTGCCAATGGGTTTGTCAGCTAGGAGAGACTACACTACGGGACCCACCTTACCCATTTTGGCTTGTGGTTTGCATGGTAATTCTTCTGAGGGTTCCCGTGAACCGGTCCTTAATTGCCATGGGTGCCACTATCCAAAACCATAGCGCCCACAACCCACCATTTGTCATATTTTAGTTATTAATCCGGTTCACCAAGTTCTCCAATTATTATTCTTCCGAACAGATGTCCAGGAGATGCATATTAAGTGAGAATGACCCATTTAGTGAGCTAGTGAATCTTAGCCAGGCCAAGCATAACCTAGTACTAAATCTAATCATATTATTTTCCTAAGTTTAATCAAAGGGCTTGGAGTTTCAAACCTAAGGCATAAACTAAATATACAAGTGTATTATTTCCCATGAAATGACATTATAAAATACATGCAATTTAATAGAGGAAAAGAGGTGTTTTAGCAAAAACAGGAGCAATATGATCAATAATAAAGCATGACTTGCTTTGCTCTTCGACTTGGGGACTTCCGCAACAACCTCGAAATAAACCGGTCGGCGGAACTCCGGGTCTACACGGCAAACAAGCAATTCAACAAAACAGGCCAAAAAGCTACGAAACAGAGAACAAAACTATTTTAATGGATTCTTGGCATTTTAATGAATTTAATGAAATTTGAATGGACTAAAACGGAGGTCGGATTGAAAAGATACAATTTTTAGAAGTTTTTTGGTTTTTTACTATAAAGAAAAATTCTTAATTAATTTATTGCGTAATAAATCCTGGTGGTGACGTCAACGGCTAGGGCTGACGCAGCACCCGCGGGCGGTGCGCCACGTGGCGCTGAAGTGGTGGCCATGTGGCGGGTGTTAACGTCAAAATTTGGTAAGCCCAGAAGTCCTTATCGGCTAAGGGTTAGGATCGGCTCAAAGTCGTATCGGCTTGGAGTTCGCATCGCCGACGGGGGTTTCTGTTATTCATATCTCCAGCAATCGGATTCTTGTTAGATTCGGTTTGAGAAGATCTTATCCAGGAAGAAACCGAGTCCAAGGAGGATACGGCTTGTATCTATTAATTAGGAAGAAATTGTTAGTTTCCTATTTTATCTTTAGGAAAGTCTCGTTTAGTGTCCGATAAGGACTTTATATATTTCCTTTTATCTTTAGGAAAGTTTGGATTGTAATCTGTTAGGATCTTTGTCACCCTACTGAAGGGTTACGCGGAAGCTACGCTAGCCGAAAACAAAAATTTCTACCGCGCAAACCGGGAACACTTGCAAGTAAGGGCCGATAGATCGTTACCGATTGGAGTAGAGTGCGCGGAATAGCCAATCGGCAATCCGATCCGGAACAGTGTAGCCGATTCCCGGATACGCCGATTCGCCAATCAGCCGATTCGAGTCGTCCGGCCGCGTTCTCACGCCTCGCTCGTGCGCCCGACCGCACCGATCAAGAGCGCGCAACGTAGCGCGCCTCTCCGGTATCCACACGTCCAGGGACGAACGCCGTACACCCGTGTGCTAGCACGCGATGCAAGGCTAGGGTTTGGCTCGAAAGTGGGGAGGGTTTCCGTGGAGATTGATCTCGCGACTTGTTGCACGATGCAATTGACGTGTGTCGACTCTCCACCCTCCCTCCTTTATATAGAGTTGGCCGGCCGGGACTAGTGGCCGATTAGGACTCTATTTTGAATCGGATCTCATTCGTATCTCATAGAGTTGGCCGCCCCACACGTCGTAAGCCCATAGGACTCTATCCGATCGGATCCCTATCCGATCGAGCCGTATCCGAGTCCAACTCGAATATCTATTCTATCCCCTTAAGCGTGCGACCACGTAGGTTCAGGTATACTCGGTTTCGGCTATAGTCTAACTTAGCCGATCGTCGGCTCGAGTCTAACTCAGCCGACTGTCAATAGCGGCGCCTAGCGGCACATATTGACGCCATAGTATACAAGAATAATATCGGCTCGAACCTGTAATGTGTACACAAATCCCTTTGCCTCACGATACCGGTTAAGCTATAGGCAAGATGTGTGCCATCCCTTCAATAGCTTAACCATTCACTCGAACCGTATTGGATTATCCGCGTTGATTGACTCCTCAATCAACTTAGCATGACCATGCATTTCCATAATCCATTACCTCGAGGGGCCAGAGATATCTTTCCAAAGGAGGGGCAAATTCCATCTTGATCACTCACATCCCACTCCATGTTTCATAGCAAACCCGAAAACTACCTTTATAACTACCCGATTCGGAATAGCGTTTGGTAGTCCCAAAGTAGGCTACTACACATGTTGGAATCCATGGTGATCTCGGGTCTAAGGACTTTGTACCAACACTACACGAGACCAACTAATGGCACATTAATTCTGTAGTGTCTCATAGTGGGTCTATCCAACAATGTGTTCTCCAACACATATGTCCATGTTTATTGATTTGGTATCTCCATACCCATGATCTATGAGACATGATCATCAATCAATAAACATGCCGATCTTAGAATCATATTTGTTCCAACAATATGACATATGATCAGGGATCGTTTAGAAATAGATTCATACATATAGATTCTCATAAATAAGTCACGTACTTATTGATCAATACAAGATGTCTATTTCATGGAACTGAATAACACTTTATTCATAAATACATAAACATTGACGTGATATCCAACATCTCCATGTTGCCACTAGGGCATATCACTAACAATCTCCCACTTGCACTAGAGTCAATCATGTAAGTATCTAATACCCATTGCTCTTGTGTGCGCCTCATGCTTCGGTGAGGGAGAGGTTTTGTCGGCGGATCGGCTATGTTGAGATCCGTGTGCACTTTGCATATCTTGACATCACCTCTGTCCACAATCTCGCGGATGAGATGATATCGCCGAAGTATGTGTTTGGACTTCTGATGTGACCTCGGCTCCTTGGCTTGCGCAATGGCTCCACTATTGTCACAATAGAGAGACATTGGACCAGTCGTACTAGTCATCACACCAAGCTCGAAACGAATTTCTTGATCCAAACAGCCTCCTTTGCGGCTTCGAAGCGGCAATGTACTCGGCCTCCGTTGTAGAATCAACAACGGTATCTGCTTGGAACTCTTCCGTGGCTGCGCCTCCGTTCGGGCGAACACGAACCCGATTGCGATCTATAATCATCCTTGTACGTTTGGAAGCTAGCATCGGTGTAACCACTTACAACGAGCTCTTCTTCACCTCCATAGACTAGGAACATATCCTTAGTTCTTCTCAAGTACTTAAGGATATTCTTTACGGCGATCCGGTGACCTTCACTGGATCGCGGTATCTGCTCGTAGCACTCAAAGCGTACGAGACATGCGGGCGTGTACAAAGCATGGCATACATGATGGATCCAATTGCGAAGCATATGGAACCATACCCATCTTATTCCGCTCATCATGTGTCCGAGGACACGATTCTTGCTAAGATTAATGCCATGTGACATGGGCAAGAAACCTTTCTTGGAATCATGCATGTTGAACCTTTTCAACACCTTGTCAATGTATGTACTTTGGCTTAATCCAATTAGCCTCTTGGATCTATCTCTATAGATCCGAATGCTAATATATATCTTGCCTCCCTAAGTCTTTCATGGAAAAACTATTTTTCAATGAAGACTTGACGGATTCAAGCATAGGGATATCATTTCAATCGGTAATATGTCATCCACATATAAGATTAGAAATACAATTGCGCTCCCATGACCTTTTTGTAAACACAGGCCTCTTCTTCATTTTTGATGAAACCAAACCCTTTGATTACTTCATCAAAAGCGAATATTCCAACTCCGAGATGCTTGCTTCAATCCATAAATGGACTTACGTAGCTTGCATATCTTTTCGAGCGATCTGGATCGACAAAACCCGAGGTTGTATCATGTATACATCCTCGCTTAGGTTTCCATTTAGGAAAGCCGTTTTGACATCCATCGCCATATCTCATAATCGAAATATGCAGCAATCGCTAGGATAATCCGAATAGATTTAAGCATTGCGACGGGCGAGAAGGTTTCATCATAATCAACTCCTTGAATCTGTTTAAAACCTTTCGCCACCAATCGCGCCTTATAGATGTGAACATTTCCATCCATATCGGCCTTTTCTTAAAAACCCATTTACACTCAATGGTTTTGACACCATCAGTGGATCAACCAAGTTCCAAACTTGATTGTCGTACATGGATTCTATTTCGGATTTCATGGCTCCAAGCCACTTGTTGGAATCGGGTCCCACCATCGCTTCCTCATAGGTCTTAGGTTCATCGTTGTCTAACAACAATATATCACGTTGTTCCGCACTTTGTGTACTCAGTGCACGACGTGATCTTTCGGACTCTCGTGGGGTGGTGTGTCTGCGGTGGCGCAACACTTTGCTCCTCTGTTGTGGTTACGTGTCGCGAAACGTTTTACGGTGTTTCTTGAACTTCTTCAAGATGCACCCTGCTCCCACTAACCCTTCTTGAAAGAAACTCTTTCTCCAAGAAGACACCGTGTCGGGCGACAAACACTTTGCCTTGTTCCCGATTATAAAAGTAATATCCCTTTGTTTCCTTAGGATATCCCACAAAGAAGCACTTGTCGATTTGGGTGTGAGCTTGTCGATCGAAACGTTTTACATAAGCTTCGCATCCCCAAATTTTGAGAAAAGACAAACTAGGGGTTGCCCCTGTCCATATCTCATATGGTGTCTTTTCAGCCGACTTAGATGGAACTCTATTTAGTGTGAGCGCGGTTGTTTCAAGAGCATATCCCCGGAAGGATAACGGAAGATCACTTTAGCTCATCATCGACCGCACCATGTCCAACAAGGTGCGATTTCTCCGTTCGGACACCCCATTCCATTGTGGAGTTCTGGCGGAGTCAAGCGTGGAACAATTCCACAATCTTTCGGATGATTACCAAACTCTTGGCTCAAGTATTCTCCTCCACGATCGATCGTAGAAACTTGATTGTTTTCCTAAATGATTTGTACTTCATTCGAATTCTTTGAACTTTTCAAAGGATTCGGACTTATGCCTCATTAAGTAGATATAACCATATCTACTAAAGTCATCGGTAAAGGTAATGAAGTATTGATAACCACCTCGGCCGTTGAGCTCATTGGTCCACATACATCGGTATGTACGAGTGCCAATAAGTCACTTGCTCTCTCACTATGTCTCGTGAAAGGTGCCTTTGTCATCTTACCAAGTAAACAAGACTCACATGTCTCAAATGATTCAAAATAGAAAGAGTGAAGCAATCCATCCTTATGGAGCTTCTCCATGCGTTTCTTATTTATATGGCCTAAGCGACAATGCCGGATAAACGTGGGGTTTATATCATTAGAGAGTTGCCTTTACGTATTAATGTTATAGATGGGAGACGCTTCAAGATTCAAAACGTATAATCCATTCACCAATGGAGCATGAAAATAGAACATATCTCTAAGATATATTGAACAACCATTGTCCATTGATCTAAAATCATATCCTTTCGCTTGCAAACATGAAGCGGAAATAACGTTTTGACATAGTGTTGGAACACAATAACAATTATTCAATTCCAAAACTAATCCACGAAGGTAGATGAAGTGGTCTGTGCGCGACAGCGCGTAGCAACGCTTGCTCCATTGCCGGCGCGCGAGTTCACCTCGCCCCTTCTCAATCCTCTACTTCTTCTCATTCCCTGCAACGATTTGCAAATATGAGCTACTGATCCGGTATCAAATACCCAAGAGTCAGTAGGTGAAGTAGCGAGATTAATGTCTATAACATTAATACCTGAAGCAGAAGTCGTACTTTGCTTCTTCTTGAGATCCTCCATGTACTTCTTGCGGTTCCTTTTCCAGTGGCTTTGTCTCCTTGCGGTAGAAGCAAATGGCATCGATGCCGCCGACCCCTTCTTGCCCTTCTTTGCATTGGAGGCACTCGCGATCTCATCGGGAGTTAACTTCCTCTTGGTGCAAAGTTTCTTGACAGGTGGTTTGCGCTTTGCCTTCTGCATCATCATCACATGATGACCGTTTTTCTGGATACTCTCCTCAGCTGTCTTTAGCATCCCATGCAATTCAGCCAAGGTTCTATCCATATTGTTCATGTGATAGTTTAATATGAATGGCTCGAAGCTCGGAGGGAGCGGCGGAGAATCACATCGGTAGCCAACTCTTGGCTAAGGGAAAACCTAGTTTTCCGGACTCTCGATATAGCCAATCATCTTTATCATATGCGGACGACGGGATTCCCCTCAACAAGCCGCACGCAAACAAGGACTTTGAGGTGTTGAACCTCTCGGCCCGAGCTTGGTTCTCAAACATGCCACTGAGTCCTGAATAATAGTGTGAGCATCTTGCTCTCATATTGCTTACGAAGCTCGGGGGACATTGTAGCAAGCATGAGACAGCTTATATCTAGGCCATCATTAGTGTGCTTCTCATAAGCCCTCCGTGCACTTGCAGTGGCATTATTTGGCAAATCCTCAAGATAGGGTACTTCAAGAACGTACTCCTTACGCTCTTGCTTGAGAACAATTCTCAAGTTGCGATACCAATCCATAAAGTTTGTTCCATTTAATTTTTCCTTTTCGAGAATAGATCGCAAATTAAAGGTACTGGGTGTAGTATTAGCCGCCATTTATTCTACAACAGAAAAACAAAGTTTAGCACAATGTTTATGTTATGTCTTTTGTTAAACAATTTAACATAAGACTCCCATTACGTATTTTCCACCTTCCCTCTAGGTTACGTATTGGGTCAAGATCCACATGTTAGTTAATTTTCTAGTGAGCTTTGGCATCACTGCTAGAAAATTAGTAACATCGGTAAGCAACTCCTTGCTAATCACATCTCTATGTGACTCTTGTTGTTGGTGTGGCATCTTCATGCCCCGGCCCCAACCTATGCCCCAAGGCCCAAAACTGTTTTGATAGCCTTGTTAAGTAAACCAAATGTTCTGCATGTATATACGACATATACCCCCTCGTGTTATGATAGAGAATGGCACTCTGCTTTGGAGACCCACCATTGTGAGCATAACGGTGACGGGTGCAACATTTGGAAGGGCATCATTACTACTTAATTTTGCGAGGGATGCTATCCTATCAAATAAACATATCACATATGAAAGCAAGAAGAATAGCATATAGTGAAATAGTATGGCCCCTTCACATGGTGATCTCCATCTCCATGCGGTGTACAGGATCTCCATCTTCATCACCGTTCTTTCGAGTGCCGAATGCTTGATTTCTTCAAACTAAGCTACTACTATAGAAGCTCTAATTGAAGATTACATCGAATCGTATGTCGTGAAAGAATATTACAAGCATTGCACGTATGAAAGAATATTACATTGATTGCACATATGAAAGAATATTACATGCATCACATGCATCTCATACATACAATAGGGCCATACCATCTCAAAGCATTCTCTGCAAAAACAAGTTAGGCGTAGAAACGTTTTCTACTTATCGCAGAGCTACGGCATCGAGACGACCTATAAGGGGGTACGCACACGGCGGTCCCGCTAGCCGGTTAGCGGGCGGGGGTCGAGGAAGCCGCCCTCGTGGGCTTCGGGCAGGCGCCAACACCATACGAAATTCATAGATCCAATCTATGAAATCGCTTACGGAAACCATGTCGGCATAATCATATTATGCCGTCCCGATACACTATCAAGGGAGATGGTTTGCGTAGGCGCGAGGCAGCTAACAAGATCGGACTACGAGATAGCTTCGGCATAATCACATTATACCGTTCCGATACACTATCAAGGAACGCTATCTCGAACCCAACTCAAACGAGTCATATGGAAATTGCTTCGACGTAATCACATTACGCCGTTCGATACACTATCAAGGAACGCAATTACCATTAACTCTCCTCAACAGATCCGTAAAACCGATTGATCTAATCAACCGTGCGCAAAACTTGTTCGAGATCCAATCTAAAACCCGAACTAAGCAAGATTAGCTCGATACCACTTGAAGGATTACGCGGAGGCTACGCTAGCCGAAAACAAAAACTTTTAACCGCGCAAACCGGGAACACTTGCAAGTAAGGGCCGATAGATCGTTACCGATTGGAGTAGAGTGCGCGGAATAGCCAATCGGGGCAATCCGATCCGGAATAGTGTAGCCGATTCCGGAGGCAGCCGATTCGCCAATCAGCCGATTCGGAGTCGTCGCCGCGTTCTCACGCCTCGCTCCGATGCGCCCGACCGCAGCCGATCAAGAGCGCGCAACGTAGCGGCCTCTACGGTATCCACATGTCAGGGGACGAACGCCGTACACCCGTGTGCTAGCACGCGATGCAAGGCTAGGGTTTGGCTCAAAAGTGGGGAGGGTTTCCGTGGAGATTGATCTCGGCGACTTCATTGCATGCGATGCAATTGACGTGTCACAGCTCTCCACCCCTCCCTCCTTTATATAGAGTTGGCCGGCGGGACTAGTGGCCGATTAGGACTCTATTTTGAATCGGATCTCATTCGTATCTCATAGAGTTGGCCGCCCACACGTCGTAAGCCCATAGGACTCTATCCGATCGGATCCCTATCCGATCGAGCCATATCCGAGTCCAACTCGAATATCTATTCTATCCCCTTAAGCGTGCGACCACAGAGGTTCAGGTATACTCGGTTTCGGCTATAGTCTAACTTAGCCGATCGTCGGCTCGAGTCTAACTCAGCCGGCACTGTCAATAGCGGCGCCTAGCAGCACATATTGACATCATAGTATACAAGAATAATATCGGCTCGAACCTGTAATGTGTACACAAATCCCTTTGCCTCACGATACCGGTTAAGCTATAGGCAAGATGTGTGCCATCCCTTCAATAGCTTAACCATTCACTCGAACCGTATTGGATTATGTACATGCATTGATTGACTCCTCAATCAACTTAGCATGGCCATGCATTTCCATAATCCATTACCTCGAGGGCCCAGAGATATCTCTCCAAAGGAGGGGCAAATTCCATCTTGATCACTCACATCCCACTCCATGTTTCATAGCAAACCCGAAAACTACCTTTATAACTACCCGATTACGGAATAGCGTTTGGTAGTCCCAAAGTAGGCTACTACACATGTTGGAATCCATGGTGATCTCGAGGTCTAAGGACTTTGTACCAACACTACCGAGACCAACTAATGGCACATTAATTCTGTAGTGTCTCATGGTGGGTCTATCCAACAATGTGTTCTCCAACACATATGTCCATGTTTATTGATTTGGTATCTCCATACCCATGATCTATGAGACATGATCATCAATCAATAAACATGCCGATCTTAGAATCATATTTGTTCCAACAATATGACATATGATCGAGGATCGTTTAGAAATAGATTTCATACATATAGAGTCTCATAAATAAGTCACGTACTTATTGATCAATACAAGATGTCTATTTCATGGAATTGAATAACACTTTATTCATAAATACATAAACATTGACGTGATATCCAACATTTCCATGTTGCCTCTAGGGCATATCACTAACACCTACGTGTATAAATATGTAAGCCCAGGGTTCATGTAACATATCTCTCGATCAATACAATTCGGCGCATCGCCACTCTTTTATTCTTCATCTTCATTCAACATCCGATGGAACTTGGCATCCAAATGCCTGGGCTGCATTGGTTAGGTTCGACCTCCGGCAAAGGAATAAGTCCAACGTTACGTCGGATCGGGCGATCGTATTGACTACGTCGACGTTGTCCAAGGCTGCATCGTATGTTCGATCTCTTGGATTGCTCCGGTTTAGTTAGCATGCTTGCCTGACTATTTATCATATGTCTCTCTTAATCTAATCTTAGCATTTCAGTTTAGCCCTATCGGCTGTTTTTCGTTTAGGGTCTCTGTCATTATCGGCTAAACTGTTTACTAGATTAGATTGGTTTAGGCATCTACCACCCTGAAAATCAGCCAAGGGCTTGATTGTCTAGATATTGCTTTTCTTTTCATACTTAGTGATGCATCGGTTTGATCTACTAAGTCATGATTAGAACCGTAATCTCTAGCATGCACGTTGATTGCCACTAGGGGTTTCATCGGGGTTTCAGCCGATGAGCTATTTGGATATCGCATCGGCTTGCAAGGAATATACACAAGTTGGATATAGCCGATTGTAGCAGAGGCTTCATTGAATATTTGACCATTTGGATTTAATGACATCGGACTTCCAGCCGATGTATGTTTTAACCTTTAAATCAGTATTTATTATATCATGTGATTGCTTTGTGTCATATTACATTGCTCTATCATCATGTTATCATCGGTCGATCACCTTTATATAAATATTCGCTCAGCGTACAGCCAATGGTTTCAAACCCTAACACCATCGGTGGCATCGGCATCGCTGGAATTGCACCATCGGCTTATCGGCCGATCAGTTAGTTTTTGGGTATCGGTGTATCGGCCGATGTGATTTATGTTCTGTTGTTTTGCATAACTTGTCGGTGGTAGGATCAAACTGATAGGCACGTTCGCGCTTCATCGATTCTAGGACCTGCACCGGAGCTAAGCGGATCTCCCGTGTCGGCGTGTTGATTTTTCTCGTCACGGCGGGCCACGCGGGCGAGCGGGATTGGACGGTGCCGATCGGCCGGAGCCGATCGGACGGCCGAGAAAAAGGCGCGGCGGCACGTTCGGCCGCGACGGCGGCCGACGGCCGCCGAGGCCGGCCGGCGTCATTCGGGGCGGCGCGGGCGGCGGAGTGCCGTGGCTCACACGCGGGCGGAGCCGCGCGCACCCGTGAGGCGACAAAAGCGGCCGAGAGGACGGGAAGGGGCTGCTCACCGCAGGGCGTTGCGGAGACGGAGAAGACAACGACGGCGGGCGAAATCGGTGGCGAAGAGTACGGGGAGGGGTGACTGTAACATCCACGAAAATCGAAGGAATGGAATTCGGAACGTAAAAATCGGAACTCACAAAAACTTTTTGGGAATCATTGCTTCTTATCGTGTTTTTCGATCTGGATTGCGGAAACAGCAAAATAAGATTTTTCTTCTAGAATTACTTTGAGGAAAAATGGGACAAAACCCTAAGCTTTGAAATTACAACCGGTGAAAATGATTTGAATATAAATGTGTGTACCTTGAAAAGAGCATAAACATATATAATTTGGTGAATTACAAGGAGGATATATTTTGATTTAAACCCTAATTGATGGGGGAAAGATAATGAATAATTGGGATTTGATGATGAAAATATTTTTAGAAAAAGAAAATGTGAAGATAGAAATTATCTCTAGTCAAATTTTCTTGAATTCAAAAGAAGAAACAAAATAAATATGAAAAATATATTTTGAAAAGTAGGAAGAAGTGGAAAATATAATTTTTGAGATTGTTCGAGAATACCAAAATTTATTTGGGATTTTTAGGGAGGAAGGAAATAGAAATAGGGATTTAGGAAAATTAAATCGTAAAATAGGAAAGGTGCTGTTCATCGCGTCGCAGGTGTTCGACCGGCCCGTCGGCCATGTTCGCGCGCGCCACGCGCCGAGCGCCGTGCCGCGCCGTACCAGGACGCGCCGCGCACGCGTGCTCTCGCCCGATGACACCGTCCTGCGCGCACGACCACCGCCGGTAGAGTCGCGCCATCCGCGGTCGCGAAGTCGCCGGCCGACGCGCGCTATGCCGTCGCCATGCCGTCGCCGTACCGCCGCGTTAGCGTCGCGCCTGCACAGTCCGCACGCACCGTCTCTCGCGCTCACCGTCGCACGCGCGTCGGCTGGCCGTTGCACCGCACGTCGCGCACGACCTCCCGCGATCGCGCCATGCCGCCGCTGACGCCGCGCCATTGTTGCCGTCGCGTCGCCCTCCGTGTGCCTATAAGAAGCCACCCCGAGCCGAGCCCCAACACCGAAAATCTTCGCCACAACTCCTCGTGCTTTCTCCCCGTTTTCCCCAAAAGTTAGCCGTTGCATTGCTTGAATTTTGGGAAGAATCGGAGCTCGGCGGAAGAACCCTAACTCGACCGCCGGGCAACACTTCGAAATTCGTCACCTCGGCCGATTTCTTCCCGAATTGAAGGTACCATCATTATTCCCGTGCTCTAAGTGTTGTTTCCCTAAGCTTCCCGAGCCAAATGGTCGCCGGAAAATCGCCGGCGACGAGCCCCTCGAATTCCCTGTCTCGCCGCCGCCACCCCGCCGTCGCCGCACACTTCAGCGCCTCCCGGCCGAACCAACCCCTCTCTAGCATCCCTAAGGCTCACCGATGCTCGTAGACCCCTTGCCTTGGCCAAAACCTCGCCGGAGTTTGCTGCGACGAGCGCCATCGCCACCGAACCACCTCGCCGTCGCCAGCCCTCTTCGCCGCTCCCGGTCTCGACCGAGTGGAGAAATGGAACCCCGTGGTCCCAAGATGGTGAAAAGCCCCTCCTTCCCCTAGCTCCGGCCCTCCTTCACCGTCGGCGCCCTCCCCCTCACCGTCGGCCGCCGGTGGCGAGAGAAGTAGGGAGGAAAGGGAAGAAACGAGAGGGAATGGAAAAAAAAGAAAAGAAGAAAAAAAAAGGAAAAGAAAAATAGTAAAGGAATAGGGGTAAATGTATAAATTATTTTGGAAATATTTTAGGATAAAATAAGGTTTTGAAATATTATTATTTAGGAATAGGTATAATATTTTTCCCTTTCTAAAGTGAAATACTTTGTGAAAATGATTTATAGATCAATTCTTCTTTTTGTGAATTCAAATATTGCTCAACCTTTAGATTGTTATCGAAGTTCACATGAAATTTTTTTTATTGGTTAAGCATGGATAATGTTATCCCTGTCGTTAGAATTTCAAAAACCCTAATAAATATGATTGCAACATTAAAGATCAATTATTGGAAATATAAAATTTGAAACCTAATTATTCTAGGATATCTTCAAATTTAAGTGCAAAATACATATTAACCACAAGATGGTTCGCTCGGTTTAACTGAAATCCTTTTCGTTGATTCAACCTTTAAGATTTCCGAAGTTTGAGGTTGTGTTTGGAATCCGCTTTCCGCGATCATTTTGAGATCTCTTTCTTTTCGTTGATGTTGTTGAATTCTAATTGGATTCAACCCTTCTTTTCGCACGTACGGATAGCGTCAGAAGAGGTGAACACGACTACGCGGAAGACCCCGCTCAACCGCGTGCGAGCAAGGCAAGTCTTCACACCCTTTGAACATATCGATCCCAATTGCGAAATGATGTTATTTTAAACTCTAAACATGCATGCTTTACGGAGTTCCCTATACTTGATATGCCATACCTTGCTATTGATTACCTTTAGAATTACTCCTTGTAACTCGCGATGTGATACAAACAACCGAAGAATAACTTGGTAAGCGCTTAGTCATGCTATACTTAGATTTATGCATACTCATGACTTTATGAAAAAGCTTTGTGCTTGGGCAACTACCTTAGGGAAGGTAGTTGAGATACGGCATGTGGAGACATGAGCGCCACATGGCCATGAGAATGGTGAACTAAGTTTGATGAAAATTTAAAGTACTATACAAATGTTTTAGGCGGGCGGCCGGATGATTTGGGTGGATTCCGGAAAAGGCAAGTGCCGACCCTGGTCGTTAAGGACCGAGCCATGAGATAGCGGGAATCGAGCCGTAACCGTACTTCTCGAATGGGTAAAGACCTAGGCGACTAGATAGCCGAGCGGAGGCGGTATCCTTGCATAGATGGTTCTCTATGATGTGGTTATGGGATGAGAATGAGGCTGCGGCCTTTGTTATGAATGGTGGAATTAAGCGATGTTAATTAAACTTAAAGATTTGGAAAGTTTTCCCTTACCCCAGTGCGCGAACTCCTCTCACCTTTGCTAGAAAAGGACGGCTAGAGTGCATGAGGGCTTAAGTTCATGGAGCGAGTGCTTGCCAAAGTGAGGTTATCGAAAGGCTTTGCCGTGACCGTCTCATGTGTTGAGGCGTAGGCTCATTTGTTGGGTGTCGCGGAGTACGGGTAAAGTGTACATCCTTTGCGGTGTGAGTGAATCAATCTATTCGAATAGCCGTGCTCATCGGATATTGAGCATCGTGACAAGACTTTCGCTTGGCTAGATTTTGAACTTAAAAATGCTGGGATGGGTTTGCATGATGATTTTATTCGCTTGGTGGATCAACTTCTCGAGATGCGAGAAGGGTGGACTCCCAGAAAACCATGACGAATCGGGGCGGGAAGCCATCCTTGGAATCACGATGGATGGTAGACGAACCGTCGCCGGATTAATGAACTATGAAATTAAAACTTGATTTGGCTAGTCTATAGGCTTGTGGCGGCTTTACGCAAGAATTAACCCTAGCCATGTTCTTTGAATAACCCTATCATATGCATCAGTGCAGTGTCGACTTGCGAGTACGGTGGTACTCACCCTTGCTATATGCACAAACCTCCGGTGATGGGAGTGAAGAGCGAGAAGATCCATACGCGTATCACCGGGAGGACGAAGGAACCCGGCGCGCATATTAGACCTTAGCTCCGGTCGTTGCTGTGGCAATTGACAAGCATTGCCTCTTTCCGCCGCCTTATCTAAATTCTGTTTTTATGTTGTATTCGGACCATAAGGTCTGTAGGATGAACATTGCCTTCGGGCTTATTAATGTAATAATGGTAATGTAAGACTATTCGTGCATGTGCACTTGATTATCGATCTTGTATTCGTGGGTACCAACTACTCGATCCGGGAAAATGGTACTATGAACACGAAAGATTCCCGTCTCAAAACGGGGTCCACGGAGGCGGTATCGAGCCATGCGGCCGTAGGTCGAGACCAAATGGCGCCCTACCCTAACCGAGTTGGCTAAAGGGAAATATCCCTACAATAGGATCAGTTTTTAAACTATTATTTCCGAAAATGCAAATATACCTTTTCTACATCGTATTTCCTTTTTACCAAATGATTATGATAGCTCTCTCCCTCTAACCCTAAGTTGCCTACAAAAGCGAGATGTCAAACCACGACGGAGCTGGAAGTCACCATTCCGCGAGACGAGGGGTTTGTGGTACAACTTCAGTCCCTACTATGGTGTTTGAGGTATCTGAACCACCCACCTATCACACCAAGAGGCATGGCTCGAAGTGTATCCAGCACGGGAGGCGGCCCGTATCCATAGAAGCCCGCATGGGAAGTGAGACATCCTTCGCTTCCACACTCGCTACCACCGGGACCTAGCGGAAGCGGCTATTCGGGATGCGGCTCGCGAAGCCTTCCTTCGCCTTAATGCAATACATCGTGCCGAACTCACGATGACGGAGTTCGTGCACCATCCTTATCGCGAGAGGGCAACCCGATGCGCACTTTGTGGAGGCTACCCCTGCTGCTACAACCCGATGGTCACGCGTCTATCACGTTGGGCGGAGACGGCGAGACGAGCGTTACGAGGAGGCCCTGCTCGAGATCAACGACCGCGATCACGCCTCAATGATCGGTCAACGGCCACCAAGGCGTGGAGACCGAATAAACATCTTCTGAACTCAGGCTGCGAGCCAATGGTGCCCAGTATGAGCAACTCTCGGACCGCTACATGGCCGTGGGGAAGCTCGGTAGAGCTGGAAGAGCAGCTCGGGAAGAGCAAGCGACAAATCGACCAAGCGGAGGAGCACTTGCGCACTCGTCTGTCTACGCTGCGAGTACTTCCACCGAGCACAGTACCATCACCTCCCTTTGTGCCCGACCACTATTACCTTATGACTCCTGCATGCTTGGATACTCTTCAAGCCATGATGGAGCAAGCTTTTATGTTGAGCACGAGCCGCACCGTACACAGTAGACCCCATCTGCTGCCACGTCCATGGGACCCACCTCAAGCTCCAGTAGCAATACCATCCAGAGCTGGATCGGGAGAGGAGAACCCCATCCAGATCCACACCGACACGGAGTCGAGGCGAGAACCATGGAAGTCAAATGGGAGTCTAGCGACACCGACCCAATGGAGGAGGAAGCTCCCCCTCGTCGCGACTCACACTTGGAGGCCCCCTCACCCGCCGGACCGCTCGCAAGAGTACGCGGCCACCGAGTCGGAAGATTCGGCGTGACTCGAGGCCACCACCTCCGAGCCATGGGGACTCCGGTTTGCTTCGCGACGGACCATCCACTTCGGCGCTGGCTCTTGCGGATGGTTGGACGACTAGGCGGGAGGACCTTCCCGGCTTAGCACGAACCACTCTCTATTCCCCCTTAATTGGTTGATGTAGTTGGACGATATAATTGTTGTTGCTATCATGGCATGAAGGACTGTGTGTGTACGGTCCATGTACCCCTCTTATGTAATATGATGAACCTAAGCATCGCTTTGCGGTGTTTTAATTCGTGAGCTTAATATTACTTCACCACGCTTGTTGATTAAAGATCATTTAAAAGAACTTGAAGAAAAATTTCCCCCTAGGAACCATAATTGGTCCGATCTCTTAATTCATCTATCTTCTTCGGATGGCACATCGCCGCAGAGCCGGAGCAACCAACGAGAACCCGCGAACCCAACCCCTCCACCCTGGCGGAGGTTTGGCTGCGAGACCCGCTACTTCAAGCAATTGCTAATAATCGGGAGGTCGGGGAGGATCGAGTCTAGGAGAATTCATGAGAGCTAAGCCACCCACCTTTTCCACGGTAGAAGAACCTATGGATGCGAGGATTGGCTAAGAGTGATAGAGAAAAAGCTAACCCTCGTCGGAATCCGAGAAGGCGATAGAGTTGTCTTCGCTACTAACCGGTGGAGGGCCCGCAAGTGATGGTGGGACACCTACAAGGAAACGCGAGTGAAGACGCCGGCGAACCAACATGGGAGGAATTCACGGCTGCGTTCCGTGAGAATTTCGTGCCATTTGCAATCATGAGGATGAAGAAAACGAGTTCCGGCGCGTCAAGGGAACACCTCGATACAAGAATATCGAACAAGTTCACCCGGCTTGCCCGTTACGCCACCGGTGACTGACCGACGAAGAAGAAAAGATAGACAAATTCATTGAGGGACTAAATGACGAAGGAGGGGACCAATGATCGGGCGGGATCACACCGGTTTCCAAAGCCTCATCAACAAGGTCGTCCGACTTGAGCATGACCAAAAGGTGGTAGACAATAACCGCAAGAGGAGGCTCGCTATGGCTCGCCCATTTCGGGGAACGCCACAACGCCCCAAGGGAGCCACCCCGTCGGATGGAAGCCAAACGTTCCGAGCAGCCGGACGTTCTCCGCTTTCGACCATGTCAACAGTCAGCTACACCTCGGCTTCGTACACCCACACCAACCCTAGCCACTCTAGGAAGAAAGAATGTGAGTGCTTCAATTGCGGAGAATTCGGGCACTACTCCAATAGCTGCCCAAAACCACGCAACGCCCCTGTGCGCAGGCGCCAATGCAACGCCCGTCAGAGGAACCCCCACCCTGCGGCGGGACGAGGTCATTCGGGACCCCACTACCCACGAGGCTGCCACCGGGTTCCGACGTGGCCGAGTGAATCATGTGCGGGCGAAGAAGCTCGGGAGGACCGGAGCGTATTGATGGGTATGTTCTCTATCAACTCGCACCGATTAAAGTTTTATTCGATTACGGAGCCTCACATTCATTCATATCTTCCCGAGTAAGCAAACAACACCACCTACACCAAGTAGCACTTAGGAGACCTATCTTTGGTACATTCACTGGGAGACATAACCGTACCCCATGCCGCATTAATGTGCCCATACGGATTAGAGACGTGGTGTTTCTCTCAAACCTTATGGTGCTATCACCCCAAACCATAGATGTCATACTCGGAATGGATTGGTTGACCAAAAATAATGGAATCATAGACTACGGTCGAAGGGAAGTCACGGTATCCACCCCATGGGGATCACCGATGAGCATAACTATGGATCAAAACCCAAAGCTGTGTGAGCAAGCTGCGGGAGTGTTCACCATGCTACCTCTAGGCGGAATGCCGTAGTACAAGAATACCCGGATGTGTTTCCGAAGAATTGCCCGGAATGCCCCCGGATCGCGACGTAGAGTTCATCATCGATCTAATGCACAGTCACTGCCCCCATATCCAAGAGGCCTTATCGAATGCCGCCAACGAGTTAGAGGAACTCAAGAAGCAAATAAGGGAACTACAAGAGAAGGGATTTGTACGCCCGCTCTTCTCCCCTGGGAGCCCCGGTACTCTTCGTCAAAAGAAGGATGGGAGTATGAGAATGTGCGTGGACTACCGATCGCTGAATGAAGTAACTATCAAGAACAAGTACCCGCTACCTCGGATCGATGACCTATTCGATCAACTTAAGGGTGCGCAGGTGTTCTCAAAGATTGATCTACGGTCGGGATATCATCGTTGAAGATTAGAGCTGGAGATATTCCTAAAACAGCGTTCTCTACACGTTACGGCTTATACGAGTTTACAGTAATGTCCTTTGGATTGACCAATGCCCCGGCATATTTTATGAATCTGATGAACAAGGTATTCATGGAGTACCTAGACAAATTCGTAGTGGTATTCATTGACGATATACTTATCTACTCCAAGAACGATGAGGAACACGCGGAACATCTACGGCTAGTCTTGGAAAAACTACGAGAGCACCATTTGTATGCAAAATTTAGCAAATGCGAGTTCGGCTCAAAGAAGTCGCTTTTCTTGGCCACGTGGTTATAGCCGGAGGAGTAGCGTAGACCCCGCCAAGGTCGAAGCGTCACGGAATGGAAGGCGCCCAAGTCGGTGACGGAAGTTCGGAGTTTCTTGGGCTTGGCGGTTATTATCGACGGTTTATCAAAGGGTTTTCCTTGTAGCCCGACCTATGACTCAACTTCTGAAGAAGGAAAAGAAGTTTGAATGGAACGAGAAGTGTCAAAAGGCTTTCGACCAACTAAAAGAAAAGTTAACCACTTTGCCCCAATCTTAAACTTACGACAACCGGAAGGATTTTGTGATGTCTTGTGATGCATCCCGGCAAGGATTAGGAGGAGTGTTAATGCGAGGATGGGAAGGTCGTAGCGTATGCCTCGCGACGATTACGACCCCATGAGGAGAATTATCCCACACACGACACTGGAATTAGCCGCGGTTGTTCACGCATTGAAGATCGGAGACACTATCGATCGGGAACCATTGTGATGTATATACCGATCACAAGAGCTTGAAATACTTCTTTACTCGGCTGATCTCAACCTACGACAAAGGCGATGGTTGGAGTTGATCAAGGATTACGACCTAGGAATCCATTACCATCCGAGCAAGGCAAATGTAGTGGCCGATGCGGCGAGCCGCAAAGCCCAATGCAACCACGTGGGATTGAGAGATATGGCCAATGAGCTCCAAGAAGAAATGGCTCGACTTAATGCACCGATTCCTCACGGAAAAGTAAACTCCTTTGGAAATCCAACCCCTTCGAGGACTCAAATAGAAGAAGCCCAAAAGGGAATGAGGAAACCCGGAAATCAAGGAACGCATGGCTGGACGCGCTAAGGAGTTTTCGGTAGACGACAGGGGGAATCTGTGGTACAAGAAAAGAATCTGCGTACTGAACAAGGCGGTTTGAGAGGATTGATCTTAAAAGAAGCCCACGAATCGGCATATTCGTTACATCCCGGAAGCACGAAAATGTACGGGATTTGAAGGGAGAATACTCGGTGGCCCAATATGAAGAGAGATGTAGCCGAATACGTAGCCGTGTGCGATGTGTGCCAAAGGGTGAAAGCCGAGCATCAACGACCGGTGGCTTCTTGAGCCACTCAAGATTCCCGAATGGAAATGGGACGAGATAGGCATGGATTTCATAGTGGGACTACCCAAAACTACGGCGGTTACGATTCCATTTGGGTAATAGTAGATCGGCTCACCAAGGCTGCCAGATTTATTCCCGTGAAAACTAACTACAATAGTGCCAAGCTAGCGGAACTATATATGAGTAGGATTGTATGTCTCCACGGTGTACCAAAGAGGATTATATCGGATCGTGGTACCCAATTCACATCTCATTTTTGGAGCAAAGTCCACGAGGCACTCGGAAGTCATCTCGCTTTCGATGCAGCTTATCACCCCTGAGGCAGAGCTGGGCGGGCGAAAGGACGAATCAAGTACTAGAAGATATCTTTGAGAGCACTGTGCATTGGATTTCACCAAGGATTGGGAGAAATGTTTGTCGTACGCTGAGTTCTCCTACAACAATAGCTATCAAGCCGAGTCGAAGATGTCGCCAAACGAAGCTCTATTTGGTCACCGATGTCGAACCCCATTGATGTGGTCGAAACCGGTGAACGAACCGTATTCGGGCACGACATAATCAAGGAGGGTGAGGAAAGGTTCGCCTGATCCGGGACCGACTACAAGCTGCTCAATCACGACAAAAGAGCTACGCGGATACCCGACGGAGAAATTGGAATTTAAAGAAGGTGACTACGTGTATCCAAAGGTCTCACCACTACGGGGAACACGGAGATTCAAAGTCAAGGGAAACTCGCACCACGATACGTGAGCCCATTCTTGATAAGCGCTAGGAGGGGAGAAGTGGCTTACCAATTGGAAGCTGCCGAGAATCTCTCCGATGTCCACCGGTATTCCACGTATCGCAGCTGAAGAAATGTTTGCGGGTACCGAAGAGCAAGCCCCTTTAGAAACCATCCATGTCCACAGCGATCTTACCTACCCGGAGCATCCAATCAAGATACTAGACGAGGCGAAAAGAAGACACGAACCAAGTCATGGCGCATGTGCAAAGTACAATGGAGCAATCACACGAGAGGAAGAAGCTACCGGGAGAGCGAAGAGTTCCGAGGACAGAATATCCACACCTATTCAGCAGCCGGTAAGAAATCTCGGGGACGAGATTTATTGTTAGGGGGTAGGTTTGTAACATCCGAAAATCGAAGGAATGGAATTCGGAACGTAAAAATCGGAACTCACAAAAACTTTTTGGGAATCATTGCTTCTTATCGTGTTTTTCGATCTGGATTGCCGGAACGACAAAATAAGATTTTCTTCTAGAATTACTTTGAGGAAAAATGGGACAAAACCCTAAGCTTTGAAATTACAACCGGTGAAAATGATTTGAATATAAATGTGTGTACCTTGAAAAGAGCATAAACATATATAATTTGGTGAATTACAAGGAGGATATATTTTGATTTAAACCCTAATTGATGGGGGAAAGATAATGAATAATTGGGATTTGATGATGAAAATATTTTTAGAAAAAGGAAATGTGAAGATAGAAATTATCTCTAGTCAAATTTTCTTGAATTCAAAAGAAGAAACAAAATAAATATGAAAAATATATTTTGAAAAGTAGAAAGAAGTGGAAAATATAATTTTTGAGATTGTTCGAGAATACCAAAATTTATTTGGGATTTTTTAGGGAGGAAGGAAATAAAAATAGGGATTTAGGAAAATTAAATCGGTAAAATAGGAAAGGTGCCTTGTTCATCGCGTCGGTAGGTGTTCGACCGCCCGTCGCCACGTTCGCGCGCGCCACGCGCCGAGCGCCGTGCGCGCCGTACCGGGACGCCCGCGCACGCGTGCTCTCGCGATGACACCGTCCTGCGCGCCTGCCACCGCCGTCTGATCGCGCCATCCCGCGGTCGCCGAAGTCGTCGCGACGCGCGCTATGCGCGTTGCCATGCCGTCGCCGTACCGCCCGCGTTAGCGTCGCGCTGCACGATCACCGCACGCACCGTGCCCTCGCCCGCGCTCACCGTACGCACGCGCCGCGTCGGCTGCGATTGCCGCACGTCGCGCCACGACCTCCCGCGACCGCGCCATTGTTGCCATCGCGTCGCCCTCCGTCGACCCGCCTATAAGAAGCCACCCCGAGCCGAGCCCCCAACACCGAAAATCTTCGCCACAACTCCCTCGTGCTTTCTCCCGTTTTTCCCCAAAAGTTAGCCGTTGCATTGCTTGAATTTTGGGAAGAATCGAGCTCGCCGGAAGAACCCTAACTCGACCGCCCGGGCAACACTTCGAAAGTCGTCACCCTCGGCCGATTTCTTCCCGAATTGAAGGTACCATCATTATTCCCGTGCTCTCTAAATGTTGTTTCCCTAAGCTTCCCGAGCCAAATGGTCGCCAGGAAAATCGCCGGCAACGAGCCCCCTCGAATTCCCTGTCTCGGCCGCCGCCACCCCGCCGTCGCCGCACACTTCAGCGCCTCCCGGCCGAACCAACCCCCTCTCTAGCATCCCTAAGGCTCACCGATGCTCGTAGACCCCTTGCCTTGGCCAAAACCTCGCCGGAGTTTTTGCGACGAGCGCCACCGCCGCCGAACCACCTCGCCGTCGCCAGCCCTCTTCGTCGCTCCCGGTCTCGGCCGAGTGGAGAAATGGAACCCCGTGGTCCCAAGATGGTGAAAAGCCCATCCTTCCCTAGCTCCGGCCCTCCTTCACCGTCGGCGCCCTCCCCTCACCGTCGGCGCGGTGGCAGTAGAAGCGAGGAGGAAGGGAAGAAACGAGAGGGAATGGAAAAAAAAAAAGAAGAAAAAAAACGGAAAAGAAAAAATAGTAAAGGAATAGGGGTAAATGTATAAATTATTTTGGAAATATTTTAGGATAAAATAAGGTTTTTGAAATATTATTATTTAGGAATAGGTATAATATTTTTCCCCTTTCTAAAGTGAAATACTTTGTGAAAATGATTTATAGATCAATTCTTCTTTTTGTGAATTCAAATATTGCTCAACCTTTAGATTGTTATCGAAGTTCACATGAAATTTTTTTTATTGGTTAAGCATGGATAATGTTATCTGTCGTTAGAATTTCAAAAACCCTAATAAATATGATTGCAACATTAAAGATCAATTATTGGAAATATAAAATTTGAAACCTAATTATTCTAGGATATCTTCAAATTTAAGTGCAAAATACATATTAACCACAAGATGGTTCGCTCGGTTTAACGAAATCCTTTTCGTTGATTCAACCTTTAAGATTTCGAAGTTTGAGGTTGTGTTTGGAATCCGCTTTCCGCGATCATTTTGAGATCTCTTTCTTTTCGTTGATGTTGTTGAATTCTAATTGGATTCAACCCTTCTTTCGCACGTACGGATAGCGTCCGAAGAGGTGAACACGACTACGCGGAAGACCCCACTCAACCGGCGTGCGAGTAAGGCAAGTCTTCACACCCTTTGAACATATCGATCCCAATTGCGAAATGATGTTATTTTAAACTCTAAACATGCATGCTTTACGGAGTTCCCTATACTTGATATGCCATACCTTGCTATTGATTACCTTTAGAATTACTCCTTGTAACTCGCGATGTGATACAAACAACCGAAGAATAACTTCGGTAAACTGCTTAGTCATGCTATACTTAGATTTATGCATACTCATGACTTTATGAAAAAGCTTTGTGCTTGGGCAACTACCTTAGGGAAGGTAGTTGAGATACGGCATGTGGAGACATGAGCGCCACATGGCCATGAGAATGGTGAACTAAGTTTGATGAAAATTTAAAGTACTATACAAATGTTTTAGACTGGGGCGGCCGGATGATTTGGGTGGATTCCGGAAAAGGCAAGTGCCGACCACAGTGGGTTAAGGACCGAGCCATGAGATAGCCGGGAATCGAGCCGGTACAACCGTACTTCTCGAATGGGTAAAGACCTAGCTGACTAGATAGCCGAGCGGAGGCAGTATCCTTGCATAGATGGTTCTCTATGATGTGGTTATGGGATGAGAATGAGGCTGCGGCCTTTGTTATGAATGGTGGAATTAAACTGATGTTAATTAAACTTAAAGATTTGGAAAGTTTTCCCTTACCCCGGGTGCGCCAGAACTCCTCTCACTGCTAGAAAAGGACGGCTAGAGTGCATGAGGGCTTAAGTTCATGGAGCGAGTGCTGCCAAAGTGAGGTTATCGAAAGGCTTTGCCGTGACCGTCTCATGTGTTGAGGCGTAGGCTCATTTGTTGGGCTGTCGCGGAGTACGGGTAAAGTGTACATCCTTTGCGGTGTGAGTGAATCAATCTATTCGAATAGCCGTGCTCGCGGATATTGAGCATCGTGACAAGACTTTCGCTTGGCTAGATTTTGAACTTAAAAATCTTTGGGATGGGTTTGCATGATGATTTTTTATTTGGTGGATCAACTTCTCGAGATGCGAGAAGGGTGGACTCCCGAGAAAACCATGACGAATCGGGGCGGGAAGCCATCCTTGGAATCACGATGGATGGTAGACGAACCGTCGCCGGATTAATGAACTATGAAATTAAAACTTGATTTGGCTAGTCTATAGGCTTGTGAAAAGCGGCTTTACGCAAGAATTAACCCTAGCCATGTTCTTTGAATAACCCTATCATATGTATCAGTGCGTGTGAAACTGCTTGCGAGTACGGTGGTACTCACCCTTGCTATATGCACAAACCTCCGGTGATGGGAGTGAAGAGCGAGAAGATCCATACGCGTATCACCGGGAGGACGAAGGAAGCGACGGCGCATATTAGACCTTAGCTCCGGTCGTTGCTGTGGTAATTGACAAGCCGCTTGCCTCTTTCCCATTGCCTTATCTAAATTCTGTTTTTATGTTGTATTCGGACCATAAGGTCTGTGGGATGAACATTGCCTTCGGGCTTATTAATGTAATAATGGTAATGTAAGACTATTCGTGCATGTGCACTTGATTATCGATCTTGTATTCGTGGGTACCAACTACTCGATCCAGGAAATGGTACTATGAACACGAAAGATTCCCGTCTCAAAAACGGGGGTCCACGAGGCTGGTATCGAGCCATGCGACCGTAGGCTGAGACCAAATGGCGCCCTACCCTAACCGGTAGGCTAAAGGAAATATCCCTACAATAGGATCAGTTTTTAAACTATTATTTCCGAAAATGCAAATATACCTTTTCTACATCGTATTTCCTTTTTACCAAATGATTATGATAGCTCTCTCCCTCTAACCCTAAGTTGCCTACAAAAGCGAGATGTCAAACCACGACGGAGCACGGGAAGTCACCATTCCGCGAGACGAGGGGTTTGTGGTACAACTTCAGTCCCTACTATGGTGTTTGAGGTATCTGAACCACCCACCTATCACACCAAGAGGCATGGCTCCGAAGTGTATCCAGCACGGGAGCGGCCAGTATCCATAGAAGCCCGCATGGGAAGTGAGACATCCTTCGCTTCCCACACTCGCTACCGCCGGGACCTAGCGGAAGCGGCTATTCGAGGATGCGGCTCGCGAAGCCTTCCTTCGCCTTAATGCGATACATCGTGCCGAACTCACGATGACGGAGTTCGTGCACCATCCTTATCGCGAAGAGGGCAACCCGATGCACGCCTTTGTGGAGGCTACCCCCTCTTTGCTACAACCCGAGTGGTCACGCGTCTATCACGTTGAGGCGGAGAGACGAGGCGGCTACGAGGAGGCCTGCTCGAGATCAACGACCGGCGATCACGCCTCAATGATCTGGTCACTTGCCACCAAGGCTGTGGAGACCAGATAAACATCTTCTGCGGGAACTTCAGTTTGCCGAGCCAATGGTGCCCAGTATGAGCAACTCTCGGACCGCTACATGGCCCGTGGGGAAGCT